>CM046944.1:7507500-10007500 GCA_025698515.1 Gossypium sturtianum | reverse complement strand
AGTATCAGTTCTAAATACCTTATAACAATTTGATTTAATGCATATGACCTCCTATTATCATTTTTCATAATTTCCCTAAAGTTTTTCATTTTATTCTATTTAGTCCCTAAAACCGTAACAAACATATTTTTCACAATTAAGCTCCCAAACTTTAAAAATGAATTCATTATCATTTCTTTACAACTCTCAAGCATCTAAATTTACAAGAATTTCATGCCAATTTCAACATATTATCATTTTAGTCCCTAAACTCGTAACTAATTAAATTCACTTTACAAAATAGTCTTATTTCATAACAAAGCTTTAAACCTAACCATTAACATCTAAAAAGCTTTAAAAACAAAAATGGTAACTTTTCACAACTTTGATAGTATTACAAAATAATCTCTTGGCTAGACAATCTAAAAAACATAAAATTTACGAAAATAGACTTTAGAAATACCCACATGCAAAGGTCGAACCTCAAGCTTGAAAAACAATGGCTTCCTTTGGTTTTAGGTTGAAGAAACGGTGAAGAGAACCATGAAAAAGATGATGCATTTTGTTTTTATGTTTTAACCCTTTTCATAATTACTGTTTTAACCTTAGTTTACATATAAATTAATGAAAAAATAAATATAAACCGTCCATATAAACAATTATGGTATATTACCATTTAAAACCATCCAATTATGTTTTTAAACCTAATTAGCTCACATAAACTAATACCAATTAACTTTTGTGGTTATTATGATTTAGTCCTTGTACTTTAATTAACTATTCAAACATCAAAATTATCGAACCAACTTTAATACAACACTCTAATGACCTCATAAATAATAATATTTATGAACTCACTTATCGAAATTGTGGTCCCAAAACCACTGTTTCTGTAACACCCCTATCCCGAGTCTGACGCCGGATTAGGGTTAGGAGCGTTACCGGACAGATCGGAAACTTTCATAACATTCTGTACATTTCATTCATCAATCATATACATACAATGTCCCTTAAATGAGTCATCAAGACTCTAAGCATGCTTATAAACTGAGTCGGGACTAAATTGAAACACATACAGAAATTCACGAAAATTTAAAACTTGTCTATGATTCAAGGGTCACACGCCCGTGTGAGTAGGCCGTGTGCCTCCCACGGCTACTAGACACCCCCGTATGCCCTTCCCGTGGACCTATACTGACTTGGTCCCCACGGCCACTAAGCACGCCCGTGGGCACAGACCGTGGTCGACCTGGAAGAAACCACACAGTTGTTGAGTAGATGGCACGACCGTGTACCAAAGCCGTGTACTCTTAGGCCATATGCTGACTTCCCCACCACAGCCGCCAAGCACGCCCGTGTGCCATGGCCTTGTGCTCTTAGCTAGCTACTAACTTGCACACCACGGCCAGCTGACACGCCCGTGTCGAGGCCGTGTACTACTAGGCTACATCCTGTTATACACCCACGGTCATTAGGCACGCCCGTGCGCCTCGACCGTGTGACATTATAGGCCATTTACAAGACCAAATTGCCACCCATAAGGGTCAAACCTACAAGCATCATTCACCAACATTTCTCATACTTATATCCCAACAAATAACATACCAAATTATCCATTCAGACCTATTTCCAAACATAGTCATTTGAGCAAATTTACCAAAACATAACTAGCCAAATCACATGGCTAAGTTCACATAACAACTTATAACCAAAACTAGCCTATACATACCATATCTAACTTTTTACAAATCTAAAGAGTACCAAAAAGAGCTGAGTAGTGTGATGACGATCCTTGACGGTCCCGAGCCTTTAGTAGCTTTGACGACCTAAAAAAAACAGAGAGAATACACACAGAGTAAGCTTTCGAAAAGCTTAGTAAGTTATAAACAAATAAACTTAATAATTAAACATTCAAGACATATAATCAATATGAAATCACTAATAGCTCAATTGCATAGCCATAATTCTTCTTGGCACTATTATTAAGACATTCATCATTCAAATTTGCCTATCATCATATACTGGTTATCTCATAGCTTATCCATTTTTGTATCACATTTACATATGTCTCCTTCAAGCATATCTTCATATATTATCCCATCATTTCAATGCACATATTTATCATAGTAAGTTCATATAGATACTTACCTTTCATTCACACATAGTGTACTTTTTAAACGTACATGTAACAAATATACAATTCGCATAGTCATTTGTTTCTCGGACTTGCCTGTTGAACTATTCGGAATCTAATAGGATACTCAGAATGCTCCGAATAGTCGTGCAATGCCAACGTCCCAGACGTGGTCTTACATGTAGTTGGATTTTGATGCAACTGTCCCAGACAGGGTCTTACACGTAAACAGATATTGATGCCACTGTCTCGGACAGGGTCTTACACGTAAACAGATATTGATGCCACTGTCCCGGACAGGGTCTTACACGTAAACAGATATTGATGCCACTGTCTCGGACAGGGTCTTACACGTAAACAGATATTGATGCCACTGTCCCGGACAAGGTCTTACACGTAAACAGATATTGATGCCACTGTCCCGGACAGGGTCTTACACGTAAACAGATATTGATGCCACTGTCCCGGACATGGGTCTTATACGTAAATGAGATATTAATGCCACTATCCCGCATGGGTCTTACACGTAAATGATATTGATGCCACTGTCGGACGGTGGTCTTACACGTAAAATGAATATATATACCTTTGTATTCCTAATGTCATACAGGATTTCTCAGACTTATCACTATATCGACCTTATTCCGGAATTCATGTACAGATTGTATCTTAAACATTAATCCCTAATAATAGTCATAGAAAAATTCATAGTTAAATACGAATACGTTTATTTGCATAATGACTTACCTCAGTTCGGTTTATCTAATGGATACGGCTACTCTCGGTTATTTTCGCTTTTCCCGCGATCTAAATCCGTTTTCCTCGGTTCTTGATCTAAACATATTCAGAATTAACCCTTTTATTTACTAATTCATTCAATTCAATCCAAAGACATATATTTAGGGCTATTTGCAATTTAGCCCTCACATTTGCACATTTTATCAATTTAGTCCATTTTCTCAAAACATCAAATTCATAAAATCAATTCCTACACATGCTTAGCCGAATCTCCCTAGGAACTATATAAGTCCAAATATTTCATCAAATTCACAAATTAGACCTCCAAAATAATATTTTCTCAATTTAGCCCTATTTAGCTAAATTCAACAAAACTTCAAAAACAAAACATGTTCATCAAGCTTAAATCTTTCATTTAACAACCTAAAACATCACAAAACTCAACATATCAACAATGGCATCTCACATAAACATTATCAATTCATCAAATTGAGACATGGGTTTTAAAGCTCTCGAAGCAAGGATTACAAAAACGTAGAAATCATCAAAAACGGAACAAAATCTAACATTGGATTTAAGCTTATAATAGCCGAATGCTTAGCCAAAGTTTTCTTTCTTTTTCTTTAGTGGTTTCGACAAGAAGATGATAAAATAATGACCATTTTCCATGTTTTTATCACATATAATATACATAATAATTCATTTACCCTTTTAGCCATATAAAACAAAATTTTATAACATAAATAACAAGGTCATTTTTGACCAAAACCATCCACTAACTAAATAGTGGTTAAATTACCACTTAAGGCCATGACTTTTAAAAGCCACAACACATTAGTACTTTAGCAAATAGCAAGAAATTTTCACATTTTATGCAAATAAATCCTTTGCTCAAATTAAACACACAAACGGTCAAATTAACCTACGAAAATTTAACACATGCTTATTCACATATCAACGGCACAAAAAATAATATTAAAATATTATTTGGACTCGGATTTGTGGTCCCGAAACCACTGTTCCGACTAGGGTATAAACCGGACTGTTACAGTTTCTGACGCCATTAAAAACAGGTTGTTACATTATCACAATGCTTTTGGAGGAAATCAACAAAAGCTTCTAGGTCTTCAACAATCCTAGCTTGGATGCCTTTTGAAATGGGAGTAGTGCTTGCGGGAGTGGGCATATCTTGATTTCCTTCTTCTTCCCCAACAAATTAAACCTTTAAAGCTTGAGCTTTGCCTGGCTCATTCAACACATGTTTTACTTCTAACCACTTAAGAGAAAAATTCCATTTAGGCACAGTTTTCTCATAAGTTTCCTTTGGCATGACAATTTCAAATTCTTGGGAGAACAAAATTCTGAAGATGAGGGAAAGATATGGCAGCAAGAACTTCTCATAGAAAACACCAACAAACTTAGTTATTTCATCAAAAATTATTTGACTTAAGTTAAACTCAACCATCTCTACCACTTTCCTTAGAAGAACAACCATTTTTTATTTTTATTTTTTTTTTTTTGTAATGGAATCTCTTTGGTTGTTGAGAAGTCAATTTCTAGTGGCAATTGCAAATAGAGTAGCATAAATAGGTTCAAGTGAAGAGGCTCGAATAGTACCTTGTTTTGGCCAAGTAGGGTGCAAATGATTTGTCACATCCCAAAAATCGGGTTAGAAGAAATTGGATTAGTGAAACTAAGAGTGACCACATTCTGAATTTTTAGCTAAGATTAGTGGATAGGTGTTGTGTTTATGTGTGTGAGGTTATGGGTTCGAATCTTTCCTTTGAATTTTTGTTGTTTTTGCCTTAACCTCTATTTCTGATCCTCTGGCATAAATAATATTTTCGTTCAATTAATATTAAAAATGAGTCTACTGGTTCAGTGGTAAGGGGCTTATTAATTTACCCTTTGGTCTTGTGTTTGAAACTTGTGTTGCGTAAGTTTAGAAACATTTTTATTCCCTTTTTGGAAATCTGATAGGGATTGGTTAGGTAAGATTCTATTCTATTTTATTTTTATTTATTTATTTTAAAAATAAGATATCAATTTCCCAAAAAATTCTCCAAAATTTTCGTTCTTTTCCCCACTCTCTTTTCTCTCACTATTGTCATCCCTTTGTTTTTCCAAAATTTTCTATTTGTAATTTTCTTCATTTTTGCTTCGGTGAGTTTCTGCTATTTTATTATGTTATTAATCATTTTACTATCATTCAGTTTGCCATTGTATTTTAGTGTTTCATCGTTAGAGGTTGTATCCGTTTTGGTGGGTTTTGAAGTTTCCGCTGCAACATTAATTTGGGTGTAAGTATAAGTTTATTCGTTTTAGTTAGGGGGTACGAATCCTTTTTTACATCGTTTTGGTGAAGGTTCGGTTGGATTAATTTCTTTATTTTTTATTCCATGTTTAGACGAATCTCAGGAAGCAAAAAATCATCCTCCGACGTTGAGGGAGGCTTAGAATCGTTTTCTTCGATTGGAGTAAGTTTTCTAATGATCTTTTTGGGGATGAATATAGGTGTTTTTGACTGGAATTTTGGTTAAGTTTCAAGTTTCGTAACTAAAATTAGTCGTTTTAATGATGCTTTTAGGTTCTGGAAATCTCGTGGTTGGATTTGCATCGAAAAACGACTAGGTGTTTATCGAAAAACTCGAAAAACAGTGAACGATGAAAGCCAAAATCTGAAACTGTCGACACCACATGGTTGTGCGTGACACACGATCGTGTGATAGGTTGTTTGCTAGACCGTATGAGCTACACGGTTTGGGCCAATTGGGTCGTGTGGGCCACACGGGCTTGTGTGAGTTTGTGTGGGCTCAAATTTTAAAAAATTTCCCTAGGGCCATATTTATCGTACGAGTCGAATGTAGGCCTTCTATAGGGTCCATACTGCTTAAATAAGACTTGAAAATGAGGTATTTGTTAATATACTTTTGTATATAATGTGTTTAAGGTGTGTGATTTATACGTGTATGATTCGTGTTCTGTCAATTTCGATGGTATGTTTCTATGTTACTATGTTGGATGTGAGCATGTGATGTCAGATTATGTTAATTTGAATATCTTTAAATCTGTTATATTACCATGCATGTGACTTCATGAAAAAATTGATATGTTTACAATGAGATTTGATAAATTTGTTCTGCGAAGTGCGGATTCCCATATCTTCTATTTTCTGCTATTGTATGTCAGCATGTCCTACATGTTTATCGTTCTAGTTTTGTATATGCATGCCATGACACGTTGCATGGGGTTTGGGATGATTTTGAAAAGAGGAAGTTTCTGGCAGTTTAATGATCTACACATTCTGGTGATTTAACCACATTTTTTTCTGGCAGCTTGTCAGCAATTATAGTGGCTCGCCCTGTAACAGCCCGATTTTAGCTAAATCGGAACAGTGGTTTCGGAACCACGAATCCGATATCAAAAAATTATTTTAATATTATTTTTGGTGTTTACAGCATGATAGCATGTATGTATGAAAATTTCGTGAGCTAATTTTATCGTTTAATTGCTCAATTTGAGAAAAAGGACTAAATCGCGTAAAATACAAAAGTTTCATTCTATTTGTTAAAGGTGTTTAATTGTTATGATTTATTAAACCAAAGGTCCTTATGATGATATTATACCATTGGTAGTGTAAGTGGACAATTATGGCCATCCATTATATGTTTTTATATGTTTATAACAAAGGTTAATTTGGTAATATGTTTAATAAGGTTATATTAATAAAACAAAATCAAAATCATGCTTCATTATCATCATTTGAGCCGAAGTTAAAAGAAGAACAAGAAGAACTAGGGTTCTTCATTCAGCTAGGCAAAATTCAAGCAAATAGGTATATGTTTTGTCCCGTTTTTGATGATTTCTATATTTTTGAGATCGTTGCTTCGTGTTCTAGCTAGCTCGTACCTTTAATTTCGAAATTGTTAAAGATTTTAAGAGTTTCCATTGATGAGCTTATGTGTTCTTTGGTGTTTGAAGTTGAAATATGAATTTTTGATGATAGATTTTCATGTTTTGTAAAGTGATTTTTGACAAAAATGTCAAAAAGGGATTAATTTGTGAAATGTGCAAATTGAGTGGTTGAAATGTGAAATAAATGAAATTTTTGGGCTGCTAGGGACTTATATGAAATTCGTCCAAGCTTGAGTTTAATGAAATTTTGTGAATTTTGTGTATTTGTGAAATAGAGACTAAATTGAATAAATGTGAAAATTTAGGGGCTAATGTGTAAAAAGGCCTAAATGTATGTTTTGGACTAAATTGAAAGAATATGAGATTGAACAAGTTAATTTTGAATATATTTAGATCAAGAAAATTGGAATCCGGAATTAGATCGGGGGAAAAGTAAGATTATCGAGTAATTGACTCATTTCGCCATTTTCGTACTCGAGGTAAGTTCGTATGTGATGATTTCTTTATAAATGTATGTTAAATACTTTGATATTGCCTAAACTTTAATTATGATATTTTTATTAATGTATGAATTTTAAATACGATTCTACGGATATATTCGAAGATGGAACCGACAAGCTAAAAGTCCCAGTTGAACCTTAGGAATAGATTTTGGATACTGATGATATGTTATAAGATGATTTACCGATTTGGCTTCGGGCCATGCATATCGGATGTGTTGGCTTCGGGCCACGATATCGGCACTACGGGTGCGAGTGATACCTTGATTTGGCTACGAGCCATGGTATAGGTATTTCGGAAGGGAGTTACCTTGATTTGGCTACGAGCCATGGTATAGGTACTCCGGGATAAGTTACCTTGATTTGGCTTCGAGCCATGGTATAGGTATTTATCGATTGAGATTCTTGAGTATCCGACTTCTATTCCGAATGGTTCAACGAGTAAATGAATGATGTGGTTGAGAAAGAGGTTAGTACGAGGCGATACAAGTACGTACATAACCTATTTGAGTATTAAATAGAGAAAGTTTGATGAGATGGTATTTAATCATGTTTTGAAACATGAGAAAGGTTTGTAGCTAATGTGTATATATTGATGTTATGTATATTTGGTTGATATGTATTTATATGATGAATCAAGTTATTCACATATGAGCTTACTAAGTTATGAAGCTTACTTTGTGTTATTTTTCTATGTTTTATAGTGAATCAAGGCTAGCTCGGATCCATGAGTCGTCGGGAACATCATCGCACTATCGGACATCAATTTGGTACTTTTGAGTTGTGTATATATGGTATATGGCATGTGTAGGCTACTTGTGGTATTTTGGTTGTGAATATAGCCATGAGAGTTGGCTTATAAATGATGATAATATGGTTGTGTATTTAGCTATTAGAAATGGTTTGTAAATGCATATGTTTTGGTTGTATATATAGCCATGAGTGATGGCTTATTTTGGCATGTTTAGAATGAAAATGGTGATGGTTATATAGTTGCAAATGGTTAAATTGATTTATGGAGTTTAATGCTTGAGAAATGCTTTGGTGAAGTATGATTTTTAGAAGTTGAGTTGATAAGTATTTGAATAGGTATTTGGTATTGAATTGAGTATTGAATATGGTTGGAATGGATATGGTATGATTTGTGCATTTGAATGATGATTTTGGCTGCATAGTTGTGTGATAAAATGGTACTATTTTGGTTGTTTAGGTGAGCATGAGTAAGGGTGGCAAATTAGCCTTGCAAATGGCCTATTTTTGTCCACACGGGCAGAGACACGAGCGTGTGTCTCAGCCGTGTGCAACACACAGTCATGTTACACGGCCGTGTGTCCCCTAGTGTTGATATTAAATGAAGTCAGTATGCTCCACACGGTCTCACACACGGGCGTGTGACTGGCTGTGTGGCACAAGTCAGTATACCCCCTAAATGGCACACGGCCTAGCACACGGGCGTGTGACTTGGCCGTGTTGCATAAGTCAATATACCCTATAGGTTTGGCACGGCCTAGTACACGGCCTAGCACACGGGCGTGTGTGGCCACTTCGAAGGGTACACGGGCCAAACACACGGGCGTGTGGTCGGTCGTGTGACCCAAGTCAGTATGTATGCCCTGTTTCCACACGGCATATAACACAGGCGTGTCTGAAGCCGTGTGAGGCACACGGCCTGTTCACACGGGCGTGTGACCCCTGAATGATTAAAAAATTTTTAAGTTTTCCAAAAATTTCGTATGTTATCGGTTTAGTCCCGAACCACTTCTAAAACATGTTTAAGGCCTCGTAGGCTCTTATAAGGGACAATTTGTTTGTGTTGATTGGTACTTGAGTATGAATGCATAAATGTTTGAGTATTGGATGTTAAATGATGTGTATTGATCGGTAATACCTCGTAACCCTATTCTGACGGTGAATACGATGATGGGTGTTACACGCCCACTCATATCTGTCCAATCAGCTTTGCTGCAATATAGTGACTTGACCACATATATTTTTGATCTAGTAGTTTTAACTGCAATCTCTGGTGGTAATGTCCACAATTTTCTGTTGGTCTGATTTGGTTGGACGAGTTCTGGAGAACTCTATTTTGGTGCGTAACGGAGTTGAGTAGGAAGTTTTCTGAAAAATCTACATTATGATTTCTGAAAAATATTGCATTGGCATAATCATGCATTCTCAGTTCTGTTCAATTGCACATGATGAAATTCTTCGTGATACTCTGATTTATATATTGTGATATGTGTGTTTTATGATTGAGTTTCGTTATACACTGGGCTCTAAAGCTCACCCCTTTGTTTTATCTCTGACTTTTTAGGTTAACTTTGAATTTAGGATCGGACGACGTGTGGGAGCTTGGATTGATTCTCGGTTAATAAAATAAGATAGTTCATATTTTTTAATTATTTTGGACTGTAAATTTTTTTAGACTTCATTTTTTGTTTTTGTTCTATTTCTTTGGTTTTGAGTATTTTAACATGAAACTGCAAAACCTCGTGGGTTAACAAATTTAAATTTTGGTTTACAAAATTAAAACTCTAAAAGTTTTTTCCGCTGCAAAATTAAGTAACCCCTAAATTTTTTTTTTTTGTAAATAAACAAATGGTTCTAACGAGTGTTTGTTTTAAAATGGAAATGATTTGCCAAAATACTTGTTTTCAAAACACAATTTTGAATTCAAATTTTAGGATTGAGATAAGTGATTTCGGATTTAGGCTTTCCTAAACATTTGTGAAAGTTTTGCCAAATTTTATGTTTTCGAAATGCACTCTGAGTTTGATTGAAACGAAAGTTTTTAAACAAGCTGAGGTAATTCCTCAAAATCTGGTCATAACATCTAAGTCGGGTTTGGGGTGTTACATGATTAGTCAAAAAATGACTATGACATCTATCGATTCATTAAGCTTGAGATTTTTTGTGGAGGGACAATACAACATGTTTAGAATTTGTTCATGCCCAAAGTTGAGTCATCTACAACATACAAACACCTTGTGGTAATATTTGTTGGACTCATCATTAATGTCACTGTTGAGGTTTGCATAAAATTTATACACAACCCTTTTAACAAAAGGTTGCGCATAACAGACCGAACCAAAAACACCAACATTATTTAGAACTTCATCGATTCCATGTTCTACTAAAGAATCATCATCGATGTTTTGGTCAAGAATAAACCCTTTCAGAATGAGTTTATAGTATCTTCTTTGGCAATCAGGATCCAAAAACACTTTTTTTCTTTGCACAACTAATCTTCCTTCTTGTATTCTAACTGCTTCAGTAACTTCAAATAACAGTTTGGGAACACCTATTGTCTTCATCTTTTCATTATGCTTGGCAGCCGAGTAGGGAACATTTGGCTACTTGGTTGGGTTGCAACATTGCACAAAGAGGCACATTTCCTCAGGAGGAAGAGGATTTGGAATTATCAAAGGATTCAGACTCGAATGAGCTTTCCATCACAATCTTTCTTTTCTTTCTTGGTTTATCAACCATGGGGGTCTTGCACTTTCTTCAACAATTACGCAGTTCAGTTACCCTACATTTTTGGAGCCTAGCTCAGTGAGAAGTATGTACTTTCTTCAACAATTACATTATGAGCCTACTCAATTACACACACCGTGATCATTTCCCTAACCCTTGCACTTTGAAGATACAAACCTCTCACGACTATGATCACCGCCTATGACCACAACAAGTAAAATCACAGCAATGGGTTTTACTTTAAGAACAACACTTTTATACAAGTTTTCTCTCCAGAACAAATTAAGTGCCTAATTATCAATACATTTTCCTATGCAAGTCTTTCAAATACATAGACATGATTTCGAGACTTGCTTACAATCGAAGATCCAATACAATCCCAATAAAATAATAATTCCATTAATAGAATAAACAATATAATAACATATAAGATATATATTGGCTCTCAGCAGCTCAGAATCACGATTCAATCTAAAGTGCATAATCCAAGGGATTACTTTGAAGAATTTCGATCCAAATTAATTACCAATATTCGTACTCCATAGCAGCATGATCTTCTATAACATGTTAGATGCTCACCAACAAATCAACATAGCCTAAATATAAGGTTCAATAAATTACCAACAACTAAAGATGGAAATTGCCATCACGTAGATTTGGTGGGCAGAGAAGTGGGCACTTCCTTTGGCACCAAATTGTTAGTTTCATATTTTTTTACATAGACAATAATGGTGGACTAAAAAAAACGAAAAGAAATAACTTATGAGAAAGAAGATGAATAGCAAATTTGACAATTTTTTTTAGAGAGAGAATATACACTTAAAATTTTAACGGGTCGTGGATGTCAACCAGTTACTATATAAATAAAAAGAAATGTGTTAAAAAACACCATAAGTGGGCACAAAAAAGGGTACAATAAAGGGACAGAGAGTTTTTGTTCCAATTAAGTAAAAAAAATTCTTTTAATAACAAAAATGCTTATCGTTACCCACTTATAATTAACTTAATTTACATCAATGTAGTTATACAACAATGGGATATAACCTGTTAAAAGTAATTACATCAATGAATTATTGGAGTGAATCTCAAATTTCAAAAGGGGAAAAAACAAGATTAAGAATGTGCAATGATCCCCAGAAAACAAAACCCCCAGATCCCATCATGCTATAATATATCATATATAATAATTCAATTGAAGCCTTTTGTTTCCAATAGATATCCACCATATATATATATTTGGATTCTAGAAATATGGCTGCCTGCCTGCCTTGGTTGCATGTTCCCACCCACATGGGACCCTCCCATTGCAGGCCATTGGTTAAACTTTTGCATAGCCTTTGCCTTAGCCTTGGGATTCCTACATGCGCTGGTTATGGAGGAGACTGCGCCTGCGCCTCGGTCACCAACATGCTTGCATATGCTTTCATTCCATGCCATTTTGCTTTCTAATTACATTTCAATCTATTTAATCATGTTAACCTAGTCTTTATCTTAAATAGTACAACCATGTAGGTTTTCCTATAATTAAGGTTTATAATTTCTTTTTGAAAACAAAATGTATATCGGAACGTAGTATTCTACTAATTGTTTTGTTATTTTGGAAACTTTCTGATAATGTAAATCGAAAAATTATTTCATGTTGGGTTAAGAGAGAATGAATTTGATACCTTTTAAGTAAAGTCTCAAATTGGAACCTTATGAATGAAAAAGACAATGTTAGAAGAGTTTACCCCTCTTCCTTTAAAGGACTTTGACTTGACACGATTATGGATTTATTTGAAGCCTATAGAATTTAAATATTTTCATGTCTTTTTTTTTTAATATTCATATTTTTGTTACACTTAAAATGTGATACATGTCACCTTTTGAATTAGATGGTTGTTAGGATGTGGGATTTTAGCCCAAAATTTTGGAATTTTTTTATTAAACCTTTCAAAAATTTTAAAAATTTAATTATACTCATCTAATTTTTAAAAAAAAATCTCATTACATCTATGGAATTATTTTTTAAATGTTTCAATTAGACACTCTAAAATTTAATATCAAGATTCACCACTGTACTAAATCCTATTACTTCTATACAAATTAATGAAGAGGATAGTTAGGCACTCAACTTCAGTAAATTTTTATTTTAATCACAAAAAATAAAAATCCTTAAATATAGCATCATCGTCACATAGTTTTTTTTAGTCACTTGCCATTAATTTGGCTAACAGTGGTATCATTGTGCACTTGTTTTGGTCACTCATTTAGTTAAATTTCTCGTTTTAGTTACTCATTTTATTTTTTAAAATTAATTTTATTTTTTTCAAAAAGGGGAAAACCTAAATTTTTACAGAGAACTGAGTTATTCGACTATGGAGATAAAGTGAAAACTTAGGTGTTTCCCTCGCTTTTTTTATTAAAAATACCAAACATTTTTTTTATCTTTTTAATTTTCTTTAGTTTTTAAAATTAATTTTATTTTTTACCAAGGAAAACTCGAGCTATTAGAGAAAATTGAGTTATTCAACTATGAAGATGAAACCCAAGTTTTTCCCTGTAACTCAATTGTATGTAAAAATCTAGATTTTTTTCATAAAAAAAATCAGACAATCCCCTTTAAAACCCCAAGTTTTTGCCTATAAAAATTCATTTTTTTTCTTTTTATTAAAAAAAGTAAAATTAATTCTAGAAAATAAAAAATAAATTAAATTAAAAATGAAGGGCTAAAATAAAAAAAAAAACTAAAATAAGTGCATAATATTACAATCGTTAGCTAAATCAACGGTAAGTGGTTAAAATAAGAAAATTATCTAATGACAGTGTTATGTTTGAGTACTTGTGTTTTTCAATGATCAAAATGAAAACTTAACAAAATTGAGGGACTAATTATGGAGTGTGTTTTTCAATGATCAAAATGAAAACTTAACAAAATTGAGGGACTAATTATGGAGTTTACCCTAATAAAAAATAATTGCCATAGAAAATAAAAATGTTGATGTGAAAGTGTTGAGGGGCGAGGTGGGGACCCAATTGGATTGCTTGGATTTCACCGCGTCACGAAAATATAGACGGCTTTACACCTTCTTTTTCCTTTTTCACTTTGTTTTTAGTGCATTACATTCTCGTTTTTAATCCGTTATTTTTTGGTAAATTATAAAAAGAGAACATAATTAATACGATTTGAACTCAAATTATATTAGAGATGATAAATACATTAAAATTATTAAGTTAATCCATGAGGTTTAAATTTGAATTTAACATTTCTACTTACATTTATTTAATTAATTTGAGTTGAATTTATTATTGATATGAATTTAAATAAAATTCTAAATGTTTATTTTAGTTAATTATGATTGGTTTAAAATAATTTAGTTATAATTTTATGTTATTAGTAAGTTTAGTTAAAAAGTTAAATATTTATTTAGAGATTCGGTTGTAAAAGATTTGTAAAATTAAATTTTTACTTTAATTTTTAAGACTTCAGTTTTTAAAAAAAAAAAAAATAGCATATCGGAGATTATAAATACTTGACTTGACAAAAGATGTTTATTTGAGTTTAATAAACTCTGGCCATAGGCTTTTTTTTTCAAAGTTGAAAGATTCACTTTGCTTATCGACGTTTATAGGTATAAGTTATTTAGGGTTTATATTTAAGGGTGTGGCAGGAAATCGTTTGATTTATTATTATTGTTACTCACAAGTTGATTAAATGTGTGGGATAAATTATTTTCTTATCTTTATATTAAAAACGTGTTCTGTGTTGGATTTGTTTAGTGCTTGTAATGATAGATTATGATTGAAATTATCGATATAATTTTAACTTAAAAATAATTAAATTATGTCACATGAATAAACATAATTTATATAAAAATATATTTATAAATTTTATATAAAAATCAAATAAGGGTAAAATTGAAGCTTTAAGGATCGTAGGGTTCTACATTTAGCCTCACTGATTTTGGATTTGCTTTCAGTTTAATTTGTTTTTTTTATTATAAATTTTATATAAAATATAAAAAGACAAAAATACTCTTGTGATAATTGAGTTAGTGTTTAATTTTTTGTAAAAAAACATTTATAAAAAATTATATTAGAATTGAATGAGATCTAGGTTGAAATGGTTAGTGATATCAAGATTTGAACACATTGACTTTTAGGATGCTGACTGGCCCCTCTAAGGGGGCATTGGCATCCTTGGTTCAAATTATAGAATAGTAATGTTTTATAAAAAAAAAAAAAAAATACCTTTGTATTTATATTTCTTACTTTGTAAAAGTAAGGATTTTAGTTATTTCAATTTACTCATGATATCAACTCTTGTTGTATATATACACATTTTTAGCAATACTAGCTTCTAATATCACATGCACTGTATGTGATTTATGTGTTTAATATTTAACCAATTTTAAATATTATATTTTTAATTACAGTAATTAATGTAAATATTTTTTATTTAAATTATTGAATATAATTAAAATAAGTCAACTTATCAATTCAAATATTATAATATAAAATTTTTAAATTATAACTAAAGCATTGCTAACATATTAACATACAATATAGTTTTAGTTTATGTAATTAATGTAAAATAATATTATTCAAAACAATATTTAATTAACATAATTAAATTTAATATTAATTAAGTGATAATTAAGATGTTTAGAATTTTATTTAAGTAATAACTCTATTTTACATCAATAAAATTAATACAATTTTTTTAACTAATAATTATTATTTAAATTAAAATTATAATTATCATTTTTTTTCTATATTTGATGCTTAAAGTTATTATATTTTAAAATTAGCATAATTTTTTAACTAATAATTATAAATATTTTTAAATGTGTACTTATCAAAACTTCTATTAAATTATAATTATTTTTAAATGTATAGTTATCACAATTTCTATTTTACTTCAACATTTTTATTTTTAAATATGAATTTTGTAATATGATGGAAAATAAAGGAATTCTCGTTAGTTCAAAAGTTTTTCCAAACTCTTGCTTGTATATATATTATAGATAGTAAAAATCGAGTTTGAATATTGTAATATATAAAGTGAATATTTGGTAAACTGGTAATGCATTTTTTTAATACCCACAAGTAGAGTTAAATTTGCCACATGTCTCATTTCTTTTATATATATATATATATATATATATAGGGCGAAGCCAGAAAATTTTTTTAGGGGGGCCGGATAAAATTTTAATTTTTTATAGTTTATATCTTTATAATTTGTAAAGGATTAAATTGAATTTTTCTAATTTTAGGGGGCCCAAAGTGCAATTTTACCTTTACTAATTTAAATTTTTTAAAAAATTCTAAAGCCCAAAATAGCAATTTTACATTTTAGGGGGGGCCGAGGCCCATGCCAGCCCCCCTAGCTACGCCCCTGTATATATATAATTCTTTTACTATACCCTTTATACACTTTTCATCAACCCAACCCTGCTCGTGGAATTTTTAAATTCCAGTACCAATTTCTCAAATATTTTCCCTAATATATATTAGGTTAGTATTTGGTACATTAGCAGTGTACTTTTTAATCTCACAAGCAGCCTTAAAAAATTGACATGTGTCACATTTTTTTAATATTTATTTTTTAATATTTTACTATACCTATATAAGATACTTATCAATCACCTAACCCTACTTATGAAGTCTGACAGTGTACCAAATATTATTCCATGTATATTATGATTTGATTAAACATGATAAAATATAATGCAATACAAACACGATATAAATATGTCAAAATATACAAAATAATAAGTATTTAAAATATCAAAACTTATAAAATTTATAATACCTTAAATATGATTAAGATACAAAAATATAATTATTTGCTCATTCTCCAAAAAAAAAAATTCCTATAGAGTTTTTAATTCCATTAATGGTGGATAGAATAATTTCATTAATAGTTGCAATCAAAATAAAACATTACAAATAATAAATTCAATAATTAACTTGATAACTGATTAATTATAACTAAAATAAAAGTAGAGAAAATCCTACACATCAACATGAAATGAGACTCAAATTTGGTTCTTCCCAAAATCTCAACTTTTCAATTGAGTAGAGGAATTATTATTATGTATGTTGGGAAGTAGGTTAGTCTTGACGGGTTGTTACAGGGACTAAATCAGGGAAAAAAAATTTAGGGGTCGGAATTATATTATAATTTTTACGATAGTAAAAATATAATTTTACTATTTTAATAATTTTGAAAGGATTAAATAAAATTTTTATATTTTTAAGAGGATCAAAATATATAATTTTATTTTTATTAATTTAAAATTTTTAAAATTTTAAAGGGTCTAAATAGAAAATTTTCCATTTCACAGAGGGAGAGAGGCTGATGGCACATACATAATTGCAGCATCTTATGCACAAAAGTCATGCTTAATGATTTTGCTTCCCATCTTGTATCATAATGTCCCCATCTCTAACAATCATCCATCCCCACTCACCATTTTTCATCTATCTTTCCTTTGTTTTCCCTTTCCCTTTCCTTTTTTCCCGCCATTCATTCATGTTCTCTCTCTCTCTCTCCCCAACATCAATCGGATCGGCTTTGGTAGGGTTTTGTTTCATGACATAATAATATAAAGCACAAGTCATGAAAAAAAGGGAAATTATATTTTATATGTGTGTACTATAACCAATTTGTTAGCATATTTAAAATATTTTAGTTGTTTTTTTTTTAATATTTACCGAAAATATGTTTTATATATGTGTACTATAGACGAATTTGATTCGTGGAAAAATGATTTACGAAAAATATTTTTTACATTTTCTTCCTATGTTTAACAGAAAAATAGTTTGTTCAATGAAAAATAATTTATTGTCAACGAAAAACAAGTTTGAGTTAAAAATATTTAATTATAATTTTTTGGATTTTCAATATTTTCAATATTTTTATTTATATATATATTTAAGTTTATGTGTAATGACTCGGTAGTCAGTGGTGTAAACCCTATTTTTTGACATCACTAACTTTCAAGTCGATACATTATGTATTTATTTATAATATAAAGATAAGTGACCCTAAACTTACCTTGGACCAAAAAGATTAACAGAAACTAAGTTGAGGTACCGATATGGGATAATAAAAAAAATTAGGTAACAATGCGGAAAAATAGGTATAGTTTGGGAGGCTAAACCGTGAATAAAACCATTTATAAATATTTAGTAACAAATACCTCCAATATAAAATACGAATATCTTATAATATAAATTTCAGTATTTGCTTAAACCTTGCTTAGCTTCATATATCCCTTTTAGCTCTAATGTGTCACTATCATCTCTCATACATATAACTTTGTTTTAATTAGACATTGGTTATTATTAAGTCTATATAAGATAATATAGTTATTATAAAATAATTCGATTGTCAAAAGGCAATGCTTTGATAATATTTTGTAACAAATATAATTTATGCTATAATTATTTCATTGAAAATAGCTTTCAAAAATTGATTTAAGAAAAATTTTCAAACAACAGAATAGTTTACATAAAAATCATTCAAACACTAGAAAATATATTTTTAAAAAAATCATTATAATAGGCCAATTTTGGCCTGGCCCATTAAAACAATAAAAACCAAAAAATAATTAAAGTTCAGTTTTTTACAAACACAATATAATAAAAATAGCCCAATTATTAAACTAACCCGAAAATAGACCCAGATAATAAACACAGCCCAAAACCACTACCCAAATCCTAGCCCACTAAGCCCAAAACAAAAAAAATCAGAAAAGAAACCCTAGCAGCCAAGGTGCGCCGCAGCAGCCTCCCACGCACGCGCGCGCTATGCGCCCGCTCCTCCACGTCGGCCCACCTCTGTACAAGCGCCACGCACGCCCGTACCTGCACAAGAAAACAAATAGCAGCAGAGAAAACAAAAAAAAAAAGAAAAGAGTTGTATTTTTCATTGTATTTTTATTTTTATTTTCGATTTCGGCTTTAAAAAGGCCTAAACAAACCATTGTATGGCTTCTTCACGTTTTTATGAATACAGAAATCAAAAGACCAAAATTATTCGAAGGTATTCATCATATTCGAGTGTTTATTTAAATGATAAATGCAAACATAGCATAAACAGAGGGGGGAGGTTTTTTTACCTTTGTTCGCAATCAGAAAGGTCGAACCCGAAGGGTCACTTCCTTCGTTTGGGGATTTTGGGGAAGGATTTGAGTATTTAGAGTCTAGATCTGTGCTTGGGGTGCCTGAAGGGTTTGAAATGGCCGACTTTTGGGGTCTCCGACGACCGCGCACGACGGCGGACGGTGGCGGAGCACGGTGGCTCGGTGACGGAGCTAGGTCGGAGCTCCAGAGAGCTTTCAGAGCTTTTTCTTTGTTTTTTTTTTTAAAAAGCGGTTTAAGAATGATTTTGCTAAGATTTTTTTTTGCTATTTAAAGCTGAGCAATACGACGTCATTTAGGAGGCGGGGCATTAAGCCTTAAAACGACGTCGTTTCTGGCCAAGACCCGCGCGTTGACCCGACCCGGGGAGGGATCCGCGTGTTTTTAAAACTGGTATAATTACCAGTTTAGTCCTTCCACATTTTTTTATGCAATATTATCCTATTCATGTTTTGTTTTATTTTTTAATTCGACCCCGACATTGTTTTGTGATTTCAATCTGGTCCTCAAGCCTTTTAAATGAAGATGTTAGAACGGTGTCGTTTTGGTGATCGGGCATAATTGCTCAAATGATCCCTCATCTATGGCGCGTATTCAATTTGAGTCCTGTGCTTCTTTTTTATTTTCTATTTTTGCCCTAGATTTTCGCTTTTATTTTAATTTAGTCCTGTTTTTATATTTTATTTTCTTTTGTTATTTTTGCTATTTTGTCATTATTTTAATATTGTTGTTATTATTATTAATATTATTGATTATTTTTATTCTAAGTATATATTATTGATTTCAAATTATTTTATGTAAATATTTTCTTTTAAATTTATTTACGTATATGTATATATATATATATCTTCTTTTAAATCTATTTATGTATATAATTTGTTTCTTTAAAGGACCCTATTTTAAATTATATATTTATTTATTCCAAAAACTTTCATATATCATTATTATTTTTATATATACATTATTTTATATCAAGTTTTTTATTACATGTATATTATTTAAATAGACGCATATTATTTTATGTATACTGTAGAACCCAATTATTGCCCGGGCCCAACAAATAAAACCCAAATTAAAACCCAAACCCAATTACCATTAACCTAACCCAACAGCTAGCCCAATACCCAAATTAACCCTAGCCCCCCTAATGTGCCGCCCCTAGTCTTCTGACTTCTGCCCTCTGCCTCTGCCACCGCCCTTGCCGAAGCCTGCTTCCACCTGCCCTCTGCCATTGCCACTCCTCAAGTTGCACCTGCAAGAGAAGAAGAGAAAAGACAACAATGATAAAAAAACATGTAAAATGGCTATATAAAGCCATCAAAAATCCATTGTAAGGGAGAGATTAAAAAATACAAAAAAAACAAGTGAAAAATCAAGCAAAAAAAACAAAGAAAGTATAAACGAAAACAGATCTATGGAAGTTAAAAAAGGTTTCTTCATTCTTGTTTTCTGATTATTGAGTTCCATTTATTTTTATTTAGCATCTTCAAACTTTTAAAACTAAAAAGGGAAAAAAGAGATTACCTGAGCTCGGGGTCGCGTCGCCGGAGCCATCCCTCCGTCGTCGAGGCCGAGAGCAGAGGAGGTGATTTTTTTTTCTTTTTTTCATTTTCGAAGTTTTTTCTTTTTGTTTCTTTTTTAACGTACGCATACATGTACGTATGTATATAGTAAAAAAATAAATAAAAAATAAATTTTTTACCTTTTCCGGCCACCGTGCGCGCGCGGTGGCACGCGCTGCAACGTCGTCGGCGACGAACTGCAGCGGTCCGCGACCGGACTTCGGCCAAGCTCCCAGCCCTGCAGAGAAAAAAAGAGAAGGGTTAGATTTTTTTTGTAGAAAAGGGTGAGAAATGATTTTTTTTTTCTGATTTGGGGCTTAAATAGCCGATCGAAACGACGTCGTTTTGGCCGGCGTCCTTAAGCCCCAAAACGACGTCGTTTCGCCCTTGACCCGACCCGTCCCGACCCGCTCCAGCCAGATCCGCGCGTTTTGCCGAAAAATGGGGAATTTATGCGCCACCCCTCCCATTTGCGCCACCTTTAATTTAATCCTATACTATTTCTTTCATTTTTGCCCTGAAGTTTGTGTGCCCTTTCAATTCAGTCCTACTTGTACGTTACGTTTTGGGCCTTGGAAATATTTGCTGTTTCAGCCCTTGATCATTTGTGCGCATTTTAAATTGGTCCTCATTTTCTTTTTATTTCAAATTTGCCACTGATATATTGTTTTTAATTCAATTTAGTCTTCTTTTGTTATCTTCACTATTTTATTATTAATTTAACTAATTTCCTTATTATTATTATTATTATTAGTATTATCATTAATCTTATAATTATTACTACTATTGTATTTGTTATTATTATTATTTTATTATTATTACCATTGTTATTTCATTTTTATTACTAACACCATTACTATTATTATTATTATTACTTTATTTTCATTATTACTTTGTTATCGTTATTATTTTTACTATTTTTATTATTATTATTTTATTATTACTATACTATACTATTATTTGTTAGTATTATTACGATTATTTTATTATCAATACCATTATTATATTATTATCTTTATCTATTTCACTATTATCTATTACTATCACTATATTTATATTTATATATATATATATATATTCTTATTATTTATTCATTATCACTATTATTATCATTACCACTATTATTATTTTATGTTTCTTTATAATACCATCGTTATTATTTTGTTACTATTACTCCTCATTTTATTATTTTATCTCTACTATTACTTTATTATGATTGCTATTATTATTACTATTATTTCTATTTATGTTATTATTTCTCCTATTATTATTATTATAAATTATGTCATTGTTATTGTTCTTTGGTTTACTATTATCGCATTTTTATCATCCATATTAGTGCATCTACCATTATTCTGCTGAATCCATTAACATTGTAATTTGTCTTTATATTTTATGGTTACATTAACTTTTACAAAATCGAGATCTTTCACAAAGGCAATATTCCGTATTTAGAAATTCGAGAGATCGTGCCCTAAAGTATTGGGTTTCGATTTTTCTCGCTTGATCTAAATAACCGAATATCCTTTTAAAACAAATACATTTTTAAACCAAAAGCTTATTCTCGAGAACTCGAGATGTCGTGTCCTAATGCATTGGATGTGATGTTTTGTTATTCCGAGATAATATTCTCTAAAACCAAGGCAATGTTTTGTATTTAAAAGCTCGAGAAATCGTGCCCTAAAGTATTGGGTTTCCTTTTCTCGCCCATTCTAAATAACAAAATATCCTTTCAATTAAATCCATAAGTTTTGAATAAAAGGCAAGTTCAACTTTAAAGGTCGAAATGTGATGTCCTAAAGTATTGGATGTAACACTTCACCTTAAAACGAGACGGCCCTTGGCATACACTTCCAATTTATCCAAATTTATTCTTCAACAACAAGAGGGATCGTATTTTGAATTCTTAAGTTTTCAACTTTCGACATTAAGACATTAGATAATCAATTAGGTACCAATTTTGGGCGTATCGAGGGTGCTAACCCTTCCTCGTGCATGAACCGACTCCCGAATCCATTTTCGATTTTCGTAGACCAAAATTGTGTTTTGATAAATCAATCGATTATTAAAAACAAACACTTTTTAGGTGACCCGATCACACCTCATCAAAAAGATTGGTGGCGACTCCGCTTTTTCACATTCGCTTTCAAAACCCACGCCGACTTCGCTTTGCAAAACACAAAAAAGGTTCTGACGATGACTTTGGCGACTCACTGGGAACCCAAAAAGAGAGTCAAAGTAGTAAATTGATTATTTTTTGTCCTTTGTCGAAAGTTTGGAAATTTGATTTAAAATTTTTTTACTATCCTTGTGTTGCATTCATTTGTGTCATTGCATATGATTTCTATTTTCTTGCATACGATACATTGCATGACCGTTGTGGTCGCACCTTTAAGTGGGAGTGAGAAACTATTCCTTCGTGAGGTTTTCACCTCCGTGCGGGATAATGGATCGCCTCGGGATACATCCGTACCTATGTCTTCGTGAGATTTTCATCTCCGTGCACCATAGGGAAATGTATTCCCGAATCAACTCGGTCTATATGAGCCTATAATGGGTGAGGATCGAGGAATCTGTTGGTTCGTGTACCTCAAACTCTAGAACTAAAAACACATATAGTGAACCTAGGAGCCCACCTTAGATAGAACTACATCAAACCTTAGTGGTCACCTGGTAGGTGTTTGTTCATTTTCACTTGTTTTACTTTGCGATCATCGACTCGTTGCATTTTATTTTCGTGCATTCATCTCATTTTCTAAAGAGGTATCGATTCACGGTCGGTTTACGAGTTAGAAAGTCAAGTATGGAAAACGGATTCCTTGATAAAATGGAAGACAATGCGCTGTTCGTATAGTTAGAACCTAGGCGCTTAGAAGGGTATGGATCCATTTGAGCAAAAGGAAATGTGGCAGTGCTAAAATCTGGTGGTCATCCTTTAGACGACAAGGGGGTTGGAAGGAAAGTGGTTGGCAGAGGGCAAGAGACCTGTGACATTGAATTAGCTGAAAAGGACTTTGCTTACGACAAGGAGAAAAGTTTATTTACTATTGGTACTCCCAAATAACAAGCATGAATTTATAGTTGTATTTGAGGATGTTACATCTAACAACGGTAATGCAAGACCGATGTCCATGATGACTCAAATGGGCAAGACAGAAGAGAGTTAAACGGCCTTATCGGTCAAATCAACTTTGTTGCATAGACACCCATGCGAGCAACTCAAAATGCTTGGCGCGGACAGAATCAAAGCTCTCAAGAAGCATTGAGGGTGATAGATAGCATGTCATAAAACAGGATGCCTACCGGTTTGCCAATCTTTCAAGATAATCGAGCAGTACTTCACGCGGATATTGGAAGAGGTGCCCTTGGCAATAGGGGCATCCATTCAAATTTCATGGCCACTCAAAGAGGCCTTTCCTGAATATTGATATTCGTCCCAGCCCTGTTATGGATCCTTCGCCAATCGTAATGCTATGGATCCCGGATCGACCATAGCTAAGCAAAGCTTTAAGAACTCGAGGACAAAAGTCACCCATCCAATCACGAGTACAAGATCACCGGATTGAGCGACCAGATTCGCAAAGATCCGCTTGTTTTCATTAAAGGAGAAAAGTGTGAAAAAGTTAATGGTGAAGCCGAGAATCTAGAGATTATCGTCTATAATCATTTTGTCGACCATCGCAACATACGGTCGCGCTTCTCTGTAAGGCTTGCCATGCTTAAATGTTGGAGAGCCGAAACAACCTACATATATTCTTTTGGAGCTCCATTCCTTGATGTATTTGCAATTGACAAAGCGCTAACTAGAGAGCTTCTTTGGTTAAGACAGAAGTCTCAGGAAAAGAATGAAAGCTTTATTCTATGCTTCACAGGGGAGCAGCCATAGTGCCGAGCCAATGCTGTGTTCTTATGGTGTTTCTTTCAAACTAATTTCACCCAAGTTAAAGGTCGTGCTCTGTCAGGGGCAATGATGGAAATTTCTTTCCGAAGAATGGGCGTTGAAATTGGTAACCATCTAGGATTGAAGGATAGGCTGTTAGGCTCATCGTTATGATCCAAACAACATTGCAAGGGATTTGATTCGTGTGAAGAAATGAAAGGAATTTGTATCGACCCGATTAGATAGATCCAAAAGAGACAAACCGAATAGACGACTTTCACCGTGGTTAGAATTGGAAAAGCTATCGAACGGATACGATCTAAAATGTCCGGAGCTCATGCGGTTTCTTCTTTGTCTAGAAAAACTCTAATCTTTATGGGCCTTGGAAGAGGAAGAATCCTCGGGGTATGGCGCTAGCTAGAGTGAATGATCAATACTTTTCTCAAGAATTGATGCTAAGCTTAGACAAACTGACCTCTTCACTACCATCGGCTATAACTCGCAATCGAGTTGAAGTTAAGCTCAACAAGATTAAGGAAATGAAAGGTGGGATCGAAAAGTTAGAACCAAAGATTACACAATGGTGAATCATGGATCGAGCTTCTCGAACAAGAGAAGAGTAGAAGACCTTCATCATTCTTATGATCAACAATTTAAAGAGTCGAGATTACCTCGTGAGGGAAGCAATAGTGCGATTCAAAAGGTAGTGGTCATCTATAGATTTTGGCATCACAGTGGATATGTTGAGCATAAAATACTAGCTGCAGCTTAACCATAGTCAAGAGCTAGATCCACTGCTTGGGAAACCAAAAACCTTTAGGACTTAGGACGAGAGCATATAGTAGTCCGTTTTATGTAAAAGAACTTGTTTTCTAATAAAGTTTCCTAAAATGAAGTTGATCGAATCGATACCTCTTTGCATTCATGCATTCGTACTACATTGCATTCACAAGTTACATTGCATTCATTTGTATTAGACCTTTACAAAAGGACCCTAATTAGGTAAAATGTTTCAGTTAACCTGGAAAACATGGAACAAAGGTTGGTGAGGATTGAGCAAAGGCAAATACAGATGCAAGAGCAATTGACCCAAATTCAACAAGAAATGCGAGAGCAAATGCTAGACTTCCAAAGGAACATGATGGGCCAACTAACTCGCCATTACTAGCCGAGGACTTGAAAAAGAAGTGACCTAGCGGATCGACGATGTGGATAATGATGAAGACATCGCTTATTCCCAATGAATATCCCAACTCAACCGACGCGCACTCTCGCGTGGTACCCGCCATTATTGGATCTCAATATAGACCGATACTTTGGTCTTCTTGACTCTCCGATGGGCCCCGTAATGAGCAAGTCAATCGTGTTGTTTTGGTCTACCGCAGGCGAGAAAAAAAAGAGAAGGGGTTTCAAAAGCCCCGGCGGGAAGGACAAGGATGTGGCTAGCACGAGTGGGTATACTAAGGGTTATTCGAAGCCGTTTACAGCAAACCAGCCAAAGAAGGTAGTTACCAGTCACCTAGTCCCCCCAAAGCAAAAACCCAATCCAGTAGCGTATTCGGAAAAACCCCCGCCACTCCTATTCCCATGACGTATATGGAGTTATACCGAGAACTTATTTGATATGCATGTTGTAGCTCCTTTTTATATAAAACCACTGCAACCTCCATACCCAAAATGGTATAACCTAAATGTCCGTGTGTGAGTATCATGCGGGGATTACAGGACACTCAATAGAAAATTGCACAGCTTTTAAGAAGTTGGTGGAAAAATTCATCAAAATAGGTGTTGTGGAGATAGGCGACGCACCAAAAGCAGAAGCATAAACCTGGGAGCATTTTGAGCAATGAGATCATGCGAAGAAATTCTGTAGTATTTAGAAGCTTACCGAGTAATGTACGAAATATACTGGTTGCTTTAAGCCTAGAAGCAATGAGAACTCTTTTGTGAAATAGGCTCGTGTTAAAAATTACTATTTCAAGAAAATTCATCTTTTTGAACCAATATTTTTTGTTGTTGTTCTTTTTCATGCTTTAAATTCTACCTTGAATGTTCTTTTATTCTTCATTCATAAATAACCATTCTTGGAATCATTTATTCTCTGGAAATTACTTTCATAATCGACAATGGGTCCCAGATATCAATGACATGAGCGACGCTGTTACGGACTCCCTTTCTAGTGAGATATGTGTCCAGAAGAATCTAAGGACTTAGAAGATGATAGAGATTGCAACTTATTAAAAATGACAGATCCTACCTTGCGAAATGTCACCGACATTTGCGAGCCAACGAGGGAGATGAAGATGGAAACTTAGCTCACCGCAAGAATAAGGCAAGACATTATCGCAGATCACAAACAGACATGTTGGGGCCATCAAACGTGGATTCCTATATGCGAGGCATATCAAGCTAGTCTCCTCATAATCTCTGAACCAACATCGATTCATATTCATAACCTTTGATTACCTTACCTAGAGGGTAAAGGTCGCTTCACATGTCAAAATTACAAAGTCAAGCATCGTCAACTTCAAATTTCAATTTCAAAAAGAAAAAACAAAAAAAAAAAAAAGAAAAGAAAAAGAAAAAGAGAGTGGTGATAAAGGATACCTAAAAGGAACATGTTTAACGTGATAACACGAATTTATAGTCTGCTCAAAGGTCGGACACCACATCAGTCAAAAGAGAGAGCCAAAAAACCATCCAAATTCTTTTCCGAGGCAATCGATATTTGTAAAAATTGGCATCGAAGTTACCATTTACTTTCTATGTTGGCCAAGATCCTCACCGGGTAACGCTTTTCTCATTGGTTCATCAAAATAAGAGCAATTATCGGAAGTTAAGATTCCTTTTTGGACAAAGTTTGACATCTACGATAAGTCTAATTGAAGCATTCATACAAAGCTTACGACAAAAAAAGGGGTCCGTTCAAAAGACTCACGCATTAAGAAGGATTCTTCATATCCAAAAGGACTCAGAGGAAGAGTGAGTGCCCTATGCAAAGAAAGAAGGCCTGGGCTTGGAAAACATAGGCACTAATCAAGAGGGATGATAAGGACTTGCCCAATCCTATGAGTTCAGATTTGCAAAAAAAAAAAAAAAAAAAAAAAAAAAAAAAAAAGAGGCCAAGATGAAAACCCGCAAAGGCGCCTTGAGACCAAAGGGATTTGGGTTGAAAACCCGAGAAGGGCAACTCAAATTTTGACCGAAGGTAAGGCATACTGTAGTCTTGCCACGCTTGGGTTAACAATGAAGAAATATGTTGCGTCTCGAAGCATCGACAAAGTGCTCCGGATCCCCAAACACATATTGAGCCTAAAATGGTCCTCAAGAAGTTTGAAACAGAGAAGCTCAGTCGCGATATCTCAGGGCACCTAGCTTCTATTTTACCCATTTTTGTTATTTATTTCCTTGCAAAATATCGCCAATAAATTTCCTTCCTAATTACATTCGCTATTTTTGCTTTACCTATTTGTTTCGAGCATTGCTCCTAACTAGCTTCTCTCTTATCCGTAGTTATGGTCTCCTTCAGGCATTTTGCATTGAAATAATGATTAATAGAATAACGACACTTTCACAAAAAGAGTTCCGCATATTACTCTAGGAAACTTTTGAGTAGTACCGGAACCTGAAACAGGACCATTGCTTAAAACTCCTCGAGTTTAAAGGATCAAGAATAATGATTCTGAACTGAGGCTATCTCTTCGAATTTGGTTGAAAACAGTGATTGAACAAAATGACGAGGTATTACGTAAGTAGTATCATCTCGATGAAAAAGGGCGATGTATGAATGGGCAATCATTCGCGCGAAGAATGATTTTGTATCCATCATGCGTGCACACCTGATCACGATCCCCAGGAATGGAAAGGTGCAACGCACCAAATCGTTTACGAATTCTATGCCCTCGATCGCAGTGAGGATGGATTGAAAATGACACAAATTCTATACCCTTGAGTCGCAATGGGATAGACTGAAGATGACGCAGACCCTATACCCCCCTGAATTGCAGAGAGGGTTTGAAGATGGTATAAGCCTTAAAGTCCTATAGGTACCATGGAATGGACCTTGAAGTTACAGTGGGGCAAGTCATTTGAGCAAAATATGATGGTTTCTTTGATTTTTTGAAAAAAGGTACCAAAGCAGAGCGAGATAGTAGCGTAATACGTCGCAAAAATAAAACTCGATGGACAACGAGCAGTGACAACCCTAAGCATTAAAAAGGGGATCATTTCATACATCATCATTCAAAGCACGTTTAGTTAGAAGCATTCGACTCACTCGGATCATTGCATCCTAATCATTGTAAAAAGACCACCCTCATGACATTCTGCATTCATGCAAATGTCGTCCATAGTACATTTAGTTAGGAGCATTAGATTCATTCTGATCATAGCATCCTAATCATTTGACATAAACACAAGCATATAAAATCGAGTCTACAGGATATGTCCCCAGAGGACGGTGTAGAAACATTGGTGAAGCCACCATCCTATTGCCACTAACCAGTAGTGGAATAGGTTAAAGATTGTCCTATTGCCACTAACCAAAGAGTGGAATAGGTTGAAGATTGTTCTATTGCCACTAACCAAAGAGTGGAATAGGTTGAAGATTGTTCTATTGCCACTAACCAAAGAGTGGATAGGTTGAAGATTGTCCTATTGCCACTAACCAAAGAGTGGAATAGGTTGAAGATTGTCCTATTGCCACCGCCCAAAGAGTGGAATAGGTTGAAGATTGTTCTATTGCCACTAACCAAGAGTGGAATAGGTTGAAGACCATCCTATTGCCACCGACCAGCAAAGCAGTGGAATAGGTTGAAGATTGTCCTATTGCCACTAACCAAGAGTGGAATAGGTTGAAGATTGTCCTATTGCCACCGTCCCAAAGAGTGGAATAGGTTGAAGATTGTTCTATTGCCACTAACCAAAGAGTGGAATAGGTTGAAGACCATCTATTGCCACCGACCAGCGGTGGAATAGGTTGAAGATTGTCCTATTGCCACTAACCAAAGAGTGGAATAGGTTGAAGATTGTTCTATTGCCACTAACCAAAGAGTGGATAGGTTGAAGATTGTCCTATTGCCACTAACCAAAGAGTGGAATAGGTTGAAGATTGTCCTATTGCCACCGCCCAAAGAGTGGAATAGGTTGAAGATTGTTCTATTGCCACTAACCAAAGAGTGGAATAGGTTGAAGACCATCCTATTGCCACCGTCCCAAAGAGTGGAATAGGTTGAAGATTGTCCTATTGCCACTAACCAAAGAGTGGAATAGGTTGAAGATTGTTCTATTGCCACCAACCAAAGAGTGGGATAGGTTGAAGATTGTCCTATTGCCACCGACCAAAGAGTGGAATAGGTTGAAGACCATTCTATTGCCACCGACCGGTGAGTGGAATAGGTTGAAGACCATCCTATTGCCACCGACCAAAGCAGTGGAATAGGTTGAAGATTGTCCTATTGCCACTAACCAAAAGAGTGGAATAGGTTGAAGATTGTCCTATTGCCACCGCCCAAAAGAGTGGAATAGGTTGAAGATTGTTCTATTGCCACTAACCAAAGAGTGGAATAGGTTGAAGACCATCCTATTGCCACCGACCAGCAGTGAATAGGTTGAAGATTGTCCTATTGCCACTAACCAAATGAGTGGAATAGGTTGAAGATTGTTCTATTGCCACCAACCAAAGAGTGGGATAGGTTGAAGATTGTCCTATTGCCACCGACCGGTGGTGGAATAGGTTGAAGACCATTCTATTGCCACCGACCGGCGAAAGGAATAGGTTGAAGACCATCCTATTGCCACCGACCAGCGCGTGGAATAGGTTGAAGATTGTCCTATTGCCACTAACCAAAGAGTGGAATAGGTTGAAGATTGTTCTATTGCCACTAACCAAATGAGTGGGATAGGTTGAAGATTGTCCTATTGCCACCGACCAAAGAGTGGAATAGGTTGAAGACCATTCTATTGCCACCGACCAGCCAGTGGAATAGGTTGAAGACCATCCTATTGCCACCGACCAGCAAAGAGGGAATAGGTTGAAGATTGTCCTATTGCCACTAACCAAAAGAGTGGAATAGGTTGAAGATTGTTCTATTGCCACTAACCAAAGTAGTGGGATAGGTTGAAGATTGTCCTATTGCCACCGACCGGTAGTGGTGGAATAGGTTGAAGACCATTCTATTGCCAGCGACCAAAGAGTGGAATAGGTTGAAGATTGTCCTATTGCCATTGACCAGCAGTGGAATAGGTTGAAGACCATCCTATTGCCAGCGACCACCAGCAAGTGGAATAGGTCGAAGATTACCCTATTGCCACCGACCAGCGGTGGAATAGGTTGAAGACCGCTCCTATTGCCACCGACCAAAGAAAGGAAATAGGTCAAATTTGTAGATCTTGTCGCCCTAACCAAAGAGTGGGCAAGATCGAAGGCAAATCTGTCTCCTAAACAGTAGGGGGTCATGATTTAAGCCATCATCCTATTGTCTTGGCCAAGCGATGGAATAAGTCAAGATTACAAACCTTACCCCCTGAAGTTGCAAAGGAGCGATTTAAAATAAACAAGTCTCATCCTCGAAGTCGCAGCAGGAGCAAATTGAAGCTATAGGTCCTATCTCTCTCAAGTAGCGGTGGAATGGATCGAAGCGACAAGATGCGGAAACAGAATGAAGCTATCTCGTGGAAGAGCACCTAAGAAGTCAAGACTCAACAAGACCGGGCAAAATTGGTCCTTTGAAAGTCTTTGCTCCATTCTCGTTACACAATAATGAGCAAAGAGGGGCAAACAGAGAACCCAATTATTGCCCTGCCCAACAAATAAAACCCAAATTAAAACCCAAACCCAATTACCATTAACCTAACCCAACAGCTAGCCCAATACCCAAATTAACCCTAGCCCCTAATGTGCCGCCCTAGTCTTCTCGACTTCCGCCTCCGCCTCTGCCACCGCCTTGCCGAAGCTCGCTTCCACCGCCTCTGCCATTGCCACTCCTCAAGTTGCACTGCAAGAGAAGAAGAGAAAAGACAACAATGATAAAAAAACATGTAAAATGGCTATATAAAGCCATCAAAAATCCATTGTAAGGGAGAGATTAAAAAATACAAAAAAAACAAGTGAAAAATCAAGCAAAAAAAACAAAGAAAGTATAAACGAAAACAGATCTATGGAAGTTAAAAAAGGTTTCTTCATTCTTGTTTTCTGATTATTGAGTTCCATTTATTTTTATTTAGCATCTTCAAACTTTTAAAACTAAAAAGGGAAAAAAGAGATTACCTGAGCTCGGGGTCGCGTCGCCGGAGCCATCCCTCCGTCGTCGAGGCCGAGAGCAGAGGAGGTGATTTTTTTTTCTTTTTTTCATTTTCGAAGTTTTTTCTTTTTGTTTCTTTTTAACGTCACGCATACATGTACGTATGTATATAGTAAAAAATAAATAAAAATAAATTTTTACCTTTTCCGCCACCGTGCTGCGTGTGTGCGCGTGGCAACGCGCGTCGGCGACGGAACGGCAGCGTCCGCGACCGGACTTCGGCCAAGCTCCCACCTGCGCAGAAAAAAAAGAGAAGGGTTAGATTTTTTTTGTAGAAAAGGGTGAGAAATGATTTTTTTTTTCTGATTTGGGGCTTAAATAGCCGATCGAAAACGACGTCGTTTTGGCCGGCGTCCTTAAGCCCCAAAACGACGCTCGTTCGCCCTTGACCCGACCCGGTCCGACCCGCTCCAGCCAGGATCCGCGCGTTTTGCCGAAAAAATGGGGAATTTATGCGGCCAGTCCCTCCCATTTGCGCCACCTTTAATTTAATCCTATACTATTTCTTTCATTTTTGCCCTGAAGTTTGTGTGCCCTTTCAATTCAGTCCTACTTGTATGCGTTACGCTTTTGGGCCTTGGAAATATTTGCTGTTTCAGCCCTTGATCATTTGTGCGCATTTTAAATTGGTCCTCGCCCTTTCTTTTTATTTCAAATTTGCCCTGGATATATTGTTTTTTAATTCAATTTAGTCTTCTTTTGTTATCTTCACTATTTTATTATTAATTTAACTAATTTCCTTATTATTATTATTATTATTAGTATTATCATTAATCTTATAATTATTACTACTATTGTATTTGTTATTATTATTATTTTATTATTATTACCATTGTTATTTCATTTTTATTACTAACACCATTACTATTATTATTATTATTACTTTATTTTCATTATTACTTTGTTATCGTTATTATTTTTACTATTTTTATTATTATTATTTTATTATTACTATACTATACTATTACTGTTAGTATTATTACGATTATTTTATTATCAATACCATTATTATATTATTATCTTTATCTATTTCACTATTATCTATTACTATCACTATATTTATATATATATATATATATATTCTTATTATTTATTCATTATCACTATTATTATCATTACCACTATTATTATTTTATGTTTCTTTATAATACCATCGTTATTATTTTGTTACTATTACTCCTCATTTTATTATTTTATCTCTACTATTACTTTATTATGATTGCTATTATTATTACTATTATTTCTATTTATGTTATTATTTCTCCTATTATTATTATTATAAATTATGTCATTGTTATTGTTCTTTGGTTTACTATTATCGCATTTTTATCATCCATATTAGTGCATCTACCATTATTCTGTTGAATCCATTAACATTGTAATTTGTCTTTATATTTTATGGTTACATTAACTTTTACAAAATCGAGATCTTTCACAAAGGCAATATTCCGTATTTAGAAATTCGAGAGATCGTGCCCTAAAGTATTGGGTTTCGATTTTTCTCGCTTGATCTAAATAACCGAATATCCTTTTAAAACAAATACATTTTTAAACCAAAAGCTTATTCTCGAGAACTCGAGATGTCGTGTCCTAATGCATTGGATGTGATGTTTTGTTATTCCGAGATAATATTCTCTAAAACCAAGGCAATGTTTTGTATTTAAAAGCTCGAGAAATCGTGCCCTAAAGTATTGGGTTTCCTTTTCTCGCCCATTCTAAATAACAAAATATCCTTTCAATTAAATCCATAAGTTTTGAATAAAAGGCAAGTTCAACTTTAAAGGTCGAAATGTGATGTCCTAAAGTATTGGATGTAACACTTCACCTTAAAACGAGACGGCCCTTGGCATACACTTCCAATTTATCCAAATTTATTCTTCAACAACAAGAGGATCGTATTTTGAATTCTTAAGTTTTCAACTTTCGACATTAAGACATTAGATAATCAATTAGGTACCAATTTTGGGCGTATCGAGGGTGCTAACCCTTCCTCGTACGTAACCGACTCTCGAATCCATTTTCTGATTTTCGTAGACCAAAATTGTGTTTTGATAAATCAATCTGATTATTAAAAACAAACACTTTTTAAGGTGACCCGATCACACCTCATCAAAAAAGATTGGTGGCGACTCCCGTTTTTTCACATTCGTTTTCAAAACCCACGTCGACTTCGTTTTTTGCCAAAACACAAAAAAGGGTTACGACATATACCATTTGCTTATTTACTTTAAAATTTGCTATATGTTATTTGTGTTAATTTGCTTGTCATTGTATGTACCCAAATTCGTTCCTTTCAAATTTCATATTATGGTCAATCATTTGTATAATATTTATCCATGTATATTATTCCATTTTCACATTATCGCATCGTGATTCAAATTTTAATATTTTAATTGATATTGGTCGTTTCATTCTTGTTCCAAACAAGATAAATAAGTATATTTTTGAGTTCATTTTATAATCGCTTAGTAAAAGTTTTCAAAATAAGGCAATATTCTGTGATTAGAAATCCGAGAAATCGTGCCCTAACGTGCTGGGTTTCGGTTTTTCGTTTGGCCAAATAATCCGAGAAATCGGGGAATGGCGATCGAAGCTCCATCGGTGGCTGGCCGGAAATCGCCCACTTGAGAGAAAAGGGGAGGGCAGATTTTTTTTTTTTAAGAGAGGTTTAAAATGAATTTTTTTAAAACTTTTTGGGCTTTTTATAGAGGGGCAAAACGGTACCGTTTTGGTCCCTCCTCTAGGCGTCCAAAACGACGCCGTATAGGGCCGACCCGCGCACTGACCCGACTCGGCCTTCAGGATCCGCGTGTTTTTGTAAAATGGTATAATTTCCTTTTCGGTCCTTCCGCAAATTTTTTTTAATTTTAATTCAGTCCAAATTGAATTTTCATTATTTATTAAATTAACCCCAGAATTTGTTTTTTGTTTCAATTTAGTCCGACAGACTCTTTTAAAGGTAAAAAATCGAAACGGTGCCGTTTTGAAATTTGGCATTATTGCCATTTTAACCACTGTAATTTAATGAGTGTTTTAATTTAGTTCTTTTAATCTGTTTTAATTGTTATTTAACCCCTTTATATTTATTTAATCCTAAATTTCTTTTGTTATTTTTTTTAATTCAAATTATTTTATTATTATATTAAATGTTTTATCATATTAAATATTTTTTATTACTTGTATATTAATTTGTTAATAGTATAAGTTATATATATATATATATATATATTTATATGTACTAATCTATTATATATTTAATTATTATTATTTATTTTATATGATTTAATATTATTTTTTTATTATGTATTATCAATTTATTATTTATTATTATTTTTTTATATACATTATATAGTGTTAGGTTATATTATATATTATTCCTAAAATCCTTAGTTTTTAAAATTATCTATATTATCTAATATATTTTATTTATATTATTTATATTATTTATGTAGTTTTATATATGTTTTTCTAAAATACTTTATACTATTTATTAATTATTTTTACTACTATCATTTATATATATTATATTATTAAATTATATATTTATTATAAGTTTCTTTTACCCTAAATTTCTGTTACTTTATATAAAAAGTATTATTATTATTTTTAATGTTTAATATATTATTATTTTTATTTCATGAAAATTTCAATTATTGCTATTACATGTTTATTTATTTATTTGCTTTAGAATGTTTATTATTGTTTAGCATAGTTCATTATATTTATGTTATCATTTTATCGTTCATTATTAGTATAATTTGTAGATTATATTGTTATTTATATTATTCTTTTATTTGTTATTTATTTTAATATATGTTGTAATATCATATCCAAACCATAGCTTTTATAAAAACATCTTTTGAATTGATACATTTTATTCAACTGGTTTTCAAAATACGGTGATATGTAATATTTGGGGAATTTCGAGAAGAATTTTGCCCTAACTTACTGGGTTCGATTTTTCTCGTGAAACTTTAGGTATTACATATCCCCCTTTTTTAAAAATTTTTGAGATTTATCAATTTCAAATAAAAAACCTATTCTTGGGAATTTAAAGTGTTGTGCCCTAACTTACTGGGTTCGATGTTTTGTGTCCCGAGGTAGGAATTTTCTAAAATAAAGATGAGCTTAATTTTAAAGTCATGAGGTGCTATACCCTAACTTACTGGGTAAAGAACTTTATTTCTTTGTGATAAGTAAGTCTTGGTTTTCATTCTAATAAAAGGATCATATTTTCTAATTTTATTTATTTTCAACATTCGGACATGATTTTATCGATTAGGTACCAATTTTGGGCGTTATGAGGGTGCTAACCCTTCCTCATACGTAACCGACTCCCGAACCCGTTTTCTTGTTTTTGTGGACCAAAATTGAATGTTTTTAAAATAAAACGTTTTACAAGGTGATCCAATCACACCTAAGTAAAAAGGGATTGGTGGCGACTCCCACTTTCGTTTTTAAAAGTCGATCCTCATTTTTTAAATCAAAGATTTTAAAATGGTTTCGACAATGAAAATTGAAACTTCCTAGAGGGATGGATGTCTACTACCCTATTTGTGAATACCTAATACCGAAATAAATTTCTAGACTTGAATTATAATCGCTAAATGATTGCAATTATAGTTTCACAAATCTAGAATCAAAACTCAAGAAAAAAATATAGTTTATCTGAATTCAAGAAAAACAACTCAAATGAACTCAAATGAATTTTCACTGAATTTCAATTGAGGTATGGAAATTGGTCTGCAGTTGGTGGTATGGTTCATGACTCTCATGGTAATTGGGTGGAAGGGTTTAGAAGAGTTCTTGGAAGAGGCTCTGCTTTGAACTCTGAATTTTAGGCAATACTCCATGGGTTAGAATTAGCTTGGCAGAGGAAGCATACTAAAATTATTATTGAAAGTGATTGTTGGATGGCTATAGAAATGTTAAAGGAGAATTTGTTGGACAATCCCTCGATGACGGTTGTTCGAAAGATTAAAATGGTGTGTAGATATTTTCAAGTAGTCAAATTCCAGTATGTCCCAAGGGAAGGTAATATGGTAGCTGATTGACTAGACCAAACTTGTCCATCTAATAATATTCCTATGTCTCTTGTTAGGAAATTGCTCTTAGAAGATAAAAATAGGGAACTTTCATGTTAGAATAAGTTGATTTAAGGCTTATTTACCTTCTCTTTTCTATAATAATAAAAAAAAAAAGAAAAGACTTACGATATTTATAAAGAACCATATACAAGAGTTATATTCTTATTCAAAGTAAATTAATTAATTATTTGAAAGAATTCAAGTCCAATTAGGACTTCTAAGACCTTATGGCTGGCGGCTTTCAAGGGAAATACACTCCTTATGCTGCGACAGATGCTAGCTTTAATGGATAGTTGGGTTGATCCAAGTTCGATTCAATTATTCGAGCTTACATTTTTTTTTTATCTAAATGAAAAAAAAAAACCAATTCAATATAATTATCTAATTCAATAATTAAATATTTTTCAAAAATTTAATTATTCAAAATAATTAATTTAACTTAATAATTTACATAATTCAGTTTTAAATTTATTAAAATCATGAAAACTTTATCATATTAGAATTTATGTTCAAATTTATTTAATTATCGGAATAAAATAAAACTATGATGACTACTCAATTTAAATTTCATTTTGGGCTACTCTATTTATCTAATTAAATAATAATTCAAAGAAATTAAATTAATCCTAAGTCATTTTCATCTAATCAGTTCTTAGTATGCAATTTGTTTAGAGTTATAATGAGCCAACAGAGGAACTGATTGAACATATATAATTAAGGTTTAAATAATTTGTAAATAAGTTATGAATCTTCGTCTATTAATTACAAAATTATTTATTTGTAGAGTTAATCCATTAATAGTATCATGATTGATTTCTTTTATATATCGTTATAACGCCCCAAATTTCTTAATATTTTGGATTGTTAAATTGTGTAAAGTAAATTGATTTGGTTTAGTGGTTAAATGTTTGGATGTGTGCTTGAGGCCTTGTGTTCGATTCTATTCCCTTTAATTTTTGTTATTTTTATCCCTATATCTAGCTAGTCACACGTAGCTTATCTATAATTTTTGTTTAATTGTTTATAAGAATGAGTCTGCTAGTTCAGTGGTAAGATTTTAGTTTACCCATGGGTTCTAAGTTTGAATCATGTTGTGTGCAAAAGTGAAATTATTTTTGCTCATGTTTGTTGTGTCGCCCACATGGTTAGTAATTGGGTTTAATTCAAACTCTGGGAAAATCTGATAGGATAGTAACTAAAAAGGTTAGTGTGATTTGGGTAGTTTTATTTTTGTTTAAAAAAAAAAGAGAGATTTTCTCCTTGTAACACCTTTAACCCGTAACCGACGCCAGACTAGGGTTAGGAGCGTTACCAAACAGATCGGAAACTTACATAACATTTCATACATTACATTCATCATTAACAATCATAGTGTCCCTTAGATGAGTCATCAAGACCCAAAGCATGCATATAAACCGAGTTGGGACTAAACTGAAACACATATGAAATTTCATGAAAATTAAAAACTTTTCTAACTTTCAGGGGAGACACGCCCGTGGTAGGAGACCGTGTGCCCTCCACGGCTTCTAGGCACGCCCGTGTGTCCCTCCGTGTCTATATACTGACTATATCAACTCGGTCACTAGGCACGCCCGTGTGCCATGACCGTGTGCTACCAGACCATATACTGACTTTTCCAACACGGCCACCAAGCACGCCCGTGTGCCATGGCCGTGTGCTCTTAGCTAGCTACTGACTTGTACACCACGGCCAGCTGACACGCCCATGTCGAGGCCGTGTGCTATTTAAGCTACATTTTGCCAATTCAACCACGGTCTTAGGCACGCCCGTGTGCCACAACCGTGTGACATTATAAGCCATTTACAAGGCCAAAATGCCACCCATAAGGGTCAACCTACAAGCAACATATATCATCCCATTTCATTCACATATAACCACCAAAATATACCAAATAGCCATCCCAAATCATGCATATTTGACAACTAAGAAAATCACACAATAATACATTCAAATATCCATTCTATCTTTACATTCAAAATCAATTCCAACATACCAATTTGCATGACCAAATCACAATTATGCCCAAACACCATTCATCTATAAACTTACCATATCATAACCATTTCATATATCAACTAATCTTACCAAAACAACTTCACATATCACATTCCTTTAAGCATATTACCAAAACATAACTAGCCAAATCACATGGCTAAGTTCACATAACAATTCATACCAATGACTAGCCTATACATGCCATATCTTGCCATATACATTTTCAAAGTGTACCAAAATAAGTTTAGTAGTGTGATGACGATCCTTGACGGTCCCGAGCCTTCAGTAGCTTTGACGACCTATAAAACAGAGAAAACATACACAGAGTAAGCTTTCCAAAAGCTTAGTAAGTCATATACAAATAAACTTGATATGGAAGGCATATATGCAAATAAATACATTGGCACATATCAATCACTTAGCAAACTCTCACTTATTTACTTTGGTTCATACAATTTTAACCACATTAGCCATTTTCCCCATTCAAGAATCATATAAACATATAGCTCATCTAGCCAAAACAATTCTTATCATATCATAAATTCCATATACATCTCATCATAGTAAGATCACTTAGATGCTTACCTTATATACACAAATAGTGTATAATCAACGTACCTAAATCGAATTTAATATCACCTAATTGTTCATAGGTCGGATTTGTAATTCGTATCACAAACTTGCCCGTTGAACCACTAGGAATTTAGTAGGATTCTCAGAAAGCCCTGAATAGTCGTACAATGCCAACGTCCCCGGGCATTTGCGGTCTTACATGCACTCGGATATCGATGCCACTTGTCCCGCATGGTCTTACACGAATCAATATGATGCCGATGTCCTAGACATGGTCTTACACGTAAAGCTCATATCGATGCCAACGTCCCAGACGTAGTCTTACTCATAAAGCTCGTATCGTTGCCTTCGCCCCGCATTTGAGGTCTTACACGAAATCTCAAATCAACGCCAACGCCCCGCACGTGGTCTTACATGATAAAACGAGCGGATACCTATGTCATGACATAGCTAATCCTCTCTATTCCTAGGTTCGTACGGGGCTTTTCGGACTTTATCGCTATATCGGCCTTATCTCGTAATTCATATGCACAACCTCTCATAAGCATTCATTATCTACATTAGTCATATGAACAAATACAATTGCATACATATACGTTTATTTGCATAGTGACTTACCTCGGATTCGGTTTATCAAAATGAAAACGGCTACTCAGTTACTTTCGCTTTCCCACGATCTAAATCCGTTTTCCTCGGTTCTTGATCTAAACATATTCAAAATTAACCCTTTTATTCACTAATTCATTCAATTCAATCCATGGACACATATTTAGGGCTATTTGCAAATTAACCCTCAAATTTGCACACTTAATCAATTTAGTCCATTTTTTCTCAAAATATCAAATTCAAAAATTTTGTTCACACATAAGCATAGCTGAACCTCCCTAGGGACTATATAAGTCCAAATATTTCATCAAATTCACAAATTAGTCCTCCAAAATAATATTTTCACAATTTAGCCCTATTTAGCTAAATTCATCAAAACTTCAAGAACAAAACATGTTCATCTTACTCAAATCTTTCATTTAACCACTAAACTCATCTCAAAACTCTACATATCATCAATGGCATTTTACACAAACATCATCAATACACAAAATTAAGACATGGGTTTTGTAGCTCTCAAAGCAACGATTACAAAAACGTAGAAATTATCAAAAACCGACTCAAAACATACCACAATTTTTGGCTTGTAAGTGCCGAATACCTAGCTCAATTTTTCTTTCTTTTCTTTGGTGTTTTTCGGTGGTAAAATGGATGAATGAACATCCAATAACACTTTTGTTTCTTTTATTATAACGTATTAATATAAAATATAAATTTTAACTAATGTTTTTAATATATAAAAACATATAATTATACATTTCATCATTCAATGCCGTCCACTAGCCATAGAATTGGCTTAATTGCCACATAAGTCCTCACACTTAAAAAGACATAACAAATAGACATCTTTTCATAAAGCATGCTAGTTTTGCATTTGATGCAATTCAATCCTTTTATCAAATCAAACACACAGACAGACAAATTAACTTACTAAAATTTAGCACATGCTTAATCACATATCAAAGACACAAAATATAATATTAAAATATTATTCGAACCCGGATTCGTGGTCCCGAAACCACTGTTCCGACTAGGGTATTAACTGGAGTGTTACAATCCTAAAATTTTGCTAAGTGCACGTTCTGCTTTTTTCTTTTTCTTCTTTCCATTCCTCTTATTTTCTTTTCCTTTCTTTTCTACTTTTGCTACAAAATTTTCCTCTATCGTTTTCCCTGTTCTTCTCTTCTACCCCTGTTATTTTGTTTTGTTTCTTTTTGTATTCCCACATTATCAATCATCTGCTCTTTTTGCTACTCGTTCTTGTTATCTTTTCGTTCTTCCTTCTTTTCTGCTGTTGATTTGATCAGTACCAACAGTCTATTTCGGTTTCGCTGTTAGCGGTTTGTGGTAAGGGAATTTAGATTAATCATCATATATTTATTTTTGTGATTTAAGTATTGTTCGCTTGTTCTTTAGGGTGTTGTATTCGATTTGGTTGAGTAGTAAGTATTTGAAAAATTTCATGTGTGTTATTGCTAGGTGGTGTAATATCCCTAACCCGTATCCGTCGTCGGAATAAGGTTACGGAGCATTACCAAAGTTTACAGAACAATTTTAAATAATTCAAGAAATTTACTATTCATATTCCGAGATTACGCATAACGTTCCTTAAATGGACCCTCGAGGCCCAATATGAACATTAGAATCGAATCGGGACTAAATCGGGATCACTAAAATTTTTTCGCAAAATATCAAAATTTCTCTTATGAACAGTATCCACACGCCCGTGTGGTCTAGGGACACGCCCGTGTCCCTAACCCGTGTAACTCTCTGACTTATAAGGCATGAAGAAATTAAAGTCACACGGCCAAGTCACACGCCCGTGTGCTAGGCCATGTGGTTCATTTAATTTTTACAAATTAGGTGCAGTTTTCACACGGCCATATCGTACGCCCATGTTCAAGGCCGTGTCATCCACACGGCTGAGAAACACGCCCGTGTCTCTGCCCGTGTGCTCAATTCTGAGCATTCTGCTTTGCAAATTTGAATAACAGGACACACGCCGCACCACATGCCTATGTACTGGTCAGTGTCACACACGGTCTAGACACACGCCCGTGTGTCTACCCGTGTGGACGAAATAAGGCCATTTCCTAGCCTCATTTCTCACCCAAACTTTGCCATTTTCCTGCACCAATACTTACAAATATTTTCCAACCAATTCAAGTATAAATACAAAGCCATTATACCATTTATTATTGTATAAAATCACTTACCTTTATCCTAAATTATTTACTTTACTTACCCCTTATGTAACTTGAGTTGTTCATTATAATTTCATACTTATATATATACATGAACATGTGTTATTCCATATCCATCTATAACATCAAAACAAGTTTCTCTAGCCATTCCAATGGCTAGATTAGGTTCAACATATACAAACCATAATTTGGTCAAATTTGCCTATACATGCCATTATACCAAAACAAGATTTTCATTTATACCAAAATAATGGGAGGATAGCGTGATGAATGCTCCGACTGTTCTCCAACCTTCACGAGCTTTGAGCACTATAAAATAGGGAAAAATAAACCTAGTAAGCATTATATGCTTAGTAAGCTCGTATAACTAGAATTTAACTTACTAATCATATTTAACATTTAAACCATTCATAAGCATACTTTCCATTCAATTTGGTATTTTGCCTAACCACATGCATCCAATCAAACATGTTAATCACAAATATACCATAATGCATTGATGAGTTCATCATGCCATATCCCATCAAGTTTTCCTCTTTTCATTTCATATTCCTCATGTCTCATTAATCATTTTATCTGTTGAACTATTGAATTTTCCGATGGATATTTCTGATAGTACATTCAAAATGTACAATTCCATTATCCGTCAATTCATATCCAGTAGTACTTATTAAGGTACACTCTCGAGCCACATAACATACAGCAGAATTACGGTCCAGGCTAATTGCATGCGAACATACACTCTAAGAGCTTTGTCGATTACTACCCAAAGCTAAATCCTTTCAAAGGACAAAGAATTCTCTATAGAATTTATTCTGGATTACCAGTCCAGGCTAAATCCAGTCAATTAGGATTACCAGTCCAGGCTAAATCCTAATTGAAACATACACTCGAGAGGCTCATTTTGGATTACCCGTCCGGGCTAAATCCATTCTGCAGCACATGTAGTTTTATCAGGGAAATCACCTTTATCCATCGGAATTCAATATTCACACGGAATTTAACCATTTTCAATAAATTTCTAACATATACCATTTCTTCCATTGAAATTTCCATACATTTCATATATACAATCTCATATAACATATTCAATGTAATATAGAATTCAAAACAACACATTTCTATGCTCATTTAAGTTATACGAACTTACCTCGATATTTTTTTCGTAACTGAAATCTACTAATCTGAAATCTTTTCCTTTCCACAATCTAAATCTTTGTTCGATCTTTCCGGATCTATATAATTGAATTTAATCATCAATTTAACACATTTCATATTCCATTGAACTCAATTTACACCCTAGGCAAAATTACCATTTTGCCCCATACTTTTCATAAATTTTAATTTCGTCCCTAGGCTTAGAAAATGAAATTCATGCAATTTAATCCTTATTTCCAGCCTAGATGAATTTCATATACCGTAATAGCAACCCATTAATTCCATAAAAATCATAATTTTATCATGTTTTTTCACCATTTTTCAATTTAGTCCCTAAATCATGTTTTCATGTAAATTCACTTTGTAAAAGTTGTTTATCTATCAACAACCTTTCATTTTCTACCATAAACTTTTAAATTTCAGCATATTCATCCATGGAAAATTTTCTATACTTTGATATCTATTCAAATTAATCCCCCAAATATGTAAATTAAGCTTCTCCGTTCTCAAAAATACAAAAATTACTAAAAACAGGACATGAATTCATACCTTTTCAAGCTTGATTAGTTTCTTCTCTCTCTCCTAGGGTTTCCATGCATTTTTGGGGTTGAAGATGATATAAAATGATGTTATTTCATTTTAATTTAATTATCATCTTTTAATTTTCCCCTTTTCCAATTTAGTCCTTAGCCTTTTCTAATTTTTTCATGGATGATTCACCAAAAATATCTACATATTTTTCTTCAATGGTCTAATTACCAAATAAGGACCTCAATTTTTTTGAATTCCATAGCTATTTAACCCATATAGCTATTAGAATTCAAATTTGACATTTTATGCAATTTAGTCCTTTCTACAATTAAGCACATAATTGATAAAATTTTCTTATCAAAATTCTCATGCAACATTTCTATCACATTACTAAATATTTCATAATATTAAAATATTTTATTTTTTCGGCTCGGATTTGTGGTTACGAAATCACTATTCCAACTTCACTGAAATTGGGCTGTTACAGGTGGGTATCGTGTGGTGCATACCCTTCGACGAGTTGAGTGTTGACGATCTTCCCTTCAAGGGTAAGTGTTCGTATGCAAAAATTAAGGGTTGTTAGGTGTTAGGTGGTAATGCTCGAATGCCTACCGTTCTTTTGGGTCGAATACTCTGTTTGAGTCCGAATAAGTGTGTCGACTAGGGGAATTTTGTGTTAATTGGTTAATTGTGGGTGTCGTATGTGCAGACTTTGGTGTGTTGTTATTCTGCCGACATCTCAGAAGTAATCAGGTGTGTGCCTTTAGCCTGAAAACTTTAAAAAAAAAATGCAAAAATCAAATTTGCCAGACAACGCCATACGGTCGTGTTTCGAGCCGTATGAGCCACACGGGCGTGTGGTTTATTGTGTGGGACACACGGGCCCATTAGGTAAGAGCGTATGGGCTACACGGGCTTGTGAGCCCATTCCGAGCAAATTATTTTGGGTTGTGTTTTGGATCGTTGGTTTGTGGTTAGCGATATTATTGTAATCAGGTGTGTGACTTTGGTGTGGGTGTCGTATGTGCAGACTTTGGTGTGTTGTTATTCTGTCGACATCTCAGAAGTAATTAGGTGTGTGACTTTAGCTGAATTTTTTTTTAAAAAAAAGTGCAAAAATCAAATCTGCCAGACAACATCACACAGTCGTATTTCGAGCCAAGTGAGCCACACGGGCGTGTGAGCCTATTCCGAGCAAATTATTTTGGGTTGTGTTTTGGATCGTTGGTTCATGGTTGGCGATATTATTGTACTTGTTAAATGGTTACGTATGTAACCAATAGAGACTGTCTAATATGTAATGATGTATGTACATTTTCTGAAAGCATGCTTAGTTGCAAATGACCATGGTTTCAAGTAATTAATGTGACCCTCAAGATCCGATCGTAACATCTGAGTCGAGTTTGGGGCCTTACAATCGTCATGAAAGCTACAACTATTAAGCTTTTGTCCAATGACCTTGTCATATGTGTGTTACCCTCATAAGATATTCATGATCCTTTTAGGTTAAATCCATTTACCTAATTCTTTCATGGTCATCATTTTATCTTTCATGGTGAAAATAATCATTACTTATAATTATAGTGATTAACCATTCATCCTAGGCAACTTGCCGTAGTCACATTTTTTTTTTCATAATTTATATAATACCAATGAGAGGATACCATTTACTCTTTCTTTCTTTTTTCTTTTTTCTTTTTTTGATAATTGGGAGTGGGTAAATTATTTAAATAATAAAACATTATTTAAATATATATTTAATAATATAATAAATAAATAATTGTGAGATTCTTTGCATCTTTGTTTTCACATAATAGAAAAATAAATTATTTTATAAAGCAATTGAATTAAATCTCAAATTTCAATTAAAAAAAAACTATTTAAAATTTCAACCATTTAACTTAAAATCTCAAAATTGAAAATTGTACCAGCTCTTCCTCATTATTGTTGAGTTATATCTCATTAAAAATTTAGGCATTTTATAAGCTAATAATTAATTTTATGATCATTTTTAGACCATGATCAGACACTTATGGCCCCGCACATAGGCCTCTTGAAGGGATGCTTTCTGTTCTACTTCTATTATTCTAGTCTTAAGCCGAAACAAACAAAATTTCACACAATATTTTGTAGGTCCTTTCAAATATTTTTTGTTCTTTTTTATGGTTTGATAGAATTATCAGTTTCCAACCTACTGGTTTTCATATGTTGGGTTATCGTATGATTAAATTTTTAACTAAAAATTGGTATGCTTTTCGCTTACGTGAATTATTTAAAGGTTATAATTTACTTAAAGTTTTTATGTTGTTCATATATTATTTAAAATTTAATCTCTATATTTTTATTTTTAAGAATTTAATCTCTCTACTTTTTAAATTTAAAAATTTAGGTCCGTTCGTTAACTATGTTAGAATTCTTTTGTGTTGGTATGGCATTTTGAAAATATAAAATAAACTTGGTATCCTCGTAACAAAAAATAACATTGTAACGGACCTGAGTTTAATAGAGAATTTTAACAATACTAACAATTCTTAAAAATTCAAATCATTTTAATTAGAATAAAGTATTCAGGCTAACTAATGGTATTTTAAAAATTGAGTTGTCAAATTATGTCAAAATTAAAATATATATAAGTTAAATCTCAAATTTAAGCAAAATATAGAGATTAAATTAAAATTTAACTATTCTTATAATCTAAAAAAAATAAAGGGATTGGAATTAAAATTTACCCATAATGTTTATGAACAGGTATAGTTGTATAGATATGTACACTCATTATTTAAATAAAATAATTTAAGCATGATAAATTGTAAAAATGAGGTGGGTAGTTAATTATTTACTTGTGCAAGTATGATAAAAGAATATAAGATTTTGTAACATTCATAATATGGGTGTAAAAAACATATTTTTTTTATATATTCTTTAGATTTTTTTTAGAATTTTTAATTTTTATAATTTTTTAAAAATACAATTTTTGGAAATTTTATAAATTTTATAAATATTTAAATATTTAAATTTATTTTGAATTATTTTGTATTTGTTGTTGAGAGAGAGATCAATTTGTTCATTTTCAAAATTGACGGGGACCAAAGGGATATTTACACCAATTTGTTATTCGAGTTATTCAAATTGTAAAATTCAAGTCGACTTAAACTTGAAATTTGAATTACTTACTCGAGTTCACTCGAAAAAACCGAATAATTCTATTAACTCGATTCGATTAACTTGAAATTCGAAAAAAAAACTCCCGATTTTTTCAAGTCGAATCAAGTTTTACTCACCCCTAATATTAAGGGTTCAAATCTTATCGTAATTGAGTTTTTATTGATTTTACATAAAATATAAAAAAATAAAACTACTCTCATAATAGTATAACCTACTTTGTATATAAAAATGTATTTGAATAATTTTCCAAATGAGTATAGAGATCGAAATTAAATTATAAATTTACTATTTTGAGGTCAATATTAAGTTAATTTCTAAATGTTACACTGTGGGTTTTTTTAAACCCTACTTGCTTTTTTTATTTTTTTATGTATTACAATAACAGGGAAAACCTGAACAACAAATATGGCTAGCGCAACTCGAACTTAAGCCACACTTAAAGCGGTTTAAAGCGGTGAACACCCTTAACTGTCAGGCCATTGCATGAGATTTGATATTACTTCATTTAAAATGAACACTCTTAGTGAGTTGGTTCATTATTTACATTTATTTTTAAATATGGTAATGTTATGATATTATCAAGTGGACCAACAACATATAAATTTATCAAATATTTTTAAAAAATTTAATAAAATAACATTATTTTACTCATCAGTCCTTATAATACCTTAAATAACATGAGTATTAAAATAATTAATTGTAACTATGAAGTATAGTGTGATAATTGTTCAGCTTATCCTTTAATCATGAGGTTGGAGGCTGGATTCTCACCTATGAGAATGGGGTACTTTTCATAATCAATTGTTTACCTCTTCGAAAAACATTTACGGCAAAGAAATTCTGCTACTGGCAATAGATACCTTGATTTCGACCAAAAATTATAATTAATTATTTGGTAGGCAAAAATATTGAACATATAAATCTAATGAAATGTCACTTTTGTTCTTATAGATAAATTTTTATCATGACTTGATAAAATATTTTTAAAATATATTTTATAAATATAGTTCTAATTTTTTTAAAATGAATATTAATTTTTATAAAATTACATTATAAAGTTTTATAAAAAAAATTTATAGTATATATCACAGAATAACATATTTTATGAAACAAAATCTGGCATGTACTTTTATAGGAATAATATATTTGAACAAATTGAAAATTGGAATTATTTTTTAAAGGAATTTATAAAACTAATTTTATATCTGATTTATAATTCAATTCGAATTCTATGTCAAGATTTTTGTAATTCTCAATCATTTCATTTAAATTCATATCCATTTATTGAATTAAAGTAAAGCTATATTAATATTTGGCTAAGAATGGAAATGATTTTTCAAAAATATTTGGGATGTTGAGTTAAATGCTTTCGGTCCAATCTTTATGGCTATTTCTAAAAAAAATTGTATTAAACAATGATATCACGTTATTTGTATTTCTTTTCTAATAATTTAATATTACATCAATATTTTTATCTTAAAAAAAATAAACTCAAATGAAAATCGTAAAATTCAAAATTAAATTAATGATGTAATATTAAACTATTAAAAATGAATAATATATCTATTTCTTATAATCTTTTCTCTTTTTATCTCATAATACGGTTAATAGGGGAGGGTGTTGAAGAATTTATTCAGATATTAAATTTTGGGGATGGGATCTCAGTTAGGACCAGCCCTTATTCGTACCCTTGCCCCTACCATTTATTACATCGCCTGTACACACGCCACTCTTTGACCAACTTTACAAAGCTTTGCCTTCTATAAAACAAGGAATAAGAAGAGAGGAAAAGGGTGTTGGTCTCCTCTTTCTCTCTCTCTCTCTCCACCACATACCAAAACCATCATCAAGCTATTCCTCTCCCTTCCCCATCACGCCTATAAATTTATAATCCTATCTCCACCAAACATACAAAAATCAAAAGAGTGAGTTTTGGGTTCTGAAATGCAAAGGGAAACCTATAAAAATTGAAAAAAAGAAAAAAAAAAGAAAGGGATGCCTTTTTAAAAGGGTGAAGTATTGATACTTGACTAAGTATCAATATCAATACTCAAATATCGATACTTAAAAAAGAGTTCCAATATCTACTTTTAAGGTATTGATACCGTTATTTTCTACTTACTAGTTTTGTCAAAAGTATAGATACCTTCTGTCTAGGTATCTATACCTCACAGTTCATTATTGCATTTTAATATGAATACTTTAAGAATAAGAAATTCATTCTTTACTATAAATACATTTTAAGAACACTTCAAGAAATCAAGAGAAAATTCCATTGGGCTTTATTTACTTTTCTTTTTCTTGTAATATCTTTTAGAGAGTTTTTTTTTTTTTTTACTCATTCATATTTTAGTAAAATGAGAGGGGTTCTAGTATAGCCTTGAAAGTTAGGTGGAAAAGGTTTCTATCTTTGCCTAAATAAAATATAGTTGGTTGTAAAGATTATATCTTGTCGTTGAAATGTAGCAACCCAAAGGTACATATTATCTTTGGCAAGGTTCTAGTTTAATCTTGAAAACTAAGGAGAAGAAGTTTCTATCTTAACTTAAGTAAAATATAGAGATTGTAAAGATTATATTTTGATCTTGTAAGGTAACATCTTTGATGATGTAAGGTAGTAGAGATATCCAACTAAGACCAACCTATTATAAATTGATCGTGTTAATCTTTTTTTTATCTTTTCACATCTTATCGAATATTTTTTAATTATCAATTCACCCTTTGTTGGTATGATTCATCGAGGTTTTTTAATTTTACAATTAAATTTTTTTGTTTGAAGTTGAAATGAAAAAGAATATAATAAATATTAAATATGTTAAAATTTATTTTTTATACTTTTTATTAGTATAAAATTAAATTAATTTATTTAATAATTCCACGTGGCTTCAGTTATTTTGGGATGTTGTTTAAAAACGGATTTGGTCCTTAATTTCCTTTAATTTATCGGGCAAAGGCAGCAAATGTCCACCTACTGCATTGGGCTTTGCCTTAATAATAAAAAAATTTAATTTTCAGTAATTTATATACCTATATATTAAAGGAAGGGCTTTCCTTCTGACACGTGGCATACACCCACATGTTCTTTTTTAAAAAAAAATTAAAATTAAAATTTGATTCTTTTAATATATTTAAATTTGATATTTAATCTATATATTTTAATTTTTAACGTACTTAGAGTTTTTAATATTATTAATTAGTCCATTTGACACTTTCTTTTTTGGGTTTATCTTTTGTTTTTTATGTTATAAGATAATGGTCAAATTTTAAATTTGACTCTTTATAATACTAAAACTTAATATTTAATTTATATACTTTAATTTTTTTATTTACACATTTATAATTTGATATAACATTATTTTTATTGTTACATGACTATCACGTGAATATTTGCTTTTTATTTTAAAATGTCATACCAATGAATTTAGTAGAAGAATTTTAAAAGTGAAATAATTACTGCACCTAAATTTAAAAGTAGGGGACTAAATTTCAAATGTACGAAATATAACCTTTAAAATTTTACTCTATCGTGAAGCGTAAAAATTATATTATTTTAGACATTAAAAAAAACTATATTTATAAGAAATTAAAAATATATGATTAATTTATGTATTTTAAAGTATTATATAGACAATTATAATTACAATAATTTATTAATTTGAGGTTTGGAAAATTTATAAATAACTTAATAAATGTATAAAAATGAAATTGTTAAAGATTTTAAAACTAAAGAGATTAATTAAGGAGCACAATTGGGGTTATGTGTGAGTTTATAAAATTTTTTAGTCACCTAAATTTACATGGAATTACAAGCCCAATTTTCCTCTTTCAAATGTAATTTGGGACAGGTGCTTATAAAATTATAAAACCTTAAAATTTGAATTATATATTTATACTATTATTTGAATAAATAATTTGAGAAATTATCAAAAAATCTATATTCATTCTATGGAGTTAATTTTTTTTATGATGTTATTTTTGTTTTTTATTTTCTTGCATCATTTTTTTTATAGTTGTTAATGATTTTTATTTAAGGTTATTTTTTTTTAAACTTTCCATGTTCGTTTTTATGGTCCATGTTCAGGGTTCGAGGTTGTCTGACCGAACAATGTTATAAGACTCGAACCCTATTCTTCCCTTGAGAGTGAATGAACCTTACTATTGCACCCAACATTTATTGACAGTTTAAATGTAAATTTAATATATATATATTATGACATTTAAATTTAATATATTAAATGTTTATAAAATTTTAGGATAAGCTATCCCGTTAGTCACTCTAAAATAAGGTCATTCCTATTTTGGTTACTCTAATTTTTCTTTTGTCAATATAGTCACTGCTATTAGAAAATTTGTTCAAAATTGTCACTCAATTGTTATCTCATTAATGGATTGCTGACTGAACCTGCCACATCAACATTTTTTCACGACATTCTATAGAAAAAAATATAAAGTCAAAAATTATTCTTTTAGTCCCTTTAAAAATTTTATGTTAATCCCTTAAATCCCCCACTATCTCCTCCGTTTCCTCCTCCGATCTTGACACTGACTGGATATGAGTTTTTCCACCAGTACTTTCCGAGCTCCATCACAACACAACCACCGTCGTCAGTCAGTACATTGAATCATTGGTTGATTGACAGCGGTGGTTGTGCTATGACAGAGCTCGAAAAGTAATGGCCGGAAAACTCACAACCACTCATTGTTGAGATCGGAGGAGGAAATGGAGGAGATAGTGGGGGATTTAAGGTATTAACTTAAAATTTTGTAATTTTTGAAGGGACTAAGAGAATAATTTTTTATTTTGTAATTTTTTCAACAAAATATCATGAAAAAAAATGCTTACGGTAGTGTCTAAATTAACAAAAAAAAAAATTAAGTAACCAAAATAGGAAGGACTGTATTTTAAGGTTATTAACGGGGTAGTTTAACCAAAATTTTATTATTGATTGAAAATTTAAAGTGAAAATACTCGTTAAAGAAAATAGAAAAAGAAATGGATGGATTGGAAACGGTTTTACCGGTTTGGAGCACTGTGGAAGCGCTCCTTATAAACCATAAAAGGAGCATGCAACCGAAGGACCCGGTAAAATGTTTTAAAACAAGTGCTAAGTTTTCCATATTCGTTTTAAATTTCAAAAAGTCTATCATTTTTGCACTTGCCATTTCATTTTTTTGAAGGCGGGCAGCTTTCATATCCATCTTTCTCTCATTTCCCTTTTGCTTTTGCGCTGGTAAATTTTCTGTTTCTCGTTTCATCACGTAATGCGATATATTGTTGGTTCTCAGTCTAGTTGCCATTTGGCATTGTGTTAATTTTGTAAGATTTATGTTATCTGATCTTTAGTTAATTTTTTTGGATAATTTATGATTCTCTAGCATCTAATGGTTGGATCTAGGATGATTCTCTGTTTGGTTCGTGAGAAAATATAGGAAAAAGGAAAGAAGGCAATAAACGTATATTTCAATATTCCTGTTTTATCATGTACTACGCGTGTTGTTGGTTTTCGATCCGGTTTTCATTTGGCATTTAAAGAAAGTGAGAATAAGGCAAAAATGAAGCATGCTTTTATTGATTGAAATTAGAGTGTTTATAGAGCAATACACATCTAACAGAATTTAAAATAAGAGTTTAAAATAAATCAAAACGCAATAAAAGATAATAATCAACCAACAAAATATCCTAAAAAAAGATAATAGATCAAAATTTAAAAGTTTAGTCATATACTAATAAATTTGTAGGAATTGTAAACATCTACTAATTAGTTTTTTTTGGTTGTTGTTGTTGTTCTTGATCGGAATTTTTGGATAAGTTATGATTCTTTGGCTTCTAGTGATTGAATATAGGATGATTTATTGTTTTTATTTCCATTAATTTCATGGAATAACTTTTTCTTTTTATTCATCAATCAAGAAGATTGAAGAAGATGAAATTGTGTGATTTTCACGAATGAGTTCTGTTCTTCCGTTTCATCATAGTATTCTTGAACACAATGTTTGTGATGGACTTTTTTTATTGTGGGTTAGGAATATTCTCCCACATTATGTTTTGCTTGAATCTTTCCAATTTCCCGATGAACGGGGATGCTTTGGTGTTATAACATGGCATATAAATGATTTTTAAAAAAATCATGCTTGTTGAATTGTAACTGTTCCCTCATTTCAGCTGGTGATACAAGATGGCTGACGGTGAGGATATTCAACCACTTGTATGCGATAATGGAACTGGAATGGTTAAGGTATGCGGTTAGGATTCACCGTCTGATGTTCTAAGCTATGTTGCTTGTATTTTTTTATTTTTCCTCACTGCCCTGTTGTCTCATACATGGATATGAGGTTATTACCTCCAAAATCTTGCAATTACATGGAAAACTTAAAAGTGCATAACCATACTTGTATCGGGTACATATTCGTATTTGACACTCAAACCCAAGTCCAAGTAACATTGGTCTTTAACTTTATATATGATCTTTTCCTAGTGATGCATTTTACTCTTTTTAGGCTGGATTTGCTGGTGATGATGCTCCAAGGGCTGTGTTCCCTAGTATTGTGGGTCGTCCACGTCACACTGGTGTGATGGTCGGCATGGGTCAAAAAGATGCATATGTTGGGGATGAGGCTCAGTCCAAGCGTGGTATTCTCACTCTCAAGTATCCAATTGAACATGGTATTGTTAACAACTGGGATGATATGGAAAAGATTTGGCATCACACCTTTTACAATGAGCTTCGTGTGGCTCCTGAAGAACACCCGGTTCTTCTCACTGAAGCACCTCTCAACCCGAAAGCCAATCGTGAGAAAATGACCCAAATTATGTTTGAAACCTTCAATACCCCTGCCATGTATGTTGCTATTCAGGCTGTTCTCTCCCTCTATGCAAGTGGTCGAACAACTGGTAAGCCATTGACTACTCTTGATCTCATGCATAAAACTTGATCATCTGCAGGAATTTTCTTGTGGATTAATTGTGAAAAATGTGAAATGACTACAAGTTAGGTTGCCTTTTCTCCTTGATGTCTTGTTTCTATTGATTTTGTGTCCATTTAGTGATTTTCATAATGTGGATTGTTTGAAACTACAATCATATCTTTATAATCTATGTTTAGTGCTCGTAATATCTAATAACCAATCTCTACAATTCTTTTATGTAGGTATTGTTCTGGACTCTGGAGATGGTGTGAGTCATACTGTCCCCATTTATGAAGGATATGCGCTCCCACACGCCATTCTCCGACTTGACCTGGCTGGCCGTGACCTTACTGATGCCCTTATGAAAATCTTGACTGAACGTGGTTATTCATTCACCACTACGGCTGAGCGTGAAATTGTGAGGGACGTGAAGGAGAAGCTGGCATATATTGCACTTGATTTCGAGCAAGAGCTGGAAACTTCCAAAACTAGTTCTTCCATTGAGAAGAGCTATGAGTTGCCTGATGGCCAGGTGATCACAATTGGTGCTGAGCGTTTCCGTTGCCCAGAAGTCCTTTTCCAGCCTTCCATGATCGGAATGGAAGCCGCTGGCATTCATGAAACGACATACAATTCTATAATGAAGTGCGATGTTGATATCAGGAAGGATTTGTATGGAAACATTGTTCTCAGTGGTGGAACTACAATGTTCCCGGGAATTGCTGACAGAATGAGCAAGGAAATCACAGCCTTGGCCCCAAGCAGCATGAAAATTAAGGTGGTAGCTCCACCTGAAAGGAAATACAGTGTCTGGATTGGAGGCTCCATCTTAGCATCTCTCAGTACTTTCCAGCAGGTATTATTGACTTCATGTAGTTGTTGTTAATGATAAACTGAAAGATTCAAAATAAATTAGACCCGCTAATTCTGACTTAGAACCCGAAATCTGATCTAATGAACTTGAACCCAAATCTGTTCCCATCCAATACTACCCTGAAAAGTTAACAACCTGAACCCAAACTTGAAAACCCGACACACAATCAACCCGAATCAAAATCCATTCCAACTCAATTTGATTGTAAAAAGTCAACATCCAAACCTGAATAAATCCAAATCGAAAATAATCTCAATCCAAAATAATTTGAATTCGAAATGATCTAAACCTATAATGACCTGGATCGAAATGACCTTGAAATTTTTAGAACACCAATTGAGCCGACCTTCCAGGTCTGGACTAAGTGCAATTGCAGTTAACATAAAAGTGCATTATATTTTTATCATGGAGGCAATTTAGGACATGTTTTTGTTATAAATGATTCAATTTAGGGCATGGTTTCAGAGAGATTTAGTCACTGTAATTTGAAATGCAGATGTGGATTGCGAAGGCAGAGTATGATGAATCTGGTCCATCTATTGTGCACAGGAAATGCTTCTAATGCTTCAGAATGCAAAAAGGCCTAAAAGTAATTAATGTCTTGGTTCTTAAACCATTGCTGTTTTTTAAAATTTTCTCCTCTTTTTCATTTCCTTCTATTTCTAAGAGTTTCTTGATGATCATAGTCTAAAAAAATGAACTACAAGAGATTATGGTAGATTTCAAATTCCTTTTTTATGCCCTTTAGCAGTTCTTGAACGATTTTGATTCAACGCCATTTTTTTTCTCTTTTCTCTTTTCTCTTCTGTATTTTCTTTAGTTTCTTCATGCTCTTTTAAATCTCCCTTTTGGTTGATTTTTTTTTTTTTGTTATTTAAGAATGTTAGTAAGCGCTTTGTGGTATGATTAAGGAGATATTTACAATAAATGTACTTTTAATTATTGTTGATTTAAAGTAATCCTGATTTCTTTCCTATGTTAATAATATTGTTTTTTCTTTATATATTTTTTATACAATATTATTCTTATTCATAATCCCCTAATTTTTAAATTGGAAGAAAAACATGCTAATATTAATTAAACTAAAATTCAGCTGACTTTTATAATTAAATTCAACAAAAGGTGTCATCTGACTTTTTTTTTTTTTAAAAGAGAAATCTCAAATAATGAACAATATTTACTACACTACCAGTGAACTTTTTAGTAGTTGACAAGTGTTCCGTAAAGATATAATAAAATATTTAAAAAATAAAGACACATGACAAATTTTTATTTTTTAAAACTGCTTGTGAAATTAAAAAAAAATTACAATACCAGCGTACTAAATTCTAACCCTTCTAAAAATCTTGGTTAGCACAGATGGATAAGCAATTTGGAATCACAAGTTATTAGTACATCATAATCTTACTATAAAAACGAAAGCTCTAGGTTATTCATGGCTTTGTAAATCTCAACTTTTGTAAACTATTGAAGCAAAAGATGCTAATTTAGATATATAAATCACATATATATATATATATCATATGCTACAAGCCACCATTTAATCTCTACATACCACAGACATTCTTGTCAAGCAGATTTGATGAACTAATAAACATACAAATTTCAGTTTATATATATATATATATATATATATATATATAATCTCAAGAACAAGTAATTAAGTTTTTTACTTGCGCATAAGATGCTCAAAACACCATATAGCTGCTTAAAAGGTAGCACTCAAAGAGTGTATAATAAGAACAGAATCTGCATAGTGTACCTCTCAACATCGAAGCATCGGTGAAGAAGCTTGATTCCCATTGTTGTTGAAAGGGTGATCACCTTCTATGGTGATTGGTGGCTTGGGTTCATTGTTTTCACTCCCCAAAAGTGGATTACACTCCGCAGTTGCAGTCCAGTTATGAACTTCTTCCTTCAAAGGAACCATGTTTTCTTTGAAACCTGTTTCAACTTCAGGCTTCTCAGGCAAATTATGTCCTTTACTGAAACTCTTGCTCAACTCTGATTTGTCGACTTTATTCGCAAGGGGGAGCTGATTTTCTTGGTTTTCGTGGTCGTTAAAATCGGAGTTGCTCCTTCCATATGTTGCATTGGATGATTCTTGCAAAATGGCTTGTTGTGTTGAAGAAGAAGAAGAAGACCTTTGGGAGAAACTGCCAAAGCCTTGGATCCCTCTTGTTAGCTTCCGAGCTCGGTTCCTCTCTTCTTTCAAAACAGGCCCTTTCTCAAGCAGCTTCATTACTCTTTCTGATTTCTTTCTAACAGCTAATCCCCAATTGAATCTGCAAATCAAATTACATATTTAGATTCATAAAACTCCAAGACATATGATTGATGAAATTTAAAGGTCTAATTCTAGTTTTAGATTTAATCTTTCTACTTTAATTTTGTATTATTTAGTCCTATATTTTTATAATGTTATTAGTAGGTCCAAATTGATATGATCACTGAGTCAAGATCACATGAAAATTCAATTGTGTATTCAAGCATTTTTTTGGTATCAAAACAAGCTTACAAATTCTACTTCTGTTTGGAAAAGGGAATGGTTTCCAAACATGGGGTTCGAACACTGAACTTGATGCCAACAAACTTAAGGTTGCTATCGATTTGGAGCTACTAATATGATGAAATTATGCTCAATTAATCCAGAGAAACTAAATACAAAAATTCATTATAGTAGAGGGACTAAAACCAGAATTAGACCAAGTTTAAAACAAACCCTTTCTCGTCTACATATTGAAAGCTTTGCATCTTTAAGACGGCATCTTTATCAGCCTGGAACTCCTCTGCCGTACTCTCTGGTCCATGAGTCAACAAATGTTCAAGCACTATCAGAGAATTGTAAGAGGTTCTCCATGTCTTTCTTTCAAATTTGCCCAATCTGATTCACACAAGCAAAACATCGAACACATGTCAGACCATGTAAAATCCCATCAAAATTAGAAAAAAAGTAAATATGATTAAATACAAACTTGTTATGTAAAATCTCCACGATCCTCCAATAATCATCTAATTCAAAAGCAGCCCTTGAGATGGAACCAAGAGTCTGGGTGTTTGGTGCCCATGGATTCCCATTCGTAGCTTCTTCAGTCAACCTGCAGATAAACGATTAATAATAGTCTTTTCACTTGGACTCAGTACATAATCATGAATCGAAGAGCAAATAATAAGGCAAAAAGAAAAAGGGAGATACAGCTGAGCAGGGGTGACATCAGTTAAAGCTAAACGAGCTGTTTTGATCTTCTCCTTGAGGAAGAAAGAAGCTTGTTTCTTGAATTCATGGAAGAAAGGAGAAGAACCCATGTTGCTGCTTGGACTCTTGCTTAAGATGGACATGATCTTAAGGCCCTTTGAAATCTCTAAGCCAAGATTTTGGATGAAGAAGGGATTCAAAGGAACAGTGAAAAATGCTACACCTAATATGTATGAAAAAGAAGGATGAAAGGAAGGAAATTTGGGTGTACAATGGATGGTTTACTACATGAGGAGAAGATTTCAAAGCTGATTTCATTGATTTGGAGTACATAGGTTTGAAATGTCTCACTTACCCCCACACCCCCAAAAAAAAAAAAAAAAAAAGATTAACCTTGGGATTTGTAGATTGAATACAAAAATGGAGGTAAAGTCAACATCTACATGCTGTTGGGCAGCGGGTGCTTGGTTTTGAATTTGAAAAAGAATGGAACAATGGGTAGATCCACCTCAATTTTAACACCTAGCAAAGGACGGAAGTAGTCTCCACTCTCTACTATTTGAGAATTGAGACTTTTGAGAGTTTGGGAAATTGACAAGGAAAGTAACATGAAAGTATGTAAAATTTGTGCTCTATCTCACTTTTTTTTTTTTTTTTTTTTTTTTTTTTTTTTTTTTATAATTAAGTAGTTGAAGTGAAGTAAGAATATAACATTACTTAGCTTAGAGTCTAGAGGTTTAGAAAATGGTTAATATACTATTTGCCCCCTAAAATTGTACCTAATTATCACTTTAGTATTAAAAGAGTTTTTTGTATCAGTTTGGTATTTGAAGTTTTCAAATTGTTATCAGTTTGCCCCAATCGTTAACGGTGTTAAAAAATATGGCTTGAAGCATGACATGTCACCCGAAATACTATTTTTCTTGAAATAAATTTAAAAAAAATCTAAAATAAGGGGGGAAATAAAAAATAGTAAAAATTCGGAAAGTCCTTAAAAGAATATTTAAAAATCAGAAGAAAAAATATAAAATTATATCAAATTCTCAGAAATTAAAAAATATTTTTTAAAAAAATACATAAAAAAAAAACATTTTACATGTTTTTATATAATTCTATATGTTTTTGTCTTTTATGTATTTTCAAAAAAATAAAAATAAATATTTTTAGATTTTTCGAAATTTAACATACTTCTATAATTTTTTTTCTGATTTATAAAAAAAGTGAGAATTTTTCTGAATTTTTTTTTCCATTTTTTTCAATTCTTTTAATTCGTTTCTAAAAAATAGGATTTGGGTGACGTTGTGCGATGAACATTATTGATAATACATGAAAACGTGGGTTTAAATGTGCTTAAGTGCATTATCCTCTTATTTATAGGTTAAATAGAGGCCATGATTAATTCTAAACATTATATCAAAAATTATAAACACAACTATAACCAAATATGAATCACGAGTAATTTGTTTTTGTTTAAAATATAAACACATAAAATTTTGTCATAATTCTACTATAATTTTGTAAGGTATACAACATTGGAAGTAACCAAAGTGTTTTGAAGAAGAAGATTAATGTTGGTCCAAAGTGAATTAGGTTTGGTTATTCTGATATTTAATTTATAAGACTGCAAACCGGCTTATTTATTTATAACAAAATCAAGATTGTAATCCTCTCTCCCAAACCACCACATTCAATCTTACGTTTTTTGTTTGTTTACTTTGAATGTTGAAAATGTCGGCATTTTGAAGCTTTCTTATATATCCCACATCGCCTGCTTTTTTAATCTTAACCCTCCATCAGCCATGTCGTCACTGGTTTTCTTGGACTTTTTAATTAAAATTTGTTGATGAATCACATCAATTATATATATATATATATATATATATATTATTTAAGTGTTTTATTGAGTTAGTTTTACTTTCAATCGGGTCACCAATTCAACTATTAAATTATAAAAATATTTTTTTAAATTAAATTAAGTTATATTATTTGAAGGTATTTTGGTCTTTTTCATTAAATTAAGATATATTTACACTTTTATGTTAATTATGCACACTTTACTACTTACATCAATTGTATATATTAATAATGTCTGTGATTGAGTTGATATCACAAATTAACTCGACACCGACTGAAGATTGATAACAATACAATGATAAACAATTAAATTTTAATTTTAATATCGTACATATTTCATGTATAATTATTATTAATTAATTTTAAATCATACATATCATTATTTATTATATATTATTTTTAAATACACATCTATGTTCTATATTTACGATTTCATATGATAAAATTTCTTAATCATTTAAATTGTTTTTAATAACTTTCATTTCTAAATATTAAAAGGTTTTTGAAAACAACTTAACTTTGAAAATAACAAAGAAAATGACGGCAGCGTAATTTTTTATTGTATTAAAATTATTTATTTATTTTATGAAAAGTTGTTTTATTAAAAAAAATTCAAATTAAAAAGTGGTTTATTAATAAGATTATCCATGCATAACCAATTATCAATATAATTAGGTAGATAATGTTATCAAAATTAGTTTTGAATCTCGTGTGTTGACCTGATAGTTAGGGTGTTTATCACTTTAAGTGTGACTTAAATTCGAGTCGCACTAATAATGTTGTTGTTAGGATTTCACCCTCCTCTTATGGTAAATTCACCAAAAAAATCAAATTTTACTCTTATTTAATTTTTAAATGATGTCAATAATTTTTTTATATATGATGTAAAAATTTACTCTCCCCAATTATAATTTCAGAAATTTAGTATTTTTATTGGATAAACTACACAATTAGTAATCAAACTTTCACAAGTTTTCATTTTGAACACCAAAAATAAAAAAATTTCTTTTTAGGCACTACCATTAAAAACTAATCTCATTTTGGTCACTTGTTGTTAATTCAATGTTATTGTAGACTAATTTTAATCACCAAACTTTAATAAATTTTTATTTTGGTCACTCATTTTCTTTTTTAAATTAGTCACTCATTTCTATTCTTTTGATTTAATAAATGAAGTTTAATTAATTATTAAAAGATTTTCTTTAAATTGGATTATGAGATTTAAAAAAAAAATATTCACGTGATCAATTTAAAACCACGAGAAGCCATGTAAGCAAAAAAGAAAAACAAGACTTTTGCTCAACTTCTTTGAAGCACTGTTGAAGAATTTTAACATCACGTTTGGTTGGGGGGAATGGAATAAGACAGTAATGGAATAGAATTGTAATTAGTAATTCAATTGTTTGGTTAAATGGAATGGAATAGAGCTGTAATAGTATTCTTGTATTTGGTCAAATGGAATAGATGTTGTAATAGCATAAGGAAAAATGCTTAAATGACCAAAATACCCTTAGCAGAATTCATTTTAGGTAGATGATTATTGTTATTGTTATTAAATTTTAAAAAGATTATTATTAAATATAATTTAATAAAAATAAAAATAAATAATTTAATCATATTTTAACATAATTATTATTAAATACAATTTAATAATATAATATATAATTTAATAACATTCTTAATATAATTATTATTAAAATATGAATTAATAAAAATCATAATATATAATATTAGAAAATTAATATATAACCTACTTTATTATTTTTAAACTGCAATGCATATTTAATATGCTAAAATATTATTAGCGAAACAAATAATTTAATTATTTGCTAAACTAAAAAGCAAAAGATTAAAAGTAATAAATAGCTTGAGAATTATATTTTACATCCAAACATAATGTTCATACATTAACAAAGAATTACATGATATCATTAGCTTATATGACATAATCTATATGTTAAATTTTATAACATAAAAAAGTTACAACAGTCTGTGACATTCTACTAATAGCATCTTACCATCCAAGTATTACATATACAAAAATTTACTAAAACATCACCAACACAACCATGATTTTTAATGGTCAAAAAGAAATCTTCTCACTCATTCCAATCGCACAGAAGAAGGTAGACTAAAGAAAATGAGCATTTGCGCTGGATGGTCTGGGATTTTAATCAACAAACAATAGCGTTCATCCTCAGTTAATCCTTCTACTTCACATAAGGCTAGATATAATTTTTTAGCACTTTCTTAAATCACTTTCTCGGAGGCAATGCTCCTACTTAATTCAAGGTCAACAGTCCGTATGTTTTCCCCTAAAAACATGGCAGCATCAGTAATTGAAGTAGAAATTTGTTCACTTCTGTCAAAAATCTTTTTCTTCTTCTTTGAAGACATGGAACCATCTTGGTTTGGTTTTGACGGTTGCAATTGTGTAGCCGAGACATCAAACTCATCCAAGGAAACATCATATTCCCATCCATGGTAATTGATTTCTTCTTCAAGATTATTTACAGTAGCTACAGCCTCAACATCTATTTCTTCAACAATATTTGCAGTTGTTTGAGCATTTTTTCCAGTGGCTCGATCTTTTGCATATATGGAAGTAAGTTGGTCATAATAAGGGAAATTGCGATGTCTGAATTGGCCGGCTGCTTTACGACTCTATAAAAAAACAGAAATCCACATTAGATATAAGTTTGGTCAAAACAATATAATAAAATACAGGAAATAATTCTTACACTTATATATGAGTTCCACATAGTATCTTCAGCAACAACCATCTGCCTATGCTTGTCCCAACCAAAGCTGCTATTGCCTTTTCCACTAAACATGTTACAAATAAATGCCCAATCCCTTTTTTATTTCCTAATCCTCAATTCAAGATTAGGTTTAGCCTTCAACATAGCATGAGGTAAAACTTTTTCTAACATTCTTTCCAGCTCATTTAAATAATCGGCCTTGAATCCCATATATGCGTTATAGGTTCCAACATTGTACAAGTCGACCATACAGGCAACCAACACAGCATCTTCTTTTGGAACCCATTTCCTTTTGGTTCCTAGAGAATTTTGGGAAGAAGTAATTGATTGTGAAAAGCTTGACATAACTATTTTAAGAAAAAATGCAAATTAAAATTAGGTTCAATATTATGAATTAGAAAGTTGACACCTTTATAAAATTATAACACATGACGAATCAAAAGAAAATAAATTAAAGTTGTAATTCAACAAGTCCAGTACAATACATAAAGACAATTCAAACAACACCAAAGTTTCGTAAACTAGATACATGAAATAACATTAATAAATTAACCTTCTACTATGTTTAATAAACCTAACTAATTTCTAGATGTTTGTCATTCATAGAACATTTGATTGGCTAGTTCCATCTTCCAAGTAGCCCATGTATCCGATGGATGAATATTTTCGATATTTGTTTCATCGTCATCTATCACATTACTAGGTAATCCTTCTCCCAACTCCGCTTCAATAGGATTAAGACTCATATAGGTTCGAATAAAATTATGGAGTAAACAACATGCAATAATGATTCTATTGTGTACCCTCACAAGATAGAATGATAGACTCCTAAGTGTTCCTCATCTAAGTTTTAATAACCCAAATCATCTTTCAATAACATTAGACGCTGAAGCATGTTTCATATTGAAAAATTCTTCTGGAATACTTAGTTGGTAACCCTAACGCCACTCATTCAAATGAAATATTGGTCCTTTAAAAGGCGTAAGAAATCCCTTACAGTTTGTGTAACCAGAATCAACTAGATAATAATAACCTATAAAAAAGAAAAGAAAAATTATTTATTATGGTTAACTTTCCCAAAAAAGTATGATCTTAAAAATTAATTCTAATTCTTCCAATTCTACACTTTACCATGAGAAACTTTTAGTCCATATCTCCTACTAATGGCATCTCGAAGAACCCATCCATCAGCAAAAGAACCTTCCCAACTAGGAAGAACATAAATAAAATGCATATCAAGTGTATAAACACCTAACATATTTGTTGTTATGTCACATTTTCGCATTTGATATCTAGGTTTATCAACTTTTGGAACCCTAATCTTGATGTGGGTTCCGTCTAAAGCACTTAAGCAATTCTACATCACATGTATAAAACTTCTAGTTAGGATACTACATTTAAATCTAAATCAATTGAGTTATGTACGAGCTATATATGGAACTCAATCCAATACCTTAAACCATTTCCACCTTGGGTTTGTAGAATTAGCTGTAATTGGCTCTGCCTTTTTAAATAACACATCTTGTAAGCGTATGAAAACATTTAAAACATTGTGAAATGATCTGCTAATGGTTTCCCCGGACCTATTAAAGTGATGCTTGATAACTCGATTTTTAAGGTGATGAGAAATGATATGTAAAAACATTGTCACTTGCTCATCAACAAGCATGTTCCTTGGTTACTTCAATCCTCCTAAAGTTTGTAACATCTCACATAGTTTAATAAAAGTAATTCTATTCATCCTAACTTGTTCAATACAGGTCTTGTCACTAGTATGTACAAGTTTTTTCACATAATTTCGTTGTGCATAAAAATCTAAAATATATGATCTAATCATTGGTCTATAAGTATGTAGGCTAGAGACGGCACCCAATGTAACTAAAAACCAACTCGCAACTGTACACATTTGCAACCATACTGTTAATGCAAGACCAATTCTTTTTCACCTCTCACTTTGTACTATTAAAGGCAAATGAGTCATTACTGTAAGATATTAAAGCATTAGATATCTTCAAATCATAGTATAAATTCAATTCTCCTTTAACAATCACATATAATTTTAGCAAATACTGATAAAAAGCACCATAATCATTGGCTTAGCAATAGTGTAGAGTCGTGGACAGCTACAACTACATGACAAAGTTGTTACCACTACATGATTTCACTTTACATCTAAAATTCCATATCAAACAACCCAAGACATTGTCACCTCTACCAAAGACAACTTCTACACTTGTTTTATGCCTAAGAAATATTGCTATATACAACTTGATTGATATTTGGACTAGTTATAACATATTTCCTTCACTGTAGTTTTTAATAACTAGATTAAAAGACTCAGCAATGCCAATCCGAATCATGATTACTCTACTGCTTCTACACCAATTACTCAATTAAGTCTCTGATTTTGGTTGTTGGGCTATATTTTTTTTAGATATATAGTTTCTATTATAGAGTTGGCAATCCATGAATAAATGTTGTATTTTTTTTTTTGTTGCTAAATTTTGTAAACATGATATAAAATTATCAAATATATTAATATTTAAACATTAATATGATATGTGTGGGTTATCCCTAGATTTTATGTTCATTATGGTATGATTGTATGTTATTTTATGGTATTCATCGTTGTCTAATTGATGTGATATATATCCAAAATAAAAAAAATCATGAAGGATGTGTGAGTATGTATTATTTAAGAAATATGCTAATCAATTATAGATATTATAAAAATAATATTGTTTAAAATAAAAAAATTTGTAATAAAGATAAAATAAAATTTAAATAATAGAACAAAATTTAAATAATGAAATTGACAGTTATGCCTCAACTTGTAAAATATACAAAGCTAGAAATATGACATAAGTGTAACAAATAAGGATTAAAAATGAGATTGAATTTTTTGCCCAAAAAAATGGGATTGAATTGAATTTACTAATAAGAGTTGGATGCAATTGTAATATGCATTATACTTCTAGGAAGAAACTCGGGTTCAAACTTTAGAGATGGCATTGTTGAGATGGAAAACCAAAAATTTCAAAAAAATAATTCAGTTATTAAAAACTGTAGAGAAGGAAATATGTTATAACTAGTCCAAATATCAATCAAGTTGAATCTAAACCACTCTTTGCGTAAAAAAAGACTCAGCAAAGATCAAATCTTCAAGTCTACTGCTAAATCAATGGCTTCTATTGCCAAGAACACTAGCTAGAAAACAACAGAAAAATGCCTAACATGTTCGTGAAAATTAAAGAATCACATTTCTTTTCACTAACCAAATTTTCACATAAATCAATATATCAAGATTTTTTCCCCTACTTCTACAGTACAACTTTCAAAAAGATGCTAAAAAAAACATTAAAAAATAGAAACAAAGCCCCCTAAAAACTCACCAAAAATTAAATAGACAGAATATTATAGAATCTAACTCCAAGATAGTCTCAAAATTGTTCTTAATCTACAACATTTACAACATAAAAGAAGAAAAAGAAGAGATGAAAGCTTAATAACATTTTGAAGTTTCATCATTCCAATTTTATCTACAATATTTAGATTTAACCTTAAAATCCTATAATTGTTCATCAGTTAACTACCAAGCCAACCAAACAAAAAAGTTAAATTACAAATAAAACTTAAAAGAATACTTAAACTACAACTAAACAAAAAACAGCAACTAATTAACCTCATTGTTGTAGACCTAATTTCCCCCTTTGTTACGGACCAATAAACTAAGAAAGTATAAAAATCAAAGCAAAGTTGCAGCCACCATTGAAACATTAGTGACCAAAATTGATGGATTTTATAAAGTAGAAAATGTGGCTTTTTAACTTGATTTCGATTTGGCTTGCATTAGAGTTTTGGGATCTTGAAATTTTTGGGTTGAATTTTTCGAAAACTAGAAAATAAGTAAAGAGAAAGCTTTAAAAATTGTTATACATCAATGATAGCCAACCCGAATCCTAGATAAAACTTAGGTCAGCTACCCATTACCCGAATAGGTCCCATCGAACGATTGAGTGCTAGGCGAACCACGAGAGGACAGCAGGGGAGTTTGCTGGTCTAGCTCGCGGATCCAGATTACACGAACCGAGTGAGGATCGCGGCCCTAGTTCGCATATACCCAATGTGCTCACTGAAGGCCCGAGGTGCTCACAGAAGGGAGATCACGTGTTCTACAAGCGACCCAGAGTGAAACACGTGTCCAGTGGGCCTAAAATCGTTTAGAATGTCAGTCCTAGGAACAAAGAGGCCTAATAACACAAACCCATCAAAGTAAAGGAACTAAACTGACATGGTAAAAAACGAAAATAACCACTCAAAATCAAATCTAAAGTAAAAAAAAAAACCTTAATTTCTTGAACCTAATGGATCAACAGGGAAAAAATCAATGATAACTTTAGAGTTGCAAACATTAAAGCAGTATGAGAGCAAAAGAGAGTTAGAAGCCTTGGTTTAGCTTTTAGTTGCAGTAAACTTGGAAACCCACCAAATGACGTGATTCTAATGAAAGGGAAAAGAAAATGAAAAAACAAGCAAGCAATGGAGGATGGTTTCAGAAAGGTGAGGGGCAAAAATTGGAAATGGGAAAAAAAAAGTTTCCACCTGTATTGAATTGTTATTCAGTGATGAGGGAAGGGTTCAGGGATGCTGCCTTTTCACGGAATAAGGTCATTTTCAAAGCAAACGTAATAAATTATTACAGCTAACCAAACATTAGTTTGGTGGTGGGCTCGCCGTATTAGGCTGTAACTCATTCCTACTCCCCGAACCAAACATAATGTAAAATCCTAGATCTAGAATCAGAAACCTTATAACATTATATTTAACAATTAATTGCTTATTTGGTCTTTTCTACGCAATGTAATAATTTAGAAAAATTAAAGAAGCCACATGATTCAATTTAATAAATTTCCTTTAACAATATTATCAATTGTACTTCAATTATTAAATAAAAAGAGTAAAGGACTAAATTTCAAATAAATAAATAGTGCATGGATTGAGAGCATAATTAGACCTTTTACATAAGTGTCAAGCTCAAGCCACAATATTCATGGCCTGGTCTTACTCAATTTTCAATTTATAATATATATTTTTATATATTATGTATTTTTATACGATGCCTAGAACTACTTATAATCTCTCCACAACCTTTAAATAGCAATAATGTCGATGCCAACCAAGCTAAGACTCAGTCATATATTATGTAATTTATATCATAAAAAATATATATAATACTATTATGTAAATATTAAAAATAAAATATCCACAAATGACATTATACCCATATGAGTAGTGTGCACATGAAACACCTTGGGTGGTAGTCCCTTAGTAAGCGAATCTACAATCATGGAGTCTGTACCAATATGCTTTATAAACACCTGACTATTCTGAGCTCTTTCTTTAACAACTAGGATCTTAATATCTATGTGTTTTAACTTTGATGTACTCATATTGTTATTTGAATAAAGGACTAAGGATTTATTGTTACAAAACAACTTAAGTGGTCTTTTTTATACCATTTATAGTTCGCAACCCAGTGACAAAATTCACATCCATATTCCATGGTTATATGCCTCGTAACATGCTATAAACTCAGTTGTCTCCTTTAGCACAAGTGCTTACTTAACACTCTTCCAAGAGACAGCTCCTCCAGCAAGCAAATAAACATAACTTGATATGGATTTCATGCTATCTTGGCATCCTGCAAAATCAGAGTTTGTATACTCGATGATCTCTAGCTTATCAAATATCTGATATGTGAGCACGTGATGTTTGGTTTTCTGAATATACTACATAACTTGTTTGGTTACTTTCCAATGATCCATACCTAGATTTCTTAAATATCTGGCTAACATCCAACAATGTACACAATATATGGACGCGTACAAACCTAAGCATACATTAGACTCCCCACTACTGAAACATAAGAAATCTTTTGCATTTCCTTAGTCTGAAAATCATTCTTGGGGCATTGATCAAGACTGAACTTCTCTCCTTTAGCAACAGGGGTATCGTCTGATTTACAGTCTTGTATGCCAAGTCTCTTTAATATATTTCCAATATAGGCCCTTTATGATAATCCAAGAATACCTCGAGAACGGTCTCAATATATCTAGATTCCTAATACAAAAGTTGCATCACCAAGATCTTTCACCTCAAAATTCCTTGCTAGGAATCTCTTGGTTGCATGCAACATGCCTATATCATTATTGGCAAGCAGTATGTCATCAACATGTAAAACCAGAAATATATATTTACTTCTACTAAACTTGCGGTATATACAATCATTAACTAAATTTATCTCAAAACCGAATGAGATAATCACTTGGTGAATTTTGTAATACCATTGACGAGATGTTTGCTTAAGCCCATAGATGGATTTCTTTAATTTTCAAATCATTACTTTGCATCATTAGGCACAATGTTTTCTAGCTACACCATATAAATCGTCTCATCAATTTTGCCATTTAGAAATGCAGTCTTGGCATTCATCTAATGTAGCTCAAGGTCAAAATGTGCCACTAAAGTCATTATAATCCTAAAAGAGTCTTTCACTGCAATCTTTAATGCTTCTTCCATAGTGATTTAGGCAAGGTGGAATGACTAATCATACTTTTTACCATGTTCTTAAGTGTTCTCTTTTGTTTTTCAACAACACCATTCATAGTGGGTGAACATGACATAGTGTACTATGGGACGATACCACTTTCCTCTAAGAATTTCGCAAATGGTCCTGGACGTTGTTCATCTACACCGTCACATCTGTTGTAATATTCACCACCACAGTTAGGTCTAACGCTTTTAATTCTTTTGCCGAGTTGATTTTAAAATTTAGCCTTATAATTTTTAAACATATCAAACGATTGTGATTTCTCATTAATAAGATAAACGTAGTCATATTGTGAAAAAAATCATCTATGAACGTTATGAATGTAGGAGCCCAATTTTGCCCAGGCTTAAAAAAAACCAAAACAAAATAAATAAATGTCCAATAAATTTTTTCAGTCCATTCACAGCCCAAACACTACCCTTGGCCCAAGCTGATACCCAATACCCAATTACACCCTGACCCAATTAATGACCCATTAATCCAGACCCAACTAGACCCACTATCGAGATGGCCCAAAAGGCCCAATGCCTAAACAGAAACCTAGGGTTTTTGGGAACACTAGGCGCCGCAGCACCCTTCTCCCTCGCGCCGCAGCAAGCACCCCAATCGTCGCGCCGCAATCCTCATATGGCCTTCGATCACGTCTTTCTCGCGCGATCCATCACCCTCGATCAAGCGCCGTCGCGCAAATCCTCCATCGCCGCCACGTTCTCTGTCTGCTACCTGCAAAAAAAGGAAGGAAACAGCAAGCGCAAATAGGATTTTTTTTTGTTTCCTTTTTTATTTTCTAGGTTATAAAAACCCATAGCATCTGTAATAACGGGAGAGGAGTATTCACAGAGATATACAGAAACACAAAAAGACACGAAAATATTCAAAAGAAAAACACATACAGAGAAATAAAAAATATTACAGAGGTGATTTTTCTTTTAAATATCTGTCTCTTTTTTTTTTATGTTCTTTTCATTTCATTTTTTTTAAATACGCATATATTAAAAAAAAAGAGGAAAAAGGGGGTTTACCGTTTGATCGGAGTTAAAAAGGAGACGTTTGGGGCTTCTGACCGTCGCCGGAGGAGGCGTGTGCGGTGGCGTGTCTGTGGCGCATCACCGGCAAAAAAGGCGAACGACGACTCGGTCAAGAAGCGAGAGCATTTCGGAGCTCTCTTATATTTTTTTTTAAGAAACAGTGAATAAAATGAATTTTTGAACTGATTTTTTATTTTTATAAATCAAAGGAACGACGTCGTTTTGAGGTGGTCAGTTAATGACCAAAACGATGTCGTTTCAATGGACGACCCGCGTGTTGACCCGATCCGCTTCAGGGATCCGCGTGTTTTTTACAATTAGGCTATTTAACCCCGTGGTCCTTCCTATATTTTAAATTTTTTAATTAAGTATAATTTAAATTTTTATTTTTATTAATACAGCCCTCGAATTTTCATTTTGTTTCAATCGAGTCCTCAGGCTCTTTAAAGGTAAAAATTAGAACGGCGCCGTTTTGATAAAGAGGCATAATTGCCTATTAGTCCCTGGGATTTAACTCATGTTCTAATTTAATCCTTTTATATATGTTTTAATTATTATTTAACCCCTGTTTTTCTTTTTTTAAATTTTATTTTTATCCTTTTATTTTATTTTATTATTTTACATTATTATTTTATTAAATAGTTTATATTATAATTTATTAAATTTATATATATATATATATTTATATGTGATATCCTTATATATATTATGATTATTATTTATTATTTTATTTAACTTAATATTATTTTTATGATTTATATATTAAGTACTATATTATGTTTTTTAATTTTGTATATTATATAATAAGTATATTGTTTTGTTTTGTTTTTATATAAAATTATTATATATCGTTTACTAATTATTTTATATATATATATATTAAATTATTAACTTATATTTATTTATCATAAATACTCTTTTATTATTATTTTTGTTTATATATGTATATATTAAATCATTTTAAAAATTGTCACATTCTTTTTATCTTTTAATGTTTGAACATATTATTCCTTCTTTTATTTGATTTTGTTATTTCATGAAAATTTCAATTATTGTTATTTATTTTAAATTACATGTTTATTCATTTTTATTCTTTAGATCGTGTATTATTTAGCATAGTTCATTATATATTTATGTTGTTCTTTTATTATTTATTGTTTGATAATTTGTAATTATGTAAAATTGCTATTAAATATGTGCTGTATACTCCAACTATTGTTTTTCTAAAAATACCTTTTTAATGCATTTTAAATAGTTTTAAAAATATACGGTGATATGTGATATTTGGAGAATTTCGAGAAGAATTTTGCCCTAACTTATTGGGTTCGATTTTTCTCGTGAAACTTTAGGTATTACATATCCCTTCTCTTTTAAAAATCGAAATTTACCAATTTCAAATCAAAAAACCTATTCTTCGGAATTCAGATCGTTGTGCCTTAACTTATTGGATTCGACGTTTTGCGTCTCGAGGCAGGAATTTTCTAAAATAAAGACGTGCTTAGTTTCAAAGTCATGAGATGCTATATCCTAACTTACTTGGTATGGTGTTTAATTTCTTTGAGATAGATAAGTCTGGGTTTTTTCTTCTTCAAATAAAAGGTTCATTTTTTAAATCTTTTAAAGTTTCAACATTAGGACATGATTTTATCGATTAGGTACCAATTTTTGGGCGTTATGAGGGTACTAATCCTTCCTCATACGTAACCGACTCCCGAACCCATTTCCTCGTTTTTCGTAGACCAAAACCAAATGTTTTAAAATGAAACGTTTTACAAGGTGATCCAATCACACCTAAGTAAAAAGGGATTGGTGGCGACTCCCATTTTTGTTCTTAAAAGTCGATCCCCGTTTTTAAAAGCAAACTTTTAAAATGGTTTCGACAGCTTGGCGACTCCATTGGGGACCAATAAGAGAGTCAATCCGTAAAGTCGATGAATTCATGTCCTATTGTTGCAAATTTGAAATTCTGATTTGAAAAATCATCATCCTTTTATTGCATGTGATTCTTTTTTATAAAATATCTTTGCATTACATTTGCATGACCGTTGTGGTCGCAACCTTAAGTGGGAGCGAGAAGCTACTCCTTCGTGAGGTTTTCACCTCCGTGCAGGATAGTGAATCGCTTCCGGGATACATCCGTACCTATGTCTTCGTGAGATTTTCATCTCCGTGCAGCCATAGGGAAATGTATTCCCCTGAACTGAACTCGGTCCATATGAGCCTATAATGGGTGAGGATCGAGGAATCTGCTTGTTCAGGTACCTAAACTTTAGAACTAAACCGCATATAGTGAACCCTAAGAGCCCACCTTAGGTAGAACTATGTCAAACCCTAGTGGTCATCCAGATAGGTGTTCTATGTTATTTATTTTTTCCCTTGTGCTAACGTTTTTTATTTTGTTTTGATTGCATTGTATTCACATCATAGAAAAGAGGTGTTGATTCAAATTCGATTGCTAAATAGAAAAATTTGTCATAAGGAAATGGATTTTTTGATAAAGTGGATTATAATACGGTTGTCTGAATATGTTTCAAGCAAACACAACGAGAGAAGACTGATAATCCGTGAAGGAATACAAGATTTTATTGCCCAAGGATTCAAGCTGACAAAGATTATTCGAGAATCGTCACGGCAAGGCTTTCTTGAAGAGGCTAATAAGCATTGCAAAGATAAGTGAGCAGTGAGTCGCGGCCCAGATCAAGCAAAAAGGAGCTAATAGGAGGCATCTATTAGAAGTTTGCAAGATTTGACCTATGCGAAGATGGGGATTGATGTTTTTGCTTGGAATATGAGGGCATGGTCGTATATGTGATCTGTTTTATGTAAAGAAATTTACTTTCTAGAAAAAATTTTCTAATGGAATTGAATTCAGAATCAATGCCTCTCTTTCTTTGTATTCATACATTTGCATTAAATCATATCATTCACATTTAAGTCCATAGAGAGAGTCTAATTAGCTGACATTATAACAGAAAGAGAGAGAGAAAAAGGGAAGGAAAACCTGGAAGCTGAACATCCCTACGGTACACGTGCCAAATCTAGGAAAATGGATCAAAGAATGGAACAATTCCAAAGAGACGTTCAAGACCAGATACAAGAGCAAATGGAAAAATTCCAACAAGAGATGAGGGACCAGATGTTGGAGGCTCAAAAGAGCATGATGGCTCAAATGGCCCAGATGATGAGTGGGATAATGGACAAAGAAAAGGGTCTCATAGTTAACACTGAAGACAATGAGGACTTCCCTCGAGGTTTCACCCCACCGCATGTACAACCGGAAGAGTATCCCCAAAAGCCACCTGTCACGATTAGGCCTCAACAGGGGCAAGCTGATAATAGACCGTTCATGAACTTCCAAATGGGCTCAGGATCTAACCCAGGAGATAACCCTGCCAATCTTGTTATCCCTGATTTAGACATAGCAAAGAGAGAGGGAATAAGAATTGAATCTTCAAGGAAGTTGGAGGATCGCTGTAGATGGTTGGAAGAAAAGTTCCAGGCTCTGGAAAATGCTGATCATCACCATGGTATTGATGCAAAAGACTTGAGTTTGGTTCCAGATTTGGTGCTTCCACATAAATTCAAGATGCTAGAGTTTGAGAAGTACAATGGGACTAGCTGCCCTGAAGCCCACATTACCATGTTTTGCAGACGCATGACCGGCTATGTTAACGATGATCAACTCTTGATTCATTATTTCCAAGACAGTTTGGTGGGGGCAGCGTCTAGGTGGTACAATCAACTCAGCCGCGCTAACATTAGCTCTTGGAGAGACTTAGCTCAAGCCTTCATGAAGCAATACAACCATGTCACGGACATGACGCTCTTTGTAATCACTTTGCAAAACATGGAGAAGAAGCCAAATGAAAGCTTCAGGCAGTATGCGCAAAGATGGAGAGAGGTCGCCATGCAAGTTTAGCCACCACTCCTAGAAAATGAGACTACAATGCTATTCATCAATACCTTGAAGGCTCCATTCATCACTCATATGATAGGAAATACTACTAAGATCTTTGTGGATATAGTGATGGCAGGTGAAATGATTGAAAATGCCATAAGGGGTGGCAAGATTGAAGCAGGGGAAACCACTAGAAGGTCTACTCATATGAAAATGGATGACGAGGTGAATAATACGAGTACATACAACAAAGGATACTCAAAAGCAATTACTATTAATCAGCCAAAGGTAATCACTGCTGGGCAACAAGGGTCGACAAGACAGGAATCAGGCACCAGGCAAAACTCTAAAAGGCTCCAATTTACGCCAATCCCAGTGACGTATAAGGAGCTATATCAAAGTTTGTTTGACTCACACGTGGTGTCTCCATTTTATTTGGAACCGTTGCAACCTCCGTTCCCAAAATGGTATAACGAGAATGCCCAATGTGATTACCATGCGGAAATATCGGGGCATTCCATAGAAAACTGCACTGCCTTCAAAAAGGTAGTTGAGAGGCTCATCAAAATGGGAATTGTGAAGGTTGACGATTTATCAAAACCTGATCACTTTGATGAGGCAGTAAATGTGATAATTGAAGGAGGAGATAAGAAAGTTGCGATCCCTTGAAGAAATCGAAAGCGAAGAGGGAATTGGGGAACAATGTTTCCAAACCCTTGGATATTTGGGAGTGTTTTGAATAATGGGACTGTGGAAGAGATCCCTATATTCTTAGAGCTGATCTAGAGTAATATTCGAAACATGCTTGTTGCCTAAAGCCTAAAGGCAATAAGAACTCTTTTGTGAAATAGGCTTGTGTCCTAAATTTTTATTTTAATAAAATGCATTTTTTTTAGCAAATATTCTTTTATTCTTTCCATTTTATATTGTACATTCTTTTGTTTTACAATATTCTTTCATTCTTTATTCATGATCATACAAATAACTGTTCTTTGAATCATTTATTCTTTTGAAATATTCTTTCGAGCCTATACTAGGTCCCTAGATATCAACGACATGAGCGACGTTGTTACTAACTCCCTTTTTGAATGAGATATGGGTCTAGGGGATCCAAGGACTTTGAAGATAACAGAGATTGTAACCTATCTTCTAATTTGGTAAGAATGGTGAAACAAGATGAAAAACAGACCTTACTCTACAAAAGGTCAGCAGATATTATGAGCCTAAAAAAGGGGTAAAGATTGAAGCCCAGCTCACCATAGAAATAATGCGAGACATCATTGAGTTATTTTTAAGAATTCAAAGATGTTCTTGCACGACCATATCAAGACATGCCTGGGCTACCAATATGTGGCTAAACATGAGGATCAGGCACTGCCGATCTACATAGAAAGGGATGGTATCAGCTATGCTGTATCTAATGAGACAAGATTCATGTGCTTACTCCAGTTCTTCACAAATTTTCCATATGTGGGGCATGGATGTGATGGGCCAATCTCGCCAAACGCTTCTAGTTGACATCAATTTACCGTCATAGTCGTCGTCTACTTCACTAAGAGGGTGGAAGTAGCTTCATATGCCAACATTGCAAAGTCGACAGTCATCAAATTTCAAAAAAAAAAGAAAGAAAGAAAAAAAGAATAAAGGAAAGGATCAGATGCCAGCAAAGAATGCCATAAAGGATCACGCATAACTGTACAAAGTCAAAGTCTACAGTTTGCCCAAATATCAGGCAGCATATCACAGTACCCCAAAAAAAAACTATGAAAGGTGATTTAGACTTAAAAGGATTGGCATAAGAAGCTAACGTTTACCCTCTGTCTTATTGAACGTCGGCCAGAAACATCGCTGGGGGCAACATCTTACCCATTGGTTTATGAAATTGAAGCTAATTGAAGAAAATGTTAAAAGCTATTCGTCACGGCCAGATGATGCGAGCTTACGTTAAAGAAGTTCATCTTAGGGAATTACACGAGGGAACCTGATGTTGAAAAAGACCTTTCTTCTATAAAACGATTTTAGAAGAAAGCATATGCCAAACTGGGAAGGACTTATGTAGTGCCTGTTCTAGAGGAGCATTGATATTGACCGAGACGGATAGTGAAGACTTGCCCAATCCGGTGATCTCAGGTTCAGCCAAGAGGTATTTTGCCTGAAAGAGGAAAGACTAAGGTGAAAACCCGCAAAGGGCGCCTTGAGAATATTTTCAAAAAAAAAAAGAAAAAAAAGGAGAGGCCAAGGCGAAAACCCGCAAAGGGCGCTTTGAGACCAAAGGGGATTTGAGTTGAAAACCCGAAAAGGGCGGCTCAAATTTTGATCAAAAGTGGGGCATACAGTAGTCTTGCTACATTTGAATTAACAATGAGGAAATATGTTACGTCTTGGGGCATCGACAAAGTACTCCGGATCCCCTAAACACATATTGAGTTTAAAATGGTTTGAACAAAGAAGCTCAGGCTGCGATATCTGGGGCACCTAGCTTCCACCTTACCCATTTTTGAATTTGTTATCTTTGATTGCTTTATTCTTTTTGAGATACACCCAAATCAATTTTCTTTTATTGCCTGGGCTATCTTTAATTATTTTTTTGAGCTATGCTCTTGATTAATTTCTTTCTCGTCCATTATTAATCTTTTTCAAGCATTTTATATTGAAATAATGATTATTGGACTTATAATACTTTCATAAAAGGAGTTTTGCATATTACTCTGAAAACTTCTAAATAATATGAGGAATCTGAAATGTGACTATTGTTCAGAACTCACCAAGCCTAAGGGTTGGAAACATTGAAAAACGATTATCTCTTCGGATTCTTATCGGATAAGAGAATTTCGTGGGTGATACTATATCGGCATGTGACGAACAAGGCCAATTTATGTGTAAAAAGGGATCATTGTCGGGATACCCTGCATTCATGTAAATTTCATTTGGTTATTACACCCAGGGAATGGTGTAACAGATCAAATTGATTGAAAGTGATACAAGTTCTGTACCTCTGAGTGGTAACAGAAAGAGGGAAGAAACCAAATGTTATTCCCCTGAAGTTGCAGCGGGAGATACCAGCTTCATGTCCCAAGGTTCAAGTAGAGAGGACTCGGAATTACCATGGGGCAAATTATTTGAGCAGAACATGATTGATGAACAAGAATGAAAAAACAAATGAGTGATAACACCTAGAATAGGAATCATACTCATAACATTTTTGTATCATAGCAAATTTCATTAGGAGCATTTGATTCATTTCGGTCATTGCATCCTAATCATTGAAATAGGAATCATCTTCATAACATTTTAATATTCATATATCATTGCATGTCTAATTAGGAGCATTTGATACATTTCGAACAACGCATCCTAATTATTAGACATAAGCATATACCCATTCTACAGGTTATGTCCTCTAGAGGATAATGTAGCAAGGGAGAACACATCAGTCTGGCAATCCCTGAGTTTGCAGGAAGCAGATTGAAGATAACATGTCTGGCAATTCATGAAGTTGCAGGAAGCAGATCGAAGACATCAGTTTGGCGATCCCTGAGTTTGCAGGGAGCAGATTGAAAATAGTAGATCCGCAATTCATCGAAGTTGCGGAAGCGATCGAAGATATCGACCGTGATCCCCGAGTTTGCGGGGATCGACAAAGATAGCAGATCCGGCAATTCCTGAGTTTGCAGGAAGTAGAACGAAGACATCAGTCTGGTGATCCCTGAGTTTACAGGGATCAGATTGAAGATAACAGATCTGGCAATTCCTGAGTTTGCAGGAAGCAGATCGAAGACATCAGTCTGGTGATCCCCGAGTTTGCGGGGATCGATTGAAGATAGCGATCCGGCAATTCCCGAGTTTGCGAGAAGCGGTCGAAGACATCAGTCTGGCAATCCCTGAGCTTGCAGGGATCAGATTGAAGATAGCAGATCTGGCAATTCCTGAGTTTGCAGGAAGCAGATCGAAGATACTAATCTGGCATTCCTGAAGTTGCAGGAAGCAGATCAAAGACGTTAGCCTTGACTCTCTGAGTTTGCAGTGGAGCAAGCTAAAAGACAACAAATCTTGTCTTCCTGAGTTTGCAGCAAAGCGGATCAAAGATATTACTCTGACCTCCCTGAGTTTACAATGGAGCAGATTAAAAGATAGCGGATATTGCATTCCTGAAGTTGCAGTAAAGCAGATTGAAGCTATCAAACTTACTGAAATCAAGATGAAGTTCCAATACCATTCAAGTTGCAGTGGAGTTGGAAACCATTTGAAGAAAATGAGGACCAAGAAGTCGAGGCTTGGCCAAGACCGGGCAAAATTGGTCCTTTTATAGTCTTTGCTCTATTCTCACAGTTACGAAAATGAGCAAAGAGGGGCAAACAGAGGGAGCCCAATTTTGCCCGGCTTAAAAAAACCAAAACAAAATAAATAAATGTCCAATAAATGTTTTTCACCCATTAATGTACTTGAAAACACTACCCTTGGCCCAAGCTGATACCCAATACCCAATTACACCCTGACCCAATTAATGACCCATTAATCTAGACCCAACTAGACCCACTATCGAGATAGCCCAAAAGGCCTAATGCCTAAACAGAAACCTAAGGTTTTTGGGAACCCTAGGCGCCGCAGCACCCTTCTCCCTCGCGCCGCAGCAAGCACCCCAATCGTCGCGCCGTAATCCTCGTACGGCCTTCGATCACATCTTTCTCGCACAGTCATCAGCCCTCGATCAAGCCGCAAATCGCGCAAATCCTCCATCGCCGCCACGTTCTCTGTCTGCTACCTGCAAAAAAAGGAAGGAAACAACAAGCGCAAATAGGATTTTTTTTGTTTCCTTTTTTATTTTCTGGGTTATAAAAACCCATAGCATCTGTAATAACGGGAGAGGAGTATTCACAGAGATATACAGAAACACAAAAAGACACGAAAATATTCAAAAGAAAAACACATACAGAGAAATAAAAAATATTACAGAGGTGATTTTTCTTTTAAATATCTGTCTCTTTTTTATGTTCTTTTCATTTCATTTTTTTTAAATACGCATATATTAAAAAAAGAGAGGAAAAAGGGGGTTTACCGTTTGATCGGAGTTAAAAAGGAGACGTTTGGGGCTTCTGACCGTCGCCGGAGGAGGCGCGTGCGGTGGCGTGTACAGCGGCGCATCACCGGAGCAAAAGGCCGAACCTAACCTCAGGCCGAAGAAGCAGAGAGCATTTCGGAGCTCTCTTATATTTTTTTTTAAGAAACAGTGAATAAAATGAATTTTTGAACTGATTTTTGACTTTTATAAATCAAAGGAACGACATCGTTTTGAGGTGGTCAGTTAATGACCAAAACGACGTCGTTTCAATGGACGACCCGCGTGTTGACCCGATCCGCTCCAGGGATCCGCGTGTTTTTTACAATTGGGCTATTTATGCCCGTGGTCCTTCCTATATTTTAAAAGTTTTAATTAAGTATAATTTAAATTTTTATTTTTATTAATATAGCCCTCGAATTTTCATTTTATTTCAATTGAGTCCTCAGGCTCTTTAAAGGTAAAAATTAGAACAGCGCTGTTTTGATAAAGAGGCATAATTGCCATATTAGTCCCTGGGATTTAACGCATGTTCTAATTTAATCCTTTTATATCTGTTTTAATTATTATTTAACCCCTATTTTTCTTTGTTTAAATTTTATTTTTATCCTTTTATTTTATTTTATTATTTTACATTATTATTTTATTAAATAATTTATATTATAATTTATTAAATTTATATATATATATATATATATATATTTATATGTGATATCCTTATATATATTATGATTATTATTTATTATTTTATTTAACTTAATATTATTTTTATGATTTATATATTAAGTACTATATTATGTTTTTTTAATTTTGTATATTATATAATAAGTATATTATTTTGTTTTGTTTTTTATATAAAAGTATTATATATCGTTTACTAATTATTTTATATATATATTAAATTATTAACTTATATTTATTTATCATAAATACTCTTTTATTATTTTTTTGTTTATATATGTATATATTAAATCATTTTAAAAATTGTCACATTCTTTTTATCTTTTAATGTTTGAACATATTATTCCTTCTTTTATTTGATTTTTTTATTTCATGAAAATTTCAATTATTGTTATTTATTTTAAATTACATGTTTATTCATTTTTATTCTTTAGATCGTGTATTATTTAGCATGGTTCATTATATATTTATGTTGTTCTTTTATTATTTATTGTTTGATAATTTGTAATTATGTAAAATTGCTATTAAATATGTGCTGTATACTCCAACTATTGTTTTTTCTAAAAATACCTTTTTAATGCATTTTAAATAGTTTTAAAAATATACGGTGATATGTGATATTTGGGAAATTTCGAGAAGAATTTTGCCCTAACTTATTGGGTTCGATTTTTCTCGTGAAACTTTAGGTATTACATATCCCTTCTCTTTTAAAAACCAAAATTTACCAATTTCAAATCAAAAACCTATTCTTGGGAATTCGGATCGTTGTGCCTTAACTTATTGGGTTCGACGTTTTGCGTCTCGAGGTAGGAATTTTCTAAAATAAAGACGTGCTTAGTTTCAAAGTCATGAGATGCTATATCCTAACTTACTGGTTATGGTGTTTTATTTCTTTGAGATAGATAAGTCTGGGTTTTTTTTTCTTCAAATAAAATGTTCATTTTTTAAATCTTTTAAAGTTTCAACATTAGGACATGATTTTATCGATTAGGTACCAATTTTTGAGCGTTATGAGGGTACTAATCCTTCCTCATACGTAACCGACTCCCAAACCCGTTTCCTCGTTTTTCGTAGACCAAAACCAAATGTTTTAAAATGAAACATTTTGCAAGGTGATCCAATCACACCTAAGTAAAAAGGGATTGGTGGCGAATCCCATTTTTGTTCTTAAAAGTCAATCCCCGTTTTTAAAAGCAAACTTTTAAAATGATTTCGACAATGAATATTATTGACCATTCCAAGAAGCCGTAGGGAATGGTCCACAAATATCTATGTGTATTAGTTCTAATATGTCTAGTTTCTTATTGGTACCAAATCTCGTAATATTTGTTAGTTTCCCCTTAAAACAATTTACACACACATCAAAATTCAAAAAATCAAGGGGACTGAGAATACCGTCAGACACAAGTCTCTCAATTCTTCTTTTGGAGATATGACCTAATCTCTTGTGCCACAACGAAACCAAATTCTTAGTGGTTAATTTGTATTTTTTACCTATTATGATGGTATTCAAGGATCCATCCTAATCTCTTGTGCCACAACGAAACCAAATTCTTAGTGGTTAATTTGTATTTTTTACCTATTATGATGGTATGCAAGGATCTATTAAATGAAGTAATAGTTTCAAGTAAATATAAAATATCATAAATTGATAAAGAACCAGAACCAACCAATTTTGAATTATGAAAGAGACAAAATTTTCCATTTCCAAATGAACAAGAATAACTGAATTTGTCCAATGCTAAAATGGAAATCAAGTTCCGCCTAAAAAGATGGTACAACAAAAGTCTCATTCAAATCCAATAAATTTTAGTCCTTAATAATAATCTAAAAGTTCTTATTGCTTCAACTTCTGCCAAATCATCGTCGACTATATAGATGTATTTTCACCATCATTTGGCTTTTGGTAGTTCTGACAACCTTGCATAGATACACTAATGTGAGTTGTTGCACTGAAATCTATCCACCAAGTGTGTCTAGGTATCAAAGTTAAATTAACCTTAGAACAAACAAAATTAAGTAGTACACCTTTCGCACCACAGGATAAACAGCCATCATTAGTTGAATCATTTGGTTGTTTCTTTTGTTGTATCGTATCCACAACTTTCGTATTTTTCTTTGTATACCACATTAAAGTTACATTTTTTAAGAATGTACCAACTTTAGTTTTTTTATTCTTGACAAATCTCTTTTCAATGTTGACCGTGAATTGTTTAGCCATGGTAATCTTGTTGAACATAATGCCCCTGAATGTTTCAATTCATTCAATGAAGTTGGCAAGTATAATAGTAGTTGAATCAAACAAAATAAGCTCACATTAGTCTTCAAATATAAACCAAACTAATAAATTTAAATAAAAGTAAACCCCATATCAAGATATCAGACACTCCATTAATATTTTATATTTGGACAAACTATTAACTTGTAAGTAAGATCTTGTTGTAGTAATCAAACACTAACAATAAGAATATGTGAAACAAAAAATCTTCCTTTGGGCCAATTTATTACTCACATATAAAATCGAATAATCGTCACATGTTTATTACCACGTTTGCACATGTAATTTTGTTAAATATTAACCTTCCTTTGGGTCGATAAATATTAACATGGCTTAAGTTACATGCACACAATTTTTCATATTTTAATATAAAATAATTTCAACAACAGAGGTTACTTTGACAACTTATTGTTTCAACTAAATTATTTTAAATATATATATAAACATACAAATATTCAAATTTAATATTTTCGTAATAGCCAAAGGTCAAAACTGAAAATTTTGATCGCGCTATAATTTCTAAAATAACTCAAAATAAAATTATTTAAATGTCGCAATCAAAAACCGAAAACTTTAATTTTTAACTGATTTAATCCTTAACCAATTTATTCAATCTTATTTAAAAAGTAATAATATAATCTTATTTAAAAAAACCATTAAAAATCAATTAAAATTTGAATTCAACAAATTGTGCCACAGTCCACCAAAATACCAAAACATTTCTTATCGAATATTGCAAAGTTAATTGAGCAAAAAGAAAAAAAGTAATGGCACAAATATGTACATAGATACAGATTCTAACATTTGCAAAGTAGTTGTATGAAAAGAAAAAAAAGAGAAAAAAAAATGGAACTCAATGACAAAGTGCCTAATCACATCTTCTAAGATTACATACAATATCTTCTAAGATTGTATATCATATCTAAGATTGCATACCATATATTCTAGGATTGCATATCATATCTAAGATTTGTGTAACATCCTGAATTTTGGGCCTATGCATTTAATGGGTGAATATGTGTAATGAGTTAATTTGAGCGTTAGGGGTTCAAATTGGGCTCAGGATTGGGCTGAAGCCTTAGTTAAATTTTTGTTTGGGCACTATAGGGTTTAAAAGGTGGTATCTGAGTTTAAAATATCAAAATGGGCTTGTGGCCCAGTGGTCAGTGGCGCCACTTAGGGAGCAAGGAGGTGACACCACACAAGGGAGTAAGGGGCCCAAATTTAAGTTACATGGAGCCCAACTCTTTTAATTTAAGTTAGCTAAATTTTGGCATTAGGGTTAGGTAGAGTGGACGGCAACAAGGCTCAAAAATAGGAGGATTTATGTGAATGGGATAATGTAGATAATATAGTTGATAATATGGAAGAAAAAAAGGAGAAAAGATAGGAGCTATCTACAAGGCTAGGAGTTTGCGAAATTTCATCACCTAGAGAAGTGAAGAAATCGGTTTCTTTATAACAAAGGGGTGCCGAATTTTCCCTTTTATTTGATTAATTTTTAGTTATCGGAAGGGCACTTTCGATTTTTCATAGGTAAGTGCCAAATTTATATAAATAGGGAGGGTTCTCTTCTTTATTTTTCTACATTTAGGGTTTCCACCTTTTCTTTCTCTTCTTTCTTCTAAAAGCCAAAACTCCATTATTCTCTTCTTTCTTCTAAAAGCCAAAAACTCATTATTCTCTTCTCTTCTTTCTTCTAAAAAGCCAAACCCAAAAACTCCATTATTCTTTTCTCTTCTTTCTTCTAAAAGCCGAATCTCTATAGATTTCTTCGAATCATCTTCTCTTCCTGATTTTTCGCAAAAAGCCGGAATCCTCTGGGAGTAGCCGAATCTTCTCTAGTAAGATCTCTTAGATCTAAAAGTCGGAAACACTAGTTCCTGAATCTTATATCACTTTTCGGGATTTCAAGGCAGATAGCGGTGGTGTTGGCTACGGATAGCGTCAACTTAGAGGGTCTCGTTCTAACGGTAATCAGGTGTGTATATCTCTAACACACTAATTAATCTGTACTAAATATATGTTATGGGCTAAAAGCCTAAAAAGGTCATAATAGTAATCAGACTAAATATATGTTATGGGCTAAAAGCCGGAAAAATGCTGTATAGACAGTCGGATTACCCAAAAAGGGTAGCCAATGGATGCCAGGTACGTAATCATAGAAACTTCTTTATGTGTATCGATGTTTGTGATAGACTGTGAACTTTTAGGTAGTATATTGTTTTGATTCTGCATGTATGTATGCATGGGATGGGATTGATATGATGAAGGGGAAGAAGGTCGCATAGCGATCGGTGGCTTTGCCACATATGCCACATAGTGATCGGTCTTTATGACAGGCAGCTCAGCTGTCGAAATGCTACGATGTATTATTAAGGTCAGATGGCGATCGGTGGCTTTGCCACATAGGTCACACAAAGATCGATCTTTAAGACAGCAAAGACACGGTTTGTCGATATGGTGTGTAGCGGTTGGAGGGTTGATTGTAGAAATCCCCAAGGTGTGATGGTTGGTACGGGTTGGTGTGTAGAGGATGGATTTCTAGGCTGGGATGGGCCATGATGCATATATAGTTACCCTTGTATACGGGCCAAGGCCATAATGTGTTTGTGGGCCAAGCCTTTGATGTGTTTTCGGGATTTACACACTGAGTCTTGGTGACTCACCCTATTATTTTTTCCTAACCTTTCAGATGAGCAGTAGATCGTGGACAAGGGAGCCGAGGCGGACTCGAGGGGCCATCAAGTTTTTATTCCTATAGATTATTTCGGTTTTTCCTTAAGTTTTTAATTTTGGAATTATTTGATGTAATAAGGCCTCCATCGCTTAGGTTATCAGTTGATACTTGTCAATGTTTATGTTTTTTTCATTCATGATCAAGGACTTATGATTAAAAGAAATAAAAATGGGATTTTCACACATTATTTAAAATAACACTTATTTTGGAAAAAAAATTCAAAGATTTTCTACCAGTGCCACCTATTTAAAGATTATCTACAAAAACGACTAAGTTTTTCAGAATCATTCCAAGTAAAGTTTTTAACCTTAAAACCGTAGCATACCAGATCTGGTCGTAACGTTTGGGCCGGGTTTGGGGTGTTACAATTTGCATATCATATCTAAGATTACATATCCTTGAAGATTGTATTTCCATAAACGTCAAGCTTGTAGATGGACCTTCAACCTTTTCAAGTAATGGGCCATTCCGATCGGGCCAAATGATATATTTTGGACTGAAAAAACATTTATTTATTTATTTATTTTTGTTGGGTTTGTTTATTTTTAGCCCGGGCAAAATTGGGCTCCTACAGCTGCCCATCTTTGCTCATTGTCGTGTAACGAGAATAGAGCAAAGACTATAAAAGGACCAATTTTGCCCGGTCTTGGCCAAGCCTCGACTTTTTGGTCCTTATCCTCTTTAAATGGCTTCCAACTCCACTGCAACTTCAATGGCATTGGAACTTCATCTCGATTTCGGTAAGTCTACTAGCTTTATTCTGCTTCTTGCAATTTCAAGAATGCCAAATTGATGTCTTTGATCTGCTTCCTACAACTTCAGGAAGATAAGATCTGGAAGTGTCTTTGATCTACTTCCTACAACTTCAGAAAGATAAGATCTGTTGTCTTTAGTTTGCTCCGCTGCAACTTCAGAGAGGCAGGCTAATATCTTCGATCTGCTTCCTACAACTTCAGGAAGATAAGATCTGAAAGTGTCTTCGATCTATTTCCTACAACTTCAGGAAGATAAGATCTGAAAGTGTCTTCGATCTACTTCCTACAACTTTAGGAAGATAAGATCTTCTGTCTTTGATCTACTTCCTACAACTTCAGGAAGATAAGATCTTCTGTCTTCAGTCTACTCCCTACAACTTCAAGGAGATAAGGCTGAAATTCTTTTCGATCTGCTTCCTACAACTTCAGGAAGATGAGATCTTTCGTCTTCAGTCTACTCCCTACAATTTCAGAGAGATAATATCTGAAATCCTTTTCAATCTGCTTCCTACAACTTCAGGAAGATGAGATCTTCTGTCTTCAATCTACTCCACTGCAACCTCAGGGAGATAAGACTGAAATGTCTTTGATCTGCTTCCTACAACTTCAAGAAGATAAGATCTTCTGTTTTCGATTTGCTCCACTGTAACTTCAGGGAGATAAAATCTTCTGTCTTTAGTCTACTCCACTGCAACTTCAAGGAGATAAGACTAAAACGTCTTCGATCTGCTTCCTACAACTTTAGAAAGATAAGATCTTCTATTTTCGATTTGCTCCACTGCAACTTCAGGGAGATAAAATCTTCTGTCTTTAGTCTACTCCGCTGCAACCTCAGAGAGATAAGACTAAAACGACTTCGATCTGCTTCCTACAACTTTAGGAAGATGAGATCTTCTGCTTTCGATTTGCTCCATCAGTAACCCGGGGAGATAAAATCTTACTGCTTTAGTCTACTCCTTTGCAACTTCAGGAGATAAGACTAAAATGTCTTTGATTTGCTTCCTACAACTTTAGGAAGATAAGATCTTCTGTTTTCGATTTGCTCCACTGCAACTTCAGGGAGATAAAATCTTCTGTTTTTAGTCTACTCCGCTGCAACCTCAGGGAGATAAGACTAAAACGTCTTCTATCTGCTTCCTACAACTTTAGGAAGATAAGATCTTCTGTGTTCGATTTGCTCCACTACAACTTCAGGGAGATAAAATCTTCTATTTTTAGTTTACTCCGCTGCAACCTCAGAGAGATAAGACTAAAACTTCTTCGTTCTGCTTCCTACAACTTCAGGAAGATAAGATCTTCTTTCTTCAATCTGTTCTACTGCAACTTCAGAGAGATAAGACTGAAAGTGTCTTTTGATCTGCTTCCTGCAACTTCAGGAAGATAAGATCTGAAATTTCACCGCTATCGCTACACCGTCTACTGAAGAACATATCCCGTAGACTCGGTTTCATGTGTTATGAGTGACATGAATGCAACATGTCATGAAAATGATTAGGATTAGACAGCAATGACCGAAATAAATCAAATGCACCTAATGAAATTTGCTATGATACAAAAATGTTATGAGTATGATTCATACTCTAGGTGTTATCACTCATTTGTTCTTCATTTTTGCTTATTAATCACGTTTTGCTTGACCAGCTTGTCCCAATGTAATTTCCGAGTCAGCCCTACTTGGATCTTGAGACATAAAGTTGGTATCTCCCACTGCAACTTCAGGGAATGACATTTGGTTTCTTTCATATTTCTATTACCACTCAAAGGTACAGAACTTGAATCACTTTCAATCTATTACACCATTCCCTGGGTGTAATGACCAGATGTATGTGTCTGAATGGATGCAGGGTATCCCGACAATGATCCTCTTTTACACTTGGATTGAACTTGTTCGTTATTTGCCAATATGGTGTCACCAACAAAATTGTCCTATCCAATAAGAATTTGAAGAGACAATCATTTTTCAATGTTTCCAGCCCTTAGGCTTGGTGAGCTCTGAACAATAGTCATGTTTCAGATTCCTCGTATTATTTAGAAGCTTCTAGAGTAATATGCGAAACTCCTTTTATGAAAGTGTTATTAGTCCATTAATCGTTATTTCAATATAAAATGCTTGAAAAAGATTACAGTAATGGACAAGAAAGAAATTAATCAGGAGCATAGCGCGAAACAAATAAGCTAATCAAAGATAACCAAGGCAATAAATGAAAATTGATTGGTATATCCTAAAAAGAATAAAGTAAATATAGCAAAGGCTATAGAAGAAAAGTAATTGGGGTGTTTCTTTGAAAAGAATAAAGTAATCAAAGATTTAAAATGGGTAAAATGGGAAACTAGGTGCCCCAGATATCGCAGCCTGAGCTTCTTTGTTCCAACTTCTTGAGGACCATTTTAAGCTCAATATGTGTTTAGGGGATCCAGAGTACTTTGTCGATGCCCCCAAGATGTAAAATACTTCCTCATTATTAATTCAAATGCAGCAAGACTACTGTATGCCCCACTTTTTTTTATCAAAATTCGAGCCTCCCTTTTCGGGTTTTCAACTCAAATCCCCTTTAGTCTCAAAGTGTCTTTTGCGGGTTTTCGCTTCGGCCTCTCCTTTTTATTTTTTATTTTTTCTCCTTTTTTATTTTTTCGAGGCGCCCTTTTCGGGTTTTTACCTTGGTTTTTCCTCTTTTAGGTAAAATATCTCTTGACTAAACCTGAATTCTCTGGATTGGGCAAGTCTTCGCCATCCATCTCGGTCAATATCAACGCTCCTCTAGAACAGGCCCTACATAAGTCCTTCTCAGTTTGGCATATACTTTCCTCTAAAATTGTTTTGTAGAGGAAAAAATCTTTTTTCAACCTCAGGTTTCCTCGTGGAATTCCCTAATATGAACTCCTGTAAGCTCATATCCTCTAGCCGTGGCAGATAACTTTTAACATTTTCTTCGATCAGGTTCAATTGGCAAAACTATTTCTATTCCGATGAGAAATGTGTTGCCCCAGCAAAGGTCCTAGCCAACGTTTCATAGAGAATAGTGATAGCTTCTTATGCCAATCTTTACCAATCTTAGCCATTTTTTTATTTTTTTTGGCAACTTTTGTTGCACTGTGATATGTTGTGTGATCTTTGGACAAACTGTAAACTTTGACTTTGTACAGTTATTTAAACACGATCCTTTATGGCATTCTGCTAGCATCTTGATCTTTTTTTTTATGAATTTGATGACTTCGATCTTGTAACATTGGCATATGAAGCTACTTCCACTCTCTTAGTGAAGTAAACGATAACTATGCCGATGAGTCAATATTGACTAAAAGCTTTTGACGAGATTGGCCCCCATCACATCCATGCCCCACATATGGAAAATTTTCAAAGAACTGGAGTAGGCATATGAATCTTGTCGTATTTACAATATGACTGATGCAATCCCCTTCCATGGTGAATCAACAGTGCCCGATTCTCTTTGTTTAGCCTGCTTCTTATTAGCCAAGGCATATCCTGATATTATTGTGTGAAAACATCTTTGAATTCTTGAAAACAACTCAATGATGTCTTACCTTATTTTGGTGGTGAGCTAGGCTTCGATCTTTACCCCTTTCTAGGCTCTCAATATCTAATGACCGTTGTAGAGTAAGGTCTGTTTTATCGTTTTTAACAAATCAGAAGACATGTCACAATCTCTGTTATCTTCAAAGTCTTGAGATCCCCTAGACCCATATATCGTTCAAAAAGGGAGTCAGTAACAATGTTGCTCACATCATTGATATCTGGGTACCTAGGTACGAAGGCAAATGAATCCAAAGAATAAATGATTCTAAGGATGAGTATTTGTATGGTCATGAATAAAGAATGAAAGAATATTCTAAAAAAGAATGTACAGTATAAAATAGAAAGAATAAAAGAATATGTGCTCAAACAGATGCATTTTATTGAAATAAAATTTTGAACATAAGTCTATTTCACAAAAGAGTTCTTGTTGCCTCTAGGCTCAAGACAACAAGTATGTTTTGAATATTACTCTAAATCCACTCTAAAAATACAATGATCCTTTCCACAGTTCCATTGTTCAAAGACTTCCCAAGTATGTAAGGACCTAGAAATTTTTATTCCCCGATTCCCTCTTCACTTTCAATTCCTTCAAGGGATCACAACTTTCTTGTCTCCATGATTGGGTAATAGATTCTCCACACTGGGTGTATCATTCAACTCGACAACTCCCAACTTAAGAAGCCTCTCAACTACCTTTTTAAAGGCAGTACAGTTTTCTATTGAATGCCCTGTTATTCCTGCGTGGTAATCACATTGAGCGTTGGAATCATACCATTTAGGATATGGGGGTTGTAACGGCTGCAGATAATATGGGGACACCACACGTGCTTCTAATAAAGTATGATATAGCTCCTTATATGTCATGGGAATTGGCGTAAATTGGAGCTTTTCAGAATTTTGTCTAGGGCCTGATTCGTGTCTTGTCAACCCTTGTTGCCCAGCAGTGATCACCTTTGGCTGACTAACAGTAATTACTTTTGAGTACCCTTTGTTGTATGTACTCGTATTATTCACCTCGTCATCCTTGTTCTTAGGAGTAGACCTTCTAGTGGTTTCCCCTGCCTCGATCTTGCCACCTCTTATGGCATTTTCAATCATCTCTCCTGCCATCACTATATCCGCAAAACTTTTGGTGGTGCTTCCTATCATATGAGTAATGAATGGAGCCTTCAAGGTATTGATGAATAGCATTGTAGTCTCCTTTTCTAGGAGTGGTGGCTGAACTTGCATGGCGACCTCCCTCTATCTTTGCGCATACTGCCTGAAGCTTTCATTTGACTTCTTCTCCATGTTCTACAAAGTGATTCTGTCAGGCGTCATGTCTGTGACATGATTGTATTGCTTCATGAAGGCTTGAGCTAAGTCCCTCCAAGAGCTAATATTGGCACGGCTAAGTTGATTGTACCACCTGGACGCTGCCCCCACTAAACTGTCTTGGAAGCAATGAATCAAGAGTTGATCATTGTTCACGTAGCTACCATGCGTCTCGCAAAACATAGTGATGTGGGCTTCAGGCAACTAGTCCCATTATACTTCTCAAATTCGGGCATCTTAAATTTATGAGGAAGTAATGATCCGGACCAAACTCAAGTCCTTTGCGTCTATACCATGATAATGGTCGGCATTTTCCAAAGTCTTGAATTTTTCTTCCAATCATTTGCAAATGATCCTCTAATTGCCTTGAGGATTCAGCTTATCCCCCTTCCTCTCTCGCCATATCCAAATCGGGGATGACAGGATTAGCGGGGTTGTCTCCTGGTTAGATCCCGAGCCCACTTGAAATTTCATAGGCGGTCTATTATCGCCTTGCCTCATTGAGGCCTAATTGTGACAGTGGCCTTTGGGGATACTCCTCAGTTGTACTTGTGGTGGGGTGAAACCCTAAGACAAATCCTCATTGTCTTCAGCGTTAACTAGGGGACCTTTCCTTTATCCATTATCCCACTCATCATCCGGGCCATTTGAGCCATCATGTTCTTTTGGGCTTCCAAAGATCCGGTCCTCATCTCTTGCTGGAGCTTTGCCATTTGCTCCTGCATCCGGTCTTGCATATCCTCTCAAACTGCTCAAGTCTTTGATCCATTTTCCTTATATTTGCCCGTGTACCGTAGTGGTGTTCAAATTTCCAGATTTCCCTTCTCTCTCTCTCATTATATTTTCAACTAATTAGACTCTTTCTATAAACTTAAATGCATATGATGTGATGTAATGCAAATGCATGAATGCAAAGAAAGAGAGGCGTTGACTCAATTCATTACATTAGAAAAACTTTACTAGAAAATAGATTTCTTTACACAAAACGGATCGCATACACGGCCTTGTCCTCATAGTCCAAGTGAAAACATGAATCCCTTTTGCTTGATCTGGATCACGACTCCTGTTCACTTGTTAGCCTCTTTAAGAAAGCCGAGACGTACTAATTTTCGAATAGTCTTTGTTAACTTGAATCCTTGGGTGACAAGGTCTTGTATTCCTTCATGGACTATCAGTCTTCTCTCGTTGTGTTCACTTGGACCATATTCGGACGAATCGTATTATAATCCACTTTATCAAAAATCCATTTTCTTATGACCAACTTTCCTATTTAGTAATCGAATTTGAAACCAACACCTCTTTTCTATGATGCAATGCAATCAAAACACAAGAAAACACGTTAGTACGTAAGAAATAAACAACATAGAACACCTATTTGGGTGACTACTAAGGTTTAGCATAGTTCTACCTAGGGTAAGAACTTAGGTTTTCTACGTGTGGTTCAACTCTAAAGTTGAGGTACCCGAACCAGCAGATTCCTCGATCCTCACCCATTATAGGCTCATACGGACCGAGTTCGGTTCAGGGAATACATTTCCTATGGCCATGCGAAAGTGAAAACTTCACGAAGACATAGGTACAGATGTATTCGGAAGCAATCCACTAGCCCATGCGAGGTGAAAACCTCACGAAGGCATAGTTTCTCGCTCCCACTTAAGGGTGTGACCGCAATAGTCATGCAGTGTAATGCATAAATATTTTATCAGAATCACATGCAAATAAAAGGATCATAATTTTTAAATTAAAATTTTAAATTCAAACAGAAGGACATGAAACTATCGATTTTACGGCTTGACTCTCTTATTGGTCCCCAGTGGAGTCGCCAAGCTGTCGAAACCATTTTTAAAATCGAGTTTTGAAAAAAATGGGGATCGACATTTTTTTAAAAATACAAAATGGGAGTCGCCACCAATCCTTTTTACTCAGGTGTGATTGGATCACCTTGAAAAACAAAAAATAGGTTCGGGAGTCGGTTACGTATGAGGAAGGGTTAGCACCCTCATAACGCCCAAAAATTGGTACCTAATCGATAAAATTGTGTCCAAATGTTTGAAATTTAAAAATATTAAAAAAATATGATTTCTAAAAAATTTTGATCAATTTGCTTTAAAATATGAGAGTTCTTCGATCCGAAAGATTATAAATATTACATCCAGCACGATTGGACATGATATTCTTAAACCCTCGTCACTAAGATTATCTCATAATTTATAAAACTTATTAAAAGGATCTTTAGTTATTTAGCCAAACGGAAAATCAACACCCAGCACGATTGGGCATTATTTCCCGAATTTCTATATACCAAAACATTGCCTCATTTTAAAAACCTTTAAATAAAATATTAATTTTGTGAAAATGTATTTTTTATTTTAAACCATAACCATGTGGCAATATTGCATTTGTACATTATCGAATAAAAAAACAATTATAACATGCTAACATTTAAGATAGGCAATAGTAATATGAAATACTACGAATAATAATTCCTATACTAAAGCAATTACAAATATATGATGAAGTATAGACAAATATAATAAACAATAAAATCAACTATGAACATATTTCATGCAAATTTAGAACTTTCATGCAATGATATACAAAAAAACAAATGTATATATATATTAAGAAAATAACTAATTTATGACTTTAAATAAAAATATATTTAATAATCTAATACATATAAAACTACATTTTAAATAAATAATATATTATTCCATATAAATAATCTTAGATAAAATAAAATTTAAAAATAATATAAGATATAATACTATATGATATACTATTTTAAAAATATATAATATGACAAATAATGTATAAGTTAGAAATAATGTATAATAAAATAATTAAATCAAATAATAAATAATAATTTAAAATACATAAGGATAATATATAATAAAAATATACAAGTTTAATAAATTAATATATGAATAATAAGGGTAATATAATATACTCAAAACAATTAACGAATATTATAACAATTTAAAAAAATAAAAAAATATAAAAATGATATGGATAAAAAAAGTTTAAAAACATATGTCAACCTAACTCCCGCAATATGAGGATTCAACGAAATTCCTCCACCAAAATCTAACTCAACGGAAGCAACTCAAAAAGAAACGAAGATAAGCGAAGAACAAAATAAGAACAAGCCACAGAAAATAAGAACGCAAGAGGGAGAGAAATTTGAGTGAATGCTCTCAAGAATTCTTATTGCTTTCAAACTCAAGTCCCCCTTTACAATGAAGGGAGAGGCCTCTATTTATAGTTGAGCCTCCCAAATCCAACGGTACAGATCAATTACATCAACGGCTAAGATTAAAATGTATCTACAAATTAAATCTTTAAGATTACAAAATCACATCTTCTAATATTACATACCATATCTTCTAAGATTGCATATCATATCTAAGATTGCATACCATATATTCTAGGATTGCATACCATATTTAAGATTTGCATATCATATCTAAGATTACATATCCTTGAAGATTGCATTTCCATAAACGTCAAGCTTGTAGATGGACCTTCAACCTTTTCAAGCAATGGGCCATTCCGATCGGGCCAAATGATATATTTTGGACTGGAAAACATTTATTTATTTATTTTTGTTGGGTTTGTTTATTTTTAACCCGGGCAAAATTGGGCTCCTACATGTATAATCAAAACACTAAATTCATAAACTTTTAAGAACGAATTAATTTAAAAATAATATAAAATCAACCCAGTCTCAATGATTCAACACGATAAAGCTTAGATGCCACTTGTTAGAATAAAAAATTTGATATAAAACTTAATAAACAAGGATCAGTCATATCAGATCATCAAGAACAAATTAAGGACAAGACTAAATGCGGAAGAATACTTGAATCCATCAAAATCTTGAGATCTTGAAATCTTGTGATTTTGATATTCTAAATTAACACATGAGTATTTTAGAGAAAATGGCTCTCTATTTTCTGAAAACGGTTCATCAGCAATTAGAAATTAATTACTAAAGTATCCACACATATTTTACTGATACTTTATTTAATAACTGAAGTCCAATAATGTAACATCCTAAAAAGTGAGTATCGATATGTTGCATGTTTTTGGTGCTTAGCTTGTGAATGATTCAATTTGTGTGTTTAATATCGTTTTGAGAAGGCTCGGGATTTATTCGGAATAAAAAAAAAATTTAGTAATGAGTACTTTATTTGAAGTGGATCAAGTGACCTTGATGTTTAAGGAAATTTAGTGTCAAAAACTAGCATAAGATGAGCTAGTAGTAAAGTGGAGTTGACGCCATAAGTGTTGCTTGAGGGAAGAGGTTCGAATCATTAGGAATGCATTTTGTGACATTTATTTTTGCTCTTTCCTAGAAAGTGTCGGCCAAGCATCAAATTTGGTAAGTTAGACCTTTATTTTTATGGTTAAGGTAAGCTTGGAACTTGGGGAAAGAAATCCTAAGCTTTTGGAAGGTAGGGGGAACACAAGGTATATTTTAAGGGTTATGTTTTGGAAACTTAGAATGGCCAACTTGCCCATGAACTTGGACGGCTTTGTGGACTAAGGGGGAGCCGAAATTTTGGTGGTAAGCTTGGGTAAGGATGGTAGCTAGATAGAATCCCATTTGGTCATATTTGCTCTCCCAAAACACCCATTTCCTCTCATCTTTTTCTCTCTTAGCCGAATGTGCCATATGCTTGGAGAAAACAACTTTGTTTTGTTTCATTTGGTCATTTTGCCAACCTCTCAAGTGCTTCATTTTGTGTTTCTCTTCTAGTGCCAAAATCATCAATCACAAAAGACCATTTCTTTTTCTTCTTTATTCCCCATTGCCGAATGCACATTGTTCCAAACCTTACTTTTTGCTCTTTTCTCACCCTTGAAAACCGAATCATAAACATCTCATCTCTATTCTCTTTTCTTCTCCATTTTACTCATCCTTCAAACACATTTTTCCTTCTTACTTCTTCCATTGCCGAATGTTAGAGACCACCTCCATAGCCGAAATTATTTTTCCCTTACCATTAAATCATAGCCAAATTTTCTTTTCCTCATAGATTTTATTCTCAATCATTTTTCTATTCAAACTTTGGACCATCGGTAAGAATCATCTTCTTTGTTTTCTTTTTGCTAATTGGTCACCTTGGCCGAATCTATAGGTTGGCTTAGAAGAGCCTTTAAATCGATAATCGTTCATTCTCTTAGACGATTTCCTTTCGTTTTTATTTTAGTGAAATAGTGGAGAGCCGAATCATCATCTCTTCGAATTCATCTTGAATTCATTCGAATTTGGATCATATACTTTCAAGGGATTCTTTTGGAATCACTCGGAATTTTAAGGTAAGCCGAATTCGCCCTTTTTAAACCAATAGTCTTAAATTCCGATATATATATTGTTAGGACTAATAATATTTTGTCAATGGAGGCAAACAAGATAGGGTCGAAAAGGGTGGTGAATAGTGTTCTAAAGAGGGGCGGACTCGCTAATCCCTCTAGATTCAAGCGAAGGGCTATTTCGGCAATCCGGGATTTTCCACCGGGTTGTGGACAACCCTCATCCGAGGAGAATCGACTATTTGAAGTTGTTCGTAGTTTGGAGCCTTTAGCTGTTCGGGATTTTCCATTGGGTTGTGAACCGTCAACCGGGGAAAACTGACAAATAGTTATTGTTCGAGATTCCGAGGGTAAAGATCTAGATTGCTTATCTTTAGTATAGATTTATAATAAGTATTAGTGTTCTAATCAAGCATGACATATATTTAGGTATCGATTTAGCTGGAAAGTATAGTTCTCACCGTAATCAGTGTGTAATTTCACACTTATCTCATGGGTTAGATGTTATACCGTAAGCATTAGAATAAAAATTTGTAAAGTTGGTAAAATCGGAAAAATACGGTATATTAACACTTTTTGTGTAAGTGCATGAAATCGGTGTTAAAGTCACGGAATTACTAATCGCCTCAATGGGCTAATTTGATAAAAAGTAATTTTTGGGCCTCATGTGATTAATGGGCCAAATTGCTAGATTGTTTAATGGGCCAATTTGCTAGATTGATTAATGGGCCAATTTGCTAGATTGCTTAATGGGCCGAATTGCTAGATTGCTTAATGAGCCGATTTGATAAATTACCATATGGGCCAAATTGAGAAATGGGCCAACTTGTAGTATGGGCCTTATGTTGAAATTGTCATATGTAAATTGTTAAGCTTTGTTTATGTATACATGATTGCATGGGTTGGGATTAAATTGAAAAGAAGTCCTGGTGGTTCTACCACAATCTAGTTCGGGTGGCTCTGCCACAAATTCTAGTTCGGGTGGCTCAGCCACAAACATTTTAAATGGCTTTATGCCTGCAATTGGTGTGTTGGCGAGGTGGGTTGACTTGATCCCCACAGGTGTACTGGTTGGTACGGGTGGTGTGTAGCGGATGAAAATTTAGGCTTGGTTGAGAATTGCATTGCGCATGCATCTTTAATTACTATATTGTTAAATTAGTTAATGGGCTCAAGCCCAATAGAATGCTTTGATGATATGGCCCAGTGGATTTGGTAAGTGGGTTACACACTGTGTAACACCCCAAACTCGGCCCAAACACCACGACCGGATCTGGTATGTCACTAAGAAAATTTTGGAAGAACATGTCTTATTTTCAGAAAAATATTTTTTTCTAAAGTTTATCTTCTTATTCGAGAGAAATTTAATAGTTGATAGTTTAAATAAAATATGCCTTTATAAATTAAAAACCCAAATTTAAATAGATACATTAGTTCAATAAGAATTTAAATAACTAAAAGTAATTAAAGCCCAAAATAAAACAAAACATAAACTAGTGGCCCATAGCCTTATTACAACGAGATTTAAAATCCATTAATTAAAAATATAAAGTATTAACTTGAGACTTTTTGCTGGATCCAGCTTGGTCTTTTGCATGGCCACCTTATGCTCTCTCTCCACTCCTGGTCCAAGCACTAGGTATCACCCGAAAGGTTAATTAATAGGGTGAGTCGCGAGACTCAATGTGTGCAACCTCATGCACCACTAGATTTTGGCCTTAGGCCCATAAAACAGATTATTAATAATTCCATTTATAAAAAAAGAAATAACAAATAATATGCAAGGCCCAACCCGCTTGCCTAGGTTTCCATCCGCTACACGCCCCCGCACTCAACCGTACACACCATTGGGGATTTCTACAATCGACCCACACCGCTACACACTATGATGGCGCTCATGCCGCTCATCCACATATGATGGTCGAAGCCCTTATAACATATAATGGCCGGCCCGTATAACATTTAATGGCCGGCCCGATAACAGCTTCACGCATTAGCCGCTACATCGATCACTGTAAAACCGCTACACATGTAACGTATAACTTCCTCCTTTCATCAACCCAACCCATGCAATCACATACAAGCATTTTACTTATAACATATAAACAGATTACTTACTAACCTCGGTGAACCGCTTTTACCCTCCTTGGGCTTTCATCAATAAATCGAGATGTCGGCAATTATCAAAACATATAAATCTTATGATCATGCATTTTATGATTAGATCTAGATGGTGGGAAGTGCTACACACCTGATATCGCAAAATCCAATATTCTTAGTCGATGTCCTTGCTATCCTGATCTATTATCCTCAATGTAAAGCCTTGCTCAAAAGCCGAAAAAACACACAAAGATTTAGCCCTTCAACAATCGGCCAAGGTTAATAAATCCCAAATTATACGTTAAAACTAATAGATCCCTTACCTTGAAATCCCGAAAGTAACACGATTCTATAACTTAGAGATCTATGCGATTGACTCCACTAAAGTTCCTTCAGATTTCTACACAAGTAGGCACCACGTATAATTCTAAGAATCACAGGAGATGAGATCTAGGGATTTCGGCTTTTAGGAAAATCCCGAAAAGTATGAACAAGAGAAGGCTGATGTGTCTTTGGATTTTAAAATACTTGAGTGAGGAGTTTCGGTTTCTGACAGGAAAAGGGAAGAAGAAAAGAAAACAAGGAAGAGACATAAAGATTTCGGCTAGGAAGAAAAAGAATGGAAAGAGTTTTGGCTTTTGAATCAAAGTGAAGATGAGAGAATAGGATTAGAGATTTCGGCTTTTGCAGAGAATGAAGAAGAAGATGAAACTTTAGGAGTTTTCGGCTTTTACTCAGAGAAGAAGAGAAAAGAATGAGAGAAAAACCCAAATGCTGAAATTGAAGAGATATTCCCCTATTTATAGAAATTTAAGACTTACCTAACTTTACAGATAAATCCTATCTTTTCTCCTTTATCTTAATCTACTAGCTCATCTAAAAGAGACTTAATTATCTCTAACTCCTCCCTCCTTTATCAGCATATTATCCATATATTTTAATCATTAAAATCCCTAAATTTTAGCCTTTATCTGCTTATTATCCACATAAAATAAATTCCTAAATAATAGCCTTTATCTGCTTATTATCCACATATTTTAAACATTAAAACCCCTAAATTTTAGCCTTGTTTCCATCCACTCCACCTAATCCTAATGCCCAAAATTTAGCTAACTTAAATTAAAAGAATTGGGCTCCATGAAACTTAAATTTGGGCCCCTTACTCCCTTGTGTGGCGTCACCTCCTAAGATTGGGCCACAAGCCCACTTTGGTATTTTAAACATAGATACTACCTTTTAAACCCTATAATGCCCAAACAGATAATTTTAATCAAGGCCTCTACCTAAGCCTGAGCCCAATTTGGACCCCTAACACTTAAATTAACACATTAAACATATCCACCCATTAAACGCATAGGCCCAAAAATTCAGGATGTTACACACTGAGTTCTAAGTAACTCACCCCGTTTTCTTACCCTTCTCAGGTAATGATAATTGATGGAGGCTTGGGCCGGGGATGACTTCGTGAGAGCCATACTTCAAATGATGGTTTTTATGAACTTTAAACTACTCTTTAGTATTTTTACTTAATTACTATTTTAGCGATGTAATAAGGCCTCTAGTATTGTTTTTATGGATTTTATTTCGTAGATGGATTTTAATATGTTTTAGATACTTAAAGTGGACTATTTTAAGTTTATAAATGTTTTCTTTAAATTACGCATAAAAAGGGGTTTCTTAAATATCACTATCTCGTAAAAATTTTGGTGAAAACTCTTTTATAAATTTCGTTTCTAAATTCCTTTTGAACTCTTTTAAATTTCTTTAAAAAGTTAACCAATTATTTCTCTGAGATCAAATTTTAAACTCCTATGTTTTAAAATCATAGATTTCAAATTAACCTTAGTTTTTTATAAACTCCATCTCCAATTTAGTTTTTGAAGACCTGTTTTCTTTAAATCATTAGATGACCAAATGTATGTACGATTTGTGTAGCATACCAAGTCTGGTCTTAACGCTTAGACCGAGTTTGGGGTGTTACATTTTATGGTATCAGAGCAGGTTCAAAACTCGGCTGTGGTTTGGGTTTAACAATAATTTTTAAAACTGTTTAAATTTCTAGACTCTATAATCTAAAGGTAGTATGGCATCACGAGCATCTGGCACCAAGTCAAGTAAGTATTTGTATATTGAATGTTTATTATTGTGATATGATCATAGGAACACTCTAGAACTTCTAGTTTTAGGTGTTGAAAACGGTAGAGATCGAGACTATATGATGTGATTGCGAAAACAAGTCTATCTCTTATATCTCATAAAATATCGTTAATAAACACTGAAATAATACTCTGATTCATAAAACTTGTAATCAGATTTAACCGAAATAGTCGGTATGAGCACTAGAGGACGTGGACGGGGATGCGGTAGACGTGGCCGTGGTAGAGGACGAGGTGCTAGGGTTGCGTCTGAAGCGCCGGGTCATATGCCGAAAATGGACACAATCAAGGTCACCCGGGAGTGAGACAGATCACATGACCATACGAGAGAGGACAATGCTTTGACTCAAGCAATGTTGCGAGTCCTAGAAAGGGTTGTTGACTAGAACCGCCCAAAGAAGTCAGTGGATCAATATCGAACAACTTAAATCAAGTGGTGCCGAGGTTTTTGAGGTGTCTCCGGTGTAACTCCGAATGTTGCGGAATATTGGCTCGAGGCTGTAGAGCGGATTATGGATGATCTGAAGTGCACCGTCGAACAGAAACTGAGAGGAGCGGTGTCCTTGCTAAGGGATGAAGCGTATCAATGGTGGCTTACGGTTCGAGAATGCACTGAGGCTGCAGTTGTTACTTGGGATTTCTTCAAAGCTGCTTTCCAAGGGAAGTATGTAGGGACAAGTTATGTGGATGCCCGGAGGAAGGAATTCCTGAATCTGGTTCAAGGAAATAAGACGGTGGCAGCTTATGAGGCAGAATTTCTACGCTTGAGTCGTTATGCTCGGACTATAGTGCCAACGGATCATGAGCGCTGTGTACGCTTTGAAGATGGGCTGAATGATGAGTTACGGGTACTGATAGCCCCACAACAAGTAAGGACTTTTGCCACGCTTGTGGAGAAAGCCAAGATAGCCGAAGAGGCTAAGAACTCAGAACGCCAGAACCGGGAAAGAGTCAGAGGCAAGAGGGACTTTAAGTGCTCGTGTTCTTCAAAAAAGTTCCAAAAGAGGCCTCGAAATGATGAGCCAGCTCAAGCTAGAGCACCTGTGGCTACCAATCGTAGTCGAGATCAGTGCCGATCGGGGAAACGACACCCCGGGAATGCCGGAAGAAAAGCGGTGGTTGTTATAAATGTGGTTCCAAGGATCATCACTATAGGAATTGCCCTCGGCTGCATCGCTCCGACTCAGGAAGCTCGTAACCCTGATGCACCGTCAGTTAGGGGCACTCAGTAGCCACCGAGAGGCCGTGGATCAGGTCGTGGTGGTAATGGTACTGGATGTGGTCAAGGTGCACCGGGTCGAGGTAATGGCTTTAGAGGTAACGCGGAGGCAAGATAGCCGGGGTTGGTCTATGCGGTTAGGCGTCGTGAAGATGGCGATGCACCGATGTGATAATCGGTATGTTCTTCATCTTTGATGTACCATTCATCGCTTTGATAGATATCGGTCTACCCACTCGTATGTTGCTAGTGCCATAGCCGAAACCCGAACATTAGATTTGAGATTACCGATAGAGAGATGATGGTAATTAGTCCTTTAGGACAGTTGGTAATAGTAAATAAATTGTATAGAGACGTGCCTTTGGAAATTCAAAGAGAAATATTTTTAGCGGATTTGATGGAATTACCTTTCGGCGAGTTCGATCTTATTTTGGGCATGGATTGGTTGGTGAAGCACCGCGCAATTGGATTGTCTTTGAAAAGCGGATGTCAATAAGGATCGTGGATGATGAGGAAGTAGTAATGATAGGTGAGCGAAGGAACTTTTTAGCAAATGTGGTATCTGCTTTAAAGGCAGAGAAGTTGGTGCAGAAAGGGTATGGAGCGTTCCTAGCCTTCATTAGTGCTTTGGATGCCAAGGAATTATCGGTGAAAGGTGTGAGAACGGTGAAAGAATTTCCAGATGTCTTCCCTGAAGAACTTTCGGGTCTACCTCCAGATCGAGAAGTAGAATTTGGCATTGAGCTTTTACCCGGAATAGCTCCAGTGTCTATTGCTCCTTATAGAATGGCGTCGAAGGAGTTAGTGGAGCTTAAAGCTCAAATTCAAGAATTGTTGGATCGGGGATTTATTCGACCGAGTGTGTTTCCGTGGGGAGCACCGATTTTGTTCGTTAAGAAGAATGATGGGTCGATGCGTATGTGCATTGATTATAGGCAGTAGAATAAATTGACGATCAAGAATAGGTATCCATTGCCGAGAATCGATGACCTGTTTGATCAATTGAGAGGAGCTTCAGTTTTCTCCAAGATTGATTTGAGATCGGGTTATCATCAACTCAAGGTTAAGGAGGCGGATATTCATAAGACGGCATTTCAACTCGTTATAGACATTATGAGTTTTTGGTGATGCCATTTGGTTTGACCAATGCACCACCAGTATTTATGGACATGATGAACCGAGTCTTTCAACCCTATCTAGACCGGTTCGTGGTAGTGGTGTTCATAGATGATATTTTGGTATATTCGAGGAATGAAGAAGAGCATGACTCACATTTGCGCACAGATGTTGCAAATCTCGCGAGAAAATCAACTTTATGCCAAATTCGGTAAGTGTGAATTTTGGTCAAAGGAAGTGACTTTCTTGGGTCATGTGGTGACAAATGCAAAGAAATAAGAGTTGATCCTCGGAAGGTAGAAGCGGTGTTGGATTGGAAACCACCAAGTCGATGGTGAGATTCGAGTTTCTTAGGTTTGGTGGTTATTATAGACGCTTTATTGAGGGGGTTTTCGTTGATTGCTACACCCCCAACTAAGTCATTATGCGAAGGGAGTACCGTATGTGTGGACCGATAAACAACAAGAAAGTTTCGAGAAATCAAGAAGATTTTGACTGAAGCGCCAAGATCGATTCAACCCGAGGTCGAAAAAGAGTTTATCATTTATCGTGGACGCGTCACACACGGGTTTAGGATGTGTGCTAATGCAAGGTGGAAAAGTGGTGGCTTATGCTTCTCGTCAATTAAGGCCGCATGAAGTCAACTACCCTACTCATGACTTGGAGTTGGCTACGGTGGTGTTTGCTTTAAAGATTTGGAGGCACTATCTCTACGGTGAGAAGTCTATCATTTATACGGACCATAAGAGTCTTAAGTACCTCCTTACCCGTAAGGAGTTGAACTTGAGACAACGAAGGTGGGTGGAGTCATTAAAGGATTACGACTTCTCAATCGAGTATCATCCCGGAAAGGCTAACGTGGTGGCGCGACGCGTTGAGTCGTAAGGTAGTATCGAATTAAGAGCAATGTTTGCTCATCTCGGTTTGTATGAAGATGGCGATCACTAGCGGAACTTCGTGAAGCCTTTGTGGTTAGAAACAGATCAAGGAAAAGCGCTTATCGATGAAAAGTTGGGTCCGTTAATGCAACAAGTTGAAAGTGGCGTAATAGGGGACTTTGGAATGAACAAGGATGGAGTCTTTGTGTTTTTCGTTGAAGAGTTTGTATGCCCATGGATTCGGATTTGAGACAAATGATTTTGCGTAAAGGCGCATAGTAGCCCTTATGCTATGCACCCTGGAGGAAATAAGATGTATCGAGACCTACGAGAGAGCGAGATTGGTGGCCAAGGTTAAAGCGGAGGTTACCGATTTTGTGGGTAAGTGCTTGACTTGTCAACAAGTGAAGGCGGAACATCAATTACCGTCGGGCTTATTGCAACCAAAGAAAGATTCCTCTATGGAAATGGGAGCGGATAACGATGGACTTTGTTAGTGGGTTACCCTTAACACCTACTAAAAAGGATTCCGCTTTGGGTGGTAGTAGATCGATTGACGAAGACCGCTCATTTTCTACCATTCAGATGCGGATTACTCATTGCTGCGCGCAGTTAGCTAAGTCAGATGTATCCGAGATCGTGAAGTTGCATGGGGTACCAGATGTCATCATATCGGACAGGACCCTAGGTTTACATCACGGTTTTAGAAAGCTTTGCATGAGGCTTTGGGAACAAAGTTAAACTTCAAGACGGCTTTTCATCCTCGATCGATGGTCACCGAAAGAGTAATTCAGATTTTGGAAGACATGTTACGGGGTTGTGTGATCGACTTCAGAGGTAGTTGGGAGGATTTTCTACCGCTGGCGAGACTACAGATAATAACAGCTTACCAATCCAAAGATCCGGATGGCACCCTATGAAGCGTTATATGAATCGTAAGTGTCGTACTTCTACTTGTTGGACCGAATTGGGGAACGATAGCTTGTTGGGTCCCGAATTGATATCCGAGACGGAAGAAAAGGTAAAGGTGATTCGAGCACGGTTAAAGGAAGCTTGATAGAAAAAGTCGTATGCAGATCCAAGCGCAAGGATATTGAGTTTGCGGTGGGAGATCGTGTTTTTCCGAAAGTCTCACATTGGAAGAAAATTTTCGTGTTTGGAAGGAAGGGCAAGTTGAGCCCTAGGTTCATTGGACCGCATGCGTGTGTTGAAGCGCAGGACCAAAGTGGCCTCATCGCCTTGAATTACCTCTAGAGTTAAGTCGATTCATAGTGTCTTCCATGTTTCTATGCTTTGGCATTATAGATCGGATCCGCCTCACATAGTACCGGTAGAAGAAGTAGAGTTAAGGCCGACTTGTCTTTCGAGGAGGAACCAAAGTGAAAATCTTAGACCGTGATGCTAAGGTGCTAAGAAAGAAGACTCATGCCGTTGGTTAAGGTTCTATGGCGTAATCACGGAGCGGAGGAAGCTACGTGGGAGCCCGAGGACGCAATTCGGCAACAATATCCTCACCTCTTTTAACCAGGTAAATTTCGAGGACGAAATTTTCTTTAAGGGGGTAGAATTATAACATCCTAAAAAGTGAGTATCGATATGTTGCATGTTTTTGGTGCTTAGCTTGTGAATGATTCAATTTGTGTGTTTAATATCGTTTTGAGAAGGCTCGGGATTTATTCGGAATAAAAAAAAATTTAGTAATGAGTACTTTATTTGAAGTGGATCAAGTGACCTTGATGTTTAAAGAAATTTAGTGTCAAAAACTAGCATAAGATGAGCTAGTAGTAAAGTGGAGTTAGCGCCATAAGTGTTGCTTGAGGGAAGAGGTTCGAATTTTTAGGAATGCATTTTGTGACATTTATTTTTGCTCTTTCCTAGCAAGTGTCGGCCAAGCATCAAATTTGGTAAGTTAGACCTTTATTTTTATGGTTAAAGTAAGCTTGGAACTTGGGGAAAGAAATCCTAAGCTTTTGGAAGGTAGGGGGAACACAAGGCATATTTTAAGGGTTATGTTTTGGAAACTTAGAATGGCCAACTTGTCCATGAACTTGGACGGCTTTGTGGACTAAGGGGGAGCCGAAATTTTGGTGGTAAGCTTGGGTAAGGATGGTAGCTAGATAGAATCCCATTTGGTCATATTTACTCTCCCAAAACACCCATTTCCTCTCATCTTTTTCTCTCTTAGCCGAATGTGCCATATGCTTGGAGAAAACAACTTTGTTTTGTTTCATTTGGTCATTTTGCCAACCTCTCAAGTGCTTCATTTTGTGTTTCTCTTCTAGTGCCGAAATCATCAATCACAAAAGACCATTTCTTTTTCTTCTTTATTCCCCATTGCCGAATGCACATTATTCCAAACCTTACTTTTTGCTCTTTTCTCACCCTTGAAAACCGAATCATAAACATCTCATCTCTATTCTCTTTTTTTCTCCATTTTACTCATCCTTCAAACACATTTTTCCTTCTTACTTCTTCCATGGTCGAATGTTAGAGACCACCTCCATAGTCGAAATTATTTTTCCCTTACCATTAAATCATAGCCAAATTTTTTTTTCCTCATAGATTTTATTCTCAATCATTTTCTATTCAAACTTTGGACCATCGGTAAGAATCATCTTCTTTGTTTTCTTTTTGCTAATTGGTCACCTTGGCCGAATCTATAGGTTGGCTTAGAAGAGCCTTTAAATCGATAATCGTTCATTCTCTTAGGCGATTTCCTTTCGTTTTTCTTTTAGTGAAATAGTGGAGAGCCGAATCATCATCTCTTCGAAGTCATCTTGAAGTCATTCGAATTTGGATCATATACTTTCAATGGATTCTTTTGGAATCACTCGAAATTTTAAGGTAAGCCGAATTCGCCCTTTTTAAACCAATAGTCTTAAATTCCGATATATATATTGTTAGGACTAATAATCTTTTGTCAATGGAGGCAAATAAGATAGGGTCGAAAAGGGTGGTGAATAGTGTTCTAAAGAGGGGCGGACTCGCTAATCCCTCTAGATTCAAGCGAAGGGTTGTTTCGGCAATCCAGGATTTTCCACCGGGTTGTGGACGACCTTCATCCGAGGAGAATCGACTATTCAAAGTTGATCGTAATTCGGAGCCTTTAGCTGTTTGGGATTTTCCATTGGGTTGTGAACCGTCAACCGAGGAAAACCGACAAATAGTTGTTGTTCGAGATTCCGAGGGTAAAGATCTAGATCGCTTATCTTTAGTATAGATTTATAATAAGTATTAGTGTTCTAATCAAGCGTGACATATATTTAGGTATCGACGAGCGGGAAAGTATAGTTCTCACCGTAATCAGGTGTGTAATTTCACACTTATCTCATGGGTTAGATGTTATACCGTAAGCATTAGAATAAAAATTCGTGAAGTTGGTAAAATCGGAAAAATACGGTATGTTAACACTTTTTGTGTAAGTGCATGAAATCGGTGTTAAAGTCACGGAATTACTTTAATCGCCTCTCAATGGGCTAATTTGATAAAAAGTAATTTTTGGGCCTCATGTGATTAATGGGCCAAATTGCTAGATTGCTTAATGGGCCAATTTGCTAGATTGATTAATGGGCCAATTTGCTAGATTGCTTAATGGGCCGAATTGCTAGATTGTTTAAGGAGCCGATTTGATAAATTACCATATGGGCCAAATTGAGAAATGGGCCAACTTGTAGTATGGGCCTTATGTTGAAATTATCATATGTAAATTGTTAAGCTTTGTTTATGTATACATGATTGCATGGGTTGGGATTAAATTGAAGAGAAGTTCGTGTGGTTCTACTACAATCTAGTTCGGTGGCTCTGCCATAAATTCTAGTTCGGTGGCTCACCCACAAACATTTTAAATGGCTTTATGCCCCGATTGGTGTGTTGGCGGGGTGGGTTGACTTGATCCCCACAGTGTGTGTTGGTTGGTACGGTGGTGTGTAGCGGATGGAAATTTAGGCTTGGTTGGGAATTGCATTGCGCATGCATCTTTAATTACTATATTGTTAAATTAGTTAATGGGCTCAAGCCCAATAGAATGCTTTGATGATATGGCCCAAAGGATTTGGTAAGTGGGTTACACACTTTGAGTTCTAAGTAACTCACCCCGCTTTTCTTACCCTTCTCGTAATGATAATTGATGGAGGCTTGGGCGGGGATGACTTCGTGGAGGCCATACTTCAAATGATGGTTTTTATGAACTTTAAACTACTTTTAGTATTTTTACTTAATTACTATTTTAGCGATGTAATAAGGCCTCTAGTATTGTTTTTATGGATTTTATTTCGTGGATGGATTTTAATATGTTTTAGATACTTAAAGTGGACTATTTTAAGTTTATAAATGTTTTCTTTAAATTACGTATAAAAAGGTGTTTCTTAAATATCACTATCTCGTAAAAATTTCGGTGAAAACTCTTTTATAAATTTCGTTTCCAAATTCCTTTTGAACTCTTTTAAATTTCTTTAAAAGTTAACCAATTATTTCTCTGAGATCAAATTTCAAACTCCTATGTTTTAAAATCATAGATTTCAAATTAACCTCAGTTTTTGATAAACTCCATCTCCAAATTAGTTTTTGAAGACCTGTTTTCTTTAAATCATTAGATGACCAAATGTATGTATGATTTGTGTAGCATACCAAGTCTGGTCTTAACGTTTAGACCGGGTTTGGGGTGTTACAAATAAGCCTTGACCAAATTAGATCACTCCTAATTTAGGCTAACATTTTATAATAGTATTATCAATTGTACTACAATTATTAAATAAAAAGAGTAGGGGGATTAAATTTCAAATAAACAAATAGTACATAGACAAACAACATAATAAAACTTTTTACATACGTGTCAAACTCGAGCCACAATATTCATGACCCGACCTTACTCAATTTTCAATTTATAATATATGTATATATTTATATAGTATATAATTTATATCATAAGAAAAAGAAATATATTACTATTATGTAAATATTAAAAATATATAAATTCATTTATGCTTAAAATTTTAATAATATATATATTTAGGAAATATTAAATAATAATAACATATTAATTTAAACAAATAAAATAAGTTTGATTTAAACATGTACAAATATGAGCAGCTTAACATAAATTGAAATTTATATTTGGAATCATGTTGAGTTTGGAGAATGATTTTAGCCTTCCAACTTCCCAACTTATCTTAATTGTTACTTTTAACATTTTTTGGAATTAATTACCACTTGAATTTAGAAATTGTTAATTAATTTAGTAACCTTTTTAGGTACTTGATTGACACCGTTAATTTTTATATTGACAATCAATGAAATAATGACATGTGTTTTAAAATATTTCAATTTTTTTTATAAATAATTTTTTATTTTCATTTTATGTTTTCAAAATTGGATTGATAATTGAACTGGTCAAATCACTTGTTCTCGGTCCATCCGTTTTATCCGGTTCGGTTAATTAAATTGTTAAAAATATATATTAAAAATAGAGAAAACGGTTCAATTGTTAAGTCGTACTGGCTTGCAGGTGAACTGGTCTAACCCCTTATTCTGCACTACTACCTAACCGGTTCCTGATCCAATCGATCCGGTCAGGTAATCCTGTTCGATTCTAAAATTAATATTTCACGTGCATAATTAATCTCAAATTTTTAATATAAAAAATTTCTTTTTCATATCGCTCTCTAGGTATTTTGTTTTTATAAACTTTTAGAACTTTACCATTTTTTTGGATTTTTTAAATTTATCTTGAATTTTTTTAATTTTTTTAATAAATTTTTAAGTTGATATAATGTTCAGAATTATCCATAATTCATCTCAACTCTTAAATAGGAAGATAAACATGCTTCAACACGCTCGAACTCATATCCTCCTGTACTGACAACAATACTAATATCAATCGTGTTAAAATTCAATCGACAAATTTACGTCTTTATTGATACAATAACAATAGTTATAATTAAATCAAGACCTAAAAATGATATATAACAATATCCAATTGTTAGATTGGTAATAGAGGTGGGCATGGGCCGGGCTGGGCCCAACTAAAAATTTAGGCCCGACCATTGGGCTCTGGCACAAGGGCCCAAAAATGAGTCTAAAATTTTGTCCAAGCCTGCCCATATAAAAATGCTAAAACTCAGGCCCGCCCGCCCGCCTGTATTAATTTTTTTATATTATTTTATATACTTTTAAATATATATAATACATCAAAAATATTAAAAATCAAAATAAATATTTTTCAACAAATTGAAAATAAATTTTAAAAAATATGTAGACTTAAATAACACTAAAATAGATGCAACTTAACAAGCAAATGCCTCTAAAATAATAACAAAATTAACAAATGTCTTTAAAATAATAACAAAATTAACAATAAAATAAGTTTTATATAATATCTAAACAATAACAATAAAATAATAGAAACATAATAGTAAAATGGTAGCAAAATAAGGAAAAAAACAATAAGAAAATAATATTAAAAAATAGTTTTTTTTCTTTAATGAATTCGGGCCGGGCCAGGCCCGGGCCAAAAATGCCTTACTCGAGCCCGGCCCATTTTTAAAACGGGCCTTATTTTTTTATCTAAGCCCATTTTTCGGGCCTATATTTTTGTCTAAACCCTCCCACATTTCGGGCCGGGCCGCCCGGCCATGCCCACCTCTAATTGGTAACAACTAACAATGAATAACTCAAAATTAACTAAATTTTTGTCTTAAAAAAGGAAGCCCAAAAAGAAAATCAAAGTACCTGCCAACAATTCAATTTTGGATCTTTTAGCATTCATAAGCTGACAGCCCACGTTCTGGCCTAGCTGCTGTGGAAATGGCCGCTACAGTTTTTATCAGTCCCTCTACTCTTCTTAAATTTAACATTTAGCTTTTCTACTTTTATTCTCATTAATTTAGTGTTTCTACTCTTTGGATTTAATAGTTAAAACTACAATTCCAAAGGAATTCTATTTATTTTCCATTTTTAAGGAAAAAAAATTGTTTGCATGACCAATATTACATGCATAGGTCTCCAAATAACTAAATGAAAATATTAAATATGAGGTTAATTAAAGAAGTAGAAAGGAAGTTGATATTTTCTCTCTCTCTTTTTGTTGTTTACATAGCTTGGACGTGGTTTTAAGTTGATCACATGAATAATTTCCTTTCGTTTTAAAAGTGTCACATAATTTAATTTAACTAAATTCCTTTTACGATGTTATGGATCAAATTTTAATAATTAAATCGTTGAAAACAAAAATAGAAAGTACTGTTGGGTTATTTATAAAGAAAGAAAAATGAGTGGTGTTTATGGGTGACTGAGATGAATTTCAGCAACCACCAAACTATTCACAATGCATTTACTCTCCAATTCCAAAGTGGTTAGCAGTTATGAGATATTATGGGGCAAAACTTTTATTTTTAGTGAAGTAGGGTCCTGTTATGTAGTAATACACACCTCATCCCCTTTGCTACGTGGACTCATCCATTGACATATATAAATTCACACCACTTACTTCATGCTGAGGGTTTTCAATTCATTCTTCATCTTCTTCTTCTTCTTTGCTCTGCATAAAAAGGGGTTTTTGTATTTATTTTTTTTTTATTTGTAGTACTTCATTTAATGGGGGTGTGTGGTTTTGGGTGGGTTGGTGGGGTTGTAGAGGTTCATTCATGACTTTCACCTACATTGTTTAAGACCTTCTCAAAATCAATAAATGTTCAGAAATGAAGTACTTCACACTCTCACTGCTTTGATGCTTTGAATTAATTCAACTTCATTTAATTTTTATATATACATCTCCTTCTGCTTCTGCTGCTGACTGTGGGGAAAAACAGTCATAATTGTCTGCAGACTTTGATTTGAAATCATCATCAATTTTACATCTAACATCTTTCAGTTTTAACTTGCCTCCATTGGCTAAATGTTGAGGTGTTATTCAGGCATGGTCTAATTACTATGTTAAAATTTTGATTTTAATCCCTATACTTTAATTTTTTGTATAATTTGATCCCCTTTAGATTTTTATGGTAAGTTGATAAGGTTGTTATGCAATCATATAGTTAAGGCAAATGTGAAAATCCAATCAATCCTATACAATCTATAATAAAATAAATTTAAATATTAGTTAAATGCTTGAGGATCGACTAATGATGTTATCAATTTAAAGCTATTAATGACATTATAAAATAAAAGGATTAAATTATGTAAATATGACTAAAATCATAATTAGACCACTAAGTATTAATGTTGAAGAAAAAGATAAAATTAGTTTTCTTTTTCTTTTTTTCATAACAAATAAAACCCAGATTTTTTAGATGCTACTAACGGTGAATCCCAAAGATTGAAGGCTTTTTGATGTGGCACAAAACCAGTTTCAATATTTGCTCAGATTCTCCAGGAAAATTTTAAAAAAAAAAAATAAAGTGTTCATATCAACCATAGGGAATATAGACCACAGACAAATTTCACTTTTGATAAAACCATTGGAGTATTGGATTGTTAACTAAAAGAATGTTGCAAAAGATGCAGATGCCGATAGCACATACTGCAGTTTACATATATGAACCATAGAAAGTGACTGGGGATGAAAAACAAAACTCAAAAAGGGCAAACCCCCCCTATCCCTTTTTTTCTTTTTTCTTTTCAAAAGGAATTGTCATTTATTAGTAGAAAATTACAATTTTTATGACAGTTTATATAGTCAACATGAACCAGCTTTTACACCTTTACACCCCTTTTTCACCACCCTGCACATTTCACAACTAAGTTCCTCAGTGTCTTTGAGGAACTTAATAGCTATGTTACAATGGTGACCAGGAAAAAAAACCTCAAAAAAAGGAAATTTGGACTTTCTTTTAGCAGATATCTCTATATTTTCTATCTGTTTTTTTTTTCTCTACTTATACACAAGATCTCCATATTCTTCCTTCTAATGAAATAACTATGATGGAAACATCGTCATGGTACCGCCGTCGATCCCCTTGTGGTATTTCGAGTAACTCATGGAAGTCCATACCTGCAATAACCAAGAACAAGTATATTGAGTTTTGAGTGTTTTTTAGTGAAATGAGGAACAAAGATGAAAATGAGACTAGTATAGAGTAGGTACCAGCTTTCTTGGCTGCACGGAACAGCACTTCCTCAACAAGATGCTGAGCGGGATCACCTTCGGGTTGCAGGGTGATGAAATGTTCGACCTCGGAGACGGCTTCCTCGTTCGTTAAGTATTGATAGAGGCCGTCAGAAGATAGTATCAAAAATCTGTCTTTGGGACCTAATTTGTGGTGGTGGAGAGATGGAACACAAGTGATATATGGAGAAGTTCCTTTGTAATCAATTCTAAACATCTCTAGCAATGCATCATTCCATTTAGGCTGCCACAAGTTGAAACCGAGAACGACCATCATCAGAAATGAAAGAATTCGGAAAAAAAATTCAAATTCTAAGTTCCTATATGGTCCACATTGCAGAAAGGGAAAGAAACAATCCTGAGGCACATCGATTTTTTTTTTTCAGGAAAAGGGAAAAGAAAAGATCTATTTCTATGTATGCTATTCAATCTACTTGCAGAATATCATCTGGTTCTTCTTTTTGGAAAAGCCATATTCTTTTGGACTGACAGCTTTAACTTGACCAATTTGTAAACAATAGTTCTTAGTACCACATCCTCTCTTTTTTATTTTCTGATGTGTCTCATTTTATAACCATGATTATAACTATAATATACTAATGTTCCACATGTGATTGCTGTTCTCTAAAATGATGCTCCAAAGAATCAACTTTAAACTAGGCCATTTCTGGACAATATTCCTTAAAAAAAGGCAAACCTTTATGCCCAAAAGTTTACCAAACATGTTCATTTTCTCAAAACACAAAGGAACCCAAATCCAATCTGATGTAGTTTGATCATAAAAGTTAGACAACAGAGAGTTACCTGCTTGAGGAAACCAGCCCCAAAAGCTCGAGTGACCTTCAAAGAACCTTTAACTCGGTCGTTCATCAATGCATACGCATCGTCCGGATGTTCATCAATTATTCTTTGAACTTCCTGAGATAAATCAAAATCCATCATTAATGATAAAGAGAGGGGGAAAAAAAAAGGGGGTATCTAAATCATTTGTTTTTGTGCTGAAATTTTTACCTCTTCAACACTGGTGCTATGATCCACACTAAGCTGAAATGCAGTTAAATCAGGGATTACATTAGATCTATCACCATCAAAACCTTCAAGATCATGCAATGTTTCTTCATTGATCCTCTCCAAATCTTGTCTAGCTTTGCCTAACCAATAATCAGGCTCAGCTTTTTGAGCCAAAACTGCCCTACTATCCCCAACATTCATCACATAAACATCCTCACCTTTCATCAACATAACAAGCACACAAGACCCCATCAAAGCCAGCTCTGGGTTCTCCATCAGCATCTTATCTGCTATATCCAAATAAGACTCCTCTGTTTTCATCAAAGCCTGAGACAAAGCTTTCAATACGTCCCCGTGGTTTATCGCCATCGATCTTGATCCGCCCGACTTGTTTCGACTAAGCTGTTCCTTTAACTTCCTATCAAGTTCTAATCTTTCCCTGTCCCATTCACACTTCCACCTCCTTTGATTCTCTTCCCACCTATTCATCGCTGCGCCTTTGTACTTTTTTGACTTCAAGTTCTTTCCTTTCTTTGATTTCGAGATTGAATTCGAAACAAAATTGCCATCTTCTTGCTCTAAACATCGGGAACAAGCATCATATGAACAACTCTTAGCTGATTCTAGTTCATTGCTCTGTTTTTCATCTTCAGGGGAAGTTGCAGGGGCTTGTTCGAACCCATCATCCCACAATAAACCCTTGAGTTCTTTATGAACATTGGAGTAAAGATTTGATAACAAATAATCAGGAGCATCAGGGCCGTTGAATCCATCATAAATCCCAACGAAAACCCATTCATGTTCCTCCGAAACAACGACGTGTACCCGATCCTCGCCGGCTTTCCCCTGTGCCCATTGAAGATTTTGACTTTCCATTGACTCCTCGTCGTCTAAGCTACCTTCGCTGCTCAGATTCATGCTGCTGACGGTTAAATTCTCGTTGTGATGGGGAACCGGGTTCTTTTCGGACCCGATTATCCATTCGGGTTCTTTAATTGAAACGACACCTTTAATCGGAGCAACGATAGAGTTTTGGCCGCGAGAAACGGTTTTCGAGATTGCTCTTTGGAGGATCCGAATTAAAGACCCTTTTCTCGATCTGGGTTTAAAAGCAAAAGCGCCATGGGAAAAGCTTCTTTGAAACTGATCGGAGAAGCCTTTTTCGAGTGGACCCGAAAATAACCCACGACTGTAATTGTTATTAACATTATCGAGGGGACCCGACATGAACCCTCTCTCGATCGGACCCGACATAAACCCTCTTTCCAAGGGACCCGAACCTGGAACGAGGCTACCGGACATCGGACCGGAAGAATTTATCAAGCTCTTAGGGATCGGCTGCAGCGGGATCGAGGAAAACGATGTGGTGCTCTCGAAAGCCGCCGCCCTGTCGAAGCAGCCGTTGCTGTAGCTGACGTACGGGTCCACCAGCGCCGTCGAGAGCGGCGTGTACGTGTTGGCGCTGACGGAGGCGCCGGAGATCGTACGGAAAGTCGTGGTGGATTCCTCCGAATGGACCTTGGACGAAGAGAGTCGGGTCGGGTCGGGTCTGACGTAGCAAAAGGAGTGGCCAAGGCCTTCGTCGAGGGGATCCGATAGCAACATGGAGATTTCCTTCCGACGTCGAGCTTCTTCCCCACCGCCATATCCGCCGCCGCCGCCGGTGAAACACACGGTTAACTTGCCGAAACCGTTACCCATAACCCCTCAAAAGAATTAAAAATAAAAATTCGATATATTTGTGTTCCCTTTTTCTCTCTTTTATTTTGCTCTTAAATTTTCAGGGGGGAAAGAGAAAGAAGATAAGAAGAGGAAGGTGAAGAAGAAAGGCGTTGACTTTTGGTAAGGGAAAGAGAGAAGCTTTTCAAATTGAAGAAAGAAAAAAAACACTTTCTTTTGGGTTCCATTTTATTAGTGTTTTTATGCTTTTATTATTTATTTTAACTTTATTAATGTTTTGGGTGAAGTGAGTGGTGGGGGCGTTGACTAAGAAAGGGGTTTTTTTTTTTATTAGTTGAGTTTCACAAAATTTGAATTATATATGCTTAAATTATGCTGTTAGTCCCTGTACTTTGACATATTTAACTTTTAGTCCTTGTACTTAAAAGTTAAAATTTTAACTCTCTTTTCTGATTTAAAAATTGCAATCCACTCATTAACATTGTTAGTATTTCGTCAAAATTTGCATATAATTGACAAATTTTAACAAAAATTACAAGCAACAATAATTATTGGACTATAATTTTTAAATTGAAAAAATAAGATAATTGAATTTTTAACTTTTAAAGTACAATTACGAAATTTCAAATTTTGGATAAGTACAGAGAGTAATAGCATGTTTTAACCCTTTAATATAAAATAAAAATTTTTAAAGGTCTAACTATGCTTTTACTTTCTATACTATTCTCACATTTAGAATTTAGTACTACTTTTAATTTTAAAATTTTAATTTTGTGAAAAATATTTCATTAAATTGGATTTGCGATGTTTTTAAAAGAAAATTGCTCATGTGACTATTTTAAGTTGTGTGAAAATCATATATATATATATATATATATAAATTGACTAAAAATCTTACAATCCCCAATCCAAAATTAGAAACCTTTCGATCCCAAATCCAATATTTGGCATTTTATTTGTGTAATAATAGTTATGAGTTTCAAAGGTAATTTTATTAATTTATTCAATGAAAAATAACAAATACTCGTCGTAAATGGTGGAGGACAAGCAGGGGCGAAGCCAGGGGGCTGGCATGGACCCCGGCCCCCCTAAAATGTAAAATTTCTATTTAGGCCCTTAAATTTTTTTAAAAATTTTAAATTAGTAAAGGTAAAATTGTACTTTAGCCCCCTAAAATTATAAAAATTTGATTTAATCCTTTAAAAATTATAAAGATATAAACTATAAAAAAATTAAAATTTCATCCGGCCCCCCCTAAAAAATTGTTCTGGCTTCGCCCCTGAGGACAAGCTCCATTAACATAATAAAGGCTCTAGCCTCAGCATAAATAGAACATCATGATACGTTGACAATTGGTTTTGTCACAACTCAAGTACGACATATTTAGAGTGATTACAAGCAGTCAATACGATAAAGAAACCAGTCCTAAATAGTCCAAAGCTGCGAGCAAAAATCGACAAAAGAGTCGAGCATTTACCAAACTAGAGAAGACGACAATAAAACTATCCATAAAATCAATTGTAAAACTAAGGTTATATGCATAAGTAAGGCTAAAAAACTTGCTACAATAGAAACAAAAACTTCTAAAACTAAAAACGTATTAAAAAATAGAAAAGCAAACAAAAATATATATAAAACTTAAGACAACACGAGTTCAAATCAACTCGTGAAATCATTTGTTATCCTTATATACTCTCAAAAGAGAAACAAATTAAGAAGCTGACGAAGAGGCACCCACTTTCCAAGAAAAACTACTGGTTGCTGGTGGAGTTTTAGCTAACGACAGTCACTGTCATCTGTCCATCACAATTTGTGAAGATAACAAAGATATCCACAAAATAGATCTGTAAAACTAAAAAGAAATTAAACATGTGGAGTGAATAAGAAGAAGAAAGAAAGAAATGGTTAGTAGAAGGGAAAAAAAAAAGGAGCAATAGCCAACTCAAAGGTGGACACTACCACTAAGCAAAACAATAGAGAACCAAACCACTTGGTAAACAAAATTAAATGAGAGTGGAATTTTTAAAATGCTACATAATTTCATATTTAAAATTTAAAAATTACATTATCTTACCTTTGCATAAATTTGGTGGTGTTTAAGGGAAGGTTTATTATTGTAGTTTGAATATAGTTCGTAATTTAGAGAGCGTGGAATTCACGCTCTTGGACAAGTTGACAAATATTGTTAAAGGGTTTTCAATTTTGATGGATACATTAATTGAGAGTGATAGTTTAGGGGCGTGTTTGTTTTAACAATTTGTAAATTTAAAATTAAATATTATTTTTTTGTTAATTAGATATGGTATTAATGAGTGTTTTAAGTCAAACATTTTGAAACACAAAAATATTACCAATGGTTAAGGATTTTGCTAACATTTCCCTTTCAACTACATCATTTTATTATAATACTTACAATTTTTTATTATAGCTTAATATATTATTTGGTATCTTAATTTAATATTTTTTAATGTAGTATTTATATTATTTTTTATCTAATTTGGCACTCTCTTCATTTATTTATTTTTTGGTGAATAAAAATACGAGATAACTAAATTAAACTAAATGATCAAAAGCACTCAATCTTTCTCAACACTAAACGATCGACGAATTGACTTCTCTCCCTATGGACATACCTAAGCACCCAATGTTCCTTGCACTATAACATCTACTGAATTCGTTGAAGCAAAGCCGAATTCGATGTCCCCAGACAGCCATCGTCAATAGCTTTGACCGCCTCAAAGCAATATGTTTGTATTAAAGCCTTAACATATCCTTTTTCTTGTAACACGAGTAAACAATCGCAAATATATTCTTCTCTATAACATCTTTTTGTCTCAAATTTTAGTACAACTAATTATATTTTTCAGTCAAATAGAAATAATAAAATTTAATTAAGATACTATATCAATAAAACATTTAATTTTTATATTAAATATATTAATAATTTTATTAGAAAAATATTTTTAATAAATGAAATTACATTTGTAAACTTGTTTAAATCCCAACAATTAATATTCTTAATATATTATGATTTTTAAATTTTAAAATCTAAAAAAGAATCAAATACGATCTGAACCTTAAATGTTGTTATAGGTGTCTCAAATGATATTATAAGTGTATAACAATCACATTTCAATAACATCTAAAATTTTAACAAACAAATGGGACTGTTATAAAAATAATTAGTTGGTACTTTGTAATTTTAATTATCATAACTTTTTTAAATGTAATTTCAAACATATTATAGAGAATTAAATATTTTCATCATTTAAAAAAAAATTATTTTGGGTTGTCACTAAATAAAATTTTATTTTTGATAACAATATATAAAAGCTTCAATTACAAGTTAACAGTAGTATCTGGATTGGATGGCATAACTCGTCTGTCTGTTCGTAACTGATCATCAACTTGTGGAGGGGGAACATGAAATATTCTCGTGCCTATAGGAAAACCTTTCATCAATCTAGTTAAAATATCAGCAGCCAAATTCGCCTCTCTGGATACTTGTTTAAAGAGCATTATCCATTCGTGCTTGCATAGTTGTTGGATTTGCACAATCAAATCTCTATTAGAATGCCCTCTAAAATCTTCGTGAACACCTTTGATAGCTAGAACACTACCTGTCTCAGTAATAATATTTGCCCATTTAACTTCCCAAGCTAATTGTAGGCCATCTTAAATGGCTCAAAGCTCAGCTTGTAGTACACTGCATCTCCCAATACTTATTCCTATTCCCTATATCCAATTACCATGCTCATCTCGTGCCACCGCTACCAACCATGTAGAACCCGAGTTCAGATTGCGAGCACCATCAGTATTTATTTATTATATTTAATCAAATCTAATCAAAATGTGTCTCGTATTTTTAATTTATTACATATTTATTATATTTAAACTTGGGTTTAAAATTTTTGCTTAGAGTTAATTGCACGCGCCAAGTTAGAGAATGGGGAAGTGTTTTGGTGAGAAAAATTGAAAGGTCATAAATTCTGGTAATTAGCTATCAAAGTCAAAAGAGCCACCCACAAGAAAAACACTCCTTAATTGTGCCTGGAAAAGCGTGCCACCATCACCGTTGGATCGAGATTATTTATTATTGAATAAGGCAGGGATGAGTGGCACGTGTCACCAGTATTTGACTTCCACAGAAAATTCCTTTTGTCAACGCCAGGTTTTCCGAGTACAACCCGCAGCTCTGCTTGACTTTTTTTATTTCACTTATTTTTATATTAATACGATTACGAATTAGGATTTACGGAATATATAATTAATGATAATTTTATTTATTACTTTTGGCAATATTAAGTAAAAGATAATTGCTATAATATATATAAACTAAAAATTATATTATTAAATTAATATTAAAATAATAATTTATTGACATTATTATGTTGATATTAATAAAAATAATATTAATTAATATGATAGTATATTAATATAGAATTAGTTAATTTAATCGTATATTTTAAAATTTTTATTTAAAAATAACATAATATATTATTAATTACTTAATATTATTTAATTTTCAATAGTTTTATAATTTTTTTATTTTAATAATATTTACATATTTTTAAATATTTATTTATCATTATATTGTGAAATATTATGTTAAATATCATGTTAATAATACTTAATATTTTACTATGAATTGTTTTTCACTTTTTATTTTTATTACTTTTAAAATGTTATTTTATTTTCTCAATTATTTTTCAAAATGAATGGATTTTTATTATAAATTAAATCAATTTTTTATTTAACTAAAAAAATATAAAAATATAAAAATATATTATTTTAAAAAATAAACACGTGTGATATGAGAACTAGTCTAAGGTGAAATGTACTTATTGAATGGGTAAAAATCGAAGGCCACAAATAGAATGGATAAAATTCTAATAATTTTTTACTTTTAAAATTTAAATTTAGTTTTTCATGTGGCAGTATTTTTAATATAATTTTTTTTACCTTAGTTTAGTAATTAAGTCTACTCTATTATTTATAATTTTTATCTTCATTTTAGCATCTATATTTAATATGTTTTCTATTTTTATCTTAAATTTAAATTTTATAAAAACTGTGATAATATAACACTTTAAAATTATGTTATGCCATCACCAAAAACTTAATATATATATATATATATATCAAACTAATCGGCCCAAGGTGAATTTGAGGGTTAAAATATTTGAGTTATTTTAAGTTTGAATCATTTTAGATTTGGATTGTTTTGTGTTGGAGTCATTTAGGTTTGTTTATGTAATATTTTTAATCTATCGTTTCGAATTTGCATCATTTTGGATAGGAACGGAGCCGTAAGCAAGGGCGAAGTTAGAAAGTTGTTTTAGGGGCCAAAAATGCGGGGTGAATATCTAGATTTTTTGGGGGGGGGGGATTGGTCAAATTTGAATTATAAATTTTTAAAAGAGCTAAAAATATAATTTCGTCATTGTACTAATGTAAAATTTTATAATTTTCAAGGGATAAAACTATAAACCTTTTGTTTTTGGAGAAGGCATAATTGAATTCTAAATTTTAGAAGGGGCTAAAATATAATTTTATTATTAAATTAACTTAAAACTTTACAAATACTTAAGGACTAAAAGGGGCAAATTTTCATTGTACTAACTTGGCCGAAATGAAATAATCTTTTGTGCCGAAATGTAATTTGGCCATTATACTAACATTGAGTTCATGGTTTTTTATTTATTTATATATATTCGTTTTTGTATTATGTTTTATTTCATCTCGTATTGTGAATCATTGATCATAGCATTTTAATTTAAAGCAACAAATATTATTATTTATATAAAAATAGAGAAAGTTACATAAAAATGATAAGATTTAAATTCCAAATCTCATAACCTTCAATAACTCAATTTTATCATTTCAACTAAAATTATATTTTATTTTTATAAAATTATCACATAAAATTTTCGTTCAGGTGTGCCATAATCTAATAATAATAATTTAATCTGATTGATATAATAAAAAAAATTCATAGCTAGCCTTTTTCTTTAATTTCCAAAAAAAAAAAAAATTGTCTAAAAGTTTATATGAAATATTCTTGGGTTATGTTATTTTGGTATATGCACACGTGCGAGAAAATGCTTGGCACATGACACCTAAAAAAATCAGTATATGGTGTATCATGAGACAAAGTTAAATGGTTTTTAGGTACATAATAATTGAATGATAGAGGCCAACACCTCCACAACAATGTTGGATGGAGACTAAGTGATTACCCCAATTTTTATATATCTATATTATATTTATCCCTTTTTTATAACATAAAAGAATAATTTTAATACTATTATACAAATTATGTCTAGTTAAAATCCTAAACTTTAGAACTGTACAAGGACCAAAACTATAATTTGATAATTGCTTTAATACCAATATTTTAATAAATGATTAATCAATGTTTATAGATACAAGTTGAAAAGAATTAATTATATTTTTATTGTTATTGATTCATTATTATATATTTTTTAATTGTTACTTTAATTAGACGGGTTAAATCTTATAAGTTCTGATCATATCTGTTATTTTCGACTGAATGTCTAGAACTACTTAGTCCATTCCCAACTATAAATAAGAGGGTAATGCGCTTCAACGCACTCGAACTCATGTTCTCCTGCATTGACAATAATACCTATACCAATTAAGTCATAAAATAAATATTTTAAAAAATATATATATAATTAGATAAAATTGAGAGTCCAAGAAGACATAGATTATTGTTAATTTGATTTTTTTTTATTAAATAAACAATGGGAAAGCTTGATTTCCCACTTCCATAATAATATCCCACACACAAGAATTCAAAGGTATCATGATTTCAGAAATTGATAGTGGAGAAAACCTTGGCTAAATGCTAAGCCACCATCTCTTTAATTTAATCCCTTGACCCACCCCACCACCTCTTCTTATTTTATTTCTTCTTAAACTTTATTTATATATTAATCCTTGCTTATGCAAAAGCAAGAATATGTTTCAACTCTACTTATTTTATCATTTCTTAAAAAAAATTATTTTTGAATTGTTCTAACTAGTTTAATGGTACATGCACTATGTGCGTGAATGAAATAAAATTAATATAAAAACAATTCGAGTATTGATTTTTTTAAAAAATATATTAATAAAGTAATAAAAATGTAAACAATTTTGTTAATTAAATTTTGGTTGTATGGGAAAAATTGAGATTTTATAATTTTGCACACCTAATTTCAAATATTAAGAGAGTTAACTAATGTATAAAAATAAAAGGAAAAAAAAAATCAAAACTTGGAGTGGTTGAAATCTGTTTTTTTTTTAATGAAAAATATGATAAATTCCAATTTAAAAAAGTCTTAATCTGATTTCTTGGTGAGATTTTTTTGCCCAAATGCTAACATAAAAAATATCTATTTTTAAGTAAAACAAAGAAACCCTAATAAATAACAATAAAAAGAACTCTGATTTGGAGTGACTCCAACAAGATGAAGCATAATTTTCAAATTTTCATTTTATAATTTATAATATTTATAATATTGGAACATTTTCAAATATTTATAGTGATTCAATAACTATAAATGAAATGGTATAAATAATTAAAAGTTGTAACTTTTGATTATTAATCAAGAGTGATGATTATTCTTAAAAAATAAGTTATGTCTGTAACAGTCCGCCCGATGAAGTCTACTGTTTGGTATATTTTGGTAAAATAAGCATAGATATGAGTAAGTAAAGTGTTTGTTTGACTAAGTATAGGATTCTATTTATGCTCCACTTGACGAACTCTTAGTTTTGGCGAGAGATGTGGTTTGGCGGATCCTTCTGTTAAGAATACGCCACCCCGGATGCTCTGGCAAACTCATTAGGTTTGCAGTTGAATAGATTTATTTTTTATTTTATTTTATTTTGTAAGATAATTCAATTAGTTAAGTTGAGGTTTAGTTAGAATGGAACTAAGCTTGATCGTGTCCAAACTAACTATGACAACGAATAAGGCAAGCGCACCTATCGTTCGGTAGTATAGCTATGGCAAGACCGGAAATATCGTATCTTCAAGGACCAAGAGTACTAGTAGTTACTATCTTTTTATTATCTAGCCTAAGTATTAAGGGAATCGATGTTTAATTAACTAATTACTAAACTAAGGATGCTAAGACACAGAGAGTGAATTGGGAAAATACTTTTGGGAAAACCAGTTGATTAAGACAATACCCGAGGAAGAATCCGCTTAGACTTCACTTGTTATTTAACTCCGAACTGCATTTATTTATTCACTTGACTTGATCCGTAGGATTCCCTAATTTATATTAATACCTCTTTCGAGGCTACTAACGTCTAACCCTAGGTTGATTAATTGAAATCTCTTTCTAATTAAAACCCCTAGTGTTGCATTAACTCGATCTATGGACTCCCATATTAGGTTTGACCCTAATCCGATAGATTTTTGTCATCCTATCTCTAGGGTTGCGATCAACTCCGCTTAACTATGCTAGATCTACTCTTAAACAGGGACTTTTGCTCCACTGCCTAAGCACATCAATACTTGAATCAATATCCTGAAATATTAAAACAAGAATTAAGAACACATAATTAAGAACAAATCAAGTATTTATCATACAGTTCAGAAAACAATAACAAGATTCGTCTTAGGTTTCATCCCCCTCAGGTATTTAAGGGTTTTAGTTCATGTTTAATAAAGAATACACCTCAGAAGAAAGTAAATAACAAAACATAAGAAAAACCCTAAAACCCCCTGAAGGAAATTGAAGGGAAGATCTTCCGCCTTGAGTGTGATTTCGACTTCCGATGAATCAACTGGGCCGTCTTCGAGTAATTTCTGTGTTCAGCCCTCTCTAGCTTCACCCCTTTTAGGTCATACTTAGGGTGTTTATATAGACTTTGGAATGTCTTTCTTCGCCCTAAGTATCCTTTTTCCGAGTAGAATTACAACAGTCACACGGCAGACACGCGCCGTGGAGCACGCCTGTGTGAATCGAGCCCAGGCCGTGTTCGGGCTCGCTGGCAGGTGTGGCACGCAATGTGTGGTGAACTCCGTGTCGTGTCGATTTCTTATTTTGGCCCATTTTCTCCGTTTTTGGCTCGTTTCTCGTTCTTTTCTTCATCCGATGCTCTCCTAAGTATAAAACATGAAATTAAAGGATTAAGAGCATCAAATTCCACAATTCAAGGGATTAAATCATCCAAAAGTATGCTAAATGTGGGATTAAAATATGTATATATTACGGTTTATCAAAGCTACTATAGATGAAAAGACTTAAATTATGATAAGCGCACCTAATCACGGGAATTAAGAGTGTTAGTGGAATAATCTGATTTTTTCATTGAACCTTGTCTCCGAGCTTAAGTATATAAGAATAACGGTGTCTTCTCTGAAAACCTTTGTGTTATTTTTGTTTTCTTCTTTTTCTTGATTTTATTTGAACTTTCTGAAAACTTAAGTCCAGAAAACCTCTCCAGTTGGGTTCGTTGTATTCAGCTAACTTAAACGTTCATTTTAGCTCACTGGTAATTGTTGATAAAGCCTAGAATATTATCAAAGTTATTTAGGTTTTTATGGTTCTGCATGCATAAATATTATAATGATATGTAAGGAAAGAAACTTCCTAGTTCTGGATTAAGAGTTGATGTTTCTTGCGTGCATGTTCAGATTTGATAGGTCAGTAACCTGATATGTTTAATTATCCTTATTTTAGCTTAAGAAGCTACTGAAGGTCTGAGTGATAAAGGCAAAGGACCTATTTTATAGACTTTGCTATTATTTTTGATGAGTTCCTTCTTACTTCCATGTGTTGTGGTTTTCTTTATTTGATAGTTGATTAAGGTAAGTACTATCTCTGTAAGGTATGAAAAGTGTATGTGTGTGAATTGTGATTGTCTAGAATTATTGGTTTGAGTTAAGTATGTTTGTGTTATGAAGTGAAAGCCATTATCATGTTAAGCCACTACCTTCTGCTTCTAATGTGAAATATATGAAATAAACTAATATGTGGAAATGAAGATGAGGAGATATGTTTGTGTAGCATCCGATAGGGCAGATATATTGCAAAGCGAATTGGCAAATCACAATAAAACATGCTATATTGTATGATACTAAAATGAGGATTTAATGGGGGATAATGTATATGAATGAACCAAAACTGTATGTTATGTATTTGATTCTAAAAATTGGGTATGTGGCTGACATGAAAATGGATTGTCTGAGTTATGTTGACTTAGCGTATATAATTCACCCATATGACACGCCATCGGCGTATTGAATCTATTTGTGATCTGTATACGCCATTAGGCGTACTCTGTGTTAACGTTTATGAAACCCTTTTTTAAAAGGCCCATTTATGCAGTCAATATTCTTATTTAAGGTCTCTTTGGAACTCATTAAGTTCTCGTGAACTTATAGCATTACCTTTTTCTTCTCAGGCTTTTTGTTTAAAGGACTAAAAGACTACACCAGAGCGCTATTGCCACTGTGAGATATCTGTTTCATTTGTTCTGTGCATGATATGTAGGGTGACATTTATATGTATTTTGAGAAGAATTTATAAAAGAACAATTATTTTTTAAATTATGTTTTTAATGAAGTCTCTTTAAAGTTTTATGGTTTCGTTTCAAAGAACTATACTTTGCTTCTTGGAAATATCATACTAAAACTTATATGCAACATGGCTTATACATTGTTATTTTTTATTTGTTAAATGTTTTATTTAAATACTGAAGTTATGCAAAGTTTACGTCAGAACTGGTTTTAGACTTAAATCGATTATTAAGTAGTGACACGTCATACTTGGATCTTTCTAAAGGATCGAATTTAGCGTGTTTCAATGTCTCTTAAATATGAAGAATCGTATCACTTGATTTTTTTAACAAAGAAATATAACTATTCAAGTTTTATATTTGTTCATGAGATGTTACTTGAATAATTACATCTCTTACTTGAATAATCATGTCTAATTAAATTATATGGTTATTTAGAAAAGTCACCTATTGAAAAGATGTGTCTCTATGAAGAGGCATGAGAATTCTTATAAATAGGAGTGATATTTCATTTGGATAATGTACCTAAAAAGTTCTCAAAAGTTCTTTCTGTTCTTCCTCCATCTTCTACTATTCTTAGATTGTTAAATAAAAAATTATTGCAGAAATTCTTTATAGAAATTGATTTTTTTATTATACTCTGCTCAATACTTGTGAACTATTTTCATTAGTGCAAAACACAAATAGCCACCGAGTTTCATTGTATCCTCGAAATTCATTTGCTTGAAGCTCATTTGCTAGGTGGAGACAAATAGAACCTTAAAGATAGTGGTTTGATACACGCCTTGGAACCTTGTCCTATTGATTCATTTTTCTGTTCAAGTTATGTTCGAGTTCCGTTCATGTGTTCAAGATTTTCCTCACCGAAGTTCCACACTAATATATATAAGCATGAATTTGGAAAAAAATTGAATCGACGAAAATATCCTTTATTTTCTACCTTATTACTAAATTCATATTTAAAAATAATTATAATATTTAATTTAGAATTAATAATTTAAAAATTTTGACATAAAATAGAATTTGTGATAATTATACATTTAAAAATAATTATAATTTAATTTACAAATATTACTTAAAAAAGTTTAGTTAAAATAATTATAATTGAAGTAAAAGTTTATGTAAAAAATTACAATTTTTACCATCATTTAAAAAAGGTTTTTTTTAAAAAAATATTTTTATTTTTACATTTATATTATTTTTATTACATATTAATTATATATTATTTAAAAGTTAATATAGTCATTTTATTAACTATTAAGAAAATAAAAATTGAATAGTGAAGAGTTTATTTTACAATATATTATTTTTTTATAATTTGTATAAATACTTTAATAATAAAAACTTTTAGTTCATACTATATTTGAATTATAAAAATAACTAATATATTTTTATAACATTTATTAGTAATTATTTTAAATAAAAATTACATGAAGTAAAAGTATATTGTATGTTGAAAATAGTACATATGTGTTAATTATGATTTTAAATTTTTTAAATATTAAAAAATTGATCTGCAAAATATCAATATTTCGATATGGTATTTGAAAATTTATTTTTATTATATTTAAATTAATAAATAAATTTTTTTTAACATTAATCTTATTATAGGTTCTTATCATATCTGCTCTTTTTTATACAATACCTAGAACTACTCATACCCCCTCCCTTAAATAGGAGGATAGTGTGTGCTGAAGCGCACTCGAACCCACGTCCGTCTGCACTGGCAACAATATCAGTTTCAATCGAGTTAAGACTCAATCGGGTAAATAAGGTAATTATATTTAACCATTTGAATAACGAATTAAAAATTAATTACAATAATTAAAAATACATTATTTAAAAACTAATTAAAAAATTAAACGTGTAAAATCACATGCAACGCATGTAACATTAAAAATTAGTATATATAAAAGCACGAGTTTGGAAAAACTTTTGAACTGACGAGAATGCCCTTTATTTTTCATAATATTACTAAATTCACATTTTAAATAAAAAAAGTTACACGTGATTCACACGTGCAAGGTGGTCCTTGCTGATTCACACGGGATTCCACGTGCCCCATGCTACTCGGGTCAGAGCGTAAGCTGGTGATGCTTTCGGCTACTGGACTATCGCCATATAGGGTTCAGCACTTCACCGCTTCGCCTAGCAGCACGACGCTTTTATTGCTCTCCCACAACCCTGTTTTCACGGTTTAGGTTGCTCCCATTTCACTCGCCGCTACTACGGGAATCGCTTTTGCTTTCTTTTCCTCCGACTACTAAGATGTTTCAGTTCGCCAGGTTGTCTCGTCTGCCCATAGATTTAGCAGCAGTTCGAAAAAGTGAAATAGAAGTTGTGATAATTATACATTTAAAATTAATTATAATTTAATAAAATTTGTGATAATTATTACACATTAAAAATATTCTAATTTAATTTACAATTCTTACTTAAAAAATGTTGTGTTAATTTTAAAATAGAGTTTTTACTTGAATAGAACTCTACGGAGAAAATAGAAGAAAAACTTGTGATAATTATAATTCAAATTTTAAGAAATTTTTTATGTAAACTAATTTTATTTTAAAAAATTTGTTCTAATTTTGTTGATATAAAAATAGAGTTATTACTTGAATAGAATTCTAAGCATAATAATTATCACTTAATTAATATATTATAGTTAATTATGTTAATCAACTATTGTTTTGTGTAACACCCCAAACCTGGCCTAGAAGTTTAAACCGAATCTGGACGAGTTACACCAACGTATTGAAAACTGATTTTAGAAATTATCCAGAAAACATTCAAAACTTTATTTGATTCGTGACGGAAAATCTTTTCGAAGTTTAACATTCAAAACCGAACTCCGTTTTGTCGACTTGAGTGGTTTTGTAGCTTCGGTTAAAAATTAACAGATACTAGTGAATTTAGCAAAAACCAAGACGAGCTCAGAAACACACTACAAACCCAAAAAATCAAAAGTATTTTTACATTTTTGCAAAACAATCCGAGCTCCCACACGCCGTCCAGTCCTAAGTCAGAGACTTACCTGAACACACAAATACAAAACCAAAAGGTGAGCTATTAAGTCTAGTGTATAACCAACATCAATTACAATTAACAAAACTGTAACATCCTGAATTTTTGGGCCTATGCGTTTAATGGGTGGATATGTTTAATGTGTTAATTTAAGTGTTAGGGGTCCAAATTGGGCTCAGGCTTAGGTAGAGGCCTTGATTAAAATTATCTGTTTGGGCATTATAGGGTTTAAAAGGTAGTATCTATGTTTAAAATATGTGGATAATAAGCAGATAAATGCTATTATTTAGGAATTTATTTTATGTAGATAATAAGCAGATAAAGGCTAAAATTTAGGAATTTTAATGATTAAAATATGTGGATAATATGCTGATAAAGGAGGGAGGAGTTAGAGATAATTAAGTCTCTTTTAGATGAGCTAGTAGATTAAGATAAAGGAGAAAAGATAGGACTTATCTGCAAGGTTAGGTAAGTGCCAAAATTTCTATAAATAGGGGGAATATCTCTTCAATTTCGGCATTTGGGTTTTTCTCTCATTCTTTTCTCTTCTTCTCTGAGTAAAAGCCGAAAACTCCTAAAGTTCCATCTTCTTCTTCATTCTCTGCAAAAGCCGAAATTTCTAAGCTTATTCTCTCATCTTCACTTTGATTCAAAAGCCGAAACTCTTTCCATTCTTTTTCTTCCTAGCCGAAATCTTCAAGTCTCTTCCTTGTTTTCTTTTCTTCTTCTCTTTTCCTGTCAGAAACCGAAATTCCTCACTCAAGTATTTTAAAAGCCAAAGACACATCAGCCTTCTCTTGTTCATACTTTTTCCGGGATTTTCCTAAAAGTCGAAATCCCTAGATCTCATCTCCTGTGATTGCCGAATTACTTCTGTGGTGCCTACTTGTGCCGAAATCTGAAGGGAACTTTAGTGGAGTCAATCGCATAGATCTCTAAGTTATAGAATCGTGTTACTTTCAGGATTTCAAGGCTTTACATTGAGGATAATAGATCCGGATAGCAAGGACATCGACTAAGAATATTGGATTTCGCGATATCAGGTGTGTAATACTTCCCCACCATCTAGATCTGATTATTAATGTATGCTCATAAGTTTATATGTTGTGATAAATATCGATATCTCGGTTTAATGTTGGAAACCCGAGAAGGGTGAAGCAAATCACCAGGTCAGTGAATGTTTGACTTTATATGATAAAAGCATATTGATTTTATGATTTGCATGGGTTGGGTTGATGAAAGGAGGAAGTTATACGTTATATGTGTAGCGGTTTATACCGTGATCTCATTATATGTTGTAGCGGCTAATGCCGTGATTCATTATAAGGGCTTCGACCATAATATGATGAGCGCATGACCGCCATCTTGGCGTGTAGCGGTGTGGGTCGATTGTAGAAATCCCCAATGGTGTGAATGGTCGTGCGGGGCGTGTAGCGGATGGAAACCTAGGCAAATGGGTTGGGCCTTGCATATTATTTGTTATTTTTTAAATGGAATTATTAATCTTTTTTATGGGCCTAAGGCCAAAATCTAGTGGTGCATGAGGGTTGCACACTCGAGTCTCGCGACTCACCCTATTAATTAACCTTCAGGGTGATACCTAGTGCTTCGGACCGGGCTGGAGAGGAACGCAAGGTGGCCATGCAAAAGACCAACTGGATCTAGCAAAAAGTCTCAAGTTAATACTTTATATTTTTAATTAATGGATTTTAAATCTCGTTGTAATAAGGCTATGGGCCACTAGTTTATGTTTTGTTTTATTTTGGGCTTTAATTACTTTTAGTTATTTAAATTCTTATTGAACTAATGTATCTATTTAAATTTGGGTTTTTAATTTATAAAGGCATATTTTATTTAAACTATCAACTATTAAATTTCTCTCGAATAAGAAGATAAACTTTAGAAAAATATTTTTCTGAAAATACGACATGTTCTTCCAAAATTTTCTTAGTGACATACCAGATCCGGTCGTGGTGTTTGGGCCGGGTTTGGGGTGTTACAAAAACATAGTATACAAATCAGAGTAATACAGATAACTTAATAGCGAGTATAAGACCAAAACGGAACAGACCAGAGTTTCACGGAGGTTGCCATCATGATAATATAATAGGACAACACAAACCCACCAAAATTGGACAGAGCAGAACATGACAAAATAGAACAGAGTAGAGCAGAACAGAACAGAACATAGCAGAGCAGAACTAAACATAGCTACATAGAAAATGTATGTTTATACAGATGCGGTATTTTTCAAAACAGATCAGAATGCATATTTATCAGAAAACATCCTACCCAACTCCGCTACACACCAAAATAGAGTCCCCTCAAAACTCATCCAGCCAAATCACACCAACAGATAACTGTGGGCAGTGCCACCAGAATTTTGTAGTTAAAACTGCTAGATCGGATACATGTGGTCAAGCCACTATATTGCAACCAAGCTGCCAGAATAGAAACGTGATTAAACCACCAAATAATGCAGATAATCAAACTGCCAAAAACTTCCTCCTTTCACATCATCCCAAGTCTCATACAATGTCTCACATTGGTAAAATTTGTGCTATTGTCCATTCCCAATTATTTCATGTCAACTACAAGAATTCTTATCACAATTTGTAATGAAATTGAAAGATTGGCTCGCACTTTTTTGCGGTGCTCTTCTACTTCGAATCGCAAGCCATCACTAGTAAGCTGGAATGTCTGTTGTAAAGCCAAAGACAATGGTGGTCTGGGGTTAAGAAGCTTGCAATTCCAAAATAAGTTGTTCCTTATAAAGATTGGCTTTAATCATATTGCTAATACAGATACGTTTTGGGTCAAAATCCTAATGAACAAATATAATGTCATAAGTTTGATACATGATGATATTCGACATAGTAATCCGTCTTACTTATGGAGATCCTTAATGCACATTTGGGACAAGGTCAAGGAAGGTATAATTTGGATTATCTTGGATGGTCATCTTGTTGATTTTTGGAACGATGAATGGGTGTGAGAAATTGGTCCTCTTAGACAAATCTACCTTGGATCTGGAGAACCTGATGAATCCATCCTAGTATGCGATGTGGCACTTTCGGATGGAATTTGGAACATGCGATGGTTATCTTCAGATCAACCCCGTAAAGTTGTAACACATATTATTGCCCATAAAACACCTTCTAATATTGCTGGATCGGATTTTATTTCTTGGAAATGGACATCAACATGGAAGTTCTCTATCGCGGAAATTTACAAGCATATTTTTGTCGAGTCTGATTCAGAATCTTTTAAAAATGACAACATAATATGGAAATCTGTAGCACCTCAATGAGTCAGGATGTTTTTTTGGTTGCTTATTAGAAGTCGTCTATTGACAAACGAGGAACGTACTAGAAGATGTATGAGTCATTTTCCCTGTTGTGAACATTGCGGTGCTATATTGGAATCTACTTTACATGCTGTTAGGGACTGTTCTTCTACTCAATCAGTTTGGAAAGTAGTTCTCCCTATGAAATTTTAGAGATGTTTTTTTTAGCTTTTCCCTTGAATAGTGGATCACGTGGAACTTAAAAAACGAGGGTAATTATGCTTTTAATTGTGGCCAATGGGAGGTTTTTTTTGGACTACTTGTTAGTTTATTTGGAAAAGTAGGAATGATGCCATTTTTAACAGGGCGAACAGGAATACCATAGGTATTATTTTTTTCGCTGTCGCTTGGACTAAATCCTTGCAAATTGGAGGTGCAATTGGACGATGGGCATGGACTACTATGCCGTTAAACAGTTGGCAAAAACCATCTATTGGATGGACCAAAATTAATGTTGATGGTTCCTTATCAAGATGTGGTTCAAGAGCAGCAATTAGCGGAGTGGATCGAGGACCAAGCGATGACTGGTTTTTTGGTTTCAAGATGTCAGTAAGTATCACATATATTTTCCAGATTAAAGCCAAAGTTGTTCTCGAATGCTTGAAACTAGTTTGGAATAAAAGGGTTTAGGCAAGTGGAATTGGAGAGTGATAATGTTTTGCTTATTGAAATTCTTCAAATGAGTCTTGTATAGTGTTGTTGAAGTTCAACTGATTCATGACTTGTGTTTCAAAGATTGGAGAGTAAAATTCAGAAGTATCCGAAGAACAAATAATAAAATGGCGGATTGTTTAACCAAGATGACTAGTAGTGATATTGAGCATTTTGTGGTTCTTGAGGAGTCGTCGCATGAAATCAAGACCTTTTTAGATGAGGATACTCGTTCGAGTATTCTTGAGGAGTCAATTAGTAATTTGCATATTTTCTTGTAACTAGGCTTGACTTATGTTTTCTTTTACAAAAAAAAAAATATCATACAAAATTTCATTACTATTTTCACTAGAATTACTTATAGTTTTTTTAGTGTTACACTTTTAAAATAGTTAATATATTTTAATTAGATTTAATAATTCAAATAACACCACTTTACATTAATTATATAAAATAAAAACATTATTAAAGGAGTACGCTTAAACTTGCATAGAATGTTCATCGTTTTAAGTATGGTTTGGGTTCGAATCGCGCTAATCGCATTGCTATTAGAGTTTTACCCTCCTCTTATATAGAATGCATGTTACATTAAAAATTTATTAAATAAAATATTGTAAATGTATTTATTTGCAAGGAAAATAGTTATTATATTAACCTTTTTTTTTTGCCATCTTTATTGAATATTTCTAGAACATATATAACCAAACAATTCAAAACATTATCTAGTCAAATATACACTTCAATTATCTTTTCTATTTCATATTAATTAATTAATTAATTATCTTATTTTAATCCACCAAATCTCCCAACTCTTTAATTTGACCAAGTTTGTACCATTAATTAATTTATTTTCTAGCTGTTTCTTATATTTTTACTATAAAATTAAGGTGGCTATATCTTTTCAATTCATGCATTGCATTTTATATCTATAAATTTTTTTTTGAAATGAGAAAAAAACAAACTTACTTAATTTCAATCTTATTCTTCTCAATCCTCTCCCCTTAAAAAAAATATATTATTTTTATCAAATTAATGGCTTTTATAATATTCATAAAAGATGAATATCTTTGTTTTTTTCTAAAGTCAAGGTCCTTGCTTTATAAATTATAGATGATAATTTTTATTTTTTAAAATTTTTATTTTGTTGGTTGATTTTTTTTTTTTACTTCACAAGCCAATTTCAAATAAAGCCACATATCCTAATTTTTTAATATTTAATATTTTTTTGTGTTGATACAGTATACAATAAGGAGGAGTAGAGTAAGTGGTGGTGTTAAGGAGGTCGTTTCACCTAAAGAGACGGAGAACCGAACACATACAAGAGGACATGATGATTGCTTGGAGAGAGAATGATTGTGCAGAGTAACTTCAAGGGTTCAATAGTCAATCGTTTTTCATCATTGGGAAGGTATTTATAAGCTTGGTCCTCTTATCCTGTAGTATGACATGGTAGGTCATTATGGCGAACATGGGGTGCTGACGAAATGGTCCCAAGCAATACGAGGTTGTTGTTATTTTTTAGTGGGACCCATTCATCATTAGAGGTGTATTCACGTTTAGAGAAGCCTTAGCACTTTAAAAAGCGAGTGCCTGATGAGCAAGTGGTCTTGTCATGGGAGCAGACGATCGAGGTCACCTTCAAGGAATATGTTTGAGTAGAGGGGATATGATGATGGAAGGTGGAGAGATTGATTCTAGTATTTCACTGTGTTGACACGTGTCCTAACTTTGAAGGTATAAAAACTCCACTAACAATACATCAAATATTGAAATTTTTTTAAAGGCAAAACTAAAAAATTACTACCAAGTTTCATTTAAACTATATTTTTAAAAAATAAAATAAAATAAAAAAGACATTGACAACTTTTAAACCTCACTTATAAATAATTATCCAAAATAAAATCCCATTATATATATATATATATATATATATAAATATTTGGATGAATCAACTTTCGGCATAGCTTTCACTCTTTTAGTCTTACTGTTATATTAGGTTGTTTTAAACCAACTTAGTGCCTTCCACAATCATGATGTTGAACACTAATTAATCTAATTCCACAATTAACACAAACTTTGCCTCTTTTCTTTACCCTCTCCCAAGAACATGAACTTAATCCATATTGGAACCTTGCTCTTAATTTGTATTTAAACTTTAGACTCTATTTGATTAATAAAAATATAAGTATTTTCTTATGGGTTTCACTTCAATTTTTGTAATTTTTTTGCAATTATAGACATCACCACCATCATATATTATTAAAATAAATAATTGATTAAAATTTAGAGACGGTGGTTTAAGGTTTTATTATTTAAAAAATATTATTCTGGTTGATACATAATATCAACGGAGGTCAAGATGGAGAGGAAAATGGTGTCCTGGTGAAGGAGCAGAGAGGAAGAGTATAATAAAAAAATGGGGTGTTTTCAATTCAGTCCCCCGTTCATGAAGATGGGCTCCTTTTTAGTATTTGGATCATGGGTATATCGGGTTAGATCCCGGGTCGAATTACTATTATATATAATTATAATAAAAATAATCTGATCCGAGATTCGACCCGATATACCCATGATCCAAGTACTAAAAAGGAGCCCATCTTTATGACTGGGGGACAATACTGAAAACACTCCATTTCTTTTATGATCTTCTTCATCTCCGCTTCTTGATCAAGATACCATTTCTTTCTCCATCTTGATCTCCGTTAATACTATATATCAACAACACTAAATGAACATGTTTCACCCTCATAATCATATTTTTCTTTTCTAATGCTTTGAGATGAAGAAACTTACAAATATTCTTTTAACCTAAAAGATGAAAAAGAAATTATTTGATAAAAAAAGAAGATTCACACATCAACCAATAGAAGTGAGAATAAGTAATTAAACACTAAAATAGGTTGGATATTGACTTGAAAAGGTGGAGAAGGAATCTAAATCTTGGACTAAAACCCTTCCTTGATCATCATCAGCTACGTTGAAAATAATTAATAATTCCCAAGAAACTTCTATCATGAATAATGACTAATTCATTAAATCTGCATTTTTTATGAAAACTTTAAACAGTTCTAGAAGAAATATAGTGGCCTGATTCATTGATTCATCAAGCTGGAGATTACACAAATATATTTATATATATATATATATATATATGTAGTTTGGGGTGCCTAAAATTTTGACTTTTAAGTATATATTATTAATAAATTAGTCTATTAAGAAGGAAGCATCATTTGATAAATTAGCTCTCAGTTTTTAGTCTTTAATTTACTTTTTATCCTTTGTTTTCAATTCAACCTCGTATTGGAGCTTTGTCATTAGTGGGTCTTTCTTTTATTACCATCGTGGACTTTGTTTTAAAACACTCATCATTTTATATAAGTAAACACGAAACAACAATCATGATCATTTACTTAATATCTTTGACACAATAATATAAGTTTGATCTCTGTATTTAACACATTGCTATTATATTTTTTATTTTTTAAATTATAGGTTTTAAACTAGAATTGATCATGGGTAGAGCCGGTCAGGCTGATACTAAAATTTAGGCTCGTTTTGTAGGTTTTGGGTTCAGTTCGACCTGAAAAATGAGTTTAAAATCTTACCCAAGTCCGACTTAAATAAAAAATGTTAAACTTGAACCAGACTCGGCTCTCTCATATTAATTTTTTTATACTATTTTTTATATAAAAATAAATTTAAAAAATATCATTCATCAAATACACTAAAAACATTAAAATAAATGTTTTTCAACAAATGGAGAATACATTAAAAAATATATTTATGCTTAAATAACATTAAGAATTGTAACTTAGCAAACAAATGTCTCTAAAATAATAGCAAAATTAACAATAAAATAAAAGTTATACAATATTTAAAAAATAACAACAAAATAGTAGCAATATAACAGCAAAACAACAACAAAATGGTAGCAAAAAAGTAGCAGAGGAAAAAATTTAAGCAGATTCAGGCTGGATTGAGCCCGAGCTAAAAATCGTACCCAATGCCAGGCCCGTTTGAAAAATACGTCTTATTTTTTATTCAAGCCCATTTTTTGGGCTTATATTTTTTTCAACCCCTCTTATTTTTTGGGTAGGTCTTTGGACTTAGACAGGTAGCTCGACTCATAAATAGGTCTAATTTAAGTGTTATAGTATTTTTTTCTTCATTTAATTAAAAAATTGGGGTATAAATACTTTAGGAAAAAGGTATATTATATATAGATAAATAGTAATATACAAATTGATAGATGCTTTGCTGACTCATACTACAACAGTCTATTTCATTGTCTTCTCTTCTTTCTATTTGGCATAATTTATCTAATCCACAATTTTATTTAGGGTTTGAGAGATTCATGTTGTTTATGTTTATCTAAACTCAATTTTTGAAATAATTTTTTTAGGTAATTATAAATTAATGTATACTTATTGCACGGACAATCAAGATATAGTACTATTAATAAAATTTAGAAGGGCTTTTTTTTTAATTATGTCAATTTCACGTGATTCATATAGATATATATTTACAAATTTACGTTTCACAATATATTTGAACAAATATTTAAATCAAACTAATAGCTAAACAGATAAAACAACTTAATTGATACTTTTAAAATTCAATTAAAATATTTTAAGATTTAAAACAGATGTAACTAACCCATATTTTAGGAATATTGAGGAATAAACAATCTAAAAATCACAATTCTTGGAACAAAGGAATATATGGTAAAGAGGGTGTTAGATACCTAACACAGACATATCTGAAAATACCTAATTTAACCTGAATCCTGTTTTTTTTTTATCTTATCAATGCTTTAACTTTCAACTCTTCACGACGAAATTAAAAACCCAATTTTTTTTCTTTGCATATTTTCCAGTGAAAATATCGAATCATCACATGAAATTGGTAAATTTTTTTTATGAAAAAGAATGTTACCCTCCCTTTTTGACTTCTAAAAATTCTAGCTTTCTGGTTGTGGTTTCAAACTGGACAAGCAAAAAGGGAATTCAAACACGTTCATGATATTTAATATTTGGTTCAAACTACATCAACAATGGTTTTTTTTTTTGTGTGTGTGTGAAAGTTGTTAGGAATTTAACAAAATTGTTGTTAAATTAGTTCAAACTTTATATGAAGGTATATTTTTCATTCAAAATATTCAAATTTAAAATTTTAATTAAAAATATTGAATTTTTTTATCATTCTAACTCCACGTAAGAGTTGTAATTTAATTTACAAGAAAGAAAAAAAGAGAATGCTAGCCATTGAGTAAGCACACTATCTAGAGAGAGTTTGACTGGAAATTAAAATCAATTAATGACAAATTGGGGGAGGCATGAGCCACCATGGTCATTGTCATCAGCTATCAAGATCACCACCATCAATCCCCACTAATTAACATATTCTCACTGTCTTTCACATATTACTAATATTTTAAATTGAAATTCGATCTAATTTAATCTGTGAATTTAGATATGATTTTTAATGAAAAAAATGTGATTTTAAAATGACTTTAAAATTTAAAATGTGATAATTTCAAAATCGATATATAGGTCTAATTTAAAATCGAAACTTTCTCAATGTCTCCTTTCTTTCTATCTCTTTGTCTAAAACTATTTACAATATATATCAACTTCTTCATTTAATGATAATAATTTCAATGAAAAATTTCATTAAGATACTCAAATATATTCGATTCAAATTGTCCAAATGAGCACTTCACTTATAGTGAACGACAAAATAAAAAAAAAATATACATTAAAAAGATTGGAATTGATTATAAATATTGAGATTCGAATACCAAACTCAAATGAAATAATAGAATTAAACTCTAAATTTGATTTGAATCGATATCCTCAAATTATCTATGATTTTTTTTATCCAATTTTTATGTGATATATATATATATATATTGAGTTCGTTAAATTCTTCTATCAGTTACATGTTGAATTGCAATTGACTTAACAATTAAAAAAGTAAAATTAAAGATGGTAGCAAGTTTTGCGTAGCAATGGCTTGTAATGAAACATAGGTAGGCTCAACCTCCCAAGTTTTAAAATCTTGTCCACCAGGCCAAGTGGATCAGACTTTATTTGTAAGTTGGGAAGCCAGATGATCATGATCTGCAATAAACTTATCATCATCTTCACCAAAATGATGCATGAACATACTTACCAGTGCAGGACTAAAGATGAACAAGTGTCCAGGCACATAAGTCTGCATACAATGCACACCATTCTTGTCTATAATGGAATATCAAAGATTGAATAGAATTCAAGTACCAAATTCTTCACATAAGTTTTGGCATAGGATACAGAAAGCATGAGATCGTTTTGCTCCAGAAAATGTGAATACCATTCTCTATAAACTCATCTTTTTGGATATTTCTTTCATTGATACAACTTTTCTCATCCATAATAATCTTCATCTCTTTTTTTTGCACGAGTGTGAGTAAGAAATTGAGGTGTCCTCTATTTAAGATTAGGCTTAGTAATTTCAATAGCTTTTTTTAGGATTTTTAGAGTTCTTTTGGATTAACAGTGCGTTTACCTATGTTTACCTTGACTGTTTTGTTACGAATTGGCTAATGACATATTACCCTCATCATTAAAATCTTCAATGGCAGGATTTTTTTTTTCTTCACAATGAACAAGTAAGTGCTTTCAATCCCATATAAATAATAAAATAAACAAGCATTCGTTAAATATTACCTTTAATGTGAACTTCGGTCTCTTTGAATTATATTCAAATAAGTTTTCACAAGAAATCAAATATAAGAAATTGTACATGACCAAACTTCTTTTAGAAAAAGTCTTAAAAAGAATCTTAACTTAATTTACTTTTTTCGTGATCCAAACTATTAAATTGTTTAAAAATATTGTCAAAGTAATTAAAGAATTTTTTGATAAAAGAATGTGAAACATATATCGCAAATTAGACGGCAAGCTATGTTAAAAGTGAATTACAACAAACGTTGCATCCAAAACGTGCCATTGACACAACCAATATCCTTTATATTTCTTAAAGCAAACATGAATTTTTTAAGCCAACAAATTACTGATTAAAGTCACAACTAACGTGAATTAAAATCAATTTTAAAATTGACACAAAATTCAAATTCAGATTTTTTATTTTTTATTTTTTAAAATTTTGATTGTAAGCTAAAATCTTTACAAAAAAGATAATAAAGAAAGGTACAATTTTTTTAAAGGAATTGATGAGAAAGGGAAGCACGCGACCACTCAAGTGACATCTTGTCCTTGTCTGCCTAATCTAATCTTAGCCTTAGCTCTCTCAACTCCAACCACATGCGCCCATGGGGTAACATCTTGTCTTATGTGTCTCACCACTATTATTCAATCTTTAAAATATTACTTGCCATTCAATCCAAGAGGCATATATAGGTCTTGACTTACTATTTTCAAATTTATTTTTGTTATTTGGGTTTTGCAATTAGTGTAATGTTATGGGTGTTTTGAAGTTGTCAACATTGCTGAATTTCAACAATAACTCAATTGCTTTGACATTTTGGTTATCTCAAATGTTTCTCTATTCTATTCCACATACTAGTTAAATACCAACATCTTGGAATTTTTAAATAAAAAAGAAATTGACCCAATTTTATTTTCTTTCCTTATGACCAATTCATTTCACTCATAAATTCAAATTGAATTGACCATGGGAACAAGTTATCTCCTTGTTTTAGGGTTTTCTTGGTGACCTATTATTATATTTCTTGAAGGAAAAAAGTATGGTATTGACTTGAAATGAATGTTCAAAGTTGACACAACCCCTTTGACTGAACCCAAATGAAATCCCATTGAGTTGTAATTGTATTAAAATGGGTAATCGTAATTGGACCATCAAAAGAGAACAACAGATTTGAGTTGTAATTGTAATATGGGTAATCATTGTTGGACCATCAACACAGATTCTATAGAGGTAATGAGATAATCCATGTTTCTTAAGATCAATTAAAAATATTGATTGCAACATATAAATCTCAAAATTAAATTTCATGTAATATGTGATTATGAATTGAGTTTTAATTCGATTGGTATGAGCATTGTTGTTAATGCATGAGGACGTGGGTTCGAGCGCGCTGAAGTATATTATTCTCTTATTTATGGGTTGGAGAGGAATTATGGGTAGTTCTAGGTATTATGATAAAAAGAGTAGATATAATCAAAACCTATAATGAGATTATTCAAAGAAAAATTGTAATATGTGATTTTAACAAAATTATTTTTAGTAATTCAAAAGCACTTTTTGACGGTTAAAACAATTTTAATCACAACGATGTTTTTATAATTAAAAAAAAACCTAATTTTAATGGGAATAATGGTAAAAGAAAAAAAACTTATTTATTAATATTAATATTTGCTATACTAATAGTGTATCTTTTTATTCCACAAGTAATGTTAAAGAAATTGTTATGTGTCTCTTTTTTAAAACATTTATTTTCTTTAATATTTTACTATACCCTATAACACACTTGTCAACCCCCTCACCCTACTTGTGGAATCTAAAAACTCCACTAACAGTGTACCAAATATTATTCCTATTTATTAATCTATTTTTATATACATTAATGGATTTATTTAAAATTATAAATATCAAATATTTATTTTTTGTAATATTTATGTTGGATGTACAATTCTTTTTTCTTTTTGAAATTTATTTTAAATATATAGCATTATATATTTAAAGTTGTAAGATTTATAATTTGTATGTATTTTTTTTAATGTACAACGAAGATTCAAACTTAGGTTATTCTTGAGGAAGGTAAACATCCTATTAATGGGCCACAACTTAAGCTTCAATTTGTATGTGATTTTAATATCTAAAATATGGTATGTATATTCAAATTAAAATTTAAAAATAAATTATTTTAATTACTTTTTCTATACAATGTCTAGAACTACCCATAACTCCTCCCCAAAACTTAAATATGAGGATAAAACATACTTAAACACTTTTAAACTCGCATCCTCCTACATTGACAATAATATCAATGTCAACCAAGCTAAAATATATTGAATATTAATTAAATTTACTTATTATTTACTATATAACATCATGTCTAAAATAAATTTTTAACATTAGCTCAACATTTGAAATAAAAAAGTAAAAACTACACTTTTCACAGTAATAAAAAAAAACATTTTTTTTTCTAAACTAAATTTTACAAAAGCATTTTTCAACAACAACAGTAATACTAAACTAGTCCGCATTTACTTATTATATACACAAACAATTACACTGATCAAACGTAAAAATAATTAGATTTATTTATTTTTAAATGTATGTAATTGAATCAAAATTAAACTTTGTTTTATCAAATATTTCTTTTCATAAATACAGAGGGCATTACATCAAACAATAACCAACATCTAATACAAACAAAGACCACTAAAGTTGCATATCCAACTACATTGCATGAGAAAAGTAGTTGAGGACCTCGAATTCGTACAAGTCATGTAACACTCCCTACTCGTATCCGTTGTCGGAATAAGGTACGAGGCATTACTGGAGTTTACACAACCATTTTTCATTAAACTAAGTCAATTTACTATTCATATTCCGAACGTAATTATAATGTCCCTCTATTGGGCTCTAGAAGCCCAAAACATACATTAGAAACGATTCGAGACTAAATCGGGATCATAGGGAATTTTTCGCATAATCCAAAATTTTTTTCTCTATTATAGGGGTCACACGCCCATGTGCTATAGGGACACGCCCGTGTGGTTCAGGCCGTGTGACCAACACACCCATGTGACTTACCTCGCTCCAGGCCGTGTGACCAACACACCCATGTGACTTACCTCGCTCCAGGCCGTGTGGCTTCACACACCCGTGTCCCTAGGCCGTGTAACTCTCTGACTTGCAACTCATGAACAAATTGATCTCACACAGCCAAGGCACACGCCCGTGTTGCTAGGCCGTGTGGTTAATTTTTATTTTCGAATTATGTGCAAGATTCACACGGTCGTATCACACGCCCGTGTATCCAGGCCGTGTACCTCACACGGGCAAGGCACACGCCCGTGTGGGAGCCCGTGTCTCGATCCTGGGCATTCTGTTTTGTAATTTCTGGATACAGGGGACACACGGCCTTGACACACACCCATGTACTAGATCGTGTGTCACACACGGCCTAGAAACACGTAGAGGTGTGCATGGGCTGGGCCGGGCCGGGCCAAAAAAAAATTCGGCCCGTTTTTCAGGCCCGGGCCCGGCCCGACCCAAAATATGGGCCTGAAAAATTGTCCAAACCCGGCCCGGCTAATATTAATTTTTTAACTTATTTTATTAAAAAATAAAATATAATAAATCAAATACATTTAAAAAAATAAAAACAAATATTAAAACAAGAAACAAATAAAAAATGATACTAAAACAAAATACAAAAACATTGAAATTTTTCTACCAATTCACATGAAACGCATGTGGGTATCATATTGCCCTTTTCTTTTTACCCTTTTTAACACCTAGATTCGATTGGGATACATATAGTTTATGATTATCAAGTCATTTACGGTTCCCCACTAATTAATTAATTCAATGATTTGTGTAGCGTACCTCAATGGCTTTCTAGTGAAATCTTTTTAGGTGCATGTGGGTATCATATTGCCCTTTTCTTTTTACCCTTTTTAACACGTGGGTTGATTTTTGATCATTATCGTAATGACCGCTTTGTATTCATACCGCTCGTGTGTTTTCAAGGATGTATTTCACAGTGTCATGCAAATTTACATGAAACGCGTGACTGATTATAAGTCCAATCAGAACAAGGAAAATGGCGCCATGATCTTAATTCAAGTCAAAACATTTCATATCCATTTATTATAGTTCGGTTATCAAATTGCAAAACCCATATAGCATTTATGAATATCTCTTTGCTCTGTTGATGTTGCAATAAATAAAACTGTAATTTGCATCCTTTTTTATCTTCTAATCTAGGCGATTGCATGTCAGCCTAACTGGATAATTATCCTTTGTTTTGTATATATACATAAAAGTGAATATGTCATGATATTTGGCAGTAATAGAGAGATTTGAAGCGGAAAACAAGGCCTAAAGTATCCAAATCCAATAAAACCATGTTGTAAACGTGAGTAGAGGATTCATGATTTTCATGCGAATTTTGTTTTAAATGAGGTTCCATGTGCTGTAAACATTGACTAATCTCCATTCCTAGCAAATAAAATCAAGTAGCAAACTATAGGATCTCAAAGATCATATCGAAATAATATTAAAAACGACAATAGAACAATAAGTAGTTATATTAAAATTGAAACAACTTGTTTGAACTAAAATAATAACCAAATTGATAATAAAACAAAAGTTCTACAATATCGAAATAATATTAAAAACGACAACAGAACAATAAAATACCATAAAAGAACAATAAAACAACATCAAAAAAGCACCAAAACAGCACCAAAATAGCACCAAAATAGTAACAAAACAGTGCCAAACAGCATAAAAATAGCACTAAACAGCAGAAAAACAACATCACCAACATCCCCAAAACAAGTACTCAAAACTCGCAAAATATAATCAACCAACCAAAATATCTATACATTAAACAATTAACATATTTAATTTTATAATAAACTATAAATTGTAAGCTAAATTAAATTGTCAACAGTTAAAAAGGAAGGTAACCTAAAAAGCAACCGAAGAAACATCGTCCTCATCGTCCTCATCGTCATCGTCATTCTTGTCACCAATTTCTAACATGAAATAAGAATAAATAATTAGATTATCAAATTGATAAAAAATAATATAAAATTAACAATAAAAAGAGAATAATAATTGTAACGCCCCAAACCCGGCCCAAACACCATGACCGGATCTAGCATGTCACTTAGGGAGATTTTAAAAGATGTCGCAATTTCGGAAAATATTTTTCTTGAGTTTAACACTTTATTCGAGAAAACTAAATGGTTGGATGATTTGTAAAAGATATACATTTTATATTTATGCCTTAGTGGATTAAAAACAAAAATTTGATACATGCCTTAACTTAATTAAAACGTAAAATGTAAATGTCTAATAATAATAAAAGCCCAAAACAAACGAAAATATGAAGCTAGTGGCCCATGGCCTTATTACAATGAAATTTAAACCCACTAATTAAAAATATTAAAAATAAATAAACTAGTAAAGTCTTTGCTGAATCAAAATAATCCTCGCATGGCCACCTTGCGCTCTTCTCCAACCCGGTCAAATGCACTAGGTGCTACCAAAGATGTTAAATAATGGGGTGAGTCGCAAGACTCGGTGTGTGCAACCCTCGTGCACCATCGAGTTGGGCCTTAGCCCCACAGAGCGTATAACAGAGTATAATATATCGAAAAATATGCAGAGCCCAACCCAATCCTAGGTTTCCATCCGCTACACACCACCCTTACCGCCAATCACACCATTGGGGATTTCTACAATCAACCCACACCGCTACACACCATCGATGGCGGTCATGCTGCGCAGATAGTCGCTCATCGCCGATCATGGCAATAGCCACTACAATGATCATGGCAAAAGCCACTACAATGCATCATGGCAAAAGCCACTACAACGTAACACTTCCCTTTCATCAATCACCCAACCCCATGCAATCACGTAAACCGGCATACATGTTCATCATACCAAATCGATGAAACATTCACTTTAGAATGACAGAGATCACTAACCCGGTGATTCGCCTTTACCCTCCTCGGGTTTTCAACATGACCATGCCAGGTATTTCGACATTTAGCGAATATAACAGATTTATAAACATATACTAACAAGCAATCCAAATGGTGTGAGAATGTTACACACCTGATTAATACGTAGGACTACCCTCTACGTCGATACCCTCGCAATCGGATCTACTTCCCTTTGTCTACAACTTTGCTCAAAAGCCTGAAGAACGCAAAGATAAGGCCTCTCCTATATTCGGCCAAGGGTTAGTGTTTTACCCGAATTATATGCTTAAATTAATGAGATCTCCTTACCTTGAAATCCCGAAAGTGATACGATCCAAGGGCTATCGAATTACGGCTTAGAAATCTAAGCGATTGAATCCCCTTCAAATCCCGGAATGCCGCAAACGATAGAAAACACCCGATTAGTTAACCATATAGCCATTCGGATAAGATCTCTAAAAGCCGGAAAAGAATACACAAATCGACATTTACCTCTATAGATGATTTCGGCTACCCCCTTGCAGAAAGATTCGGCAATCCCAGAAGAAGATCGAAGCGTAGAAGAGTATAGATCTAGGAATTCTGACTTTTAAGAAAATCCCGAAAAGATGAGAAAAGAAAACAAGTGAGATGGCCTTCAAATTTTCGGCACACCCCTTGCCATACTAAACCAATTCTCTTCCCCTCTCCCGTGTTTGATTTTCTACCAACTCTGCAACCAAATGATAACTCCTATCTTTCTTCCTTATCTTAATCTACTAACTCCTCCAAAATAGGCCTAATATCCACATGTTATATACATTAAAAATCCCCTAAATAATAGCCTTGTGCCGTCCCCTAGCTCCTCTTTAAGTCACAGAATTTGGCCCAATAACTTGGGCTCCAAGCAACCAAAACTTGGGCCTTCTCCATCCACTAGTGATGCCCCCCTTTTCTCCTCTATGGCGCCACCCTACTTTGGGACCACAAGCCCAACTTGACATTTTAAACAACCAAAACCTTATTTTAAGCCCTAGAGTATCTAAACAGAATATTTAATCAAGGCCTCAGCCCAAACCTGAACCCAATTTGCACCTCAAATTCTCAAATTAACACATTAAACATGTCTACACATTAAACGCATAAGCCCATTAATTCGGGATGTTACAGTTCTACCCCCCTTAAAATAAATTTCGGCCTCGAAATTTACCTGCTAACTATCAATCATACTACCCAAGTCTCACCACTATGCTTCCGCTGCAAACTCTAATTCTAAAACCAAAAGAAACACTTAGGATAATATGATAGAGTACGCACCGGTATTCGCATCTGGAGCGTCCTCGTCTCCTTGCACTCATTCTTCCGATTGACGTTTATCTGGTTAGAAATTTTATGAATTAATAGTTTTCTTCCACCGATTAACCACGCAATCTTTATGAATGTGAGTTTAAGAGTAGTTCTTTCGAATTCGAAATTATATCTACAAGTTTCAGTCTCAAGTTTGTCTCCTAGTTCTAGGAACCACACACATCAACCATCAACATACAGACGACACCATGAACCCACATTCAACACATAGGGTATTTTCGTCATTTCACTACCCAGGGGTATTTTCGTAATTTTATCTTACAGGGTATTTTCGTAATTTTTTGAAATAGGGTTCCTTGGTGATTTTGTGAAAGAAGGGTATTTTGGTAATTTTTACAATCCGGGGGTATTTCGATAATTTTACAATCCGGGGGTGTTTCGGTAATTTTACAATCCGAGGGTATTTTGGTAATTTTACAAATCAGGGATATTTTGGTCATTTATAAATCAGGGGTAATTTAGTAGTTTTACAAAATAGAATGGCTGGTCTCTTTCGGGTTTTAGTTATAAATTTTGGCCCGTCAACAAGTCCTCATGATTAAGGTGAACGGTCACTACGCACCAGGTAGGATTCTAGCGAAGAGGAGGTGAGTCACTAGAACTGCTTAAATACCAAGCTCTCCCTGAATCCAATCCTAGACATGCGTATGCCTGTTGCCACACCCTAATCTCGCAACTTGTTCACAGGTTTGTTTGGTTGGATTAAATCTTATGCAATTGAGAGTTGTTTAACTAGGCCTAAGGTCCATCAAGCTCTAATTAAAATAATATATGTCCCTTAAAGCCCATCAAGCCCACATATATATATATAACACACAGTGAGTTCTGAATACTTACCTGGCAGACTTGGGCTGGAGACGCAGGTGCCATGCCGAGAAAACCCTCCTATGTTATTTATAAACATGCATGTTTTCAAAAACCCAACTTTAGAAAACGTTTTGAGCCCAAAACCCCAAAGCCGAGTTTTAAACCCTGCTCTGATACCAATTTGTAACACCCCAAACCCGGCCCAAACACCATGACCGGATTTGGCATGTCACTTAGGGAGATTTTAAAAGATGTCGCAATTTCGAAAAATATTTTTCTTGAGTTTAACAATTTATTCGAGAAAACTAAATGGTTGGATGATTTGTAAAAGATATACATTTTATATTTATGCCTTAGTGGATTAAAAACAGAAATTTGATACATGCCTTAACTTAATTAAAATGTAAAATGTAAATGTCTAATAATAATAAAAGCCCAAAACAAACGAAAATATGAAGCTAGTGGCCCATGGCCTTATTACAATGAAATTTAAACCCACTAATTAAAAATATTAAAAATAAATAAACTAGTAAGGTCTTTTCTTTGAATCAAAATAATCCTCTCGCATGGCCACCTTGCGCTCTTCTCCAACCCGGTCCGATGCACTAGGTGCTACCCGAAAGATGTTAAATAATGGGGTGAGTAAGCGAGACTCTCGTGTGCAACCCTCGTGCACCATCGATTGGGCCTTAGCCCCACGCAATGTATAATAGAGTATAATATATCGTAAAATATGCAGAGCCCAACCCAATCCTAGGTTTCCATCCGCTACACACCACCCTTACCGCCAATCACACCATTGGGGATTTCTACAATCAACCCACACCGCTACACACCATCGATGGCGCTCATGCTGCGAGATAGCCGCTCATCGCCGATCATGGCAATAGCCACTACAATGAGATCATGGCAAAAGCCACTACAATGATCATGGAAAAAGCCACTACAACAGAACACTTCCCTTTCATCAATCACCCAACCCCATGCAATCACGTAAACCGGCATACATGTTCATCATACCAAATCGATGAAACATTCACTTTAGAATGACAGAGATCACTAACCCGATGATTCGCTTTTACCCTCCTCGGGTTTTCAACGACCATGCCGGTATTTCGGCATTTAGCGTAATATAACGATTTATAAACATATACTAACAAGCAATTCAAATGGTGTGAGAATGTTACACACCTGATTAATACGGAGGACTACCCTCTATGTCGATACCCTCGCTAATCGGATCTACTGCCCTTTGTCTACAACTTTGCTCAAAAGCCGGAAGAACGCAAAGATAAGGCCTCTCCTATATTCGCCAAGGGTTAGTGTTTTACCCGAATTATATGCTTAAATTAATGAGATCTCCTTACCTTGAAATCTTGAAAGTGATACGATCCAAGGGCTACTGAACTCTGGCTTAGAAATTTAAGCGATCGAATCCCCTTCAAATCCCGGAATGCCGCAAACGATAGAAAACACCCGATTAGTTAATCATATAGCCATTCGGCTAAGATCTCTAAAAGTCGGAAAATAATACACAAATCGACATTTACCTCTACAGATGATTTCGACTACCCCCTTGCAGAAAGATTTGGTAATCCTAGAAGAAGATCGAAGCGTAGAAGAGTATAGATATAGGAATTTCGGCTTTTAAGAAAATCCCGAAAAGATGAGAAAAGAAAACAAGTGAGATGGCCTTCAAATTTTCGGCACACCCCTTGCCATACTAAACCAATTCTCTTCCCCCTCTCCTGTGTTTGATTTTCGGCCAACTCTGCAACCAAATGATAACTCCTATCTTTCTTCCTTATCTTAATCTACTAACTCCTCCAAAATAGGCCTAATATCCACATATTATATACATTAAAAATCCCCTAAATAATAGCCTTGTGCCGTCCCCCCTCTAGCTCCTCTTTAAGTGCCGAATTTGGCCCAATAACTTGGGCTCCAAGCAACCAAAACTTGGGCCTTCTCTATCCACTAGTGACGCCCCCCCTTTTCTCCTCTATGGCGCCACCCTACTTTGGGACCACAAGCCCAACTTGACATTTTAAACAACCAAAACCTTATTTTAAGCCCTAGAGTATCTAAACAGAATATTTAATCAAGGCCTCAGCCCAAACCTGAACCCAATTTGCACCTCAAATTCTCAAATTAACACATTAAACATGTCTACACATTAAACGCATAAGCCCATTAATTCAGGATGTTACAATAATTACCCGTTGAAAATCCCTTAGCTCGCATCCAATCATCAAGGCAAACAACGGCTTGAACCATTTTTGGCTTAAGTGAACTTCTCAAAGGTGTGATAACTTTCTTACCCATGCTAAAAGCGGACTCGGAAGCTACAGTCGATATTGGAATTGCCAAAAGATCACGAGCCAATAATGAAAGCTCATTATATTGAACTGAACTTTTGCTCCAATAATCCAAAAGATCTATTTGACTATTCAACTCAAGCTCTGGTTCCTCCAAATAAATGTCCAAATGTGACTTTTCACTCTTAGTGCTAGATTCATTTAAATACCATTTATAATAATCAATCTCATCAAAATCTCCCCCAAAACCAACGTTATTAACATTGTATTGATGCAAACTAGAATCAACGGGATCTTTATCTGAGACATTAGAATTCTCGGCCAAAGAGGAAGATGTGGATTTGGATTTCTTAGCATACTCATCAAGCAAGAGTCTAAGATTGCTAAGAATGGTTTCAACAAAATCAAGCATGAATACCATAGATTGTAGTAAAGCAATATCGCATATAATTCAACTTGTAACGAGGATCTAAAATTGCAAAGACATGACAATATCAACGAATACTCACCCCAATATTTATTAAATTTTTCTTGCATTTGTTTAACCATTGGAGTTAAAAAGAATAAGGACCTTTAATCAGATCAAGCAAGACTTTGTGAACCTTCCAAACCCCTCTGAAATAAAGATTGGCCGTCGGATAATCGTAACTTAAAAAAATACAAGTCACATCATAAAAGACTTTCAAAAATTTGCAAAGAATAAAGAACATTTCTCCACTCCTCGTCGAAAAGTGCAAACATTTGATAGTCTTTATCCCGCTGGCCCCAATAATCTAGCACATCTTTATAGTAGAGAGAAGATTCAAGCATCAAATAAGTAGAATTCCATCTCACACACACATCTTGATGCAACTTTTTGGTCACATTCAAATGAAAACTTTTGTCGGCCACATCATAAAATCTTTTCCTACTAATTCCTGACTTTTTTATGTACTTAATTCTATTTCGAATCTTACCAACAACATCATCAGCAAGTTCCAAACCAGCTTTAACTATAAGATTCAAAATATGTGCACAACATCTAACTTGAAAAAAAAGCACCATCACACAAAATAGCTCGGTTCGCACGAAAATGATTTTTAAGACAAGAAACCAACACATCATTATAAGAAGTATTATCCAAAGTGATGCTAAAAATTTTCTTGTCTATACCCCATTAAGATAAACATAAAACAAGTTCATCCGCTATGTTCAAACCATCATACGGAGGAAATAAAGCTCTAAACCTTATGATTCTCTTTTGTAGCTTCCAATCTTTATCAACCCAATGAGCAGTAATGCAAATATATTCATCATTAGTATGCTCAATTCCAATTATCGGAAGTTAGACAAATTAAACCGGTGCTTTAGCTAACTCTTCTTTAACATGATCTCTCTCTTTTGCATAATACATTAGGACATCCCTAGCAGCTGTAAATCTACTTATATTCTTAAAATTAGGACTAGCAATTCTCATCATGTATCTAAATCCCGGTTATTCAACTGTCCTAAATGAATGCTTGCCACACACAAGAAAAGTAGAAACAGCTCGACGACACTCATCAGCATCAAACTTGTAGTTTTTTATAGATGGACCACCTCCTAATGATGGTTGATTGGCTATAGTGTATTGAGTGATGTCCTTATTAACTTTTTTCAAACATTGATTTAGATGACGTCTTAAATGAGAGGTTCCACTAGAAGATTTAGCAAAAAAGATACTCTTACAGTGATTACATTGTGCCTTCAATTCATTTTTGTCCTCGTATTCAAGCTTTGTCATTTCATCCCACACCTTTGAAGTGGTAGACTTTTGACGTTTGGTAGCACTTTCATACTCATTAAACCCATCGTCCACAGGTATAGGAGTGTTCGAACTAGCCATGGTCATAAAAACTCAAGTCCTGGAATCCAAATAAACCAAAAGTTAATATAATTGTTCAACAATTATATATAATATATGAATCATTCCATATTATTATTTACTACTATCATAAAATGTTAGCTAAAATTAGCCCAAATTATTCCTGCCACAAATTCAATTAGAAGCCATTACAGTGGGAAGCATTGGATTCTCCAAAAAAAACACTTTAATGTTTCAAAACTAAGATTCAAATGGTATCAATTTATTTTTATTTTAAATACACTTTGTTTTTTATTTTAATTTTTTTATTCAAAAATAGTTTTAAAACATACAGATAACTTAATAAATTTTACTTTCCTCTATGAATATAGCTTAACATAATTAAATTAACTAGTTAATTAATATAGATTTTAGTTTAATTAATTATTCAAATTTATAAATGTGTTACGTAATTAAATTAACTAGTTAACATAATCACTATTGTTCTCACTTACCTTCAATCTATACTTATAGCTTAACATAATTAAATTAACTAGTTAATTTAATATAGATTTTAGTTTAATTAATTATTCAATGTAATAAATGTGTTACGTAATTAATGGAAGCAATAAAAAACATTGCTAAATCAACCAAAATGCTGAATGTTAGGGTATTTATGGGGAATTATATATAGTAACATATATTAAATCTTTGTTACATAATTAATGTCAGGAATAAAAAGAATTGTTAAAGCAACCAAATTACAGAATGTTAGGATATCCGCCAAGTTAATCAAGAAGTGTTTCACAATCATAAATTTTATGACTAAAGAAAGACATCAACAAGAGTGCATCCACCTACTAGCAAATATCGAGAGAATTTCCATAAATCTGAAACCAACACATAAGGCAATAAACAAATATCATCATCATTAGGTACTGACACAAGTTGCACCCCAAATTTTAGATTTTACATGTTCACAACCAATATCACCATCAGCAGAATGCAGATGTTTTCAGCCATTTACCCTTTCTTTTTCCTCTCATTTTAATGAAACAATTAGCTGTACTCAAAAGAAAGAACAGTACAAGGGAGTGAAAGAAAATTGAGAATATATTTCAGAACACCAACATAAATTGCTTCCACCTGAATGAAAAACTTTTCACATCAATAAATCCATGAATTCACTTGACAGCAGATTGTAAACAAACGGTTAAAAAAAATGTGAAGGCAAGAACCTAAAATGAATTTCAACCTAAGTAAAAATGTCTAGCACTCCAACTAAAAGAATATCCTAACATCTCAAAATTGTTACATAGATGACCTATTTAACAGACAAGACTATGCAGCAGAAGCATTGTCAACAGGAGCCAATAAAAGTTCACCCAAACCAGCTTCAAAAGAACAGGATTTATTACAGTGGGCAAGAAGTTGAGCAAGCCCATACTCTTTTCATTAAGTGATAAAGTTAAAAAAAAAAAAAAAGAAGAAGAAGAAGAAGAGGCTTACAGCTTACTGTGTTGTTGTGGCCGAGAGGTGGAGACTGCTGGATCAGAAGAGGTGGTGGCCAGTCGTGAGTCGTGACTTAGGGATTTTGGAAATGGGAGATGGGGAGGAAGAGGAACTATGAAGAAAGGTAAAGTCAAGCAAATGAAAAACTAAAAGAAAGGTAAAGACTAAAGAGTAAAGAGTAAAAACGTAACTTAAAAATTTAAAAAAAGATTAAAAATAAATTATTTAATATATTTAGAGTCGGGTCGGGCCGGGCCCAGGCCAAGAAATTCTTACCTGAGGCCCGACCCGTTTTCTAAACGGGCCTCATTTTCTGTCCAAGCCCATTTTTCGGGCCTATATTTTTACCTGAACCTTCCCATTTTTCAGGCGGGCCTTCGAGCCGGGCCGGGTGGCCCAGCCCATGCTCAGCTCTAGACACACGTCTGTGTGTCTACCCGTGTGGACAAAAACAAGGCTATATCCAAGCCTCATTTCTCACCCAATTGGTCTTTTACTTACATCAACATTTAAATATGTTCAAGATTCAATTTATATGGTTAAATATCTAAATTTATCAATCAACTATTCATATATATATATATAGACATATTCATAAATTTTTATAGCATTCTTAACCATCATCTTCATCCCTATACGTATACCATCTCATCATTTGTTCATTTTAAACCCATATCAAACATGATAAAATCATAATATATGTAACTCAAAACTTACTAAATACAAGCCATACCAATGACTAGTTACAGTTAAATCATTTATAAGCCAACATTAACTAATTAACCTATACATGCCATTATAACCATAATTCATTTACCATACATACCAAAATAGGCCGATGGATAGTGTGAGTGATCTCCGTCGAGCTTCCTAACCAACGAGCTTCCGAAAACTCACTCATTTAAATTTAATATAAACATACAAGGCATATTCAATCATCTTGATCACGAGCCCTAACACATAACCTCATCACCCTTGTTAGTTGTACACTTCATATAAATACCAAGAAACATGTATGGGCTAAATTCTCATTAAATTTTTCATATATATAGACAATTTCACATTATGTAATCATATAACATATATCAACCATATCTCTGTATTTTAAATACATTTTCATAACAACTTGTCTTGATTTCATACTATTTTATATTTGAGCTTTACTCATCAAAGTATTTGAAATATCATCTTTATGCAAATAGTACACATGAGGTACATAATTCCATAATTATGAATGAATTTATCAAACATATTCCATGTTCATATATCATAGTCTCATTTCTCCATATATCAATAACCATCATTTTCTTATATTTCAGATAAATACTTGTAACCATACATAAGTATGCAATTCGCTATTTCTTTCTGTCAAAATGACAAATTCTTGTGAATACGCTCACCAATTTCATAATTCCATGTATTTATCATTTTCCATATTTATCATGTTGAATTCCTCGGAATTTTGATTGATTTCCTGTAGTACACTCATGGTGTACAATCTCATTAACCGTCAATTCGTACACATATATACATAAGTCCTTTTTAGAGAGCATACTCCCGCGAACCTCATTTCTTACAACAAGATTACTAGTCCAGGCTAAATCCCCTGTAAGAGAGCACACTCCCGCGAACCTCATTTTTTACAGCGAGATTACCAGTCCAGGCTAAATCCCCTGTAACATATGCTCAAAGAGTATTGTCGGGGTTACCAGTCTAGGCTAAATCCCCTGCAATGACAATTACTCTAATGAGCTTAATTTGGATTACCCGTCCGGGCTAAATCCATTTCACACATATTCTTCAGGAGGGCTTATATCAGGATCACCCGTCCGGGTTAGATCCTTTTCACACATATTCTTCGGGAGGTCTTATATCAGGATCGCCCGTCCGGGCTAGATCCTTTTACCACAAATCCTTTTCAAAGTGATCCATCGAATTCCATTCCATTCAACCGGGATTTATTTCCTTTTTATTGAATATTATCAACATTACATCAATAATCATACATTGAGCATTCAAATCACATTTTCATCACATAAACATACATTTCAAACATTTAAGAATACAATTCAAGTTACACAAACTTACAATTCGATTTTTATACCATAACGATAATCTTAATATCATAATAAATATTTGAAATAAAACATTATATCATTTCTAATTCAACGTTTATCGATTATAATCGGGCATGTGATCAATTTATACACAAGTCATTCATATACTTTCCTCCTCCTCCTCTCCATTCAACATCCTTAATGTATATGTCACGCTTATAAGTAACATTATCTATAATTTCACTATTTACTTATATGTATATTCAAAGCTGTCCATCCGTGTCATAGTCACTAAATTATTTTTATCTTGAGCTACAGAACTTCAAATTAAGATCCGCTTGATTTTTTTGAAACTAGATTCATATATCCTTCTACCATAAAAAATTCAAAATTTATAGTTTATCCAATTAGTACAGTAAAATCTTCAAATTTATCCCTATTCTGCTGTTTGACAGCTTTGACCTTTGCTTACTAAAAATTAATTATCTCTTAACAAAGAATTTGGATGATATTCCCGTTTGTTTCTATTGAAAATAGATTTAAACATATAAATTTAAGCCCCTAATTATTTTTCTCCAATTTTTGATGATTTTCCAAAGTTAGAACAGGGGAACCTGAAATCATTCTGACATTGTCTCACATAATTTATTATATCTCATGATTTACAATTCCATTGCTTTTCTATGAGAAACTAGACTCAATAAGCTTTAATTTCATATTTTATTCATCCTCTAATTTGATTCCTACATTTTTTGGTGATTTTTCAAAGTTAGACTGCTGCTGCTGTCCAAAACTATTTTAGTGCAAAATGTTGATTACCATTTTTCCCTAAACTTTTAATACATGACAATTTCGTCCCTAGGCTCGGAAAATGAAATTCTTGCAATTTAATCCTTATTCAAAGACTAATTATTCTCATACATACCAACCACAGCCCATGAATTCCATGAAATTTCAGAATTTTCCATAAACTCAACACTTTTCAATTTAACCCCTAAAACATGTTTTCATCAAAAATTCTTTAATAAAACACCTTTAAACATCCATTAACATCTCAATTTCAACATCAAATAACAAAAATAATATGAACTTATCAATGGTAACTTCCAAAATTTTCAAAAAAATCAAAAAATAATAGAATACTAAGTTGGACCTAATTGTAAAATTCCAAAAATATAAAAATTTCAAGGAAAAAGCAAGAATTGAACTTACTTGAAGCTAAAATATGAAAGACCATCTCAAAACCCTCTTCCATGGCTGTTTTTTACAGAAAGTTGAAGAAGAAATGGCCTAGAAATCATTAAAATCAACTTTGGCCATGTAACTTTTGTTAAAATTCAAATTTTGTCCTTTTCACATAAAATTTTTTGATTTTTTTCATGCTATGCCGCTTCAGTCATTTTAAAATGGTCAATTTTTCTTTTTAGTCCTTCCTTATTTAATGGTTAAGCTATTTAATCACTTTAGCAAGTTTTGCACCTTTTCAATTTAGTCCTTTTTATCTAATTGACTACCGAAACGTTAAAATTTTCTGACGAAATTTTAATACTACCTTATTGACACTCCGTAAATATTCTCAAAAATATTTATGGCTCGGTTTATAACACCGAGATCTCAATACCTCTTTTTCTCAATTTCTTAACCAAATAAATCTTTATAAAACACAATTTACTATTTCAATTTTTTTTTAAAAGCTACATTTGGCTTGTAAATATTAAATAATATAATTTACGAGTTCATTTGCAGGATTTGGTGGTCTCGAACCACTATTTCCTACATCGCTGAAATTTGGGCTATTACAAGTCAAAGCCCCAAAAAGGCACATAAAACCTTTACCATTTTATAAAAGACAATGGGCCTCCATTACTCAAATCAATTCTCCTACTGATGATTTGGAGCAAAGAAGGACTTTGGCACACTTAACCATTATTAGATGAACAACAAATCAAGGTAAAAGGCTTAAATATGAAAGAGTTTAAAAAAGAGTAAGAAAATGAAGAAATTGTAAAAATGATGAAACAACATAATTGATAAGCACTGCTAGCCTCTATGTCTACCATGTTGAGTTACATCAACAACATTGATGAAATCCACCATTGAACATCACAAAATCAATAAAAATATAGGCTCTGATACCATATAACATGAATTACAAATTGAAATTAAAGGTTGAAATATGAAAGCGTTTAAAAAAAACAAAAGGAAGATAATGAAGGAACAGTAAAAATGATGAAACTGCAAATTTGATACATTGGTCTAAAATAAGGAGTACAAAGTCAACTAACTAACCACCTTTGGCAACAGACTGAAAACAATTCGTGACTAATTTCAGAATCAAGTCAATTAGTCAGACTTATAGTTAACTCTAATAATCATCAAGGTAAACATAACCTAAATGCAAAAAGTCTCTATTCAAATCATTATCGTCGTGACAGTGAAAAACAAGTACCCGAGAACTCAAGCAACATCACAACAACTGAAAAGATTGAGTTGCCATGGGTTGAAAAGACCACGTGTCATCATCTTGTGAGGCCAAATAAAGGCCAAAAACTTATTATTTCAAAAGATCGTGTCTTGTCTTGTCGAAAAAAAATAGCCAACTGCTAGCAAAAGAGAAGCTCTAGAGCATAACCAACGATATGGGTGACAAATGACTACTCAACGATAAAACCATCGGCTACCATTAACAATTTAAAAAAGCACTAGAGCTTTTGCTTAACTCCTACCATTCAAGATTTCTGAAAACTAAAATTTTATATGTCTATAATTATACTAAATCGAAATATATGCATTATATTTAAAATCATGTTAAAACTTATATTTCAAGATTTATTCTAAAAAAATGTTAAATTTTTAATATTTAATGAATGATAAATTAATTAAATCAATCATCCTCTACTGCCTATATGAATGTAATTAATATCATAATATAGTGATTTTAGCAACACCCTGTTAGTATAGTATTAGCTTTATGAAGGAAGAAAACGTAGAGTGCAATCTTTTTAATTTCCATTATTTTGTTTGGTGTCATTTTAGGAATACCCTTTCTTGTTCTTTCTCTCTTCATTAAATATAGCCTCATCAAATTCAACATTATATTCCTCAATTTGGATGATTCAAGAGAAAACTAAAGGCAATGGTGTTTATTAAGATTTCCAAATTAAAATTGAATTTCCAAACTGGTGGGCTTCCATTGTTACAACATTTTGTACAACCCCAACATATGAAGATGAGACAAGTTTGGTCTTCTTTTTACTTCTACAAATTACATAGTGGAACAGGCAACTGCATGATAATGGACCTGATAACGTCAGAGCCAAGGATTGAGTAAAACTATAAATTTGAAAAATAAGTTTACATAAAAAAATAAGGTTATTTTTTAAATGGGTCAAGCCTCGGGTAAGAATTTTTTTACTTAAGTCTGACTCAACTTGAATAAATTGTTTTACTGCTATTTTACTGTTACTTTCTGGATATTGTATAACATTTGTTTTATTGTTAATTTTACTACTATTTTAGAGGCATTTGCTTACTAAGTTGCAATTATCTTAAGGCCCGTTCGTTATTCCGTTTTTGATGAGCTTTTGCTCAAAAAGTACTTTTGCTGTAGAAGCAATAAAGAACAAACAGCTTCTTGGCTGATATTTCTGGCTTAAGAAAAGTGCTTTTGCACAAATCGAGATGGAGAAATTTCTGGCTTTTCTCAGCCAAAAGTGCTTATGGCTGATATTTTACCATTTTATCCCTGCTTTTTCTAGACGTTAGAAGAATTTTTTCCCCTTTTCTTGTCTGAACTTTACTTTTCTTCTCTGGTTTGTTCCTAAGAGCCACCACCGGTTTGTTCCAAGCCTTTTACATTTGTTCTTTTTCCTGAAAATATTAACTGAAGCTAGCTATCTCAAGGACTACCATCCATCATTCAGGTAAAAACTAAAAACCCAGCTCTGTTTTCTCCTTATCCTTTCTGTTAAACATGTATGTTTAAGGTTATATTTCATTTTTCAGCAATGTAAATTTCTAGTGGTGTTCATGTTCCTTTAGTTCCTTCATCAGAAAAGATTCTTTCTAAATGTGTTTAAGAGTGAGTAGGTTTTGCTTTATGTTAACAATTATATCTGTCTCTCTTGTTCTTCATACCCTTTTTTTTTGGGTGTTTTCTTTGTTGTGATTGTTTCAATGGAGTTTTAATTTAATTTGGTTGATTTGTGGAAATGTTTTTAAACTTATTCGGTATTCATTTCGTGATCTGGTTTTTTGCACGATTTGATTTTCTTTTTTTGGTTCTGTGATTATGTTATGGTGATTAAATAAGTTTTTTTTTAACTAGAATCAAGTTTAAGCTTTCTTTAAGCGTAATAATATGTGATTTTAGGCAATTTATTAAAGGTTGAGTTGTTCCAGAATCAAGAATCTTTTTTCACTGTTGCTTGTGGTTAGATTTAGAAATTGAAGGTTTTCTTATTTATAGCTTGTTTCTTTTTTGGCACTTGGCAGTTCAGGATTCTAAGAATTGTCTTTGTTGATGAAACAATGTTTATCAACATATATGGTTTCTTTGTTATTATATTCGCTATACCTTATTTACCCAGCAAACATATATGGTTTCTTCTTCAAGTTCATCTACTCCTTCATTTTGCATTAGTCATTTAATTCTTTCTTCCATGTTTTACTTTCAAAGTTATCAAGCAAAATTTGGGGAAGATAAACGAGATTTTTCATGGAGTTATAGAGCTTTTTGGTCTTAAATTTGCAGGAGAAAATGGAAATATAGGAAAAAGTAGTTTTATTGGATTGGTTGTTTGAATCAGGTAAAGATATTGTATGTAACTGTATTGAAGCTGTCGAGGGTGTGTGGATTAGCAGCTAGGGGATTGTTTGGTATGATGTTCTGAAGTTGATGTATGTGATGTTTGCTGTTTATTGCTGCCTTTTAATCTTTTATGCTTGCCTATTACATTTTTCGCATAAGAAATAGATGGTGGGTGCTCACATTGCTTGTTACTGCAGATAGCCACTGCGCCATTTGGAGGAACTTCTGGATGAGCTAATTGCAATAGTTGTAAGTTCTTTTTCCATCATTGATGTGAATGGTTATGTTATACTGTTCCGGTATTTGCATGGTAATTTTTTTTCTTGAGCAATTTGAATTGTTTACAAGAAACTGATATTAAGATAGAACAACTATGGATAGCTTGAAGCTGTGGTAGGGATGTCCTTCCCAAGCTGGTTAATGAGTATTTTCTTAAAAATAAAATAGCGATTTTCAATCAAATCAACTCAAGTAAAAAAATGGCATTATATGATCACTTCATTGATCAAATGTAACACCTTCGATTTAGTCAAAACTTCTAGATGAGTCATAAGTGTTGCATAGCAGGAAAAACTAATATGCCGAAACACAAATAATACTAATGTTATTTTACACTTTCTGTAGTATTTATGTTCAAAAAGTTACCTTTAGCAAAATACCAAATTAATTGGGCCATCCTTCCAACATTAAAATTGAGCTATGACTTGAAAAAGTTAAGCCCAAAACTTTAAACCATAAAACTGGTGGGGGAATGCTATCTAATTCCAAGCAGCTAATTTTATTTTATTGAAAAAGACAAAATCCAAAGCAAGTGTCAAAGAAAAAGTGAATGGTAATTTGATAAGACCAATATAGAAGAAAACAGAGCAGAGAAAAAGAAGAATTTGATATCTTCATTTATGCTTTTTCTTGTACACTGCGGTACTACATATATCTGTGTGCCATTAAATACTGCATACTGTGAAAGATTATCAAACATTTCTCAATGTTGTTTCTTGGCAACTCTATCGTGATTATGATATAGAAGAAAAACCAGTGATATGGAAATATAGGAAAAAATAGTTTTATTGGATGGAAATATTTCATCCTGCTTGAAATTTAATTAAAATATTATGTTTGTATTATGATCATATTCAATGCGTGTCACTTTATGATCCCTTGATGAGCTCATTTTTGGTTGTGAGAATTTTGGTATTTTATATAGCATCTGCTGGGATGGTGTCTAAAATAATAATGCGATCCTTTGTTGAGTGGGGGTGAAACGAATATAAATATTTTGATACACATGTTAACAAATATACGTATGTGACATTTGATTTTCTTGATTGCCTGGCTGAAACGAATATGTTTGTATACACAATAGATGAGTACTTCGGCGATTGAAGTTAGTGGTGAAAAAGTGAAAGCAATGTGGGATAAGAGATTGACAGAAATATTTTGTGATATTTGTATTAAAGAGATATTGAAAGGCAATAGGCCTGGTACTCATTTCACAAAAGATGGATGGTTGAAAATAATGACCAACTTTGAGAAAGAAACGGGCAAGGGTTTTTCACAAAGACAACTTAAAAATAGGTGGGACGCCTAAAAAGAAATGGAAAGCTTGGAAAAAACTTAAAGGCGAAGATACTGGTCTAGGGTGGAATCCTATAAAAAGAACCGTTGATGCATTGGATGATTGGTGGGAGAGTAGGCTAAAGGTACATTAATAATTCTGAATATTTTTGTTTTTCTTTTCTTTTCAATGAGGTTATTGATAATTACTGTTATTAAACTATCATTTTATATGTAGGTTATGCTTGAAGCTCAAAAATTTAAAACATCGGGCATTGATCCTGAATTCGAAGGGAAGTTGGACCAAATGTTCATGGGGATAGTTGCAACAGGTGATAAAGCATGGGCACCTTCTTCCGATACAAATCAGCATCGATTTTCTTGAGGATGTTAACAATGAAATACCAAGAAGAGAATGAAGAAGAGAATGTGAGAAACGATGTTCGCATTTTAAATGATGTTCACATTTCGAATGATGTTCACATTTCAAATGATGTTCAAATTGATGGAAACGGGCAAAAAAGAAAAAACCCTGAGATATCAAGTTCACGTTTTAAACCTGGAAGAAAGAAATCCTCAAAGCAAATTAGAGGGGCTGCAAGATTGTCCAATCAAATAGAAAAATTATGCAATGCAACTGACAATATGAGTCAAGCCACAGCTAGTTTGACTCTGTTATGGATCCATATGGTATTTGAAGCGATCAAAGTGCTCGACAAAGATGTCGTAAGAAGTTCCAGAAGCTAGTCCGCTATACTTTTTCGCACTTAGATTATTGCTCAATAAGGACAAGCGAATTATGTTTTTATCAATTAATCCCAAGATTAGAGCTTTGTGGCTTAAGACGGAAATGGAGGATAGTTGAAAATTTTCCGATCTTCTACTGTTTAGAGATATCTATTATGTGACTAAAAAAAAAATGTTAAACTAGTTTTATCAATAGTTATTTATGTTTGGTTTTTGGATATTGAATTTATGTTTTATCAATGGTCATTTATGTTTGGTTTTGGATATTTAATTTATGTTCTACTTATTTATGTGTAATCTACTTTTATTAATAGTTGTCTATATTTGGTCTTTGGATATTGAATTTATGTTCTACTTATTTATACTAAATTAGTTTTATCAATAGTTGTTTATATATGATTTTGGATGTTCAATTTTTTTCACAGTGATGAGTATAGTTGAGAATTACAATGGTGATGAAAGTGATGATGAACGGAAAAGAAAGATATTTTACAACGCGTGGAATGTTTTAACCGATTATTTGTTGTTGCATCTTCTTCCGTGCAATTATATCACGAGAAGTATATATTGAAGCAACCATGCATGAATTCAAAATAGTCAGCTGAGACATGGATCCGAGAGATCCTTGGCGGTCACGAATCACGTTGTATGATTAATTTTAGGATGTCTAAAATGGTATTCACAAGTTTGTTGAGAGTTTTGGAGACAAGATACGACTTGCAAACTTCAAGAAACATATCTTCTACTGAAATGTTGGGAATTTTTTTATACATCTTGGGCACCGGTGCAAAAGTTTCCCAATGTCGAGAAAGATTTCAAAGGTCTGGATCAACAATAAGTCGATACTTTGCAATTGTGCTTGAGAAAGTTTCAAGGATGGCCACTGATCTAATTGCACCCGAAGATCCTTTTTTTAGCTCAATACCCGAAAAAATACGTAATGATTCTAGATATATGCCGCATTTTAAGGTTAAAATTTAATTTTATCTTATTATATTTATAATATTTTTGGTCGACTAAAAATATGCACGAGACTAATATGATTATTTGTTCAGGATTGCATAGGTGCAATTGATGGTACTCATATTGCCGCTATTCTTCCACCAAATAAACAAATTCCCTATATTAGAAGAAAAGGTATCCCTACTCAAAATGTTATGGCAGTATGTGATTTTAATATGTGTTTCACCTTTGTCATGGCTGGATGGGAAGGACCGACACATGACACTAGAATATTTCTTGATGCAATTCGAGATCCAAAATACAAATTTCCGCACCCACCAAATGGTTAGATATTTTATTTATATGTGATTTTTTTAAAAAAAATAAAGTATAAGCTCTTTAATTGATAATTTTTATTATAAAAATTATTGAACTAACTGTTTGTTATATTATTACATGTAGGAAAATATTATCTTGTTGATTCTGGATATCCTCAAATGAAAGGTTATCTTGGACCATATAGAGTCGTGATATCATTTACCCGACTTTCGTAGAGGTAGACCAAAGATCTGGTAAAAGAAGAGATATTCAATCATTCACATTCATCATTACGTAGTGTGATTGAACGAACTTTTGGTGTTTTGAAAAAAAAATGGGTCATTTTAAGGGATATGCCAAGTTATAGTTTTGAAAAGCAAACGATGATCGTTGTTGCTACAATGACGATACACAATTTTATCCGAAAACATGTCGGTCGAAATGATGTAGATTTTATGGAATACGAAGATATTAACTGGGCATATGAGAATACTATTGATTCAGAAAATGCGCATGGTCGAGAAAGTGATGATGATGACGACGACGACGACGATGGTGGTGATGATGACGGTGAATCAAGCAATTTAAGTGGTTCTGAAATGGAATTAACAAGAGATGCTATAGCTTCTAGTTTAATGAATTCACTTTAAATTGTAAATGCTATTGTAAAATTTTTTGTATTTATATTTGGTATATAAATATTATCCCTTTTTGAAACTTTAATCCAAATATATGTAAGATTTTAATTTGATACGTTTATGTTTTCTATGTTATGTTAATGTCTAATATGAGTTTTACAAATGCGTTAAAAACATTAAAAATAAAAAAAAATAATTTTTAAAATAATACAATTGTGTCAATATCTAATTACAAATATTTAATTATTATATTTAAATATTTAAATATAGTTTATATATTCTAATTAAATTTAATTAATAATTAATTTTAATTACTTAGAAATATTTAAAATTAATATTATTTATTAAAATATTAATAATAAATTATAATAAATTATTTTTTATATTTTTTTGCTAAAATATCATAATATTAACTAATTTGAACATTATTTAAATACATATTTGTTACTTTATAATATCATATCTAAAATAGACATTTTACTTCTCAAAAGCACTTTTTGACAGCAATGCCAAACACTTAAATTTTTCAAAAGCACTTCTCAAAAGCATTGCCAAACTGGCCCTTAGTGTTATTTAAGCATAAAGACATTTTTAATGAATTTTTAATTTGTTGAGAAATATTTATTTTAATATTTTTAGTGTATTTGATATATTATATTTTTTAAATTTATTTTATATAAAAAATAATCTAAAAATATTTAATACAAATGGACTTGGTCTGACTCAAGTTTAATATTTTTAATCTAAATTGATCCTAGGTAAATTTTAGGTTTATTTTTTAAAAAAAAAATTTAAAATTTTATATCGAACCACTCATAATCACTTGTAATCACTTGTATAGATGATGATTCCCTTCTACAGTGTCTCAAACATGGCTTTTATAATAAACTCAAACTGGCATCACAACCGTTGAAAAACATGGGACCAAAGCAGAAGAGACCAGAATCACCCACTGTCATGCCTGCCTTCTGTCATCCACTTTCTCTCTTAGCTTTTCTTCACAATTGCCCTTACACCTATGCAATTGCTTAAATTAATTAAAATATCTACCAACAGCCCACTCTCCCTTTACTTAATTATTTTCAGTCTTATTTAAATTAAATAATATTGAATTAGAAATCAATTTGTTGAGTATCGTGGGTGGAGCTATAATTAGGTAAGTTTCGTACATGTAAATATATATCATATTTTAGATCTAATACGTGTTTATGTATGACCTTACATGTAATCTCGCAGAGGATATAAATGCGAACACTCAATATCATGGAATTATATTTTAATTCTTCTTTTAAGCTGGAAAATTATATTTTTAGTTCATTTGAAATGATTGGCCAGAAGAGTATTTTAAATATATAAAATATTAAATTAAAAGTACAATATTTTAAGTTAATAGTTTTTCAAAATTTTGTTTTTGGAAATAAAACTTAAAAGTGTGTTAATTAAAATTAAAAGAATTGAACTTTAGAGACCAAGATTGTTTATGCTAAAAAAAACAAAACCATGCGTATAAATAAATAAACAGAGCTTAAGCTGGACGAATGTTCTTCAAAATTCCATTAATTATCCAATTAATAAAAAAGAAAAAGCTTTACATTTTTATACAACTACAAGATGGAAAGCAAAAATGATGAAAATTTAAATATAAATTATTATTATTTGGACATACACTGATTAAAAATATAGTAACTTTCCCTCTAAATTTTGCATAAAATAAATTAAAAAATGGCTTCTTTTGTAGCCAATAATTCAATTCATTGTGAAAAATAAACACAAAAATTAAGTAATTTGCAGTAAAACAAAAAACAAAACTTCAAGGTTCAAGCTCATACCAGTAGATACAATCCTATACAACATAGAGCAACAATGCAGCTTTGCAATCGGAATCTCTCACCGTTAGATTTCATATCTTCGTGAAAACCCGACGGGGATGAAGCTGGACCGCTTAACCAAGGTGAATTCTCCGGGGATGGGGATGTTTCCGGCGGCTGAACGGTTGTCCCCACCACAGGATTCCCCGGCTTCGCCATTACCCCGGCTGAATCTTTCCCGAAAACCTCTCTAGGCAATAAAACCTTGGAAACCCCAAAAATGGCGACGGGGTTTTGGTCGAAAACTGTTTGGGTAACCGACGCTTGAACGATCCCCGTATCGATCGCAACGGATCCGTTGACTCGAGAAATGTTGAGAGTGAAGCTGCCGGCGCCGTTATCCTCCGTCGCCAGCGTGGGTTGAACCGGGTTCACGATCGACTCGAGTGAACCCAAAGGGTAATATGAATGAAGCACGTGGAATTTTAGAACCACCGATTTCTTATCCGCCGGAAGAGATTGTAATCTAACGTTTCCCGGCAGATCGCCGAAAGCGCCGTCGGTGGGGACGAAGAGTGTGATCCCGGCGCCGCCTTCGTCGGCTTCGAATTCATCGACGACACCGGAGGCGGATAACATTGCGGCGGCAACGTTGAAATTGTGGCCGTCGATTAAGGCTTTGGTAATGTTGAGGCCCAGGGGAGGGCGGGTTTCTGAAGTCATTAAATTGAAGTCATACGGAATGAGTAGGGAATCAACGGCGAGGATCGTGATGTTGTACGGCAGCGTCTTGATCAGGGATAAAACGGTGGCGTTTGAAGGGGAGAAAGTGACCGGTGATTGGATCGTAATGGAGTTAGTAAACGGGTTGCGCGTGATGTTGACGGCGCCGAAGTTGGCAGGGGCACGGCCAGTTGTTTGGAGGAGGGTGGTTACGAGGACGCCGGACGGCGGGATCTGGAGGAGGTCGATCCAGGAGAAATAATGTAGGAGGACGTGGTAGCGGAGGATGTCGCCGAGTGAGGACGGTGGGAGGCGGCGCGTGAGGTCGGAAGAAGGGGGAATGGAGAGGTAAGAGTTGGGGACGGCGAGTAAAGTGATGGGGTCTTGGCGACGCGTGAGGTCAGAGGCGACGGATGAGGAGGTAAGGAGGGAGGAGAAGGAGGTTAGGTTTTGGAAGGAGGAGAGGATGGAAGTTATGTTGAGATCAGCGGCGGCGGAGGAGGATAGGAGGAGGAAACAAAAGAATGTGAGAGGGGTAATATGGGAAACAAAGAATGAAACTGTCATGCCTTTAAGCTGGATCTCTCTCTCTGTCTTTTGCAGAGTTTGAGAGTGAAGGAATGGATGGAGTGTGGAGAGAGGCTTTTGATTGTTTGAATGAGCGAGTGAGTGCGCGAGTACGACTGGAAGGTGTGAAAATGAGATGATCCGAATGATTAAACAAAATTTATTCTTCATTAACCTATACATATGCTTCCTAAACTATATTTAATTTTATGTTTTCCTCTTATCCACTTGTTATTTTTTCATCATACTATACCAGAGTTCAAATGCATCTTTATTTTTTTTATATTTTTTTTAATAATTAAATAAAATTTTTATTATTCTAATTTAAAATTTTATAAAATTTAAACAGCAAAAAAATTGATTGCCAACCCCTTGGCGCCACTTTTGCCTTTACTGAAATTTCTGACTTCACAGCATGTCAAAATAAAAATTAAAAATTAAAAAATAATATTTTGTCACATTATCATTTTGTTAAGAGAGTACTAAAATTAACGGATGAATTATCCAAAATGTAACAACCCAATAACATACGTGACTAATATAATGTTTAATATTTGGGTGATCAAAATCTTATTTTTAACCCTTATTTAATGGCTTAGTTTATCCTTATTTATATTATAATATCTTAAATTTAAGTGAAATTATAATTTTATTCCTATTAAAATTTAATTTTTATATTTTAATTTGATGCAATTTGATCTTCTATTTTATAATATTATTAGTTAGTACAAATAATTAATAACAATAAATATTTTAATTAAAATATAAACATGAATCTATTCTTAAAATCCTCCCTTCCAACAATGAAAGAAATTCATGTCAATACGCCAGAGGTAGCCAAATAGTGAAATTTTTAGTATTTAATATTTTTAGAAATTGCAAAGTTATTAGTTAATACAATAATAAAATAACATATTCACATTTCAAGAATTTATAATTTAATTTTAATTCTTAAAATAATAATTTTTATTTAGTTCCTCTAGATATTATAAATTTATAAATTAATTCAATAATAAAATTATATTCTGGCCTCCTAAAAATTTACAACTTATATTGTCCCCTTGAATAACATTAGTATTTTAACTGAGATAATTAATGATAGTTAGAGTAATTAATGATATAGTGAAAATATAAAAATTAAATTATATAAAATTAAAATATAGAGAATAAACTTTAAATTTTAACATAGTAGATGGACCAAATTATTAGATGGCCTTGAATTTATTATTAATTGTATTTTTCTTTAGTGGTAATACTTAAATGGTTAAAATATGCCTATAGTCCTTGTATTTTTTAAAAATTAGAAATTTAATCTATGTACTTGCATTTTCAAGAATCTAGTTCATCTACTTTTCAGATTTTAAATTTCAGGTCTAACTGTTAATACTTTTAATTTTTTTGTTAAGTTTAGGTTAATTACAACATCTTTTTTTTTAATTATATGATTACTAAGTGAGTAATTTTTTTTTATTTTAAATGCCGCGATAAACAATTTAGCAAAAACATTTAACAGTGTTAACAATTTGATTTAAATTTTAAAATTTAAAAAATAAAAAATATTAAATTATAAATATAGAGACTAAATTCTCAAATTAAAAAAACACGGACACCATAGTCAAATTTTAACCTACTTAAATATATTCCCCTCGTATAAAAATCAACAACTTTTATTTTAGTTTGCTTTTTCCTCACTCGCGGCATGATGTGAGTGCATAAACTTGCCGTTACCAAAATAACAAAGTTTAGTTAGATTAATAAATGCAAATTAAAAGAAAGACTTAACAAGTTTAATGTCCTAATCAAAGGTTAATCTTTGTAATAACTTAAGACAGAATGTCACGTGTAGTTCCAATATTTTTTTGATTTTCAAATTATTTTATGTTGCTATATTTTCTAACTCAATTCTAGATTAAATTTAATCGCTTTATTTTTGAATTTAAAAATTTAAGTTCAATTATTAATACTGTTAAATTTTTAGATTTTATGAAATTAGTTTTAAATTTTTTTTAAAAAAATAAATAAAAAATATTATAAATTTAAAAAATACATTGAAAATTGGAATGATATATATAATAATGGCTTAAACTATTGAGAAGGTTGGTATTTGAAGAAATATGGGTCCTCCCCAACATATCCACATGCAAATATCACATAAAATATACCCTAAATCTTTCCTCTTTTTTTTTAAAGCTATTATCTTATAATAATGCCAATCATCTCCATCACTGCCAGCTGAAAAGTTAGGGTTCTTTTTAGTGAATGAAGAAGTAATTTATTGATGTTGTGAGTTGAGTTGGATTTAAGCGTATATTTTATGATTGTTTAAATTTGATTCAGTTTGAAATATGAATTTAAAATTTGTTTAAATTTGTTTATATTTATAAATGGTTAACTTTAATAAATTTTAAGATTATTCGTATTATTTTTTTTATTTTTTTAAATATTTATATTAGTTTAATTTAATATTTAATAATTTTATATATTTCTCTATTACTAAAATTTTTATATTAACTTTTTTTAATGTTTAGATAATAATATTATATATTACAATTTTTATGTGTTATAAAATATAAATATATATATATTACAAATTTAAAAAGGGCACGATGATTTTTTTTTGTTTTTTTGGCTCTCTAACTTTACAATAAAAAGTCATTTTAATTTTTCATTTTGTTTAGCTTTTGAACTTGTATTGTTTATCAAATCACTCCAAATTTGATGAAAAAGTTAAGGTTTGTTAACTTTATTAATGTGACATACACATTGACTGCCGCGTTAGCAATTACTTAATTTTAATGATTTTTAATGTTTAAAAATAGTTTTATAATTTTATTTGGAATTCTTCAAATTTTTAAAAAAATTAATTGTTGACATGGATGTCATACACATCGCAATCCACGTGTATATCATGTTAGCAAAGTTAACGAACATTAATTTTTGCATCCATTTTAGGACGATTTGACAAAAAATACAAGTTCAAAGGTTGAAAGAGGTGAAAAATTAAATGAATGACTAAAATTATTTTTTTATTTGTAAAGTAGGAGGGCAAAGAAAATCATTATACCTTTAAAAGATGGGCAAGGTCGGGCTCTAATTTTAATTGTTCAAGTTTGAGCTGAATCCATATTTTGAATTGACTTAATTTTTTAAAAATCATTGTTTCGATTTTAATATTTTTACCCAAAACTTTTTAAATTCTACTCACGTATTTAAATTTGGACAAGTGACTCAACCTATCAATAGTTGGATTAAGCTATTTTGTAAAGGGAATGGGACAATGGGAAACAAGAAAAACATAATTTGATTGTCAAACATACCGGAAAGGCTGAAATAATAAGATAAATGGATTATATTTTGGGCTTCATATTATCCAACATAACTTTTAAGATCGGCCCATTTTGCTAATATGAGCATCTGATTGTTGATTGTTTGATATTTTTTAAATTTCACTAATACAAAACAATATAATTACAAGTATAAGACAAAATATAAATAGCAAGTACAAATAAACTATAATAGTATATAAAATTAACCAATACAATCCACAACGAGCAAAGAACCGGATAAAGCCATACAAAATATGTACAAGATTGAGTAGAAATTGCAAGTATAAGTATAAATATATGTCTGGCTAACTACAATGGTATGTAAAATCAACCAATACAATACACAACGAACGAAGAACCAGGCAAAATCCAAAAAGAAACTAGACAAAACCCACACAAGGCTTAAGCACATGATAAGAGAGAGTTCTACATTGCAAATGCAGATGGTGGGACTCAACTCGAGTCTTCAAGATCCGAAGCCTGGGCCTTTGCCAATAGTGCCAATGTCTCATTGATAATTTGTACCCGAACTTTTCAATAACTTGAATTTAGGTGAATTTAATTTGATTTTAAAAAGTCATCTATCTTAATTTAAAAGTATTTTTTAAAAACTCATACTAAAAATTATCGAAACTTGAAATGAACTCAATTAAAAAACTTAGAATGACTTGATAGGAAAAACGTAGTGACAACTAATCTAAATACAAAATAACCCGAATATAAAAATAACTATTAATCTGAAATAACTTAAACCTGAATCGATACAAATCTGAAATAATTCAAAAAATTTAATCCAACTCTATCAAAACTAACTTGGCTCAAAACCAATGGTGAAATTTGTACTCAATTCACATGTGTTTCGTCTAGTTGTTGTTGATGGTTTTTTTTTTTTTTAACACGAGCTAATTAGACATCAACTTAATTAGGAAAATTATAGAAATGTCTTTTCCTATTTGAACTAAATTATATTATCTAAGGATACTTTATTCTTTTTATTTTAAGGGTACTTGATTAGGAAAATTATAGAACTGTCTTTTTGTAATTAAACTAAGTTATATTATTTAAGGATACTTTAGTCTTTTTATTTTAACAAAAAATCAACAAAAATACGCATATGATAGAATTTGAACCCGCACCAATTGAATTAGTAAAATCTTAAATTTACCATTCAACCAAAGGTTCATTTTAACATTTTTTTTATTCTAACTGTTTATTTTAATATGCACTATTTATTACTTCCATCAATTATATATTAATTGTATATATTAAATTTGTGTTGTAAATATGTGGTTTCCACACGCATATATAACTGAGCATTTATTATAAGTAATTCTATCTTTTTCAAAAATATATTTATAATTTAATTGATTGATAGGAGTATAAAACATTTAAGGCTAATTTTTGAGTATATGCTAAAAATAAAAAGAAAATTTGAGAAATTATGCTATTTTTTTTCTTTTAATTTATTGATTGTTGTTTTTGGAGAGAGAAAAGAAAACGTGTGCTACAGGGCGTACTTTTAGTCACGTCAGCTGAAAACGCATCCTACAAGACATGTTTTCACTGAAAACTAACAAATTAATTTTTTTGGTCATATGGTTAAATGTTAGTAGTTTTGTTCTTAAATCTCGGGTTCAATTCCTCTCCTACTCACATTTATATTTTTTATTTCATATTGTTTTTAAGCTCTCTTTTTTTTTATTTTTAATTAATATTTTTAACACATTAGCTCTAGATGGTGAAATAATTGTGATTTCATTCTTGAGTCTTAAGTTTGATTCCTTTTATAAGCATTTTAATAATTATTTTTTATTTCATGTTGTTTCAAGTTTTTTATTATTTTTAATTAATGTTTATAATTAATAAATATATTATATTCAAGTTTTTTTTTAATTTTTAATTCATATCTCTTTTATTTATAAAATCAAATAATAAATATGTAATTATTTTTTTAAAAACATTAGCTAATTCTTTAGATATATTTTTCTTTATATATAATATTTATTTTATCCACCTATATTGTGGGGTATGTTAATTTCTAATATTATAAAATCAAATAATTATTTCAAATATTATTGTTTTTTCATCTACATTGTGGGTATGATATTTCAAATACACTTACAAAAATATTTAACATGTCAATTTACTACACTCATGATATAGATTGAAAGATAAATATTACACATATAAAATTTATATTTACTAAAAATAATGATATTTACAATAATTATTTGATTTTATAAATAAAAAGTTTTAATTAAAAATGTGAATTAAAAATAAAAAACTTGAAAACAATACATTTATTAATTATAAGCTTGAAACAACATGAAATAAAAAATACATATTATAAAATGCTTATAAAAGAATAGAACTTAGGACTTAAGAATGAAATCGTAATTATCTAACCGTTTGACCAAAAAAGTTAATGTGTCAAAAATATTAATTAAAAATAAAAAATAGCTTAAAACGATATGAAATAAAAATTGCAAATGTGAGTAGGTGAGGAATCGAACCTAAGACTCAAGGACAAAATCACTAACATTTAATCATTTAACCAGAAAAGCTAATTTATCAATTTTCAATAAAAACACATATTATAGGATGCATTTTCAATTGATGTGACTAAAAATGCGTCCTGTAAAACACATTTTCTTTTCTTTTCGAAAACAACATAAATTAATAAATTTAAAAAAAAAACAACAACAACACAGTTTCTCAAATTTTTTTTTTTTTAACATATACAAATAAATTAGCCAAAAAATTTAATTATAAAACAATAAATCATGAACTTAAAGGGAGGAAGGATATCGTACTAGTTTATATAATTAGAATACTTATTTTGCCATTTGTAGACGTGTCATGCATACAATATAGGACTTCTACAGTATCAAATGTATCCTGTTTTTAATTATGTTATAGATTATAAATTTGGTTAAATTTCATTTTTGGTCCTTCTGTTATACCTAAACTTGAATTTATTTTTATACTTTAATTTCTAATATAATTTGATCCTTTTCTTTTATTAGTTAATTCATAATTAATATAGTTATCTTTTTGAATAAAATGTTACTTGACTTCTAATTTCTTTTGGGTTTGCTTTGCCTTTTTTATTATAAAATAATGGTCAAATTTCAGTTTTAGCTCATTTACTATGGGTGTTTTTTTTTTTTTTAAAAAAATCCACTTTAGCATTTTCAATATTATTTTTGTGTTACATGATTTTTTTTTCTGAATTTTAAAATGACATACCGATGAATTTATAAAAAAAAATTAATGATGATAACAATCAAATCTGAGAGACTAAATTCCTAAAAATAAAAGTAGAGGAATTAAATTCTAAATGTATGAAATGTATAGAAACTATAAAAAAATATTTTAACTTTTAAATTTTTAAGCCCTAATTTTTTTTTTATCTCAACTAGAGGTGAGCAAAATCCGATTCGATTCGAAAAACTCGATAAAATTTTCAAATTTTGAATTAAATAGTTCGAGTTATTTGAGTTAATCAAGTTATTTGGATCAACTCGAATAAAAAATTAAGTTTTTCGGTTTAACTCGAATATGAATTACACAATTCTAGTTATCCGAAAATCCGAATAAGAAAAGGCAAAACTACGCCGTTTTGATAAACGTTTACCTTTTCTAAAGTTAAAAGTCAAAACCATTAAGTTAAAAGGCAAAACTATGTTATTTTGATAAATGTTTACTCATTAAGTTAAAAGGCAAAACCATTATATTGTTTATGTAGTTAAATAATTTTGTACTTCATTTACTAGTTAAATAATCGGTTCATGTAAATGCATTATTGAGTATAAATAATAGGATTTGTTAACTCGACTCAACTTGACTCGAACTTTTTTGACTCGATTCGATCCGATTCGAAAAAATCAAATTGAGTTCGGTTGCTAAAATAGGATTCGTCAACTCGACTAACTCGAAATTTTTTAACTCGATTCGACTCGAATACTCACCCCTAATCTCAACTATTAAATTAATATTTATCCCAATGTTGCACACAAATAAATTAATATTTTTAATAAATTGTAGTAGAATGGGATTGGATGAATTTATTAAAAGAAATTGATAATTGGATTCGTGAATAAGTGTATTGAAAAATTGGGTTTCAATGTTTGCAAAGAAAGTCCACCCTAACCCAAATGAAGTGTGTGTAGACTCCAATTCTAACATGAGTAGAAAGAAAACTCCAATTAGAAATGAAGTAAGAATGTTAGATTAGAGTTCCAATTTTAATTCAAACTGTTTCTAAGAAAAAGGAAGAATTGTATTAAATATCCGCCATTGACATGACTCACTACTGACTCTACCCTCTAATATTTTCATACTATCAACCACTAAATACATCATGCATGCATAAAACAAAAATTAAGTAAACAAAGCACATCATGCCTGTATGTTTTGTAACTAAAATTAAGCGAATCATTCTGAGAGGTAAAAGAGTGGGTAATCTGCAGAAAGTGGGAACTTAACATTATCTACTCTTGATTTTAATATTATTGTTATAATGGTTGGTCAGCTAATGTTATCCCATTGCTTACACGTTTGACCCTTTTATATTAACTTTGGACTAATCTTTGCCTAAAACCAACAACAGTGGACCAATCTTGTCCTGCCTGCTAAATTGTGTGCCTTCATATACTATTTCTTCTTCTCTTCTTTGTTCATATGTTTATTGGTTTTTTGAGCTTTGAGTCTGCATTTCAGGTAAGCTTTTTGATGCTTTAATGCGTTTTATTTTACATTTGGTATTTATGTTATTGCTGTTTTGATGCATAAATTCATTGAAAAAACAGTTGTTTTTAATAAATATTTATCTGATGTTTCAACTTTGTTTAACAGGTATAAATATGGAAAACAATTTCCATAGCCTTCCATCTCTTGTTTCATAGTAGTAATTGAATTATTATATATCAGGTTTTACAAGAGGATTGAGGGCATTTTAAGGGATCCATTTTCTGTCTTGTTTCAATATGGGAAGGGAAATTGATAATGATGATGATGTTGAATTTGAGAGTTATCATCATCATCATCCAGGTTGCATGGCGGCCATATTTGATTATCATCATTGGTATAATGTCAAAAAGATGTTCCCATACAGAAAGTACTCCAAGGGAAGACATATCAGATGTAAGCAAAATACCAGGCTTGTCTCATCTTTTGATACTACATCAATTTATTTTTATTTTTTTGTAATTTCATCTTAGCATGTTAACACATAAATCAAATTCTTATCATCAAAATCACATATAATCATACTTAAATTATATAGTCAAAGATTTATAGGGACTGCCATAGGACCCTTTTGGCTTTTTATATTGGCTCATTAGCAAGAAGACTTCATGTGAAGCACTCATGTTTAGTGCATACCTCATATTCGACCCTGTCACTTGAGTCCGAGCGAAAATTCTCTTCTGAAGCTGCAAAATGATTGGTTTCTATGGTTTAATTTAGGCTATTTCGATTGCAGGCTGTGCAAATCCACGAACTATTTCCATGGAACGTGAACTCATTGAAACCCAAGGATTGTTACATTCTGAGGTTGACCACTTCCAAGTAAGTTTACATTATAGTTTTTGTTTTATCATGCAATGAAACATCAATGGAGTTACCTGATTTTACAGGTTCCACAGCAAACAAGAAAAACAAGTCTATCCATCAACAAAAGCTCAAATAAAGCCTCCACAAAGGGGTTTTCAGCAAGACCAGAGTTACTGCAAATGTATTCAACCCATCATTTGGAACATTCAGGTTTCGGTTTTGGTTGGATTAATCCAATTATTCTCATCAACATGAGAACTGACACCTCTGGTATGAGCTCGACTTCGTCTCCAGCAGAAGGGAAAACGTCTGATTCACCACGAACTCGATATCTGCGGTTTAGTACACTCGAGCATAAGCAGAAGGAAGTTTGGTCACTCAGAAAAGGAGAAAAAAAACAAGTTGCTGGTACTCAATCATCCCAGGGATCTGATTCTCAAAAGCGGAACCGTTTCGTTATGAATCGACTCAAGGATTTTAAGCAGAGAATTAAGCAGGCCATCAAGGAAAGCAAAAAGGGTACTAACCACACCATTCAAGTTTCTATAAATGAAGATGGTACTGATCTTGATATCAACAATGGTGGACTCAATAGGATGAGCAGAACGGAGTTGATAAACGAGTCATTAGATCGATACACGGAACCTTTCAAGCATGGTGCACATAATGGACCAAAATCAATCAGTATTGGTGAAGGTATAGATAAATTTGAACTAGTGGAAGCTGTTATAGAAGCTGAATTGCAGGAGAGCATAAGAGAAATAAATAACCATGATGATTTTAGTTCAACTTGTTTATCAATGGAAACAAATGATGAAAACATTGCTAAACCATGTGACTTAGCAATGGAGGAAACCAGTCCTCACCAAGAACAAGAGCGTGTTTGTGAAGACGATCCAAGCAGAGAACAAGAGGTTGATCTATGTTACAATTACGTTAGAGATATTCTGGAGCGATCAGGTTTACTACAAAACCAATGCCTCCATCCATGGTACTCACCACACCAACCATTGAACCCTTTGCTGTTCAAGCAACTGGAGACATTGCTGCACCCTGAACTTAAACATTGCTCCATTGATGATCACCAGCTTGTTTTTGATCTAGTTAATGAGGCACTCGTGGTGATGAGTGAAAAAGCAAGTGTTCATAAATTCCCCAAGCCCTTTAACCGTGGCATTGGTTTAATGTTTAAAGGAAACGCTGTTCTTCTTCAAGAGGTGTGGAGATACGTCAGTGGGAACATGGGGTTTCAACAGGAACATGATGGGTCGTTGGATGATATTGTGGGTCGAGATATGGAGAAAGATGCTTGGATGTTCCTTCAAGGTGAAGATGACATTGTGGCACTTGAGCTTCAAGAGTTGGTTTTCGATGGGCTTTTAGATGAACTTCTTTGTAACTGATTGAGGAGAATATGAATTGGAGCTCCTCTTAGTTTCTAATATATATATATATATATATAAGCTTTGTTTATAGATATTTTCTTACACTTTTCTCTCTGTTATATATAAGCTGTGGCTTGTTGACGAAATCCATGTTCATGAGTAGGACAGAGTGAAAAATCGAACATGTACTATAATTTGGGGACGTATGTTGCAATTAACAAAAGAAAATACTAGAAAAAGGAGAAGGAAAGAGAAGAGGCAGAGGGAAATAAAAAAATTTGTTAGGTATATTATGATTTTTAAAATTATGTAAGTTGAAAATAATTAATATTAACAAATTACGTTATTTATGTTATTCATATTTATAGCTTCCTTTTCATTTTAGGGTGCCATAATTATCTAGCAAACTATGTAATTTATATATGACATAATAAATTTTTTGGTCCTCCAACTTTAAAAAAAAGTCATTTCAGTCCTCCATTTAAATTTTCACCTCTTTAGTCATTAATATTGCATTTTTTGTCAAATCACCTCAAAATGGATGAAAAAGTTAAATTTTGTTAACTTTTCTACATGGCATACACATAGATTGCCACGTAGATGACATATCAACATTTAATTAATTTTTTAAAAATTTTAAAAAATTTTAAATATTTTTTTTTTTGTAAAGTTGAAGGGGACAAATAAATCGTTATGCCTTTATATATTAATAAATTGTAATTTACGTTTACATAAGAAAAAATGTATGGTAAAATGAGTAATAGTAAACATGCAATATATTTTCACAAAATAAAACTTAATTTTAAGAAAGAATTGATTAAACAATTCTTTTCAGAATGGGTAAGCTTAAATAAATCTTTAAATAATTTCGGGTTGATTATGTGTAATTATTTTATCAAGAAAATGTTTTTTTTTTCGAAAAAAGGACTCAAGAAATGAGAAAAATAAATAAATATAACATTTATACCATTTATATTTTCATCATAAGTCCATCTGCCCAAATTAATTTGTATAATGGATTTATCTGCCTTTTTAATTTACACTATTAGTCCTCTGTATTTCACATATCTCACAATTTAATTTTATTAATTATTACTATTTCAAAATTTCATCTAACTTTTACATTTATTTTAAAACTAATACGAAATGTTATAATATTTGAATTAAAAGTGTATGAAAATAATTGTGAAATTTAAATATATTAAAAATGTATTAAATATTAATATTGAAAAAAGTTTTATTAAATCTTAATATTTTAAAATATAATTATTTAAAAATAAAAATATAATTTTACATTAAATTAATTTTAATTTCAACAACTTTTAGACCTTAAATGCATTAAACTAATGTAAAAATGTATATTTTTCCTAAAAATATGTATTCACATTTGTCCAATTTATTTCCCAATTATAAATGAATAATATTGTCCATAATTTTTAAATTTTTTATAGAGTGTCATATTTAATTATTTTATTAAATATAACTTTATATTACATAATGTTGTTAATGATAAAAAAAATCCTTTTTTTATTTTTATATCAAAATAATATTCTTAAAATGTTGTTAAATCATTATAGGATGTTTATTTGATTTTTATATGAAAATAAATATGATTTTGTAAAACTATAATAATATAATACGCTAAATACTTTTATATTATAATTAATTTAAAATTTAAATTATATACACTACCAATATGTGCACCAGACGGAATGCAAACTCGTTTCTCAACTATTTTATATATATATATATATATATATATATATTTGTTATAATTTACCTTTATTTTTATTTTATTTTACGTAACAAGATATTTATCCAATGAATTATTCAGATTCAATTTCTACAATAGAAGAAAGTGAAATCTTATTGATAAAAAAAGTCAAGATAAATTGTAGTTTTAGATCTTTTTCACTTAATTTAAAAATTATTAATTTTTGTAATTACATAAGAAATAATTTCACAATTTTATTTTTTAGAAAAAAAATATTATTATTTTCCATAAATCTATTTTAGAATTTTAATAAATATTTAAATAAATAATTAAGCTCAAATATTAAATTCACACCCATTAAGCCCATGTCCTTAACAAAAAAAATCAATTAAACTCCTGTTTTTGTCATTAACCATGTTGACCGTTAAAATAAATTGATAGAACAATCAGATAGTGACACGTGGCAACTTGTGGTTTAATATAATATTTTCCCATAAAAATATTAAAAAATAAAAAATTATATAAACTTGAAAAAATTATAAAATATAAAAACTTATCAATATTATTAAAATATATAATTTTTATAAAATTAATAAAGTATTTTTAAAATATTTAAAATTTTATTAAAACGTATAAAAATCTTAAAAAATTATAAAAATATTAAATATTAAAATTTTATAAAAGTATAAAAAATATTAAAATCATAAAAAATAATTATTAAAAATATTAAAATTGATATAAAAATATAAAAATAAAAAAAATCACAAAAACTTATAAATTTTATAAAATCATAAAATACAGGGTTGACACATATGGTTCCGACTTATATTAAATCACATACTATATAACATGGGTGTTCGCATACTATGTCATTCAATAGAACATGAGGGTTTGCATACTATGTCATTCTATATAACGTGGGGGTTCACATACTATGTCATACTACATAACAAGAGGGTTCGTACACTATGTTATACTATATAACATGAGGTTGGGTTCACATACTATATCATACTACATAACATGAGGGTTCGCCTAACAGTTCTCATAGGGTTCGCAAGTGTATTTATCATACTATAATTTTTTTTGGATAAAGGAATCGACAATCTATTGGGAGGAGAGGGACGGATTTGAAAACCTTGAAACCCTTGATTCAATAAAGTAGTTTTGACAATGAAGAAGAAGAGAGAATTCTTGAGAGTTTTTCTTGAAATTTTTTTCTAAATATGAGTTCTAGGTTTTGAAAAGATTGGCTATTTATAAAACTTTCTTTCCCTATTTAAAATAGGTTTAAGTATTCATTTAGAATTAGGATTGATTTAAATTAAAAAAAAATAGTTTTTGGTCTGAATTAGTTTCAAAACTCAATACTTATGAGGTAAAAATAAGAAAATAAAATATTTTGACTTAAAGATTTAAATTTGAGATTTAAGAGAATAGTCCGTCTTAACCATTGAATCAATATACTAATTTTTATCATAAATCTTCAAGAAAATGTTTTTAAGAGTTATAGCCTAGCATCAAGGGAATTTAAAAAAATCAACAAAGGTGTGATTAAGAGACTTCAAACCTAAAACCTTTAGCTTGCTTAACATCTTACCATCAAGCCTACTGGACTATTCTTATTAATTTTTATCAACAATAATTTTTAAGGCAATTTAAGTTCACTTACCCTATTTTTTTTTAAGCATTAAAAATCTAAATTTTATCCTTATTTTTTCTAGCCCTAATTTTGGGATATGATATTATTAGATTTTTTTATATATTTATAATATTATAATTTTTTATTGTCTACAAGTACATAGTTAGTACTTGAACATTTTTTTTTTTGACCTAATTAGTATCTAAACTTATGTTCTGTCACCTAAGTTAATACCTCTACACTCACATCGTTAGTTTGTGATGACATGGCATTGATAGCCAATTCGATAGTGACATGTCACAGTTTCTCAATATGCTAAATGATGAGCATAGATTAAAAACTAAATTTTAAAAAAAAAACAAATTAATAAAAAATATAATTTTTTTCATATTAGAATGAACTTGGGCACGTGGTTGTCTAGGGACATCTGAATTTGAACATTCATTTGTCTAGATTTATTCTAGATGTATTTTCAGTAAATTTATATAATTTTAATTTTTTTATATAATATCAATTTTTAAGTTATTATTATTTTCAATATATAAAATATAAATTTATAAAAATATAAAAATACATACAAATAAAAATTATAAAAAGCGTTTAATATTATAATATATAATATATAAATTAATAAAAAAATTAAAAAAATATAAACTTAAAAAAGTGTATATAAATATATAAAATAACTAAAAAGACGTCTATAATGAATCCTAATAAATGGTTGTTTAGATGCATTTGAATCTAGACAATCATTTATCTAGGATTATTTTTTTATATTAAAACTATTTATATTTTTTTATTAATTTATATATTTTATTTTTAATTTATATATATTTTTTAATTTCAAAATAATAATAGAAATAATATGATATTTTGTAAAAAAATTAAAAAAATAAACTTACTAAAAATACATCTAGAATAAATATAGACAAATAGATGTCCAAATTGAGATATATTTAAACAACCATTTGTTTAGATTCATTCTTGATGTTTTTAATTTATTATTTTTAAAGTTTTTTTAAAAATTTAAATTTACCATTGGACATACTAAGAGATTGCCACTTGTCATCACCGAATTGACTATCAGTGCCGTGTATATATAAAACGAACTGTATTAATGCAAAGATACCAAACTGAGTGATGGAATATAAGTTTAGATAGCCTTAAAAAAAATTCAAATACCAATTAAGTACAATTGAATAAGTATAAGGGGCAAATGACGTATCAAGGTCATTGACCCCCTAAAATAGAATATTTCCTTTTTAGCCTCTTTATCATTTATAAAATTTTAAATTATTAATAATAAAATTGTACTTTAATATCTAAAGATAATAAAAAATTGATTTAATTTTAAATTATTTGGTTTTGCATTTTATATATCCAAAGCCCCCTTAAGAGTTTCAACGACGCCGTTCTAATGTCACGAATCCTAGGGTTTCTCTTAAAGAACGGAACAACTAAAGCCCTTATTGTAAAGAACAATATAAACCCTAAGCAAAATCCTAAAAGGAAATTACATTCGGATCCAGTATGGACAAGAACATGTTAGCAGGTCTCGAGGGTCTCCCTGAAGAAGATAAGGCCCGAATGTCCGCCATGATCGACCATCTTCAGCTTCGTGATAGGTGTGTTTCACGCTCTTTTTTCCCATAAAAACTTCCCATTTTTCCCTCTGCAAATTCGCTTATTGACTTCCCTATTTGCTTCCTGAATTGGTTATGTAATGAAGTTTTAGGAAATGGGTACTCCTTATTTGGGATGTATAATTTTTGGGTTTTATTTTTAATTGTTATGTTTGGTTTGGTTTGGTTTGTGGTTAGCTTCTCAGATTGTAGATAATGCAGGGGTCCCAAATTTACATCTGGGTTTTGTTGCTTTGTTTATAATGAGAAGCTAAAGAGATGTTCTCCTTAAAACCAGTGCAGCTTTTTTCTGTGTCTGGACGTTTTGGGAACTACATTTCTACAACATGAATTCTGATACCCTTTTTAATGATGATTTAGCTAGTAGTGCGCCAAGCCACATTAGACTTGAGATTAAGCCCATCGGGTCTGGAGCTCTTTAGATAAAATCCTCGCGACAATTGCATATCTCGGGATTCATACTTGTAATCACCTTACCTAACGAGGCCGCTACTGTCTCAACCAACGGCTTGTTGGTAGCATTTTGTTGTATTTGTTTTCATAGAATGGAGTTAAGTTTGGTGGTTGACACATCTTCACTTGGACTATAGCTATCCCAAAATTGATCTTTCCTGTTTTTGTTTAGAACTGGCCTTTCATCTTCTGTGTGTTAAGTTGCCTTGTCATTCACTGGTTGCTGAATTTTTAGATCCTTAAATCAATGTCAGCTTTTTCATGCATCAAATGTAGTGTTACAATTATGTTTATGTTGATTTTCCTGATACTGCTTATAATGCCACACTGGATTTTTTTTGTTTATAATGCCTACCTGGGATTGGGGAATGATTGATGCTTATGATATTGTTATTTGCATAGACTTATTGGCTTTATTGCCCTAAGGCAAATGTCTCCTTTAAGACAAAAAGGGGGTTGGCAGGTTTTATGTGATGTACATATTTCAATAAACAATCTTCTCCATAGCTTTGAAGGCTTTGTAAACTTCTATATGTACTTATTAAAATGCCAATTCCACTTAACCAACAAAAATGGACCTGTGTCTGGTTAATTGCTTTGTGCTTTTGAATCTAAGCACCTCCTTACTGCTATGGAGGTGTCTGTATTGATCTAATTATCTGTTCTTTGATGTGCAGTCTAAGAATGTATAATTCACTTGTGGAGAGATGCTTCAATGACTGCGTGGACAACTTCACTCGCAAGACACTGCAGAAGCAAGAGGAGACCTGTGTCATGCGATGCGCGGATAAGTTCTTGAAGCACTCAATGCGTGTAGGGCTGAGGTTTGCAGAGCTTAACTCGCAGGCCGCAACACAAGATTAAAGCTAATAAACGACCATGAGTCTTCTTTTGGGATAAATTGGGTTCTTCCTCAGATGAAAAGCATTACGTTGCTGGGGTTGAGAATTGTTGTTAAATCATAGAATTTGTTATTGTTGATTTCCTCATAAGAAATTCAATACAATTGAATAGATATTCGTTATGCAAGATGGTTCATTCACAGATGGTGAAATCCCTTTATTTCCTTTTTGTTCTCAAGACATGACACTATGCAAAACGGTGGTGGCATATTATGGGGTTGCTTATGATTATCAACATTTCTTTGGAACTTAAGATGAAAAGAAAACCTACAGGCACAAAATCGAATGCTTAGTTTGAGATTTAATTTGGTTGATTTTGGATCATGTTAATCCAGCTTGAATCTATTTGGATTTTCAAATTTTTCGGTTGGTTAATTTTGGATTTTGATTGTTTGAGTTTTTCCTTCGAATCGAGTTTGAGGCTTTTTTCCAAGTTAAGATTTTTTTTTAATTATTTCGAGATGCTTTTATTGTTGTTTATGAGTTGTCTCGAGCTTAAAAATTAAATGAATTTAGATTGCTAACTTATTATGATAACATCAACTTGGATCAAATTTGAGTTTAGATTTATCTATGGGTCAAAATCAAAACTCTCTGCAATTTGAGCTTAGATTACCAGAAGGGAAAAACATCAGCAAAAGACACGAGAATAGCCGTTCCTCGTACCAACTAACAAGTATTTTGAACATAACAACCTTATTATATATTTCCCTGTTTATCCCAAACAATCCAAAAGCTAAACTACGATGCTTCAATCTCTGACTCTTATTCCCAAAATGGCGAAGAACCCACCTCTCAAAGCTCTTTCCCTCTTCAACTCTTCAATCCTCCAAGGTCTTCAACACACCCCTGAATCCATATCCTTCACTCTACACATTCTTCTTTCTTCCAACTTGCGCTTTCATTCTCAGTCCCTTCTCCTCCAAATCATCTCTGGTAGAATCTCCTCCCCTTTCTTCACTCCGTCGTCTCTATTCCACTATTTAACTCAACACTGTTTTAGTCCCAACTCGATGAATCAAATCCGTCTGTACGAATCCATTATCAACGCCCATGTTCAATCCCAGTTACCTGATCAAGCCATTTATTATTTCAATCAAATGGTAGACAAAAACTTTGTGGTTGGACCCAATACTTTCAATGGCATAATGGATTTCCTTATAAAATTTTATTGTTTTGAGAAAGCTTGGACCCTATTTCAAAAATCCAAGGGGAGGGTTAAGTTGGATGTTTATAGTTTTGGGATACTGATCAAAGGGTGTTGCGAGGCAGGGGATTTAGGCAAAAGTTTTGAGCTTTTAGATCAGATTGAAGAGTTGGGTTTGGCTCCAAATGTTGTTATATATACAACTTTGATTGATGGGTGCTGTAAAAATGGTGACTTGGAGCAGGCAAAGCTGTTGTTTGCCAAAATGGAGGAGCTTGGTTTGGTTCCTAATGAGTATACATACACGGTTTTAATCAATGGGTTGTTTAAAAGGGGACTTGAAAATGATGGGTTAGAGCTATATGAGAAGATGCAGCGTAAAGGGGTAATTCCTAGTTTATATACTTACAATTCAGTGATGAAAGAGTACTGCAGTGAGGGAAAAGTAGGTAAAGCTTTCGAAATGTTCGATGAAATGCGTGAAAGAGGAGTAGCATGTAATGTTGTTACGTACAATATATTGATTGGTGGGTTGTGTAGAGAGAAAAGGTTAAGGGAGGCTGAAAAATTAGTGGATCAAATGAAGAGGACTGGTTTAAGTCCGAATTTGATTACATATAATTCGCTCATAGATGGTTTTTGTAATGTTGGAAAGTTGGAGAAGGCTAGGTATTTATTTGGTCAGTTGAAAACCAAGGGTCAATCTCCATCTTTGGTGACTTATAACATTCTTATTTCGGCGTTCTCTAGAGCGAAAGACTCGACAGCAATCGCTAAATTGGTGAAGGAAATGGAGGAGAGAGGGATAAGACCTTCTAAAGTAACGTATACAATTGTAATTGATGCGTTCATTAGATCAGAAAACACAGAGAAAGCATTTGAGTTATATTTGTTCATGCAGAAGGCCGGTTTGGTTCCGGATGTTTACACGTACGGTGTCTTGATCCACGGGTTGTGCATAAAGGGAAACATGAAGGATGCATGGAAACTATTTACATCAATGGATGAAATGCAGTTGAAGCTTAATGATGTGATATACAACACGATGATTCACGGGTATTGCAACCAAGGTAGGTCCTATAGAGCCCTGAGGCTGCTTCAAGAAATGAGAGAGAAAAGGCTGGTTCCTAATGTAGCTAGCTACAACTCTACTATTGGAGTTCTTTGCAAGGATGGGAAATGGCAAGAGGCTGAGGCTTTAGTGACTGAGATGGTTGAATCAGGTTTTAAACCTACAGTCTCCATATATAATCTAATCTCTGAAACCAAAAACAATACATAGTTGAAGGTTTCTAGCACACAATTAAGTTAAATGTGGATGCCCGATGGCTTAAATTGATAAAACTGAGCTTTCATTGTGTGAAGGAAGATAATAGAAACTCCTGGATGTGATATATTTTGAAGGAAAAGGAAATGCAGGATGCTATGAATAAAGTCAGACAAAAAATGATAGCTCAATGGCTACCAGTTCTGAAGGAGGAGAGATGAGATATACAAGCAGTTCATTCAGGGGTATTTGCTCCATTTCTTTGTAAGCTTCAACCACTTTCTCTATTAACTGTTCATTAACTCCATTGTTGTTGAAAAGATCCTCTAGATTGATTGGTTGATGATATGATTATAGCCCTTTACTTCCCATATTGCAAATTCAAGGCCAACAGCTAATTTAGAGTCTGACTGAATGGTGCAAATGAAAGTAATATAGAACCTCTAGATTGAACTTCTGAATTATAATTTGCCACTATACATCTCTAAGCAAGTAGTTGAAGATTTGTGTTGGGAGATGAAGAAGACAGTGATGAAGAAAGGGTTTGCAGATTTTTTTTTTTTAAATTCCTGATTTTTTTATATTTTTTAATTTCAGGTCTTTTATTTATGCAATTTTATGTTACTTTGGTATAAAGAAAAGTTTATTTATTTTTTAAAATATTTTTGATCCGACAATTTTTATGGAAGTCTCCCTATTCTGACCATTTAGCTTTTTTCTCTGACACAATGCAACACGGCAGCCCATGATTGGGCCACGCATCAGTATTTGACACCATTAGGGTCAGATACCAAATTGATAGACGGAATAAAAGTTCAGGTACCACATTGGATAAATTGAAAATGCAGGTGCACATTGACAATTTTGTCAAAGTAAGGGGGACTTTTTGGTCTTTACACAAACAAAAAAATGAATAAAATGGCATTTTAGTAATTACGGGGAAAAGTGCTATCCTGTCCACTCTACGCACAGATTCGCACACATGGGCGACAACCCACAGTTTAATTTCATCCCCTCTTAAATTAGTGTTAGCTTTTTCAGCTTTGAGGTTTCTTATTTCTATTAAATCAGCTAGTTCGCACGTTTCTTCTCCTACACTGTGATTTTATTCTCCTGTAAATACCAAAGCCCCTCAACAGTCAAACTCCTAAGTAGTTAATGAAGGTGGTTTTCAGGTCATCTCCTTCACCCACTACTTTATTTTTTCATTTATAGATAATCAGTCCTTCCCTTTTTCTCTTTTTGATTCCCATCTGTTTCTGCCTAACCGAACTGCTAAAGTTTCCCCTTTTCGTTATCGTGCGCTCTATTTATATCCCCTTAGATCTCGTTCTTTGGTATTCACACAAGTTTTAAGTTTCTCCTCTACGTAATCCATGGAAGCCTGCTTCTTCGATACTCTCAAGGCTCAACCTTTCTGGGTTATTTTCCTTTTCACTTTGGGTTCTTTATCACTCTTGAAGTTCTCATTTGTTTTTCTGAAATGGGTCTGGATCAATTTTCTTAGACCTGGTAAGAATCTGAAAAAATATGGCTCCTGGGGTCTTGTTACTGGACCAACTGATGGTATCGGCAAAGGATTTGCCTTTCAGCTGGCTAGGAAAGGGCTTAATCTTGTCTTGGTGGGCCGTAATCCTGATAAACTAAAAGACGTTTCCGATTCAATCTTGGCCAAGTATGCCAAGATTCAGATCAAGACAGTTGTTGTGGACTTCACTGGCGATCTTGATGAAGGCGTGAAGAAGATAAAAGAAACTATTGAAGGACTGGATGTGGGGGTTTTGATTAACAATGTTGGGATTTCATATCCTTATGCCAGGTTCTTCCACGAGGTTGATGAGGAGCTGTTGATGAATTTGATTAAGGTTAATGTTGAAGGTACCACAAAGGTAACTCAAGCTGTTTTGCCTGGGATGGTGAAGAGAAAGAAAGGCGCAATTGTGAACATTGGGTCTGGTGCTGCCATTGTCATCCCTTCTGATCCACTCTATGCTGTTTATGCTGCTACTAAGGCGTAAGTGTTTTGACACTTGCAAAGTTAATTGGGGTTTGATTTCTAGCTTTTAGCATCTAAGGTTCATCTTTCTCTCGGATTGTTTCAGGTATATTGATCAATTCTCTAGGTGCCTTTCTGTTGAATACAAGAACAGCGGGATTGATGTTCAGTGTCAGGTAATGTTTGCTAATATATGCCTATGATTTACTGCTTTGATTCCAGGAGTTCTAAATGCTAGAGTAAGGCTTTTTTTCATGGAACTTGAACATCTTTTATCCTTATGCCATTGCTGGATTTGTCTAAATAGCTTGCCTATGCTTCTTTTTTTTTTTTTTTACTATTTCGAAATCTGATTACTGGAAGTGTTCCACCACCTTATTTGTTAGATTGAGTAATCAATAATTGAACGATGACACTATAGAATTACCATTATATGTAAATTGCAGTTCAAAATTCTACCTACAAACAACCTGATTTGCTAACATATACTGATTCTGAAACAAAGTTTTCTACAAGGAATCTGTATAGGCCGTTTAAGCAGTCCATTTGTCCTGCTAAGTTATCAGAAACTAGCTACATATAATTATCTTGTTTTCTTGTTTCAAAAGGCGTCTTGTTTTATCTACTTCACCTGAAATGCTGACAAATTTGATTTGCTTATTGAACTTACTATGGTCAATAAATTATGCTGTTTAAGAACCCTGGGATATTAAATTGTTTATATTAGCTAATTTCTTTTGGGGGAAAAGAAACAGTTACTGTTTTGGGCCCTGTAACTCTTTCAATCACTTTTACTCTCTTAGTATAACATGTTATTATGAGTATATTAAGCAAGTTTGCTGCTGTATAAGATGGTGAACAAGAAAGCTGATTCAAAAACGTTTTATTCTATCTCTCTCTCTCTCTCTTTAATGACATTAGTTTAATTCCAGGAATGACACTTCGCTCATTCTACTGAATTACATAAAACATTGTCATCTACAGGTCATCAATTTTCACATTAGTTTTAAGACATTTCATGCCCCCGAATCATATTGTTTTCTATAGCTTAGGATTTTTTTTTTTTTTTGAGAAGTACTTTCGATATGAGCGGTTCTCAAGTCTCTTTTTTTTTTCTTTTTTTTTTTCATTCACTCAAATTTCCCTGATTTCCTACCTCTTGCTTTGCCCTAATCTCTACTGATTATACTATTAGATGAGTTGCAAGAGTGGAACATGCCACCAGAACTGTATGCATTTCTGATGATTCTTTAGACTTAGCTTTGGGAAACTTTGATGTAGTTACCCTCAGTATCGGCAACTAAGGTTACACCGTGTTATATTGACAAAAATAGGGAGGGAGGGTTATTGTTGAATGGGGTAGGAAGTCTATCCATTCGTATGATCACATGATAAAAGTTGAACCTCTATGAATTTGATGTATTTAGGTTGGTTGACAAAAGCTATAGCTTACAGAAGGTTGTACCTTAATGGCCAATGATCTGGGTAACTTAATATTGAGAGCAGCTAGACTCTATTCATTAACATTCTCTGATCGATCAATGGGTTTCTTAATGCAGGTTCCATTATATGTGGCAACAAAAATGGCATCAATCAAAAGATCGTCTTTCTTTGTTCCATCAACAGACGGATATGCTCGTGCAGCAATGCGGTGGATAGGCTATGAACCTCGTTGCACGCCCTACTGGCCCCATTCCATCCTCTGGGGCTTGGCTTATTCACTGCCAGAGAGTGTGGTTGATGCATGGCGTTTGTGCTTTTGTCTTGGCATTCGAAAGAGGGGGCAACTCAAAGATTCTAGGAAGAAGGAATGAAAAGAGATTGTTGAGTCTGTTGTATTTTGTGTTCATGGAGTTGAGTGTTTTGGTTGGATGAATGAGCTCCAGAACCGCCCAACCCCCCAAATATTGTATTCTCTTCATAAATTTGTTTTCAAGCATTGCAATTGCATTGTGACACTTCCATTATGTAGGGAAGGATAAGGATGAAAGTATACAAATGTATGAACCCTTTTCCTGCATGATTTGCTTTTACGAGTTTAAAGTATACAAAAATTTGTAATGCAATACTAATATTTCTAGCTAAGCAAAAATGTTCAAATGATTAAAGTTTGATCTAGCTAAGCAAAAATTGCTCAAGCTGTCGATTGAAATATAGATAAATGGGCACCTTAAAACCAATTATCCGAGTATTCATGTTCGGAGTATAATGAAGAGGCACATTATATTTTCAAAGAATGAATATAGATTTAAATTTTGAAGATGATATTATTAGAAAGGATAACCATTAATTCTAAATAAATATCATAAAATAAATATGGAAAATCCAAAAATATATAAACTTTTAAATTTTAAGGGTTAATGTATTATTTAACCTCATAATTGCACTCAATTATCACTTTAGTACCTAAATAATTTTTTGCATTAGTTTGGTACTTAAAATTTTCAAAAGTATATCACTTTACCCTAATTGTTAACCACATCTCAAAAAAAAAAAAAAAAAAAAAAATTGCCATGTCGTTGAACTCCTATTTTTTGAAATTCTAAAATAGAAAAATATAAAATATTATATAAAATTCCCAGAAATTTTAAAAAGTTAATTTGATTTTTTTTTTAAAATATATAAAAGAAATAGCGAAAATACAAAAAGACAATGCAACGTTTCATATTTATATCACAAAATTGCCAATGAATTCCCACCCACACCATCAAACAATGCAATTTTTTTTCCTTTTGCATGAAATTGTTCTTATTATATATATATATATATATATTAATTCACCATTGAAATTTGTTTTATATAAAGGTGTTCAATTTTACTAGATCTTAATTTCCTTTATACAAAATATATATATAAATTTAAAAAGATAAAATAGAACTAATTGCTATCTTACATGATGAACATATTATCTAAAAATATATATTTTTTGTATTTTCACTCTTTCTTTCAATAATATGTATATTTTTCAAAAACAGTCCATTTTATATATTTTTTTTGGAATTTTTCATAATTATTGAACTTTTCTGATTTCTTAAACAAAATTTTTTTCTTTCTTAACTTTTTGCTATTTTTTGGATTTTTTTTAATTTTGTTGCGCAAGAAAGAGAAATTTAAAAAAAAAGAAAACATTCAAGGTTATTAAAAAGTACTATAGATGTTTATTTACCTATATTATTTTATTATTAGACACTTTAGAGTATCCAAGTCACGAGCATTCATTGTTCCTTTGTCCACAACTTTTCAACAAATTGCAGTGCCTGTCGTAGAAAAAGTGACACATGGAACATGGCATATAGATGCACTAAGCATTGTGATTTCACTTTAAATCTAGAACGTGCCACACTACCACTCACAGATTGGTACAAGTATGATAGATATCCTTTTATTCTGACTTGTTATGATGATTCAGATTCTTTTCAACATTATTGTGATCTGTGAGTATGAAAGGGACCCAAATGATTAGTTTTACTACTGTGCTGAATGTGATAACTCTCTCCGTTCCAGATGTGCTCTTGGAGATCTCCCATTTCTGAATATTGGAAGCAACCTTGACAAGTGTCTTTTTCATAAACACTCACATCCATTCACTATTGTGAAAAACATATGGGATTGTGGTGAGGTTTGCAATGGACAAGTCCTACAATGTAAAGAGTTTGAATGCAACTTTAGCGTCCATTGAAACTGCACTTATCATTTACGCTGATCCTTCAACTCCAATGAATCATTGTTTTAATGAGAGAATATAGGTTCGAATTTTGGAGACGATACTATAAGAGGGATAACCACTAGTGTATTTGAAAATTTATTTAATAATTAGATTTGATTATAATTATTTATTTTATTATGAATTACTATAATTATTTGTAATTATATGTGCGGTATGTTTGAATAATCTTTGTAAGTTGAGTATAATTGAAGTTAGGGATGAGCGTTCTATCAATTTGAGTAAAAAAACCACTTGAGTTAGTGGAGTTGACGAATTAAACTTTATCATCCTAACTCGATTTGAATTTTTCTTTCCAAATTGAATCAATTTAAATGAAATTAAAGTTGAATCAAGTTGAATAATTTATTCTAGTTAAATTAAAATAAAAGTTAAACATGCCAATTACAACTTTTGTTGACAATAAGACTAAATTTCAAGCTACAATATATAAATTTGAGACTATATCTATATTTCAAACCTCTTTCAAAGCAAATATTAGAAGAACAAAATAATTTAGTATAGTAAACTTCATTTGATAATTTATTTTAAGGTCTCAAATTTATCATTTTGAAAAAAATAATAATATTTTTATAAGTTAACATTTTTATATAATTTTTCAGAGTTTTATATAATTTTTTAATTTTTTATAGATATTTTAAGATTTTGAAGATTATTTTTATTTTGTTGTACTGTTTTTACTAGGAGCAATTTGTTCATTTTCGAAATTGAGAGAAGCCCAAATGATATTTATATCAATTTGTTATTCAAATTATAAAAATTCAATTCGGCAACAACTCAAAAAATTGAATTACTTATTTGAGTTGATTCAAAAAATCTAATAACTTGAATTATATAATTCGAATAAGTCAAAAGTAAAAAAAGAAAATATCTTTTTTGAGTTGAATCAAATTTTGCTCGTCCCTAAATAAAACAACTCAATTTAAAAATTTCATATTAATTTATTTTCTAAATATATAGTTGTTAATTATCATTTATATTATCAAATATAACATAAAGGGGCGTTTAATCCATCGAATCTTGGGATTATGGGTGGAACATAAGATTATTTTATTTGGTTTATTTAACTAAAATATAACATTTAAGTGTTTAATTAACCTAAAAACAAATTTTATTATAATATCAAGTTCACTTAATTAACATTGTTTTAGTATCAATTTTTTCATAAAATTATAATAATTTAAGAAAATCATTTTTTTACCCATCCATTATCAGTTAAACAATCAGTAAATATTAAAATTATAACAAGCGGCGAGTCTGACATATTATCTTTTTATTGTAAAATATGCATATGTACACTTAATAAACCACTCCTCTATTTAATTAAAAAAATAAAATAAAATACTCATGACTCTTAAAATATGTGAAAATAGAAGAAATTATCTTAAAAGGGCTTCACTCATCGCACATATAATTTCTTAAAAGGGCTCTCCCTTTGTTTATCAATTATTTTCTTTCAAGTCCCTACCAATTCCATTCTTTTCAATTTTGTATACTAGTGGTGGTGGAACTGATTGAGATCCCCAAATTACCTCCTCCTTTTAGCCCCATTTCCTTTCTTCCTCTCCCCATTTTGGTAAGCACGAGGCTTCACCACAACCAAGTTTTCATCTAATGGATCTCACCGTGTCTGACACTAAGAAAAGGGGAGAGATGGAACTTCAACATTTCTCCCATCACCATCCTCTGCTCTTCATTCAACACCAAAGTGTTACAGATAAAGCAGCTCTGTGCTTTGGGTGTGAGGAACTTATAGACGGTCCAAGCTATGGCTGCAATGACTGTAAGTATTATCTTCATAAGAGATGTGCGGAGTTAGAGTTAACCCCCCACCTTAATCATCCTTTCCACCCTCAACACCTTCTCACTCTTTTCCCTAAATCTCCTTACAAGGGTAGATGGGGGTGTGATTTTTGTCAGAGGCGGCCTTCTCCGGGATTCGTTTATCATTGTGATCCTTGTAGATTCGATCTGCACATCAACTGTGCTTTGCTTCAATCATCCATTGCTCCAAATTTTCCTACTTCTTTGCATCAACATCCATTGTTCTTCATTCAAGACCATAACGATGAAGTCAATCGCGATTGCTCCGGATGTATGAAACCATTATCTGGTCCAATTTTACTATTGTTTAGATTGTTCCCTTTCTGATAAACGCTTCTTTATCCTTCATAAGCAATATGCAGAACTACCTCTTGAGATTAATCACCCCTACGACCGCCGTAAGCATCCCCTTACTCTCTTGCCGAAACGACCTACTCATCTTCACAACTGTAGCTGTTATTTGTGCAAAATTCAGTGGGAAGGGTTTGTTTATTCTTGCTCTTTTTGCAAGATTGAGCTCACTCTCGAAGATGTTTCTGCTCCACCAACAATTAAAAATGCAAGTCATGAACACCCATGGACGCTTTTGTCAAGACAAAGGTCATTTATTTGTGATTTTTGCGGTACCACCGGAGATCGCACCCCTTACATTTGTGCTATATGCGACCTTCTTGTCCATAAAAATTGCATTTCATTGCCACAGAATATCATGATAACGCGACATCATCATGTTATTTCTCACTCATATTCTCTTCCGCAACAAGATGAGTTGTGCAGAATTTGTTACGAGGAAGTCGATACGAGGTATGGCAGTTACCTTTGCTCCGCTTCTGATTGCAAGTATATTGCTCATGGGCATTGTGCAACAGATAAAGCAGTTTGGGATGGAAAAAGTTTCCCAGAAGACTATGATGAGAGGTCCATGAAAGCTCTTGATGAATCTATAAATTGGATTACCGATATTGTTGAAGAAATGAGTTTTGGAGAGAATATGGTAGCAGTTGAGATCAAACATGCTTATCATGATCATAATTTAAGACTCACTTTTAGTGGGGAGATGAACGACGATGGCCAATGTGATGGGTTTATGACGCCTATCTCAACTCCTTTTTATAGTTGTGAGCAATGCAAGTTTTTTCTCCATAAAAAATGCGCCGAATTGTCGAGAAAAAAATGACACCCATTTCACAAGCACTTGCTTACGCTCACAAATTCAGTAGATCTTTCAACTTGTAGTGCTTGCCGAAGGCCTCACCATGGATTTAGCTACAAATGCAACGATGGAGATTGCAGGCAATCCTTTAAATGTGACATTCGGTGTATTTTATTATCGGACACTTTGGAGCATCCAAGTCACGATCATTCATTGTTCCTTGTCCACAACTTTTCAACGGCAACGAGTTGCAATTCTTGTCGTAGAAAAATAGACTACTTACCGAGAATGGCATATAGATGCACGAAGCGTTGTGATTTCATATTAGATCTACAATGTGCCACATTACCACTCACAGCTTGGTACAAGTATGATAGACATCGTCTTGCTCTAACTTGTTCTGATGATTCTGATCCTTCCTCAACATTATTGTGATCTGTGTGAGCATAAAAGGGACCCAAATGATTGGTTTTACTACTGTGTTGAATGTGATAACTCTCTCCATTCCATATGTGCTCTTGGGAATCTCCCACTTCTGAAGACTGGAAGCAACCTTGACAAGTATATTCTTCATAATCACCGACATCCAGTCACTATTGTGAAAAATATATGGGATTGCCCTCCATGTAAACTTTGCGGTGAGGTTTGCAATGGACAAGCCCTACAATGTAAAAAATCTGAATGCAACTTCAGCGTCCACTGGAAGTGCAGTTATTGGTTACCTTTGTAAAACAGACAAGTTACAACTTCACAGATTTGTATGTATTTGCATGACTGCACCAATTTGTGATCAACGCTCATGGCTTTTGCTTTTCATTCTGTTGTGAATGTTTGAGCGCTTCAAGTTTGTTTAGATGAAACAGAATCGGTAATTAGTTATCATTTGTTTTTCTACTGGGTTGTTATCATCTGTAATATGAGGCAAGGTTTGATTTGATTTATATATAAATTAGTGCATGTTCTGCTCAAGGATGGAATAGGGTATATGAATGAATTGAACTTCCACAAGGGTAGTACCATATTCTACCAAACATTAAGGGAAATTGCAGGGAATAATTATAGGAGTGTATGAATGGATTTTGGATCCTTTTTGATGGACTTGAGTTCGGGGTTAATCGAGATTTTGGATCCTTTTGGAATTTTTTTATAATTATTGAATTTTTCTGGTTTTTTAAACAAAACTTTGAATTTTTTTAATCTTTTGCTATTTTTTGAATTTTTCCGAGTTTTTTTTTTTTTAAATTTATTGCGCAAGGAAGAGAAATTTCAAAAAAAAAAAGAAAAACATTCAAGATTATTAAAAAGTTTATTTTAAGACTCTGCTTCTCAGTTTTCTTCAAAATTGTTCCAGAAAACGGATTTTCCTGTTGTTTATTTCTTATCACGAAGGTAAGAAGCAAAAATCTTCCTTTTTATATGAAATCAGTTCTTTCTCTCTTTGTTTTTCTTGTTTTTGAAAATGTAAATTAAAGAAGATGCATTTTCTGGAAAATCGATATTCCAAACAGAAAAAAGAAAGTTGTTGTCAATTTACATTGATCTAAAGTTTTTGGTTATGTACTGAATGGGTTTAGTTTTTGGACATTTTAATTTTTTTTTTTTCCTTTTGCAAGTTTTCTATAACAAGTAAAGAGAATGAATCCCGATAAATTCACTCACATGAGGCTATAGCCGGGGATTATGAGCGCGCAACGAGCCTTGGCCATGCCCAATTCACTCTCCTCCAACTTGCGGTTTCTTTAATATTCGACTCCCAAGGCATCTTTTATCAAGCAATCTCCAACTCCGACTGTGGTAGTGCCGCACAGTACGTGGATAGGGTATTCCATCAAGCCTTGAAAAAGCTTCCAGCACAGTCACCTGCACCCAACCAAGTCCGTGCTAGTTATTCTCTTATAAAGGCAATCCGCCGCGCCCAAGCCGCCCAACAGTCTCGCGGAGATACCCATTTGGCAGTCGATCAGTTGATTCTAGGCCTCCTTGAGGATTATCAGATTACAGATTTGTTGAAAGAAGTAGGGGTTACACCAGCAAAAGTGAAATTCGAGGTCGAAATGCTTCGAGGAAAAGAAGGGAAAAAGGTGGAGAGTGCATCCGGGGGACACTACATTTCAAGCATTAAAATCATATGGGACTGGTCATTGTTGAGCAAGCAGGGAAGCTTGATCCTGTAATAGATCGAGATGAAGAAATTAGAAGGGTCATTAGGATCCTGCCTAGAAGAACTAAAAACAATCCAGTTCTAATTGGAGAACCAGCTGTTGGTAAAACTGTTGTGGTAGAGGGTTTGGCTCAAAGAATTGTGAGGGGAGATGTGCCTAGTAATCTTGCCAATGTTCGACTCGTTGCATTGGATATGGGTGCACTAATTGCAGGAGCGAATAGAGGAGAGCTTGAAGAAAGATTGCAAGCGGTTTTGAAAGAAGTTGAGGAAGCTGAAGGGAAAGTGATTCTCTTCATTGATGAAATCCACTTAGTACTTGGCGCTGGTCGAACCGAGGGTTCCAAGGATGCAGCCAACCTCTTTAAACCTATGCTTGCTAGGGGTCAACTTAGGTGCATTGGTGCTACTACCTTGGAAGAACATAGAAAGTATGTTGAAAAAGATGCTGCATTTGAGAGAAGGTTTCAACAGGTTTATGTTGCTGAGCCTAGTGTACCGAACACCATTAGCATCCTTCAAGGATTGAAGGAAAATTACGAGGGTCATTATGGTGTTAGGATTCAAGACCGTGCCTTGGTGATTGCAGCTCAGTTGTCAAGTCGATACATTACTGGTATGCCATATTTCTTCTTTTGAGATGCTTGATCAAGTGTTAATGATATCTGTTTAAAGCATGGATTTGAATTTCTTTGCCGAGTTCTAAATGATATTAATTGGTATTTTGCTTCAAGACGTCATCTTCCCAACAAAGCAATCGATTTGGTTGATGGAGCTTGTGCAGATGTGAGAGTTACAGCTTGATAGTCAGCCTGACGAAATTGATAAACATGAAAGGAAAAGAATGCAACTAGAAATTGAGCTTCATGCATTGGAGAAAGAGAAGGATAAGGCTAGCAAAGCTCGACTGGTTGAAGTAAGTTTTGACTCTCAAAAACTGATGGATTAAGTTTATGTTCTTACTTTTGCTGGATCTATAACTTTTTTTTTTTTGTTTAGGTCTGGAAAGAACTTGATGACTTGAGGGACAAGCTTCAGCCATTGAAGATGAAATACCGAAAGGACAAACGAAGGGTGATGAGATTCGACGATTGAAGCAGCAGAGAGAAAAACTCATGCTTGCTTTACAGGATGCTGAAAGGAGATATGATTTGGCAATAGCTGCTAATTTGATATATGGGGAAATTCAGGAAGTGGAATCTGCACTAGCCCAGATCGAAGGCACAGCAGATGAGAACATAATGTTAACCGAAACAGTTGGACCGGAACACGTTACCGAGGTTGTAAACCGCTGGACTGACATTCCCGTCACGAGGTTTGGACAGAATGAAAAGGAGAGGTTGATTGGGCTTGCAGAGAGGTTGCATCAAAGAGTGGTAGGACAAAACCAGGCTGTTGACGCTGTTGCAGAAGCTGTTTTGAGGTCGAGAGCTGCATTAGGAAGGCCACAACAACCAACTGGCTCATTCCTTTTCTTGGGTCCAGACGGTGTTGGCAAGACGGAGCTTGCTAAGTCGCTAGCAGAACAACTCTTTGATGATGAGAATCTGCTGATCAGGACCGATATGTCCGAGTACATGGAGCAACATTCAGTGGCTCGACTTATTGGGGCACCACCTGGGTACGTTGGCCACAAGAAAGTGGGCAGCTTACAGAGGCAGCAAGGAGGAGGCCTTACAGTGTTGTACTCTTTGATGAAGTTGAGAAAGCAAACCTCTCTGTTTTCAACACACTACTACAAGTCTTAGATGATGGTGGGTTAACCGATGGCCAGGGCCGCACTGTGGACTTCAGAAATACTGTGATCATCATGAAATCAAACCTTGGAGCGGAACATCTTCTTTCAGGACTTAGCGGGAAATGTACAATGCAAGTTGCTCGCGATCGAGTCATGCAAGATGTTGCTAAATGACCTATTTTTGGCACCATATACCTTTGTCATATAATGTTTTGAAGCAGTAGTACTAACATTATGATTTTGATTGTTTGACAGGTAAGGCGACACTTTAGACCCGAGTTGCTCAACAGGCTCGATGAGATCGTCGTTTTCGACCCTCTTATCACATAACCAATTGAGGAAAGTTGCTAGATTGCGAATGAAGGATGTTGCAAGCCGCCTAGCTGAAAGGGGTATTGCATTGACTGTAGAAGATTCAACATTTGGACTATATCCTTGCTGAGAGTTATGATCCAGTAAGTATTAACATTTATATCTTATACATATTCAGATATCATTGAGGGTATGGTTGAATAGTAACAATGTCTTTTTTAACTTTTGATATAGGTTTATGGTGCAAGGCCTATTAGGAGATTGCTTGAGAAGAAAGTTGTGACCGAGCTATCAAGGATACTTGTGAAGGAAGAAATTGATGTGAACTCGACACTTTACATCGATGCTCCAAATGGAAGTGAGTTAGTGTATCAGATTGAGAAGAATGAAGGGTTAGTCAATGCAGAGACTGGACAGAAAGCGAATGAATTGATCTGAATCCTGAACGGAACAAGAAGAAGTGATGCTGCACAAGCAGTGAAGGAGATGAAGATGATCAAATGGACTCATGAACCAATTTATTTGCTTTTTAGTACGTTGAAAGTATTAGGATGCTATACAAAAAACATTAAAGTATGTCAGGTCTTGAACATGCAACCTCAGTTGGTAAAGTTGATTTCAATCTCAAAGGACAACCTACACAACCCCAAAAGAAAGTAATCATAAATGAAATAATAATATGATTACAATTCGACTGGAAATGTGAAGATCCTTAGTGATTGTGGTCATAGGAAAGCAATTACACCCTTTTTCGAAGTTGGCTCTCAAAGTGTAACAAACGCTTTGTAATCTCAAAATCAAAATACGGCATTGCACATTCATTCCAACTTTTAAGTACATTAGCTTCATATAATAACTGTACAGCCACAAGGCATATATAGAAAAACTGAATGCCCAAGTCCCGGAGACGATTCACCCACTATACTTGGTAGGTAAGCTACTTTGGTTCAGGGCCTTGATTCTGTTATCAGGCATAAAGAGGCGAAGCAGATGGCTGAGGGTACGCAGTCGTACTCCTTCCACCGGTAGCATCATCTGCACTTTGCCTACGTCTCCGAGGTACGCTGTTAGTATTGTTGTGATTAATTTCGGAGTCGTTAGAATCCTGGAGCTGCTCCAAAGCAGTTACAACCTCATTCATGCTTGGTCTGAACTTGGCATCGATCGACAGGCATCGCAAAGCAAGGGTAGCAGCCTTAAAGGCTCCTTCGATTGTATACTGGCCTTCAAGGCGATTATCTAGGACACGAAATATTTTGCGTTTGTTGGCAAGGTAAGGTTTGGCCCATTCCACCAGTTTATGTTCTCCAGATGGTCGATTCTTGTCAACTACTCTCCGGCCAGATAACATCTCCAGCAGCACAACTCCAAAACTATAGACATCACTCCTTGCAGACAAGTGACCTACAGTTGGAGGGAAAAAACGGAATCATTCATCGTTTACAAGAGTGGAAAATTACATATACTCGGTTAACTGAAACAGGTTGCTAAGTACCTGTGGCAAGATACTCCGGAGCAGCATATCCGTAAGTCCCCATAACTCGGGTAGAAACATGGCTCTTATCACCTGTTGGCCCATCTTTGGCCAACCCAAAATCAGAGAGCTTTGCATTGTAGTTCTGCAATTACAATAGAACAAAAAGGTTTATAGAGAACCATGTAAAGGAATTGGAAAGAATGCTTTGGCTTAACAAATCACATACCGTATCGAGCAAGATGTTGGAAGTCTTGAAGTCTCGATATATAACTCTTGTTTCCGCACTGTGAAGGAAGGCGAGTCCCTTCGCAGCACCGAGGGCAACTTTCAACCGTAGGCTCCAAGAAAGAGGCTGGAAATAAGAACCTCCTGGTACATGTAATTCAAGTGTTAAAAATAAACAAAATGGCATCTAAAACAAAGTTCTGCTCGACCAAACCGACATACAGGCTGAAAGAACTTACTCCTGAATAGATGATTCTCCAAGCTGCCACGAGGCATGAATTCGTACACGAGCAGGCGGTGCTCGTCCTCCAAGCAATATCCAATCAGTTTCACAAGATTAGGATGATAAAGCTGTCCCAGATAATTCACTTCTGCCTACAAGATCAAGATCAAACACAAGTAAATCTAAGCACTTCAATCTCAAAATAACAGAAAGTGATAAGCTTCATAGATAAACATCTTAAGCAAGCTAACTCAACACATTAAAATCCTTTCCACCTAATAAATGGACTTACCAACCATTCCTTGTGACCTTGGAACCCATCCTGGTTAAGCCTTTTGACAGCAATAACAATGCCAGATCCAGGCTTGGTAGCAGTAAAGGAATTTACATCGATCCACCCCTTAAACACGGAGCCAAAACCGCCTTCTCCAAGCACACTATCGGGACGAAAATTCCTTGTGGCCATTTTGAGATCAGCAAAGCTGAAACTTTTCAAATTGGGGGACTGCAAAATCTCACCCTCACTCCGAGGTGTCAAAGGTGCTGAAAATGATGAAACTTTGCTGTTGCTGCTTTCACTGCTAATATCTTTCCCATCACCACTATCATACTTTGAACTGAGCTCTGTTTCAAACATGTATAACCCCTCACACATTCATTGATTGAAATTAACCCATTTTTGGAAGTACAATAAGGTCATCTCCCACAAATTGTTAGGATGTATGTTTGTTAAGTTACTAATGAAGGTAAAGCTCTCAATAAACCAGAACTAGTAAGAAAAAGAATTATACTTGAAAACCCCAACTTTTCAAAGTACATAGCAATTAACAGATATATTATAGCATAATGTGGGATAATTGAAATACCTGTGTTGCTGTGGCTCTCAGCTTTTATACCGGCACTCAAGCAATTTCCCATTGCATCAAATACCTGAAAAATACAAGCCACCATCTTCAACTCTTCTTTCGTAGATCCTAAAACAAAGAAAAAAAATGAATCTTTGGTTTATATAACAAATCAGTATTCAACAATGAAATGAAGCAGATCTAAGTTTTATTTAAAAAAAAGAAAAGAAAAGAAAAAAGCTTCCCAAAACCATCATTTTTCATTACAAAAAAACAGATAAAAAGGTCATCTTTTTCTCTGTAAACTAGGCAGGGAAGGGCCTAAAAAAAAAGCATCAAGAGAGAGAAGTTTACCAGTTTATTATAGCAAAAGCTTTAATTTTTCTTGTGCAGTACCTAGTGGCAACCTGCAAATAGTTAGCCAACGGCGATGATGGTTATAAATTTAAGAAAAAGAGAAAGAGATTTTTAAAGGAAGGTGAGATGAATTGTACCAATGTCGGGCTGGTCCCGCGTTTTAAGCGTACCGTGCTACAACTCTGTCTCTCTCTCTCTCAGTTTAGTCAAGTCAGAGAAGGTTAGCCCTTGCACTCCATTGCCATCTTTCCTGAGCCGTTGGATCCTTTCTATAAATGATGGTGGCTGAGCTTCAATAGCTGGCTTCGTCCTTGTATGTAGCTTTCAAGTTTCAACTATGACATAAATAAACCGTTAAAAAGTGAAATTTTCTATCTGAATTAAAAGAAAAAATGGTTTTTTTTTAATGGATAATTGTAGTAATTGGAGAATAGAGGGACACTTGGCAAGCCAAGACCCTGCCTTTTATTCAAGTGGGAGCTTTTAGCTTTGAAACCGCCACATGGGCCCTCATAGAAGGAGGAGCAGCCAATTATCAATGGGGTAAGAAAGGGTACTCTTTTGTGTATCAATGGCATAGGTTAATTCCCAAGAAAAACCTCTTTATTAGTACAAGGAATTGACTAGACAGCTTCACTTGCATGGAAAGTTCAGAGCTTTTGGACACTTTTTAGTGTGACAAATCTGGTAGGTTTTGTTTTAGGATTAATTCCATCAACCCTCCTCGAATTTTAACTCCAATTTTGAATTAATCCCAAACTTAAACTATTTTAAAATTGAATCCTCAAAATATTATCATATCAATCGAATCTTTAGTTTGGATTTTAAATCTCAACTCAAATCTGGCACACGCTAAATCTAATTAACATGTTAATAAAAATAAATAACGAGCTAAATTTTATTGACACTATTTTTTTAACATGTCAGATTGAAATTGTCTATATAGTAAATAGACACGTGTTTATAATATGATCAACATGTTTTAAATATGCTTAAAGTTAGATTTGAACTGACATTTAACGTTTAAATTGCCAGCTAGGACGATAAAAAGATCTTATTGGTCAAGATTGATATTAAGAGGGTTGAAATAGAATGTTTAATTTAGTATTTAGGTAATAGTTTGATGGCATTGGAAGGAATTAAGCCATGTTATAATGATCCAAAGTCTAGAAACAGGCATTAGGTTGAGAAAAGAAGAAATAATTATAGTATTAGAGAGTGTTTGAAAGGATGTTTCTGGTTAGATTCCAAACCTTATGTTAAAATAAAGATTTTGTTGCGTTATTGCAACTCTTTCCTTAAATAAATCTTAATTTTGTTGCATTATAGCTGTTCTTTCCTTGAATAAATCTTAAGCTCTTTATTTTATCTTGTCTAATCTCAAATCATTTTTCTTTTGATCAATAATCTGAATCATTTTATCAACAAGAATCTTAATCATGTGGATTTGATGATTATACTCTAATCGCATACTTTCATTTAAAAAAACAAAAGAAAAGTAGATTTAAGAACAATTTATAACAATTAAATAAGACTGGTTTTTTTTTTATTGGTTGATGATGATACAATAGTGTAAAATATATATATATATATATATAAATGTCGAAAATACTCACAACATTTATGGATTTTTGGTTTTGTGCCCTTAACCTTTTTTTTTTATTGATGTTCTTTAACGTTTCGATTTTTTTAGAGATCAATCTAATTTTAACGAAAAGCGTCAATTGATTGCCAATCAAGCGTCGGTCAACGAAATAGCCTATGTGAAGTGCTGACATGTCAAAAATAAAGAATTAAATATGAAATTAAAAAGAAATAAAAAATTTATAAAAAATAATTTTAACCCTAAAATTAAATCTTATCATTCCCTTATTCTCAAATCTTGAAATCCTTAAAACTATGAAATCGGTATACGTATTATAATTTCCAATCAATAGAGAGAGGGAGGAGGGGAGAGAGAGAGAGAGAGAGAGAGAGAGAGAGAGAGAGAGAGAGAGAGAGAGAGAGAGAAAGTAGTTATTTTGAATCCAGGTAACACAGAATTAATATCCTTAAAACTTATGCAACATGGCCAAGTCACACGCCCATGTGCTGAAAGTCTAATATGTCGTCTATCAAGTCTAATTGGGGACATGTCTTGTCTTGGGCATCAGAGCGGATGGCTCCCAGAAGATAGAGACATAGATGTGATTGATTAGACTAATAGTACATCAGACTGGACCCAAGAAGAATAGATCTTGAATCCGTTTATGGGTATATTCACTTATGTTATTCAAAGTGTGTCATACATTAATCCTGAGCGGATGGCGGACTATTTATGCGTGACTCGTATACTTTGATGTAAGTAAAAGCCTGAGTTCAAATAGATAATGAACCGAAAGTTGGTGTGTTGTGTATACGACTTCTGCAGTATGTAGTGTCATTCACAACAGTGAAATTCATAGTCTGAGATATGGGTAAACGATATCCTCTCATTGGCATTACATGGTAGATGAAAAGTAAACGTGACCACATGTCGTTCGTATTTGTGATGAATGACTTGATTACTATTTGATAGTAATTGAATTTTCATGAAGGAAGATATAATGGTTATCATGAGATAAAATATGATCATTGGGAGAACATATTTATTCCAAAAAGATTATGGATATCCTATGAGGGTAACACACTTATGACAAGGTCATTGCACGAGCACTGATCGAGTTACATTTGTAATGGTATGTAATTAGGGAGAGCTCAGTCACGATACTATAGTGAAATGACTTCGTGACTAAATGAGTTTTAATTAATAGGTGAAAAGCTAAAACTTAATTATAAATCATTTAAGCCTTATTCACATTTGTCCAACCGGTCCCTCCGCTAACTCGTTAAAACCAAAAATGAATTGCATGTTGAATCAAATTAACAGAAATGGATCGAAATGATAAAGTTAGAGAAATGAATGTGATTTCTTTAAATGGAAATGACTTGGATTAATTTATGATTTTTTGAATTATTTTTTAATTGATTAATTGAATAATTAAAGTTCAAAAATGAAAATAAATTAATTGGTCATAGTGAATCCATTGAACGTAGAAATATTAAATATATTTTTTTATAGATTCTTTTACGATAAAGTTGTCATGATTTTAACAAAATTAGAATTGGATTGAGAAAATTATTTAATTGATATATTAATTTATTTATTTAAATTAATTTAAGATGTGTATTTTGGAAAATAAAAAAAAACAAGTATAGGATTAGATTAAAATATAAAGTATTAAATTAAAAACTCAGAAAATATTTGTAATTAAACCCAATACGGAAGAGGCTCAAAAATCTCTCATGTTAATGCTAAAAACTGCAAACCTTAATATAATTAATTAGGGTTACCGTCTCATCTAATCTTAATTAAACTAGAAGTTAGGTTTTTTCTATGGAATATGGAAGATTTCCTAAGCAAGTAAACCCTTTTTAAAGTCAAGCCAACTCATGAGATTGGGGAAATCGTTTGACCACAAGAACAACCTTCTTTTAAGTTTTGAAAATTGAGAATCTTTTAATCAATTAACCTTTAATTAGCTCAATGCATTTTTCAAGGACTCGGCACAGAAAACACAAAAAAGAGGACTTTCCTTTTTCTTGAAAAAATAAAAAGTTGAGTTATTTTTCGTATTTATCACACTCAGGGGCAAAAGTCGAACATTTTGTCAAATGTTTCTTTCTGGGGTTGAAAATTGGAACTTGAAGAAAGTGCACACGTGAGACGCGAGACATACCTAGCTACTTTGTCTCAAATTTGCCCAAAATGACGTATGACCCTTCGTAATGCTTGCGTAATCAAACCGGATCAGAACCGTCAAATTGAATGACTATTAGACCCTACGTGGGACCCATTGAAGCCATTTATCATTAAATTAATGAAAAACCTTGTTTAGTGCTGAAATGATTGAAGGGATTAAGTGGTTAATTAAGGTTTAATTAAAGAAAATGTGGTAACAGGTGTTAGTTAAAGTTGATTAGAATAAAACTACAAGTGTTGGGGGAAGGTGAAACAATAGTCAAAATGGGTGACAAAATTTGTCGCCTATCAAACATACGCCTTTGACGTGGCATTTAAGTTAAGTCTTCCGTACGTCTTCAAGGCAGCATGAGTGTCGGCATGATTCACAAATGGTTTGATTTATATTTAATTTTATATTACTATCAATTCAATCATAACTCAAATGACATAAATATTATTATCGATATAAGAGGACGTGAGTTTAAATACGATGTATATTATTCACCTATTTATGAATTCGAGAGATGATATGAATAGTACAAGTATTATATAAAAAAGAACGAATATAATCAAAACTTATAATAAAATAATCAATTTTTGATACAATTAATCAATCAAATTTCTACATTTCTAATAGTAATATAATAATTTTATATGATTTTTGAGAGGTTTACTTTTAATGCTTTTTAATTGATAAGGATTGGTATACGACACCTTTTTTTTTATTACAAAAATTATAAATAAATTGTTAGAATTTGATTTTCATAGTTTACAAAGAAAAGTTAATTCAATTAAATAGCACCTTAAATTCTTTTAAAATCAATAATTTAACAATTTATATAAAAAATAGCAAAAATCAAAAGTTTAGAAATTTATATGTAATGAATTAACAAAACGACGGTTCAAGTTCACATATTTATCAATAATTGGATTAATTTTTCAATTTTCATATATAGTAAAGATCAAATTTTGACAAATTCAAAAGATTAATTTCTCAATTTTTTTACAATAAAAGAATAAAAATCATAATTAAATATAATAAAAAGAAAACAAGTAGAGTGCCTTATGAGCAATTTTCAAAGGAGATAAAAAGCATAAAATGAAATATCCCATGATTACTTTATTTTTATCTCTAAAAGTTAAAATCAATTATTCTCATAGTTTTTTTCTTTCCTATTTTGTTCACTTTCAATACCTTTTTAATGTTTGATATTGTTAAAAATAAATTTAATCATCAAATTTTTTTTTAAAAAAATCAGAATTAAATAAGAAGGCACAAAACTACTTTTAATTATTTTATAAGTTAGATCACCAACTATTAGCAATATAGAAAAAGGTTATCAACTACTTAATTTCTGAAACTTAAATAAAATTAGAGTGGTTTTATGTTTTTCTGTAATTTTTTATACGATTAATATTCGAAAAATCTAACTATTCAATTTGTCAAGATATTTATACTTGACATGCATGTAAAATTTAAATCGATCTGATATATTTATCATATCGATCTAAATTGTTATCCATATTAATATGTATTTAACAATTAAAAGGTTTTACATAAAAGAAATAATTAAAAAAATTTAATTTATGCGAAACTTAATGCGCATGATCCATATAAATAGAGAATAAAATATGATAATTGAATAATTAGAATATTAATCGTATAAAATATTACGGAGTACTATAAAACCATTTTAATTTTACATCTATTCAATTACATCCCTTCTCATATTTATATATTATATTCAAGTTGAAGATTATAATCTTATCTCAATCCAATCACTAATGCTATTAAAAAATCTCATTAGTCAATTGATTTGAAATTAGAAAAAAGTGTCCAAAAGATGGGTCTTTTTTATGTATATGAAATACAAAGTAAAATAGGATTATTTAGTAAAATGATTGAAATAGACAGTCAGAGGACTTTCCAGTTAGGTCTTCAACCATTTTGCTAAATAACCCAGAATTTCGTCTATTTTACTAAATTATTTTTATTTTATTTTATTTTATATATATGAAAAACCCCCAAAAGAGGAGGTTGGGTTAATTTGTTTTTATTTAAATAAAAAATAATGAAAAGAACTATTTTTACAAGTATAATTTCACCTCATAAATGATTGGAAAAAATTCACCTTGTAAAGGAAAATTAATTTAAGTTTTGGATATTTTTAAATTCATATAAGTCAATTAACAATTTTTTTTATTAATATTTGGATTAAAGCATAACATTAATAATAGTAAAAAGATTGAATTATACCAAATTAAAATATAAAAATTGAATTCCAAAATTAAGTATACTAATTATAATGGCACTACAACAAAATCATTACAATTAAAATTAATCATTATAAACTATAATTTATCAGAAAAAAAATATAATCCACACATTATCATATATATTATAGTAATTCGAGGTTAAGAAAAGGAAATAAATAATTATGTTCATATTATAGTTTTTTTTTATACATGACATCCTCTATTTAAAGTATTTATTTATAATTTGGGTATATTATTCTTCTACTCGTTTCTTTTTAATTTTTTTTAAAAACATTAATAGTATAAAAATTACGGAAGGATGTTAAATTATTTTAGTTTTACATTTTGCAAGTGGATCCCTCCCGTAATATTAATATTCAAACCATGATGAATTTTTGTATTTATTTTTTAATAATTTTTTAAGAAATTCATTAAAAATTTTAAACAAAAACTAATGTTATAAAAAAATTATAAATTTAATATACTAATTGATCCATACATCGCATGGGAATACAAACTAGTATATATATTATAACAATATGAGGTTACAAAAAAAATAGAGGAAATAATAGTTATATTCAAATTACAGCTTTTTGACATATGACACTCTCAATTTAAAGCATTTATTTACGAATTTGGTAAATTTCCCTTTTACTTGTCTTTTATTTTTTCTTAAGTTATTTTGTTAACCCTAGTTTTTCAAATGCTTTGATTGTAACATCCTAGGAAGGGCCTATGCATTTTTCAGATCAATTGTATGAAATGACAAGTCTTAAGTATTATGAATAAATTTTTGATACTTTTGGAAACCTAGAAATGAATGAAAATGGAAATGAAAATGAAAATGGAAATGAAAATGGAGATGGAAATGAAAATGGAAATGGAAATGGACATTTTTGGAAACTTAGACATTTTTGGAAACCTAAACATTTTTGGAAATGATCCAAAAATGGAAACTTGAACATTTCGGGAAACTTGGATATATGAGATAAATAAAGGAGTTTTATTCACATAAATATGTGAATAATATGAGATAAATAAAGGAGTTTTATTCACATAAATATGTGAATAATAAGAGATAAATAAAGGAGTTTTATTCACATAAATATGTGAATAATAAGAGAGAAATAAAGGAGTTTTATTCACATAAATATGTGAATAATAAGAGATAAATAAAGGAGTTTTATTCACATAAATATGTGAATAATAAGAGATAAATAAAGGATTATTTTCTAATGAGATAATTGAGGAGATAATTGATGGATTAAAGGCTTTTATCTTTTAAATAAAAGAGATAATATTATCAAAAAGAGGAGTGGTGGCCAAGTAAAGGACTCCTAGGTGATAACTTTAGCTATAAAAGGAGGACAGAGGGCTACTCATCAACATTTGCTCCTCTTCCTCTCTGTACAAATTCTCCTAGGCAAAACCCTCTCTCGCCGAATTTTCATTAAGCAAAAATCCTCTCTTTTCTTCTATTTTCTTCTCGTTCTCTTTGTTAAAATTTGAATCTTTGTGGATTCTAAGAAAGAGGGCAATCATCCACAACATCGAAAGGATCTTTCGGGAAATCTAAGGATCTAAGGTAAGGATTATAAATATAAATATGTGGTTAAAGATTATGATTCACGTTTTCAAAGTTAGATCTAATCTAACACGAAGTTATAGGATTTCAACAGTGATAAAGGAATCCTCTTCGATTTGGAATCCATCATAAGGTAAGGGATATTCGGCCAAGGCATAATTTGTTTAAGTGTTTTCCATTATTTCAAAACCGAAAATCGACATGGTTACATACCTAGTATTAGCCGATTTCAAGGAAGAGGAATTCTAGCAACTGTTGGGACTTGATTAAATCAATTCGGCAACTAGGTAAGTAATTCTACTTCTAGTAGGATTTGGTTTTAAGACCAAATAGGTTTATTTATATGTTTTAATTAATGGCCGAATATAGGAGTGAAAGATCTAGATCGGTAGATCGCTCTCTACGAAATTCACGGAAACTATTAAGCGAAAAAAGGTGTGTACTCTTACTAACTTTCAATAAATTGCATGGCAATCATTAAATATATAAATATGTAACAAAGATGTGAATGTGGCTAAGCACCACAAATGTGGTAAGGAGTACCTGTGCACGTTTCCTACTTTTGATAGGATTGTGAATGTGATATATTTTGAACATGTGATTAGTAACATGAACGAAAATTAAGTATGTGAACTATGTTATGAAATAATTGGGGCATTCGGGATATTTGTGGAGGAAGAAAGTGAAGGTGATGACTACGGTCTCACCAACGTAAAGTGGTGACTACGGTCACATAAAGTGAAAAGTGGTAACTTCGGTTACATCCAAAGAATACAATGTCTAATGACACAACATAAGTGGGCGATGAGCACGCCGATCATTGCAGCGATCGCTTCGATGGTGTGTAAGCGGATGGAGGGTCGACTTAGTAGTCCCCGCGGTGTACAGTTGGTACGGGTGGTGTGTAGCGGATGGACAAATAGGTTTGGATTTGGGTTGCATCATCCTTTATTTTGTATGAACATGATATTGATATGACTTGTATGCCCGATTTGTTGGAAATTAGTACTATGTACACATTGAGTCTGTTGACTCACCCTGTTGGGGAATTATTTTTCGTGTGATGAGCAAGAAATGGACCGGGTCGGCAGGAGCTAAAGGTGGCCATGCATCGCTTGAAGAAATTATTTGGAATTTGGACTTTATGAAATTTTAGTACTTTAAACTTTATTTTGGGTTGAATGATGTAATAAGGCCATAAGGCCCAGTTGGATTTTCTTTATTCTGTTTATTTTTATTTAAATATGATACAAATTATGTTTGATTAAAGATAAGTAAATTTATTTCTTTTAAAATAATAAACCCAAAATTATTTTGTCACCTTATTTAAGTTGGATTTCAAATTTATTAAATAGGTTTCAAATTAAGCCCAACCTAAAACAATTTTTTTAAAATTACACAAATTTTCTCTAAGTCATTTAGAACATTGAAAAACCGATTTATTTAAGGAACATACCAGATCCGGTTCAAGCTCGTGGGTGGGCGGTGTGGGAGTGTTCAGTTGATATCGAGCCTAGTTTTAAAACTCTCGGCTGTGGGCTCAGTGCCCAAAACGTTTTCAATTCGAGCCCAAATGAATTTCTTTGAAATAAGCGGGTTTTATGGCATGGCACCTAAGTCTCCAATTCATGATCCACCACCAAAGTACCTTTAACCATCCGTGTGATTATGTGAATTATGAATTGTAAAAGGGTAGCAAAGGCATGGAACGTAGAATAGTGTGATAGGAACTTGAACCCTAGGATTAGACTACTCAAACACTTGAAACTCATAAGACTTAATGAACTTAACAAACCTATGACTAAGTTATTAAGCTAGGGTGTGGCAACCCCATGCGCATGTCTAGGATTGGATCCGGAAGGGCCTGGTATTTAAGCGATCCTAGTGACTCACCTCCTCTTCGCAGTATCCTGCAGTGCGTAGCTTCGGTTCGCCCTAACTCGTAAGGCTCAGTGGTGTGGCAACCTCCTCATGCGCATGTCTAGAAAGGTCGGTGAGAGCTTGGTATTTAAGCGATCCGCGTGACTCACCTCCTCTTCATTCGAATCCTGCCTGGTGCGTAGCTTTGGTTCACCCTGACCAAGAGGGCTCGGTCATAGGCTAAACACAAAGAATAAAACCCGAAAGGGACTTAGCCGTTTTTCTTTTATAAAAAAATAAAAAAATGTATAACCAAAATTTAGTTTTAAAACTCTTAGAAACTTATGAGAACTATTTTACAACATTTTCTTCTAAAAAAAAAAATACCCTTGGTTTATAAAATGACCAAACCACCCATAGTTTTAACAAAATTTCATTACTTTATCAAATGTTCAAAAAACCCTAATTTGTAAAATATCAAACTATCTTGATTTGGAAAATTACAAAATTGCTCCTAACTTACAAAATTACCAAAACGACTTTGATTTCCAAAATTTTTACAATATCATTGCTTTGAAAAGTGTAACTCTCAAAGGAACCCTCAATGTTTTACAATCTTGGAAAATATCCTAACTTAATAAATTTTACAAATTTACCCCGATTTTTGGAAAAATTATCAAAATACCCCGAGATCAAAAATTACCGAAATACCCCTGATTTCAAAATTCTTCCAAAATTTCCCGGAACTTTAGAAGTACCAAAATACTTTCACAAAATCACCAGGGAACTTTTTATTTTTGAAAATTTACTACGAAATACCCTCAGTAGGATAAAATTACGAAAATGCCCTGGTAGTGGAAAAGCAAAATAACGAAAAACGACAACAAGAATTACAACGTTTCTTTGAATGAACGAAAGTTCATATTTGTTGATGGATGAATGAATGAATGCAAGATCTGTATGCATGTATGAATACGAAAGAACCATTCTTAAACTCTTCTTCATAAGATATCATCATGGGTAATAAGTGAAACAAGAATACTAATACATAAAATTCCTTAATCGATCTCGTCGATAATGAGCTCAAGAGGACGTGGTCGCCGTGGAAGAGGTAGAGGAAGGATGACCGTTAGATCGGGACAAGGTTCGACAATGAGATACCACCACCACCACCATCACCCCAATGTCCAATGTTGAGCGAGCGAGCTCGCATGTGGGAAGATGCCGTGTCGCAGTCATCTTTGCGAGTTTTGGAGTTGGTGGTGGTGCAGAAACAATTCAAGAAATCGTAAGTTGTGCTGAGCGGCTCGTGCTAATGGAGTCGAAATGTTTAGAGGAGTATCGGGTGGCACCCAATCTGGTGATCATTGGTTGGAAACAGCCGAGCGCATCATGGATGAGCTCGACTTGACCCCGAGGAGAAGTTGAAAGGGATGACGGCAATCAAGCATTACGCGATGAAGCGTATCAATGGTGGTTAACCGTTTCGGGACGGTGCCACGGCGGAAGATCTCGACACGGGAATATGCTAAGGAAGCATTTGTAAGAAGTATGTGGGAACCGTATATAGATGAGCAAAGGAAGGCTTTTCTGGGTTGGTACAAGGAAGTAGGTCATCACACCGAATATGAAGCGGAATTCTTGAGGTTGAGCCGATATGCCCGAGGAGTAGTGGCGGCGATCGAGCATGAACGCAGTGTGTTCGTTTTGAGGACGGACTTAGGGACGATTTGAGACTTTTGATAGCACCGCATCGGGAGCGGGAATTCTCTCGCCTTGGTGGAAAAGGCTAAAGTGGTGAGGAATTAAGGACGCCACCAAGCGGTGTGGGCGAAATAAGCCCAAAAGAGGTTTTGGGCCATCCGAAAAAAGCCACAAGAGGCCTAGAGTTGACAGCCACAAAGTCAACAGTGCCGGTGGCAATTTTCGCCTTGTGAACATTGTGGAAGGAAGCACGGGGAGAGTGTTGGAAAAAGGCGGGACGATGTCTCAAGTGTGGGTCCAAGGACCATATGATTAAGGATTGCCCCAAGCTATTAGATGAGAGCCAACCAGCAGGCTCGGAATGCTAACCAGTGGTAGAGGCGGACAAAGCGACCTCAAAGAGGTCGTGGGTCGACCAACAGAGGTAGTGGCGGCCGTGGAGCTCGTGGCGAGGTGCGACTAACGCCAAGCAAGGCAACCGGGTTTGGTTTACGCGGTTCGCGGAGGGGAAGAGGGAGACGCGCCGGATGTTATAACCGAAGACGCGTTCTTTATTCATGACAAACCCTATTTTGCTCTTATTGATGTGGGCTCAACTCATTCCTATGTTGCATGTAGTGTGGTTGAAACACTAGGCCTAGACTCGAACTTTCTCGATAGGCGGATAATCGTAGTAAGCCCTTTTAGGCCAAACGGTGAGATAGATAGGATCTTTCTAATGTACCCTAGAGATTCGTGGAGCGAACTTTCTGGGCCGACTTAATGGAATTACCCTTCTGGAGAGTTTGAGCTTATACTTGGAATGGATTGGCTAGTAGAGCATCGAGCCGTGTTGGATTGTGCGGCTAAACGTATGGAACTAAGAACCCGAAGATGAGGTAGTAGTGATGATCGGAGAAAGGAGGAACTACTTATCTAACGTAGTTTCGCACGGAAGGCCGAGAAAATGGTTAAGAAAGGATGTAAGGCATTCTTAGCCTTCGTGAGTGCGTTAAGAGGAGAAGAGGAAGGTGTTAAGGGAGTTAGAACAATAAGGGATTTTGAGGATGTATTTCCGAGGAGGAGTTGCCTTAATACCCCAGATAGAGAAGTGGAATTTGGAATAGATTTGCTACCGTGAACAGCTCCTGTGTCAATCGCTCCCTACCGAATGGCACCAAAGGAGTTAGTGGAGCTCAAGGCTCAAATCCAAGAGTTGTTGGATCGTGGGTTCATTCGACCCGGTGTGTCTCCGTGGGGAGCACCCTTCTCTTTGTGAAGAAGAAGGATGGAACTATGCGGATGTGCATAGATTATCGTCAGTTGAACAAACTGACCATCAAGAACAAGTATCCTTTGCCAAGGATAGATGACTTGTTCGACCAACTGAAAGGGGCAGCTGTGTTCTCAAAGATCGACTTAAGGTGGGGTATCATCAATCAAAGTGAAGGAGGCGATATTCATAAGACCGCTTTTAGGACAAGGTACGGTCATTTTGAATTTGTGGTGATGCCGTTTGGGTTGACGAACGCACCGGGTCGCGTTCATGGATATGATGAATAGGGTTTTCCAACCCTACTTGGATAGATTCGTCGTGGTGTTCATCGACGACATTTTGGTGTATTCCAAGACGGAGGAGGAGCACGATGAGCATCTCCGAGTTGTGTTAGAAGTGTTAAGGGAAAAGAAGCTTTATGCCAAATTCAGCAAGTGCGAATTTTGGCTCAAGGAAGTGGCGTTCCTAGGACATGTGGTATCCGCAGAAGGAATAAGAGTGGATCCTAGGAAGATCGAAGCGTTGTTGGATTGGAAATCACCTAGGTCGGTGGTGAAATCGAAGTTTCTTAGGCTTGGCGGCTATTACAGAAGGTTCGTGGAAGGATTCTCGCAATAGCCGCACCTTTGACAAAGTTACTAAGGAAGGAAGTACCGTTTGTGTGGACGGATAAGCAACAGAGAGCTTTGAAAAGCTTAAAAGGTCTTGTGAAGCTCGGTGTTAATTCAAATGGAGGCGTAGTAGGACTTCGTAGTATATTGTGATGCTTCGCATTACGTGGTTAGGCCGTGTGCTAATGCAAGAAGGAAAGGTAGTCGCTTATGTATCTCGACAGCTAAGGCCGCATGAGGTGAACTACCCAACTCATGACTTGGAACTTCATGGCGGTGGTTTTCGCCCTCAAAGTTTGGAGGCACTACCTTTATGGAGAAAGGTCGAGAATTTACACGGACCACAAAAGCCTTAAGTATTTGTTGACTCGAAGGAGTTGAACTTGAGGCAACGAAGGTGGGTGGAGTTATTGAAAGATTATGACTGTTCGATAGAATACCATCCGGGCAAGGCGAATGTGGTAGCCGACGCCTAAGTAGGAAGGTTGTGTCGGATTTAAGGGCTTTGTTCGCTCACTTAAGTTTGTATGAAGACCGAAGCTTTGTTGGCGAGTTACAAGTCAAGCCAACCTTGGTGAAGGAGGTGAAAGAGGGACAATTTGGCGGATAAGGACTTAAGTACTAAGTTCTGAACAAAATACGGCAAGGAGGATTAAATGATTATGGCGTCAATGATGAAGGAGTCTTTGTGTGCTACAAGGAAAAGGTTTGTATGCCGAGGGATAAGGAGTTGAGACAAAGGATTCTTCGGGAAGCGCATGGTAGTCCTTATGCTATGCATCCCGGAGGCATCAAGTCGTATAGAGATCTAAGGGAACAATTTTGGTGGTCGACACAAACGAGAGGTGACTCGAATTTGTGGGGAAATGTTTGACATGTCGACAAGTAAAGGCTGAACACCAAGTCCCATCGATTGCTTCAACCAATTGAGATTCCCCAATGGAAGTGGGAAAGAATTACCATGAACTTAGTTAGTGGGCTTCCCCTTACGCCCACTAAGAAGGACACGGTATGGGTGATAGTGGACCGTTTGACCAAGTCCGCACATTTTATCCCCGTGAGGATCGACTATTCCCTTCAAAAGTTAGCCAAGTTATATGTGGCGGAGATCGTGAGGCTACACGGGTACCAATGTCGATCATCTCTCCGATAGAGACCCAATGTTTACGTCTCGATTTTGGAAAGCACTTCATCAAGCATTAGGCACTAAGCTAGACTTCACTACGACTTTTCATCCACAATCGAGACGGCGATCTGAGCAGGTTATACAAGTGTTGGAAGATATGCTAATAGGTCAGTGATGGATTTCAGGGAAGTTGGGAAGATTACTTGCCTCTAGGCGAGTTCGCCTACAACAACAAATATCGTGGCAAGCATTCGGATGGCACCATACGAAGCATTGTATGGAAGGAAATGTACAACACCAACTTGTTGGACCGAGTTAGGAGAACGCCGCGTTTTGGGTCCAGAGTTAGTGGCGGAAACCGAGGAGAAGGTGGAATTAATTCGGCACGGTTGAAAGAAGCTTCCGATGAGCGAAGTAAGTCGCACGCAGACCTTAAGAGGAAAGAAATTGAGTTTGAAGTAGGAGACCAAGTGTTTCTAAAGGTCTCACCTTGGAAGAAGGTTATGCGGTTCGATCGCAGTGAGGAAGCTAAGCCCAAGGTTTATAGGGCCCTATCAAGTCTTGAAGCGAGTTGGGCGGTGGCATACCAATTGGAGTTGCCACCGTAGAGTTGCATCAAATGCACGACGTATTTCATGTGTCCATGCTACGTCGCTATCGATCGGATCCGTCTCATGTGGTACCCGTGAAGAAGAAGTGGAGTTAAGGCGGATCTATCCTACGAGAGAGGAGCCGATTCGGATCTTGGAACGTGGCGTGAAAGCACTACGAAAGAATTCGGTGCCTTTAGTCAAGGTGTTATGGCGCAATCATGGATCGGAAGAAGCTTCGTGGGAGCCGAAGAGACAATGCGACAAAGAATACCCTCAATTGTTTAGTTGGGAAATTTCGAGGACGAAATTTTTTTAAGAGGTAGAATCTGTAACATCCTAGGAAGGGCCTATGCATTTTTCGGATCAATTGTATGAAATGACAAGTCTTAAGTATTATGAATAAATTTTTGATACTTTTGGAAACCTAGAAATGAATGAAAATGGAAATGAAAATGAAAATGGAAATGAAAATGGAGATGGAAATGAAAATGGAAATGGAAATGGACATTTTGGAAACTTAGACATTTTGGAAACCTAAACATTTTTGGAAATGATCCAAAAATGGAAACTTGAACATTTCGGGAAACTTGGATATATGAGATAAATAAAGGAGTTTTATTCACATAAATATGTGAATAATATGAGATAAATAAAGGAGTTTTATTCACATAAATATGTGAATAATAAGAGATAAATAAAGGAGTTTTATTCACATAAGTATGTGAATAATAAGAGATAAATAAAGGAGTTTTATTCACATAAATATGTGAATAATAAGAGAGAAATAAAGGAGTTTTATTCACATAAATATGTGAATAATAAGAGATAAATAAAGGAGTTTTATTCACATAAATATGTGAATAATAAGAGATAAATAAATGATTATTTTCTAATGAGATAATTGAGGAGATAATTGATGGATTAAAGGCTTTTATCTTTTAAATAAAAGAGATAATATTATCAAAAGAGGAGTGGTGGCCAAGTAAAGGACTCCTAGGCTGATAACTTTGGCTATAAAAGGAGGACAGGAGGGCTACTCATCAACATTTGCTCCTCTTCCTCTCTCTAGAAATTCTCCTAGGCAAAACCCCTCTCTGCGAAATTTTCATTAAGCAAAAATCCTCTCTTTTTCTTCTATTTTCTTCTCCGTTCTCTTTGTTAGTCGAATCTTTGTGGATTCTAAGAAAGAGGGCAATCATCCACAACATCGAAAGGATCTTTCGGGAAATCTAAGGATCTAAGGTAAGGATTATAAATATAAATATGTGGTTAAAGATTATGATTCACGTTTTCAAAGTTAGATCTAATCTAACACGAAGTTATAGGATTTCAACAGTGATAAAGGAATCCTCTTCATTTGGAATCCCATCATAAGGTAAGGGATATTCGGCCAAGGCATAATTTGTTTAAGTGTTTTCCATTATTTCAAAAACCGAAAAGCGACATGGTTACATACCTAGTATTAGCCGATTTCAAGGAAGAGGAATTCTAGCAACTGTTGGGACTTGATTAAATCAATTCGGCAACTAGGTAAGTAATTCTACTTCTAGTAGGATTTGGTTTTAAGACCAAATAGGTTTATTTATATGTTTTAATTAATGGCCGAATATAGGAGTGAAAGATCTAGATCGGTAGATCGGTAGATCGCTCTCTACGAAATTCACGAAACTATTAAGCGAAAAAAGGTGTGTACTCTTACTAACTTTCAATAAATTGCTTGGCAATCATTAAATATATAAATATGTAACGAGTATGTGAATGTGGCTAAGCACCACAAATGTGGTAAGGAGTACCAGTGCGTTTCCTACTTTTGATAGGATTGTGAATGTGATATATTTTGAACATGTGATTAGTAACATGAACGAAAATTAAGTATGTGAACTATGTTATGAAATAATTGGGGCATTCGGGATATTTGTGGAGGAAGAAAGTGAAGGTGATGACTACGGTCTCACCAACGTAAAGTGGTGACTACGGTCACATAAAGTGAAAAGTGGTAACTTCGGTTACATCCAGTGAATACAATGTCTAATGACACAACATAAGTGGGCGATGAGCACGTCGATCGCAGCGACGCGCCGATGGTGTGTAGCGGATGGAGGAGTCGACTTAGTAGTCCCCGCGGTGTCAGAGTTGGTACGGGTGGTGTGTAGCGGATGGACAAATAGGTTTGGATTTGGGTTGCATCATCCTTTATTTTGTATGAACATGATATTGATATGACTTGTATGCCCGATTTGTTGGAAATTAGTACTATGTACACATTGAGTCTGTTGACTCACCCGGTTTGGGGAATTATTTTTCAGTGATGAGCGGTAATGGACCGGCTCGGCGGAGCTAAAGGTGGCCATGCATCGCTTGAAGAAATTATTTGGAATTTGGACTTTATGAAATTTTAGTACTTTAAACTTTATTTTGGGTTGAATGATGTAATAAGGCCATAAGGCCCAGTTGGATTTTCTTTATTCCTGTTTATTTTTATTTAAATATGATACAAATTATGTTTGATTAAAGATAAGTAAATTTATTTCTTTTAAAATAATAAACCCAAAAATTATTTTGTCACCTTATTTAAGTTGGATTTCCAGAATTTATTAAATAGGTTTCAAATTAAGCCCAACCCAAAACAATTTTTTTTAAAATTACACAAATTTTCTCTAAGTCATTTAGAACATTGAAAAACCGATTTATTTAAGGAACATACCAGATCCGGTTCAAGCTCGTGGGCCGGGTGTGGGGTGTTTCATTGATATAACAAAGTCAAATTAAAATTTGTCACTTAGTCAAATTTGAAATCAATTGGTAAAATGTTGTAAAGTTATTTTCAAGTTCTTACAAACTCATCAAATGACTAAAGTTGTAAAATGCTTTTGAAAACTATTGGTTCAAGATAAATTTTACCTTATTGGGACAGTTTTATCGATACAAGATCTAATTGTATCGAAAGAAGTAAGTCAGAGAACACCCCAAGCATTCATCCAAACTTCTATCAATACTTAGGGTCTTTTCTATTGATACATATGCAATTATAACGATACTTGGGAGAAGTTTTTCAAGTAGAAGTAAGTTAGAGAGCACCCCAAGCCATCCATCAGACTTCTACCGATACTTAGGGGGTCTTCTATCGATACAAGTAAGTCAATGAATATTTTAGGGTTCCCTTGCACCTTCTACCGATATAACTATCAATACAAGTCTGAATCTTTGAAATCCTCAAGCTTCTATCGGTACAAGTGGTCTTCTACCAATACATCGGGCTCCAATGATCACATTTTTGAAGACTTCTACTGGCACAAGTCCACTTGTACCAATACAAGTGGTTTGTAGTATACAATTAATGCTCAAACTAATTGCAGCAACAAATCTAATTTAATCCCAATGTCTCCAAACAGCCCCAAGGTTGTTAGGAGGCAAAAGTACAAGTCAATAACTTCATATTGAAGACAAGAAACAAGTTTGTAAAGTCAATCTCACAAAAAAATCCAATGTTTTCATTCATATTCTCTTTGTTTTTCATACACACACTTGGGCATCTATCTCTTCTATTCTTTTCAAGTGTTGTATTATCATTGAGTGAGCTTTATCACAGTAATACCTTCCTTTGAGAGGTTTCTTTAATCCTTGTTCTTATTTCTCATCTTTGTAAGGGTTTACTTACCCCAAAACCTCAAGGAAAGTGGCTTTAACTTGCTTAGTGAAAAGATAGTGTTTTGTAAAGGTTAAACCTTGTCCTTGAAATGTTCAGATCTAATGAATTTGAGAAATTATTAGTTGTGGTAAGCTAAGGTAGTGGAGGTAAACAATTGAGATCGAACCACTATAAAGTCTTGAGTCTTCATGGTTTGCCATATTTTCTTAAAGTTTTTAAAACTCCAATTCACCCTCTCTCGGTGATTATTGAGCACAACATATTTCGTGCATTTTGTTTAATTTTTTTAATAATTTATATATATTAAATATAAAGTTGATTTTAAATAAATCATCTCTTTATTTTAAGATTTTACTTAATTTAATTAACTTTTAATGTTATCATATTAAAACTAATCAATATTAAATTATTAAACTTAAAATATAGTTTTAAAAAAGATACATATTAATAGCATTTATCAAAATAAATTTGTATATTTTAAATATAATAAGAGTTAATTATATTCATTTATTAAAGTAGAGTAAAGATAAATATAAAATTACAAAAAAATATTAACAATTTTGAGATTAAAAAATTTAATTTAACAATATATAAAACAAATATCTTGTAAAAAAATTATTGATAATATTATTTAAATTATAATATATTGAAATTAATATTCAAACCATGATGAATTTTGTATTATTTTAATATTAAATATTTTTAAAATTAAATAATATTAATATAATTGATTTTAAATTAATTAAATATTTTTAAAAATATTTTTTAATTACATTTCCTTTTTAATTTATTAGTGATTTTTTGAAAAAAATCTTTAAAAAATTTAAACAAAAACTAATTTATAAATAAATATTATAAATTTAATAGAAGCAATCTACCCATACATTACTCGAGAATATAAATTAGTGTAAATTATAATAATTTCTAACATGACACGTAACGAGAGGATTTTAAATTAAATAGATGTATATTAATGAGTGGTATAATTTAGCATTATTTTAAGCTAAATGAAGACTAAATCAGTGAATCAGTGATTTGATAACTCATATGATTACCAAAATAGAAGACTTTTCATGTCAAAATCAAAGAAATTTGTAGACAAGTTGACGAAAGGGTCCTACAATGATTTGTTGGCTTAAATAAGGAGAAATTTTTAGGTATTATTTTTATTTCGATTATTCTAAATTTCTTTCCTCAATTTAATTATTATAGTTAAAAAATTTGATCGAAATGATTAATGGACTGTTGATTGGACCTGCAAAAGAAAAAGAAAAAATTATTATTCTAGTCCCTTTAAAAATTACAAAATTTTAATTAATATCATTGCTATACTCGCAAAGTTTTAATTTTTTTATGCTTAAAAGTAAAGAAAAAATAGCGATTTATCGTATCTTCACCCTTTATGACGTTATCACCGTCTCCACTCATTCATCTTTTATTTGAACAAGAAAGCTACGGTATGATTTCTGTTTAAAAAAAAAAAAGTAGAAGTAAAGCAAATGAGGAAAACATATAATTTGGGTGGCTTGGTGTGATGTTAAACTCAGTTATATATATATATATATATATATACATACTTTATTCATAGTATGTTTATTTCTTTGTGTGTGTGTGTTTTGTTTTAGGTTTTTATTCTAGGAACACACACCTTGGAAGGGAGGCAAGGCATGAATTTCCGGCAGGGGACAAAAAAACATGAGATATGGTTTACCAGTGTTTTAGAAAGTGACCCCTCTTTATTTTTTTCATCATTTAATTTTGAAAATCCCCCCCCCCCCCAAAAAAAGAAAAAGAAAAAGAAAATGGAAACATGATAATAAAACTAAAACTGAGCATTCATTAGCACTCTGAAAATCATTAGAGTTTAAATTTTACTAATTATTATACTTTTTGATTGATAATTTTAGAAGTAGAAGAAGAACCCCAGACCAGGCTCATGGTACCGAAATCCAAACCCAAGTCGACGGTAGCATCAACAGTGGAGGAAGAGGAAGGTATTGAACCGATGATGATGTTTTTGAGGGCATAAACAATGACAAAGTTTTCTTGTTCGGGCGAAAGATAACGGGGTGGAGGTGGTGATGATGTCATAGAAGGTGGAGCTGAAGTAAATCATCGTCTTTTCCTTACCCTAAGTATAAAAGACTAAAACTTTTGGGGTATAGCAATTATGTTAATTGAAATTTTGTAATTCTTTTTTTTAGGTCCAGTCAACTATCTCTTAAGTGTTTAATGGATAAGTGACCATTTTAGTTAATTTTTTTAATAAAAATAACTAAATTGATAAAAAAAAATTAAAATGATCATAATAAGAATGATGCTATTTTAGGATTATTTCCGATTTAGTTTACTTTTTTTTTAATTGGTAAGGACTGAAAGTCAAACAAAATGATGCACCAAACGACATTAAAATTGTAATAGGAGAATGATAGAAATAATGTCATTGATTCATGGATTGCATTATTTCAACGGGTTTAGAAAGTCAAAAAAAGGAAAATTGCCATAAAAAAAATTTGAAGTGAAGCAGCACAACACAATGAAGTTGTAATATTAAAGAACAAAAAAGAAAAAAAAGACCCACAATTTCTGGAAGAAAAAAAAAACTGAAACAAAGCTAGAATTCTACTGAAAACTTAATTTAAGCTAGTAATTTGAGGGCGATGCAATAAAACCATAAATGTAGGGATCTGTTTTGAAAGAATAGTTTACATTTATAAAAAAAGTAACCCATCTATTAATTCAATTATTAATGACTTGTTGGCTTGGCATGATTAAATGATAATAAATTAATTGAACAAGCCATAATTAATGAGTGGATGTTATTATTATTATTATTTATAATGCCTCATTTAATTAATTAGTGTATTAAACTAAGTGAAAAAATTAATGATCGCATTAAAATAGTGTCATAATATAAATAATAATTGTCAATAACTTTGATCCAATGAGTATATTATGTTGTAGGTATGAAAGTTTGAGTTCGATCTTATTTTTCTCTCTAATTATTAAAAAACATAAAAAATAATTAATATAAATTTAGCTGTATGAGATTTGAGTTGGGTGGAGGTAAGTGACAGTCTGATCTGTAAAATAATAATAATAAACCTGCCAAATATTTTCACCCCAAATTCCTGTGATTGGATGGGTTACCATAATATAGCCCACTTAAATGATAGATTATAATCCTAAAATAAGATTATATATCCAATGAAAGTCCACCCCCAAAAACAGTCTAACATGAGGATTCATGCTTCATACCAACAAAAAACAGAGTCAAATTTGGCTTATTACACACTCAAAACCCTGATATCCTCCTAAGGAAACACCACAAACTACAAAACTAAAGTTTCCCACAAGGTTGTTTATGTTGAACTTCAATTCTTTTTCACAGTGGCCGACTTGATGATATCCACGAACTCAGGCTGATTGAGAAAAAGTAACAAAGTACAAGTTAAGAATAGTTGTGCACAATCTGAAGAAAAGGCATCAAATAAATGAATAACAGTGGCAGAAGCAAAGAAAGACAGTTACTAACCTTCAGAGAAGCTCCACCAACCAAAAAGCCATCCACATCTGGCTGTCCAGCCAATTCCTTGCAGTTTGCTCCATTTACAGAACCTACATTTAATTTGCAATGGATGCAAAATCAGATTCAATCCGGTTGAGCAAAAAAAAAAAAAAAAAAAAACAGTTTAACCCAAGAATTGAAGGGTCATGGAGAACCAAGCAAAGGTTTTAACTTTTTTAGAATGATACTCTGAAATAGCAAAATCCAACAGGAATGGTGAAATACTATTTAGAAGATAGGATCGATGTAAGTAGGGTTTTTTTATTTTTATTATTATTTTTATAGTTACAACACATTTACATGCTAACACAGGCTATGCTATATTTCCTTAAAACCACCTCAATAAGATCAATAGTTTAGGCAATAAAGATAAATTACCTCCATATATAATTCTAACTGATGCAGCAATGTCAGCACCAACATTTTGATTAAGCCATTTCCTCAATTCACAATGGACCTGGAACAAACAATCACATGTTTGTATGTAAAATGAAAGAGGGTATGATTTCTCTATAGGAACAAATTAAAAAGCAATGGTTTAGATGCAAAGAAAAGTTGGATAGATTGTGCTAAACCGTTATATAACAGCGCTTGGCATTTATGGGAGGACCAAACTATTAAAACAAGTGAAAAGCAAAAGTGAAGGACCCTTTTAAATGATATATGCATAAAACTCAAACTTACTTCCTGAGCCTGAGCAGGAGTTGCAACTTTCCCAGTACCAATGGCCCACACAGGTTCATAAGCCAAAACAACATTATCCCAATTTGTTACTTTATCTGCAAACGAGCAATAGAGGTTTAAAAAGATATATCTAGAAAGAAGAAATGAAAGAAGTCTAATGCAACGTAGATAGTTAAATAAATACCTATAGAGACCACAATCATAAACTTCAACCAGGCAAGCTATTAGACCTACGGTTATAACATATATCTGAAAAACAATTAATTGCTTTGATTTTTATATTCTAAAAGCAAGTACCAGCAATTGCTTTGGTCTGCGCAGCAACGACAGCCATGGTAGAGCCTGATTCTCGCTGTTCAAGAGTCTCTCCAATGCAAGCAATCACTTTCAAGCCTTGAGAAAGCGCATACGCTACTTTATCTCCAACAAACTGCAAAGACAAGCATTTAAAGTTTACAAAGGGGAATGAAATATAGCAAAGAAAAAAAAAAAAAAAAAACTATCTGATTCTTTGGGTGACTAAAAACCAAGACTGGAAATCCGTTAAGTAGATTACAAAATAACAGGAACCTAATCGTATTACTTACCTCATTGGACTCATTCAAGAGAGCCCTTCTCTCCGAGTGACCAATAATAACCCAAGGAATGCCTAGATTAACAAGCATCTCCGCACTGCTCGAAGAGAACATGAAGTCAACCGCTGATACGATGCAAAGATCTAGAAAGCCCTCTAAACAACAATATTACATATATAGCCTGCCATAGAAATGATCTATAAAGCGGATAACAGACAAAATGCATACCTAACTTCTCCGGTAAAAGCACCACCCTTGCCAACCCAGCAGTTCTGAGCGGCGACATGAAAATCAGACCGCAACAGACTTTTGACAAGGGTAAGGAACACAAATGGAGGGCTCACAACAACCTCTGCCACAACATAAATCTTAACTTTATAAACATTCGAAGTTAATTAAAAAGTTTCAATAGTTATAAAAATTGAAGTAAATTTTAGACCCAAAAAGGAGAAAAAAAAAAAAAACACTAACCCACAACATCATGAGAAGGAACTTCAGCTTCATTCAATGTTGTAACAATCTTCTTAACCTCCTCAGTTGTCCCATTCTGCAACAAACCCACTTTCCTTTATTTACATATGCAGTAATGAAAATAGAACTACGGATCAGATCTCAAAAACCTAAGGGAGCTATTTAAATTACCAATCAACTAAGCTTTGGTACAAAGATCAAATGAGACGCGACAACGTTTTTCAATATCAAATATTAATGCAAAACATGGATTCAGTGGATGTTAAAGAGAGTATGAGATCAAATTTTGACTTAAAAAGAAAAAAGAAATTTATTGAGAAACAGAAGAAGAAACATACACATTTCCAGTTGCCGCCGACGAAGAATTTCCGAGCCATGAAGTTTTGTGTTTGGGTTTTTTTTTTTTTAGATTATTTGCGATGAAAACGAGGATTAATTAACTGCTCTTGGGCTACTCCCAACGTTTACCCTTTTTGCAGTTTAGTCCTTACCATTTAATTAACCTATTTCGGCCCAAATTAACTAAACCCGGTTTGCTAACCCTAAACATCAAGTTATTTCATATTTCTCTATTTTTATTCCTTCATTAGTTTCTCAGGTAGAACCCTTAAACCTCCCAGGAACGCCATGATCCGAATCGCCAAAAACCCCAAACCTCTAACAATTCTGACTCACCAATTCCTCCAACGTTGCACCGTCAGTGGAACCGCCAAAGGCAAATCCAAGCTCAAAGCTGGCCAACCTTTAAAACGCTCCAAAATCTCCACTAAAAAAGGCAAAGGCGGCGCTTCTCTCGACGTTTCCCTCCCCAAAGGCGGCCGAATCTCCGACGAGAAGCAAAAACTCTACGAACAATGCCTCAATGCCCCCACGCCGGTCCGTCACCTCTCACCGAAAGAGCGAGCCCGCGAAGCCGAACGGGAAAAATTGGGATTAATAAGCAAGGAGCGGCAACGGGAAATGGAGATTTTGAAGAAGGGAGGAAGAAAAGCAATGGGAGTCCCTGACGAGCCTATGATTATGGGAACTCCGGGGCTGGATTTGGTTACATTGGGCCTTGTCGATGCTGATAAGATACCCAAATATGAGCTGACGGTGGAGGATGGCCGGAGATTGGCCAAGGAGTATAGTCGGGTTTTGATGAGGAAGCATAGGGCAAGGCAGGCTGCTGAGACTAATTTGTTGAGAATGAAAAAAGAGGCAATTGAAGCGTTGCCGGAGAAACTTAGGGAGGCGGCTATGATACCAGATTTGACCCCATTTCCGGCAAATCGATTGATGGCGTCTTTGACTCCACCTATTGAAGGGTATATTGAGAAGGTGAAGGAAGCGGCTAAGAAAAGTTCCACCAAGCAGAAGCTTAGGTGAAGGCGAGGTGGAAGGTATTTTAACTTTTTTCTTGATTGGGTTATTGATGAATGGTGTAATGCTGTTTTTTTCTTATTAAAAATTCAACTTGAAGTGAATGTATATTGAACTCTTCTTTTCTTTTGGGGTGTGGGGAATTAGAACTTAAAATCCAAATATGAGTGAGTGAGTGAATTCTGATGCTTTGATTTTATCAGTTGTGCAACACTTTCAATCTTACTCAAACTCATAACATGCTTTTTTGGTGGCACTATCATTCACTAATCTCTGGACTTGAAATTGATTCATTGAACGTAGAACCATAGGATAGAATTCATATGCCTTTGACGACTACTCCATAGTTTTGTTTAAAACATAGGTTTCGACTGTGTTGGATACTCAATTACAACAATATTTGTGATCAAGTTATGTTATAAATAAAATGTTTCTTACTCTGGCTGAGCTCCAATTGGTGCTTCCTGTTATTGGTCATGTTTGCCATTTGGTATGTTTAAGTTTTTGTTGTATTGGCATCTTCTTGTTCAATCTGACTTCCAATTTGTGATATATTCGAATGTCAAAAATTTTTGGAGTTATTTCCAATAATTACAACACACCTAAAATATTCAACTCCTTGAACACAAAATACAACAGACTCAACAATCTGTCTTCATTCCTTCTTCTTAGAATCTTTGAGTTGCCCCCTCTTTTGAATGCCAAGACAAAAGCACAAACGCCATGCATCAACCACACTCTCTGGCAGTGAATAAGCCAAGCCCCAGAGGATTGAATGGGGCCAGTAGGTCGTGCAACGAGTTTCATAGCCTATCCACCGCATTGCTGCACGAGCATACCCGTCTGTTGATGGAACAAAGAAAGACTGTCTTTTGATTGATGCCGTCTTTGTTGCCACATATAATGCAACCTGCATTAAGAAATCCATTGATGGATCAGAGAATGTCAATGAATAGAGTCTAGCTGCTCTCAATATTAAGTTACCCAGATGATTGGCCATTAAGGTACAACCTTCTGTAAGCTATAGCTTTTGCCAACCAACCTAAATACATCAAATTCATAGAGGTTCAACTTTTATCGTGTGATCATACGAATGGATAGACTTCCTATCCCATTCAACAATAACCCTCCCTCCCTATTTTTGTCAATATAACACAGTGTAACCTTAGTTGCCGATACTGAGGGTAACTACATCAAAGTTTCCCAAAGCTAAGCGTAAGAATCATCAGAAATGCATACAGTTCTGGTGGCATGTTCCACTCTTAAAACTCATCTATAAAGTATAATCAGTAGAGATTAGGGCAAAACAAGAGGTAGGAAATCAGGGAAAATTGAGTGAATGAAAAAAAAAAAGAAAAAAAAAAAAGACTTGAGAACCACTCGGGGCATGAAGTGTCTTAAAACTAATGTGAAAATTGATGACCTGTAGATGACGATGTTTTATGTAATTCAGTAGCATGAGCGAAAGATGGTGTTATTCCTGGAATTAAACTAATGTCATTAAAACGAGAGAGAGAGAGAGAGAGAGAGTAAAACGTTGTTGAATCAGCTTTCTTGTTCACCATCTTATGCTGCAAGCAAACTTGCTTAATATGCTCGTAATAACATGTTATACTAAGAGAGTAAAGTGATTGAAAGAGTTGCAGGGTCCAAAACAGTAACTGTTTCTTTTCCCCCCAAAAGAAATTAGCTAATATAAACAATTTAATATGCCAGGGTTCTTAAATAGCATAATTTATTGACCATAGTAAGTTCAATTAAGCATATCAAATTTGTCAACATTTCAGGTGAATGTTACGAACAGAAACCGAGAAGCCAAAAATGGCAGAGAAAGAAGGGAAGGAAGAGAGATTCCAGAGAGAAGAAGAAGAGTTTGAGAAGAAGGAAGAAGAATCAACAGAAAAGAGAGAGAGAGAGAATAATTCCTCAACAATTTTCATTAACCACTCAATGACCTCAGCCAAAAGCAGAACAGCATATATAAGGTAAGATAACAGCAAAAAGAAACTTGTTGGATGAAACGCTCCGTATCATCGAGTCTTCTGCGCGCCATATCACTAAAGCAAAACGATGTCAAAACACATCGTTTTGCTTGGTATTCATTTCGGCTCGTACCAGTGAAGTAGATAAAATATGATGCCTTTTGAAACAAGAAAACAAGATAATTATATGTAGCTAATTTCTGATAACTTAGCAGGACAAACGGACTGCTTAACAAATCACTATAATGGTGAACTGTAATTATATATACAGATTCTTTGTGGAAAACTTTGTTTCAGAATCACTATATGTTAACAAATCAGGTTGTTTGTAGGTAGAATATTGAACTGTAATTTACATATAATGGTAATTCTATAGAGTCATCGTTCAATTAAATAAGGTGGTGGAGCACTTCCAGTAATCAGATTTCAAAATAGTAAAAAAAAGCATAGCCGAGCTATTTAGACAAATCCAGCAATGGCATAAGGATAAAAGATGTTCAAGTTCCATGAAAAAAAGCCTTACTCTAGCATCTAGAACTCCTGGAATCAAAGCAGTAAATCATATAGACATATATTAGCAAACATTACCTGACACTGAACATCAATCCTACTGTTCTTGTATTCAACATAAAGGCACCTAGAGAATTGATCAATATACCTGAAACATCTATTCTACCTATAGATATTAAGCATGTCCATCGCTTCACTCTGCTCCTCCAACAATCCTTCACTCGCATACTTACTTAAAAGCTCCATCTTCTTCCTTTCCACAATCATTCTCTCAATCTCCTTATCATCAGGCAAGGGTACGTGCACGACAAATTCTCTCTCCTTATCCTTCCTCTCTTTCTCCTCCCTCTCCCTCCTCTCCTCCTCCACCACATCCTCCTCTTCCTCAAACAAAACCTCTTTCGCAGCAGCTACCACGCTAACCACCTCCTTCGCCCCTCTCCTTGCTTCTCTCCTAATCTCCTCCACTCTCCGCCACTCCTCCTCGGCTTCAGTCCTCATCTTCGCCTCTGTTGGCCCCTCCACTCTAGCTAAAACTTCATCCCTATACCCATAATAACTCGCATCAATATTCTTATAAATATCATCTCTCGTTCTCCTCTTTCGCAACTCTGGCTGCTTCTCAAACAACTCCCTAACCCCCGGCAACTTCTTCGCGGCTCCGAAATACCGATACCCAGGGCCACGTCCGCTAGGGTTCGGAACATCCACTATGTTCCCTTCTAAATCCGTCATTTTAGGGGCGTGTTTGGCGTAATTCGGGCCGCCGAGTTCAACCATACGTCGTTCCCAATGCGACTTCTCTCGTATAAGCTTATTGATCTCGTCGTTAAGGTCGCGAAGTCGATGTTCCCCGAGGCCATGGTTCTGAATCTCGGCGACCTTGTGGCCGATCTCTCGCATAATTTGTTGACGCCATTTGTCGGCCTCGGCGAGGTCGCGACACTCGGAGGCAAGAAAAGGGCGGCGTTCTTTGGGCTTCTTTTTTTCCTCCGCTTTTAGGGCTATGAATCGATTTAGCATCGACTGGGCTTTCTCTTCGTTTCGAGCCATACTGTAATAGAGGATTTTTAAAGGCCAAAAATCCAATTGTTGCTACCAACTTGGTTCACAACAGAGGCAGAATATTCGATGAGAGATTTGTTATGAAATAAAGGTGGTATTTATAGAGTTGAGTCCTGAAAATCTTAGGATATCCTACTCGATTTAGGAAAGATGTTATTTGTACATAAAATATTCCTACATACTTTATATTTATATTTCCTAATTTGAGTCTGACTCTATCTTTCACAGGTGCTGTTACGTGTTAGAAACTCTTTCTCATATATTTTTGTGTAAATCCATCAACATTCCCGATACGAACTAATCTCTTGATGAAGCCATAAAGTCGACCTGGGGCAATTGACCCATAAATACCAAAAAATAAAAAAATTTACGGAAAAGGGCGGGTTTGGAAAAATTACGGAAAAGGGCCGAATCCCCAAAAACGCGCCACGTAAGCGCGTTTTGGGGGCGAGGACCAAAACGCGCCTCGCTGGAGCGTTTTGTCCACGTCATCCAAAAACGCTCCCACGTGGGCGCGCTTGGCGGCGTGGACAAAAACGCCAGCAGGCGCGTTTTGGTCCTTACTACCGTGTTGAAGTTTTTGGAGGAACTCCTCCGAATTATCGCAATTTACTGGTCGTCGTGACGGTGTCCATTCAAACTATATTCACATTACGAAAATTTTAGACATATACCTCATATTAGACACTACATACGAAATACTAAATTATAATAACAAATTTGAAACTTACTTCCGATTCCGACCTTTGGTCCAACAGAGCCGTATATCCTCAAGCGATTTGGTATTCCAACATGATTCGCGGATGGTTCCACCTAATTAAATAAACTTTTAGCATACAATTATACTATAAATATACGACATAATTGTAAAATATAATATTAAATTTACCTCGTTATCGGTGGGAATGAATATGGTTGGTCGAGTCGAGGACGTAAAAATGGAAATCGAAACCATGCCCATGATCGCAGTAGTGATAGGCAACCTCCGATTTTTGTTTACTCGGCGCGTCGTCGCGCACATCTCTCGGTATAACCTCGATAGCACGGCGGACCCCAACTCAATTCACCTACGCTCTGAAGTCAACAAGTTTGAGAGCCATCTCGGTGGACGAGGTTTCTAGAGAGGTCCGGCATCGAGATAGCCTCCAATTATTTGAAGAATGTATGCTCGAGCATACCGTATTCTTTCTACTTCAGTCGAATCCTCGTTCGGCTGCGGGAATGTGTCTCGTAACCACGCCATATCGATCCGAGCTCCTCGAATTCTATCCGGAATGGCACCCAGAAGCTCGTAGCATACGGCCATCCAATCGAGAGATGTTACGGACCGGTGACTACCGCCCGATCCACCGGTAATCCCAAGCTAATCGCACATCTTCTAAGGTGATGGTACACTCTCCGCATGGAAATGGAAAGTGTGCGTCTCCGGTCTCCACCTCTCAATCAACGCGCCTGATCAAAGGCGGCTCCAACTTGAACCCTCGGCCTATCGTGGCCACATGCCAAAAACCCGCTTCACGCGGGTAATTCTCGATCAACGGCGATGGGGATCATGCATGTTGCGAATATAACATTCCAACACCCGATCTACAGACTGTTTAAAAAATCATAAAATTCAAAATTAATTAAAATTACATAATTGGATAAAAAATTAAATAATATTTCAAAATTAAAATTAAAACTTACCATTTTTATTTGCTCGACGGCAATGTGCTTCTCGCCTAGGCGAAGTAATTCCCCGGCCATTGTAATCGGCTTTAAAATTTTCCGATAAAAATATCTTAAAAAAAAATTAAGGGCTTTTTCGTAAATAGTAAAGGACTATTTTGAAATTTGAGCGTTAATTTCAAGGACCTTGAGAGAAAATTGAGAGAAAATTGAGAGAATATTGAGAAAGGATTGAAATGTGAAGAATAAAGGGTGGGGGGGTTTTATAGTTTTTTTTTTTGACTGTTGGGGAGCCAACGGTCAAAAAATTTGATCGTTGGGACCAAAAACGCGCCTCTGTGGGCGTTTTTGTCCACGTCAACAAGCGGCGTCCACGTGGGAGCGTTTTTGGATGGCGTGGACAAAAACGCTTCGGCGAGGCGCTTTTTGTCTCGTCCCCCAAAACGCGCTTACGTGGCCGCGTTTTTGGGGGATTCGGCCCTTTTCCGTAATTTTTCCCAATTCCGGCCATTTTCCGTAAATTTTTTTATTTTTTGGTATTTATGGGTCAATTGCCCGTCGACCTTCGCCCGTTTTTTTATTAAAAGAATACCAAAAAAAAATTTTAAAACGGTATAGGAAACCTATTATGTATCAAAATGGTACAAATGGGGTGGTGCCGTCTGTGACACACTCTCAACCACCTGTTTTTTTTTTTTTTAGTAATTTTTTTGAGGGACTTATTATGCAATTTTTTCAGTTTTGAGAAAAGGAAGGGAAAGGGTGTCGCTTGTCACTCCCAATTTTAAATTTGAATAATTGCCTTCTAAGCCCTCCCTATTTATTATTTTCTTTTTATTCCCCTTCAACTCACTATATTGTGTTTCAACAAACCATTAATCTATTTTTGTAGTTAAATAAGCCCTTTTACTTATGGTTTTTACTCATAAAATTTTAAAACTTGTTGATTAAATTAAATATATATTTTTTATTTAATAAATTATTCTCATCAAATTTACATCAACATAAGATGTGAATTAGATTATATTTTTTAAATAGCTTTACTTTAATGTTAAAATAGCTTTACTTTACACAATTAACAATACTTCACTCTTAGGGCACATGTTTGGAAATTGTAAACATTATGATATACATTTTTGGACTCTTCAAATTTCATATATGCATAGATTTAATAGTTATTATTATATTACTAAGAGTAATTGATATTATATTATTAATAATATCTATTTATATATTTAAATTAAATATTACAAATAATTTAGATATTTAAAATTTATATGTCATATATCATTATATTAAATTATTTAAATTTTTTTTTTACTTTCCATCATTATGTCTAAAATAGATATTTTAACTTTCAACCGTAATTTTACGATAATAATATTAAACACTTGAAATCAACATATTACACTTTTTCAAAATGATAAGTATCATTTCCTTTTTTTCCTTTTATGATTTAAAGCTTTATTTGTTTTTAACGTTGAATATCTTATACTACAACTATTATTATACTTTTTTTCTTGCAGAGATGAAGTCGAAAATTTTATGTCGTGGGATTGAGATAAATTTATAAATATAGGAAGGGTGCAAAGCTAAAAATTTTATGATAAATTTCTTAAAATTATTTATTAAATTTTAGGAGGATTAAAATATTATTTTATTATAAAATTAAAAAGGTTTCAATTGAATTATTATTTTTGGGAGGGGATAAAATTGAAAATTTTCTAATTATCCAGAGAGGGGGAGCAAAGACTCGATCTGCCACTTTGTCCCTATTCTCATGTTTACCTAACACATGATCATTTTTGTGTTTTTAAAATTTTGTAAGAGCCCAAATATGCCCGGGTCCATAAAACCAAAAAGCAAACAGAAAATACTAATAAAAACCCAAATGTCCAGTCCATTAAAACAAACCCAATAATAATAAACCAAGTCTATTAATAATAGTCCAAAATTAATAAGTCCTTTTTACAACAAAAGACCCATACCCAGATGGCCAGATACATAGCCCAAACTACCCAATCACAGGCCCGATACTGGACAGGCCCAAGTGACCCAGAACCAATTAGGGTTTCAGAAACCCTGAAGGTTCTAGAATTTCCTTACGCCGCATGCCTCCTCACCCTAACGATCGGGCCTCCACGTCCTCCAGCGCCGCAACAGCTCCGTACCGCCACATACGCCTCCGTACGCGATCTTGTACCTGCAAAAAAGACGAAAAAAATAACAGAAAGCAAAAAAAAAGCAAATATTGTATTTTTTCTTTTCTTCTTTTTTTCGATTATAAAAATCGAAGGAAAGATATTTGTAAGTTTCTTGAAAAACACTGATTGAGATACAGAATATAAAAATTCAGCAATACAGTAATCAGAATCAAAAGGTGTTCCTTTTCGATTTCAAATTTTCTTCTTTCTTCGTTTTTTTCGATTCTACTGGCATTCGATTTGCTTCTTCCTTTGCGTGCGAATAAAGTGAATAAAGGAAAGAGTGTTTTACCTGCTTAGTGCGGTCGCCAGATTCCTTTTCACTTTGTCGAAATCGAAGTTAGAAGAGGGATCTGGGTATGAAGGTGTTAGCACTTTCGTATGTGGGCGCAGAAAGGCTATATTCGGCCTTTAACAAATGCCATGGCTGATCTCTGAAGCATGGCAGTCGAATGGTTTGGTTTTTGAGGCGGCGGGTTAAAGAGAAGATTAGGAGAGGGATTAGGTTTTTTCTTTTTGTATTGCGACTGAAAACAAGAATGAAATGGGGCTAGGGTTTGGTTCAAAATGAAGTTTAATTTGTTTTTTAATTATGTCGGTGGCTATTAAGAAAACGACGCCGTTTTGGCTAATTTCAATAGCCTCAAAACGACGCCGTTTGGTGCTAGATCCATATGCCCGACCCGATCCAAAGAAAGGATCCGCGTGTTTTATCAAGAGGGAATATTTACGCGATTTGTAACAGCCCGATTGCGACCCTAATCGGAATGGTGGTTTCGGGACCACGAATCCGAATTAAAAAGGATATATATATATATATATATATATATATATGTGTGTGTGTGTGTGTGTGTGTGTGTGTGTGTGTGTGTGTGTGTGAATTTATTTATTTTCGTGTTAAATAAATATATTTGAGTATGTGCTAGTAAATTGTGAATTTAATTGCTTTGGTGTGCCTAAATTAAGAGGAAGGACCAAATAGTTAAAGTAGTAAAAGTAGCCTTTATTAAGCTAGAATGGGTTGAATTGAAATGTTTCTTGCAAGAATGGATTTGCATGTCAATTTTGCCCAAAAACAAGACAGTGGACGATAAGCATGCTAAGAAATTATGAGTTTATATGTTATAATAATAATAATAAAGTGTTATAATATTTTAATAAGGTGAGCATGATAATAAAATAAAGAAACATAAAAACAAGTGGGTGGAGTGTTCATCTTTTATTTTCTTTGTTATTGTCGAAACTTTGAGAAAGAAGAAGAGGAATGTCATTCACCATTTTCGGCATTTGCATGGTTTAATTAGGTGAGTAATTCAACTTGATTTTTTGATGATTTTAATATTTTTGAGGTTGTAGCCTTGTAAATTAGTTAACCCATGTTCAAATTTTTGTTATAGATGTGTCATTCGAATGTGGCCATAGACATAGATTTTGTGTTTGTGTGTTAAGGCTAGAACATGTTATGTGTATGCTAGATTATCAATTTCTTCTTTGAAATCCATGATAGAAATTACTTCTATGAGGAATTTATGAAAAGAAAATTTATAAATGAACTATGTAGCTAGAAAAAAATGAAAGAAATGAAATGATTTATTAACTATGAATATTCGGCCTTGAGTTGGTGTTATTGGATTTTTTTTTTGTTCTTGATATCTTATGTTTGGAACCTTAAGGACTATATTGTAAGTATGATAAATGATTGAGGGTTAAAAATGCAAATTGACGGTTCGTGTAGATCTAATAAAAGATAAAGAAAATTCGGTCCTTAAGAATTTAGTCCGAATTTCTTGTGCCTTGGGTGTCATGCTTTGGGGACTAAATAGCAAGAGTTGAAAATTTTAGGGGTAAATGGTAAACTTTATAATCTTGAGTTTTGGATTAAATTAAATAGAAATGAATGTGAACAAGCTTATTTGACATTTCTTAGATCGAGAGCAAAAAGAAAAGGAGCTAGACCGGGGGAAAGCTAAAGTAAACGAATAGCCGAGAAATTCAAATTTATCGACTTTCGAGGTAAGATTTTAAGCATTCGGGTTGTATAAAAGTTATTTATATGATTATGTACTTGTTAAGCTCATGTTATTATGTGTAATTCCTTAATGTCGAAGGTGTCAAAGAATCTAACTAGTGATAGCCGAATGTGTGAATTGAATTTATACATATGTACTAAATGATAGTCATATGTGGAAATGAATCGAGAAAGAAGTATGTATTCAAGTATGATATATAGATATGTTTTTCTTTTTAAGTATATTAATGCATCGAATATGTTGGAAATTCATGGGAAGAATTGGTGGATTTAAACACATGTCTATATGGAATAAAAGTAATTGGATTTATGCACTAAGTGTGCAAAATATAAAATACCGGGCACTAAGTGTGCGAAAACGGTTCAAGAGCACTAAGTGTGCGAAAATGTCAAGTAACGGCTCTATGTGAGCGATACGTTACATAAAGTATTAAGTAACGGCTTTATGTGAGCAATACGTTACATAAAGTATTAAGTAACGGCTCTATGTGAGCGATACGTTACATAAAGTATTAAGTAACGGCTCTATGTGAGCGATACTTTACGAGAAGTGTTAAGTAACGGCTCTATGTGAGCGATACGTTACTAAATTTTACCAATAATTGGGTAAGTATAAGATTAGTTAAAGGATTTATATGAGTTATGTTATTATGTATACGGAAATGTAAGAAGAGTATTGTTACAGGTTATGTATGAACGATTAGTTGGAAAAGGGTAAGTAAATTAAAGGTATGTAATATACCTATTAATTTGAGACTATTAGTAGCTTGAAATGTAAATGGAAAATTGGGTAAGTATATGATGTGATTATAAATTTATCTTTTAATGGTTTGGGATGATCGGTATGGATGTTATCAAGACATTAGGTTTCGAAATTTTGAATAAAAATTTGTTTATATTCTTAAATGAATATTAATTGCTTAAACTTACTAAGCTATAATAGCTTACTTGGTGTGTTTTATGCATTGTTCATTAGATTTTGAAGTTAAAGCTCGAGCTCGGGGATCGTCGTCGAAGTCAATCACATTATCATCTCTTTTGGTACCTTTTTGTTTTTGAACCCAAGGTCCATGGCATGTATAGGCTGAATTATGTATAAGCTAATTTACTTCTTGGAGTTTTGTATAAAAACAAACTTATAATGTATGAAAGCCATGCGAAAATGGCTATACTTATATGGATAAATATGGCTTGATCATGCTTGAGTTGGTGATATTATATGTGCAAGTTGATAGTTATTTTAAAGAAATTATGTAATTATATGCAGGGGAAATAGTTGGACAGCAGTAGTGACGTGATTTTGAAAAATCACCAAAAATAGTAGAAATGGAATTAGGTTGTGCATGAGATATAGAATTAAAGCTTATTGAGTCTATTTTTATAAAAAAAAACGGTGTAGGAAAAAGAGTTGTATATTATGAGATAATTGATTTTTAGTGAAGAGAGGTCAGAACTGTCGAACTGTGTAATAGGGGAGACTTTAACTAATAAACTGTACTAATTGGCCACACTAAAAATTCTGGAAAAATTACAGTAAGAAGATATATGAGTCTAGTTTCAAGGAAAATTTATGGATCTAGATTTATAGTTTTGTAACTCAAGTTATAATTGATTTAGTGAACATGACGCAGATGGACAGTTTTAATTATTATGTCCCGAACTAGTAAGTTAAGTCTAGTAATGCCTCGTGCTCGACTCCGGCAACGGTCTCAGGTAAGGGGTGTTACATTGATTGATATCAGAGCTACGGTTTAGTCGATTCTCGGACTAACGTAGCGCGTGTGTGAGTCTAGCTATACATGCCATGATTTATAATGTGATAATGTGATGACTTTTGACAGTGAAAATGTGTTTATTTCTTCTATATAGTTATGGATCCCGACCCCGAGCGAGCAGTAGCTGATGACATCGAGAGCGTGGCGCCTGTCCCCATTCAAGAGACCGCGCCAGAGGAATCTCGACCGGCTACGAGTAATCTTGAGGAGGGGGCTAGATATGCCTTCTATAGTATGATGAACGATTGGTTCAGTCATTATATACGAACCAATCCGGCTGTTCAACCACCCCAAAATCCGAATGTACGCCCGGTGGTACCGGTGATACCTCCAGCCGCCAACCCTGAAAGAGTAATTAAACCACCTGTTGATCGTATAAGAAAACACGGAGCTCAAGAATTCAGAGCCGAAGATGATGACGATGCAGAGCGAGCCGAATTTTGGCTCGATAATATTGTTCGTGTTTTCGATGAGTTATCCTGCACACCCGATGAGTGTCTGAAGTGTGACATATCATTATTACGGGATTCTGCTTATTATTGGTGGAATACACTCGTATCAGTTTTTCCGAAAGAAAGGGTTACCTGAGATTTCTTTCAGACAGAATTTCGCAAAAAGTATGTAAGCCAGCGCTTTATAGACTCTAAGCGCAAATAATTCCTGGAGCTTAAACAGGGTCGTATGACCGTATCCGAGTATGAACGCAAGTTTGTGCGACTTAGTCGCTATGCTCGCGAGTGTGTGTCGTTAGAGGCTGCTATGTGCCGGAGATTTGAGGATGGTTTAAATGAAGATATAAAGCTTCTGGTTGGCATCCTTGAAATTAACGAGTTCGTTGTACTAGTTGAACGAGCTTGTAAAGCAGAAGAGCTGGGAAAGAAAAACGAAAAGCTAAATTTGAATCTAAAGATTTTCAAAAAAGATCTGCGAGTAAAATTTCACAGATGGCAACAAAGAAGTTCAAGAATGATGGTAGTCGATTCAAACCTAACATCGGGATTTCTATACGAGAACGACCACCAGTGAGTTCTCGGGCTACATTAGTTGCTAGTGTTGGTAATGAGAGATCGAGCAAACCTGAGTGTCAGCAGTGTGGCAGACGACATTTTGGAGAGTGCTGGGGAAAATCCATTTCTCGCACTTGTTACAAGTGTGGCTCACAGGACCACTTCATTCGGGATTGCCCGGAGACCGCTGAAAAGGGTACTGCTCAGAGTGCGAGACCGAGCGGCACTACCGCTAGAGGCAAATCATCTCGTTTTGGGGGAGATAAGAGTACTGCACAGAGGGGGATTTCAAATGTGGTTGTTCGATCGGATACTCGTGTACCGGCTAGAGCTTATGCCGTTCATACCAGAGAGGAGGCTTCATCTCCAGATGTCATTACCGGTACTTTCACTCTCTTTGATATTAATGTAACTGCTTTGATTGATCCTGGCTCAACTCATTCATATGTGTGTGAAACATTAGCAACCAGTAAGACTCTACATGTTGAGTTTACTAAATTTGTAATTCGGGTTTCAAATCCCCTGGGTCGATGTGTATTAGTTGATAAAGTATGCAAGAACTGCCCATTAATGATTCGAGACATGTGTTTTACGGCTGATCTGATGCTACTACCTTTTGATGAGTTTGACATTATTCTCGGTATGGATTGGTTGACAGTTCACGATGCAGTAGTTAATTGCAGACGAAAGATTATTGATTTAAAATGCCAGAATAATAAGAGAATCCGAATTGAGTCTGCGGATTTGAGTGGACCACTTTCTGTGATATCTTCGATGATGGCTCAATAGTATCTGAGGAAGGGTTGTGAAGCCTATCTTGCGTATATGATTGACAGCAAGGTAACTGAAAAGAAGATTGAATCGGTACAAGTTGTTAATGAATATCCTGATGTGTTCCCGGAGGAATTACCGGGATTGCCACCTGTTCGTGAGGTAGAGTTTGGGATTGAGCTAGTGCCGGGGACTATCCCGATTTCGATAGCTCCGTATAGAATGGCACCGACTGAGTTAAAAGAATTAAAGGCTCAGTTGTAAGAATTGACAGATAGAGGGTTCGCTAGACCGAGCTTCTCTCCCTGGGGTGCGCCTGTCCTATTTGTAAAGAAGAAAGACGGAACTTTGAGAATATGCATTGACTATCGGCAGCTCAATAAGGTGACCGTAAAGAACAAATACCCGTTGCCACGCATCGACGATTTATTCGATCAGCTTAAGGGAGCCTCGGTGTTCTCGAAAATTGATTTGAGGTCAGGATATTATTAGTTGCGAGTTAGGCAATCGGACATATCGAAGACTACTTTTCGAACGAGATATAGTCACTATGAGTTCCTAGTGATGCCGTTTGGGCTCACTAATGCTCCTGCAGTGTTCATGGATTTGATGAATCGGATATTCAGACCATATTTAGATCAGTTTGTGGTTGTTTTTATAGATGATATACTGATCTATTTGCGAAACGAAACCGAACATGCTGAGCATTTGAGGCGGGTGTGACAGATTTTACGTGACAAGAAATTGTACGCAAAATTCAGTAAATGTGAGTTTTGGTTGAAAGAAGTCAGCTTTTTGGGGCATGTAATTTCAGCATCGGGTATTCGGGTTGACCCGAGTAAAATTTTAGCAATACTTTATTGGAAACCTCCGCGGAATGTTTCTGAGGTTCGTAGCTTTTTGGGGCTCGCCGGATATTATAGACGCTTCATGAAGGGGTTTTCTATGATAGCATCCCCGATGACAAAGCTACTACAGAAAGATGTGAAATTTGAGTGGTCAGAAAGGTGTCAGAAGAGTTTTGATCAACTGAAGACCTTGTTAACTGAAGCTCCGGTACTTATTCAGCCAGAATCGGGTAAAGAATTTGTTATTTTTAGTGATGCATCCTTAAATGGGCTGGGTTGTGTATTGATGCAGGAGGGTAAAGTTGTAGCCTATGCTTCGAGACAGTTGAAACTGCACGAGAGGAATTATCCGACGCACGACCTCGAGTTGGCCGCTATAGTCTTTGCTTTAAATATATGGCATCACTATCTTTTCGGTGAGAAATGCTACGTTTATTCGGATCACAAAAGTCTAAAGTACTTAATGACTCAAAAGGATTTGAATTTGAGACAGCGACGATGGTTGGAACTGTTGAAAGATTATGAGCTTGTGATTGATTATCACCCGGGAAAGGCTAATGTGGTTGCTGATGCACTTAGTCGAAAGTCGCTATTTGCTCTTCGTACAATGAATGTGAATATCGCTATGAATGAGGATGGTGTGATTATTGCTGAGTTGAACGTGAGACCATTGTTTGAGCAGCAGATTCGAGAAGCCCAAGAAGTTGATGATGATTTAAAAACAAAGAAAAGCCATTGTAACCCGTGTACGGATTCAGACTTTCAGATAGATGCTGAAGGATGCTTGCGGTTCAAGGATCGAATATGTGTGCCAAAGAACCCTGATTTGATTCAAAAGATTTGCAATGAAGCTCATAATAGTAGATACTCAATTCATCCGGGTAGTACGAAAATGTATAATGATCTGAAACAGCATTATTGGTGGCACGGTATGAAGCGAGACATCTCCGACTATGTGTCGAAGTGTTTAGTGTGCCAACAAGTAAAAGCTGAGCATCAAGTGCCATCGGGACTTCTTCAACCGATTGTGATACTCGAATGGAAGTGGGATCGAGTTACTATGGACTTCGTATCTGGGTTGCCTTTGACGCCAAGTAAGAAAGATTCAATCTGGGTTATTGTTGATAGATTGACGAAGTCAGCCCATTTTATTTCGGTACGTACTAATTTCTCACTTGATAAGTTAGCTGAGTTGTATGTATCGCAAATCGTACGATTGCACGGGGTACCTGTTTCTATTGCTTCGGATAGGGATTCGAGGTTCACATCGCGGTTTTGGAAGAAACTGCAGGATGCTTTAGGTACTAAGTTGCATTTTAGTACGGCTTTTCACCCTCAGTTGGATGGTCAATCCGAGCGTGTTATTCAAATACTCAAGGATATGTTGAGATGTTGCATCCTTGAGTTCGAGGGTACGTGGGAACGATATTTGCCGCTGATTGAATTCGCTTATAACAACAGCTTTCAATCAAGCATCAAAATGGCACCCTATGAAGCTTTGTACGGTCGTAAATGTCGTACACCTCTATATTGGACCGAGTTAAGTGAAGGCAAGATACACGGGGTTGATTTGATCAGGGAGACAGAGCAGAAAGTTAAAGTCATTCGTGAAAGATTGAAAGCCGCGTCAGATCGACAGAAATCGTACGCAGATTTGAAACGAAAGGATATAGAGTTTCAGGTGGGCGATCGAGTATTTTTGAAAGTTTCACCGTGGAAAAAGATACTCAGATTTGGTCGTAAGGGAAAATTGAGTCCGAGGTTTATTGGGCCTTATGAGGTTATCGAGCGTATCGGACCGATTGCGTACAGATTGAGATTGCCGCATGAGTTAGACAAGATTCATAATGTTTTTCACGTGTCAATGCTCTGACGATACAGATCCGATCCTTCTCACGTGATTAGTCTATCAGAAATCGAGATTCAGACTGATTTGACTTATGAGGAAGAATTGATTCGCATCTTAGCTCGTGAAGTGAAAGAGTTGCGAAATAAGAAGGTATCACTAGTTAAAGTGATGTGGCATAAACACGGGGTTGAGGAAGCAACCTGGGAAACCGAAGAATCAATGAAAGAACGTTACCCTCACTTATTCGCTGATATGATTTTCGAGGACGAAAATTTCTTTAAGAGGGGGGGAGTTGTAACAGCCCGATTGCGACCCTAATCGGAATGGTGGTTTCGGGACCACGAATCCGAATTAAAAAGGATATATATATAGATGTGTGTGTGTGTGTGTGTGTGTGTGTGAATTTATTTATTTTCGTGTTAAATAAATATATTTGAGTATGTGCTAGTAAATTGTGAATTTAATTGCTTTGGTGTGCCTAAATTAAGAGGAAGGACCAAATAGTTAAAGTAGTAAAAGTAGCCTTTATTAAGCTAGAATGGGTTGAATTGAAATGTTTCTTGCAAGAATGGATTTGCATGTCAATTTTTCCCAAAAACAAGACAGTGGACGGTAAGCATGCTAAGAAATTATGAGTTTATATGTTATAATAATAATAATAAAGTGTTATAATATTTTAATAAGGTGAGCATGATAATAAAATAAAGAAACATAAAAACAAGTGGGTGGAGTGTTCATCTTTTATTTTCTTTGTTATTGCCGAAACTTTGAGAAAGAAGAAGAGGAATGGCATTCACCATTTTCGGCATTTGCATGGTTTAATTAGGTGAGTAATTCAACTTGATTTTTTGATGATTTTAATATTTTTGAGGTTGTAGCCTTGTAAATTACTTAACCCATGTTCAAATTTTTGTTATAGATGTGTCATTCGAATGTGGCCATAGACATAGATTTTGTGTTTGTGTGTTAAGGCTAGAACATGTTATGTGTATGCTAGATTATCAATTTCTTCTTTGAAATCCATGATAGAAATTACTTCTATGAGGAATTTATGAAAATAAAATTTATAAATGAACTATGTAGCTAGAAAAAAATGAAAGAAATGAAATGATTTATTAACTATGAATATTCGGCCTTGAGTTGGTGTTATTGGATTTTTTTTTGTTGTTGATATCTTATGTTTGGAACCTTAAAGACTATATTGTAAGTATGATAAATGATTGAGGGTTAAAAATGCAAATTGACGGTTCGTGTAGATCTAATAAAAGATAAAGAAAATTCGGTCCTTAAGAATTTAGTCCGAATTTCTTGTGCCTTGGGTGTCATGCTTTGGGGACTAAATAGCAAGAGTTGAAAATTTTAGGGGTAAATGGTAAACTTTATAATCTTGAGTTTTGGATTAAATTAAATAGAAATGAATGTGAACAAGCTTATTTGACATTTCTTAGATCGAGAGCAAAAAGAAAAGGAGCTAGACCGGGGGAAAGCTAAAGTAAACAAATAGCCGGGAAATTCAAATTTATCGACTTTCGAGGTAAGATTTTAAGCATTCGGGTTGTATAAAAGTTATTTATATGATTATGTACTTGTTAAGCTCATGTTATCATGTGTAATTCCTTAATGTCGAAGGTGACAAAGAATCTAACTAGTGATAGCCGAATGTGTGAATTGAATTTATACATATGTACTAAATGATAGTCATATGTGGAAATGAATCGAGAAAGAAGTATGTATTCAAGTATGATATATAGATATGTTTTTCTTTTTAAGTATATTAATGCATCGAATATGTTGGAAATTCATGGGAAGAATTGGTGGATTTAAACACATGTCTATATGGAATAAAAGTAATTGGATTTATGCACTAAGTGTGCAAAATATAAAATACCGGGCACTAAGTGTGCGAAAACGGTTCAAGAGCACTAAGTGTGCGAAAATGTCAAATAACGGCTCTATGTGAGCGATCGTTACATAAAGTATTAAGTAACGGCTTTATGTGAGCAATACGTTACATAAAGTATTAAGTAACGACTCTATGTGAGCGATCGTTACATAAAGTATTAAGTAACGGCTCTATGTGAGCGATACGTTACGAGAAGTGTTAAATAACGGCTCTATGTGAGCGATCGTTACTAAATTTTACCAATAATTGGGTAAGTATAAGATTAGTTAAAGGATTTATATGAGTTATGTTATTATGTATACGAAATGTAAGAAGAGTATTGTTACAAAGTTATGTATGAACGATTAGTTGGAAAAGGGTAAGTAAATTAAAGGTATGTAATATACCTATTAATTTGAGACTATTAGTAGCTTGAAATGTAAATGGAAAATTGGGTAAGTATATGATGTGATTATAAATTTATCTTTTAATGGTTTGGGATGATCGGTATGGATGTTATCAAGACATTAGGTTTCGAAATTTTGAATAAAAATTTGTTTATATTCTTAAATGAATATTAATTGCTTAAACTTACTAAGCTATAATAGCTTACTTGGTGTGTTTTATGCATTGTTCATTAGATTTTGAAGTTAAAGCTCGAGCTCGGGGATCGTCGTCGAAGTCAATCACATTATCATCTCTTTTGGTACCTTTTTGTTTTTGAACCCAAGGTCCATGGCATGTATAGGCTGAATTATGTATAAGCTAATTTACTTCTTGGAGTTTTGTATAAAAACAAACTTATAATGTATGAAAGCCATGCGAAAATGGCTATACTTATATGCATAAATATGGCTTGATCATGCTTGAGTTGGTGATATTATATGTGCAAGTTGATAGTTATTTTAAAGAAATTATGTAATTATATGCAGGGGAAATAGTTGGACAGCATCAGTGACGTGATTTTGAAAAATCACCAAAAATAGTAGAAATGGAATTAGGTTGTGCATGAGATATAGAATTAAAGCTTATTGAGTCTATTTTTATAAAAAAAAACGGTGTAGGAAAAAGAGTTGTATATTATGAGATAATTGATTTTTAGTGAAGAGAGGTCGAATCACGAATGTGTAATAGGGAGACTTTAACTAATAAATCAGCTAATTGGCCACACCAAAAATTTTGGAAAAATTACAGTAAGAAGATATATGAGTCTAGTTTCAAGGAAAATTTACGAAATCCATTGTTACTCTACCCTACTTCCACTTAGGAATCATAACAGGCTGTAATAAACCTGACGGCACTTGATGCTCAGTTTTAACTTGCTGACAAATCAAACATTTTGAAACAAATTCTGAGATATCTCATTTCATGTCGTGCCACCAATGAAGCTGTTTCAAATCATTATAGATTTCCGTGCTTCCCGAATGCACTGATAAACAACTACTGAGTGCTTCATTTAGAATCTTTCGAATGAGCTTAGAATTTCTTGGTACGCATATTCTATCACGAAACATCAAGCAGTCATCAGACCCTGTTTGAAACTCTGAATCAGAAATCGACTCACACTGAACTCGTTTTGCTTGCAATTCATTATCAAATTTTTGAGCCTCACAAATCTGCTGTAGAAATAACGGTCTCGCTTTCATCTTGGCTACTATCGAATCGTCGTCAGACAAAGCTAATTGTGTGTTCAAAGCACGTAAGGAAAATAAGGAATTTCGGCTCAAAGCATCAGCAACTACGTTTGCTTTTCCCGGATGGTAGTCAATCACCAATTCATAGTCTTTTAGCAATTCTAACCATCTTCACTGTCGCAAATTCAAATCTTTCTGAGTCATCAGATATTTCAAGCTTTTGTGGTAAGTATAAATATGGCATTTCTCACCAAACAAATAATGATGCAAAATTTTCAATGCGAACACTATCGCGGCTAACTCTAGATCGTGCGTTGGATAATTCTTTTCGTGTGGCTTCAATTGTCTCGAGGCATAAGCTACAACTTTACCTTCCTACATCAAAACACAACCCATACCATTTAACGATGCATCACTGTAAACTACGAATTCTTTACCCGACTCAGGCTGAACTAACACTGGTGCCTCTGTCAATAATGCTTTGAACTACTCGAAGCTCTACTGACACTTTTCTGACCACTCAAATTTAACATCTTTTTGAACCAATCTTGTCATCGGAGTCACAATAATTGAGAAACCTTTCACAAATCGTCTATAATAGCCGGCTAGTCCTAGAAAACTACAGACTTCGGATACATTTCTCGGAGGCTTCCAATCTATAATCGTAGAAATTTTACTCGGGTCAACTCGGATACCTTCAGCTGAAACTATATGTCCCAGAAAACCAACCTCTCGTAACCAAAACTCACATTTGCTGAACTTTGCAAATAACTGTTTATCTCTCAAAGTTTGTAACACTATTCTCAAATGCTCAGCATGCTCAGATTCATCACGAGAGTAAATCAAAATATCATCAATAAACACAACTACGAATCGGTCTAAATCTGACTGAAAATCGTCTCATCAAGTCCATAAAAGCAAAGAGTGCATTTGTTAGTCCGAAAGGCATAACAAGAAATTTGTAGTGTCCGTACTTTGTTCTAAATGCAGTCTTTGGCATATCGGAGTCTTTAACTCGCAACTAGTAATAACCCAATCTCAAATCAATTTTCGAAAACACCATTGCCCCTTTTAACTGATCAAACAAATCATCTATTCGTGGAAAATGGTATTTATTCTTGATCGTCACTTTGTTGAACTGTCGGTAGTCTATACACATTCTCATCGTGCCATCTTTCTTTTTCACAAATAACACAGGTGCACCCCAGGGAGAAAAACTCGGTCTAGCAAAACCTCTATCTTTCAATTCTTGCAACTGAGCTTTCAATTCTTTTAACTCTGTCGGAGCCATTTTGTACGGAGCTATCGATATCAGCGTTGTTCCCGGTACAAATTCAATACCAAACTCAAATTTTTCTGATAGGTGGTAAACCCAGTAACTCTTCAAGAAATACATCTGGATATTCGCACACAACTGGTACTGATTCAATCTTTATTTCTGTCACTTTCGTATCAAGTACATAAGCAAGGTAAGCTTCACACCCCTTTCTCACAAATCTCAGAGCTAACATAGACGAGACCACAACTGGCAAACTATTCAGATCATCAGCTTCAATTCTAATAGTCTAATTATTCTGATATTTCAATTTAATTGTCTTTTCTACAATTCACTATAGCTTCATGCATCGTTAGCCAATCTATACCCAAAATCACATCAAATTCATCGAACGGCAACAACATCAGATTAGCCAAAAAACAGAAATCCCGATACATTAACGGATAATTCTTTTAGACTTTGTCAACCAAAACACATTTGCCTAACGGGTTCGATACTCTAATCACAAATTCAGTAGACTCTACAGGCAAAGTCTTACTAGATACTAAATTCATACATATATAAGAATGAGTTGATCCTGGATCTATCAATGCAATCACATTAGTATCATAGAGAGTAAAGGTATCGGTGATAACATCTGGCGATGATGCCTCCTCCCGTGCACGGATAGCATAAGCTCGGGCAGGTGTTCGTGCCTCAGATCTCACAGTAGAATCTCTCGTAGCACCTCGATTACCACTCATATTTCTAGTGTTTCGGGGTGGTCTCCCTCTAGTAGCCGTATTACTAGGTCTCACATTCTGAACTTTATCTTTCTCATCCAACTCAGGGCAATCTCGGATGAAGTGATCTAGCGAACCACATTTGTAACAAGCTTTATTACTTTTATTCCAGCATTCCCCAAAATTCCGTCTCCCATATTGCTAACATTCGGGTTTGTTGTCTCTCACATTCCCAACACTTGATACTAATGTAGCTTGAGCTTTAGAACCTGAGTATTGTTTTCTACGATCTCTGTTCGAATATTCATTTGAAGCATTTGGGCGAGCGTATGAATCTCTGGATTTCTTCGATGAAGATTGATACGACTTACTCATTGATCTTTTTCTCGAGTCTCTAGCTTCTGAATCTGCCTTTCTATTTTCTTTGCTAAGATCTTCGGCTCTACAAGCCCTTTCAACCAGAACGACAAATTCTTTCAACTCTAGAATTCCGACTAGTAATATTATATCTTCGTTCAGCCCATCAACAAACCGCTTGCACATTATTTCTTCAGTAGACACATAATCTCGAGCGTGCTTGCTTAACCGTACGAATTCTCTTTCATACTCGGTTACAGTCATGCGGCCTTGTTTCAATTCTAAAAATTCTTTATGCTTTTGATCCAGAAACCGTTGACTGATGTATTTCTTTCAGAATTCGGATTGAAAGAACTCCCAAGTAACTCGTTCTTTCGGAACCACAGATATCAACGTGTTCCACCATTAGTACGCGGTGTCTCTCAGCAAAGATACAACACATTTAATACATTCTTCGGGAGTACAAGACAATTCATCAAATACTCAAATCGTATTTTCGAGCGAACTCACTTCTCAAAGATCATCATCAGCAGAGGCGAACTCTTCAGCCCCATGTTTAAGTATCTTATCTACTGGCGGCTTATTCAACCGTATCGGATCTATAATTTGAGGAACAACAGATATTTGTTGAGGAATAGATGGGGGTGGAGGTCATTGAGCGGCCAGATTCGTTCGAACGAACTCCGTGAACCACTCACTCATTATTTGGAAAAAGGCTTCTTTAGCCTCACCTCCGTGACTACTCGACATGGGTCTAGATTCAGTAGGTGCTGTCCCTTGAGCGGGAGCAGGTGTATTACTCTCTACATCATTAGCTGCAGCTCGTTCGGGATCCATTATTATACGAAAACACAATTTAAACTGTTAAGAATCATCACACTATCACAGAGTATATATGGCATGTATAGCCAGGCTCTCACACACGCTACGTTAGTCCTAGAATTGACTAAACCGTAACTCTGATACCAATAAAATGTAACACCCCTAACCTATATCCATCGCTGGAGTAGGGTTACGAGGCATTACCGATCAATATACATCATATAGCATACATAACTCATACATTTATGCATTCATACTCAAATACCATTTAACACAATCACATTGTCCCTTATTAGGGCCTATGAGGCCTTAAACATGCTTTAGAAGTGGCTCGGGACTAAGCCGGTATCATACAAAAGTTCTGGAAACTTAGAAATTTTACATGTAAACAAGGGTCACACGCCCGTGTGAACAGGCCGTGTGCCTCACACGACTAGTAGACACGTCCGTGTCTCAGGCCGTGTAAAAACAAGGCATACATACTGACTTGGGTCACACAGCCGACCACACGCCCGTGTGTCTAGCCCGTGTACCCTTTGAAGTGGCCACACACGCCCGTGTGCCAGGCCGTGTGTTAGGCCGTGCCAAACCTGTAGGGTATACTAACTTATGCAACACGGCCAAGTCACACGCCCGTGTGCTAGGCCGTGTGCCATTTAGGGGGTATACTGACTTGTACCACACGGCCAGTCACACGCCCGTGTGTGAGACAGTATGGATGATAAACCGTAAAAGTAACATATTTTAGGCCCACATTTAGCACGCTTTTGGATGATTTAAGCCTTGAATTGTGTAAATTGGTGCTCTTAATCCTTTATTTTCATATTTTATACTCAGGAGAGCACCCAATGACGGAAAGAATGGAAAACGGGCCCAAAACGGAGTAAATGGGCCATATCACGAAATCCACACGGCCTGGGCCCAAGACCACACGGCCGTGCCTCATTCAACAGACTCGAACACGGCCTGGCCACGAATTACACGGGCGTGTGCCATGGGCGTGTCCCTGCCGCAGCCTAGAGGAGTTTTACTTGGATTTGGATACTTGAAGGCAAAGAAACACAATCCAAAGTCTATTTAAACACCCAAGTAGGAACTCCACTCAGATTTGGATACTTGGAGGCCAAGTAAGGCATCTCAAAGCCTATATAAACACCCTAGGGGGCAACTTATTCGGGGAGTCGACGGGAGCCTAAAGCTACCGTTTAGGGGCGTCTTGCTAGGCTAGAGAAGGCAGATTTGTGGGAATTCGCTCGGGGATAGCCAGTTGATTCATCTCAAGAAGCCGAAATTCTACTCAAGACGGAGGATCTCCTCTTCAATTCCCTCAGGGGGTTTTAGGGATTTCTTATGTTTTGTTTTATCTTTTCTTCTGAGATGTTTTCCTTTATTGTTATGAATCAACCCTCGATACCGAGGGGATGAAACTTAGATGAATCTTGTTATCGTTCTTCGAACTATATGATAAATATTTGACTTGTTCTTAATTATGTGTTCTTAATTCTTGTGTTGATATTTCATGGATATTGATTCAAGTTTGATGTGCTTAGGTGGAGGAGCAAAAGTCCCCGCCTAAGAGTAGATCTAGCATAGTTAAGCGGAGTTGATCGCGCGCCTAGAGATAGGGTGACGGCGTTGCGGATTAGGGTGAAACCTAATATGGGAGTCCATAGATCGAGTTAATGTAATTCTAGGGGTTTTAATTAGAAAGAGATTTCAATTAATCAACCTAGGGTTAGACGTTATTCGCCTCGAGAGAGGGTTTAATATAAATTAGAGAATCCTACGGATCAAGTCAAATGAATAAATTGTCTGGTTCAGAGTTAGATAACAAGTGAATTCTAGGTGGATTCTTCCTTGGGTGTCATCTTAATTAATTGGTTTTTCCTCAAGTATTCTCCCAGATTCATTCTTCTTTGTCTTAGAGTCTTTAAGTTTAGTAGTTAATTAATTTAGATTAAACAACCATTCGCTTAATTCTTAGGCTAAATAATAGAAAGAAAGTTAGTATTAGTACTTTTAGTTCCTTTGGGTTCGACAATCCGGTCTTGCCTAAGCTATACTCTTGCTCGATAGGTGCACTTGCCTCAATCGTTGTCATAGTTAGTTTCGTGTTCGATCATTATCTTTATAAATTTAAAACTCGACTTCACAAATGATCAAGTTTTTGGCGCCGTTGCCGGGGAACTAAAATATTAAGAAAGCTCTATTACTTTAGCCATTATTTTCTGCAATTTACTTTTATTTTTATTTTTTAACTTTGCTAAATTTTCTTTTATTTGATTTTAGGAGATAGAGGAGATGGCACTGATTAACTATCAGTGGCAAGTTATGAGGACAAAGCCAACACAAGTAGCCGATATCTACAACCTCGACCCAATAACCAGGCTATCAAACCAGTTAGAGATGTTAAATAAAAAGTTCGATGATTTGTGTTCTTCGCAGATACATCCAGAGCTATGCGATCTGAAACAAGCGGGGCGTGGCGAATCTTGAGTACCCGCCCTACGGATATGGCATAGAGAACGAACAAGTCCACTATATAGGTAACTATTCTAGACTTCAAAATAATTTTTATAGTGACACTTATAATGCAGGTTGGAGGTACCATCCTAATTTCTCGTGGAATGATCAAAGTAGCTAAGGACCGGAACTTCCTCCAAATTTTCAACAACCACCTTACCAACAGGAAGAGGAGTCGAACCTCGAGGAGATGCTGACAAAATTCATGGCAGCCATAGATACCCGTCTCCAAAAAACTGAGACAACGCTTAATAATCAACAGGCATCAATTAAAGGGATCGAGAGCCAAGTTGGGGAACTCACTAAGATAGTTGGACAACTTACTAACACAGTTGGACAGCTTGCAAAGATAATTTCCGAACGACTGCAAGGGTGTCTACCAAGCAACACTGAAACTAACCCAAAAGAGCAAATTCAAGCCGTAATGACTCGCTCATGACAAAGAAAGGTTAGTGGAATCGACCCAAGGCAAGAGCCTCAGTAGTAAGTGAAGGTAAGGTTGAGGTAAGCCATGATTTACCAAACCCGGTAATTACAGAGTACCAAGCTCATATGCCATACCCCAATGCGATAGAGAAAGACCACACAGAGGAACAATTCGGTAGATCTCTTAAACCTCCAAAGAAGTTTCTTATTAACTTGCCATTTTTAGAAGCTCTTTCGCAGATGCCAGATCCTAGACCTCGTGTCGATAAAGAAGAAATTCATGAGGAACGAAGGCTTTGGATCGATGAACTAGACGAATAGAAGACACACTTCAAGGAGAGACTAAAAACACACGAAGCAAAAACGAGGCAACTCTATGATGAACTTAATAATGGGACAACCCAGCTTAAGATAGGAGATCAGGTACTCAAAATCTTCCCAGATGGAGCGGTCGAGGTAACACATTCTAATTTCGGCACTTTTAAGGAAAACATTACTCGACTTAAATTCTATATCAATAACCGAATTGATCGCATGAGAAATGATTTTCACCTCCTCAAACCACCATGACCATACGAATGAGAGGTAAAGTCTAGCTTAAGACTATAAACGAGCGCTTCTCGGGAGGCAACCCGAGCACTAACCCCATTAATTTTTACATTTTTTTTACTTTTATTTTTTCCTTTTAGCACCTAACCATAAACTAACCAAAGTGCAGATTTCCAGACCACACGGCCTTACACACGGCCGTGGCCGTGGCCGTGTGGCCACTACAGGAAGGTACAAGGGCGGGGGCAACCACCAGATCCATAATCTCTATTTAGACCCCCTTCTTCCTTTTTCTTTTTCAGTTGTCTTTCTTCTTTCATTTTCCATTATTTACTTTTATTCTTATTTTTATTTTTATTTTATTTATTATCTTCTTCTTATTCTTCGTACCATTTAGATTTAGCTTAGGATATAATAAAATCAGGACGACTGCTTCGAGGACTCAATTTCAAATAGTTCGAAATGCTTCCCCACGTTCACTTCCAATCCTATCCGGTTTCTTTTCAAGGATTTCATCCATAATTCAGGGAGTTTCACCTCTCTCCATATCTTTTCAATTTATACTTAATTATCTATATATATATATATATATCTTTGTACATTGAGGGCAATGTACATCTTAAGTGTGGGGGGGTGAACAACCTAAAAAGTGCCTAACTTTTTTGCATTATTCTCAAATCCTGAATTATGTCTTGTTTCTTAAAGTAAATTTCTCATATTATCATTAGAGTGAAATTCCTATGATTCATGATCTTTATTGATATGTTTTAGATTAAGTCATTGATAATTGTGCATTGATAATTAAATTCTAAGTTACTAGAGAATCAAGCATGATAAGTCTATTTTTCAGAATTAACAATTTTTTTAGGTTGTCTACCAGAATTTGAATATTACTTTGAAGTTTGAAATTTACAAGGTTGATATCAAAATACCCATAATTTTTGTGAGATTTTGAGCCTTATAGAGCATATATTCCTTTTCTTGCTCACTTTGTTGATTATGAGTGTGTCAACATTGATTTGTTATTCTAGAACTTGCATCGATTATACATGTTGAGACCACACTTTTTGATTTGATATACAGAGATGATAAAGGCACCTAGGATTTAACCCACTTACTCCACTAAAAACCTACCTTCATAATTAACCCCTAGTGAACCCTTTTTAATCCTAAACAACCCTTTTTATTGACTCACCCACTAATATTAACCCAAAACCCTTTGTATATTTGTTATCACCATTCCTTGACTCCCTTTTTATCGAGATTTAATTTTGAGTAGTTGCCTAACTATGTTCTATATTTCAGTTGTTAAAGTTCTTTATTATTACTTGATTTGTTCTTAAAAAAATGAAGTATATTCATTATTAGTTTTATTAGTTATATGATTAAGTGAGCTTATACGTTTGAATTCTAAGTATTGAAGAAGAAGCTCGTATTATTAGTTTCAAAGTTTCAATTCATGTAATTATTTATTTATCAGTTCATTTTTTCTAGTTAGGTAATTTGTCAATTCAATCTCGATTCTAACCTCTAATTCAGCCTCTATCCCACACCTTTAACCCAAGCCCCGTTACAACCCTGTTAAAGACCTTTTGATTTGTGCATCATCTCATATTACAGTGGTGGAGATTTGATTTTCATGCAAGCCTATGGGATTAACTTTTCAGGTTTGACGTTTGAGTGCTTAATTTTGAACCTTAAACACTTCGAGTGATTTGAGTGAATCTTTTGTGAGGATGTCAAAAGTTGTAGGTTTTGGATCAGAGGTAATTATTTAGATGAGGGGAAACACCTATGTCTTGTGCTACAAATGTATGACTTATATTGTTTGAATCTTTAGGACTCTTTGAGTTAAATTATCCATGTATAAATTATCTATGAATTATGATGAGACATTGTTGATAGGAATATTGAATCATGGAAAGTTCGTTTTAATTGTAAATTGAGAATTTTGCTTGAGGACAAGCAAAAGCTTAAGTGTGGGGGTATGTGATAAACCGTAAAAGTAACATATTTTAGGCCCACATTTAGCACGCTTTTGGATGATTTAAGCCTTGAATTGTGTAAATTGGTGCTCTTAATCCTTTGTTTTCATGTTTTATACTCAGGAGAGCACCCAATGATTGAAAGAACGGAAAACGGGCCCAAAACGGAGTAAATGAGCCATATCACGAAATCCACATGGCCTGGGCCCAAGACCACACGGCTTTGCCTCATTCAACAGACTCGAACACGGCTTGGCCACGAATTACACGGGCGTGTGCCATGGGCGTGTCCCTGCCGCGGCCAAGAGGAGTTTTACTCGGATTTGGATACTTGGAGGCAAAGAAACACAATCCAAAGTCTATTTAAACACCCAAGTAGGAACTCCACTCAGATTTGGATACTTGGAGGCCAAGTAAGGCATCTCAAAGCCTATATAAACACCCTAGGGGGCAACTTATCCGGGGAGTCGACGGGAGCCTAAAGCTATTGTTTAGGGGCGTCTTGCTAGGCCAGAGAAGGCAAATTTGTGGGAATTCGCTCGGGGATAGCCAGTTGATTCATCTCAAGAAGCCGGAATTCTACTCAAGACGGAGGATCTCCTTTTCAATTCCTTCAGGGGGTTTTAGGGATTTCTTATGTTTTGTTTTATCTTTTCTTCTGAGATGTTTTCCTTTATTGTTATGAACTAAACCCTCAGATACCTGAGGGGAATGAAACTTAGATGAATCTTGTTATCGTTTACTGAACTATATGATAAATATTTGACTTGTTCTTAATTATGTGTTCTTAGTTCTTGTGTTGATATTTCGCGGATATTGATTCAAGTTTGATGTGCTTAGGTGGAGGAGCAAAAGTCCCTGCCTAAGAGTAAATCTAGCATAGTTAAGCGGAGTTGATCACGCACCTAGAGATAGGGTGACGAAGCGTTGCCGGATTAGGGTGAAACCTAATATGGGAGTCCATAGATCGAGTTAATGCAATTCTAGGGGTTTTAATTAGAAAGAGATTTCAATTAATCAACCAAGGGTTAGACGTTATTCGCCTCGAGAGAGGGTTTAATATAAATTAGAGAATCCTACGGGTCAAGTCAAATGAATAAATCGTCTGGTTCAGATTTAGATAACAAGTGAATTCTAGGTGGATTCTTCCTTGGGTGTCATCTTAATTAATTGGTTTTTCCTCAAGTATTCTCCCAGATTCATTCTTCTTTGTCTTAGAGTCTTTAAGTTTAGTAGTTAATTAATTTATATTAAACAACCATTCGCTTAATTCTTAGGCTAAATAATAGAAAGAAAGTTAGTATTAGTACTTTTAGTTCCTTTGGGTTCGACAATCCGGTCTTGCCTAAGCTATACTCTTTGTTCGATAGGTGCACTTGCCTCAATCGTTGTCATAGTTAGTTTCGAGTTCGATCATTATCTTTATAAATTTAAAACTCGACTTCACAATGATCGATGGAGCATCACGCTTCAATTTAATATCAATACCAGGGGACACACGGTCGTGTAACATGACTGTGTGTCGCACACGGCTGAGACACACGCCCGTGTCTCTGCCCGTGTGGACAAAAATATGTCATTTGCAAGGCCAATTTGCCGCCCCAACTCATGCTTACCTAAACAACTAAAATGGTATCGTTTCATCATACAATTAAGCAGCCAAAATCATCAACCAAATACACAATTCATACCATTATACTCTCATCTATTCCAATTCTCAATTTACTACCAATTGCTTACCCAAATACATGCCAAAACAACATCAATCAATATGGTTCATTTACCATAATTCACACATACATAACTTCCTTATAAATAATCAACACAACATCTAAAATCATACCTCCTCAAGGCATTTCTCAAGCATATATACTTCACAAAACAATTTACCATATAAGAAATTGTAAACCATAACCATATTCATACCAAACATGCCAAAATAAGCCATCACTCATGGCTAAATATACAAACCATATCATATACATTTACAAGCCAAATCTCATGGCTATAATCACAACCAAAATACCACATTTAGCCTATACATGTCATATACCATATTTACACAACTCAAAAGTACCAACTTAGATGTTTGATAGTGCGATGATGTTCTCGACGACTCCCAGGTCCGAGCTAGCCTTGATTCACTATAAAACATAGAAAAATAACACGAAGTAAGCTTCATAGCTTATTAAGTTCGTATTAACGTAATGAGTAACTTCACCATTCATTCACGATTCAAACAATATAAATGTAAGATAACAAAAATACATTAAATCTCAAGCCCTTCGTTCATTCATTCACTAACTTACCAAGAATTCATCCATTTCATGGATTCAATGTTTATAAACTTTACGTACATACCTATACCAACTCGTACCAATCTCATTCTTGTCCATATCTTTCACTTTCCCGTTGAACCATTCAGAATAGAAGTCGAACATTCAAGGATCTCAATCGATAAGTACCTATACCATGGCCCGTAGCCAAATCAAGGTAACTTACCCTCGGATTACCTATACCATGGCCCGTAGCCAAATCAAGGTAACTCATCTCCGAAATACCTATACCATGGCCCGAAGCCAAATCAAGGTATAACTTGCACACGAAGTGCTGATATCATGGCCCGAAGCCAACACAATAGCCTAATGACATGTCACTAGCATCCTAGACTATTCCTAAGGTTCATCTGGGATTTTTCAATACAAAATCCTAGTCGAATCATTTCGAATTACTGTCGAATCATTCTTGAACTTGTCCGTAATCACATAATTAAAATTCATGATATATCAAAGCATATAAAATACAATTATAAATAAGCTCATTGCATACGAACTTACCTTGTGCTCAGAATTAACGGATCGAGTCGACTACTCGATAACCTTGCTTTTCCCCCGATCTAAATCCGAATTCTTTCTTTCTTGATATATATGAATTCAAAATTAAATTATTCAATCACATATTCTTTCAATTTAGTCCATAACACACATTTAAGCATATTTTCATTTTAGCCCCTAAACTTTCACATTTTTACAATTTAGTCCTTATTCCACAAATACACAAAATTCACATAATTCAAAAAAACCCATGCTTGGCTGAATTGCCATAGTGCCCCTATAAGCCCATAAATTTTCATTTATTCACACTTTTAACTTCTACATTTCACATATTCTCAATTTAATCCATTTTTGACATTTTTGTCAAAAATTACTTTACAAAAACTATTAATCTATCAATTAAACTTCATAATCTATCATCAATCATCAAATTACTCAAGTATTCAACAATTGAAACATGTTAAATCTTTAACAATTTTGAAATCTAAGGTATGGGCTAGCTAGAACATGAAGCAACGATATCAAAAACGTAAAAATCATCAAAAACCGAGTTCAAAACATACCTAATTGCTTGACTTTCCTTAGCCGAATGAAAAAACCTATTTCTCTTTTTTTTCTCCTCTAATTTCGGAAATAAGAAGAAAGATGAACAAATGTTTTGATTTTGTTTTATTAACATAACTTTTATTAACCAAATTACCTATTTAACCTTAATGAACATTAATAATTTCAAATTTACCAAGTCACTATCACCCACTATCATGTTAATTGTCTAATTTCAACATAAAGACCTTAAATTTAAGGTTATATAGCTAGTAGAAACTTTTATCTAATAGAACACAAGTTTTGCACTTTACGCGATTTAGTCCTTTTTCTCTAATTAACCATTTAAACGATAAAATTAGCTCACGAAATTTTCAAAAATATCAAATAACATGCTGTAAACACATAAAATAATATTAAAATAATTTTTCAACGTCAAATTTGTTGTTCCGAAACCACTGTTTCGATTTAGCTAAAACTGGGCTGTTACAACTGAAAAACGAGCTATTAAGGTACAGTTAAACTTGAAGAGCTAGAGTCAAGCTAAGAGACCTCTCATCTCATCACATCTTCAAGGGCAACAAGTGTAGGTACTATATTTTGTGTTAAAATGGCATGTACATAGGTAGACCAAATGTGTTTCTAAGTGTTAGGGACTAAAATGCAAACTCTTAAAACTTTATCTATTTTGGAACTTTAAATATAAGTATTTTGGTTCTACATGAAATAAATTATTGATGGTCATATGTATGCTTGTGATTGTGGTTTGATAATGTGATAATTTGGTTGATTCGGGGTTGTTTTGAATTGCTTTAAGGCATTTTGAAATGATTTTAAATGTTGTAAAGAATCCAAAAATTTGTAGGGGGTTTTTAGCAAAATTTTTCAAATGGTTTTGAGAAAAAATTTCCCAAAGTATTGATACTAGGGAATTAGGTATCAATACCTATATTTACATTGGTGTAAATAGCAAGTCAGAATGTTATTTTAGTATCGTTATTGATATTGGTATCAATATTGAAGGCTAGGTATCGATACCTAGGCCTAAGGTATCGATACCTTTATCAAAATTTGAATTTTTTGGAGTTCCAGAATGTTATTTTGGTATCAATATTGTGCAGAGGTATAGATAAAAGGTATCGGTACCTTGTGTATATGTATTGATACATGATCCCTGTTTTAAGTAAAAATAATTTTTAAATCATTTCCAAACGCAATTGAACATCCATTAATGACCCCAGATGTTTATAATAATAATTTTTGGGTTAAATAAGTTAAAACATTATGGGTGAATGCTTAAATTACACAGTGTTTAGCCAAAACTGCTTTGACACCAAATGTAATAGTCTTATATTGAGTCCATACTGTCAAGCCAAGTATAGGGGTGTTACAAAATTGCACTTAGTTATGGGTGAAAAATTAGATAAACCTTGAAATGAAAATATATTTACTATATTAATTGCATAGGTTTTCGCATAACAAGGTTCGTAGACAAATTATCACTAGGGTTTGCATAGGAGGTGTTCGCATAACAATGTTAGCAGACAGATTATCACCAAGCGTTCGCATAGGTGGTTTGTAGAGGGGTTCGCATACAAGTTCTCACATCTTTGCCTCTGTTAGCCCTTCCACTCTAGCTTATACTCCTAAGATATAGAAAAATAACAATAGAAACCCTAAGTTTTTGTGACTAAGTTCAAATACAAAAAACATACTGAGTTTAAACCCCAAAACCATACTGAGTTCAAACAGAAGTAACTATAGAAACCTAAGTTTTTTGATTGAGTTAAACCATACTGAGTTCAAACAAAACTAACTATAGAAATAGAAACCCCAAGTTCTTTTACTGAGTTCAAATATCAAAACCATACCGAGTTCGAACAAAAGTAAACATAGAAGTCCAAGTCTAGGACAACAACTAAATTGAAGCTCATCATGGTAACTGCAACATCAACACACCCTTCCACTCACAACTTAATTTCATAAACTTTTTTTTTGTTTGGTCACTCCTCTCCAACATTTATTCTACCTATAGATATTAAACATGTCCATCGATTCACTCTACTCCTCCAACAACCCTTCACTCGCATACTTACTTAAAAGCTCCATCTTCTTCCTTTCTACAATCATTCTGCCAATCTCCTTCTCTCTAGGCAAGGGCATTTGCACAACAAATTCCCTCTCATTATCCTTCCTCTCTTTTTCCTCCCTCTCCATCCTCTCCTCCTCCACCAGATCCTCCTCTTCCTCAAACAAAACCTCTCTCGCAGCAGCTCTCATGCTAACCACCTCGTTTGCCCCTTTCTTTGCCTCTTTCCTAATCTCTTCCACTCTCCGCCCCTACTTCTTGGATTCAGCCCTCATCTTCGCCTCTGTTGGCTCCTCCACTCTAGCTAAAACTCCATCCTCTTCATCCTTATACCCATAATAACTCGCATCAATACTCTTATAAATATCATATCTAGTTATCCTCTTTCGCAACTCCAATGGCTTCTCAAACAAGTCCCTAACTCCCGACAACTTCTTTGTAGCTTCGAAATACCGATACCTAGGGCCACGTTTGCTGGGGTTCGAAACATGCACTATGTTCCCTTCTAAATCCGTCATTTTAGGGGTGTGTTTGGCGTAAGGCTGTCGTGTTCAACGATATGTCGTTCCAAATGCGACTTTCTATCGTATAAGCTTATTGATCTTGTCGTTAAGGTTGCAGAGTCGATGTTCTCCGAGGCCTTTGTTCTGAATCTCGGCGACCTTGTGGCTGATCTCTCGCATGATTTGTTGATGTCATTTGTCGGCCTCGGCGAGGTCGTGACACTCGAAGGTAAGGAAAGGGCGACATTCTTTGGGCTTTTTTTTCTTCGCTTTTAGGGTTATGAATTGATTTAGCATCGACTAGGCTTTCTCTTCATTTCGAGCCATACTACAATTGAGGATATTTAAAGGCCAAAAATCTAATTCCAATTAAATACTGAAACTACTCATGAGTTTACAAATTACACCGCAGAACTTGAAAATCATAACAGTCTAGCATACTTAAAGCAATTCTTAACCACTTACACTGAAAAACATGACAGTTAACATAATTATGACGAATCCCAGATCACTCACTGAAAATAGAGAATTAAACAAGTTTAACTTTGCCTTTATCCTTGCTAGTAGATGGTCCGGCTGGTTCGCAACATACACAAACACACAGATTACTTGGACAAACAAAACTTATAAAATTCACACATGTACGCGAGCCTAGCTTTTTGGACAATCAAACCTAACAAGATAGAGACTTACCCTGATTGCTACGAACTTGGTTCAGAACAGAGACTTGACGGCAAAATATTCGATGAGAGATTTCTCATAGAATAAATGTCGTATTTATAGACCTAAGAGTCCTGAAAATCTTAGATACCCTTCTTGACTTAGGAAAGACGTTACTTGCACATAAAGTATTCCTAATACTTCATATCTTTATTTCCTAATTTGAATATGACTCTATCTTAGTATGCCTAGTGTCCTTTGATGATTGCATGAATATCAAGAAGTAAAAACTTAAAACAAAAGCCAATTTAAACAAGACCACCTCAAATGCCCTTCCATTCATTTTTAACCAATGTCCCCTTTCAAATTTTTAATCATTACGGTCAAGTTAAGCTATCCATGAAAAAAAAATTATACCAAATTAAATATACTACCTGTTTTATAAGTAAAATCTGCTAGAGCTCCCAAGTGTCATTGAGTGGGTATTTCGATCAAGGTTTTTAGAGGAAATGAAAACAGCAGCCTATTGTTACTTAGGACCTCATTTAAACCAGCCCAAACAGAGACACCAAATTACACAGGTATTTCTAGTCGAATTGTAATCATATTATTATTTCATTTTATGATTGCTTTCTTTTGGGGGTGTGTAGGTTGTCCTTTGAGATTGAAATCAACTTTACCAACTGAGGTTGCATGTTTAAGACCTGACATACTTTGATATCTTTTGTATAAACGCAATGACATACACTTTAAACTTGTAAAAGTAAATCATGCGGCAAAAGGGTTCATATATTTGTATACTTTCATCCTTATCCTTCCCTAAGCATCCTAATACATAATGGAAGTGTCACAATGCAATTGCAATCCTTGAAAAAAAATTTATAAAGGGTTGTGGATCTCATTCATCCAAGTAAAATATTGAACTCCATGAACAGAAAATAGAACAGACTCAACAATGTGTTTTCATTCCTTCTTCCTAGAATCTTTGATTTGCCCCCTCTTTCGAATGCCAAGACAAAACCGCAAACGCCATGCATCAACCACACTCTCTGGCAGTGAATAAGCCAAGCCCCAGAGGATGGAATGGGGCCAGTAGGGCGTGCAACGAGGTTCATAGCCTATCCACCGCATTGCTGCACGAGCATATCCGTCTGTTGATGGAACAAAGAAAGACGATCTTTTGATTGATGCCATTTTTGTTGCTACATATAATGGAACCTGCATTAAGAAACCCATTGATTGATCAGAGAATGTCAATGAATAGAGTCTAGCTGCTCGCAATATTAAGTTACCCAGATTATTGGCCATTAAGGTACAACCTTCTGTAAGCTATAGCTTTTGTCAACCAACCTAAATACATCAAATTCATAGAAGTTCAACTTTTATCTTGTACACGTCCAACAGAAAAACAAATTATATTCATAGACAAAATTGCACACGTCCATATACTTATAAGATGTAGCTGTTGTTGGCAGTCCATGTTAATCTCTTCTGATTGCAAATCCAGTTATACTAAGAGATTGAATAAAACGTTGTTGAATCAGCTTTCTTGTTCACCATCTTATACTGCAAGCAAACTTGCTTAATACTCTCGTAATAACATGTTATACTAAGAGAGTAAAAGTGATTGAAAGAGTTGATGGGTCCAAAACAGTAACTGTTTCTTTTCCCCCAAAAGAAATTAGCTAATATAAACAATTTAATATCCCAGGGTTCTTAAATAGAATAATTTATTGACCATAGTAAGTTCAATAAGCAAATCAAATTTGTCAACATTTCAGGTGAAGTAGATAAAATAAGACGCCTTTTGAAACAAGAAAACAAGAAAATTATATGTAGCTAATTTCTGATAACTTACCAGGACAAACGGCCTATACAGATTACTTGTAGAAAACTTTATCTCAGAATCACTATATGTTAGCAAATCAGGTTGTTTGTAGGTAGAATATTGAACTGTAATTTACATATAATGGTATTTCTATAGTCATCCTTCAATTATTGATTACTCAATCTAACAAATAAGGTGGTGGAACACTTCCTGTAATCAGATTTCGAAATAGTAAAAAAAAGCATAGCCAAGCTATTTAGACAAATCCAGCAATGGTATAAGGATAAAAGATGTTCAAGGATAAAAAAAGCATTTAGAACTCCTGGAATCAAAGCAGTAAATCATAGGCATATATTAGCAAACATTACCTGACACTGAACATCAATCCCACTGTTCTTGTATTCAACATAAAGGCACCTAGAGAATTGATCAATATACCTGAAACAATCCGAGAGAAAGATCAATTTTAGATGCTAAAAGCTAGAAATCCAACCCCAATTAGCTTTGCAAGTGTCAAAACACTTACGCCTTAGTAGCAGCATAAACAGCATAGAGTGGATCAGAAGGGATGACAATGGCAGCACCAGACCCAATGTTCACAATTGCGCCTTTCTTTCTCTTCACCATCCCAGGCAAAACAGCTTGAGTTACCTTTGTGGTACCTTCAACATTAACCTTAATCAAATTCATCAACAGCTCCTCATCAACCTCGTGGAAGAACCTGGCATAAGGATATGAAATCCCAACATTGTTAATCAAAACCCCCACATCCAGTCCTTCAATAGTTTCTTTTATCTTCTTCACGCCTTCATCAAGATCGCCAGTGAAGTCCACAACAACTGTCTTGATCTGAATCTTGGCATACTTGGCCAAGATTGAATCAGAAACGTCTTTGAGTTTATCAGGATTACGGCCCACCAAGACAAGATTAAGCCCTTTCCTAGCCAGCTGAAAGGCAAATCCTTTGCCGATACCATCAGTTGGTCCAGTAACAAGACCCCAGGAGCCATATTTTTTGAGATTCTTAGCAGGTCTAAGAAAATTGATCCAGACCCATTTCAGAAAAACAAATGAAAACTTCAAGAGTGATAAAGAACCCAAAGTGAAAAGGAAAATAACCCAGAAAGGTTGAGCCTTGAGAGTATCGAAGAAGCAGGCTTCCATGGATTACGTAGAGGAGAAACTTGAAACTTGTGTGAATACCAAAGAAAGAGATCTGAGGGAAATAGTGTGAATACCAAAGAAAGAGATCTGAGGGAAATAAATAGAGCGCACGATAACGAAAAGGGGAATCTTTAGCAGTTCGGTTAGGCAGAAACAGATGGGATTCAAAAAGAGAAAAAGGGAAGGATTGATTATCTATAAATGAAAAAAATAAAATGTGGGTGAAGTAGATGAGCTGAAAACCACCTTCATTAACTACTTAGGAGTTTGACTGTTGAGGGGCTTTGGAATTTACAGGAAAATAAAATCACAGTGGAGGAGAAGAAACGTGGGAACTAGCTGATTTAAAAACAATGGTTTAATTTCTCTCCTGATTGCAGTTTAGTCATTATCATTTAATTTTAAATTTCCATAATAAACCAAAAGAAGTCATTTATCTTGTCATCCCTTTGGATAGTTTCCAGTACAAACGTTAATAATTTCACCAATTTGCTTTCATTTAAAAAATACAATGACTTAAATGCTCTGCTGTTTGCTCCTATTTTCATAGTATAGGGAATAATGGGATACTTTCACCTGAAAATATATACTTCATTTAAACACCCACACTCATAGTCAATTTTCTTTTAAAGCCAAAATAAAAATTCACCCGCTAAAATGTAATGTGAGAATTCTACGGAATTGAATGAAAAATTGTTAAAGTAATTGAATTGACGAATTTTATTTTATTATTTATGGCCTATTTACTTATAAGATGTTAATTTCTTACAATGGTTACTTGTTTTCCTTTTTCTTTTCAAAGAACAGAAAAGTAAATTTAGGACTGTTTACAGCAGGTGTGATCATTCAACTAAATTATAGATTACAGGAGCAAAAAGAAATGTAACAGGACCCAAATTTAGAATGCACCCAATTTTCTTTTTCTCACTCACGTTCGAATATTAATCAAATACAAATGATTGAACATGGATGCCTAAAGAAAAATGAAATGAAAATTAGGCAAAAATGAATATTCTCTTCTCGCATGTAAACACAAAACTCAACTAGTGACGGGCAAAATTGAAACACTCTCATAAAAACAATATTGACATAGCAAATCCAGTTAACCAAACTTCGCTGCTAGAACGTATGAAGCTCTGTAAACTGTAATCTAGGAACAAGCCTATCACTTATGAGATGCATTAATCCCCTGGCTAGGCACCAAATTCGATCAGTGGGATCTGGGAACTGAGACGTGCATTCTAACCAACTAGTAGCGGAGTCCAACATTGGAGCTGAAACACAATGGTGGCTCTTCTGGATTAGTTTCCGAGCTCTGGGCTTGCTGGATGACAACATACAAGATGAACTTCTCTTACCGTTGGTGATCTCGGGAGAATTTGGTAATCCGGGACTAGCATCAATACCCAAGTTTGTAGTCCTCTGCTGGAACTTCATTTAGCGTCTAAAGAAGGCAGAAAAATAGTTTCAGTCAAAAGAGACAAACGTCATAATATGAAAGAACGACTAGTAAAAAAGTTGAAATATGGATGGATGTCATAAGAGTTAAACAAACTTCCCTCAACATAAACAAAGTAAAGTAACTACAAACCTTAACAGCTTGCCTCAAAACACGCAACACTTCTTTCGCGTGCTTTCGTCTTGCAACAACCTCGCCCTGCTCCCGAAACAGCTCTTCGAAAAGGATCTCTCTGTGTATCCAAAGGTTCAGACTTCGGTAACAACATGCATACAGACATCTCCACACCAGTAACAATGAAAAGGTGGGAAGAAAGAGAGAACAACATTCATATAAGTACAAGAATTTTGCATTAATTATTACTGCAAAAGCACATCTTTCACTTGTACATTCCTAATAATTGAATTAAATAATGTCAGATGATAGAATTATTCCATCATTACCCTTTTCTGTTTGTATACATTGATTTGCAATCTAATTTTTGGGCAATTAAAACACCAATATCTCCATGACTACATTATTTCAAGCGTTCATATAAGAAAATAATGTCAACCACAACTACCGAGAGACAAATAAACATCTTTTTTTCATTTACCTATTCTGCAAGTTGAAAACTAAAACATGATATACTTAAAAACACCAACAACCAAAAGAGACATACTGGTACAATATTTGTATAAAAGTGTTTTCGAAATCATTTTTTTGAAAAACGGAAATCGACTTTGGTTTTGAAAACGAAATAAAAACAAGAGTCGCCACCGATCTTTATTAGGTGTGATCGGATTACCTTTCTTTTAATAAAACGTATTGGTTTACTAAAACAGTGTTTTTGGTTTACGGAATTCGAAGAATCGGGTTCGGGAGTCGGTTACGTGCGAGGAAGGATTAGCACCCTCGATACGCTCAAAATTGGTACCTAATTGATTAATTAACGTCTTAATGTCGAAAATTTGAAAAGATTTTAAAATATGATTTCTTCTAAAACATTTGAATATACTCGAGTTGAATATTAAGATTTTCTTGCTCCGAAGGAATAAAATATCACGTCCAGCACGTTAGGATACGACAATTTAAATCCTCGAATCCAAGATCATCTCATGATTCCCGAGACTCATGCATTAAAAAATCAAAAGGATATTCGATTATTTGGCAAAACGAAAAACCGAAACCCAGCATGCTAGGGCACGATTTCTCGAATTTCCAAACACGGAACATTGCCTAAAAAATCTTATCTCAAGGTAACAAAATGTCACATCCAGTAAGTTAGGACGCAACATCCCGAATCCTCGAGAATAAGCTTTCTAAAACTTATGTATTTTAAAATTAAAAGGGTATTCGCTTATTTAGATTCAATGAGAAAAATAGCAACCCAGTAAGTTTGGGTACGATATTTCGAATTTCCAAATACCGAACATTGCCTTTATTTTGAAAATTTGTTTGATTAATATTAGACATAATGTTTACAATATGCTTATTTTGTTTAAAAATAATAAATAAATATATCCGAACTTAAAGTATCGATTAGGGGTGACCGTTCGATCGAATCGAATAAAAAAAATTCGAGTTAATCGAGTTGACGAATCATATTTTATCATCCTAATTTGATTTGAAATTTTCTCGAATCGAGTCGAGTGAGATGGAATTCGAATCGAATCGAATCGAATATATTTGTTCGAGTTAAATTTTAAAAAAATAATTTTGGGTCCTTGTAACCATTGTCACTCATCGTAATAAAATTTGTCCACCTTAACCAAATTTTTTATTAACTTTCATCACCAAATAATTTATTTATTGATCTTTTATATACGGATTAGCTTCTTTGCTTGCTTAGTTATTTCAATTATCTTCAGATTCTTGTCACTATGTATTTTGGAATTAAAAAATATATTAAATGTAAAAATGTAATTTTTTAATAAAAATTATTTTAAAGATGAGATTGATACCAATATAAAATTTTAACACGAATATTTTATGGCATAATTAATAATTCAATTTTAATATAAATATTCAATATGACTAAACAATTCAATAATATAAATAATATAAAATGTGAAATTTAATTTAATAATATAAATAGTAGATATAAATAAATTTATTACTATTTATGTTTAGTGATTTTTTTTTGGATAGTTTTGATTTTTTATTTGAGAGTAAAGGGTGAGAAGTAAAAGTTTAGGGGAAAAATAAAAAGTTTTGAAGAATAAAAATTTGAGAGAAAGTAAATAGGGGGGAGTAAAATTTTGAAGGGAAATATTAAAAAAAAATTGGAGGGGAGATGGGTTTGGGGTAGATGGGAGGTGAGATGGGAATGGAGTAAAAGTTTTAGGGGAAAAGTGGGAGGGAGTAAAAATTTGGGGGGAAAATAAAAAGTTTTGAGGGTTTTGAGGAGTAAAATTTTGAGAAAAAGTAAATGGGAGAGTAAAATTTTGGTGGGAAATGGATTTTGGGTAGATTGGGGGGTTGGGATGGGAGGGGAGTAAAAGTTTTGGGGGGAAAGTAGGAAGGAGTAAAAGTTTTGAGGGAAAAGAAAAAAGGTTTGGGAGTTTGGGGTAAAAATGTAAAATATTATAGTTTGATATTCGAATTATTCGAATTATTCGAGTTACTCGAATTCGAAAACTCAACTCGATTCGAACTCGAAATTCAAAAAAAAAATCGAGTTGACTCGAATAACTCACTTTACTCGAATAACTCGGTTCGTTTAACTCGAAATTCGAATTTTTTTCAATTTTTTCGAGTCGAATCGAGTTTTGCTCACCCCTATCGATGATGGATGAAATATTTTGATGATGCGAACATGATTGTAATAATAACAATTATTAATGATCCACTTGTATAATCAATAAAATATGGAATCTTAGAAATAAAACAAAATGAATAATGCACAAAAACTAAATAAAATAATGTTAAGAATAAAAATAATATAGCAACGAAAATGAGAAAATGAAAGGAATAAAAATAAAAATGTTAAAAGTAACGATAATAACAAATAAACAAATGCGTGAATAAATCTAATTCTTATAAATAAATAAATGAATGAGCAAATAAATAGTGAAATAAGAATAACAATAATAAAATCATAAAAATAATAGAATGATAATAATAATAATAATAATAACAATAAATAAATAAAAATATGATAAATAAATAAATTGCTTTAAAGTACTAAAAAAGTAAAGAGCAATAAACGAATAAATAATAAGTAAATGAGATGACAAATAAATAAATAAAATAACAAATAAATAAATAAAATAATATAAAAAATCATAAATGGTGAAAATTAAGTGAATGAAGATCAAATTTAAATTAAATAATGATGGTAATAAAAAATAATAATACATTAATAAACGAATAATAATAAAATAAATAAATAAGAGTAATAGTAAAAATAAAATAATAATAATGGTACTAGTAAAAAAATACTAATAATAAAGTAATAATAATGGTAAAGAAAATAATAATAGTAACAAAAAAAAAATAATAATAATAGATAGCAATAATAAACAAATAATAGTAATAATAAAAATAGAGGAATAAAATAATAATATTAATAATGTTAATAGAAATGATAATAAAAAATATTAAGTAATAATAATAATTATAAGATTAATAATGAAAATAATAACAGCAATATTAATAATAAGAATGACAATGTTAAAAATGATAAAAACAACAAAATTAACAATAAGAAAATAAAAAAATGACTAAAATTGAAAGTCAAACAAATTTTAAGGGAAAATTCGGATAAAAAAGTTGGGATGATGGACCCATTTGAACTGCGCGAATGAAATGGGGGACCAAATGGGAAATTATCCCTGTCCCCCAAAACGCATAGTTCCACGAGGACGGAAGTGAAACAGCAATAAAATTAAAGGGGTAAATTAAAGAATACAAAAAAATGAATTTAAAAATTTTTAAAAATGCGGAAGGACCAAAATGGTAAATAACCCATTTAATAAAACACGCGGATCCTCAATCACGAGCGGGTCGGGTCCGGGTTTCCCTCCCTAAACGGCGCCGTTTTGGTTGTGTTAGGGAGGGACTGAAACGGCAACGTTTCAGTTTAGTATTTAAGGCAAATTTTTATTTTTATTTTTTTTAATCTTCATTTGGCAGCTTCATTAGAAAAAAAAAACAAAAGGAAAATGGAGGGGTCTTGTGCTCTGCTTGGGTTTAGCCCAAACAGACGCCGTTGTGGGTTCGATCGGCCGTGCCACCGCCGGGGCCGGTGGCCGGTGTTGCGCAAGAGGGCCCTTATGACCCCCGTTTTAAAGCTATTTCAAAGGTTAAGCCTCCCTAACCCGAGAGGCCAATAGAAAAGGGGTTCTAGCCCATGTTTTAGGCCTGATTCCGACAAGGGAGGGGAGACCTCCGACGATGGGGCGACGAACCGGCTCAGGTACACCCTCTTTCCTTTCCTTTTTATCTTCTTTTGTTTGTAAAAAAAATTAAAAAAGGAGAAAAAAGAGTAACAGTATGAAAAATCAAGACTAAAAAACGGAAAATCACCTAAAGAAACTGTTCTTTTATTTCTCTTGTTCGTTTTTTTTTTTGAGTTCCGAAAAATCCCCCCGAATACATTGTTTTTGAATGGCTTTATAGCCGAATGAAAGAAAGAAGGAAAGATACAATATTTTTTTTTTGTTTCTACTGTTTGCTTCTTTTTCTCTGTTTGCAGGTTATGGTGGCAGAGTTGGTGGCAGAGGCACGTGGGGCAGCAGATGGGGGAGCGGCGAACATCAGAAGGCCCTAGGTGCGCCGCACCTAGGGTTTGAAAATTCTAAATTTTTTTTATTGTTGGGTTAATCGGTTTTGGGCTAGTATTGGGTTTGTGGTTTTTGATTTTTTTTTAATTGGATTTGGTTAATTGGGCCCCGGGCAAAATTTGGGTTTTACAGCTGCCCCTCTTTGCTCATTATCGTGTAATGGGAATGGAGCAAAGACTTTAAAAAAGACCAATTTTGCTCGGTCTCACTGAATCTTGACTTCTTTGGTGCTCTTCCTCAGGTAGCTTCATTCCTGTCCACCGCATCTTGTTGCTTTGATCCATTTCACCGCCGCTTCAGAGAGATATGACTTGTAGCTCCAATTTGCTCCGTTGCAACTTCAGGGATAAGAGATTTGTCGCTTTGATCTTCTCTACTGAAACTTCAAGGATATGAAAATTGGTAATTTCAACATGCTCTGCTGTATCTTCAAGGAGACGAGGTTGGTGGCTTAAATCTACTCCGTTGCTTCATGGAGATAAGATTCGTCGTTTTTGATCTGCTCCACTACTGCTTAGGGAGACAAGATCTGTACTCTTCAGTCTACTCCACTGCCGCTTCAGAGAGATAAGGCTGATGGCTTAAATCTACTCCGCTGCTTCATAGAGATGAGATTCGTCGTCTTGGATCTGCTCCACTACTGCTTAGAGAGACAAGATCTGTAATCTTCGATCCGCTTCGCTCAGGAAGGCAATATCTGCTACCTTCAAACTGCTCCACTGTGAACTCAGGGATGCCAGACTGGTATCTTCGATCCGCTTCGCTCAGGAAGGCAAGATCTGCTATCTTCAATCTGCTCCACTATAAACTCAGGGATGCCAGACTGGTATCTTCGATCCGCTTCGCTCAGGAAGGCAAGATCTGCTATCTTCAATCTACTCCACTGTAAACTTAGGGATGCCAGACTGGTAACTTCGATCAGCTTCTCTCAGGAAGGCAAGATCCGCTGTCTTCAATCTGCTCCACTGCAAACTCAGGGATGCCAGACTGGTATCTTCGATCCGCTTCACTCAGGAATGCAAGATCTGCTGTCTTCAATCTGCTCCGCTGCAAACTCAAGGATGCTAGACCGGTATCTTCGATTCACTTCGCTCAGGAAGGCAAGATCTGCTGTCTTCAATCTGCTCCACTGCAAACTCAGGGATGCCAGACCGGTATCTTCGATCCGCTTCGCTCAGGAAGGCAAGATCTGCTATCTTCAATCTGCTCCACTGCAAACTCAGGGATGCCAGACTGGTATCTTCGATCCGCTTCGCTCAGGAAGGCAAGATCTACTGTCTTCAATCTGCTCTACTGTAAATATAGGGATGCCAGACTGGTAACTTCGACCCGCTTCTCTCAGGAAGGCAAGATCTACTATCTTCAATCTGCTCCACTGCAAACTCAGGGATGCCAGACTGGTATCTTTGATCCACTTCGCTCAGGAAGGCAAGATCTGCTGTCTTCAATCTGCTCCACTGTAAACTCAGGGATGCCAGACTGGTATCTTCAATTCGCTTCGTTCAGGAAGGCAAGATCTGTGAATTCACTGATGATGCGACACCGTCCTCTGCGGGACCTATCCTGTAAAATCAGTTTTATGTGTTTATGCTTATGCAAAATGGTTAGGATGCAACGATCGGAATGAATCTAGCGCTCCTAACTAAATGTATTATGGATGACATTATAATGAATGTCGAATGTCATGAGAATGATTTTTTTTTTACAATGATTAGGATACAATGATCGGAATGAATCAAATGCTCCTAACTAACTAATGCTATGGGTGACATTTGCGTAAATGCAGAATGTCATGAGAATGGTCTTTTTAGAATGTACAATGATTAGGATGCAATGATCGGAATGAATCAAATACCCCTAACTAAATGTATTATGGACGACATTTGCATGAATGTAGAATGTCATGAGAATGATCCCTTTTCAAAAGCTTAGGGTTGTCATTGCTCGTTGTTCTTCCAGGTTTTATCACTTGACGTAATATCCTGTCTTCTTACTTGGGTGGTATTCTGATCGAAAACCCGAAGAAACAATCGTATTTTGCTCAACCAGTTTGCCCCTCTGTAACTTCAGTATCCCTTCCACTGCACCTTGGAGACATAAGATTTGTACCATCTTCAAACCATCCTACTGCGACTTATCGCTATAGGATCTGTATCAACTTCAACCCATCCCACTGCAACTCAAGGGTATAGGATCTGTAACTTCTTCGATCAACTGGTCACTCTCCGGGTGACTTAACCAAATGTGTATGCATGGTATTTGCATGGATGCGGAGTATCATTTTCCTTTTCCCGAGAATGATCCCCTTGTACACTTGGGTTGGCATTACTCGTTTGCCGTCAGGATTCTATCACCAACGCAATATCTTGTTTTTTTGTGTTCAAGCGTTAGTTTTGACAGAAACTCCGAGGAGATAGTCTCAATTTAGACTCTTTCTTCTCAAATATCTTCACCCCTAAGCTTAGTGAGCTCTAAACAATAGACTTGTGTCAGGTTCTCGTATCATTTAGAAACTTCCAAAGTAATATGCGAAACTCCTTTTATGAAAGTGTTATTAGTCCACTAATCGTTATTTCAATGCAAAATGCTTGAAAAAGATCATAATGATGGACGAAACGGAAATTTATTGAGAGCAAAGCTCGAAATGAATAAATTAATCAAGATATCAAATTTTGAAAAAGCATAAAATGAGAATGAATTAATCAATATAACAAATGAAATTTATTGGGAGCGTATCTTGAAAAGAATAAAGTAATCAAAGATAGCAAATTCAATCTAGGTAAGATGAAAACTAGGTGCCCCAGATATCGCAGTATGAGCTTCTCTGTTCAAACTTCTTGAGGACCATTTTAAGCTCAATATGTGTTTAGGGGATCCGGGGCACTTTTTCGATGCCCCAAGATGTAGCATACTTCTTCATTGTTAATTCAGGCATAACAAGACTGCTGAATGCCCCACTTTTGATCGAGTCGCCCTTTTCGGGTTTTCAACTCAAATCCCATTTGGTCTCAAAGCGCCCTTTGCGGGTTTTCGCCTTGGCCTATCATTTTTCTTTTTCTTTCTTTTTCTTTACATCTTCTTTTTCTCTTTTTCTTTTTCTTTTTATCTTCTTCTTCTTCTTCTTCTTCTTCTTCTTCTTCTTCTTCTTCTTCTTCTTCTTCTTCTTCTTCTTCTTCTTCTTCTTTTTTACTGAAATATTTCTTGATTTGAACTCATAGGATTAGGCAGGTCCTTGTTATCCCTCTCGGTCAAGATCAATGCTTTTCCAAAGAATGTCTTCTTTACCCCATATGGTTCTTCCCAGTTTGGCATCCACTTTTCTCAAAAGTCCTTCTATTTGGGAAAGATCCTTTTCAGAACTAGGTCTCCTTCCTGAAATTCTCCAGGGTGAACCTTTTTCGTCATAATCTTGGATAGCTTTCCATCTCTTTTCTTCAATCAGGTTTATTTGATCATATCGAAATTAGATCCAACTTCATCTCTAAAAAGACTTGAAGAGAAGGAACCTCAACTTTGATGAGAAAGGCGTTGCCCCGGTTGGGGTCCTGGCAAGCGTTCAACAAGTACAGATGCCAATCTTCATGAGGCTCAATCATTTTTCCCGTATTTTTTTTACCGTTCGTTTTGGGGCGATACGGTGTTTAATCTTGAGTAGACTGCAAACTTCTGATGTGGCGATGTTGTTCAAATTTAATACATCTTCAGATATGATCCCTTTTTGGGATTCCATATCGACATAGAAATTACTGACTGTCGCCTTTGTGACATTGGCATATGAAGTAGCTTCCGCCCGCTTGGTGAAGTAATCGACGACTACAAAGGTGAATCGATACCTGTCAGAAGCTTTTGGCATGATTGGCCCACTGCGATCCATGCCCCACATAGAGAAAGTAATAGATTCTACTCATTCTTGGTAAGGTGTGATCTGTTTCTCATCTTATTCTACCATCTTTAACAAATTAGGAAATGATCTACAGTCTCGGTCATTTTCAAAATCCTGAGATCCCTCTAGACACATATCTTACTCAAAAGTAGACTCTGAGTCAGTTATAGCGTGGCTCATGTCGTTGATATCTAGGGACCTATTGTAGGTACGAAAGAATATTCAAAGGATAAATGAATTTAAGAATAATTATTTATGTGGTATGAACATGAATGAAATAAAGGAATAAAAGAATATTTTCTCAAAATGAGATACAAAAACGCATTTTCATTGAAAGTATAGATATTGAACATAAGCCTATTTCACAAAAAAGATTCTTATTCCTCCTAGGCTTAGAGCAATAAGCGTGTTTTGGACATTACTCCGAATTAGCTCTAAAAATACAGGGATCTCTTCTACAGTCCCATTGTTCAAAACACTTCTAAGTATGTAAGGGCTCGAAAACTTTGATTCCTCGGTTCACTCTTCAGATACGTCATTAATGTTCAAATTCCCCAGTATCAGGTTTTGCACTTGAGCCCTGAACTTGATGTACTCCTGATCTCGTGCCCCCATTCATCATGGTACACACAATATTTATCCCTTTAACAGTATGGTTGGGTAACGGATTTTTTGCACCAGAGGGATCATCGAATTTTATAACTCCTATTTTGATGAATTTTTCAACCAGCTTCTTGAAAGTAGGGAAATTTTCTATTAAATGTCCTGTAACCCCGGCATGGTACTCACATTGAGCATTTGAGTCATACCATTTGGGGTATGGTGGCTGCATTGGTTTTGGGTAGTAAGGAGACACCACATGCGCATCAAATAGATTTTGATAGAGCTCCTTGTATGTCATCGGGATGGGTGTGAACTGGAGTTTTTTTGAGTTTGATTTTGGATTAGGCTCTTGTCTTGGGAGACTGATAGTAGTAGCTTGTCTTTGGTGGTCGTTTATCGGAATCTCCCAATGGCCATTGTTATACCTTCTCGTATTATTCGGTTCCTTTTCCTTCAGCTTCGGGGCTTTTAAAGTCCACTCTCCCTTTTTCTTTATTTCAGCTAAGCCATGTACCACAAGATTGACTCGATCATCCCCTGAATTAAAACCTGAACCCATTGGGAGCTTCAACAATGCCGAGGTATCAGTCTGATATAGGGGTTTGATAATGACAGGTACCCCTTGCGAACGAGCGTCTGGTTGAGTCGGGACACTTATTGGGGAAAAACATGGGAAATAAACGATGACTTCATCATCATCCATACTGTTGACCACTGGGCCACTCCTTTTTTCAAGTCCTCCAGCTAGTAACTGGGTTAGCTGACCCATCATATTCTTTTGGAATTCTAGCATTTGTTCTCGCATCTCTTGTTGAATTTTGGTCAATTACTCCCGCATCTGTATTTGCCTTTTCTCTATTCTTTCCAACTTTTGGTCCATGGCTTTTGTTCTTGCACGACTGAAATAATTTTTAATTAATTAGAGTCTTTCTACAAATTTTAATGCATATGATATGATGTAATACAAATGCATGAAATGCAATGCAAATGCATGGAATGAATGCAAAAAGAAAGAGAGGCGTTGATTCTGAATTCAATTCCATTAGAATAACTTTTTTAGAAAACAAATTTCTTTACATAAAACAAATTACATATACGGCCTTGCCCTAATGCTCGAAGCCTTAACTTTCAATAGAAGCCAGGTTAACTCCTAACCCTAATTTGATTCTAATTCACCTCAAACTTAGCACGTCAGCTTGAATTGCTATGGTTTGCCAATGATTCGTCACCTCTTGTATTTGAGCAATTAATTCTTTCAATGGAGAGTAGTTCTCAGAGAATACTTGATAAGAAACCCTTTTCACTCTCCAAAAGTGGCTATGGAACCACGCCAACAAGAGTTCCGCACATCCAAATGAATCTTCCTTCACCTGCTCTTCGGCATGTATTCAAAGGTCAGAATGTTTCGGTCAGAATTACAAGGACGGGCGTGACCCTCTTGTCAAGTCTATCGAACAAGTCTGAAATTGCCTTGTCCACGTGCCCCAGTGCTTTAGGGAAAACATCCAGTTTGTAAATGCTCAAAGCGAAGACATTGAACCTTTTCTTCATACCTGGGTGTGCTAAGATCGAATCTCACGAATTCTCTAATGGATGCCTTCACTAGCTCCTTTTAATTAATATGAACTGCGACCCATTACTTACTCATCCCCGCAATACTCATTAACTCTTTTTAAAAGAGTTGAGACGTGACGGCTCTCGAATAATCCTTGTTGGCTTGAATCCTCGGGCAATGAAGCAAAGTCTTGTTTTCCTTCGTGGACTATTAGTCTTCTTTCGTTGTGTTTACTTGGACCCTATTCGGACGACAGTATTATAATCCACTTTATCAAGTAACCCATTTCCTTATGACAAACTCTTCTATTTAGTAATCGAATATGAATCAACACCTCTTTTCTAAGATGATGCGGTGCAATGCAATGCAATGCAATCATAAACAAAACAAAACATGTTAGCACAGGAGAAATAAACAAAATAGAGTACCTATCCGGGTGACCACTAGGGGTTTGGAATGGTTCTACCTAAGGTGGGCTCTTAAGGCTCACTATATGGGGTTCGGTTTTAAAGAGGGGTACCTAAACTAGTAGATTCCTCAATCCTCACCCATTATAGGCTCATACGGACCGAGTTCGGTTCAGGGAAATACATTTCCTTATGGCCATACGGAGATGAAAATCTCACGAAGCACATATGTACGGATGTATCCCGGAAGCAATCTGCTAGCCCATGCGGAGGTGAAAACCTCACGAAGGTGTAGTTTCTTACTCCCACTTAAGAGGGTAAAAATCTGACGATTATGCAATATGATGCGCGAAAGTGAACTAAGTGTGATGAAAATGCCATTCAATCAAAATAAAACAAAACAAGTCAGTATTTCACACGCAGCTTAAAGCAAGCAAGAAATAAAGCACCTACTCGGGTAACCACTAGGGTTTGGCGTGGCTCTACCTAAGGTGGGCTCTTAGGGTTCACTATATGTGGTTTGGTTCTAAAGAGAAGTACCTGAACCAGCAGATTCCTCGATCTTCACCCATTATAGGCTCATACGGACCGAGTTCAGTTCAGGGGAATACATTTCCCTATGGCTGCACAGAGACGAAAATCTCACGAAGACATAGGTACGGATGTATCCCGAAAGTGATCCACTATCCTACACGGAGGTGAAAACCTCACGAAGGAGTAGCTTCTCACTCCCACTTAAAAGGGGTAAGACCAAAATGGTCCCTATGCAATATGATGCGAGACTCAAACCACAGTAATTATGAAATAACAATACAGATAAATGCAATAATAGGATCGTATTTTTTCAAATATGATTTTCAATGTTCGACATTAAGACAGAAAACAATCAATTTTACGGCTCGACTCTCTCATGTCCCCAGTGGAGTCGCCAAGCTGTCGAAACCATTTTTTTGAAAAACAAAAATCGACTTTGGTTTTGAAAACGAAAATAAAACAGGAGTCGCCACCGATCTTTATTAGGTGTGATCGGATTACCTTTGTTTTAATAAAACGTATTGGTTTACTAAAACAATGTTTTTGGTCTACGGAATTTGAAAAATTGGGTTCGGGAGTCGGTTACGTGCGAGGAAGGATTAGCACCCTCGATACGCCCAAAATTGGTACCTAATTGATTAATTAACGTCTTAATGTCGAAAATTTAAAAATATTTTAAAATATGATTTCTTTTAAAACATTTGAATATACTCGAGTTGAATATTAAGATTTTCTTGCTCCGAAGGAATAAAATATCACGTCCAGCACGTTAGGATACGACAATTTAAATCCTCGAATCCAAGATCATCTCATGATTCCTGAGACTCATGCATTAAAAAATCAAAAGGATATTCGATTATTTGGCAAAACGAAAAACCGAAACCCAGCACGTTAGGGCACGATTTCTCGAATTTCCAAACACGGAACATTGCCTAAAAAATCTTATCTCAAGGTAACAAAATGTCACATCCAGTAAGTTAGGACACAACATCTCGAATCCTCGAGAATAAGCTTTCTAAAACTTATGTATTTTAAAATTAAAAGCGTATTCGAGTATTTAGATTCAATGAGAAAAATCGCAACCCAGTAAGTTAGGGCATAATATTTCGAATTTCCAAATACCGAACATTGCCTTTATTTTGAAAATTTGTTTGATTAATATTAGACATAATGTTTACAATATGCTTATTTTGTTTAAAAATAATAAATAAATATATCCGAACTTAAAGTATCGATGATGGATGAAATATTTTGATGATGCGAACATGATTGTAATAATAACAATTATTAATGATCCACTTGTATAATCAATAAAATATGGAATCTTAGAAATAAAACAAAATGGATAATGCACAAAAACTAAATAAAATAATGTTAAGAATAAAAATAATATAGCAACGAAAATGCGAAAATGAAAGGAATAAAAATAAAAATGTTAAAAGTAACGATAATAACAAATAAGCAAATGCGTGAATAAATCTAATTCTTATAAATAAATAAATGAATGAGCAAATAAATAATGAAATAAGAATAACAATAATAAAATCATAAAAATAATAGAATGATAATAATAATAATAATAATAACAATAAATAAATAAAAAATATGATAAATAAATAAATTGCTTTAAAGTACTAAAAAAGTAAAGAGCAATAAACGAATAAATAATAAGTAAATGAGATGACAAATAAATAAATAAAATAACAAATAAATAAATAATGAATAAAATAATATAAAAAATCATAAATGGTGAAAATTAAGTGAATTAAGATCAAATTTAAATTAAATAATGATGATAATAAAAAATAATAATACATTAATAAACGAATAATAATAATAAAATAAATAAATAAATAAATAAATTAGAGTAATAGTAAAAATAAAATAATAATAATGGTACTAGTAATAAAATACTAATAATAATAGTAATAATAATGGTAAAGAAAATAATAATAGTAACAAAAATAATAATAATAATAATAATAATAATAATAATAATAATAATAGATAGCAATTATAAACAAATAATAATAATAATAATAATAGAGGAATAAAATAATAATATTAATAATGTTAATAGTAATGATAATAAAAAATATTAAGTAATAATAATAATAAGATTAATAATGAAAATAATAACAGCAATATTAATAATAAGAATGACAATGTTAAAAATGACAAAAACAACAAAATTAACAATAAGAAAATAAAAAAAGGACTAAAATTGAAAGTCAAACAAATTTTAAGGGAAAATTCGGATAAAAATATGGAATGATGGACCTATTTGAACTGCGCGAATGAAATGGGGGACCAAATGGGAAATTATCCCTGTCCCCCAAAACGCATAGTTCCACGAGGACGGAAGTGAAACATCAATAAAATTAAAGGGGCAAATTAAAGAATACAAAAAATGAATTTAAAAATTTTTAAAAATGCGTAAGGACCAAAAGGGTAAATAACCCATTTAATAAAACACGCGGATCCTCAATCACGAGCGGGTCGGGTCTGGGTTTCCCTCCCTAAACGGTGCCGTTTTGGCTGTGTTAGGGAGGGACTGAAACGGCAACGTTTCAGTTTAGTATTTATGGCCCATTTTTTTTTAATCTTCATTTGACAGCTTCATTAGAAAAAAAAAACAAAAGGAAAAGGGAGGGGTCTTGTGCTTTGCTAGGGTTTAGCCCAAACAGACGCCGTCGTGGGTTCGATCGGCCGTGCCACCGCCGGGGCCGGTGGCCGGTGTTGCGCAGGAGGGCCCTTATGACCCCTGTTTTAAAGCTATTTCAAAGGTTAAGCCTCCCTAACCCTAGAGGCCAATAGAAAAGGGGTTCTAGCCCACGTTTTAGGCCTGATTCCGACGAGGGAGGGGAGACCTCTGACGACGGGGCGGCGAGCCGACTTAGGTACACCCTCTTTCCTTTCCTTTTTATTTTCTTTTGTTTGTAAAAAAAATTAAAAAAGGAGAAAAAAGAGTAATAATATGAAAAATCAAGACTAAAAAACGAAAAATCACCTAAAGAAACTGTTCTTTTATTTCTCTTGTTCGTTTTTTTTTTGAGTTCCGAAAAATCCCCCCGAATACATTGTTTTTGAATGGCTTTATAGCCGAACGAAAGAAAGAAGGAAAGATACAATTTTATTTTTTTTGTTTCTGCTGTTTGCTTCTTTTTCTCTGTTTGCAGGTCATGGTGGCAGAGTTGGTGGCAGAGGCACGTGGGGCAGCAGATGGGGGAGCGGCGGACGTCAGAAGGCCCTAGGTGCGCCGCACCTAGGGTTTGAAAATTCTAAAATTTTTTTGTTGTTGGGTTAATTGGTTTTGGGCTAGTATTGGGTTTGTGGTTTTTGATGTTTTTTTTAATTAGATTTGGTTAATTGGGCCCCGGGCAAAATTTGGGTTTTACAAGTGTTATGAAGGTTTCCTTCTGTATGATTGACCTAAACTGATAAAAAGGGGGAATTTTAGATTTGTCAGAATAATAACTTTAAACTTGACCAACAGGAGAGTTAAACGAAACAGTATTACCAGAAAGTGCATTATAGCCTTTGGCACTAGGTCTTGAATGTTCTTCCGGACTATATCAAAGTTGGATATCACAAGTATTCTAGTTATAATTTTTTCTACAAGTGCAAGGCTTTAAAATGTATAGATACCTCTCTCAGTTGGATTGTTGATGACATATTCTCTGCATCATGAAGAGTTTCTTCAGGAGATTCAGTAGCTACAGTCCCTCTAGATGATGCCTTGCTCCCAAATATTGGAGAAATGCCCCAGCTCTTTGTAGATAAACTACCACCTAAATAAAAGTTACCTAAGTTGATGCTTATTAATGAACAGCCCTAAAAAACTGTCCATGCGAAGGCCTATGGGTATCATCTATATGAACGTCACAATCTCGCTTAGAAGATTCAGAAATAATGGTAAAACTTTTTGTGGAAATATAAAATTATTTTAATTTTCTATAGTGTTAAATTTGGATCCTTCCTTCCTGTTAGAAGTTGGCCTTCCATGCAGCCCATGCAGCACCAAGGAAGCAGCTCATGCAGCAGTAAAGGTGGCCATGCAATCGTGCCATGTAGGAGCTATTATTGCATGTGAAAACTTGTGTCACTTTGTCCATTTTGTAATCCTTAGTTAATGTAATGTAATTTAGTTCACTTTGAACTATGTTAGGCAGAGATTTTATGTAGATTTGATAGTGATTGAGCTGATTATATCAGCAATACAATGTGTGCAAGTTAATGTTTCAAGTTTCTATGTATTTTAGTGGTATTAGGTAAGTATTAGGTGATGACTTGCTTTAATTAGCTTTGCAAATGTCTGATATATGTAATGGAAGTATGCCAATGTCTGTGTTATTGAAAAATCATCAGATTTCATTCACTTAAGCTCTATTTTTCTTTACTTCTCGTTGCTGTTCTTATTTCTTAGCAAATTTCTGCTTGTTTCTTCACCAAGCAACGAGGCTTGTTGCACAAGCATTCAACTCAGCTTGCTTAAACTTTGTTAAAACACCAACAATTGGTATCTAGAGCTGTTGTCTTAGAGGACCTGTAATAGTTCAACACTTTAAACCATGGCTTCTTCAGGATTTTCTCCAGAAGCACCACCAGTTTTCAGTGGTGAAGGGTTCCATATATGGCAGGTTAAGATGAAAACTTACCTGCAAGCCTTTGATCTGTGGAAAGGGGTCAACACTGATACTGAGCCAGCTCCACTTCGAGCCAACCCAACAGTGGATCAGATTAGGCAGCATGCTAATGAGAGAACCAAGAGGTACAATGCCATGTCATGCATTCAGAACTGTGTGTCTGATGTAATTTTCACCAGGATCACGGCCTGTGACACACCAAAGTAGGCCTGGGACAAGTTGAAAGAGGAGTTCCAAGGCACTGAGAGGATAAGGCAGCAGCTGCTGCTGAACTTGAGAAGAGACTTTGAGAATTTGAAGATGAAGGAAGAAGTGACAGTGAAGCAGTATTCAGATAGAATCACTGCTGTGGTCAACAGCATAAGGTTGTTAGGAGAACAATTCAGTGAGGCAAGAATCGTGGAGAAGGTGCTCTCAACATTCCCTGAGAGATATGAAGCAAAAATCTCATCCTTTGAGGATTCGAGAGACTTGGCCAGCATCTCTTTAACTGAGCTCATCAATGCTTTGTATGCTTAGGAGCAAAGAAGGGCCAGTAGACTAGAGGAGCACCAAGAAGGTGCCTTCTAAGCTAAAACAAAACCTGCCTCGAGTACCTCTGCCTACAAAGGTAAGAAGACTTGGAAAAACAGGCCTAAGCCTGATCCTGCAAGGAGTGGTGAGTAACTTTTCAGATTTTGTAAGAGACCTGGTCATTCTGAAGACAAATGCTAGTTCAGGCCAGATGCAATATGCCAGCATTGCAAGAAGAAGGGCCAAGTTGAAAGGGTTTGCAAGAACAATGGCAGACCAAGGCAGGCTCAACATCAACAGCCAAAGGCTGAAGCTCGAGTGGCTGAAGAAGGCAGTGACTATGAGGAACATGTCTTTGCAGTCTCATGCTCAGCTGCAAAGGAAAAGGGCTCAAAAGGATGGCTCCTAGACAGTGGCTGCACCAACCATATGTCACCAGATGCAACCATCTTCAGGACTTTGGACAGGAGCTGGCAAACCAAGGTTAAGGTTGGCAATGGTCAGTTCATCAAGGCTGAAGGCAAAGGAGATGTGTTGATATGCACTTCCACAGGTAACAAGCTCATCTCAAATGTGTTGCTTGTACCTGAAATTGACAGAAACTTGCTCAGCATAGCTCAGCTGCTAGAAAAGGGCTACTCTGTGGTGTTCAAGGGCAAGGAGTGCCAAATTGCTGATCCAAGTGGATCAAGCTTCATAACAGTCACTATGATTGATAAGTGTTTTGAAGTCAACTGGCCAAATGACTCACACTCAGCCTGCAAACTTTAGATCAATAGCCAAGATGATCAGTGAAGATTTGGTTGAAAACTTCACCAACTCAGTGAAGCATGATGATGTCTGTGAGGTATGTCAACTTGAGAAACAGGTCAGGCAACCATTCCCCTCGAATCAAGCTTGGAGAGCCTCAGAAAAGCTTCAGCTTGTGCACACTGATGTGTGTAGTCCCATGAAGACTGAATCACTCAGTGGAAACAGGTAAATCATTCTGTTCATTGATGATTTTTCAAGATTTTGTTGGATTTATTTCTTAAAGCAAAAATCAGAAGTGGCTCAAGTGTTCTTGAAGTTCAAAGCTGAAGCTGAAAAAGAAACAGGTTGCAAGTTCAAGACCATTAGGTCAGACAATGGAGCTGAGTACACCTCAGCTCAGTTCCAAGCTATTTGTACTGATGCTGGCATCAAACATCAGCTGACCAATGTGTATACACCTCAACAAAATGGGGTCAATGAAAGAAAGAATAGGAGCTTGCTGGATATGGCCAGGTGCCTACTGTTTGAGAAGGATATGCCCAAAACCATGTGGGCTGAAGCAGTTAACACTGCTGTCTACATTTAGAATAGGCTTCCAACAAAAGCCTTAGCTCACAAGACTCCTTTTGAAGCTTGGTTCAGGTTCAAGCCATCATTGGCTCATTTAAAAGTCTTTGGTTTCCTATGCTATGCTCAAGTGCCATCTGTGAAGAGAGACAATGTGTCAAAAAGGGCCCAACCTGGTGTTCTAGTAGGCTACAACTTAGTCAAGAAGGGTTATAGGATCTTAGATCCTTCAACAAAAAGGATCCAAGTGAGCAGAGATGTGGTGTTCAATGAAAAAGCAAGCTGGAATTGGGAGAAGAATAAGCCAGAAGAAATTTACAAGAGTTGTTGATCGATCAAAAATTGAACTGAGCAGATTGGTCCAGACATGGACATTGATGACATGCCATTTAGAGGGACAAGATCTTTGGCTGAGGTCTATGAAAGATCATATGTGGCCATAGTAGAGCCAACCTGTATTGAAGAGGCTGAAGCACACCAAGGCTGGAAGCAAGCAATGGCTGATGAAATTCACATGATTGAGAAGAACCAAACATGGGAGCTGGTTGAAAGGCCTACAAACAAGAAGACCATTGGTGTCAAATGGGTCTATCGAGCTAAACAGAATGTTGATGGCAGTCTGAATAAGTTGACGGCAAGGCTGGTTGTCAAAGGGTTCAGTCAGAGATATGGCTTGGACTACATGGAGACATTTGTACCAGTAGCCAGGCTCGACACAATAAGAATGTTGGTTGCTTTGGCAGCACAGAGGCAATGGTGCATACACCAACTTGATGTAAAGTCTACTTTCCTCAATGGCTTTCTTGAAGAAGAAATCTACATTGACCAGCCTCAAGGCTTTGTAGTGCTAGGCAAAGAAAACATGGTGTACAGGCTCAAAAAGGCCCTCTATGGCCTGAAACAAGCTCCTAGAGCCTGGTATGCTCGAATTGACAACTATCTGGTCAGTTTGGGATTTGAAAGAAGTGCTAGTAAACCAACATTGTATGTTAAGAAGAATAAAGTTGAAACACAGCTCATTGTGTCCCTTTATGTTGATGATCTCTTGGTAACAGGAGGAGACAACAATGTTCTAGCTGACTTTAAAGTCAAAATGAAGGAGATGTTTGAGATGTCTGACTTGGGTCTTATGACTTATTTCCTTGGAATGGAAGTGTACCAAGCAGAAAGATGAATCTTCTTGAGCTAACAAACTTTTGCCATGAAGATCCTAAAGAAATTCACAATGGATAATAGCAAGCCAACCAGCACACCTATGGCTGTTGGAATGAAACTGTCGAGCCAAGGGGCTTATGAACAAGTCAGTGAGCCTACCTATAGGAGCCTAGTTGGTTGCTTGTTGTATTTGACAGCAACTAGGCCTGATATTATGTTTGCTGTTAGCATGTTATCAAGGTTCATGCATTGCTACAATGAGCAACACTTTCAAGCAGCAAAAAGGGTGCTAAGGTATATCAAAGGCACTCTCAACTATGGCTTGTTATACAACAAAGTTGAAAGTTTAAAGTTAATAGGCTACACTGACAGTGACTGGGTTGGTTCTAGTGATGATATGAAGAGCACTTCTGGATATGCCTTCACTCTTGGTTCAGGCATGTTTTTTTGGAGCTCGAGGAAGCAAAATCTTGTGGCACAATCAACAGCAGAAGCTGAATATGTTACTACTGCTGCTGCAGTTAATCAAGCCATATGGCTGAGGAAAATCCTTGCTAACTTGAACCTACATCAAGAGGGAGCAACAAAGATCTTTTGTGATAACAAGTCTGCTGTTGCAATTGCAAAGAACCCTGTCTTCCATGGTAGAACTAAGCACTTTAGCATCAAGCTACATGTGGTAAGGGGGATGGAGCAAGCTCGAGAGGTGGAGCTGATTCATTGCAATTCTGAAGAACAGATTGCTGATATTTTCACAAAGGCCCTCAATGCAGCAAGGTTCATTAAACTGGGGAAGGAGCTAGGAGTCAGCAGCATGGAGACCAAGGAGGAGTGTTAGAAGTTGGCCTTCCATACAGCCCATGCAGCACCAAGGAAGCAGCTCATGCAGCAGTAAAGGTGGCCATGCAATCGTGCCATGCAAGAGCTATTATTGCATGTGAAAACTTGTGTCACTTTGTCCATTTTGTAATCCTTAGTTAATGTAATGTAATTTAGTTTACTTTGAACTATGTTAGGCTGAGATTTTATGTAGATTTGATAGTGATTGAGCTGATTATATCAGCAATACAATGTGTGCAAGTTAATGTTTCAAGTTTCTATGTATTTTAGTGGTATTAGGTAAGTATTAGGTGATGACTTGGTTTGATTAGCTTTGCAAATGTCTGATATATGTAATGGAAGTATGCCAATGTCTGTGTTAATGAAAAATCATCAGATTTCATTCACTTAAGCTCCATTTTTCTTTGCTTTTCGTTGCTGTTCTTATTTCTTAGCAAATTTTTGCTTGTTTCTTCACCAAGAAACGAGGCTTGTTGCACAAGCATTCAACTCAGCTTGCTTAAACTTTTTCAAAACACCAACACTTCCATTGTTCTTGGCAATGTAAATACTATATTAATGAGTTTTTTTCTTTGAAGCATATAACACAGAATAGTGCTGCAGTCTCTGCAAGGGACATTAACCATAAGAATAAGATGTTCCAACAGAATGTATTACAATACACACCCATCTCATACTATATCTTCAGCCAAGTGGAATGTTATCATACATGCACAGATCTTGAAATTGTAGTGCACTGTTGATACACTGAAACATTCCGACCCGGATCAATCATAAACACATAGTCGGAATTTCATATTTTCTTTTCAAGATGTAAAAGAAAAAGCATCATATTTTCAGCCATTGAAATTTTCTTAAAAAGATCAGTCAATTAGTCATACTAGAATCATGTGAGAAAGAAAACAAAAATAAATGAGAAACAAACAAACTTGGACTAGTCTTCAGTTAAGAGTAAATTACCAGTTAAAATAGGTCACCCATTATTTGACTGAGGATGATTTCCCTGCCAAAATGCCATCATAGATTAAGTGCTTAAAAAGTAAATGATAACCACGGTTCATATTTCCAGATGTTTACACTTCTTTCCTCTTTTTTTTCTTTTTAAAGAAAATTAACCCAAGTCTACCACTAAGATGTTACCTCAGTCTGAATCGTGATGCCACAATTACCCTTACCTTACAATTGGTCCTCACAAAAATATTAAAGGATTCCTATGTAATAAAGCATAATGGTATTCTCCTACTGTGTTAGAAGGGTTTCACTTGCATACACGAACAAAGGTCGGTGTGATGCATTGAAGAGCAGTACACTAAGGGTCAACCGCTCTCACTCAAAAGTAATTGAATATCATGTATTTAATGCTAATAAGTATATGAACTAGATAGATAAGGATAAGTGCTTCAAATAATCAAAGGCTGAGAATAAGACTTAGCTTTAGTACTTCAATGAGATACATCTAGGGGCATAAATGGAGCTTGTTTGTTAGGGTGCTCAAAAAGAATATTCATCTATTACCATCTAAGATATCTTCACACAGACAGATAAGAAACCCAATATATCATAAGACAAAGCCTGAAGCTTGGAGAGCTTTATGTTCATTTCTAGAAATTTCCTTTTAGCCTACTTGTTGAGTTTTTAATCACAAAACAAGAACAAAAACAACTAAAATTTGTGTTGAAAGATGAAAAACAGAAGCAAAAGACAGATGCTGATGGAGAAAAGAAGTTGACTTCTCTCATTACTTAATCCAATAAAAATAACTTGTACATAAATGGTTCTATTACATTGGAAGAACAATAAATTTTACGTGAACAAACTGTAAAATCAGCTTAATGATAACCTAGGATTTGTCTGAAAATACTGAGTACTTGACTAACTTTATCCAGTCAAAAAGTTGCTGTCAAATCAAATACAGGTCACCTGTTACAAAAAAGTACTTCATCTGGATAACATCATAGACATTATACTTCATCCGGATAACATCATAGACATTTGCATGCTGCTGCATTTCATCCGGATTTCTTACATACTACTGTTTGTGGCCACCTATTAACACTCCTCCTTGGCTACAAGACAGCAGACTCCAACTTCCTTCTTCAAATACTCGAACCTTGTGGCAGCTAATGGCTTGGTCAAAATGTCTGCCAATTGAACCTCTGAGCAGCAATGGACCAAGTTGATTTCCTTTGACAACTCTGCCTCCCTCACAAATGGTATTTGATCTTGAAGTGTTTAGTCTTGCCATGAAACACAGGATTCTTGGCAATTGCAACAGCTGACTGATTGTCAACTTTGATCTTTGTTGCTTCCACTTGATCATCATTCAAATCACTTAAAAGTTTCCTAAGCCAAACGGCTTGATTAACAGTAATAGCAGCTGCAATATACTCTGCCTCTGCAGTGGATTGAGCTACTGTCTGTTGCTTCTTAGAACCCCAACTAAAAACTCTTGAACCTAGAGTGAAGAAGTAGCCTGATGTGCTCTTCATATCATCAAGTGAACCAGCCCAATCACTGTCTGAATAGCCAACCAGCTTCAGTTCTTCAGCTTTATCAAACTTCACACCATAGCTTAAGGTTCATTTGACATACCTTAAGACTCTTTTAGCAGCCTTAAAATGAGCTACATTGCAGCAATGTATGAACCTCGATAGAAGGCTAACAGCATACATGATGTCTGGCCTTGTTGCTGTCAAGTAGAGTAGGTAACCAACCAGACTTCTATAGCTTTTCTCATCTATTCTATCATGATCACTGTTGCTAGAGAGTTTTTCTCCTAGTGCTACAGGAGTGCTAGCAGATGTGCAGTTTTCCATGCAAAATTTACTTAGAACCTTCAATGCAAAAACTTGTTGGCTTATGAAAATACCATGCTCATTCTGATTCTGGTCAATATCAGGTACAAAAAAAAACTTCTGAGATAGTTTTCTTACCTGGCTGAGTGCAAATCACAGCCTTGCCCTTGCCTTTGGCCTCTATGAACTCACCATTGCCGATTCTGACTTTGGACACAAAGCTGGTGTCTAGCTCCCTGAACATGCCTTTGTCTGAAGCCATGTGATAAGTACAGCCACTATCGATCAGCCAATTCTTCCTAATTTTGCTCGAGCTTGCAAAGCAGGAGGCAGTAAAGACTTGCTGCTCCTGAGCTTGGACATCCTCAGCAGCCTGAGCCTGATTTTGCTGCTGTGATTGTGCTTTAGCCTTGTTCTTGCAAACTTTCTCAATGTGACCAAATTGTTTGCAGCTTCTACATTGAATGTCAGGCCTGTACCAGCAATATTTTTCCAAGTGAGTGCATGGTGGAAACTTCTTTTTGGTAGCATCCTTCTTCCCTTTCTCTTTTTTTTCTAGCCAAGGCTTCTTGTAACACCCCTAGCCCGTATCCGTCGTCGGATTAGGGTTACGATGTAACACCCTTAACCCGTATCCGTCTCCAGATTAGGGTTACGAGGCATTACTGAACATAACACAACTTAGTACATGCTTTCAATCCCTTTCATACTTCATAAACTAATCATAACAATATACTTAATCTATGCAAAATTTCAAACTTTATTATTATTTTTCTATCAATCGCATAATAAAATTTAAAAGTAAATATATAACAGTACGTAACATATATTACCTCCATACATGCACATTTTAAGAATCAAACATATACCATTTCATTCCTAAAATATTTAAAAACATTATTAACAGTTCAAATATATTCAAATACGTTACCAATTCATACTCAATTCACTAAACCTCTTTAATCATTTTCGAACATCAAGACATATCATAGTTTCTATTTCACTTGCACAAAACCAACCAAACCATTTTATACCATGAGTCACATTTAACATTTGCATAAAAATAACATTTTAATGTACACCACATTTGCATTTGTATATTAGTATACTCAAACCACACATTTTATCCTATTAACTAATCATTGATTCGGTCATAACATTATCAATATCATATGCATATCATAATGAACCAAATATTATAACCAAACCATACTATTTCACTTGCCATTTAGATACGTACCTAAACATTCATGAAACATATTCATAACTTACCAAAACAACCAAACATATATAGTCAACCATTCAGGTATAATATAAGTACATACATCGTCATTACAAACCGAATTAAATTATCCTATACACATTCAAACATATAAGTATCCTTTTATCATACTTTCAAACCAAATTATAAATAGCTTTAGTTTCCAACTCCCGTATACATACTACATTATATATATAAATATCACATAGCCAAAATCATTAAACTTAACATTATTTATTCTTCTAAATACATCAAACATGTTTCATTTACCTTATTGCCGAATCACATAGTTTAATTCAACTATCATTAACAAAGCATATTACACAAATTACACATAAACTCACCTTAACCGAGATCATACACACAAACATAAACATAGCAACGATGTTTTGCATATAATAAGTCAAGGCCAATTTGCTAAAACCGAACATATCGAGCACTTAACCAAGTATATACTTAGCATTTCACCTATAAATCATAATCGAATTCACTTAATACCAATCACTTAACAACACTTTAACAAAGCATATCAAACAAAATTTACATATATTTACTTATAATTAACCTATAGCCAAATCACTAAGACCATAACCAAACATGTCACACATACTATATACATATATATATATATATATATTTATAACACATAACCATGATTAACTAAACTTGAATATTATTTCTAGCCATTTTTGCATGGCTTTAATAATTACAAATTCAAAACCAACCAAACTAATATTAGACTATACATGCCATAGATTCAAAATTCAAACTTAGTAAATACCAAAACAGTCGATAGTGTGATAGGCTCCTCCGACGATCCCCGAGCTCAATCCATCTTTCAAAATCTATAAAACAAATAGTAAACATACACACAATAAGCTTTCGCAGCTTAGTAAGCCATAAGCAAAAAATAATCATGTGAACATTAACACTGAATCAATTAGCCAAGTCAATCCAAACCTTAATTAAATATACATATAACACACCTACAAGTTTATATGTTATCAAATATACATTAGCATTTAATATCATATAGCTAAATGCACAAATACTCATAAACATATATAATTATCACTTTTAAATATCACAACTATATCAATGAGCTGAATATAAATGTTCTCAAATACAAGGTTATCATTTAAATTTCTCATACACATACCATATGGCTAATTGTACCAATACACATGAACTTATATAAATCTCACTATTAAATTCACATATACCACATTTGACTGAATTCACAATCACATATGCTTACACATAGTTCACATTTATAACTTTAGCATTTATACAATCAATTAAACAACCGACTTACCTTATTTTCACAACTTGGTATAAGTACATACCTGAGCCTTTTAATTTGATTTTCACATTTGGTCTTCACTTAACATTGCCCGTTGAACCGTTCGGAATTAAAAAGGATACGCGGATAGTAGGAAGCTCGTACAATGCCAACGTCCCAGACGTGGTCTTATATGTAATCACATATCGATGCCACTATCCCAGATAGGGTCTTACACGAATCAAATACGATGCCAATGTCCCAAACATGGTCTTACACGTAAACACAAGTCGATGCCACCGTCCCAGATGTGGTCTTACACGATAACACATATTGGATATCCTATGTCATGACATATGTATCCTAACTATTCCTAGGGTTCGTACGGGGCTTTCGGACACTGGATCTCGATCGAATCAAACTCGGAACATAGTCAATTCTCAATTTCACATTCGGCTAAGGCATAATTTTAATCAAATAATTCAAGTTATCACATAGCAATATTCATAATTATAACAACATTTAAATGCTTATTGACTTACCTCGGATACGGACGGAATAAATGACTATTCGTTTATTTTTTTATTTTCCCCCGATCCGAATCAGTTTTCTTTGGTTCTTGATCTAAAAATATTCAAATTAAACTTATATAAACATAATTCCATTCAGTTTAATCCAAAAACACATAAATGGAAAAATTACCATTTTGCCCTTAACATTTTATACTTTTTACAATTTAGTCCCTATTGCATAAAACACAAAATACACAAAATTTCACATTACCCATGCTTGGCCGAATATTCACATGTTTCGTACAAGTCCATATATTTCATTTATTTCATATTTTAGTCCCTCAAAATATTATTTTCACAATTTAATCCAAATTACTCAAATTCATCAAAAATCCAAAGACAAAACATGTTAATCTAACACATATATTTCATATTTCATCATCAAACAACAAAAATAACAAGCTATCATTAATGGCTTAACTCAAAATATTCATCAAAATAAAAAATTCAAGCATGGGTTTTGTAGTACTCGAAGCAACAATCTCAAAAACATAAAAATTATCAAAAACCGAAATCGAAACATACCTCAATTTGCTTGAACAAGGGCCGAATACCCTAAGCTTGTTCTTTTCTTTTTTTCTTTTCTTTACATTCGATTATAAGAAATAAAAAAATGGACATAACTTTTTTTTAAGTTATGTTTGTCTTATTATATCATTATATTATTATTATTATTATTATTATTATTATTATTATTATTATTTAATATAAAAAAAAACTATATAATATAACATTAGTGCCGTCCATTCAATTATTAAAATGGGCTAATTACAACTTAAATCCTCCATATTAAAAATACAACAACAATTAGGTACTTTCACAACTAACCATCAAATTTTCATTTTACACGATTAAGCCCTTTTATTTAATCGAACACTCAAACAACGAAATTAAAACACGAAAATTTAACACAAACAAATTCACACATAATAAACACTGAAAATAATTTCAAAATATTTTTCAGACTCGAATTTGTGGTCCCGAAACTACTATTCCGATTAGGGTCAAAATCGGGCTGTTACATACGAGGCATTACCGAATAAGACATCACTCAGAACAAGCATTTTTTTTATTTTTTTTTATAAAACATATCATGTACATTCAAGAGTAAAAATAACCACTACATAACATATTATATTCACATACTTAACATTCAGATCAAAGACACATACTTAACATTTAAATTAAAGTTAGCGTTTATGTATTGAATCATCCAAACAGAATGAGGTTGCACATACTCTATTTAAATCAAACCATACTAATCTTTATAAATTCAAATATATCTATCATCTTTGTAACATCCTAGATTAGGGGTTGTGCGTTTGGAGCATAACTCAAGTGTTAGTAGGTTTTAAGTATGTTTGGAGGTGTTTAAGGGTTTTTAGAACCCAAGGATGAAAGGTAAAGCTTTGGGAAAATGTTGGATTTTAAGTCTAAAATAAGAAACTAGGCGAAGGAGGCCTTAAAGGAAAATTGTAGGAGGTTATGGACATGAACTTGGGCTTAGTAAAGTGGCTTGGGACGCTACTTTAGGGGCTTGGAGGCTTGCGTCAAAAGGGAGTGCAGGAGGGAAGAGGTTCGAGCAACTTGGGAAGCAAATAGACTTTTATTTTTGCGCCAAAAGGGGAACTGGGCTAAGGAGGCTTTAAACGAATTTTTAGGGAATTAATGCCATAAGAAATCATGTGGTAAAGTGGCAGTGGAGCGCCAGGTGCAGTGACAAGGGCGCAGGTCGTAGGTTCGAATGGCTAGAGCAGCATTATGCGTTTTATTTTTATATATGTGGTGATGGGCTTAAGTAGGAAGGCTTTAAAACTAAATGATGGGGTTTTATGACATGAAAGTCTAAAGGGAAGAGTTGGTTTGGGGCGCTTAAAGGTGGTCATTCTTTCTTCTGCTGCTTTGCTTGTGGTCGCTGGTTCGAGTCCAAGAAGCGACATTTGGATTTTATTTTTCCTCTTTGTCTTCTTTGGCGTGAAGGAGAGAAAGAATTGGCATGATTTTGGGTTCTTTGTTTAACATTCGGCTGGGAAGAGTTTGACAAGCACATGGTCTCTTTTATTTTCATTATTTATTTGATAAGATAAAAGGGATAATATTAGCATTATTATTAGATTATTATGGGATTATTATTTGATTATTATTTGAGGTATTCAAATTATTTAGAATAATTTGAAATATGTGGCCTAGAGTGAATTAAGGAATTGGGGAATTTTAAACTCTTGGTTGGGGTAGAGTGGGAATGGCAAGGATATTAGGAAAGTGCCAAAAGTTCAACCAAAATTCTTCTTTTCTCTCCAAATTTATCACTGCTAAAATCTCCATTGTTTCATAGCCAAAACCATTCAAAAATTCCAGCTTCTCTTCTCTTTTACAAGCCGAATATACCCCCTCTTTAAGAGGAAATTTCCAACAAACTCTTTCTCTTCTTCCTCTCTTCATTGTCTTGCCAAAATCTCCTTAAACTCTTAGCCAAAAATTGTTCGAGAAAATTCCAAAGTCGTTGTTTCTCTTAGTCGAATACACCCTCCTCCTTCACTAAAATTTCCAGCCCTTCCAATTGTGTATTAGGTCGAATATCATATCTCCAACAAGGTGCTGCCAATTTTCAATAAGTGTGGTAAGGGGTAATCATCTCTTATGGAATTAAAATTATGGCCTATGATTCGTATTAACTCTATTAAAACCAATTGTAGGGAAGTTTTCGGGATTTATTTTCCAAAGGACTAATTAAGGCTTCGGGATTTGTTAGGAAATCAAATCCGTTTAAAGTTAAGAGATCTAACGTTATAGATCGACTTTTCTGGATCTAGGAATTACGATAGTAACAGTGTGTGTAAGATCTCTATACACACTTTATTAATTTACATGTCATATTATTTGCCTTAGATCTTTTGGTTGTGGTTAGTTTGTGGCATAATCATGGATTTCGTAAGTCCCTAACTTGTAATTTTTATATGTTTGCATGCCATCACATGATGTTTAATACTATGGCATGATATATGAAATTTGATGTGTAAGCATGTGATGGTGGGATTGATGAGAGGAGGGGGATGAACTATGGACTGTCGTCAGTGGTTTTGACCACAAGATGGGTTGGCCCCATCAGATTATTGTGACCTATGGTCATCAGTGGTTTTGACCACAACGATTGATTATTTGCGACTAAGTCCCAGTGGTTTGGTACCACCAGTGGTTTTGACCACACTTGATATATTGTGACCTATGGTCATCAGTGGTTTTGACCACACGATGGGTTGGCCCCATCATCAGATTTGTGACTCTAAGTCATCAGTGGTTTTGACCACCAGTGGTTTTGACCACACGGGGTAGAAAAGGAGTATGGATGGTTAGGTTGGGTTGCATGTGCATGTTTATTAATGACTTGTGTATGAGTTACCTTACCGGGTGGGGGATTACACACTGAGTCTTGGTGACTCACCCCCTTCCTTTACCATTTTACAGATGAGTAGAACGCGGAGATGGAGCCGGAGAGGACTCGAGGCGGCCATGCTTATCAGTGGATTTGAAATTACTTTGTTTAGGTTAATCTTATTTTTTTTTTTTTTAAAGTCTTTTAATTTGGGTTGTAGTAAGGCCTAGACATAATTTTATTATTCTATGTTTGGATTAATTTGTTAAACTATTTTCTAACATTAAATTAAGTACACGTGGTTTCTAAAATTTTAAATCGCAAAAATGTTTTATCGTGCCATCGGGCACATCTGAATCGGCTACAATCGGGCTTAATAAATATTTTAAAATAAACCTAAGTATGGATTTTATACACCTCAAATGTTTCAAACAAAATAACCATCTTTTACCAAAAAGATAATTCGACTTAAAAGGATTTTCAAAGATGTTTTCTCTGTAGCACACCAAATTCGGTCGTAGTGTTTGGGCCGGGTTTGGGGTGTAACAATCTTATACTTACCAAACAATAGGACATTCATTATTTCAATTTCATTTATTAACAAATATCAAACTCATCTTATACTTAATCATTTTAGTACATATCATTAATCAAATAAACTACATGTTTAGTCACTCATTCCATGTACTATTCGAATATTATGCTAAACAACTTGAATAATTTATTATACATATCAACTATTTAAACAGGTAAATGATATACCTAATTATGTTACATTTCAAAATTAATACACCCATGTTCTTATATAACATATTAGTTGTAACACCCCAAACCCGGCCTAGAAGTTAGGCCCGAATCTGGTGTCACATGGAAGTAAAAACTTGCTTGAGAAATACAGCGTCTTTGTTAAAACCCAAAACACTTAAGCAATTGATGTCTACTTGAAAACATAATTATCTTTAAAAACCTTTTCGTTTGCGGAAGCATATTTGAAATAAACAATTTACGAAAATGTGACGTTTATAAATAGAGTTGCAGAAGCATTTTGAAAACGTTGTGGAAACGTAGATAAAATACAAGTATTTTTGAGAGATCGTTAGATGAGTCAAAAATCGAGGTAGTGAGCTTTAAAATCGTGGCTTTTGAAAATATTGTTGATAATTCGAGAGAAAATTTTCGAGTTAAAATATTTGTAAAAATTTGTTATAAAATCCATTTATTAATCAATTTTGGAAAACCATTATTTATGATTTTAGAAAATCCCCGTTAAAACAATTCAAGCAATATAATAAGTACGACTAAACATAAAGCAATTTAAAACATATCCCGGAGGCCTTATTACAACTTAAACCAAAATAGCAAAATAATAAAATAAACCGAAATAGAAATTTAAAGTTCAATAACACCATTTCTGAAGTATGGCCTCCACCGAGTCATCCATGGGCCCAAGTCCTCATTACGGAGCATTACCTACAAGGGTTAAGAAAAAGGGGGATGAGTTACAAGAACTCGGTGTGAAACCCCTTACCGTCATCCACTGGGCCTGAACCCATATAGCAACATCTTGGGCCGAAGCCCACTATCATAACAGAACATATATATATATGAAGCAAATGTATGCAACCCAACCCATCCAACCAGTCTCTCCCCCGTACCAACCAGCCTCTCCTGTGGGGATCAAGTGAACCCACCCCGCCAGTCTCTCCAATTTGCAGACAAGCTGCCATTAATAATAATTTTGTGGCTTAGCCACCAAAGTATCATATACGGTAACATAATCGGCACACAGCCTTAATCACGATGGCACAAAGCCATATTTAAATTGGCACATAGCCCATATCAGAATTTGTGGCAATGCCACCGGTCTATACTTCTCTTCATTCAATTTTCCCATCCCATGCAATATGTCATGATGCAATACACATAACAACATAAAATATCCACATGTATAACAACCATTAGTCTAGTAATTTAATACGATGAATCGGCCCATTATTGAGCTTTGTAATTCAGCCCACTAAGGCATTCTATCAATTCGGCCCATAGGGGCATTTCGGTAAATCGGTCCATAGGGACATTTTGATAAATCGGTCTATAAGGACATTTCGGTAAATCGGTCCATAAGGATATTTCGGTAAATCGGTCCATAAGGACATTTCGATAAATCGGTCCATAAGGACATTTCGGTAAATCGGTCCAAAAGGACATTTCGGTAAATCGGTCCATAAGGACATTTCAGTAAATCGGTAATTTTTACCCACTAAGGTTAATTCGGTAATCTCGCAACCCAGGGGTATTTCGGTAATTTACCCTCCAAGGGTATTTTGGTAATTCCGCAACCTAGACTTAACTACTAATTTGAGGCATAAAAATTGAAACTGTCCATCTGCGTCATACTGACTAATCTAACTATAACTCAAGTTAGGAAACTCGAAATTTAGATCTGTAAATTTTACTTGAAATTAAACTCATATATATTCTTACTACAATTTTTCCAGAATTTTTGGCTTAGCCGTTTAGTACAGTTTAATCTTTAAAGATTCCCTTATTTCACTGACCAATGGTTCTGACCTCTCTTACCCAAAATTCAAATATCTCACTGTACGGTTTTCATATTTTGCTCCCACTTGTTTCTATTGAAAATAGGCTCACTAAGGAATCTATACATATAAATTATAACTCTTAATTCACCTTGTACAATTTTGAATGATTTTTCCAAGACAGAACAGGGAACCACGAAGTCCATTAGAACCAGTCTCACTAAAATTAAGATATCTCAGAATATAAAATTCCTCTTCCTCCTCTGTTTCTTTCATATAAAAATAGACACAGTAAGCTTTAATGCAATATCTTTTTCACTTTCTAACTCCCTTTATCCTATTTTTCGTGATTTTTCAAAATCACGTCACTGCTGCTGACCAAACTGTTTCATTGCAAAATATGGTTACTACTACGAACATACGCACTCCCGAGTGGTCTCGGATGCCGGTTTCCAGTTTTCTTCGGTAGTTTGACCGAATCATAGAACATATCATACAAACATTCAGAGAGGTATGAGATTACACACCATTTCAAACATGTATTCGGAAGGGTACGGGATTACACACCTTGATTACGAGTTGTGCTTTCTACCGATTTCAACACCTATAATGATAGTTGATAGAAGGTTAGTCTCAACTTTGATAATCGTACCTAGAAACACTTTATTAGGCTAACTCCACTTACCACGAATGTGATCTCCCTCAGTGCACCAAGAATCGATCCTATCCTTTGACTACTGAAATCCCGTCCTAACAATATTTGGTGAGCGAAAGAGTTGTTAGTAATTATCCCACCTTTGGCCAAAACAAATCTTATAACAACGTTCTTACCCCACTTGCTTGACGAGTCGACGATAACGATTTGGTTAATACAAATCACTTGTGCTCCTTTACCTTGAAGATTTTTAGGACCGATTCCCAACGATTGTACGATAACTTCGGAAGATTCAAAGTTTCGGCCTTCCACTATATCACTACGAAGAAGGAAAATAATCTCGTTTGAGAGAGAATAAGGTGATGGTTTCGGCCAAAATGACCATCCCAAACCAAAATATAGATTCGGTATTAAGAGAAAGAAAATAAAAAATGTTGAGATGAACACTTACCGATTAATCAAGGATTGAGTGTAAATACGGATGAGAAGAAAAGATAGAAAAGAGATGAAGGTTCGGTTATAGAAGAAAATGAATATTGATATTCGGCTATGGAGGATAATCAAACAAGAAAATGTGATTTTATGGTGGTGTCGATTTAGAGAAGAGAAAAGATTAGAGGAATGGTTAAAAGAAAAGGATGGAAGGTTGGATGGATGCTAGGTGATTCGGCTATCAAAGGGAGATGAACATGAGGTGAATGTTTTGACCAAACAAAAGAGAAGTAAAAAAAAATTACACAAATGTGCTAGGAGGTTTCGGCAAAGAAGAAAGAAAGAAGAAAAACTAAAACTCACAAAGAGTAGAAATTTGGAGAAAATGACACTATTGAAGCCAAAGGTATTTTTGACCAAAACAAACACTATAGTTTTACCAAAACACCAAGAAAAATTCGGCTACCTCCCTTTAACCACAAAACCGTCCACATACATGACCATAATGGTCAAAATTGGCCAACCACACTTTCCATAACACTTCCCTTGAAAAAAAACCATATGTTCCCCTTACTTTCCCCTTTCTCTTGATTTCTTTCCTCACCTTCATTCTTTCCTATTTTCCTTAGCCATCTTGCCAAAAATAAAAAGTTCACCTTGCCTTATTTACATACTTGGCCCACACTTAGTGTAACACCCCAGACCCGGCCCAAACACTACGACCGGATCTGGTATGTCACTAGGAAGAAGTTTAGGAAGTTTAATTGGTTTCGGAAAATTCTAAGTCATTTTAAAATCTCGAATCTCGTGGTTCAGTTGAAAACCCGTTGTCTAGTTAACTTTGAAATTTAATTAGTTGAGCCTTGCGATTAGGAGACATTTGGAAACACTTACCAATTATTCGATTATCGGTTTTCAATGAAAATGCCTTTTATTATAAGAAACGTTGTTGGCGTGTTATAAAAAACTTTAGTCCAGAATTAATATGTCCCAAATTCAAAACCAAAAAAAAATTCCAAATTTCGTAGTGGCCTTATTACAAATCAAAGAAAAATACCCAAAAGGTATAAACGATAAATAAAATAAAGTTTACTAGTAAACCCATGCGTAGCCACCTCGAGCTCCACTCGGCCCATCAGTAAAGCTAAGAATCACCGCAAATGTTTAAACAAATGTGTGAGTCACGAGACTCAGTGTGCAATTAATTCACATTATCCACTTGTGTGGGCCTGAGCCCCAATACACCATCGGCCGAAGCCCAATCATACTATATAGCAAACAATCAACATGATAGCCCAACCCAGCCTAGTTTTTTCCATCCTCTACACTCCACTTCATACGTCCAACCTCAACACACCTGGGGATTTCTACAATCAACCCTCCATCCTCTACACTCCACTTTGGCAGTCATGCTGATAGACACACTGCTCAAAGACAATAAAACGTGGCCTAGCCACCAATCACTATGTGACCAAATCACTGATACAATAATGTACCATCATTAGGTGTGACATTGTCACCCATAAGCACTTCCCCTTCATATCATAACATCCCAATATCCCATGCATATGCAACATAGTGTAATAAACAGGTTATATATGATGTCACACACACACAATCATGCTATCAAAGTTTTAAGGTTTAACCAAGATACACTAACCTGATTTTTCGGTTTTACCCAACAGGGGTAACTCAATCACCATTACCGGGATTTTCGGCTTTCATAACACATATACGATTATTACAACAAAAATGAATAGTGTGATAATTACACACCTGTGAACACGCAAGACTACACTATCGATCTCGCTAACGTCCTCACTTGCGGGGGATCACAAATGATCTGTTTATCCTTTCGTGGCCGGCCCACAACCCGGTGGCCAATCTCGAACGGCGACACCGCACGCCTCTTAAACTTAGGGTGGGTTTATGGGTCCAACCCCTTCCTTTGCTCGATTGGTATTTGATTCCATCAAAACGATCTTGGTCAGAAGACCGAGTTAAACCGTTGAATAAGATAATAGCGAAATTAATTGCTTTGGAACGAATAAGTCCTTACCCAAAATTGACAGAACCCGAGGTTTCTACACTTGAATTAATAGATCACCGATGTCCCTACATAACTCAATATCGATTCGGCCTACCAAGATATGGGTTAAAGAAAGTGGCCTTTCGACCAAACGAATGGTATGAACCACTTACCCCGATTGATCGAATTCGATTGAAAAGGAAACAAATGAGAATCAACCAGAGAAAGAAAAGAAAATGGATTTCACTTTCTAGTTCCGTAAGATGAATATTAAGATAGGGACCTATAGATGATTTTGGTTCAAGGTGATCAAGAGACAAACAGAAAATATGAACCAAAAGAAGAATAAAGAGAAGAAGAGAGAGGAGGGTTGAGGTTCGGCTTTAGGTGAAGAAGAAATGCTCACTTGTTACCAAAATACTATAAGAAAGAAGAAGAAGATGAAATGGTGGTGTATAGAAGGTTCGGCCAAGATGTTATCAAAAGAGGACATTTTAAAAAAGAAATATGAGAGACTTGTTTCGACTTTGATGGTGAGGGAAAGAACTCAAGTAGCAAAAATGGAAAAGAGGGGGAGAATTGGTTTCGGTTTAGGGTAAAGAAGAATGAATAAGGCTCTTAGGGACTTTCGGCTACACAAAGAAAAGAACCAAAATTGCCCAAAGTGCAACACACTCAAATGCCGAAAAAGAGAGCTCACAACCTAAAGCTAACCCTTTAAAATTCGACTAGCACCCTACACAACCTCAATCCCCAAGCTTTCTCCTTGAAACACTCTTGAACACTCATTTGAAATGGTTTGAAACATTCAAAATAATTTGAAAGTTTCCAAATCCCCCTTTTTACTCTTGTCCAACCATTCAAAAAGTTTGACCAAGTCACCTCCACTCTTCAAGGTTCCCAACCGATTCCATCATCCAGCCCTTTGACGCATGAGCAAAAATAAACGCCACCTTGCTGGCAACGTGAATCGAACCTGCTCCCCTCTGCTCCCCCTGAGGCGTCACTTACCTGCTTATTTGGTGCCTCCTTGCCACTTTAACATCTTAGTTCTTGTGTCAACAAGTACAAACAATAAACCTTAAGTCCTGTCCCCAACCAGCTTCCCTCCTAAAGTCCCAAAATTAAAATTTGGCCAAGGTTCCGACTTAACCCCGGGCCTTCCCAGAGACCCCAAACACACTCAAACAACACACAAAGTATATCAAACACACAGAAGCAAGGTAAATGCAGAGCCCCTAAATCCCGGATGTTACAGTTCTACCCCCTTAAAGAAATTTTGGCCTCAAAATTACCTGGTCAAAAGAGATGCGGGTACTACTGACGCATCGCATCCTCTGGCTCCCATGTTGCCTCTTCTATTCCATGATTTCGCCATAAGACTTTAACCAACGGAACCGATTTCCTTCTTAGCACCTTGACGTCTCGATCCAAGATCTGAATTGGTTCCTCCTCATAGGACAAGTCTGGCCTTACCTCAATTTCCTCCATTGGCACGACGTGAGATGGATCCGAACGGTAGCGTCTTAACATTGAAACATGGAACACATCGTGCATCTGTTTCAATTCTGAAGGTAACTCCAGTTGATACGCCACTGGTCCCACACGTTTCGAGAATCCGATAAGGCCCGATGAACCTAGGACTTAGCTTGCCCTTTCGTCCAAATCTCATCACCTTCTTCCAAGGTGAAACTTTCAAGAAAACTCGATCCTCCGCAAACTCTATTTCCTTTAAGCCAGTGCGCATAAGACTTACGCCTATCGACGCTTCTTTCAATCGAGCCCGATTAACTTGACCTTCCCCTCTGCCTCTCGCAACCACCTACGGACCCAAAATCGGCGTTCACCTAATTACGTCCAACGGTAGGGAGTACGACACCTCCGCCCATACAACGCTTCATAGGCGCCATCTTGAATACTAGCTTGGTAGCTGTTGTTGTATGCGAATTCCGCCAACGGTAAGAACTCTTCCCAACTACCCTTAAAATCGATGACACAGCCCCTCAACATATCCTCCAAAATCTGAATCACTCTCTCGGGTGACCATCGATCAGGATGAAAAGTTATCTTGAAGTCCGCTCTTGTACCCAATGCACGATCGGTGCCCTTCGTAATCGCGACGTAAACCTATGATCTCTATCTGATATGATCGATACTGGTACCCCATGCAATCTCACAATTTCTGCCACATACAGCTTAGCCAACCTCTGAAGAGAGTAGTCGACACGAACAGGTATGAAATGGGCGGACTTCGTCAACTGATCCACAATCACCCATACCGAGTCTTTCTTAGTAGGCGTAAGAGGTAGCCCACTAACAAAGTCCATAGTGATTCTCTCCCATTTCCACTGTGGAATCTTTACCGGCTGCAACAACCCCGAAGGCAACTAATGCTCGACTTTAACCTGCTGACAAGTTAAACACTTTCCCACAAATTTCGTAACCTTCCGCTTCAAACTAGGCCACCAAAACTATTCATGCAGATCCCGGTACATCTTACTTCCTCCAGGATGCATAGCGTAAGGCTACTATGCGTCTCTGCGAGAATCATCTCGCCTCAACTCCACATCCTTCGGCATGCAAATCTTCTCACGAAAACACAAAACCCCATCACCGTTCAAACTGTAATCTTCTACTCCACCATTCTCAGTACTTGCGTAAGTCGAGCCCCAAGACCTCATCCGATAATCTGCTTCTCTTTAATCTGATCTACTACCACGCCGGCTTCACTTGAAGTTCACTAATAGACTTCCATCATCATACAAACTAAGATGGACGAACATCGCTCTCAAGTCCGATATTACCTTCCGACTTAACGTGATCTGCTACCACGTTAGCCTTACCCGGATGATATTCGATCGAGCGGTCATAATCTTTCAACACCAATCCACCTTCGCTGCCTTAAATTCAACTCTTTTGGAGTTAGAAGATACTTCAAACTCTTATGGTCGGTGTAGATAACAGACTTCTCTCCATACAAATAATGTCTCCAGATCTTCAGAGCGAAAACTACCGCAGCTAACTCCAGATCATGCGTGGGATAATTAATCTCATGCGGTCTTAACTGCCGAGACGTATAAGCAACAACCTTCCCATCCTGTATTAACACACATCCTAATCCCGTGTGTGAAGCATCACAATAAACCACGAACTCCTTTCTGACCTCAGGCTGAATCAACATCGGAGCCTCTGTCAAAATCCTCTTCAGCTTCTCAAAACTTTCCTGTTGCTTGTCAGCCCAAACAAAAGGTACCCCTTTCCTCAACAACTTGGTTAAAGGTGCCGCAATTAATGAAAACCCTTCAACGAACCTTCGGTAATACCCAGCCAAACCAAGGAAACTCTGAATCTCTGTCACAGACTTAGGCGATTTCCAATCCAACACCGCTTCAATCTTCCGGGGATCCACCATAATCCCTTCTGCAGATACCACATGACCCAGAAATGCAACTTCCTTCAACCAAAACTCACACTTGCTAAACTTGGCGTACAGCTGCTTCTCCCTCAAAATCTGTAGAACCACCCGAAGATGCGAATCGTGCTCCTCCTCAGTCTTGGAATACACCAGAATATCGTCTATGAACACTACAACGAACTGATCCAGATAGGGTTGAAAAACCCTGTTCATCATATCCATGAACACAGCTGGTGCATTTGTCAACCCAAATGGCATCATCAGGAACTCAAAGTGACCATAGCGAGTCCGAAAAGTCGTCTTGTAAATATCCGCTTCCTTGACCTTAAGCTGATGATATCCCGAACTCAAATCTATCTTTAAAAAGACCGAGGCCCCTTTAAGCTGATCAAACAGGTCATCTATCCTCGGCAGCGGGTACTTGTTCTTGATAGTTAACTTGTTTAACTGGCGGTAGTCAATGCACATTCGCATGGACTCGTCTTTCTTCTTCACAAACAACACCGGCGCTCCCCACAAAGATACACTGGGACGGATAAAACCACGATCTAACAACTCTTGGATCTGAGCTTTAAGTTCAACCAGCTCCTTCGGCGCCATCCTGTAAGGGGCGATAAACACCGGAGCTGTTCTCAGAAATAGCTCAATTCTGAACTCCACCTCACGATCCGGAGGCAACCCTGGAAGCTCTTCCGGAAAGACATCCACAATTTTTTTTACTGTTCTAACCCCATCCACAGTCACTTCCTTTGCATCCAAGGCCCTGACAAAAGTTAAGAAAGCCATGCACCATTTTTTCACCATTCTTTCCGCCTTAAGAGCAGACACTACATTAGACAAGTAGTCTCTCCTCTCGCCTATCACCAAAACTTCATCATCCTTAGGAGTCCTTAACACCATGCGCTTAGCAGCACAATCCAAGTTTGCATGATATCTTACCAACCAATCCATGCCTAAGATCAAATCGAACTCTCCGAACGGTAGTTCTATCAAATCAGCCGGGAAAACCAACCCTTGTACTTCTAGAGGCACATTTCTAAAAAGTTTATTTACTACTATAGGTTGCCCTAAAGGACTAAGTACAGTCATCTCCCTAGAAGCAGTTTCAAAGTTCATGTTCAAGGTTCCAGACACCACACTAGCAACATAGGAATGCGTCGACCCAATATCAATTAATGCAAGAAAGAGTAAACCAAAATGAGGAACGTGCTGCTATAACATCCGATCGTCACCCTCTTCTCGGTGTTTGGTCGCATAAACTAACCCGGCCGCCTCGCCTCAATACTCCCAAACCTCCTCTCGCCTGGCCCTCCACGTCCTCGACCAAAACCATTCCCTCCTCTCGCTCGGACCACGATCTCTCTGGCATCTCGCTATCCACCCCTATCCGTTGCACATACCCCTCGACCTACCATCCGAGCCCTAGTCATTTCTAGCGCATGGCTCTTGATCGGATGATCCTTTGACCCACACCGAAAACATACCCTATCTTTTCCCCAGCACTCTCCTGTGTGAGACCTCCCACACTGAGCACATTGTCGAAAAATAGCAGCCGGCGTTGCAACGTGACCCGGCCCATCAACCCTGGGCCTCTTCTGGAAACCCTCAGATGACCCTGACGGTCTATAACTCCTCTTATTCCTGCCTTTATCCTTGTCCTTATTTTGCTTCTCAGTCCGCGTCACCTCCTCGGCTATTTTAGTCTTTTCCACCAGGATAGCAAAATCTCTCTCCCGCTGAGGAGCTATTAACACTCGCAGCTCATCACGCAGCCTATCTTCGAACCACACACAACGCTTATAGTCGGTCGCGACTATCCCCCGGGCGTAATGGCTCAATCGCAGAAATTCTGCCTCATACTCAGCTACCGATTTACCCCATTGAACTAAATTCAGGAACGCTTTCCTCTGAGCATCCACATAACTGGCCCCAACGTACTTTCCTTGGAACTTTATCTTAAAGAAATCCCAATCAACTCGGTCCGCCGGAGTACCCTCTCTCACGGTGAGCTACCACTAATAGGCCTCATCCCGAAGTAGAGACACCGCGCCCTTCAGCTTTTCCTCTGCCGTGCAGTCTAAATCATCTATAATTCTCTCGACTTCCTCCAGCCAATACTCAGCCACGTTTGGAGCTACTCCAGAAATACCTCTAAACATTTCAGCTCCATTAGCTCGAAGTCGCTCAGAATGGACTTTCGAGTTGTTCGCCCCACCTGCCGCCCCCGGCCACCCGTTCCAGCACACGCAACATTACCCGGAGACAGGGCATCATCTTCCCCGTTTTGCCTTGCGATCCCGCTTCGCCCACGGTGATGCCGGCGCTTCGCCTTCAGGCTCATTTCTTGCTTCCGAGAGTTCAACCTCATTACCTTGGCCTCTCTCACGGCCGCGTGTAACACGTCCACGTCCTCTACCACTCATGTCTATCACTCCGTCTTACTCTGATTATAAATTTTATGCGTCAATATTTCTTTCCACTGCTTTATTAATCGAGTAGTTTTATGAAGATAGAGTTGTAAGTAGTTTTTTCCATGAGCATGTGTATACCTAGAGGTTTTCATCTCTACAAAGAAAGTTTCTTAATTCCAAATCCATAACAACATATTCACATAATACATCAACTTTATGCAAATCACTTAGCCATCAGAAAACTTACCTAGCAGATTGGGGCCGGAGACTCGAGTGCCACACCTCGAAAATAGATCCATGTATATATTTTTCTTAAAAGCGAAATCTGAAAAACGTTTTGAACCCAAAACCCAAGGCCGAGCTTTTTAAACCAGGCTATGATACCAAATTGTAACACCCCAAACCCGGCCCAAACACTACGATCGATCTGGTATGTCACTAGGAAGAAGTTTAGGAAGTTTGATTGGTTTCAAAAATTCTAAGTCATTTTAAAATCTCGAATCTCGTTGGTTCAGTTGAAAACCCGTTGTCTAGTTAACTTTGAAATTTAATTAGTTGAGCCTTGCGATTAGGAGACATTTGGAAACACTTACCAATTATTCGATTATCAGGTTTTCAATGAAAATGCCTTTTATTATAAGAAACGTTGTTGGGCGTGTTATAAAAAAACTTTAGTCTGTAATTAATATGTCCCAAATTCAAAACCCAAAAGAAAATTCCAAATTTCGTAGTGGCCTTATTACAAATCAAAGAAAAATACCCAAAAGGTATAAATGATAAATAAAATAAAGTTTACTAGTAAACCCATGCGTAGCCACCTCGAGTTCCTCCATTGATCCAGTAAAGCTAAGAATCACTGCAAATGTTTAAACAAATGTGTGAGTCACGAGACTCGAGTGTGCAATTAATTCACATTCTCCACTTGTGTGGGCTCGAGCCCCAATACACCATCGACCAAGCCCAATCATACAAAGATAGCAAACAATCAACATGATAGCCCAACCCAGCCTAGTTTTTTCCATCCTCTACACTCCACTTCATACGTCCAACCTCAACACACCTGGGGATTTCTACAATCAACCCTCCATCCTCTACACTCCACTTTAGCAGTCATGCTGACAGACACACTGCTCAAAGATAATAAAACGTGGCCTAGCCATCGATCACTATGTGACCAAATCACCGATACAATAATGTACCATCATTAGGTGTGACATTGTCACCCATAAGCACTTCCCCTTCATATCATAACATCCCAATATCCCATGCATATGCAACATAGTGTAATAAATAGGTTATATATGATGTCACACACACAAAATCATGCTATCAAAGTTTTAAGGTTTAACCAAGATACACTAACCTGATTTTTCGGTTTTACCCAACAGGGGTAACTCAATCACCATTGCCGAGATTTTCAGCTTTCATAACACATATACGATTATTACAACAAAAATGAATAGTGTGATAATTACACACATGTGAACACGCAAGACTACACTATCGATCTTGCTAACGTCCTCACTTGCAGGGATCACAGCGATCTGTTTATCCCTTTTAGAAGTCGGCCCACAACCCGGTGGCCAATCTTGAACGGAAGACACCATACGTCTCTTAAACTTAGGGGCTGGGTTTATGGGTCCAACCCCTTCCTTTGCCTGGTTGGTATTTGATTCCATCAAAACGATCTTGGTCAGAAGACCGAGTTAAACCGTTGATTAAGATAATAGCGAAATTAATTACTTTGGAACGAAGAAGTCCTTACCCAAAATTGACAGAACCCGGAGGTTTCTACACTTGAATTAATAGATCACCCGATGTCCCTACATAACTCCATATCAGATTCGACCTACCAAGATATGGGTTAAAGAAAGTGGCCTTCGGCCAAACGAATAGTATGAACCACTTACCCTGATTGATCGAATTCGATTGAAAAAGGAAACAAATGAGAATCAACCAGAGAAAAAAAAGAAAATGGATTTTGGCTTCTAGTTCTAGAAGATGAATATTAAGATAGGGACCTCTAGATGATTTCGGTTCAAGGTGATCAAGAGACAAACAGAAAATACGAACCAAAGAAGAATAAAGAGAAGAAGAGAGGGAGGGTTGAGGTTCGGCTTTAGGTGAAGAAGAAATGCTCACTTGTTACCAAAATGCTATAAGAAAGAAGAAGATGATGAAATGGCGGTGTATAGAAGGTTCGGCCAAGATGTTATCAAAAGAGGACACTTTTCGTCAAAAGAAATATGAGAGACTTGTTTCGGCTTTGATGGTGAGGGAAAGAACTCAAGTTGCAAAAATGGAAAAGAGGGGGAGAATTGGTTTCGGTTTAGGCTAAAGAAGAATGAATAAGGCTCTTAGGGACTTTCGGCTACACAAAGAAAAGAACCAAAATTGCCCAAAGTGCAACACACTCAAATGCCGAAAAAGAGAGCTCACAACCTAAAGCTAACCCTTTAAAATTCGGCTAGCACCCTACACAACCTCAATCCCCAAGCTTTCTCCTTGAAACACTCTTGAACACTCATTTGAAATGGTTTGAAACATTCAAAATAATTTGAAAGTTTCCAAATCCTCGCTTTTACTCTTGTCCAACCATTCAAAAGTTTGACCAAGTCACCTCCACTCTTCAAGGCTCCCAACCGATTCCATCATCCACCCTTTGACGCATGAGCAAAAATAAAAGCCACCTTATCGCAACGTGAATCGAACTGCGCTCCTCTCGCTCCCCCGAGGCGTCACTTACCGCCTCCTTAAGTGGTGCCTCCTTGCCACTTTAACATCTTAGTTCTTGTGTCAACAAGCACAAACAATAAACCTTAAGTCCTGTCCCCAACCAGCTTCCCTCCTAAAGTGACCAAAATTAAAATTTTGGCCAAGGTTCCGACTTAACCCCGGGTTTTTCCAGAGACCCCAAACACACTCAAACAACACAAAAAGTATATCAAACACACAGAAGTAAGGTAAATGCAGAGCCCCTAAATCTCGAATGTTACACTTAGGGAAGGAACACAAAAAAAAATAGTCAAAATTTTGCATCAAGGGGATTCGAACCTCTTCCCTCCATACTCTTCACTTAATGCCATATCCACTTTTCCATATGCTCAATTATGCTAGCAAATTGAATACTTATTTTCATAAGTATTGATGCCACTTACTATATCTCCTAAATAGGCTTAAACACTAAATTTTTACTAGGGCCCAATTAAACCCCGAGCCTTCATAGAACCCCTTAACTTCCTAGAAACCTCGTAACTTTCCAAAATCACCTTCCTAATAAGTCCAACTTGAAATAATGCCGTTCTCAAATTCCCATAAATTTTAAAACGCTTCTACGCTCAAGGTCCAATAGGCCCAATCCTACTAGGCCCAATTTTGGGTCGTTACAATTCTACCCTCTTTAAAGAAATTTTGTCCTCGAAATTTCCAACCAACTACTAAACGTACTGCTCAAATTACACCACTATGCTTTCGCTGCGCACTCTGATCTTAATAACACTAATGTACTTTTAACAAAATCTTGAATCCTCTTTCACTCAACGAAACATCTAACCACAAAAGCAAGCAGTTATCTACCACTTATACCTAAAATTTTCTACATTCAATCATCACGTCCAACCATAACATACCTGACTTGATGGTGATGAAACAATCTCGAGCTTTATGCTCCTTAGACCCGCATCTCAAGCATGCTCCTGACCTCCTCCAACATTCTCCCGGATGACGCCTTCTGCAAAAATCGCAAGCCAGAAAGTTTGGACGTGCCTTAACACGCTTTACGGAACGAAACTCTGACCCAAAAGAATCGCGATCTCTTTTCTTCTTACAGTCTACACACTCAACTCGAAGTGCTTCACTGATTCTTTTCACCTCCTCTAATACCTCCTTAACTATCTGAGTTAGCTCATCAACCCCAGCTCGATCATGAGATCCCGTCTCAACCACTGGCGATGCCAGCGCCTCCCTTTCGAGCACATGCCCCGATGCTGAAGATCTAGCCTTAGCACCTCGGCCTCTACCACGTCCACATCTATTGCGTCTACGTCCTTTAACGCTCATACTTGCTAAATCGATTTAATCTTATTACGAGTCTTATGAATCAATATAATTATTCAATGTTTATTAAACAATGTTTTATGGAGTATAGGAAGTAAAGTTGTTTTAAGTAAGTGCGTATCTAAGGTCTCAATTTCTATAGTTTCACTCTCCTAAAGCTAAGAGTTCTAGAGTATTTCTACAATGCGTACCATAATAATCATAAATTGAAAACATAACTTACTTGACTTGGTGCCTGGATACAGTGGTGCCATACTTCCTTTAACACATATATCCATAATTTAAAATTCATACAGCTTTTGAAAGTACTTTTGAACCCAAACCACAGTCGAGTTTTAAAACTTGGCTCTGATACCATAAAATGTAATACCCCAAACCCGGCCTAGAAGTTAGGCCCGAATCTGGTGTGTCACATGGAAGTAAAAACTTGCTTGAGAAATACAGCCTCTTTATTAAAACCCAAAACACTTAAGCAATTAATGTCTACTTGAAAACGTAATTATCTTTAAAAATCTTTTCGTTTGTGGAAGCATATTTGAAATAAACAATTTACGAAAATGTGACATTTATAAATAGAGTTTCAGAAGCATTTTGAAAACGTTGCGAAAACGTAGATAAAATACAAGTATTTTTGAGAGATCGTAAGATGAGTCGAAAATCGAGGTAGTGAACTTTAAAACCGTGGCTTTTGAAAATATTGTTGATAATTCGAGAGAAAATTTCCGAGTTAAAATATTTGTAAAAAGTTGTTATAAAATCCATTTATTAATCAATTTTGGAAAACCATTATTTATGATTTTAGAAAATCCCCGTTAAAACAATTCAAGCAATATAATAAGTACGACTAAACATAAAGCAATTTAAAACATATCCCAGAGGCCTTATTACAACTTAAACCAAAATAGAAAAATAATAAAATAAACCGAAATAGAAATTTAAAGTTCAATAACACCATTTCTGAAGTATGGCCTCCACCGAGTCATCCATGGGCCCAAGTCCTCATTACGGAGCATTACCTACAATGGTTAAGAAAAAGGGGGATGAGTTACAAGAACTCAGTGTGAAATCCCTTACCGTCATCCACTGGGCCTGAACCCATATAGCAACATCTTGGGCTGGAGCCCACTATCATAACAGAACATATACATATATGAAGTAAATGTATGCAACCCAACCCATCCAACCAGTCTCTCCCCCGTACCAACCAGTCTCTCCTGTGGGGATCAAGTATTTCAAACAAGTATAGTCGAATGCATATACAACCATCAATATTTCAAACAAGTATAGTCGAATGCCTATATAAATACATGCATAATTTCCTAGTCAAATTCTTAGGCCGAATGCATATACACGTACCTACTTGATTTTTTTTTTCTATTCGAATTTATGTCACACTATATATCCAAATTGATTATGAATCATATCCATTATTTCTCACATAACCAAAATTAAAACCAAAACTTACCATTTACCAATATAAATTTTCAAAATCTAATTACAAAACTAAATCCATTATCATCACATTCAAACATCTATCACAAATTCATTCCATAGCCGAATGTATCTAATTAACACCATCAATACAAACAAATTTATTCATAACTTATTGACTAAACCCAACCTTATACCTATTTATCCAATCTAAATCTTTATATCATCAAAAACCAAATTACATCATATAAGTACGTACACTTACTAAAACTTATTACACATAAATTACACTTAACCACAATCAAAATGTCTATATGTATACATTCGGTTTAGTTCACTTCTTAATAAGTCATTCCATCGTGCAAAACATATCAAATATACATATATAAATCACATAACCAAGTTCAACATATCTAACTTTAAAAAAAAACATATCACATACTTACCTATCATGAACATATACCATAATAAAAAATGCATATATAGAAACTCATTTTTCAACGACCATTATCAACCATAAACACAGAACCCAAATCAATCAAAAGAAGATAAGCCATCTTCGCATGGCCATTATTTACATACAAAGCACCTAATTCCTATTCCACCTTTTACTATGCTATACATGCCATATATTAAAATTTTCAACTTAGTAAAATACCAAAGGAAACTGTCGATAGTGTGAGTAGTCTTGCTAACGATTCCCGAACTCGTAACGTATATCCAAATCTATAAACAAAAGTAAACAAGAGTACACACAGAGTAAGCTATTTAAGCTTAGTAAGTCATAAGCAAATATATATATACCAACTATTATATATTAACACTAAGTTAACAAAGCCGAATTTACATGTTCTTAAATACAAGGTTATCATTTAAATCTTTCATACACATACCATATGGCTAATTGTCCAAATACACATGAACTTATATAAATCTCACTATTAAAATCACATATACCCCATTTGGCCGAATATACACAATCACATATACATTCACATTTTTCACATTTGTAACTTTAACATTTATATAATCAATTCAACAACTGACTTACCTTATTTTCACATATACAAGAGCATTTTTGTCAATTTACTTGCTCAATAAACATCACATATGCACTTACCAATTTATCACCTTTCGGTCACCTCTATTATTAAGTTTATATCTCTGAAGAATCTGCAAATCTGCACACATAGAGCAATATATATGAAACGTATCGCACACTTAGTGCCGTTACATTGATAAGGAGCGCACAAAGTGCCATTCACCAGTAATGTATCGCACACTTAGTGCCATTACTTATTTTCCGGACACATAGTGCCATACAACCAATTTCGCACACACAGTGCTCAGTATATAAGCTTGCACACATAGTGCCAGACAACCGGTCTCACACACACAGTGCTCTGTATATAAGCTCGTACACATAGTGCCAGACAACCGATCTCGCACACACAGTGCTTGGTATATAAGCTCGCACACATAGTGCCATCAATCCATTTTCTCCTCATTACGAAATACACATATGTTCTCATATTCATTCATATATACACATATAATTAAAGGTTCACAAACAACTCATTTCTCCTATAATATTATCACATTCGGCAACACCAATTATATACACTCATAATCTTTGTATGGATTTTCTAACATCATATCTCAATCAAATCAAACTCAAGTATATTAAAGTCTATATTTACTCATATTCGGCTACTCCAAATTAATGCTACAAAATTTCCAAATCGGTATATACTAAGTTATACACATAATTTACAATGTTTTATTGCTTAAAGACTTACCTTGGATGTCAATGGTCGGTAAAATCGACTAATCGACTACTTTCATTTTTCCCCGGTCCAGATCTGATTTATTTGGTTCTTGATCTTAATTAAGTCCAACAATGGTCGAATGCCCTAACATATTTTTTATTTTCTTTTTGTTTTAACTTTCGGTCATGGAAACAAATAATAACTTTGGCTTTTTCATTTTTTTACGATAAGTTATTATAATATAAAACATTATATTATATTAATATAAATTTTATTATAATAAATAACATATAAAACATATTAAAATGGCATGTTGCCATCCACTATCTTTGAAAAATGGGCTATTTGCCCTTTAAGGACTCCATATTAAAAAGCCACTATCAACTAAGCACTTTACACTATAGTTTGTAAATTTTACCTTTTACGCGATTAAGTCCTTTTATTAAATCGAATACCTAAACGACAAAATTAAGTCACAAAAATTTAAAACCAACAAATTCACACACAATAAACACACAAAATAATTTTAAAATATTTTTCAGACTCGGATTTATGGTCCCGAAACCACTATTTCGATTAGGGTCAAAATCGAGCTATTACACTTCTTGCCCTTGTAACTTGAGCTTGAGCTTGAGCTCTTTCTACTCCTGGCCTGAAAGGCTCCCTCAGGATGCTCCTCCATTCTGTTTTCTCTTCTTTGCTCTTGTGCATAGAGAGCATTTATCAGCTCTGTCAAGGGTATAGCTGATAGGTCCCTCGAGTCTTCCAAAGAAGAAATTTTTGATTCATACTTCTCTGGTAGAGTAGTAATGACTTTTTCAACTATCCTCTTGTTATTGAACTCATCTCCAAGCAGTCTTATGTTGTTGACTGTGGCCATAATTCTATCAGCATACTGCTTAATAGTTTCAGATTCCTTCATCCTTAGATTTTCGAAGTCCCTTATCAAATTTATCAACTACTGCTGCCTGGTTTTGTCTGACCCTTGAAACTCTTCCTTGAGTCTGTCCCAGGCCTACTTTGGAGAGTCACAAGCCATTATCCTTGTGAAAATAACATCTGAAACTCCATTTTGAAGGCATGACATAGCCTTATACTTTTTTTGTAGTGTCCTCATTATGCTGCCTGATTTGAGCTATGGTTGGATTAGCTCTCAAAGGTGGTGGCTCTGTGTCAGCAAGAACAACATTCCATAGATCATGAGCCTGCAGATATGTCTTCATTTTCATAGCCCAAATGTTGTAGTTCTCACCAGCAAAGACAGTTGGTGGTGGTGAAAAACTCATCCTTTTGCAGCAACTAAACAATCCAACAAAGATAGCTTCTGTTTCTTTTCTTTCAAACACGATTCACTCAAAAATCAACACAAACAACTAACACAAAGTAAAGGCCCTCAAAGATGACATGCTCTTGATACCATTTGTTGATTTTTTTAATCACAAAACAAGAACAAAAACAACTAAAATTTGTGTTGAAAGATGAAAAATAGAAGCAAAAAACAGATGTTGATGGAGAAAAGAAGTTGACTTCTCTCATTACTTAATCCAACAAAAATAACTTGTACATATATGGTTCTATTACATTGGAAGAACAATAAATTCTACACTTGTGCAAGTGAACAAACTGTAAAATCAGCTTAATGATAACCTAGGACCTGTCTAAAACTGCTTAGTACTTGACTAACTTTATCCAGTCAAAAAGTTGCTGTCAAATCAAATACAGGTCACCTGTTACAAAAAAGTACTTCATCCGGATAACATCATAGACATTATACTTCATCCGGATAACATCATAGACATTTGCATGCTACTGCATTTCATTCGAATTTCTTACATACTGCTGTTTGTGGCCACCTTTTAACACTACTTCCTCCCCAAATGAATTCTTACAAAAAAAAAGTAAAATAAAAATGTAAAAACAGACACCTGGTTAGAAACACCATTCAAAACCGATCGAGGAGCAACAGTTTGGGAGAACTGGCCCTTGTCAGATATAGGTACCTTTTCAGCATCCGCTCTCTCTTGAATGATAAAAAGATGAAGTAAATGTGTCTATATCATGTATAAAGTTAACAATATATACCCAGTCACTACAGCAAAATAGGTTTTTAGCGGCGTTTTTAGCGGTGCTTAGACAAAAAACGCCGCTATAGATCGAGCATTAGCAGCGCTTTTTGAAAAACGCCGTTATAGATCGAGCATTAGCGGCGCTTTTTGAAAAACACCGCTATCGGTCGACCTTTAGCGGCGCTTTTTTAAAAACGCCGCAAAAAGATTAAGCACAACGCCGTCGTTTCATGTTGAGCTTTAAGGGCATTAGCGGAAGCGCCGCCATAGATCGGGCATTAGCGGCGCTTTTTGAAAAACGTCACTATAGGTCTACCTTTAGCGGTGCTTTTTGAAAAATGCCGCTATAGGTCGACCTTTAGAAAATGCCGCAAAAAGATTAAGCACAACGCCGTCGTTTCATGTTGAGCTTTAAGGGCATTAGCGACGCTTTTTGAAAAACGCCGCTATAGATCGGGCATTAGCGACTCTTTTTTAAAAACGCAGCTATAGGTCGACCTTTAGCGGCGCTTTTCAAAAAATGCCGCAAAAAGATTAAGCACAACGCTGTCGTTTCATGTTGAGCTTTAAGGGCATTAGCGGCACTTTTTGAAAAACGCCACTATAGGTCGACCTTTAGCGGCGCTTTTTTAAAAACGCCGCAAAAAGAGTAAGCACAACGTCGTCGTTTCATGTTGAGTTTTAAGGGCATTAGCGGCGCTTTTTGAAAAACGCCGCTATAGGTCGACCTTTAGCGGCGCTTTTTTAAAAATGACGCAAAAAGATTAAGCACAACGCCGTCGTTTCATGTTGAGCTTTAAGGACATTAGCGGCGCTTTTTGAAAAACGCCGCTATAGAATGAGCATTAGCGGCGCTTTTTAAAAAAACGTCGCAAATAATTTTAAAGTTTTTTGGGTATATGACTGATTATTTTTTAATTTATATATTAAATAATTTCTTATATAATCGTAAAAGAGATAATATTAATTTTAAAATATTGAAGTAATTATCATTATAGTTTAGGGTTTATAGTGTATGGTATATGATTTAGGGTGTAAAGTTTAGAGTTACTATTTTAATGTTTAAGGATTATGGTTTTTGTTTTGAGGTTTGGGTTTAAGGTTTAAGGGTTGAGGGTTAAGGGTTAAGGGTTAAGGGTTAATGGTTTAAGGGTTAAGGGTTAGGGGTTAGGGGTTTATGGGTTTATGGGTTAGGGGTTAGGGGTTTTGTTGAATTAGTGTCTTTTAATTTATATATTAAATAATTTCTTATATAATTGAAAAAGAGATAATATTAATTTTAATATATTGAAATTATGATTATAGTTTAAATTATTTAAGAGATAAATAGATAAACTTTATATATATTAAAATATTGAATTAATTATCATTATTGTTTATGGTTTATGATTTAAGAGTTACTTTTTTAAAGTTTAGGGATTATGGTTTATGGGTTAAGGTTTGGGGTTTAATGTTTATGAGTTAGTGGTTATGAGTTTAGGGGTTAGGGGTTAGGGGTTAGGGATTTATATTTTATGATTTAGGGTTTAGGTGATAAGGGTCTAGGGTTTAGATTAATTAGCGTCATTTAATTTATATATTAAATAATTTATTATATAATTGTAAAAGAGATAATATTAATTTTAAAGTTATTTCTCTAGCCTTCTTGCCGGAATAAGTAATTTGGGTGAATGAAACTTTGATTTAATTTGATTTTTTTTAAATTTTGAGTTAATCAATATGATTATTTAATTTTTTTCAAATCAATTCAAATAAGTAATTAAGTTTTTTAAGTTCTTGTCGAGTTGAGTTTTATAATTCACATAATGGATTGATATAAATATTTTTTTAATCCCTGTCAATTTCGAAAATGAGTAATCAATCTCTACAACAGTTGCAAAAAAATCAAAATAATTTTTAAAATTTCAAAAAAAGTTAAATTAAAAAAACTAAAGAATATATTTAAAAAAGTAAAAAAATAATAATAATAATTTTGAGGACTTAAATAAATAAATTACCCATTCAAATTCACCATACTTGATTAAAGGAAGCCCAAACACTAAAATAACCCATAAATCTAAAATAAGCCTTCCAAAAAAACCGAATTGAACCCCACCTTATCCTTCAAAGAACGTTGGATCAGACCCCCAAAACCCTAATTCCCCTTTTCGTATATCCGCCACCTATATAAACGAACTTCAACCCTAATCTTCATTTTTACCAGCCTCCAATCCTTGAACACTTTTTTTTTTCTTTCACAAAATCGAACAGAGGTTAAAGTGACAGTGCCGATTGGCTGTCCGCCTTGACTGAGCTTTTGGCATTGTCTTGGCCCTCGATTTTTCACTTTAAAACCCCTTTTTTTTATTACCACTAAACCTTTTTTGTTTTTAGAAATGGCAGTGAAACCCTCCAAGGCCGATAAGAAAATCGCCAACGACGCGAAACTATGCCAGCTTTTAGACGAGTACACCCAAATTTTAATCGCCGCCGCCGACAACGTGGGTTCTAACCAGCTCCAGAACATTCGTAAAGGTCTCCGAGGTGACTCAATTGTTCTTATGGGGAAGAATACTATGATGAAAAGGTCGGTTAGGATGCATGCTGAGAAGACCGGGAACCAAGCTTTTCTTAACCTTATCCCCTTGCTTCAGGTGCTTTAAAGTTTAAATCTTTATTTTTTTTTGGGCATAATATTAGGTTTTTTAATAGTATTTGATGAGTTTGTCATGGTATGATGAGGAATATGATTGACAGAATAAATATGTTCAATTAAAAATTTTTGACAGAAACTACTAATGACTGAAATGATTGGACTAGGGTTTTTAAATCAAAATGTAGGAATGCATTTTTAACTTTTAAAGTACATTGATCAAACCTCAAATTCTATACAAGTATTGGGTCTAACCTTACATTTTAACCTTTAGAAATTTTGCATGGTTAGTGAAAAATTAGTAAATACAAGACGATACCTGTTTATCATTTTTTATATATTGCTCAAGGTTGGGAAGAGATAGTTGTCAAGCAAGAACAGTCTGATGAGGGGTCATCTGAGATGAAAATATAACTCCCATCAATGCCTTCTCTCTATGTGATCTCCTTCCTATGTCAAGCATGTGAAGAATTTCATAGTATTGGAGGCCATGTTCTGAACAAATCAATTGTGCAAAGGTTTGCATTAAGCCTTATAGAAAAGGTACAAACTTTGTCTTGCTTCATGTTCTTTGATTATTCTAGGAACTCCACAATTATCTTGCTTCTAAACTCATACCAAAACAATGCTGTGCATACTGACTTTAACTACTTTCTTGATGGTGTTATTTCTGAAGTTCTTTTTCTTGTAAATGTATACATTAAAGCCTTAATTGATAGTTTATTTGTTCTAATTGTATTTGTTAAATTGCATACGGTTAGATCGTTGTTTCTTAACTTTCAGTTTTTATCCCTTGAGGATCCTCTTCTATACAAGTCCATAACATATGGTTTTTATGTCTCTACTTTCTTAGATTTTTGGGGCTTTATTACTATAAATTGGGATTGACCTTCTAATTTGCTGTTTCATTTTTGAATACTAGAATTTGGTTGTTTTTCTTTAAAAAAAAAAATCTAGAATAGAGTTATTTAGTTTTTTTTTTTAATCTAAAAGTGGATAGTTTTTGTAGAATTTTTAATATAAAAGCAACACATGTAAATTTTTCTCTACGATGATAAGGAAGACGGTGCCCAAGGTTTATCACATTGTTTATTATTTTCCAGAGTTTTTACTTGATTTATTTCCTTTTCTTAACATGGTTTTGGGTTCAATCTTTATTTTCGTTTCTCTACTATTATTTTGTTATTGTTTTCTTGCGATTACTTTTTATTGGCATGATTGAAAAAGTTAAATGACGAAATATATGTTTTTTCTGGCCATTATTTTTCTGCCTGTGATAGTGATCTTGTTGTTAATCAAGAGTTTTTTAGTTTTTTACATGTTCACCGACCTAATGGATTAAAGTCAATTTTAATATTGACTTTTTTTTTTTTAAAATTTTAATTTTATTTTTAAAAAATTTTGTTGCTATTTTCTGAAGGTCTTTCGAAAGGATAATAGAACTATGCTATCTAGGAAGGACTTGTTTAAAGATACTTTATGAAAAGTCGCTCATGCATGGAAGCGGATAATTGAGCTTCGTCTCTCTGGTTCGTTTTTCAGCTGTGTTTTTTTTTCTTCTTCTAAATTGATTTTTCCCATGGACATATCTGGTTTAATAGAAATCTTCCTTTTTAACAGAAGAAGAGGCCTCTAAATTAAGGTTTTTTGTTGATCAGCAGGCTTTATCACAGATCTTCACTAGGTACCTATTTTTCTTTTCCTGTTTCTAAGCTTCACATGTAAATTTATGTTTGGAAAACGTAACATGCCTTGGTTGATTAATTTCTCGAATTTAATATAAAATGTTAGTAAGGAATTTAATATGACATTTCTTCAAAGAGTTTTCTTAACCTTCTTTGTATATTTTCTTGACAGGGAATGTTCATACCTGCAATTAAAGGACAAGGAAATGAGGAGCAGCAACAGAAGTGGCTTCCAATGGCATATAAGATGCAAATTATTGGATGCTATGCACAAACTGTGTAACAGCTCGATTTAGGGCCTAGTCGAAATAGTGGTGCGAGACCACGAATCCGAGGTATTAAGTTAGTATATCGAGGATTAGCACACGGTCTGAGCCCACGAGCGTGTCAGGGTCGTGTAAATATAATCAGTAACTCCCCACGGTTGGGTAGCACGGGCGTGCCCTGGCCGTGTGATTCAAGTCAAAATGTTAAGGTTTTTATGCACGGGCTAGGACCACGGGCGTGCTATGGCTGTGTGGAAATTGGCAGAATACTGAGTTTTAGGGCACGGTCTGAGGACATGGGCGTGTATGCCTATGCATGGGCGTGTCTTATATTACACGGGTGTGTAACCCCTGTTTCAAAGAAAAGTTTTTCGATAAGGTTTCAAATGTTTACCAGTACAAGTTTAAGGTCTCTTAGGCCCATGAAATGTACGAATTGTTTAAGATTTAGAAGTTTTAATTTCGAAACGAAATTTTATAGTCCGTAATGTCATGATTAAGCAAGTTTAAGAATAGTAATGTCTCGTATTCGATCTGAGCCTCGAACTTGGGTATGGAGTGTTACATTTAGTGGTATCAGAGTTACGGTTTAATCGATTCTAGGACTAACGTAGCATGAGCACGAGTCTAACTATACATGCCATACGTAAGAATGTTTTTATAATGATAGTGTGATGACTCTTGACGACTTGAATTGTGTTTATACATATAGTAATGGATCTTGAAAGTGATATGACAGATGATGTAGAAAGTAATGCACCAGCTCCCGCAGAAGGGACGATGCCAAATGAGAATGAGAATAGACCCACTACGGTGAGTCAAGGAGGAGAAGAGGCTAGAGAAGCCTTTCTCCATATGATGAGTACATGGTACACGGAGTTTGTTTGTACGAACTCGAATGCACCACCCCCTCCACCCCCACCTATTCCTTAACCTATCCCAATAACCCCTTAAGTAGTAGAGGTGGTAAGAGGAGAGAAGCCTCCGGTTGATAGAATCAGGAAACATGGGGCAGAAGAATTTCAGGCTAGAAAGGATAATGATCCGGAAAGAGCTGAATTTTGGTTAGAAAATACCATCAGGGTATTTAATGAGCTGTCATGTATACCTGAAGAGTGCATGAAATGCGTAGTTTCTCTTTTAAGAGATTCTGCCTATCAATGGTGGAATACCTTGGTATCAATAGTCCTAAGAGAAAAGATCACATGGGAATTCTTTCAAGAAAGTTTAAGAAAAAGTATATTAGCCAAAGGTTTGCGGACCAGAAAAGGAAGGAATTCCTAGAACTGAAATAAGGCAAGATGTCTGTAACTGACTATGAGCGTGAGTTTATAAGACGCAGCAAATACGTTCGAGAATGCGTATCTACCGAGGCCATTATGAGTAGGGGATTTGAAAATGGGCTAAATGAGGACATCAAACTGCTCGTTGCTGTCCTAGAATTGAAAGAATTTGTTGTGCTAGTCGAGAGGGCTTTTAAAGCCGAAGAACTAGTAAAAGAGAAGAAGAAATCTGAAATGGAGTCTCGTGACTCGAAAAAGAGGCAGTGGAATAGGTCATTCTAATCTCCATCCAAGAAGTCAAGAGATTTCCCTACCCGATCGGCTACTTCCACTGGATTTTCAAAGAAAGACGAGTAAACAGATGTTCGGAAATAAAGCACGCACTACTTGGGCCAAGTAGTGTGGGAACTTTCAATTTGAAAGACCCGAATGCCCACAAGGTGGTGTGACGTCATCTTGGAGAATGCCGAGCGCACGAAAATGCATGTTTTAGATGTGGTTCCCAAGACCACTACATAAAGGGTTGTCCAGAGACAATGAAAGAAGAGAGCTCAGAACTCGAGATCCGAGAGTATGGTCAGAGGAAGACCGCAGAGAAACCCAGGAAGTGGGGCAAGAGGAAGAGGTAATCTTAGAGAGCAGGCAGCGAGACTCGAGGGTAGGGTGCCTGCACGGATTTATGCCATTCGCACTCGCGAAGATGTATCTTCACATGATGTTATCACGGGTACCTTTTCTCTTCATGATGTTAAAGTTATTGCTTTAATAGATCCCGAATCTACACACTCTTTACATTTGCATGAAATTGGTACCCGATTTGAGTATGCCTATAGAGTTTACAGAATTAGTGATTAGAGTTTCTAATCCTTTAGGCAAGAGTGTGTTAGTGAATGAAGTATGTAAAGAATGTCCATTAATGATTAGAGGTCATTGTTTTAAAGCAAACCTTATGTTGTTACCATTTGATGAGTTTGACCTCATTCTCGGTATGGACTGATTGACTGCCTATAATGTAACAGTTAATTGTGGGAAGAAATACATTGAGATGAGATGTGAGAATGGGGACACCCTTCACATAGAATCAGATGAACATAGTAGGTTGCCGGTTGTGATTTCTCATATGACGGCACAGAAATACATGAGAAAAGGGTATGAGGCATATCTGGCCTTTGTGATGAATGATAAAGAAACCGAGTCAAAGATTGAGTCAGTGCCGATAGTATGTGAGTACTTGGATGTCTTTCTTGAAGAATTATTGGGATTACCTCCAATCAGAGAAGTTGAGTTCAGCATTGAGCTAGCTCCCGGTACTGTACCAATATATATTACTCCTTATAGAATGGCTCCAACGGAGTTGAAAGAGTTGAAGACACAGTTGCAAGAGTTAACAGATAAAGGCTTTGCCATGTCAAGTTGTTCTCCCTGGGGTGCTCCAGTTTTATTTGTGAAAAAAAAAGAATGGCACTATGAGATTGTGCATAGATTACCGTCAGCTTAATAAAGTGACAGTAAAGAATAAGTACCCATTGCCAAAGATCGATGATTTGTTCGATCAATTGAAGGGAGCCAATGTGTTCTCCAAGATAGACTTGAGATCGGTGTACTACCAGTTGAGAGTAAAGGACTCAGACGTGTCCAAGACAGCTTTTTGAACAAGGTATGGACATTATGAATTTTTAGTCATGCCCTTTGGTTTGACCAATGCTCCGGCGGTATTCATGGACTTAATAAACCGCATCTTCAGACCATACCTCGACAAGTTTGTAGTCGTTTTTATTGACGACATACTAATTTATTCCCGAGATGAGAATGAACATGCTGAGCACCTAAGGATAGTTTTACAGATTCTTCGAGAAAATCAGTTGTATGCCAAGTTCAATAAAAGTGAGTTTTGGCTCAATGAAGTAGGATTTCTAGGACATATTGTCTCAGGAGAAGGGGTTCGAGTAGACCCAAGTAAGATATCGGCCATTATGGACTGAAAACCACCGAAAAATGTCTTTGAGATTAGAAGTTTCCTAGGCTTAGCCGGTTATTACAGACGATTCGTCAAGGGGTTTTCTATGATTGCAACCCCGATGACGAAATTTTTACAGAAAAATGTGAAGTTTGAGTGGACAGAAAAATGTCAACAAAGTTTTGAGAGATTGAAAGCATTGTTGACAGAGGCTCCAGTATTAGTACAACCTGAGACAGCGAAAGAATTCATAATTTACAGTGATGCATCCTTAAATGGATTAGGCTGTGTACTTATGCAAGAAGGCAAGGTGATTACATATGCCTCCAGACAGTTGAAGCCTCATGAGAAGAATTATCCGACACACGATCTAGAGTTGACTGCTATAGTCTTCGCATTGAAGATATGGAGACACTATTTATATGGTGAGAGATGTCGGATTTTTACAGATCACAAGACTCTGAAGTACTTAATGACGCAAAGAGAGTTGAACTTAAGGCAAAGAAGATGGTTAGAGTTGATAAAAGACTATGAGTTAGTTATTGACTACCATCATAGCAAGGCATCCTAGCAAGGCGAATGTAGTCACTGATGCTTTGAGCAGAAAGTCCCTTTTTGCATTAAGGGCAATAAATTCACAGATAACTTTATCCAATGATGGTTCTATTCTAGCTGAGTTGAGAGCTAGACCAGTTTTTCTCCAAGAGATCGTTGAGGCTTAGAAAGAAGATAGCAAATTGCAAGTTAAGAGAGTTCAGTGCGAGTCAGATGTTGAATCCGACTTTCGGATTAATTCTGATGGATACATGTTGTTTAAAGATAGAGTTTGTGTACCGAGAAAGGAAGAGCTTATTCAAAAAATTTTGCATGAGGCCCATAATGGATGTTTATCTGTGCATCCGAGTAGTACCAATATGTTTAATGATTTGAAGCAACAGTATTGGTGGCCAAGAATGAAGAAGATATTTCAGATTTTGTTTCCAAATGCTTGATTTGTCAGCAAGTAAAGGTGGAACACCAAGTACCTTCGGGTTTGCTTCAACCCATTTTAGTTCCAGAGTGGAAGTGGGGCCGTATTACTATGGATTTTGTAAAGGGTTTACCACTATCTCCTAGTAAGAAAGATGCCGTATGGGTTGTAGTTGATAGACTTACAAAGTCAGCCCATTTTATACCTGTACGAGTTGATTTCTCACTAGACAAGTTGGCAAACTTGTATGTTTCAGAAATAGTAAGACTTCATGGAGTTCCCTTGTCAATCATATCGGATAGAAATCCGAGATTCACATCCAGGTTTTGGAAGAAGTTATAAGAGGCCTTGGGTACAAAGTTGAATTTTAGTACCGCTTTCCATCCTCAAACCGACGGTCAGTCGGAGAGGTTAATTCAAGTACTCGAGGATATGCTCAGATGTTGCATTCTAGAATTCCAAGGTAGTTGGGAAAAGTTCCTCCCATTGGCAGAATTTGCCTACAATAATAGTTTTCAGTCGAGTTTAAAGGTGGCACCTTATGAGACTCTTTATGGGCGTAAGTGCAGAACACCTTTGTTTTGGACTGAATTAAAAGAAAACCAAATTCACGGGGCTGATTTGGTTAGGGAAGCTGAAGAGAAAGTGAAAGTGATACGAGAATATTTAAAAGTTGCCTCAGACAGACAGAAATCCTACTCGGATTTAAAGAGAAAAGAGATAGAGTATCAAGTCAGAGATAAAGTTTTCTTGAAAGTGTCACCTTGGAGAAAAGTTCTCAGATTTGGCCGGAAAGGCAAGTTAAGCCCACGTTTTATTGGACCATATGAGATTACCGGGAAAGTTGGGCTGGTAGTTTACCGATTGGCTTTGCCATCAGAGTTAGAAAAGATACATGATTTGTTTCACGTGTCTATGTTGCAACGCTACAGATCAGACCCTTCACATGTGATTACCCCATCAGAGGTGGAAATCTATCCCGACATGACTTATGGTGAAGAACCAGTCAAGATTTTGGCTCGAGAAGTCAAGCAGCTAAGAAATAAAAGCATTGCCCTAGTGAACGTATTGTGGCAAAGACATGGAATCGAAGAAGCCACATGGGAACCAGAAGAGAGTATGAGAAACCAGTACCCAAACCTTTTCATTGGTAAGATTTTCGAGGACGAAAATCCTTAAGGGGGAGAGTTGTAACAGCCCGATTTAGGGCCTAGTCGAAATAGTGGTGCGAGACCATGAATTCGAGGTGAATTTATGAGTTTTTAAGGTTCATGCCATGTTTGCATGTTTGTGTGAAATTTTTGTGAAGTAATTTTGCTAAATTGAAGATGAATGGTAAAAAAGGACCAAATTGCAAAAGTTGTAAAATGTGAGTTTCTAGAAGTATTTTGTATGAAATAGATTTAGAATAGCAATTATGAGTCCTTAAATAGCAATTTTCCCAAATCATAGTTTTTGGACAAAATTGGACATGAGTTAGTAAATGGTGATATTTTTAAGAGAGGGGCATTTTGGTCATTTACCTATTAAATGATTAATAAAGGAAAAAGATAATAAAAATCATTCATCTTTTTCCTTGTGTGTGCCGAAATTTTGAAGAACCCATAGCTAGGGTTTATTCATCTTTCAAGCTTGCTAGTAAGTTCATCTTAGTCCCGATTTTAATATTCTTCGTGTTTTTGAAGTCTTCGTATTATGAATTAGCTATTTTTAGCTATAAGATGAGCTAAAGTGCATGTTCAAAAATCTACCCATGATTGACATGCATGCTAAATGATGTTTTATGGAAATTTATGAGAGTTTGATGTTAGATAAACATATTTTCCTTGATAAATTTCATGAAAAATGAATATAGGGACCAGTTTGTAAAAGTTTTGAGATTTCTCATACATAGTAGAGATAATGAGAATTGATAATGGCTATAGTAGAAAAAATGAATCAGCTAAGCATGTAGTTTAAGAAAGTTGAATGAAAATTATTTTACGAGTCTTAGGGCAAAAGTACAAATATGAGAAAGTATAGGGGCAAAATGGTAATTTTGCCAAAGTATGAGTTAAGAGTCAATTTAGTCAATGTGAGTATTAAATGATCTATTTATGACTATAGATCAAGAAAAACGAAGCCCGGATCGAAACCGAGGCAAAGACAAAATCGAGGACTAAATTGACTATCTACATACATTTTGTATATTGAGGTAAGTTTGTATGATTTCTAAGCTTTATGATTTATATCATTGAATTGCTTAGTATAATGTAAAATGTTATTATGAAAAACGTTTAATGTTATGTTAAACAAAGAAATTAATGAGATCAAGCATAAGAAAGCCCCGATTGAAGTTGAGTAACTTAGGATACTCGATCTACCACATGAAACAAGAAAGTTCGTATAAGACCAAGCCGAGGCATGGCATCGGCAAGCAAACAAGTTATCATGTAAGTCCAAGGCAAGCTTGGCATTGAACAAGTTATCATGTAAGTCCAAGGCAAGCTTGGCATTGAACAAGTTATCATGTAAGTCCAAGGCAAGCTTGGCATTGAACAAGTTATCATGTAAGTCCAAGGCAAGCTTGGTATTGAACAAGTTATCATGTAAGACCAAGGCAAACTTGACATTGAAAAGTCATCAAGAGAAAGAGATCTCATATAAGTCCAAGTTAAAGCATGGCATTGGTGAGAACAAGAAAGACTTCGTATAAGTCCATGTTAAGTCATGGCCTCGAAATTTAGATGTGATTTAGTATCCTCGGTTATTCATATAAATTCATCGGGCAAACGAGTTAAGCTCAAATGAAATAACAAGAAAGCTAAGTAAGCAAGTTATTATCAAGTGAAAATGAGTATTATTCATGTTATGAATGATGAATCAGAGATTATAATTATTATGTTAAAGTATGCTGATCAATGTGATCAAGTGATACAGGTACATTGTTTACCTCTCAAGTATGAGACTAGTAAGTTTCATGAGATACGTAAGAATCAAGTATGAGTAAGTAAGCTTTATAGCTGAAATTTATGATGCCATTGTTTATGTCAAATGGTTTATATTAAGCAAGTATGTTGCTATGTGCATTATGCAAACTTATTAAGCTAAATGCTTACGTCTTCTATTATTTCTTTCTATGTAGTCCCGCCAAGCTAACTTGTGGATCGTTGAAGTCGGAGCTCGAATCACACTATCACCCGCTATTTTGGTATAGCTAAGTTGTTTTTATTAAGTATGGCATGTATAGGAAACATCCATTTTGAGTAAATGTTCTTAGAAGAGCCAAAGTATAGGCTACTAAGTTTATTGTTCTTTTGTATATGACTAAGAGATTGGCCAAGTGTGTATGTTTAAAAACATCAATGAAGCATGTAGTATTATTCATGAATGAGATAGTAAAATGGCTTGTTGAAATGAGTACGAAATGTATCTATTTTCAGGATGGCAATTGGCTTGGTAAATAGCCTTTAAATGCCCACACGGTTGGACACACGGCGTATGTCTAGCCCGTGTGTACCACTCGTGACCTTTGCATATTAAGTCGAGATATCGAGGATTAGCACATGGTCCGAGCCCACGGCGTGTCGAGTGTCGTGTGAATATAGTCGATAACTCCCCACGGTTGGGTAGCAGGCGTGCCACGCCGTGTGATTCAAGTCGAATGTTAAGGTTTTTATGCATCAGGGCTAGGACCACGGGCGTGCTATATGGCCGTGTGGAAATTGGCGAGAATCATCGAGTTTTAGGGCACGGTGCGAGGACATGGGCGTGTATGCCTATACACGGGCGTGTCTTATATTACACGGGCGTGTAACCCCTGTTTCAAAGAAAAGTTTTTCGATAAGGTTCCAAAAGTTTATCAGTAGGCCCATGAAATGTACGAATTGTTTAAGATTGAGAAGTTTTAATTTCGGAACGAAATTTTATAGCCCGTAATGTCATGATTAAGCAAGTTCAAGAATAGTAATGTCTCGTGATCCTGTTACGAGCCTCGGACTTGGGTATGGGGTGTTACAAACTGAGCTTGGTCATGGCTCCAATGTCCAAGGGCTAGAGACTACTGCAACATTTGATCCTGAGACTGATGAATTTGTCATTCATAGTCCCACATTGACTTCAAGCAAAGTGCGTAAAATGGTTAACAAGCCTTTAATTGATTCTTTCTTTGACATCGATTAGTTACATCTTTCTATGAAATATATCACGAGAGGTGCTTGGTTGTCGTTCTCAATTCTTTTTACGCTCGAGACACTCTCAACCGCTCTCTCCTCTTTTCCTGTGGTCCATTTGTAGTTTTCGTAAGGGCATTATACATTCTTATTGAAATATAATAAAGGTAATTATCGAAATCTATATATAAAGTTTATTTATTTTGTATTGTTTTTATGTAGATGAGACTCCAGAATTTGAAAGCAGGAAGAAAAGGAAACCTTAATGTCTCCACTGAGGTAACTTACAGTTAAAGCAACATTTTATTTTAAATCTTGGCTTACGTTTTGTATTTAATTAAACTATTTATTTTGTTAATCAGCTATTTCAAGTGGCAGCTAGTTTACATATGGTCGAGTTTCGAAAAGCAAAGGGGGACACATTGGAATTCAATACGGTACCCCATGATTCTCTCATTACAATTTCATTACATTTTCTAAATGTATTGTATTGTTAGAGTTATCGTAATTGGCTGCAGGAGGTCACTGGAATCAAGGTTCTTCAATCTGAAAACTGCAATTGAGTGCGAATTAGGGTATAAAATTGTACCAATTATGGTTATGATGTATTAAAATGTAAAAGATCTGTCTAACCATGTGTTTTCTTTATGTGATTAAGTTCTTTGATCATGCTATTGGTATCAACGTACCTCTATCGCGATTCCTTATGTCTTGTTCATGAATTTCCATTTTAATACGCCTTCAAATTAAATTATACATTTCTAAATTAGATTTTTGGCGTTTTTATAATATTTTAATTTTTTTTATTTTTCATGACCTTTAGCGGCGTTTTTGGGAAAAGCACCGCTACAAGTATAATATTTTAATTTTTTTTAATTTTTCATGATATTTAGCAGCGTTTTTAAGAAAAGCGCCGCTAAAAGTATAATATTTTAATTTTTTTTACTTTCATGATTTTTAGCGGCGTTTTCTATAAAAGCATCGCTAAAAATCCTTGTCTTTAGCGGCGCTTTAAAAAAACGTCGCTAAAGACCAAGACTTTTAGCGGCATTTTCAATAGAAGCGTCGCTAAATATCAGGACTTTTAGTGGTGTTTTCTATAAAAGCGCCGCTAAAAGTCCTGGTCTTTAGCGGCGGTTTTTGCGGCGCTTAAGAACGCCGCTAAAAGCAAAAAAAAAGGCCACAAAAAGTCTGTTTTCCTGTAGTGATTATTGTTGCAGAACAACAAATCAACCAATAAAAAGAACTTGAGAAGTCATGATAGAATCATGCAGTTGTCAATTTAGAGTGTAAATTATTACATGTGAATCAACCTCAGATTTCAAAACAATTATTTGCTATTAATTTATGTAATAATAGAATAGACGTTATAATATGTACTTTTAATACAATTTCACATCCCTCCAGAAAATTCAGATTCAACTGTCAGTCATCTCACAAAGGAAGATGAATGCTGAACCGAAGTGAGCAATATAAAACTATAACTCCATGCTAAAGGGCTAACTTCCTACACGTTGATTCAACTGAAATAACATCTATACCTTTGATGTCTCATCTGCTTCACAGCAAGCTCAACAGCTTTGTTCCCACCAATAAAACTTGGATGCGAAGAATTTATATAATCCATCTGATATTAAAGAAAATGAAAACAAAAAATTTATAAACATGCATTATAGAATATTTCAAATATATGATTTTAATAGAAGACATGGTAGCTTATATCTTGGTGGGTGAATCACAAAATGGTCTGTAAAAATTAGATCTGAAACCTATACTAGTCAAATCAACTGAGGTATAGTTGCTTTCTGTGAGAGATGAAAAAAAAAGGATCATATCAAATAAATTGAATAATGAAAGCAGAAACAATCATACCTACTAGGAACAGATACAAGCTGATGGTGTTAAATTTTTTGTACTAAAGAGGGTGCTAACCAAATCCCATCTAAACAAAAGAGCATGAATAATTGGAAACTGATTATATAAAAATATCAGTGAAGTAAAGTAGTAAAAGAGCATTGCTTGCAAAGGTTCACACGCAAATGATGACTAAAATGAAACTACAGAATCACTAAACAGGACTCGAAATTTTCATCAAGCATTTTAGAAGTTTCTTACTAAGCTTCTTCTAGGCCCAATATATTTCCATAAGGATCCACATGTCATACATGCAACCACATTCATATCCACGAGTAGACCTTAGGTTTCTAGAAACTCCTTATCATGTCATTTTTTTGGGTACCCAAGAGATATTGCGGCATACACACTAACTCCTACATTATTGTAGATATCATATAAAGGAAGGAAAACAAGAAATAAATAACCTTCATCTCAATGAGATTTCCTCTCATTGTCTCAGCAGGCTTAGCAGCAGCATCTAAGAACTTTCTTACAACGTCATTTATGTGTCTTCTTAACTATGGGAACCTCTTTAATCCAGTTGATTCACAAGCCTGGCAAAGTGTTGCACAAAATTCACTCTATTCACCATATCCACATATTGAACTCATAATTTCATTAGGTAAAAGATCCCAATACTGTAAATGCCCATTTTTTGCTCGGGCTTAAGCAAACCAAAATCAAAATAAATAAAAAATAATAAAGTCCAGATTTTTTATAGTCCATTTACAATTTTGAAAACCAAACAAACCCAAATATTGGCCCGTTACACTTTAACCCAAACCTAAAAACGGATTACCCCTAGCCCAATTACAGTTGACCCAAAATACCCAAACTACCCAGCAACCCCAGATTAAACCTAGGCCCAGACCAGATATGAATGGCCTAATGATAGGCGAAGTCGTCAGAGACCTAGGGTTTCCAAGAAACCCTAGGCGCCGCAAGCCTCAATCCCAGTAGCCCAATCGTTGCGCCGCAGTTTGCTCCAGCAGCCTCCGATCACGCCTCAATCATCACGCCCCGATTTGTGCCGCAGTTAGCGCACCTCACCACCGCCAAGACCTTCGCGTTCGACCTGCGTAGAAAAGGAAAAGACAGCAAAAGAAATAGCAAAGAAAACAAGATGATTTCTTTCCATTTTTCTTTTTTCTTACAGGTTATATAAACCCACAATGATTTGTAACAAAAGGGAGGGGGAGAACAACGTAACACGGTGAAAACAGAGAATACAGAATATTCAAAAAGGAAAAAAAATTCAGAGAAATAAAATACAACAGAGGTGATTTTTCGAACGTTTATTCGCGTTTCTTTTTCTTCGGTTTTATTTTTTTTATATTGCTACTAAAATAAAAAAGGATTATAAATATTTACCTCTCGATTAGCAAAAGAGGAGATTTTTCTGTCTTGGTGCCGCCAGTGTGCGTGTGGCGCGTGGGATGCACGCAGCAGTGACCTATCGTTTGAACCCACGCCGAGTTTGGTGGAAAACAGAGAAATGGGAGAGCTTTTAAGCTCGGTTTACTTTTTTTTTTTTAAAATTCATTAAAAATGATTTTTTTGATTGATTTTCACTTTATATAGGCCTAAAGAAACGACGCCGCTTTTGGTGTGGTCGATAATGACCAAAACGACGTCGTTTAAGGCTATACCGCGTGTCGACCATAAACCCGACTAGGATCCGCGTGTTTTTATGTCATTGGTATAATTTCCTTTTCGGTCCTTCCGCAATTTTTTAATTTTAATTCAGTTCAATTTTCATTTTTGTTATTTATTAAATTAACCCCAAAATTTGTTTTTGTTTCAATTTAGTCCCTCGGTCTTTTTTAAAAGTAAAAACATAAAACGTTGCTGTTTTAAAATTTGGCATAATTTCCATTTTAACCCTTCGGATTTAACGCGCGTTTTTGATTTAGTCATTTTAATTTGTTTTAATTACTGTTTTAACCCTTGTTTTCTTTATTTTAATTTTATTTTTATCCTTTTATTTTATTTTGTTATTTTATATTATAATTAATTGTTTTATCACATTAAAATATTCTTTTTTTATTTATTATTTTATTAATAGTATGAAATTTATATATATATTGTACATGTATTATTTATATATTTAATTATAATTTTAATTATTATTTTACTTGTTTAATAATTTATATATTATATATATTTTTATTATATATTATATTTTTGAATATTATATAGTATTATATTATATATATTATTTCTAAAGCTTTATTTTATATAAAATTCATTTATATTATCTAACCTATTTTATTTATATTGTTTATATTATGTATATAATTTTATAATTAATGTACTATATATATACATATATTTTCATTATTTATTATTTTTATTTAGCTCAAAATTATTTTCATTACATATTATTTTTATATACTATATTATATATATATTTTTAAATTTTTATATTACGTAGTATTATATTATATCATATATTATTTTCTAAAAAATTATTTTTGTATAAAATTTATATTTTATATCATGTTTCACATATATTATTTATATTATTTTTTTAAATATATTTATTCAAAATTATTATATATATTATTATGTTTTATCTTTTATATGTATTAAATTATATATTTATTATTGTTTTTTTATTGTTTTACATATATTGCTTTATTTATTTTATTTGTTTAAATAATGCCCTTTTATTTATTTATTATTTTATGATTACTATAGTGTAGTTATTTTAGTTGTATTTTATATTGTATGCTATTGTATTATAATCGTTTTTAATATTTATGTTCGATAAATGCAATGTTGTTACATGATTATTGTTTAAAATAAAAGTCCATTTTTGCAAAACCATTATATTTTTAAAAGCTTTTAAAATAAGGCAATGTTTTGGTATTTAGAAATTCGGGAAATAGTGCCCTAACGTACTGGGTTGCGATTTTCCGTTTTGCTAAATAACTAAATACCCTTTTAACAAGTTTTGTAAATCATGAGATGACTTTAATTACGAGGGTTTAAAAAATGTTGTGTCCTAACGTACTGGATGTAATGTTTATATTCCTTCGGAATAAAGAAATCTCAAGCTTTAAATAAAAAAACCTATTCTTAGGAATTCAAAATATTGTGCCCTAACTTACTGGGTTTGACGTTTTGCGTCTCGAGGTAGGAATTTTCTAAAATAAAGACGAGCTTAATTTCAAAGTCATGAGGTGCTATACCCTAACTTACTGGGTAAAGTACTTTATTTCTTTGTGATAAGTAAGTCCTGATTTTCTTTCTAATAAAAGGATCATATTTTCTAATTTTCTTTATTTTCAACATTCGGACATAATTTTATCGATTAGGTACCAATTTTGGGCGTTATGAGGGTGCTAACCCTTCCTCATACGTAACCGACTCCCGAACCCGTTTTCTTGTTTTGTGGACCAAAATTGAATGTTTTTAAAATAAAACGTTTTACAAGGTGATCCAATCACACCTAAGTAAAAAGGGATTGGTGGCAACTCCCATTTTCATTTTTTAAAGTCGATCCCCATTTTTTAAACCGATTTTAAAATGGTTTCGACAGCTTGGCGACTCCACTGGGGAATAATAAGAGAGTCAAGCCGTAAAGTCGATAATTTCATGTCTTTATGTCTGAGTTTAAAAATCTGGTTTAAAAATTATGATCCTTTTTATTTGCATGCGATTCTGGTTGTATAAAATATCTCTGCATTGTATTGCATGACCGTTGTGGTCACACCCTTAAGTGGGAGCGAGAAGCTACTCCTTCGTGAGGTTTTCACCTCCGTGCAGGATAGTGAATCGCTTTCGGGATACATCCGTACCTATGTCTTCGTGAGGTTTTCACCTCCGTGCAGCCATAGGGAAATGTATTCCCCTGAATTGAACTCGGTCCATATGAGCCTATAATGGGTGAAGATCGAGGAATCTACTGGTTTGGGTACCTTAGCTTTAGAGCTAAACCACATATAGTGAACCCTAAGGGCCCACCTTGGTAGAACTATGTTAAACCCTAGTGGTCACCCTGATAGGTGTTCTAGGTTATTTATTTTTCTTGTGCTAACGTGTTCTCTTTTGTCTTGATTGCATTACATTCATATCATAGAAAAGAGGTGCTGATTTCAAATTCAATTGCTAAATAGAAAAGTTTGTCATAAGAAAACGAGTTTTTTGATAAAGTGGATTATAATACGGTCTTGTCCGAATATAGTCTAAGTGAACACAACAAGAGAAGACTAATAGCCGACGAAGGAATAAAAGACTTTATTACCCAAGGATTCAAGCAGACAAAGACAAATCGAGAATCACCACGTCTCGACTTTCTTGAAGAAGCTAACGAGTATTATGGAGCAGTGAGTCGCGCCCCAGATCAAGCAAAAAGGAGCTAGAGGAGGCATTATTAGAAGTTTGCAAGACTTGACTTTTGCGAAGAAGGGATTCATGTTTTCACTTGGACTATGAGAATAAGGTCGTGTATGCGATCCGTTTTATGTAAAGAAATTTGCTTTCTAGAAAAGTTTTTCTAATGTAACTGAATTCAGAATCAACGCCTCTCTTTCTTTGCATTCATGCATTTGTATTACATCACATCATATGCATTTAAGTTTATAAAAAGAGTCTAATTAGTTGAAAATATAACAGAGAGAGAGAAGGGAAATTTGGAAGCTGAACACCACTACGGTACACGGGCAAATATAAGGAAAATGGATCAAAGACTTGAACAGTTCCAGAGGGATATGCAAGACCAGATGCAGGAGCAGATGGCAAAGCTTCAACAAGAGATGAGGGACTAGATGTTGGAAGCCTAAAAGAACATGATGGCCCAAATGGCCCAGATGATGAGTGGGATAATGGACAAGGGGAAGGGTCCCATAGTCAATGCTGAAGACAATAAGGATTACCCTAGAGGATTCACTCCACCGCATGTGCAAACACAACCCGAAGAATATCCCAGAAGGCCACCTGTCATAATTAGGCCTCAGCAAGGGCAAGCTGACACTGGAGTGCCCATAAATTTTCAAGTTGGCATAGGATCCAACCCAGGGGATAATCCCGCCAATCCCGTTATCCCTGATTTGGACATAGCACAGAGAGAGGGAATAAGAATGGAGTCTTCGAGGAAGTTGGAAGATCGTTGTAGATGGTTGGAAGAAAAGTTCCAGGCTTTGGAAAATGCTGACCATCACTATGGTATTGATGCAAAAGATTTAAGTTTGGTCCCAGACCTGGTGCTTCCTCATAAATTCAAGATGCCAGAGTTTGAGAAGTACAATGGGACTAGCTGCCCTAAAGCCCACATTACCATGTTTTGCAGACGCATGACCGGCTATGTAAACAATGATCAACTCTTGATTCATTGTTTCCAAGACAGTTTGGTGGGGGCAGCGTCTAGGTGGTACAATTAGTTCAGCCGCGCAAACATTAGCTCCTGGAGAAACTTAGCTCAAGCCTTTATGAAGCAATACAACCATGTCACGGACATGACGCCTGACAGAATTATTTTGGAAAACATGGAGAAGAAACTAAATGAAAGCTTCAGGCAGTATGCGCAAAAATGGAGAGAGGTTGCCATGCAAGTTCAGCCACCACTCCTAGAAAAGGAGACTACAATGCTCTTTATTAATACACTGAAGGCCCCATTTATCACGCATATGCTAGGAAGTACTACAAAGAACTTCTCGGACATTATAATGAAGGGATAAATGATCAAGAATGCCATAAAAAATGGAAAGATCGAGGCGGGAGAAAATAACAAAAGAATAGCCACAAGGAAGAGAGAAAATGAAGTGGATAATACAAGCATGGGGTGCTCAAAGTCGATTGTTTGTTAAACGACCAAAAACAAATGACTCACTGGGGTATCAAGGTTCATCAAGGAAAGAATCTGACATAAGGCAAAGTAATGAGCAACTCCAGTTTACACCAATTCCAATGACATATAGGGAGTTGTATCAAAGTCTATTTGATGAACATGTGGTGGCTCCTCATTACATGGAACCAATACAACCCCCGTACCCCAAATGGTATGATTTGAATGCTCAATGTGAGTATCACGCAGGAATAGCGGGTCACTCAATCGATAACTGCATGGCATTTAAGAAATTGGTCGAAAGGCTTATTAAAATAGGGGTTGTAAAGTTCGATGAGTCGAACGGAGCAGTGATAATTGAAGGGGGAGACAAGAAAGTTGTTACTACTTGAAGAAATCAAAGAGGGAATCATAGAACAATGTTTCCAAATCCTTGTGCACTTGGAAGTGTTTTGAATAATGGGACTGTGGAAGAGATCCCTGTATTTTTAGGGCTAGTCTAGAGTAATGTTCAAAACATGCTTGTTGTCTTGAGCCTAGAGGCAACAAGAACTCTTTTGTGAAATAGGCTTATGTTCAAAATTTTATTTCAATAAAATGCATCTTTTTAAGTAAATATTTTTTTTTCTTTACATTTCATATTGTACATTCTTTCATGTCTTAGAATATTCTTTCATTCTTTATTCATGACCATACCAATAATTATCCTTAGAATCATTTATTCTTTGGATTTGTTTGCCTTCGTACCTAGGTACCCAAATATCAACGACATGAGCGATGTTGTTACTGACTCCCTTTTTGAATGAGATATGGGTCTAGGGGATCTAAGGACTTTGAAGATGACAGAGATTGTAACCTACCTTCTGATTTGTTAAAGATGGTAGAACAAAATGAAAAAAAAAACTTTACTCTACAAAGGGTCATTGGATATTATGAGCCTAGGAAAAGGGAAGAGACCGGGCCTAGCTCACCACAAAAAAGGCAAGACATCATTGAGTTGTTTTCAAGAATTCAAAGATGTTTTCACTAATAAGAAGCAGGTTAAACAAAGAGGATCGGGCACTGTTGATTCACCATGAAAGGGGACTGCATTAGTCATACCACAAATATGGAATTAAAGAAGACAAGATTCATATGCCTACTCCAGTTCTTCACAAATTTTCCATACGTGGGGCATGGATGTGATGGGTCTAATCTTGTCAAACGCTTCAAGTTGTCATCAATTTACCGTCATGGTCGTCGTCTACTTCACTAAGAGGGTGGAAGTAGCTTCATATGCCAATATTGCAAAGTCGATAGTCATCAAATTAAAAAAAAAACAAAAAAAAAGAGATCAGATGCCAACACAGAATTCATAATCGTACAAAGTCAAAAGTTTACGATTTATCCAAAGATCGAGCAACGTATCAACAGATATAGCAAAAGTTGCCAAAAAAAAAAATGAAAGGTGACTTAGACTTGTAAGGATTGGCATAAGAAGCTACCGTTACCTTCTGTCTTATTAAATGTCGGCCAGAACCGTCGCTGGGGCAATATCTTACCCATTGGTTTATAGAATTGAAGCGTTTTTATCGATTAAACTTAATTGAAGAAGAAATAAAGTTATCCATCATGATCAGATGATGCAAGCTTGTGATAAAAAAGTTTATCCTAGAGAATTCCACAAGGGAACCTGATGTTGAAAAGGACCTTTCTTCTATAAATCGATTTTAGAAGAAAGCAGATGCCAAAGAAGACCTGTTCTGGAGTAGCATTAATATTGACCGAGATAAATGGCAAAGACTTGCCCAATCCGGCAAATTCAAGTTCAGTTAAGAAGGATTTTACCTGAAAAGGGAAGGGCCAAGGTGAAAACCCGCAAAGGGCGTCTTGAGCTCAAATTCAAAAAAAATAAAAATAAAAACAAAAACAAAAAACAAAAAACAAAAACAAAATTTTTCAAAAAAAAAAAAGAAGAAAAGGAGAGGCCAAGGTGAAAACCCGCAAAGGGCGCTTTGAGACCAAAGGGGCTTTGAGTTGAAAACCCGAAAAGGGCGGCTCAAATTTTGAATAAAAAGTGGGGCATACAGTAATCTTGCTACGTCTGAATTAGCAATGAGGAAGTAAGTTACGTCTTAGGGCATTGACGAAGTACTTCGAATCCCCTAAACACATATTAAGCTTAAAATAGTCCTTAAGAAGTTAGAACAAAGAAACTCAGGTTGCGATATCTGGGGCACCTAGCTTCTATCTTACTCTTTTTTTTGTTGTGTTATCTTTGATTGCTTTATTCTTTTGAGATACACCCAAATCAATTTTATTTTATTGCCTGGGTTATTTTTGATTAAATTATTTTTTCTGAGCTATGCTCCTGAATAATTTCTTTCTCGTCCATTTTTGTGTTCTTTTTCAAGCATTTATATTGAAATAACGATTAATGGACTAATAACACTTTCATAAAAGGAGTTTCGTATATTACTCTAGAAGCTTCTAAATAATATGAGGAATCTGAAACATGACTATTGTTCCGAACTCACCAAGCCTAAGGGCTGAAAACATTAAAAAAGGATTATCTTTTCAAAATTCTTATTGGACAAGACAATTTCGTTGGTGATACCACATCGGCAAATGACGAACAAGGTCAATCCAAGTGTAAGGAGGATCATTGATGAGATACCCTGCGTTCATACATCTGGTCATTACACCCAGGGAATGGTGTAACAGATTGAAAGTAGTACAAAATCTGTACCTCTGAATGGTAACAGAAAGATAGAAGAAATTAAAAGTTATTCCCCTGAAGTTGCAGTGGGAGACACCAATTCATGTCCCAAGGTTCAAGTAGAGAGGACTCAGAATTACTGTGGGGCAAATTATTTGAGTAGAACATGAATGAAAAACAAATGAGTAATAACACCTAGGATAGGAATCATACTCATAACATTTTTGTAAATTGCATTAGGAGCATTTGATTCATTTCGGTCATTGCATCCTAATCCTTGAAACAGAATCATCTTCATAACATTTTCATAACATGTCTAAATAGCAGCATCTGATGCATTTCGATCAAAGCATCCTAAATATTGGACATAAACATATACTCATTCTACAGGTTATGTAGCAAGGTAGAAGACATTAGTCTGGTATCCCTGAGTTTGTAGGGAGCAGATTAAAATAGCAGATCTGACAATCCTGAGGTTGTAGGAGCAGATCTGAGACATCAGTCCTATCTCCCTGACCATCAGTGGAATAGGTCAAAGATTGTAAATCTTGTCGCCCTAAGCAGTAGATGACCAAGATCGAACGGCAAATCTTGTCTCCCTAGCGATGAGGGAACAGATTTAAGCCACCACCCTATCTCCCGACCAAAGAAGGGAATAGGTCAAAGATTGTAGATCTTGTCACCCTAAGCGATGAGGGAACCAAGATCGAACGGCAAATATTGTCTCCCTAAGCAATAGTGGAACAGATTTAAGCCACCAGCCCTATTTCCCTGACCAGCAGTGGAATAGGTCAAAGATTGTAGATCTTATCACCCTAAGCAGTAGGGAACCAAGATCGAATGGCAAGTCTTGCCTCCCTAGCGATGAGTGGAACAGATTTAAGCCACCAGACCCTATCTCCCGACTCAAAGCGGAAATAGGTCAAAGATTGTAGATCTTGTCACCCTAAGCAGTAGTGGACCAAGATCGAACAACAAATCTTGTCTCCCTAAGCAGTAGTGGACAGATTTAACCACCAGTCTGGTATCCCTGAGTTTGCAGTGGAACAGACCGAAGATAGCAGATCTGGCATTCCTGAAGTTGCAGAAACAGATCGAAGATAGCAAATCTGGCATTCTTGAGCTTTACAGGAAGCGGATTGAAGATAGCAGATCTGGCATTCTTGAAGTTGCAAGAAGCAGGTCGAAGATACCAATCTGGCACCCCTGAGTTTGCAGGGATCAGATTGAAAATATCAGATCTGGTCTCCCTGAGTTTGCAGTGGAGCAGATCAAAAGATAGTGGATACTGCCTTCATGAAGTTGAAGCTATCAAACTTACTGAAATCAAGATGAAATTCCAATACCCCTAAAGTTGCAGTGGATTTGGAAGCCATTTGAAGAAGTCGAAGTTCGACCAAGACCGGGCAAAATTGGCCCTTTTTATAGTCTTTGCTCTATTCTCATTACACGACAATGAACAAAGAGGGGCAGCTGTAAATGGCCATTTTTGCCTGGGCTTAAGCAAACCAAAATCAAAATAAATAAAAAATAATAAAGTCCAGATTTTTTATACTCCATTTACAATTTTGAAAACCAAACAAACCCAAATATTGGCCCGTTACACTTTAACCCAAACCTAAAAACGGATTACCCCTAGCCCAATTACAGTTGACCCAAAATACCCAAACTACCCAGCAACCCCAGATTAAACCTAGGCCCAGACCAGATATGAATGGCCCAATGATAGGCGAAGTCGTCAGAGACCTAGGGTTTCCAAGAAACCCTATGCGCCGCAAGCCTCAATCCCAGTAGCCCAATCGTCGCGCTGCAGTTTGCTCCAGCAGCCTCCGATCACGCCTCAATCGTCACGCCCCGATTTGCGTCGCAGTTAGCGCACCTCACCACCGCCAAGACCTTCGCGTTCGACCTGCATAGAAAAGGAAAAGACAGCAAAAGAAATAGCAAAGAAAACAAGACAGATTTCTTTCTATTTTTCTTTTTTTCTTACAGGGTTATATAAACCCACAATGATTTGTAACAAAAGGGGAGGGGGAGAACACTGTAACACGGTGAAAACAGAGAATACAGGAATATTCAAAAAAGAAAAAAAATTTAGAGAAATAAAATACAACAGAGGTGATTTTTCGAACGTTTATTCGCGTTTCTTTTTCTTCGGTTTTATTTTTTTTATATTGCTACTAAAATAAAAAAGGATTATAAATATTTACCTCTCGATTAGCAAAAGAGGAGATTTTTCTGTCTTCAGGCCGCCGTGTGCGGTGGCGCTTGGGATGCACGCGCGGTGACCTATCGTTTGAACCCACGCCGGAGTTTGGTGGAAAACAGAGGAAAGGGGAGAGCTTTCTAAGCTCAGTTTCTGTTTTTTTTTTTTTTAAAGGATGTTAAAAATGATTTTTTTGATTGATTTTCACTTTATATAGGCCTAAGAAACGACACCGTTTTGGTGTGGTCAGATAATGACCAAAACGACGTCGTTTTAAGGCTATACCCGCGTGTCGACCCGCAAACCCGACTAGGATCCGCGTGTTTTTATGTCATTGGTATAATTTCCTTTTCGGTCCTTCCGCAATTTTTTAAATTTAATTCAGTTCAATTTTCATTTTTGTTATTTATTAAATTAACCCCAAAATTTGTTTTTGTTTCAATTTAGTCCCTAGGTCTTTTTTAAAAGTAAAAACATAAAACGTTGCCGTTTTAAAATTTGGCATAATTTCCATTTTAACCCTTGGGATTTAACGCGCGTTTTTGATTTAATCCTTTTAATTTGTTTTAATTATGCTTTTTAACCCCTGCTTTCTTTATTTTAATTTTATTTTTATCCTTTTATTTTATTTTGTTATTTTATATTATAATTAATTGTTTTATCACATTAAAATATTCTTTTTTTATTTATTATTTTATTAATAGTATGAAATTTATATATATATATATATTGTACATGTATTATTTATATATTTAATTATAATTTTAATTATTATTTTACTTGTTTAATAATTTATATATTATATATATTTTTATTATATATTATATTTTTGAATATTATATAGTATTATATTATATATATTATTTCTAAAGCTTTATTTTATATAAAATTCATTTATATTATCTAACCTATTTTATTTATATTGTTTATATTATGTATATAATTTTATAATTAATGTACTATATATATACATATATTTTCATTATTTATTATTTTTATTTAGCTCAAAATTATTTTCATTACATATTATTTTTTATATACTATATTATATATATATTTTAATTTTTATATTTCGTAGTATTATATTATATCATATATTATTTTCTAAAAAAATTATTTTTGTATAAAATTTATATTTTATATCATGTTTCACATATATTATTTATATTATTTTTTAAATATATTTATTCAAAATTATTATATATATTATTATGTTTTATCTTTTATATGTATTAAATTATATATTTATTATTGTTTTTTATTGTTTTACATATATTGCTTTATTTATTTTATTTGTTTAAATAATGCCCTTTTATTTATTTATTATTTTATGATTACTATAGTGTAGTTATTTTAGTTGCATTTTATATTGTATGCTATTGTATTATAATCGTTTTTAATATTTATGTTCGATAAATGTAATGTTGTTACATGATTATTGTTTAAAATAAAAGTCCATTTTTGCAAAACCATTATAGTTTTAAAAGCTTTTAAAATAAGGCAATGTTTTGGTATTTAGAAATTCGGGAAATAGTGCCCTAACGTACTGGGTTGCGATTTTCCGTTTGGCTAAATAACTAAATACCCTTTTAACAAATTTTGTAAATCATGAGATGACTTTAATTACGAGGGTTTAAAAAATATCGTGTCCTAACATACTGGATGTGATGTTTATATTCTTTCGGAATAAAGAAATCTCAAGCTTTAAATAAAAAAACCTATTCTTGGGAATTCAAAACATTGTGCCTTAACTTACTGGGTTCGACGTTTTGCGTCTCGAGGTAGGAATTTTCTAAAATAAAGACGAGCTTAATTTCAAAGTCATGAGGTGCTATACCCTAACTTACTGGGTTCGACGTTTTGCGTCTCGATGTAGGAATTTTCTAAAATAAAGACGAGCTTAATTTCAAAGTCATGAGGTGCTATACCCTAACTTACTGGGTAAAGTACTTTATTTCTTTGTGATAAGTAAGTCCTGATTTTCTTTCTAATAAAAGGATCATATTTTCTAATTTTCTTTATTTTCAATATTCGGACATAATTTTATCGATTAGGTACCAATTTTGGGCGTTATGAGGGTGCTAACCCTTCCTTATACGTAACCGACTCCCGAACCCATTTTCTTGTTTTGTGGACCAAAATTGAATGTTTTTAAAATAAAACGTTTTACAAGGTGATCCAATCACACCTAAATTAAAAGAGATTGGTGGTGACTCCCATTTTTATTTTTTAAAGTCAATCCCCATTTTTTTAAACCGATTTTAAAATGGTTTCGACAAGTACTATATGAATACTATTCTCGCCTTTATCAGTTCATCATAGACAATTCATAGACACTGATGACAAGGGTCTGACAACTGAGCAATTTGTCTTCTAACCAAAACTTCAAATGGAACCTGAAACCCAGCGAAATACATGATTTATAAGATCCACTGATTTCAACAATTGGTTAAGTTTTAACCAATCACTGTCATACTCACCTCTGGGACAAATGGAACATTTCTTAGACCAGAGGAATTTCTAAGGGCATACACAATATCCTCGTCAGTCCACTTTTCACAAGGGTCCACTTCCTGTAAAAAAGCAGCTAATCTCCTAGTTCTCAAGCAGGGAAAATTCCAGACAACACAAAAAGATAGAACATCAATTACATAAGGAATCATAACCTCTAAGAGCTTCACAAACATTGACTGAAGAAGGTAGTGGATCCTGGCTCCTCCAAACTATTCTTTAGTTGACATGTCCTGACTTTTTCCATCAACTAGAGATGAAAAATCTTTCCAACAATGAGAAAAGAAAAATAAGAAAACTTAGCAACAGCAGAAAATTCAGTGAGCAACATTCCGCTGCCCCACTTGAAATTAGAAGGCAACACATACAAATATACAAGATAATAAGTGTAAATATATATTGTTTGAAACGCTAAAAATGGAACATATAGGAAAATAAAAACCTCACCATCACAGTATCTTCTAAGAATGTGCAATAAGGCTGCTCCTTGTTCTCCCTGGATGTGGACATGAGTAATAATCAGAGATAACTAATTTAACAAAAAAGAAAAAAAAGAAAATTCAGTTCTCTAAGAAATATGCTCAGCTTTATTGAGTCAAAGTCATGAACATGAAGGTGTAAGGGTAAGCATTCTAAAAAACTAAGCAGCCATAATAGCAAGAACTATTACATAGACCTCGACCTCAGCTGTAATATAACATTTGTTCCCTTTCATACAAGGAGAACAGAAAACTCGATGATGCTTAGCTCCCAGATAACAACTCAGGCATCGTGCAACATTCTTGAATATGTTTTACAGCTTGTTAAGCATACAACTTAAAAATTAATGGTAATACATGGAGTAGTCAATGAGATTAAAAGTCACTACAAACTTAAACTCAGAAAATGTAGGCTAGTACCACTAACAATTATATTTGATAATATAAATGATAATTAAACATTTATATACTTAGAAAATAAATTAACATAAAAAATTTAAATTCATCATAGTCGATTGTATCGCATAATAAATTAACGTAAAATTCATGAAAAACGGATGATAAACTCACTTACATGCAACAATGGCATTCTGTTCTACTTCTACAGCCAAAAATATAACCAAAATGATGACCAATTTCTTTTATTTCCTTTTGTTTTGGTTTCATCTTAATTACAAAAATACCATTCCCTATATTTTTAATCCATTTTCAATTACCTACCGTCCACTAACTATTGAAATGGCTTATTTTTCATATTAACCCATCCTATTTTACTTAATCACCCAATTGGCGCTAAAACTTTAATAGCAATTGACTTTTTCACTTTTTACGATTTAGTCCTTTTTACTTAATTGACTATCTAAACCTTAAAATTTCTAAACCAAATTTTAATACACTACTAATGACTTCGTAAATATTAAATAATTAATATTTTCAGACTTACACGTCAGAATTGTGGTCCCGAAACTATTATTTCCGACACAATTGAAAAATAAATTGTTACAGAGATGCCTTGTAAAGTGCAAGTTTTATTCTGGTGCTCAAACTGCATTGTGAGTGATCCAAAATTCCATATGATGGACCCTAAGGACAAGAGCCATTGTACTTCTGAGACCACATCACAACCTTTAATAGAGAGGACCAAAAAGTCTATGGTAAATTCATGTCCTTGACTCCCAACTTACTACTCTGCATAAGCCTTTGGTTATTAAACTGCCCCCATCAACTATCATAATTTTCAGTTGACTAGATTGTTCCACAGGTAAGTTCAATCTCCTAACCAACTTTGAATCTACAAAGTTATGAGTACTTCCAGAGTCTACAAGAATAATTACCTCTGTATGCCCCATTTTGGCTGCTACCTTCATAGTATTATGGCCTTGAGAACCCTGCAATGCATGTAGAGAAAGTACTGGAATGGTATTTTCAGAATCTTGCTCCACCACTTCCAACTGTTCAGGATAGTCCAGGAATTCCTTTGTTACTTGAGGTTTTGGATCCACTAAGCAATCAGATTGAGGCTCCACCACCAACTGATAGAGCCGGGATTTAGTGCACTTGTGTCCTAGGGTGTATTTAGAGGCACAACAAAATGCTTCACGCATCTCTATGTCATGTCCCATGGTTCTCTTTTTCTACGACAAGCACAACAATTTACTGAGGTGTTAAAATTTGCCATTTTTTCACTATGTTTATGATATTATCTTTGTATCACTTTTTAAAGGATTTTATGCAACAAAGAGTGGTAAAACTTGTTGAGCATTGGCCTGCAATGCAACAAGTGACCAGCAGCAGCAGTAGCAGCAGCACAACATGCTGACAAGCATGGATCAAGGGAAGCTGTTCATTTTGTTGATTTTGTTACCATGTAACTTAGTTTAGTTGCATTGTAATTTGTTCATGAAGTTAGTAGGATTAGTTTGTGATTTGAATTTGATGTAATAGCTGAAATGTCAGCTAGCCTTTGCTTGTAATTCATGTTGTATTAGTTGACCTTAGTGGGAGTAGTTAATTCATTAGGTAATAGTCATCTTGACTATGTAACTCATGTATATATGTTTTACTTTCAATGAAATGAATAGAGTGATAACTTTCGGCCATTATTTTATGTGTTCAAGTTCTCTTTGCTAAAGCTTTCGGTTTTCTTTCTTTCTCTCTTGTTTGTTTCCATATGATTTCATGCAAAACTTCGTGCAAAGTATTTGCTAAGTTGCTGCATTGTTCCAACAAAACTGAAGAATGTATTTTATAAACAAGGAAACTCAAAGATATCTAGTGTAATTATCTTTTCATATTTAACAAACATTCATTGGAAGAAGCAAGAGGATGAGCCGGTGCTGAAGGTTAATCAACGAGTTTAAGTTGAGGAAAATGTGTTAAGGGATTATCCATTTTATGGATTTTTTTTCTTTCTTTACTTGCGTAGTATTGGAGTTTGTACAAGTAAAGTTGAAAGTGGAGACTCAACTTTCGGTTCAGCCAAGTCGAAGACGGAGGCTAGCTTTCACTTTCAACTTATTGGGACAAACTCTAATACTGCGCAAGTAAAGAAAGAAAAAAATCCACAAAATGGAGAATCCCTTTATCAAAGGTGTTTCTATTTGTCTCAAATTATATCTCAGCATTAAATGTGGTTGATATGGAATTATGGATCAAAACTTTAGAGATTTTATTTCTATCACACTAGCTCGGGAAAAGTCTTGGTGAGAGAGTTTACTCATTATAATTGTATGAGAGTAAGACTGCAACAAACATTAATTAGGTTAAGCTTAAATTGTCTTTTATAGTGGAGTACTCTTTAGAAAAAATGACATACATGTAAAATTAAATCCAAATTGAGTAATCAATTAGTTGTATTTTTAATTTATTTTTTCAAAAATTTTGAAGTTATTTCCAATAATAACAATCACCTAACATAATTATTTTCCCTGCTCTACATAGAAGTTTAATGAAGAAAAGTATGCTCTTTGGGCATGGAAGACTTTGCCATATGGTAGCTCAAATCGTGGGCTAAAAATGAGTTCCCCGTTGCTGTAGTATTCTTCTTTTGTTCAATCATAGGCTAATTTATTCAGGGTGTTTTATTTTGTTCATTTAATTTTAAAAAGAATTTATTTTAATTATTCATGTTATTAATATTTGATATTTTGATTATGGTGAATATTTTTTATTGACATAATAATAAATTAAACTATTTAATATTTACAGTTGTTATTAACTTAATCTATCAACAAATTTAATTTTCAACTTTATATATTAAAGCTAAAAAATGAAAATGATAAATTTCCAAAAATCCACTTCTCTTATCATGAGTTTCAATTCAATTGATGCTAAAATGTTTCAATTGTTGAATTTTGTTGCACAACTCTAAGTTTCCATAGTCTCTTATCATGAAGCTGCCAAACCACTTCTCTTGATGACTCAAATGCCGACAATCTAAGTTTTGTGATTTATAAGTTTGAGGTTAGAGGTAAGTAGAATTTGATTCGATTCGAAAAATTAAATTTCTTTTTTAATATTTGAAGTTAATTGAATGAAATAATTAATTTGACTAAATTAACTTGAATGGAATAATTAAATTTAGTCATAAATGACTCAAATGTTGTTTAATTTTTTTTAATTTATCTCAAACAAATTCATTTGACTCAACTCGACATAAATCTCGTTTCACTCAATTCGATTCGAAAGTCGAATTAAGATAGAAAAAATAAAACTTCTTAATTAATTCAAATTTTTACTCAATTTAACTTGATTCGATCGGATGCCTGAGTATTCATCTACCTTAGGAATATTCTGAATTCCTTAAAAATTTTTGATTAAAATGGATTTTGACAGCATAAGCAGAATTAGAACCCAAAAACAGAATTAAAACCCTTCCCCAATTTCCTCATAAATGAAATTTATTCCAACCAATAACAAAGCACCGGCAAACCACTGTAATTTTATTAGCACATTAAAATTATTGAATTAATAAACGCCTTAAAATAATTTAAAAATTTCCAAACCAGCAGTCACTGAAAAAAGTGTGTAACATCATGTTTTTTGTCGTTTGTTTTAATTTTGTTTACTAAGATTGTTATATTCCAATTCATTACAATGATTAAGGAATCTTTGCAACCAACAAAATGCCGCCCATCACCCTCACCAAAAAAAATGTTCTCATTATAGTTGCAGACTAAAATTATTCAATTTTATCTTGACTAACCCCAAAAACTTGCTCAACTCCAAAAAAAGAATCTAAAATCCATTCATATACCTTGTCCCATCCTTGAACAGAACATGACACTGGTTTATATATAAATCAAATCAAACCTTGCTCCATATGATAATTGATTACAGATTGTATTTCATCTCAACAAACTTGAAGTGCTCAAGCATTAATAACATAATAAAAAGCTAAAGCCATGAGCGTTGTTGGCAAATTGGCGCACCCATGCAAATGCATACAGATATGTGGAGTTGTAACTTGTCTGTTTCACAAACATCAGCTTGGAATATCATTAAAACAATGATTCACTAGAGTTGAGGATCAGCGTAAATGATAAGTGCAGTTCCAATATACGCTAAAGTTGCATTCAGATTCTTTACATTGTAGGGCTTGTTCATTGTAAACCTCACCGCAGAATTTATATATGGAGGGCAATCCCATATGCTTTTCACAATAGTGAATGGATGTGGGTGTTTATGAAAAAGACGCTTGTCAAGGTTGCTTCCAATCTTCAGAAATGGGAGATCCCCAAGAGCACATCTGGAATGGAGAGAGTTATCATATTCAGCACAGTAGTAAAACCAATTATTTGGGTACCTTTCATACTCACACAGATCACAATAATGTTGAGAATGATCAGAATCATCAAAACAAGTCAGAGTAAAAGGATGTCTATCATGCTTGTACCAAGCTATGAGTGGTAGTGTGGCACATTCTAAATCTAAAGTGAAATCACAATGCTTCGTGCATCTATATGCCATGTTCCATGGATCACTTTTTCTACGACAGGCATTGCAATTCGTTGAAAAGTTGTGGACAAAAAATAATGAATGCTCGTGACTTGATGCTCATAAGTGTCCGATAATAAAATACACCGAATGTCACATTCAAAGAATGACATGCAATTTCCATCATTGCATTTGTAGTTAAATCCATGGTGAAGACTTTGGCAAGCACTACATACAAAAATTACTGTATTTGAATTTGTGAGCGTATGCAAGTGCTTGTGAAATGGGTGTCGTTTGTTTCTCGGCAATTCAGCGCATTCTTTATGGAGAAAAAACTTGCATTGCTCACAACTATAAAAAGGAGTTGAGATAGTCCTTATACACCCATCACATTGGCCATCATTATTCATCTCCCCACTAAAAGTGAGTCTTAAATTGTGATCATGATAGGCATGTTTGATCTCAACTGCTACCGTAATCTCTCCAAAACTCATCTCCTCACTAACACCGGTAATCCAATTTATAGATTCATCAAGAGCTTCCATGGAACTCTCATCATAGTCTTCAGGGATACTTTTTCCATCCCAAACTGCTTTATCTGTAGCACAATGCACATGAACGATATAGTCGCAATCAGAAGCATTGCAATGGTAACTGCCATACCTCATATCGACTTTCTCGTAACAAATTCTTCACAACTCATCTTGTTGCAGAAGAGAATATGAGTGGGAAATAACATGATGATGTCGCGTTATCAAGATATTCCGTGGCAATGAAATGCAATTTTTATGGACAAGAAGGTCGCATATAGCACAAATGTATGGGGTGCGATCTCCGGTGGTATGTTGGAGATTGAATAATATTTTGCAAGCTGAGCAGCTAGCTTGTGCAGCAGGCCTCGATACTTGGTGAAGAAAAAAGAAAGAAATTTGCTAGGAAACAAGAACAGCAACGAGAAGCAAAGAAGAATAGAGCTTAAGTTGCATGAAATCTGATGTATTTCATTACTAAAGAGATTGGCATACTGCCATTACATATATTGGATGATGACAAAGGAAATTAAAACAAGTTTTTACCTAATGTCAACCTAATCCCACTAATTTACTTGGAAACTTAAAAACTTATCTTGCACACATTAACTTGTCGATATAATCACCAATCACCATCAATCAACATAAAATATCAACCTAATATAGTTCTAAATCAACTAAACTACATTACATTGACTAAACATTACAAAATGATCAAAATGGGTGATGTTTGCACATGAAACAATAGCTCCTGCATGGCCACCTTTGCTGCTGCATGTACTGCTTCTCTCGAGTTGCATGGGCTGCATGGGAGGCCAACTTCTAACACTCCTCCTTGGCCTCCATGCTGCATACTCCTATTGCATCTCTCAATTTACAAAACCTTGATTTGCTGAGAGCTTTGGTTAAGATATCAGCAACTTGGTCTTTTGAATTACAATGGACCAATTCGACTTCCTCAGCTTGCTCCATTTCTCGAACAACATGAAGCTTTATGCTGAAATGATTGGTTCTCCCATGGAAAACAAGATTTTTTTGCTATTGCAACTGCTGATTTGTTGTCACAATAGATCTTTGTAGCACCATTTACATTGAGGTTTAAGTCAAACATGATTTTTCTAAGCCATATGGCTTGGTTAACTGCAGCAGCAGCAGCAACATATTTAGCTTCTGCTGTTGATTGTGCTACAAGACTTTGCTTTTTCGAGCTCCAACAAAACATGGCTGATCCAAGGCTAAAAGCATAACCTGTTGTACTTTTCATATCATCCATAGAGCCAGCCCAGTCACTGTCAGTATAGCCAACCAATTGCAAATGTTCAGCCTTTCTAAACAGCATGCCATAGCTCAAAGTGCCTTTGATGTATCTGAGGACTCTCTTGGCAGCTTTGAAGTGACTTTCATTGCAACAATGCATGAATCTTGAGAGTAGTCTCACAGCATACATTATATCTGGCCTAGTAGCTGTTAAGTATAGCAAACAACCTACTAGGATTCTATAGGTTGATTCACATACCTTTTCAAAAACACCTTGGCTCGATAGCTTTTCTCCAATAGCAACTGGTGTGCTTGTTGCTTTGCAGTTTTCCATCGAGAACTTGTTTAGAATTTTCACAGCAAACGCCCTCTGACTTAGGCATATTCCCTTCTGAGTTTGTGTGACTTCCATGCCTAGGAAGTAGGTCATCAGCCCCAAGTCAGACATCTCAAACATTTGTTGCATTTTGGTCTTGAAATCAATCAGCATAGTTTGATCTCCTCCTGTCACCAACAGGTCATCAACATAGAGAGACACAATGAGCTGAGTTTCAACATGTTCCTTCTTTACATAAAGTGTTGGCTCACTTATGCTCCTTTCAAATCCCAAACTGATCAGGTAGCTGTCAATTCGAGCATACCAAGCTCTAGGAGCTTGTTTCAGGCCATAAAGGGCCTTTTTGAGCTTGTAAACCATGTCCTCTTTGCCAGGAACAATGAATCCTTGAGGCTGATCTATGTAGATTTCTTCCTTGAGAAGGCAATTAAGGAAAGCAGACTTCACATCCAGCTGATGGATCATCCACTCCCTTTGTGCAGCCAAAGTAACCAACAGCCTGATTGTGTCTAGCCTGGCTACTGGTGCAAAAGTCTCCATGTAGTCCAGGCCATATCTTTGGCTGAATCCCTTAACGACCAGCCTAGCCTTCAGCCTGTTCAGACTCCCATCAGCATTCTGTTTGGCTCGATAGACCCATTTGACACCAATAATCTTTCTGCTTGTAGGCCTTTATACCAGTTCCCATGTCTGGTTCTTTTCAATCGTTCTGATTTCTTCAACCATTGCAGCCTTCTAGCCTTGATGTGTTTTAGCTTCTTCAAAATAGTTTGGCTCCATAATGGCCACTTGTGCTCTTTCATAGACCTCAGCCAAAGGCCTTGTTCCCATAACTGGTTCATCATCAAAGTCCATTTCTGGACCAATTTGTTCAGGTTCAGCTTGATCAGCCAACAATTCATCAGAGGTTGCTTCTGCCTCATTCTTGTCCCAGTTCCAACATGCCTTCTCATCAAATACAACATCTCTGCTCACTTGAACCCTTTTTGTTGAAGGATCTAAGACTCTATAACCCTTCTTAACTGAACTGTATCCTACTAGAACACCAGGTTGGGCCCTCTTTGACAGCTTGTCCCTCTTCACAGATGGCACTTGTGCATAGCATAGCCAGCCAAAGGTTCTGAGATGAACTAGTGATGGTTTGAACCCGAACCATGCTTCAAAAGGTGTCTTGTGTACTAAGGCTTTTGTTGAAAGCCTATTCTGAAGATAAACAGCAGTGTTAACTGCTTCAGCCCACATGGTTCTTGGCATGTTCTTCTCAAACAGCAAGCACCTAGCCATATTCATAAGACTTCTATTTTTCCTTTCACTTACTCCATTCTGTTGAGGAGTGTGGACATTAGTTAACTGATGCTTGATGCCTGCATTCTCACAATGAGCTTGAAACTGAGCTGAGGTATACTCAGTCCCATTGTCTGATCTAATGGTCTTGAGCTTGCAGCCAGTTTCATTTTCAACAGCTGCCTTGAACTTCAGAAACACTTGAGCCACTTCTGATTTTTACTTTAGGAAATAAATCCAGCAATATCTTGAATAATCATCAATGAACAAGATAAAATACCTGTTTCCACTGAGTGATTTAGTCTTCATGGGGCCATACACATCAGTTTGCACAAGGTTAAGCTTTTCTGAGGCTTTCCAAGCTTGATTCAAAGGAAATGGATGCCTGACTTGTTTTCCTAGCTAGCACACTTCACCAACATCATTATTGCTTACTGAGTTGGTGAAGTTTTCAACCAGATCTTCACTAATCATTTTGGCCATTGCTCTGAAGTTTGTATGCCCAAGTCTTTGGTGCCAAAGCTTGGACTCATCAGTTGAGGCTATGTAGGCTGAATTTGAGCCACTTGACCAGTTCACTTCAAAGCATTTATCAGTCATAGTGACTGTCATGAAGTTTGATCCACTTGGATCAGTAATTTGACATTTCTTGCCTTTAAACACTACTGAGTAGCCCTTATCCAGCAGTTGAGCTATGCTGAGCAAATTTCTATCGATTTTAGGTACAATGAGCACACTAGTGATGAGCTTGTTACCTGTGGGAGTGTATATTAACACATCCCATTTGCCTTCAGCTTTGATGAACTGGCCATTGCCTACTTTAACCTTAGTTTGACAGCTCCTATCCAAGGTCTTGAAAATGGTTTCATCAGGTGACATGTGGTTAGTGCAGCCACTATCAAGGAGCCATCCTTGTGAGCCTTTCTTCTGACCATCTGAGCATGACACAGAAAAGATATGCTCCTCATGATCACTGCATTCTTCAGCCACTCGAGCCTCAACCTTTGGCTGTTGATATTGAGCCTGCTTTGGTCTGCCCTTGTTCTTGCAAACCCTTTCAACATGACCCTTTTTTTTGCAATGCTGGCATATTGCATTTGGCTTGAACCAGCATTTATCTTCAGGATGACCTGGTTTTTTACAAAATCTGCAAAGCTGCTCACCACTACTTGCAGCATCAGGCTAGGCCTGTTTTTCCAAGTCCTCTTGCCTTTATAGGTAGAGGTGCTCGAGGCAGTCTTAGCCTTGGCTTGGAAAGCACCTTCTTGGTGCTCCTCATTTCTGCTGGCTCTCCTTTTCTCTTGAGCATATAGAGCATGGATAAGCTCTGTTAGGGAGATGCTGGCCAGATCTCTTGAGTCCTCGAGAGATGAGATTTTTGCCTCATATCTCTCAGGCAGTGTTGAGAGCACCTTCTCCACGATTCTTACTTCACTGAACTCTTCTCCTAGCAACCTTATGCTGTTAACCACAGCCATGATCCTATCTGAATGCTGCTTCACTGTCTCTTCTTCCTTCATCTTGATATTTTCAAAATCCCTTCTCAAGTTTAAGAGCTGTTGTTGCCTGGTTCTTTCAGTGCCTTGAAACTCCTCTTTGAGTTTGTCCCAGGCCTGCTTGGGTGTTTCACAAGCCATGATCCTGGTGAAAATAACATCAGATACACAGTTCTGAATGCATAACATGGCCTTGTGCCTTTTGGTCCTCTCTTCAGCATGTTGCCTCATCTGAGCCACTGTTGGATTGGCTCGAAGAGGAGCTGGCTCAGCATCGGTGTTGATCACTTTCCACAGATCAAAGGCCTGCAGGTAAGTCTTCATCTTAACCTGCCAAATGTGAAAACCTTCACCACTGAAAACTGGTGGTGTTGCTGGAGAGAAGTTTGCTGCCATTTGAGTTCAAGTTTAACAACAACAGGTCCTCAAAGACAATGGCTCTAGATACCAATTGTTGGAGATTCAAGAATATTATGCAAGCTGAGCAGCTAGCTTGTGCAGAAGGCCTCGATACTTGGTGAAGAAGAAAGAAAGAAATTTGCTAGAAAACAAGAACAGCAACGAGAAGCAAAGAAGAATAGAGCTTAAGTTGCATGAAATCTGATGTATTTCATTACTAAAGAGATTGGCATACTGCCATTACATTTATTGGATGATGACAAAGGAAATTAAAACAAGTTTTTACCTAATGTCAACCTAATCCCACTAATTTACTTGGAAACTTAAAAACTTATCTTGCACACATTAACTTGCTGATATAATTAGCTCAATCACCATCAAATCAACATAAAATATCAACCTAATATAGTTCTAAATCAACTAAACTACATTACATTGACTAAACATTACAAAATGATCAAAATGGGTGATGTTTGCACATGAAACAATAGCTCCTGCATGGCCACCTTTGCTGCTGCATGTACTGCTTCTGTCGAGTTGCATGGGCTGCATGGGAGGCCAACTTCTAACATGGTACCGTAAAAATCACAAACAAATGACCTTTGTCTTGACAAAAGCGTCCATGGGTGTTCATGATTTTCATTTGTGATTGTTTGTGGTGAGAAAAAATCATCAAGAGTAAGCTCAATCTTGCAAAAAGAGCAAGAATAAACAAACCCTTCTCACTGAATTTTGCACAAATAACAACTATAGTTGTGAAGATGAGTAGGTGGTTTCGGCAAGAGAGTAAGGGGATGCTTACGGCGGTCGTAGGGGTGATTAATCTCAAGGGGTAGCTCTGCACATTGCTTATGAAGGATAAAGAAGCATTTATCAGAAAAGTAACCATCTAAACAAAGATAAATTGGACCGGATAATGGTTTCATACATCCGGAGCAATCGCGATTGACTTCGTCGTTATGGTCTTGAATGAAGGACAATGGATGTTCATGCAAAGAAGTAGGAAAATTTGGAGCAATATGGATGATTGAAGCAAAGCACAGTTGATGTGCAGATCGAAATTACAAGAACCGCAATGATAATCCCGTAGATTCCCTCCGATAAAAATCACACTCCCAACCACCCTCGTAAGGAGATTTAGGGAAAAGAGTGAGAAGGTGTTGTGGAAAGGATGATTAAGGTGGGGGGTTAACTCTAACTCCGCACATCTTTTATGAAGATAATACTAACATTCATTGCAGCCATAGCTTGGACCGTCTATAAGTTTCCCACACCCAAAGCAATTGTCTTCTTCTTCACATAAAACACTGTGATGTTGAATGAAGAACAAGGGATGGTGATGGCTGAAATGTTGAAGTTCCATCTCTCCCCTTTTCTCACACTCAGACACAGTGAGATCCATTAGACGAAAACTTGGTTCTGGTTAAGCCTCCTGCTTAGCAAATGGCTGTCACTTTTGCGCAGAGAGGAAGACAGCAAATGGGGCAAAAACAAGGGTGTTAAAGATGATGAAAACACTAAACTGTCATTGCAAAATCTGGTTGTTGGCTACATTGTTATTATTGAAACAGAAAGTACCATATAAGCCTCAAATTGGTCATTTTAAAATATGTTTTCGATTTAAATGCATGAACAAAATGGGTACAATATATATATATATATATATATATATTGTATAGAGATTGGCATTGCACAAAGCTCGAAAGTAAAGAGCGAAACAGACAAGCGAGTCTCGTGTGAATAGCAAATTGAGTCGGGAAGACGAAAACCATAGAGCCAACTGCATGGTTGGAATCCCTACTCCCGAGGATGAGTTGTTGGGTTGGCCCTCATTATATTATTAAAAATGATTAAAATATCTTCTATATTATTAAAATATCTTCTATATATTATTTAAAAATGATTAAAATGGTACTAACCTTGTGGAAGTTCAATTCATGAGCAGAACATGCACTGATTTATATATAAATCAAATCAAACCTTGCTTCATATTAATGATGATAACAACCCAGTAGAAAAACAAATGATAACTAATCACCGATTATGTTTCATCTAAACAAACTTGAAGCGCTCAAACATTAACAACAGAATGAAAAGCAAAAGCCATGAGCGTTGATCACAAATTGGTGCAGTCATGCAAATACATACAAAACTGTGAAGTTGTAACTTGTCTGTTTTACCAACGTAACCGATAACCGCACTTCAAGTGGACGATAAAGTTGCATTCAGATTCTTTACATTGTAAGGCTTGTCCATTGCAAACCTCACCGCAAATTTTACATAGAGGGCAATCCCATATATTTTTCACAATAGTGACTGGATGTAGGTGATTTTGAAAAAGATGGCTTCCAATCTTAATAAATGGGAGATCCCCAAGAGCACATCTGGAATGGAGAGAGTTATCACATTCAGCACAATAGTAAAACCAATCATTTGGGTCCCTTTCATGCTCACATAAATCACAATAATGTTGAGAATGATCAGAATCATCAGAACAAGTTAGAGCAAGAAGATGTCTATCATACTTGTACCAAGCTGTGAGTGGTAGTGTGGCACATTGTAAATCTAATACAAAATCACAACGCTTCGTGCATCTATATGCCATGTACCATGGGTTTCTATTTCTACGACAAGCACTGCATTTGGCTGAAAAGTTATGGATAAGGAACAATGAATGCTCGTGACTTGGATGCTCCAAAGTGTCCGATAATAAAATATACCGAATGTCAATTCCCTGCAATCTCCATCGTTGCATTTGTAGCTAAATCCATGGTGAAACCTTTGGCAAGCACTACATAAGCTTACTGTGCTTGAATTTGTGAGCATAAGCAAGTGCTTGTGAAACGGGTGTCGTTTTCTTCTCGGCAATTCAGCGCATTCCTTATGGAGAAAAAACTTGCATTGCTCACAACTATAAAAAGGAGTTGAGATAGGACTCATACACCCATCACATTGGCCATCTTCGTTCATCTCCCCACTAAAAGTGAGTCTTAAATTATGATCATGATAAGCATGTTTGATCTCAACTGCTACCGTATTCTCTCCAAAACTCATTTCTTCAACAACATCGGTAATCCAATTTATAGATTCATCAAGAGCTTCCATGGAACTCTCATCATAGTCTTCTAGGATACTTTTTCCATCCCAAACTGCTTTATCTGTTGCACAATGCACATGAGCAATATAATTGCAGTCAGAAGCAGAGCAATGGTAACTGCCATACCTCGTCTCGACTTCCTCGTAACAAATTCTGCACAACTCATCTTGTTGCGGAAGAGAATATGAGTGAGAAATAACATGATGATGTCGCGTTATCATGATATTCTGTGGCAATGAAATGCAATTTTTATGGACAAGAAGGTCGCATATAGCACAAATGTAAGGGGTGCGATCTCCGGTGGTACCGCAAAAATCACAAATAAATGACCTTTGTCTTGACAAAAGCGTCCATGGGTGTTCATGACTTGCATTCGTGATTGTTTGTGGTGAGAAAAAATCATCAAGAGTAAGCTCAATCTTGCAAAAAGAGCAAGAATAAACAAACCCTTCCCACTGAATTTTGCACAAATAACAGCTACAGTGAAGATGAGTAGGTCGTTTTGGCAAGAGAGTAAGGGGATGCTTACGGCGGTCGTAGGGGTGATTAATCTCAAGAGGTAGTTCTGCACATTGCTTATGAAGGATAAAGAAGCGTTTATCAGGAAGGTAACAATCTAAACAATAGTAAATTGGACCAGATAATGGTTTCATACATCCGGAGCAATCGCCATTGACTTCCTCGTTATGGTCTTGAATGAAGAACAATGGATGTTGATGCAAAGAAGTAGGAAAATTTGGAGCAATGGATGATTGAAGCAAAGCACAGTTGTTGTGCAGATAGAATTTACAAGGATCACAATGATAAACGAATCCCGAAGAAGCCCGCCTCTGACAAAAATCACACCTCCAACTACCTTTGTAAAGAGATTTAGGCGAAAGAGTGAGAAGGTGTTGAGGGTGGAAAGGATGATTAAGGTGGGGGGTTAACTCTAACTCCGCACATCTCTTATGAAGATAATACTTACAGCGATTGCAGCCATAGCTTGGACCGTCTATAAGTTCCTCACACCCAAAGCACTCTGCTTTATCTGTAACACTTTGGTGTTGATTGTTGAATGAAGAACAAAGGATGGTGATGGGAGAAACGTTGAAGTTCCATCTCTCCCCTTTTCTTACTCTCAGACACAGTGAGATCCATTAGAAGAAAACTTGGTTCTGGTTAAGCCTCCTGCTTACCAAATGGCTGTTACTTTCGCACCGAGAGGAAGAAAGCAAATGGGGCAAAAACAAGGGTGTTAAAGATGATGAAAACACTAAACTGTCATTGAAAAATCTCGTTGTTGGCTACAGTGTTATTATCGAAACAGAAAGTACCATATAAGCATCAAATTGGTCATTTTAAAATATGTTTTCGAAATCAATGCATGCACAAAATGAGTACAGTATATATATTTTTTTCTCTAGAGATTGGCATTGCACAAAGCTCGAAAGTAAAGAGCGAAACAGACAAGCGAGTCTCATGTGAATAGGCCCTCATTATATTATTAAAATATCTTCTATATATAAGGCTCAACTTTAAAATGATTAAAAATTATCGATTTAAATAGCTTTTTAAAAGTTAACATATAATTTTAATAATGAAAGCTTATTTTTAATTATATAAAATTTGAAATATTTATTTAAGTGTTCTTTTTTTTAGTAGAAATAAATAACGTTAAGTGAAAATAATGAAATCACACAACTCTATTTAGAAAATCATCATCTGATTATAAAATCTCTTGAACCGAAATTGGGGATCCTCAAAAAGCTTCAACCCAAACTGATTATCATAAGTACATTTTGCCATTCGATCAGCAACCATATTCCAAGATCTAAGAATGTGACGGATTCTTGTCTTCCAATTCCTCTTAAGGTAAATATTGATTAAACGTAATTCAGCTAGGTTACTACTAGCAGCACTAACCGTAAGAACAGACTTTACAAGTAGTGCATTGTCGCATTCAATCTCCAACTGTCTGTAACCTTTCTCTCATGCAATACGTAAACAAGAATAACTTGAGCTTCTATGCGAAAGACTGTTTCCTTACTGACTTTCAAGGAGTACCCGCATAACCAATGGCCATTTACATCCCTAAAAAGACCTCCAATTGAGGTATTATCATCGTTCATTGACACTGCACCATCCAAATTCATCTTAATCCATCCATGATCCAAAAGAGACCAACATGTAGACAATATCGTAACGAACAACTGAATTCCCCGTGAACTTTGCGATAAATAACTCCTTACCTAAATGTTCTTCTAACATATTTTAATATAAATAATATAAGTAAAAATATTAAGCCATTATAAAAATTGTTGACAATTAAGTCATTATAAAAGTCATATGGATAATGAATATTTTTTAATAGAGACGAAATATTAATACAATAAATTTTAAAAAACATAAAAATTGGAAACCAAATAATAAATTTTCAAATTTTAATAATTAAAATAAAACTTCTCAACAAACTTAGTGGTGAAAACTATAATTTAGATTTTTTACTTCCAAACATATAATAGCATGTGGAGAATGCTATGTTATAAGTTAGAAGATGTGGCAATATCACGTATCCTTTAATATGTGTCATACATACCATATTACCATTCAATCATTAATCCCTAACGATTAGGTGGCCATAATTTTTATATTCTTAATTTTAGTGTTAAAACGGATAATTTTAATAGTTGGTTGATAAAATCTAAATGTCTTATATGATGGAATGATTATTTTCGTAATTTATTCCAATCAAATAGTAAACTTCATACTTATAAAATAACAAAATTATTTTAAAGATGGTTTTTGTGATAAGATGAGGTTCAAAAGAGTTATCATTTTCAGCATAGTAATAAAATCAATCATTTGGGTCTTGTTCATTCTCACACAAATTACAATAATACTATGAAGGGTTAGAATAATCAAAATAAGTTTAAGGTAAAATGAAATCACAACGCTTCACATATTTGTATGCCATGTCTCATGGGTCTCTTTTTCTACGACAAGCACAACAGTTCGTCGAGGTATTAAAACTTAGAATTTTTTTCATTATGTTTATATCACTTTTTAAGGGATTTTATGCAATGAAAAATGATAAAAGAGAAGAATGTATCTGGCTAAAGAAGGAACTTTGAAGAGATCTAGTGTAATTATCTTTTCTTATTTAACAAACATGCAATCAAAAACATTTTTATTTATCTCAAATTGTATCTCAATATTAATGGTGGTTGACATGGGCTGAAAAACTTTAGAGATTTTATTCTCATCACACCAACTCGGAGAAAGTCTTGGTAAGAGAGTTTACTCATTATAATTATACGAGAGTAAGCCTGCAACAAGCATTAATTAAGTTAAGCTTAAATGTCTTTTATAGTGGAATCTTCTCTAAAAAAAAGTCACATATATATAGAATTAAATCTGAATTGGTTGTATTCTTAATTAATTTTTTCAAAAATTTTGGAGTTATTTCCAATAATTACAACTCACATAACATAATTTTTTGTTTTCCTGCTCTGAACTCACCAGCTGTGTTCTTGACACCCAAAAAGACTTAAAGTTTAATGAAGAAAATATGCTATTTGGGCTGCAAGACTTTGCCATATGGTAGCTTTAGTTGCTAAAAAGAACAAACAAAGGCAAGAACACAAAAATCTTTTGGGCTTTAAAATGTGATTCTTCAATATAACAAACCAATATAATCGTGGGATAAAAATGGGTTCCCCATAATATTAGTTGCTGTTTTTCTTCTATATTATTTTCTCTTAAAAGTAAACTACTATTATTTATTTAATTTTTAGTGTATTTTTATTTTGATCATTCAATTAAAAAATATTTAGCCATTAGTGTTATGAGTATTTCATATTTTCGTTATACATCCATTAAATCATTAATAGAATGTCAACGTGAACCTTTTTTTTTTTTTTTAGCATAACAACAAATTTAACTCTCTCATATTTATATTTTTCTATCAATTTAATCTCAATTCTAAAAATTTCAACAAGTCACGTTGATGCTTAAAAAAAAGGAAAACGATAAAATTTTCAAAAAACCGACAAATTTGATCCTTAAAAGTTTACAACTTTTGGCATGTTGGCCATCTTTCTTTCTTTTTTTATTGAGCACTTGGCCCTCAACCTTACATTTTGAGTCAAATTGTTTGTTTTTAATAGAAAATGTTGAGTAAATTCTCAAAATGAAATGATGTTGATGTGAGAATTTGATAAGAAAATTTTTAAATGATCCAACAAAAACCACGTAATTTTAAAATTTTGAAACATAAAATAAGTATACCCTACATTTGATATGAAAATAAAATAAAATAAATTACAATTTAAAAAGAAATTGTAAGATCAACATTCTTTTGTTTCAATTGTTCAATTTTGTTGCACAACTCAATAAGTTTCCATACTCTTGTCATGAAGCTGCCAAACCACTGCTCTTGATGACTCAAATGCATTAAAATGAAAATTCAAGTTGTGATTATAAGTCGAACGTATGTTTAGGGTTTTAAGGTTTAAGGTTTAAGAGTAAGTAAAACTTATTTCATTTTGAAAGTTTTGATTTTTTTTTCTTCAAATTTAGAATTAATCGAATCGAGTTATTTGAGTTTTTTAAAACAATTCGAATAAGTAATTTGGTTTTTCGAGTTAAGTTGAGTTGAATTTTAAAACTTGAATAATTTAAATAGCTCGAATAATAAATTACTGTAAATACTTCTTGGGTCCTTAATAGTTTTGAAAATGTACAAATTGATCCCTATAAAAAAACACAAAATTCAAAATATTTTTTTCCCAAAATTTTATATATTCAAAAAATTGAAAATTACTAAAAATATAAAAATTCTAAGTTATACCTTTTTAAAAAAATAAAAATGATAATTTTGAGTTCTTAAACAAGTAAATGATCAAATCAAGTTTGTCATAATCTTTTTTTTTCTTTTATTTTGTTTTAAAAGAGTTTTCAAATATATATGGTATTTAGAGATAAATCTCAAAATTATACATGAACTTTAATTCAATGTGCATTTGATACATCAACTTTAATTTGGTGCAATTGTACATATGAAATTTTGATTGTAGTTCAAATGTATCCATGAAACTTTAATTTTGATTCAATCATACACATTTAAAAAAAATAAATACATCAATTTACTTTTATATCGGGTTAAATATAATTATTTGTATATGCAATATATAAATATAAAGTGGTGTTATATCAACAATTGTATTAATAATTTGTGAGAATTAAATCAAATCAAAATTTCATGTATAAAATTGTATAAAATCAAAGTTCATGTGTAAAATTACACATTAGATCAAAGTTCATGTATAGTTTTGAGATTTATCCCATGGTATTTATGTTTTAAACTTGGAATTTAGTCATATTGTTAATAGGTTTGTGATCAATTTAATTTTTTAAAATTTAACTCAAAATATATATATATATATATATAAACAACTGTGTTTTAATTTTGTTTGTAGAGTTAAAATTATTTAATTTTATATAAAATTATTTTAGTTATTAGCTCAAAGATTGGGTAACCTGATTTATTAAGATTTTTTTTTGCAATTTGTTACAAATGGTTAGATTTATTAATACATTTATTGACCATCCTTCAACAAATGTAATTAGGTGCCCATCGATGTAACTTCCAATCGGCAGCTTTGGCAGTTTTTACTTAGCAAGAGTAAACTACGAGCATTTGAACTTTCAAAATTACTAGATATACTATGGATAACTTGGTTCATTTTGTGACAAAATAATTGGAATAGAGGAAATGGACATATTCAAGAGAAGTTTAAAGTGAGCTATCAAACTCTCGATTAAGCTCGAAAAATCCAAAATCCATTCATACACTCCTATAATTATTCCCTGCAATTTCTTTTAATGTTTGGTAGAAAACGGTACTAACCTTGTGGAAGTTCTGTTCATTCATATACTCTGTTCCATCCTTGAGCAGAACATAACAACCCAACAGAAAAACAGATGATTAACTGATTACAGATTGTGTTTCATCTAAACAAACTTCAAATGCTCAAGCATTAATAACATAATGAAATGCAAAAGGCATCAGCGTTGTTGCCAAATTGGCGCACCCATGCTAATACTTACAGATCTGTGGAGTTGTAACTTGTTTATTTCACCAATGCGAACTTGGAATATCATTAAAATGATGATTCATTAGAGTTGGAGAACCAGCAAAATATTGCAGGGCAAAACCAGTGGACGCTAAGGTTGCATTCAGATTCTTTACATTGTAGAGCTCATTCATCCAACCAAAACACTCAACTCCATGAACAAAAAATACAACAGACTCAACAATCTGTTTTCATTCCTTCTTCCTAGAATCTTTGAGTTGCCCCCTCTTTCGAATGCCAAGACAAAACCGCAAACGCCATGCATCAACCACACTCTCTGGCAGTGAATAAGCCAAGCCCCAGAGGATGGAATGGGGCCAGTAGGGCGTGCAACGAGGTTCATAGCCTATCCACCGCATTGCTGCACGAGCATATCCGTCTGTTGATGGAACAAAGAAAGACGATCTTTTGATTGATGCCATTTTTGTTGCCACATATAATGGAACCTGCATTAAGAAACCCATTGATCGATCAGAGAATGTAAATGAATAGAGTCTAGCTGCTCTCAATATTAAGTTACCCAGATCATTGGCCATTAAGGTACAACCTTCTGTAAGCTATAGCTTTTGTCAACCAACCTAAATACATCAAATTCATAGAGGTTCAACTTTTATCATGTGATCCCTCCCTCCCTATTTTTGTCAATATAACACGGTGTAACCTTAGTTGCCGATACTGAGGGTAACTACATCAAAGTTTCCCAAAGCTAAGTCTAAAGAATCATCAGAAATGCATACAGTTCTGGTGGCATGTTCCACTCTTGCAACTCATCTAATAGTATAATCAGTAGAGATTAGGGCAAAGCAAGAGGTAGGAAATCAGGGAAATTTGAGTGAATGAAAAAAAAAAAAAAACTTGAGAACCACTCATATCGAAAGTACTTCTCAAAAAAAAAAAATCCTAAGCTATAGAAAACAATATGATTCGGGGGCATGAAATGTATTAAAACTAATGTGAAAATTGATGACCTGCAGATGACAATGTTTTATGTAATTCAGTAGCATGAGCGAAGTGTCATTCCTGGAATTAAACTAATGTCATTAAAAAGAGAGAGAGAGATAGAATAAAACGTTTTTGAATCAGCTTTCTTGTTCACCATCTTATACAGCAGCAAACTTGCTTAATATACTCGTAATAACATGTTATACTAAGAGAGTAAAAGTGATTGAAAGAGTTACAGGGCCCAAAACAGTAACTGTTTCTTTTCCCCCAAAAGAAATTAGCTAATATAAACAATTTAATATCCCACGGTTCTTAAACAGCATAATTTATTGACCATAGTAAGTTCAATAAGCAAATCAAATTTGTCAACACTTCAGGTGAAGTAGATAAAACAAGACGCCTTTTGAAACAAGAAAACAAGATAATTATATGTAGCTAGTTTCTGATAACTTAGCAGGACAAATGGACTGCTTAAACGGCCTATACAGATTCCTTGTAGAAAACTTTGTTTCAGAATCAGTATATGTTAGCAAATCAGGTTGTTTGTAGGTAGAATTTTGAACTGCAATTTACATATAATGGTAATTCTATAGTGTCATCGTTCAATTATTGATTACTCAATCTAACAAATAAGGTGGTGGAACACTTCCAGTAATCAGATTTCGAAATAGTAAAAAAAAAAAAAAAAGCATAGGCAAGCTATTTAGACAAATCCAGCAATGGCATAAGGATGAAAGATGTTCAAGTTCCATGAAAAAAAAGCCTTACTCTAGCATTTAGAACTCCTGGAATCAAAGCAGTAAATCATAGGCATATATTAGCAAACATTACCTGACACTGAACATCAATCCCACTGTTCTTGTATTCAACATAAAGGCACCTAGAGAATTGATCAATATACCTGAAACAATCCGAGAGAAAGATGAACCTTAGATGCTAAAAGCTAGAAATCAAACCCCAATGAACTTTGCAAGTGTCAAAACACTTACGCCTTAGTAGCAGCATAAACAGCATAGAGTGGATCAGAAGGGATGACAATGGCAGCACCAGACCCAATGTTCACAATTGCGCCTTTCTTTCTCTTCACCATCCCAGGCAAAACAGCTTGAGTTACCTTTGTGGTACCTTCAACATTAACCTTAATCAAATTCATCAACAGCTCCTCATCAACCTCGTGGAAGAACCTGGCATAAGGATATGAAATCCCAACATTGTTAATCAAAACCCCCACATCCAGTCCTTCAATAGTTTCTTTTATCTTCTTCACGCCTTCATCAAGATCGCCAGTGAAGTCCACAACAACTGTCTTGATCTGAATCTTGGCATACTTGGCCAAGATTGAATCGGAAACGTCTTTTAGTTTATCAGGATTACGGCCCACCAAGACAAGATTAAGCCCTTTCCTAGCCAGCTGAAAGGCAAATCCTTTGCCGATACCATCAGTTGGTCCAGTAACAAGACCCCAGGAGCCATATTTTTTTAGATTCTTACCAGGTCTAAGAAAATTGATCCAGACCCATTTCAGAAAAACAAATGAGAACTTCAAGAGTGATAAAGAACCCAAAGTGAAAAGGAAAATAACCCAGAAAGGTTGAGCCTTGAGAGTATCGAAGAAGCAGGCTTCCATGGATTACGTAGAGGAGAAACTTAAAACTTGTGTGAATACCAAAGAAAGAGATCTAAGGGGATATAAATAGAGCGCACGATAACGAAAAGGGGAATCTTTAGTAGTTCGGTTAGGCAGAAACAGATGGGAATCAAAAAGAGAAAAAGGGAAGGACTGATTATCTATAAATGAAAAACTAAAGTAGTGGGTGAAGGAGATGACCTGAAAACCACCTTCATTAACTACTTAGGAGTTTGACTGTTGAGGGGCTTTGGTATTTACAGGAGAATAAAATCACAGTGTAGGAGAAGAAACGTGCGAACTAGCTGATTTAATAGAAATAAGAAACCTCAAAGCTGAAAAAGCTAACACTAATTTAAGAGGGGATGAAATTAAACTGTGGGTTGTCGCCATGTGTGCGAATCTGTGCGTAGAGTGGACTGGAGAGCACTTTTCCCCGTAATTACTAAAATGCCATTTTATTCATTTTTTTTGTTTGTGTAAAGACCAAAAAGTCCCCTTTACTTTGACAAAATTGTCAATGTGCACCTGCATTTTCAGTTTATCTAATGTGGTACCTAAACTTTTATTCCGTCTATCAATTTGGTATCTGACCCTAATGGTGTTAAATACTGATGCGTGGCCCAATCACGGGCTGCAGTGTTGCATTGTGTCAGAGAAAAAAGCTAAATGGTCAAGAATAGGGAGACTTCCATAAAAATTGTCGGATCAAAAATATTTTAAAAAATAAATAAACTTTTCTTTATACCAAAGTAACAAAAAATTGCATAAATTAAAGACCTGAAATTAAAAAATATAAAAAAATCTGCAAACCCTTTCTTCATCACTGTCTTCTTCATCTCCCAACACAAATCTTCAACTACTTGCTTAGAGATGTATAGTGGCAAATTATAATTCAGAAGTTCAATCTAGAGGTTCTATATTACTTTCATTTGCACCATTCAGTCAGACTCTAAATTAGTTGTTGGCCTTGAATTTGCAATATGGGAAGTAAAGGGCTATAATCATATCATCAACCAATCAATCTAGAGGATCTTTTTAACAACAAATTAGTTGTTGGCCTTGAATTTGCAATATGGGAAGTAAAGGGCTATAATCATATCATCAACCAATCAATCTAGAGGATCTTTTCAACAACAATGGAGTTAATGAACAGTTAATAGAGAAAGTGGTTGAAGCTTACAAAGAAATGGAGCAAATACCCCTGAATGAACTGCTTGTATATCTCATCTCTCCTCCTTCAGAACTGGTAGCCATTGAGCTATCATTTTTTGTCTCACTTTATTCACAGCATCCTGCATTTCCTTTTCTTTCAAAATATATCACATCCAGGAGTTTCTATTATCTTCCTTCACACAATGAAAGCTCAGTTTTATCAATTTAAGCCATCAGGCATCCACATTTAACTTAATTGTGTGCTAGAAACCTTCAACTATGTATTGTTTTTGGTTTCAGATATTAGATTATATATGGAGACTGTAGGTTTAAAACCTGATTGAACCGTCTCAATCACTAAAGCCTCAACCTCTTGCCATTTCCCATCCTTGCAAAGAACTCCAATAGTAGAGTTGTAGCTAGCTACATTAGGAACCAGCCTTTTCTCTCTCATTTCTTGAAGCAGCCTCAGGGCTCTATAGGACTTACATTGGTTGCAATACCCGTGAATCATCGTGTTGTATATCACATCATTAAGCTTCATGATCGCTGTGAAGTCAGAGTTTTAAATTTATAAAGATAATGATCGAACCTGGAAACTAACTATGACAACGATTGAGGCAAGTGCACCTACCGAACAGTAGTATAGCTTAGGCAAGACCGAATTGTCGAACCCAAAGGAACTAAAAGTACTAATACTAACTTTCTTTTTATTATTTACCCTAAGAATTAAACGAATGGTTGTTTAATCTAAATTAATTAACTACTAAACTTAAAGACTCTAAGACAAAGAAGAATGAATTTGGGAGAATACTTGAGAAAAAACCAATTAATTAAGACGACACCCAATGAAGAATCCACCTAGACTTCACTTGTTATCTAACTCTGGACCAGATGATTTATTCACTTGACTTGATCCGTAGGATTCCCTAATTTATATTAAACCCTCTCTCGAGGCGAATAACGTCTAACCCTAGGTTGATTAATTGAAATATCTTTCTAATTAAAACCCCTAGAATTGCATTAACTCGATCTATGGACTCCCATATTAAGTTTTACCCTAATCCGGCAACGCCTCATCACCCTATCTCTAGGCGCGCGATCAACTCCGCTTAACTATGCTAGATCTACTCCTAGGCAGGGACTTTTGCTCCTCCACCTAAGCACATCCAACTTGAATTAATATCCGCGAAATATCAACACAAGAATTAAGAACACATAATTAAGAACAAATCAAATATTTATCATATAGTTTAGCAAACGATAACAAGATTCATCTAAGTTTCATCCCCCTCAGGTATCTGAGGGTTTAGTTCATAACAATAAAAGAAAACATCTCAGAAGAAAAGATAAAACAAAACATAAGAAATCCCTAAAACCCCCTGAAGGAATTGAAGAGGAGATCTTCCGTCTTGAGTATGATTCCGGCTTCTTGAGATGGATCAACTGGCTATCCCTGAGTGAATCCCCACAAATCTGCCCTCTCTGGCCTAGCTAGATGCCCCTAAACGGTAACTTTAGGCTCCCGTCGACTCCCCCCATTTAGGTCATACTTAGGGTGTATTTATAGGCTTTTGGAATGTGTTTCTTTGCCCCTAAGTATCCAAATCTGATTGAAATTACTCTTTTCCGCGGCAGGGACACGGCCATGGCACACGCCCGTGTGAATCGTCTTTAGGCCGTGTTCGGACTTCATTAATGAGGCACGACTGTGTATCTCGTGGCTAGACCGTGTTCGAGATTATTGAAGAGGCACGGTCGTGTGGTCTTGCGCCCAGGCCGTGTTGATTTCGTGCTTTGGCCCATTTGGCTCGTTTTAAGCCCGTTTCTTGTTCTTTTCATCCTCCGGTGCTTCCCTGAGTATAAAACATGAAAAGAAAGGATTAAGAGCACCTTTTTACATAAATCAAAGTATAAATCATCCAAAAGTATGCTAAATGTGGGATTAAAATATGTTACTTTTACGGTTTATCACATACCCCCACACTTAAGCTTTTGCTTGTCCTCAAGCAAAATTCTCAACTTACAATTAAAACGAACTTTCCATGATTCAATATTCCTATCAACAATGTCTCATCATAATTCATAGATAATTTATACATGGATAATTTAACTCAAAGAGTCCTAAAGATTCAAACAATCTAAGTCATACATTTGTAGCACAAAACATAGGTGTTTCCCTTCATCTAAATAATTACCTCTGATTCAAAATCTACAAGGGTTGACGTCCTCACTAAAGATTCACTCAAATCACTCAAAGTGTTTAAGGTTGAAATTAAGCACTCAAATGTCAAACTCCGAAAAGTTAATCCCATAGGCTTGCATGAAAATCAAATCTCCACCATCAGAATATGAAATGATGCACAAATCAAAAGGTCTTTGAAAGGGTTGTAACGGGGCTTGGGTTAAAGGTGTGGTTAAAGGCTGAATTAGAGGGTTAGAATCGAGATCGACCTGAAAAATTACCTAACCAGAAACAATGAACTAAATAAAAGTAATTACATCAACTGAAAGCTAATAATACTAATAATACGAGATTCTTCTTCAATATTTGTAATTCAAACGTATAAGCTCATTTAATCACAAAACTAATAATGAATAATGAATATACTTTTGATTTTTTTTTAAGAACAAATCAAATACATAACAAAGGATAAATTACTGAAATAAAAAACATAGTTAGGCTATTAATCAAATCAAATCTCGATATAAGGGTAGTCAAAAGGAATGGTGATAACAAAAACAAAGGGTTTCTGGGTTAAAATTAGTGGGTGAGTCAATAAAAATGGTTGTTAGGATCAAAGGGGTTCACTAGGGGTTAATTATGAAGGTAGGTTTTTAGTGGAGTAAGTGGGTTAAATCCTAGGTGCCTTTATCATTTCTGTATATCAAATCAAAGGTGTGGTCTCGACATGTATAATCGATGCAAGTTCTAGAATAACAAATCAATGTTGTCATACTCATAATCAATGAAGTGAGCAAGAAAAAGAATTTATGCTCTATAAGGCTCAAAATCTCGCAAAAATTATGGGTGTTTTGATATCAACCTTGTAAATTTCAAACTTCAAAGTAACATTCAAATTCAGGTAGACAACCTATAAAATTTTTAATTTCTGAAAAATAGACTTATCATGCTTGATTCTCTAGTATTCTTAGAATTTAATTATCAATGCACAATTATCAATGACTTAATCTAAAACATATCAATAAAAATCATGAATCATAGGAATTTCATTCTAATGATAATATGAGAAACTTACTTTAAGAAACAAGACATAATTCAGGATTTGAGAATAATACAAAAAGTTTGGCACCTAATTTCAGGAATTTGAGAATTATGAAAAAAATTAGGCACCTTTTTAGGTTGTTCACCCCCCCACACTTAAGATGTACATTGCCCTCAATGTAAAAAGTTATATATATAGACAATTAATTAGAAATTCAAGAGATATGGAGAGAAGTGAAACTTCCTGAATTTTGGATGGATTCCTTGAGTCGGAGGTGACAGATGACTTATGTAGCAGTGAGTTACTCCTAGTGATTTGTTCGTTATTTTTTAGTGTACCATTGAAACTGCGAAGTCATCAGTTAGATGTCTAGGAGGCGAAATTAAACAAGTGTTTGTTAGTAATACTCTAAGGTTAGATAACCAATGATAATATGAATAAAATAAGGGTATGAAACATAGAAGGCAAAAGAGTTTAAATTAAGACAAATAAAAATTAGAACGAAAGAACTAAAAATAAAGAAAAGAAAACTAAAAATAAGGAAAATAAAAGGACTCAGAGGTCCTCATTATCAGCTGGGTCCTGCGGTGGTGTTGGTGAAGAGATGTGGAAGTGATGACAAATTTGCTGGAGGGTGGCCTCGATACTGTCAAAACGTCGAGATGTGTCGGTGAATTGCTGAGTACAGTATTGCTCGAACTGAGTAAGGCGTGCAAAAATGTTCGAAAGTGAAACTGCTGCATGGGTGGGCCATTGGCTCGGGAGTGGTGGCTCCTGTGGTGGTGGGACATCATCAGTAATGTCCTCGGGCTCATCCTCGTCAGTGGGGAGGGCTAATAGGTATTGAGGGGGATCGGTTCCACGTCGACGCTGGATCATCCTCATATGTAGCATCGTCTAGATGCCCTGTGGGGCCATCTGCCCTATCAGTGTGAGTGAGGAGGTTTGTGCGTCGGTGTTTAGGAGCCCGAAATGCCGAGCTAAGCGTGTGATGTAGGGACCCATAGATATGATCCCTCGCCGATGCTGCTCTGTCTGATGTTGAATAGCTCGGGCTATAAAATATGCTAGGTCGACAACATGTCCGTTTGACATGCACCATAGGTAGTAGGCGTCATGAGTATTGACGATGCCGGTGCTCTCCCGTCGACCTGTCAAAGTATGAGCCAAAATAGCGTGTACGTACCTCAGAGACGGTGCCAGGGCCGTCACTTTTGAGTGACTGGGGTCATAATCGAAGGAGTGGGTAGCTATCTTGTACCAACATTGGGTGGGGCTGAAATGTATATGGCGATGCAACTTCAAAAGGTCATTCTCTGCTACGAAGTCGTCTGTATAAAGTCCTAAAGCAGCTCCGAACTGTGGCACGTTCAGCTGTCGTATAGTGCCGCCGAGACGAAATTGTATTGTGCCAGGATCATCGTAACGGCTCATCACTGTTTAAAGTTGAAATGTTGAGCAGAGCTCCAAAGTGAGCTCTAGGTATTTGTGCTCGACAATGTTGAAGAATCGCTCCCACGGATCAGTGGTTAGGAGAGCTCGTATGTCACTATCAAGATGGACCTGCTCTAAAGTGGCCCAGTCGATACATCTGCCTGTTCCGAGGGGTCGCGCGTAAAGTAATTTATATCGGTCCTCTTAGATCCCTGGAGGAAATTAGAGGAACAGATGGCAGACTTCGGCGGATGCGCTTGCGGCTGATGATCCGGGTCTTTTTCGTTTTTTCGAGCTTGGTGCTGTTGTTCTCTTTCCTCGGAACAATGACATTTTACCTGAGAGTATGAGTTATTCAAGTAATATTTCTATCACATATATTTTGGTCAATGATCATAATAGACTAAGACTTATAATAAGATTTTACAATCATAGTATGAGTAAGCATAATGAACGATTCTTATTTAACTAGAGTAATCGGGATAGTACTTCAAAATGATAATCCTAAGGATTTAATCATTACTAATTCACAATAGTAATAAATATAAACTAAACTAAATGAAATTCTTAATGAAAAATTAGTTAAAAGAAAGAAAAGAAAAAAAATAGAAAAGATATAGTGAGTTTGTGACCAGAAGTGGAGTTTACGGCGTGGACGAGTGGAACACGAGTGTGTAACGGAGGAGCACGGGTGTGTGCTGTAACAATTTCAGGGTACCACAGTGGTGGAGCGGACGTGGACTCTGCTAACACGGGCGTGGCTTCAGATTTTTGTGTTTATGAGAAAGGGAGAGGGTTGAGGAGGTGGTGGGAGGCAATGGGGATGAGTTTTGTGAGTGGTGGCCGGAGTGGGGGTAAGGATTTTGGGAGAAATCGGTTTAGGGTTATGACATTTTGGAAAGATGAGTGTCATATTCTATATATAGGGGATCGGACACGGGTAGGGGACACGCCCATGCTCGATTTTTTTCAGCCCGTGCTTTTCGCAATTTTCAACTTTTGGGCACGATCGGGGTGCTTGGCCACGGCTGTGGTTAAAGTGACACGCCTGTGTTCTTCTTTACACGGTTGTTTAGAACGGGCGTGTTGGGCCCGTGTTTGACAAGTCAGTATAGTCCACGGTTGCTCAGCACGGGCGTGTCCAGCCCGTGTTTGGCAAGTCAGTATACTCCACGGTTGCTCAGCACGGGCGTGGGGCTATTGTCATAGCTCGTGTTGGGGATAAAAATCGACTTTGTCGAGCACGGCTATAAGTACGCCCGTGTCTCATCCCATGGCTTCCACACGGCCACGGGCACACCCGTGTGTAAGGCCGTGTGGTCTAAAACCTGCACTTTATTGGATTAGTTAATATGGGATTAAATGCTAAAAATTTAAGAATCTAATGTTAGTGAGGTTAGTACTCGGGTTGCCTCCCGAGAAGCGCTCGTTTAAAGTCTTAAGCTAGACTTATCCTGTTTTCATTTCTAGAAAAAAGTTCACGGAGTTGGAGCTCCTCTCTCATATCCCTGAAATCCTCACCATTATAGATTTTGAGTCGGTGACCATTTACCTTGAATGTGCCTTGAGTGGGATGAGTTACCTCTATTGTGCCATAGGGAAAGATTGTTTTAATCATGAATGGGCCTGACCATCTTGATTTCAGTTTCCCAGGAAACAATTTAAGCCTTGAGTTGTATAGCAGGACCAAGTCCCCTACTTCAAATTGTTTCGATTTCTTTAGACGAGCATCATGACGTCGCTTTGTTGCCTCCTTGTATAGTTTCGAGTTCTCGTAGGCATCAGCTCTCCATTCGTTTGCAGTTCATCTGCATCATTCTTTTCTTTCCTGCAGTTTTAAGATCGTAATTTAAAAATTTTATAGCCCAAAAAGCTTTGTGTTCTAACTCGAATGGTAGATGACAGCTTTTCCCATAGACAAGTTTGTATGGGGATGTTCCTAAAGGGTTTTTAAAGGCTGTTCTATAGGCCCATAAAGCGTCAGCTACTTTTATTGCCCAATCTTTTCTGTTTGATTCAACCGTTTTTTCTAGGATGCGTTTAAGTTCTCGGTTTGCTACTTCAACTTGCCCACTGGTTTGAGGGTGATATGGGGTAGCTATCCTGTGGTGTACTCCATATTCTTTTAAGGCTTTGTCAAATTGAGTATTACAGAAATGAGTGCCCCTATCACTAATGATAGCTCTAGGTGTTCCAAATCGAGAGAACAGTTTCTTGAGAAACTTAACTACTACTCTAGCATCATTGGTAGGTAAAGCTTCATCTTCCACCTATTTTGACATGTAATCAACTGCCACTAGGATGTATTTATTTCCAAATGAACTAGGGAATGGACCCATAAAATTAATACCCCATACATCAAATATTTCACATGATAGCATATATGTTTGAGGCATTTCATCACGTTTAGAAGCATTACCTGTTCTTTGGCATTTATCATACGAAGCGACATACCTGTTGGCATCTTTGAATAGAGTGGGCCAATAAAAACCTGATTCAAGTATTTTATGTGTTGTCTTAATGCCACTGTAGTGTCCTCCTGAAGGTCCTGAATGGCAATGTTCCAGGATTTTGTTTGCTTCCGCCCTTGTAACGCATCTCCGAATTACTTGATCTGCACATATGCGAAAAAGAAAAGGATCTTCCCAAAAATAGTTTTTCGCATCAGCAAGGAATCGTTTCTTTTGATGATGTATTAACCTTTTAGGTAAGATGTTAGCTGCTAAATAATTCGCAATATCTACAAACCATGGTACCTCGAAGTTGGTTATAGAAAAGAGTTGTTCTTCAGGGAACGAGTCGTTTATCTCTCTTTCGTCGAGCCCTTCGATATGTGGGTTTTCAAGCCTGGAGAGGTGATCTCACGCAAGGTTTTCACTCCCTTCTTATCCTGTATTTCCAAATCGAATTCTGTAAAAAGTAAAATCCATCTTATGAGTCGAGGTTTTGCATCAGGTTTAGTTAAAAGATAACGAAGAGCGGAGTGATCAATGTAAACGATAACTTTAGATAATACTAAATATTGTCTGAATTTATCAAATGCAAAGACCACAGCTAGTAATTCTTTTTCAGTGGTGGTATAATTTTCTTGCGCGGCTGTTAATGTCTTACTGGCGTAGTAGATTGGCTGGAAGTGCTTGTCTCTTCATTGTCCTAAAAGCGCACCTCTTCGCAAAATCACTTGCATCACACATTAGTTCAAAAGGAAGATTCCAATCGGGGGCAATTATAATTGGGGCATTTACTAACTTCTCTTTAAGGATATTAAATGCATCTAAACATTCCTAATTGAAATTAAAAGGTACATCTTTTTCTAGCAATTTCGTTAGAGGCTTAGCTATTTTAGAAAAATCTTTAATAAATCTTCTATAAAATCATGCATGTCCTAAAAAGCTTCTAGTAGCCTTAACTGAACTAGGAGGAGGTAATTTTTCTATGGTTTCGAACTTTGCTTTATCTACCTCGATTCCCTTACTAGAAATTTTATATCCCAATACAATCCCTTCTTGCACCATAAAGTGACATTTTTCCCAATTTAAAACAAGGTTTGTTTCTTCACATCTCATTAGAACTCGTTCTAAATTTTTGAGGCAAAGATGAAAAGAATTACCGAATACCGAAAAATCGTTCATGAATACCTCCATAATGTCTTCCACAAGTTCGTCAAAGATTGCCAACATGCAACGCTGAAAAGTAGCAGGAGCATTACATAATCCAAAAGGCATTCTACGATAAGCAAACATATCGTATGGGCATGTGAATGTTGTTTTCTCTTGATCTTCAGGTGCTATTGGGATTTGGAAATAATCGGAAAGTCCATCTAGGAAGCAATAGTACATATGCCCAGATAACCTTTCTAACATTTGATCAATGAAGGGCGAGGAGAAATGATCTTTTCTAGTGGCGTCATTCACTTTCCTATAATCAATGCACTCTCCAACTGTGTGATCGCTTACGGTGGGAATTAGTTCATTCTTTTAGTTGGCTACCACCGTTATGCCTCCTTTCTTTGAAACAACTCGCAGGACTTACCCAATTGCTATCGAAATAGGATAAATTATTCCAAAGATCTAGAAGTTTAATTACCTCGGCTTTCACAACTTCTTTTACGTTGGGATTCAATCGTCTTTGAGATTGTACACATGGCTTGTATTCCACTTCCATTAAAATTTTGTGGGTGCAAAACGATGGGTTTATCCCCTTAATGTCGAGATTTTCCAAGCTATGGCTCTTTTATGTTCTCTTAGTACCGTGATCGCTCTCCTCTTTTTCCTTGGGTTCTAATTGCAAGAAGAGATAATTACCGTAGCGTAGAATTGTCCCCAGGAATGCATACTCTAGGTGCTTGGTAATTGTTTTAATTCTAATTTGGGCGGCTCATCAATGGAGGGTTTTTGTTTTGGTTCGTCATTGACTTTAATGCTCTCTTCTTTCGTATGTCTAGATGAAGATGTATTCAAATTCGATTCATCAACTTCATCTTCTTCCCCTCTTCTTGAGTCGAGCACGATTCCATCGTGTCATCATGTATAATTTCTGTAATGAGTTTTGAATGATATGATCGAGTGGTATCAACAAATTAACAGGAATTATCTTGTTCTCTAGAATATCGCATGGCGTCATAAATTTGAAAAATAATTTCCTCCTCGCCTATCCTTAATGCAAGTTTTTCATCACCTACATCGATAATAGCCCTAACAGTAGCTAAAAAAGAATGCCCTAAAATTAAGGGAACCTCAATGTCCTCATCCATGTCAAGCACAACAAAATCAACAGGGAAAATAAATTTATCAATTTTTACTAAGACATCTTCGATAACTCCTCTAGGATATTTAATAGATCTATCATTAATCAATACACATCCTAGTGGGTTTTGGTTCCCCAGCATCTAGTTGTTTAAACATTTTATAAGGCATTAAATTAATACTGGCACCTAGATCAGCTAATGCTTTCTTAATATTTAAACTACCAATTAAACATGGAATAGTAAAACTTCCTCGGTCTTTTAATTTGGTTGGTAACTTGTTTTGGAGGATGGTTGAACATTCTTCATTAAGCTCCACTGTTGATATTTCTTCGAGCTTCCTTTTATTCGTCAGGAGTTCTTTTAAGAATTTTGCGTACGTCGGCATATGTGAAATGGCCTCAACAAAGGGTAAGTTAATATGTATTTGTTTAAAGAGTTCAAGAAATTTACCGTATTGCGCATCTAATTGGTCTTTCTTTAACTTTGCTGGGTATGGGATTGGTGGTTTACTTTCTTTGCGCATTGGAGTTACATCCTCAACTCCCTCATCATTTGCTTTGTCATCTTCATGTGGTATTTTCTTCTTTGGTTCGACTAACTCCCTTCCACTTCTCAGTGTAACTGCCTTTGCCTGTTCTGTTCTTTTAGAAAAAATCTCTGATCGAATTTTAGAAACCATCTTAGTAAGTTGTCCAACTGTCTTAGTGAGTTCCCCGACTTGGCTCTCGATCCCTTTAATTGATGCCTGTTGATTCTTAAGGGTGGTCTCAGTGTCTTGGAGACGGTTATTTGTAGCTGCCATGAATTTTGTCAGCATCTCTTCAAGGTTCGGCTTCTTCTCCTGTGGATAGGGCTGATTTTGGAAATTTTGAGGAGGTTATTGTCTTTGATTTCCTTGATTTTCTTGTCCTCCCCATGAAAAATTTGGGTGGTTCCTCCAACCTGGGTTATAATTATTACTATAAGGATTATTATTAGATCTGAAATTGTTACCTATATAGTTCACTGTTAAGCTTTCGTGCTAGGTTGGTAGGGTGGGTACTCGGGGATTCGCCATACAGTTCCACTTGCGTCGCATCGCATTCTTGGATGTACTGCGAAGAACACAAACTATCAAGCTTTTTATTCATCATCTCTACCTGTGTTGATAGCATGGTTACTGCATCGATGTTGAAAACTCCGGTTGATTTTGTTGGTTTTGTCCTTGTAACCTGCCACTGATAGTTATTCAGTGACATCTCCTCTATGAATTCGTAGGGTCGCTTGGGAGTTCTCATTGTTCAGGGTTCCACCGGCGACTGAATCAATTAGTTACCTCGTTGAGGGGTTTACACCGTTATAGAAAGTTTGGACTTGGAGCCACAAGGGTAAACCATGGTGTGGACACCTTCTTAAGAGATCCTTATATCTCTCCCATGCGTCATATAATGTCTCTAAATTCATCTGCACAAAAGAAGAGATATCATTCTGTAATTTGGCCGTTTTGGCCGGTGGGAAATATTTTAATAAAAAAAATTCGATCCTTTGATCCCATGTGGTGATTGACCCTCGTGGTAACGAGTTTAACCACTGTTTAGCTTTATTCTTTAATGAAAAGGGAAATAACCGAAGCCGTATGGCATCACTCAGAAACGCCATTTATTTTGGAGGTATCACAGAACTCTAAAAAATTAGCTATATGAGTGTTTGGGTTTTCGTCCTGCAAACCATCAAATTGAACAAATTATTGAATCATTTGTATAGTGTTAGGCTTTAATTCAAAATTATTAGCAGCTATAGCAGGCCTAACAATACTTGATTCAGCTCCTGTTAAATGAGGTTTAGCATAATCATACATAGTACGTGGAGCATTATTTTCTGCCACATCTTGTGGTGGTGGATTATTCTCATCCATCCCTTCAGTAGGATTGGATTCGTCTTCTTGGTAATTTAGGGCTCGCCTAATTTCTCTGCAATTCCTGCGAGCGGTAGCCTCAATATCACTGTCGTATACTAGTGGTCCTCTCGGGTTCCTTCTAGTCATAAACTAGAGGTACCTGGAAGGAAGAAGTAATAAAAGAAGAAAAATTATCAAATAAAATAAGAAATAAAATTGAATTGCAAAAAAAATGGCTAAAGTAATAAAAATAGAGTGTTCTTAATATTTTAGTTCCCCGGCAACGACGCCAAAAACTTGATCGCTGTGAAGTCAGAGTTTTAAATTTATAAAGATAATGATCGAACCTGGAAACTAACTATGACAACGGTTGAGGCAAGTGCACCTATCGAGCAGTAGTATAGCTTAGGCAAGACCGGATTGTCGAACCCAAAGGAACTAAAAGTACTAATACTAACTTTCTTTTTATTATTTAGCCTAAGAATTAAGCGAATGGTTGTTTAATCTAAATTAATTAACTACTAAACTTAAAGACTCTAAGACAAAGAAGAATGAATTTGGGAGAATACTTGAGAAAAAACCAATTAATTAAGACGACACCCAAGGAAGAATCCACCTAGACTTCACTTGTATCTAACTCTGGACTAGACGATTTATTCACTTGACTTGATCCGTAGGATTCCCTAATTTATATTAAACCCTCTCTCGAGGCGAATAACGTCTAACCCTAGGTTGATTAATTGAAATCTCTTTCTAATTAAAACCCCTAGAATTGCATTAACTCGATCTATGGACTCCCATATTAGGTTTCACCCTAATCCGGCAATGCCTCGTCACCCTATCTCTAGGCGCGCGATCAACTCCGCTTAACTATGCTAGATCTACTCCTAGGCAGGGACTTTTGCTCCTCCACCTAAGCACATCCAACTTGAATTAATATCCATGAAATATCAACACAAGAATTAAGAACACATAATTAAGAACAAATCAAATATTTATCATATAGTTCAAATAAACGATAACAAGATTCATCTAAGTTTCATCCCCTCGTATCCGAGGGTTTAGTTCATAACAATAAAAGAAAACATCTCAGAAGAAAAGATAAAACAAAACATAAGAAATCCCTAAAACCCCCTGAAGGAATTGAAGAGGAGATCCTATGTCTTGAGTATGATTCCGGCTTCTTGAGATGGATCAACTGGCTATCCCTGAGTGAATCCCCACAAATCTGCCCTCTCTGGCCTAGCAAGACGCCCCTAAACGGTAGCTTTAGGCTCCCGTCGAATCCCCCCATTTAGGTCATACTTAGGGTGTATTTATAGGCTTTTGGAATGTGTTTCTTTGCCCATAAGTATCCAAATCCGATTAAAATTGCTCTTTTCCGCGGCAGGGACACGACCATGGCACACGCCCGTGTGAATAGTCTTTAGGCCGTGTTCGGACTTCATTAATGAGGCACGACCGTGTATCTCGTGGCTAGACCGTGTTCGAGATTATTGAGGAGGCACGACCGTGTGGTCTTGGGCCCAGGCCGTGTTGATTTTGTGCTTTGGCCCATTTGGCTCGTTTTAAGCCCATTTCTTGTTCTTTTCATCCTCCGGTGCTTCCCTGAGTATAAAACATGAAAAGAAAGGATTAAGAGCACCTTTTTACATAAATCAAAGGATAAATCATCCAAAAGTATGCTACATGTTGGATTAAAATATATTACTTTTACGGTTTATCACTTTAACTGCATTTCATCCATTGATGTAAATAGTTTCCATGCATCCTTCATGTTTCCCTTTATGCACAACCCGTGGATCAAGACACCGTACGTGTAAACATCTATTAAGTCAATCATATTAAGAAATTATTTGTGCGATGACTGAAGCCCTTTTAAGATAATTTCTTCTATTTTCACATATTTTAAGTCATGAGTATTACCTTATAGTATTTTATTTCTATTTTATTTTATTTTTTTAATTAAATAGAGGAGTGTTTATTAAGTGTACATATGCATATTTTACAATAAAAAGATAATATGTCAGACTCGCCGCTTGTTATAATTTTAATATTTACTGATTGTTTAACTAAATACATTATGATAATGGATGGGTAAAAAATGATTTTCTTAAATTCGAATTATATAATTCAAGTTATTAGATTTTTTGAATCAACTCAAATAAGTAATTTAATTTTTTGAGGTGTAGCCGAATTGAATTTTTATAATTTGAATAACAAATTGATGTAAATATCATTTGGGCTCCTGTCAATTTCGAAAATAAACAAATTGCTCCTAGTAAAAACAGTACAACAAAATAAAAATAATCTTCAAAATTTTAAAATATCTATAAAAAATTAAAAAATTATATAAAACTCTGAAAATTATATAAAAATGTTAACTTATAAAAATATTATTTTTTTTTTCAAAATGATAAATTTGAGACCTTAAAATAAATTATCAAATGAAGTTTACTGTACTAAATTATTTTGTTCTTCTAATATTTGCTTTGAAAGAGGTTTGAAATATAGATATAGTCTCAAATTTATATATTGTAGCTTGAAATTTAGTCTTATTGTCAACAAAAGTTGTAATTGGCATGTTTAACTTTTATTTTAATTTAACTAGAATAAATTATTCAACTTGATTCAACTTTAATTTCATTTAACTTGATTCAATTTGGAAAGAAAAATTCAAATCAAGTTAGGATGATAAAGTTTAATTCGTCAACTCTACTAACTCAAGTGGTTTTTTTACTCAATTTGATAGAACGCTCTTCCCTAACTTCAATTATACTCAACTTACAAAGATTATTCAAACATACCGCACATATAATTACAAATAATTATAGTAATTCATAATAAAATAAATAATTATAATCAAATCTAATTATTAAATAAATTTTCAAATACACTAGTGGTTATCCTATTGGACAAAACATGTTAGCAAACAAAATTGATAAATATAAATAAATAAATATTTATATATATAAAATAAAATATAAATAGAATGATTTATATTTCAATTGTCAAATACGTAAACCAATAAAAACCGTAATAAAAAGTTGAAATCGAAAATAAGAATAGAGATTTACTAAACGTTGAGATCTGTTTTACACAGTTTCCTTAAGATAGATTCGGCTACTCCTACAGTACTTGGAAATAGTTGGTCGAATGTTTCCCAGGATACAACAACACAATGATCAAAGCAGTAGCACCTCTACAGCGATCAACGAACAGAAGTTACCTTTTTCTATCACCGGAACGTTAGAAAATATGGAGAGCAAAAGAAATTTGGCATGAGAGAGTATGAGTGTATGAAAATTTCTACAGAATTCATAGCCTTTTATGGGCATTTAGAATGGTGAAATTTTGGAAATATCCACAAAATCTTCCACTAAGCCAACAAATCAATTTGATTTAATGATTGGAATCAAATAAATAAAATAAATGTCTTTATATAAACAGATTATGTCTGCTGAGAAAAATAATTTTGTGTTGGGCTAAAATATCTATAGGCCCATCATTTCGCGTCACCCACGTCATGCGAATACGCCCTACCTTAAGGATTTGGACCTACACCCCCTTTGCACGCGAGGCAAGGCTCCAAACTTAGTCATTTAATTACCTTTCAAGAGGATTCCCATATATAAACACATCTCACACTTGGTATTTAACCAATGTGGGATCTAAGCTTTTTTTTTCCTCAACAAATATTTCCAAATAGCTTACTTTGAGCATCAATTTCTCATTCATCACTCAACCATTTTGAGCATCTGATATGCTGTTGTAAAGGTCTCATGGAGTAGAATAAGAAACCATAATTTTATGATTCAACTCTCCACCTTTACCTATTGATAATATGCCTTAAAGTTCCCATAAAATGCATTTTTTTCCAACGTATCCCTCTTATAATATTGTCTCCAAAATTTGAACCTGTATACTCTCATTGAAAATGCAACATGTCTTACCATTGTACTCCGAACATGAATAGATGTTGAATAGCTTAAGGTGACCATTTATCTATTTTTCAATCGACAGCTTGAGCAATTTTGGTTAGCTAGACCAAATTCAAATATTTGTAAAAGATATATCACCCATCTCTATAGTACTATCTTTTTCCTCTTGATCGTCTACTAAATTCTGTTGACTTTGCCTTATTTCTCTAACCTCTTTACGATTTCTACGAGCAGTCTTTTCAATCTCACTGTCAAAAAAAATAATGGATCCAATGAATTTCTTCTAGCCATAAACCAAAAGAACCTGGCAGAAGCAAACAAATAAAAAAATTAGAATATAAAAAAATTTTAAATTAAAAACAAAAATATTAAAATTAAAAATTAAAAATAAAAATGGCTAAATTAATAGAAATAAAGTTTTCTTAGTATTTTAGTTCCCCGACAACGGCGCCAAAAACTTGATGTCCACGAAACCAACTAAAAATTCGACAAAAGCAAGTACACCTATCGATAAATAGTGTAGATACAGTGAGCAAGATATCGTTCCCACGAAGACTAAAAGTACTAGTAATTACCGTCTTTCTATTATTTAACCGAAAAATTGGAATGATTGATTAAAACTAAAATTAACTAAAATAATTAACTAAGAACACGATAAAGAACAAATCAGGAAAATAATCAATTAACAACTAAGGAGCAAAACAATATCTAGGAAAGAATCCACCTAGTCTGCATCTATCATTATCAATCTGAATTAAACAATTTATTCCTTAATATCTTGATCCGTAGAAATCTCTAAATTATGCTAATATATCTCTTCAAAACTAAGAGCAACTGACTCTAGGTTGATTAATTGAAATTTCTTTCTAATTAAAACCCCTATTATCATATTAATTCGATCTATGGATTCCCCTATTAGATTTGACTCTAATCCAGTAGTTTATGTCATCCTATTTCTAGAATTGCATACAACTCCACTCAATTATGCTAGATCTCCTCTTAAACATGGTCCATTCCTCCTCTGAATTAAGCACACCAAACATGAATTAATAATCCGGAAATATTAAATCAAGAATTAAGCACACATAACTGAGAACAAGATTCAAGTATTTATTGCGTAAAATAGAAATCAAAAGACAAAATTCATCATAGGGTTCATCCCCCTTAAGTATTTAGAAAGTTAGTTCATAATCACGAATAAAAACATCTCAAAGATAGTATAACCACAAGAAATAGAGAAACTCATAATAAACTTCAAAGAAATCAAAAGGAGATATTCAATCTTGGTGAAAATCTGCTTCAGAGTCGGCTTCAATGGTATTTCCCGAGTTGTTTTCTTCAATATTCTTTGAGGACTCCCCCTCTCTTCTTATATTTAGTATATATAGGTCTTAAAATGCCTGAAAAACCTAAAAATTGCGTTTTTCCGCTTATTTGGAGTGTGAATTGTGAAATCTGCACAGTCTGGCACATGGTCGTATGGGAAGGCCCAGCCCGTGTGGCTCTTGAAATCTGCTCTAATTTTTCGATTTTTGCTCCGTTTTCGCTAGTTTTGCTCCCAAATGCTCTCATAAATATAGAAACATGAATTTAAAGGATTAGGAGCATAAAATTCACCATTTTGTATTGATTAATCATCCAAAAATGCATTAAGAACGGAATTAAAATATGTTAGTTTTGACACTTATCAATGACAATTGGAGGTAACATCAGCTCTTTTAGATATATACTATCGTTAATTTCGGTGATATTAAAAATAGCGGTGGTGTAATTAGTTATTGTAGTAACGAGATTAAATCCAATGATAAAATATATGTTTGAATACAAACACAACGATGGCAGTGAGATTTTATATGAAAATATCTATTAAAAGCATTAATTTAAAGATACCTAATAGGGATCTCATTTAGCTTTTCTCAATAGCTTGATGAGGATGTTCGATTTCGTCTGTATTGTATTACAAGATATCATCAAGTTCGGCAACCTTACTTAAATGAGTGAATCTGATGGAATATATGATGTAATGGCATCCGTAAAATTTGTTTTCATCTTGCATTCCATGATTGAGATGCTTGGAATCACTGATGATCTCTATCAAGCATTCCAGTATAAATCGCAGGATATACTAAACGCGATGCAGCTGGTGTCATCAATTAAAACGTTTCTCTAGAAATCCAAAGAACATGGGTGGGATCCTTTTATTTGAGAAAGTGAAGTTATTTTGTAAAAATCATGATATAGAAGTCCCCAATTTAAGTGCTCCATACAAAGTTGGTTGAGGTCGATCTCGTATCCAGAGAGATAACCTCACAATTTAGCATCACTATCAGTTTGATATATTCATTGCTAGTATTGATTTATTGCTAACAGAAATTAATTCACGCTTTAATGATGAGGTGGTAGAGTTACTTGTTTTTAACTCCGCTTTAGATGCACGTGATAATTAAAAAGATTTTTGGGTGGAAGATTATTTGTTAGCTTATGAATGATTTTTATTCGGACGATTTTACGGCACAAGAAAAACTACACACGAAAATTCAATTGGAGCATTTTTAACTTGGTCTTCATCAAAGCACGAAGTTGTAGAAAGCTTCTATAGTTGTCGAGTTATGTCAAGTGCTAGCTAAGACAAATAAGTCAAGTATTTATCCTCTTCTTGATAGAATTATTCGTCTTGTGCTAACTTTTCCTTTGTCTACTGCAACACAATCGAACGAGCGTTTTTAGCCATGAAAATTGTGAAGACAAGGCTTCACAACAGAATAGAGGATGATTTTCTTTCAACTTACTTGGTGGCATACATCGAAAAAGAGATAGCTCGAGAATTTTCAACAGATTCTATCATTGATGAGTTCGATCTTATGAAAAAGCTAAGCGTGAAATTTAGGATGCTTAGTATTGAGAAATAGGACTAAGGCCAAGTTTTTTAAATTTAATTTTTGGAATTATAATAATATTTATGAAAATTTTAGTATAGTATTAGTTATTCTTTTTTGCATATTGGAAAGAAATATTTAATTTTATATAGCGTGCTTTTTTCTTTTAATTTTTTTACAGTTAAATTGTTCATGTTTTTTAGGAAAATTAGATTGATTTGTTTGATAAGAAAAAAAAAAGTATCCGAGAAAAACTGACACTTTTTTATGTTAAAGAAAAGGTCGTTCAGATCTAGAAGTTTCACCCCCCTTGGAGTAAAATCATGAATCCGTCCCTACTGCCAGACCACTTCTCTTAATGACTCCAATAAATTAAATTGTGAACTCAAATTATAGTTTATAAGTCGGGTGCATGGGTGAGTAAAACTTGATTCGATTCAAAAAAAATATATTTTTTTTTAAATTTTTGAATTAATCAAATCAAATTATTTAGGTTTTTCGAAATAACTAGAATAAGTCATTCGATTTTTTTTTATTTCGAGTTGAATTTTAAAACTTGAATAATTTAAATAATTTTAACAACTTGATTAATAAATTAATGTAAACATCTCCTGGGTCCCTGATAATTTTGAAAATGTACAAATTGGTGCCTGTAAAAAACACAAAATTCAAAATAAACTTCAAAATATTTATAAAATATTGCTCTTTCAAAATTTTATAAATATATATTCAAAAAATAAAAAATTACTAAAAATATTTAGAAATATAAAAATGCTAAATTATAATTTTTTAAGAAAAAATCAAAATAATAAATTTTAGGTGTTTAAACAAATTATCAAATTAAGTTTGTCATACTAATTATTTTTTGTCTTTTATTTTGTTTTAAAAAAAAAGTTTTCAAATATATATATGATTTTTATGTTCTTTAACTTGTAATTTAGTCATATTGTCAACAAGGTTTATGACTAGTTTAAATTTTTTTTAATTTAACTCAAATAAATTTATTCGACTCAACTCGACACAAATCTTATTTCACTCGATTCGATTTAGAAAAATTCCAAATCAAATTAAGATAATAAAATAAGATTCTTCAACTGAACTAACTCGAATTTTTTACTTAATTTAACTTGATTCGGTTGGATGCTTACCCCTAGAAATATTCTAAAATCGAATTATTATAGTAAAAAAGTGCATTAAAATGGATTTTGACAGCATAAGCAGAATTAGAACTCAAAAACAGAAATAAAACCCTTCCCCAATTTCTCACTAATGAAACTTGTTCCAACCAATAACAAAGCACTAGCAAACCACTGTAATTTTATTAGCACATTAAAGTTATTTAATTAATAAATGTCTTTAAATAAATTTTATTTTATTTAAAATTTTCCAAACCAGCATGACAGAAAAAAGTGTGTAACAACATGTTTTTGTTGTTTGTTTTACTTTTTAAAATTTATTTACTAAGATGGTTATATTCCAAAATACATTACAATTATTAAGGATGTTTACAACCAACAAAGATTCAACAATACTAAAATGTAAAATTGACCTGGACTAAATTAAAATGCCGCTCATCAATTTCGACCCGATATTAAAGAGAAATTGACACATTCGTCTCATTCTGTTGTCATCTTTAAGTAAATAACATGTTTTTAAGAGTATAATAAAAAAATTTATAAAATATGTGATAGTTTTGTAATTCTATGTGGAGTTAAAATTATAGAATTTTATGTAAATTTATTTTCATTATTAGTTCAACCATCATTTTCTATTTCGGTACCTTGATTTATTAAAATTATTTGCAATTTGTAACAAATTGTCAGATTTCTTAATAATACATACTTGACCATCCTTCAACAAATGTAATTGGGTGCCCATTGATGTAGCTTTCAAAATTAATAGATAACTTGGTTACTTTTGTGAGGAAAAGATTAAATGGAATGAGCGCTAAAAAGGGCATATTTATAAGAAGTTTAAAGTGAGCTATCGAAATCCTGATTAAGCTCGAAAACTTACTCAAATTCGTAAAAAAGGATTCAAAATCCATTCATACACTCCTATAATTCCTATAATGATTCCCTGCAATTTCTCTTAATGTTTGGGAAAAGATGGTACTAACCTTGTTCCATCCTTGAGCAAAACATGACACTGGTTTATATATAAATCAAATTAAACTGAACTTTGCTCCATATTACCTATGATAACAACCCAACAGAAGAAAATATGATAACTGATTTCAAATTGTGCTTCATCTAAACAAACTTGAAGTGTTCAAGCATTAATAACATAATGAAAAGCAAAAGCCATGAGCGTTGTCAGCAAATTAATACATACAGATCTGTAGAGTTGTAACTTGTCTATTTCACAAAACGCAAGCTTGGAATATCATTAAAATGATTCAGTCAACATGGTGAGCAGTGCTATATCATAAAAGCAGTTCAAGTGGAGGCTAAAGTTGCATTCAGATTCTTTACATTGTAGGGCTTGTTCATTGTAAATCTTACCACACTCTTTACATAGAGGGCAATCCCATATGTTTTTCACAATAGTGAGCGGATGTGGGTGTTCATGATAAAAACCCACATCAAAGTTACTTCCAAGTTTTAGAAATGAGTGCTCCCCAAGAGCACATCCAGAATGGAGAGAGTTATCACATTCAACACAGTAATAAAACCAATAATTTGAGTCCCTTTCATACTCACACAAATTACAATAATGTTAAGAATAATCAAAATCATCAAAACAAGTCAGAGTAAGAGGATGTCTATCATGATTGTACCAAGTCGTGAGTGGTAGCGTGGCACATTCTAGATCTAAAGTGAAATCACAACGCTTTATGCATCTATATGCCATGTTCCATGGGTCTCTTTTTATATGACAAGCATTGCAATTCGCTGAAAAGTTGTGTACAAGGAACAATGAATGCTCATGACTTGGATGCTCCAAAGTGTCTAATAATAAAATATATTGAATGTCACATTCAAATTTGCAACCTTTATCATTGCATTTGTAGCTAAATCCATGGTGAAGTCTTCGGCAAGCACAACATCTTGAAGAAAGCATTGTGTATGAATTTGTGAGTGTAAGCAAGTTCTTGTGAAATGGGTGTCGTTTTTTTCTCCACAGTTCAGTGCATTCTTTATGGAGAAAAAACTTGCATTGCTCACAACTATAAAAGGGAGTTGAGATAGGCCTCATACACCCATCACATTGGCCATCATCATTCATCTCCCCACTAAAAGTGAGTCTTAAATTGTGATCATGGTAGGCATGTTTGATCTCAACTGCTACCGTATTCTCTCCAAAACTCATTTCTTCAACAACATCGGTAATCCAATTTATAGATTCATCAAGAGCTTCCATGGACCTCTCATCATAGTCTTCCGGGGTACTTTTTCCATCCCAAATTGCTTTATCTGTTGCACAATGCACATGAGCAATATAACCGCAATCAGAAGCATTGCAATGGTAACTGCCATACCTCGTATCGACTTCCTCGTAACAAATTCTGCACAACTCATCTTGTTGCGGAAGAGAATATGAATGGGAAATAACATGATATAATAATACTTACAGTGAAGACAATAATAAGCGAATCCCGTAGACTCCCTGCCACAAAAACCACACATCCACTTCCATCTACCCTTGTAAGGAGATTTAGGCAGAAGAGTGAGAAGGTGTTGAGGGTGGAAAGGATGATTAAGGTGGGGAGTTAACTCTAACTCCCCACATCTCTTATGAAGATAATACTTAAGAGTCATTGCAGCCATAGCTTGGACCGTCTATAAGTTTCCCACACCCAAAGCAATTGTCTTCTTCTTGACATGAAACACTGTGATGTTGAATGAAGAACAAAGGATGGTGATGGGTGAAATGTTGAAGTTCCATCCCCTTTTCTTATTCTTTGACACAGTGAGATCCATTAGATGAAAACTTGGTTCTGGTTAAGACTCCTGCTTACCAAATTGCTGAGAGGAAGAAAGCAAATGGGGCTAAAACAAGGGTGTTAAAGATGATTAAAATACTAAGTTGTTAACAAGCGTAAGCATTGTAGTTAAAATGCTTAGTGTTCACCACAGTCTACAATTTACAACTTCAAGAAAAGAGCTAATATTTTTGTTGAGGGTGGAAAGGATGATTAGGTATTTTGGAATTGCTAGGAACTTAATGTTAATCCAATACGCATCTCACCATATCATTAGGGGAAACACTATTAATCTCTTTCCTCAATAAGAAAAAAGAAGAAATGCTAAACAAAGGGAGAGCCCACCAGCCATAAAGCCTGGCCGTACGAAATTAGCACATAGGAATCCAAAGGCCGAAAAGGCAAAATAGGAATCTAAAATATCTTTTTCCCTCAAAACCCAATAATTAAATTAAATAAAAGTAAATTATTTTAATGACAAATTCCTTAATTGTATTTTAACTATATTTAGTACAGTTTTTATAATAATGGATCACTTTTAACTGTTATTTTTATTAGGGTTCAGCGTTCAATCGAATCGAGTGAAAAAATTTCGAGTTCACGAGTCTTATTTTATCATCCTAACTTAATTTGATTTTTTTTTTCGAATTGAGTCAAGTTGAATTGAGTGAAATTGTTCAAGTTAAATTAAAAAAAATAAACATGTCAAATAAAAATAGTGTTATAATATAATTAATTCCATATTAGAGCACATAAAGTTGAAACCATATATATTTGAATTTTTTTGAAAAGCAAAATAAAAAAAAAAAGATACTTGAGTATGATAAATTTGAATCATTAATTAGGTCCCAAAATTATTATTTTAGAAAATTTTAATTTTTTAGTTTTTTTAATCCATTTTTTAGAATTTTTATAATTTTTTTAGAATATAAATTTTGAACTTTTTATAAATATTTTGAATTTTTTTGTATATTTTGTTGAGAGAAATTAATTTGTTTATTTTCAAAGTTGACATGATTAAAAGGGTATTTACACTAATTACTTAAACTCGAATCTCGAATCAAGTTATTCGATTTGACTTGAATAATTCGATTCTATTAACTTAAAATTTAAATTTATTTTTTAGTTTTTTCGAATCGAATTAAGTTTTGCTTGTTGTTAATTTTTATATGGAAAATATTGAAATTGTTATCACATATAAAAATTTTGGCCAAATAGTAAGAATAAAATATATAGAAAAAATCATCCAAAATTCCAGAGCGCGTAAAGGGATAAGATTGGGAAGACCCACAACCCATGTGCTCTGGCTTCACTGAAGTAATCTCAACAAATGCATTTGGAGTTGTGACTTGATTATGATGTCACCTCCCAATTTGGATATCTTAAATTATAAAACAAATTTATTTTTAATGAATAAAAAGTTATTACATTTTAATTTACATTCATCCAATCTTATATTTTCATTTACAATTTTACATTTTAGAATGAATTTTTTTTTAAAATTGTGTCGAGATATCATAATAAGCTTAATAATAAATTTGGTCATTAACGTTTACATATTTTACTAATTTTTTTTTTTTACTTTTGACTTATTCGAATTATATAATTTGAGTTATTCAATTTTTTGAACCAACTCAAATAAGTAATTCAGTTTTTTGAGACGTAGTCAAATTGAATTTTTATAATTTGAATAAAAAAATAGGTGTAAATTACATTTGGGTCCCTATCAGTTTCGAAAATGAATAAATTGGTCCTAATAAAAACAGTACAACAAAATAAAATTAATCTTCAAAAATTTAAAATATCTATAAAAAAATTACAGAAAATATAAAAATTAAAAATTATATAAAAATGTTCAATTGTGAAAAGATTTTTTTTCCAAAATGGTAAATTTGAAAACTTAAAATAAATTATCAAATGAAGTTTACCATAGTAAATTATTTTGTTATTCTAATATTTGCTTTGAAAAAGTTTTCAAATATATATAGTCTCAAATTTATATATTGTAGCTTGAAATTTAGTCTTTATTGTCAACAAAATTTTTAATTGGCATGTTTAACTTTTATTTTAATTTAACTAGGACAAATTATTTGACTTAATTCAATTAGAATTTCATTTTACTTGATTCAATTTGAAAACAAAATTCCAAACCGAGTTAAGATGATAATGTTTAACTCACCAACTCAACTAACTCAATTCGATCGAACACTCATCCCTAACTTCAACTACACTCAATTTATAAAGATTATACCGCATATACAATCACAAATAATTATAACAATTCATAATAAAAATAAATAATTATAAACAAATCCAATTATTAAATAAATTGTCAAATACACTAATGGGTGTAAGGAAAATATCCAAGTAACCTAAGATGTAACGTTGGGGTCAATAAAATATGTAACATCTCATGTCTTTCTATAAAGAATGCTCTTAAATATTACTATTTAGATAAATAAACATTTTGAGGGGTTTTGGATCTCTATTTGGTTCGATTTTGATGATTTGATATTGATATTAAAATATTTTATAAAATATAATATTAAGGTTTCAATTTATATATATAAATTTATTATGAATATTGAAACACCCCACACCCGGCCCACGAGCCTGAACCGGATCTGGTATGTTCCTTAAATAAATCGGTTTTCAATGTTCTAAATGACTTAGAGAAAATTTGTGTAATTTAAAAAAAATTGTTTTGGGTTGGGCTTAATTTGAAACCTAGTTAATAAATTCTGGAAATCCAACTTAAATAAGGTGACAAAATAATTTTTGGGTTTATTATTTTAAAAGAAATAAATTTACTTATCTTTAATCAAACATAAATTGTATCATATTCAAATAAAAATAAATGTAAATAAAGAAAATCCAATTGGGCCTTATGGCCTTATTACATCATTCAAACCTAAAATAAAGTTTAAAGTACTAAAATTTCATAAAGTCCAAATTCCAAATAATTTCTTCAAGCGATGCATGGCCACCTTTAGCTCCCCGCCGACCCGGTCCATTACCGCTCATCACCTGAAAAATAATTCCCCAACGGGTGAGTCAACAGACTCAATGTGTACATAGTACTAATTTCCAACAAATCGTGCATACAAGTCATATCAATATCATGTTCATACAAAATAAAGGATGATGCAACCCAAATCTAAACCTATTTGTCCATCCGCTACACACCACCCGTACCAACTCAGCACACCGCGGGGACTACTAAGTCGACCCTCCATCCGCTACACACCATCGAAGCGCGTCATTGCGATCGACGTGCTCATCGCCCACTTATGTTGTGTCATTAGACATCTTTGATTCACTAGATGTAACGAAGTTACCACTTTTCACTTTATGTGACCGTAGTCACCACTTTACGTTGGTGAGACCGTAGTCATCACCTTCACTTTCTTCCTCCACAAATATCCCGAATGCCCCAATTATTTCATAACATATTTCACATACTTAATTTTCATTCATGTTACTAATCACATGTTCAAACTATATCACATTCACAATCCTATCAAAAGTAGGAAACGTGCACAGGTACTCCTTACCACATTTGTGGTGCTTAGCCACATTCACATACTGTTACATATTTACATATCTAATGATTGCCATGCAATTTATTGAAAGTTAGTAAGAGTACACACCTTTTTAAGCTTAATAGTTTCCGTGAATTCCAGTAGAGCGATCTACCGATCTAGATCTTTCACTCCTATATTCGGCCATTAATTAAAACATATAAATAAACCTATTTGGTCTTAAAACCAAATCCTACTAGAAGTAGAATTACTTACCTAGTTGCCGAATTGCTTTAATCAAGTCCCAACAATTGCTAGAATTCCTCTTCCTTGAAATCGGCTAATACTAGGTATGTAACCATGTCGCTTTTGCTTTTGAAATAATGGAAAACACTTAAACAAATTATGCCTTGGCCGAATATCCCTTACCTTATGATGGGATTCCAAATCAAGAGGATTCCTTTATAAGCTGTTGAAATCCTATAACTTCGTGTTAGATTAGATCTAACTTTGAAAACGTGAATCATAATCTTTAACCACATATTTATATTTATAATCCTTACCTTAGATCCTTAGATTTCCCAAAAGATCCCCTTTTGATGTTGTGGATGATTGCCCTCTTTCTTAGAATCCACAAAGATTCAAATTTTGATGAGAGAACGGAGAAGAAAATAGAAGAAAAAGAGAGGGATTTCTCGCTTAATGAAAATTCGGCAGAGAGGGTTTTGCCTAGGAGAATTTCTGAGAGAGAGGAAGAGGAGCAAGTGTTGATGAGTAGCCCTCCTGTCCTCCTTTTATAGCCAAAGTTATCACCTAGGAGTCCTTTACTTGGCCACCACTCCTCTTTTGATAATATTATCTCTTTTATTTAAAAGATAAAAGCCTTTAATCCATCAATTATCTCTCAATTATCTCATCGTAAAATAATCCTTTATTTATCTCTTATTATTCACATATTTATGTGAATAAAACTCCTTTATTTATCTCTTATTATTCACATATTTATGTGAATAAAACTCCTTTATTTCTCTCTTATTATTCACATATTTATGTGAATAAAACTCCTTTATTTATCTCTTATTATTCACATATTTATGTGAATAAAACTCCTTTATTTATCTCTTATTATTCACATATTTATGTGAATAAAACTCCTTTATTTATCTCTTATTATTCACATATTTATGTGAATAAAACTCCTTTATTTCTCTCATATATCCAAGTTTCCCGAAATGTTCAAGTTTCCATTTTTGGATCATTTCCAAAAATGTTTAGGTTTCCAAAAATGTCTAAGTTTCCAAAATGTCCATTTCCATTTCCATTTTCATTTCCATCTCCATTTTCATTTCCATTTTCATTTTCATTTCTATTTTCATTCATTTTTAGGTTTCCAAAAGTATCAAAAATTTATTCATAATACTTAAGACTTGTCATTTCATACAATTGATCCAAAATGCATAGGCCCTTCCTAGGATGTTACGCTTCTACTACTCTCTTAAATAAAATTTCGTCCTCGAAATTTCCTAACTAAACAGATTGAGGGTATTGCTTGTCGCATTGTCTCTTCCGGCTCCCACGAAGCTTCTTCCGATCCATGATTGCGCCATAACACCTTGACTAAAGGCACCGACTTCTTTCGTAGTGCTTTCACGCCACGCCCAAGATCTGAATCGGCTCCTCCTCGTAGGATAGATCCGCCTTAACTCCACTTCTTCAACAAAATACCACATGAGACGGATCCGATCGATAGCGACGTAGCATGGACACATGAAATACGTCGTGCATTTGATGCAACTCGTGGCAACTCCAATTGGTATGCCACCGCCCAACTCGCTTCAAGATTTGATAGGGCCCTATAAACCTTGGGCTTAGCTTCCTTTGCGGCATCGAACCGCATAACCTTCTTCCAATGTGAGACCTTTAGAAACACTTGGTCTCCTACTTCAAACTCAATTTATTTCCTCTTAAGGTCTCAAGCGTCGATTTACTTCGCTATCGAAGCTTCTTTCAACCGTGCCTGAATTAATTCCACCTTCTCCTCGCCTTCCGCCACTAACTCTGGACCCAAAACGCGGCGTTCTCCTAACTCGGTCCAACAAGTTGGTGTTCTACATTTCCTTCCATACAATGCTTGAATGGTGCCATCCGAATGCTTGCCTGATAGTCCGTTGTTGTAGGCGAACTCGGCTAGAGGCAAGTAATCTTCCCAACTTCCTCGGAAATCCATCACACACCTCTTAGCATATCTTCCAACACTTGTATAACCTGCTTCGATCGCCATCGATTGTGGATGAAAAGCCGTAGTGAAGTCTAGCTTAGTGCCTAATGCTTGATGAAGTGCTTTCCAAAATCGAGACGTAAACCTTGGTCTCTATCGAGATGATCGACATCGGTACCGTCGTGTAGCCTCACGATCTCCGCCACATATAACTTGGCTAACTTTTGAAGGGAATAGTCGATCCTCACAGGGATAAAATGTGCGGACTTGGTCAAACGGTCCACTATCACCCATACCGAGTCCTTCTTAGTGGGCGTAAGGGAAGCCCACTAACTAAGTCCATGGTAATTCTTTCCCACTTCCATTGGGGAATCTCAATTGGTTGAAGCAATCTGATGGGACTTGGTGTTCACCTTTTACTTGTCGACATGTCAAACATTTCCCCACAAATTCGATCACCTCTCGTTTGTGTCGACCACCAAAATTGTTCCCTTAGATCTCTATACGACTTGATGCCTCGGGGGATGCATAGCATAAGGACTACCATGCGCTTCCCGAAGAATCCTTTGTCTCAACTCCTTATCCCCAAGATACAAATCTTTTCCTTGTAGCACAAGCACTCCTTCATCATTGACGCCATAATCCTTTAATCCTCCTTGCCGCACTTGCTGTAACTTAGTACTTAAGTCCTTATCCGCCAATTGTCCCTCTTTCACCTCCTTCACCAAAGTTGGCTTGACTTGTAACTCGCCAACAAAGCCTCCGTCATCATTTATTTCTCTCTTATTATTCACATATTTATGTGAATAAAACTCCTTTATTTCTCTCTTATTATTCACATATTTATGTGAATAAAACTCCTTTATTTATCTCTTATTATTCACATATTTATGTGAATAAAACTCCTTTATTTATCTCTTATTATTCACATATTTATGTGAATAAAACTCCTTTATTTCTCTCATATATCCAAGTTTCCCCGAAAATGTTCAAGTTTCCATTTTGGATCATTTCCAAAAATGTTTAGGTTTCCAAAAATGTCTAAGTTTCCAAAAATGTCCATTTCCATTTCCATTTTCATTTCCATCTCCATTTTCATTTCCATTTTCATTTTCATTTCTATTTTCATTCATTTTTAGGTTTCCAAAAGTATCAAAAATTTATTCATAATACTTAAGACTTGTCATTTCATACAATTGATCTGAAAATGCATAGGCCCTTCCTAGGATGTTACAAATATATTAAATTTTATCATGGTTGAACGGAAATATTTGTATTATAAATAACAGGATTTTTATATGAATTTGTTGATTTTGTGTTTGATTTTTAAATAATATTTTTTATTTTTTTATTCGAAGATTATATAGATGTATGAAAAAGAATGAAAATACACTTATAATTATATAAATTACCCTTCAAAGTAAAAATATTTTAGTAATTTTACAATTAAATTGATGCCGAGTTGACTCATAACATTAACTCAATCAACCACTTTATATATATAAAGTAGGTACAACTAAAAGTAACAAAGTGAACATTAAAAATAAAATTTTAATTGAGTGGTAAATTTAAATTTTTACTAATCTAATTAATGTGGATTCAAATTCTATAATATGCATATTTTTATTATTTTTTGTTAAAAGAAAATAAAAAACTAAAATATTTTAAATTAATTAAATTAATATTAATTTATAATACAACCCAAACATTGAGACAAAATAAAGCACATTGAATAAGAAACAAACCAAATATATTTCAATTCAACTAAACATATAAAGAGACACTCCCCAATCCATTACTACATTTCAACACTTGGGCTGCGGGCTACATCTTTGTGCAGCCACTTCAGTCCTCACCTATTTTTCTTCACTTTTCTCCCTTACCACTAAACTAAAATTAAAATTAAAATTAAAATTAAAAAAAAAACCTTAATTCACACCACAGAACAATACAAAGCAAAATAAAAGTTAAAACTTAAAATTTCAATTGACATCCATCCCCAAAAACCCTATTCCTTAAAAAAGAAGTGTGAGCAACACCAAGTCCAATTGGTTAAAATGGAACTTCACCCTAGATCAAGGGTAAAAATGGTGTGATGGATTATGGTGGGAAAACTTCAATTCCTTTTTTCTAATAAAACCCTAAACTTTGTTTAAAGTTCTATGGGGCTAAACTTAATAATTGCTAACTTTTTTTTTTTTTTGGGAGGGGTTGCAAAATCCATCAAACCCTGAAATTTTTGCCGGTGAATGTTTGACCAAACTGCCAATGGGCAGGAACGATGTTCCAAGAGGTAGAAGTGCGCCTGTCACTGCCTGTCACCCTGAACGATAGTGATTGACCAACCAAAACTGCATTTGACTGCCAGTTCTGACCCCAGTTCCGGCTCATGCTCATCCAACCGGTCCTCGAGCCTTTCACGCTCACCTTCACGATATCCCCTGCACCCGCGACATTGGAGATCAACACCAAGTTGAAGTAACGGAAGCCATTGATTGTGAACCTTATCCCTCCCCTCTTCCGGCATGGCACCCTGGGTAATTATATAATAACCGTGAGCCCTTTTGTTTTAACATGGAACACGGAGCATGATTGTTGGTTTTTGTTCAACAAGACAAGAATTAAGGTTCCAAAATTGGTCTGCAAGTACTTTGGAGACTGTGCAGTCGTCCTCTCATTTTATAATGAATGTTTTTTAATTAAATAAAAATATATTCACATGTACCAACATGTTACTCTAAACTTAAGTCCAGCTCATCTCAGCTCAATTTCGATCCGATAGAAAAAAATGTAAGGTTAGTGAGTAAATGAGGAAAAAGAAAATGGGTATTTTGGTAAAATTCAAAATGGCCACAGATAGACAGTAATAACTCTTCCGCTCTGACACAGACCTCACCCAAGCTTGCATCATAAATACGACACACACTCTTAATCTTTTATAAAATAGACTTCCTATGCATTAACCCCATTAATTAAACATTTAATATTTGTGTAAGCCAAAATAGATAGTATTGTTAATAACTAAAACTGAGGTTTCATTCCTCGTTTTGATCCTTCAACTTCAATTCGTTTCAATTTAACCCTTCTAATCAAATTCTCTTTTTCAGTCCACCTGTTCATTTTCACATTAAATGCAACAAATTGAAATTTTCTGTAGTTGAAGGACTAACGTAAAATTTAACCATTCTGGTCTAATTAACCAAAAACTAAATAAGAAACAGAGCACAAACCGGCGGTAGGAAACGGGGACAATGCCGGCACGGTACTCAGCAATCTTGAGGAACATGGGCATGGCAAGGTCAAAGTGAGTGCGAGGAGGGTTGCACCACCCCCCATTGTCGTTTGGGAGGGCATAGTTTGGTGGGCAAAAGTTGGTCGCCGTGATGAAGATGGATGGGCTCCCCGAATGACACCACTTTGGGTCACTGCCACACTTTATCTCGAAGCAAGCACCGCAGCTTAACCCGTTGTTGAACAATGCCGTGCTCAGTGCCGCCGTGCTGACTCCGTACCCTTGGCTGTACAAGTTCCCATAGCCACAAGCCCCGCCTGCAAGGAAAGAAAAATGTGAAATAAGGACTGGGTTCTTTAGAAGCATTTGAGGGATAGGAGTGAAATGAGGCAAAAATGGGGGGTTAATGAAGGTACATATAACATACCCATGGTGCCCGAAGCATCAGCACCGCCGTAGAAGGTGGCATGGGCATTTTGCCATGCTCCACCAGAGTAAACTCCTGGGATTCTAGCTTCACCCATCATCCACATTGAAGAGATAAAGATCAAAACGCTTATTACATTCACCATTGCCATTTTTTTCCCCTTCAACACTATGATAAAAGTCTAAATCTTCGCTCTCCTTTTTATAATAGAGAGGCAGTGAGGGTTATAGCCAAAGAGAAATGGGGGTTGAAGGTGAGTGTTAAGGGATAGGGTGAAGGGGGGGTACTTAAAGAGGAGGGGGTCTATCTCTTCAAGGATGGATTTAGGGCCCCGTTGTTAGGAAAATTCAAACCAATCATCATTAATGTTGCTTTTGTTTGAAACCAATTTATATTTTTTCTCAAAAGTATTCTTCTTAAAAAAATTGTTTAATTGTATTTTTTATTAAAAATTGAGATTAATCTTTTTAAAACATATCCATACATATTGTATTACCATTGAATTAAGATTTTTGTTTAAATTTTATTATATGTGATTTTTGTCTAAATTTATTTTGATTTAACGTTATACATACCTAAGTTTTATTAGGTATAATTTTATCTAAATTTATTTAAATTTATATTTTAATTGTCAATTTAATCATAATACATGAAGATTGATTTTTAATTATTATTTGTAATTATATAAAAGAAAGGAAAAGAAGAAACTCCATCTACCAATTTATAAATTGTGTGAACCAATATAGGAAGGTTATATGGATCAAAGCTTTAACGCACTAACATAAGTCCCCCGATGGCGCTTAACAATTAACAAAGCATCTATAACGTGGAGATAGGGACCCACTTAATCCCGTAATCGTCGGCTCTTATAGAACAGCCCGCCGGACTTTTAACTGTGAGACTGAGTGGGGCACATACTATGCCAACCACTCGCCGCCATACTTTTTTTTTTGCCCTTAACACCCCGTCGTTTTTTACGATATATTTCTATTTAAATTTATATCTAAATTATTTCGAGTCTAAATTCATTCCTTAATTTATTTTTGTAACACTATTAAAATAAAATGAGATCGACTAAATATAGTGTTAGACTTGGCATATATGTCTATTTGATATAATCATAAACACGATTTTTTTATGACTTTAATTAATATTATCAAACGGTAACCACTGTTAGCCAATGTTGATCGATGATCAAATTTATTGTTGACCAAGAAAGTTAATGTCAACCAATGTCAATTAATTTTTTATTAAAATAATGTAATAAATAGAATTTGCTTACATGGCAAGTATATTTAGTTGATGATGTGAATGTGCACCACGTGTAACAACCTTATTGTTTCACGTCATCTCATTTCAATAATGTTACAAAAATGGATTGAAATGTATGATATGAGTCAAATTCATGTACCAATTTAAATAAAAAAATTAGTATCAAATTGAATATTAAAACCAAATTTAAATATTAAAAGATATATTTTTCTTTTCAAATTAAAATTATCCTTCTTTAATTATAAAAATTTAAGATGTAAAACGATGCATTTATACTTGACAATTGGACTTGTCAAGTTAGTTTTGAGGCGAGTCAATTTAAATTGAGTTAATTTATATTCTAAACTTTCTTGAATTATTTTGGATTAATTAAATTTAGGTTAACATCAAGCCATTTCAAATTTTTATTATTTTAGATTTGAATTTGAAATTTAAATTTTTTGAATAAACTCATTTTAATTTCAAATTATTTTAAATTAGAATTATAAATATATTGAAGTTGATAACCTTCAATTCTCTATTACGAGTCAAATTTGACAGCTAAATGTAGTTTATAAATGATATTTTATTTTTCAATAAAAAAAGGACAAAAACATGAAAAATTATGATTTCATTTTTCAAAGAACATGCATGCTTAACTACGAGTTTTGTCAATTAATGCACATTATTAGGTTACAAAAGCACGAAAATACTCTCTTTTTTTTAAAGAACACAGCAAAAGTTGGATTTCGACAAAAAGATTAAGTTAGGCATAATTGTGTCTATTATGTTTTTACCTTCATGAAGATTTGACAATCCAATGGTTTAATTCAAAGAATAATTAGACTAAAGAGAGCTATCACTTATCTATAAGTCGATAAAGATGGTTTAGTTTAATGTTTTGAGAAGATTAAGGTAATGCTTTTTGACCATTCAATCAAGTAATCGAATTTACTTGATCAATCTATTTTTATAGTGATGATTGATTTTAATTGATATAGTATGTGTTGGGATTTAGTATCTTTAGTGTTGTGATATCGTCATTCCTTCTATACTTGTAATTTTTCGAATAAATTAGTTTAATAAACTCCATCATTATCATTAATATCTATTGTATGTGATCCAACCCATGATTAGCTTTAATTAAGACTTAAATAACTTGTTGTACAAGGCTAAAAATTAATGGATTATCTCTTTCAACAAGATAAGGAAATTGAATTGAATAAATAACTTATTTATGTCCTACTTTATTTACCACCGTTATACTCTCAATGCCCACTGTCAGTATCACTGCTCCCTGTTTCTTGCAATTATCGATTTGCCTCTTCAATATCTATTATTTGGAATTTTAAAATTTAATTTCTATAATTTAATTTTAATACATTGAATTCATCTACTTGTAATGATGTAATAATCTTCATGTGATCAATAACACTATTTAAAATTTCCATTAGTCACATTAAAGTGTTAATTATAAAAAAAATATAGAAGAACTTTTTTTTTATCTTTTTAACATTTATTGTTTTTGTTAATTTAATCCTTATTTTTGAAAAATACATAAAAACTCTTTAAAAGTAAAAAAAATATATATATATATAATTTTCAAATTTTAAAAAAAAAATAAAGTATTATTTACTCTTTGAGTGATAATGAGGTTTCTCCAAAATCTAAGCTATATGTTCAGTCTGTATTAAATCAAATACGTTCTGACTTTCTGTTTTTTGTCCAATTGGACATATTGTGTTGGAAATTGTAATAGAGCCGATAAATTATTTTGGATTTGAGCCGTTTGAGTTGGGGTTGAAATTTAGGTTTTTCAAATCAAGTCGATATGAGTTTAAATATTTCAAATTTTGATCACTTCATATTCAAGCCATCTCAAAGTTACTTTCTCAATTCATTTTAGTTAATTTTGGATTGTTTTATGTTTGAGTTATTTCAAATTTAGATGAATTTAAATTTAAATCAATTTAACTTAAGATTGATCAAGTCGAATTTTTAGATACGAATCAAGATTGATTAATCAAATTTTAATTAACAAAATCATACATTTAAAAATAATTATAAAAATAGACTTGAAATTTTATAACTTCATTTTTCAAACAACATGCATGCTTAACTACGAGCTTTGTCAATAAATGCACTTTATTAGGTTACAAAAGCACGAAAATACTTTATTAGTCGGATTTGTACAAAAAAGAAAGAAAGAAAGAGATTAAGTTAGGCATAATTTGCCTACTCTTCTTTTCTACGTGAAAATTTGACGATGGTTTAATTGAAAGAATAAGTGGACTAAATTATCACTTATCTATAAGTGCAGAAAGTAGCTTTAGTTTAATGTTTTGAGAAGATTAAGGTTATGCTTTTTTACTATTGTTCTGCAAATTTGATATAATGCTAATATATTAAATGCTTAATCCACATTTTAGTGCTCGAGTCATATCCGTTTTTTCATTTTAGTATTTAATTTTTTTTGTCATGGTTTGATATTTAAATTATTTTGTCACATCTTGAAAATCAGGTCAATAAAAATTGGGTTAATGAAACCAAGAGTAATCACGTTCTGTTTTTAAATTAGGGTTGTAGGAAAATTGTCAATGTAATTAATCTAGTTCAGTGGTTAAGTGTTGTAAGTAGTGTGTGAGAGGTTATGGGTTTAAATAATTTTCCTTGAGTTTTGTTAATTTATGCCCAACCCCTCACTTTGTATATTAGAGTTATATATTATTTTTGCTCAATTGATGTTTAAATGAGCTTGTTGGTTTAGTGGTAAGACTTTAACTTAACCTTTGATCTTGTGTTTGAATCTTTATACATGCAAACGAGAATATTTTGCTTCTCACCTAGGTTAGGATTTTATTTTTAAACTTTATTTTATTTTATTTTTGAGATGATTTCCCAAAAATCTCTCTCTTTCCCTCCTCCACTTTGCCCTTTCACTTTTCCCATCTTTCTCTCACGTTGGTTTTCTTTTCCCCTTGCTTTCTTTCTTTCACTTGTTACGGTAAAGGAAAAAAATATAACCTTTTGCCGATTATTCCATGTTTTTTCAATACATTTTTGTATTCGTTTGTGTTCCTTTTGATTCTTCATTGACACTTCTTTTACGTGGTGTTGTTTGCACGTTTGAGAAAGTTCGGTTATGTCTCGTTTTGTTGTGATATATCATTCTTGAGATTAGGAAGTAAGTTTTTGGTTTAACTGTTTGGTACTGTTAGGAGGAGATTGTGACATGAGCAATTTTCCGTTGGTGAACTAAGGATTTTGAATCTGTCGCTACGGTTTTGGGTAAGTAATCGATTGCTGAAAGGTTGATTTTCGTTTTGTTAAGGCTTTGGTAGCGATTGTGGCCGAATTAATGGTTTAAAATTTGATGTTTCATTGCTAAGATTGTCAGTTTTAATCATCGTTTTAGGTTCTGGGATCTTCGTGGTTATAACGACATTGAAAAAACGAACAGGTGTGTAATGGAAACCTCAAAAAATAGCGAACGAAGTGATGCCGAAAATCTTATAGTCGACGTCACATAGCCGTGTGCCAAGCCATGTGTGTCACATGGGCTGGGTTAGTTGGCCTGTGTCGGCCACACGGGCATGTGGGCCATTTTTCGTAAAATTCTGTTAGGGTTGTATTTGAAGTGCAATTCGAAATTAGTTATATCATAGGCTCCGAAATGTGTTATGTATGTATTATGAATACAAAATCTAATATTCTACCTCTGTTAATGAGATTTCTAAAAGCATTATATTAACTACTGGTATGGTATGTGTAACATTCAAGAGCATATCTGTGGTATAATTTTTGCTTTTGATTTGTAATTTGAGAATATGTTTAAGCATGATTCATTTATGTGCATCTGAGTATGTAATACGTTTTGGCATGTGCATTGGGGTGAGATATTGATATGATGGAGGAAGTGTTCTAGCAGTTTAACTGCATACTGATATTAGTAAGCCATCGTTGTCGAGTAACCAAGGCCGGTCATCATTGCCGGGCAACTCAGGATGACTTAATTTGCGGTTTGACCACATCTGATATGGTGGCTTGACCACACTTATCTGATTCTGGCGGATTACCATATTATATCGGACAACTTGATTGCGATATTCTGAAAAGTGACATACACTCATTTATTAGTGTGGGGGATTGGATGGGTATTCATTACCCTAATTGGTGTGTACGGATGGACGAAGATGGCATGTAGCAGATGGAGGTAGGATCTGTATCCGCATCTGCATCTATATCTACATTTGTGTCTATATCAGTATCTGCAACTATATCTGTTTCTGAAATGCATTTGTATTCGTATTTGTTATCGTATTTGTATTTGTTCTGTTGTATGGGTTGAGTTGCACACTGAGCTCATTAGCTCACCCCTTTGTTTTCATCTTCTCAGGTAATCGACAAACTTAGAACTGGATGGCAGGTGGAAACTCGGAAACTAGATTTTTTCAAAAAATTGGTTTTTTAATGGACTTTGTGTTAATTTGGACTTTTTTTTTGGATTTTTCGGACTGTAATTTATTTTGGAATTTTCTCTCCCTCATGAACTGCTATATTGTATTTTAAAACTATAATTTTACAAACTTCAAAGTATTAGTTTACAAAATAAGTCACGGTTTTCAAAATTTGACACTAAAAAAATTTCCACTGCAAAATCAAGTAATCACTTAAGTGTTTTTTATAATAAAATCAAACAGATTTAATGAGCATTTTTCTAAAAACTAGAAAATAATTTATCAAGTTGACATTGTTCCATTACACGTTTTCGAATTTAAAATCTGATTTTAAAATAAACTTATGTAACTCCTCAGGATTTAGCCATAATGTTTAGGTTGAGTTTAGGGTATTACATACCTTTTCACTACCGAATTCAATCCAATTTTTACAATAACGTTAAAAAAATCAATAATACGTGGCACCAATCAAAATTTGCCACATGAAACCTCCAACCATTTAAAATGTCACATGTGGTGTTTAAGTATATTGAAATTAATATATATATATATATATACAATTGGTTGTTGACCAACCATTCATCGTTGCAATTGATTTTTTTATTTTTATTTTTTTGAAAATTTTAAGATTTTTTTATAGAAATTATATATACTTTTTTCAATTTTTTTTAAAATTTAAAAATTTTATATACTTTATATGTTTTGAATGTTTTTTTCAATTTTTGAGTTAATTCTCTATCAAAATTTCAAATTATATAATTTATATTTTTTGAGCTAGAATTTTTCATTTTTTTATATTAATTTGATTTTTAGAATTTTTATATATTTTTTAGGTGTTTTACAAAAATAATTATAAAATTTTCTAGAATATATATTTGAAAATTTTGAGGGATTTTTTTAAAATTTTAAAAATTTTAACTAATATTTTTCAAAATTTTAACAATTTTTTTTTAATTTTTATATATTATTTTGACTTTTTTAGAATTTACATTTATATATTTTCTATTTTCTATTTTAAAATATTTTTTAATTCTAAATTATTTATATGTTATATGTTATATATTATATATTTTTAATTTTTAATTAATAAAATATACATAATATTAAAAAAATAAAAGATAACGACGCAACACATTCTAATAGCATCACATGTTAATTTTATTTTACTCCATGGACTAAATTCTCCAATAAAATAATAGTTTAGTAAAAGAAAAGAGCTAAAGTGAAAAATAAACTTATTAAAAAAAAAACTATTCAATAAATTTGTTCAAATTTATTATTATTATTAAATAAGTCTCTATTCTTTGATGCATGAAAGCCATTGACACTTTTACTTCAAGCTAAATCATTAAAGTGATGGAATGGCGTTTCTTTTATTTTATTTTATTTTTTCTTAATTTGATTTTTTTTTTGTCATTTTAGTTTGAGATATGTCACAATTTTTCGGGTTATAAAAAGTTGGTTAAAATTTATAGTAGTTCTTATACTTTACGAAAGTTACAGACTTAATCATTGTACTTTAATTTATTTATTTTTAGTCCCTACACTTCTCAATTTTTTAAATTTCTATCTTCACCAAGTGATAACTATTAAATTCATTAAGTCAAGTTATGTTATTTTCAACATCTAATGCGGCAAACAAATTATCATATATAATGTCATATTAGCTTGTTATTTCTAGATATTACTCATTAAAAATTTAGTTAATGGATTAATGATTGTCATTGACATTAAGATTCAAATTTCAAAATTTGAAAAGTATAGGGACTTAGAATGATCCAATTGAATAATATGGACTAAATCTACAACTGTATGCATAACACAAGACTAGTAATTGAATTTAAACAAATAGATTTAATTCTTACTGTTTTGCTCAGGACTAAAATTTCAAATTAAAGTACAATGACTAAAATTGATCAAATTAAAGTACAATGGACCAAACTCACAACTTTAAAATTAAGTACTTATGAAAAATAGTCCAAGCATTTTTCTAAATATAGGCATAATACCAAATTTAGCCCTCAACCCATCTTTTATCAATTTGGCTCTTATTTTTTTAAATTAAATTTGATAATTAACCTTTTAAAAACAGTCAAATCGTTTTTTCAACAGAAATAATGACTAAAATATTAATTTTTAATGATGCTGGCATAGCAACCCACGTGACAGTTTATTTGTATTTCATGTTGACATGACACTATTTGTCTTATATTCAACAAATAATTTAAATTTTTTAAAAAAATTTGAAAAAAATTTAAAAAAAATCAAATTTTAAAAAAAGTATATAAAAAGTTCATAAAATTTTTAAAAATAGCATGAAGTACATGTTGATTACCATGCGGGGTGCCATGTTTTAAAAATTAACATTTTAGTCAATATTTCTGTTAAAAATAACAATTCAGCTTTTTTTAAAGATCAATGTTCAAATTCGACTATTTTTAAAAGGTTTAGTGCCAAATTTACCTTAAAAAAAATAAAGGTCAAATGGACAAAAAAATATAAATATTAAGGACTAAATTTATCACTATGCGTTTAATATATTACAATACTCTATTCACTAAATATATTTTGTTGACATTACTTCTCAATTTGCCCCCTTTTTTTCCCCTAAAAAATACAGGTTATTGATGTATTATAGGTTTAATATATTATTTGGTATGCGAATTTGATATATATATTTTTTAATATGGAGCCTGTGTTTTGTTTGTTCAATACGATGTTTATCTTTAGTAAAAATTATATATTTAATATTTAAAGGCAACAATGTTAACTTTTTACATAAATTTTTAATAATATCAATAAAATATCATGTATTTAATGAAAATTTCATTTTTATATTAAATATTATTATATAATTTATATTTTAATTACTAATAAATTATATTAATTTTTTATAAAGAATTTATCATAATAATTTTTTATTTTATCAATAAATATAATGTACTTAAAATTTTTATAACATGCTAATAATAATGATAATAAAGTATTATTTTTAATTTAAGGATAAAATTATCATTTTCAATCTATTCCTTACTTATTCTAAAACATTATTTTGTTTAGCCAAACAACATAATACCTAGACTTGCTCATGGGTCAGGCCACCCGATCCGAAGGCCTGCCCGAAATGTGGGAGGGTTTGGGCAAAAATATAAGCCGAAAAATGGGTTTGGGTAAAAAAATAAAGCCCTTTTAAAATATAAGTCGGGCCCTGGGTAAGGATTTTTGGCCTGACCCGGCCCTACCCAAATTCACTAAATGACAAAAGATATGCTATTTTTTGTTGTTTTAATGCTATTTTCTTATTGTTTTCTCCCTATTTTGCTACCATTTCATTATTAGATTACTACTATTTTGTTGTTATTATTTGGATATTATATAACACTTGTTTTATTGTTAATTTTGTTATTATTTTAGAAGTATTTGCTTGTTAAGTTGCATATATCTTAGTGTTATTTAAGTATACATATTTTTTTTAAATTTATTTTAAATTTATTGGGAAATATTTATTTTAATGTTTTTAGTATTATATATGTTTAAAAATTATATAAAAAATTAATACGAGTAGGCCGGACTTGAGCAAAATTTTAGTCCCATTTTTTTCTGACTGGGCCTAGCAAACGGGCCTAAATTTTTAGTTGGGATCGGCCCGAACCCGGCCCATGAGCACCTCTAGTAATACCTATTCTATGTCTATTTTATTTCATCCAACCAAAATTAGTGTTATGCTTATTTTATTTCATTATAACTCTATTCCATTTTCCTAGAATAACATTCAATTATAGTTTTATTTCATTCTAATGAACCAAACATATCATTAATGTTTAATTACGATTTTACAGTTGATTTGATGAAAATTCATAATTAACTGTTAATATTAGCAAGTAATTTTCATTAAATCAATTTTAAAACTAAAATAGAATCATACTCATTAAATTGTATTTAACAAATTAAGCATAAGATTAAACAATTTCACAATTAACGTTAAATTTTTTTTAGTAACAAAATCATAAAAATTTAAATCTAATAATATTAACTATTAATATTAGCAAGTAATTTTCATTAAATCAATTTTAAAACTAAAATAGAATTATTCTCATTAAACTGTATTTAACAAATTAAATACGAAATTAAATAATTTCAAAATTAACGTTAAATTTATTTTAATAATAAAATCATAAAAATTTAAATCTAATAATATTAAAATATCAAATAATCCTAAAATCTAAATTAAATAGTAAACCATAAAAGGTTTATCCAATACAAGTACATTAGATAAAAATGCATATAGAAAAAATATTAAATTCTTTTTAATTTTTTATTTTTAAAAATTTTCCTCATAGCCATGTGCATGTGCATGTGCATGCCACAAAAAGAAAATTGTATTTTCTAAAATTTACGTCATTTACGTGGGCCAAACATTTTTGCCCACGTAAGGTAGGGAAAATATTAAAAGATTTGATGCGGACCCAGGCCTGACATTGTGGTTCATCATAGCATCTAATTAGAGGGTGCCTCTCACTCGCGTAGTCCCCTCCCCATGTGATTCCTAATCATTCTTTTCTTGATTCATTTGCAATTTGCATTGATTAAAAAAAGTCAAAAGTCTATAAAAAAAGAAAAAGGGCAAAAAGCAATTGCACTTGAAATTTCTTTATTGACTTTTGTTTTCCTTTTTGGTAAAAAAGAAAAGGGTTTCTTAGATATTGATTTTTTTTTCTTTTTCAATAAATTGTGTTACTCTTACTCCACTTTATTAATATAATCGCCCAAGAGAGATTTTTTTGGGTTGAGGAGGTACTTGTTGCGCGGTGAATCTAGATAATTAGATTTCGGCTCCTCTAGATGATCTCTTCCCACCTAATGCATGGCTGTTTTGTGATCTGAAAATGGCTTTGTTTTGTGTTTTTGACTGTTTAGACTCTTCAGCTCACCCAGACTACCGAGATATTTATTTGTTTGTTAATTATAAATATTTTTTTAATAATTTTATTATAGATTTTGATTATATCTGCCGTCTAAAATTACCCGTAGCCTCTCTCAATTTATAAATAGGAGAATAATGCCCTTCAACGCACTCGAACCTACATCTTTCATTATTGACAACAATTAAACTAACACTCAATCGGCTAATTATAAATATTTAAATGATAGACATTTGTCCTTGCTAAATAACTTATTCATTTGTTTTTAAGTAAGTCAAATGGTTAAAAAAAAAAAAAAACATATGTATTTGAAGTGGCTTTTACTTTCCCTCTACATGTTTGCAATCTTTCTATTTGTCAATTACCTAACCAAAGCATTTTTTTACATTATATGCATTGAATTTTCTCTTGTTATTATCTCCATTCTAAGATACTAAAATTATGAACTTGTGCTATTGTTTGTCTTTATTTGAGGGATTGTAGATGCCTTTTCATAATGCTCTTTTCTGTAAATATTGTTATGCAAATCAAGGATTTGACTTGAATTCATAGTGCTTATAAAACAATTAGAAAATAATTCATTAAAAATGAAATAATTATTAGTTTTTGGCATGCACTCTCTCAGCCACTAGTTTTATTTTTTAAAATATCAAGTCACCTAAATTCTATATCTCACTTACCTTATGGATCCCAATCATTATTGATTTTTCTTTAATATCTTATTATTTTTGCTGTAAAACCAAGGAATCTTATCATAATTGGGCATGCAAATTGGTCAATTGCAGTTGCATCCAATATAAATACGTTCAAAATCTTCACTTTCAAGCTTCTCTATTAATTTGTTTATTTATGTTCTAAAATTCAAGCTACCAATTTTATCTGTATATTTGAAATTAATGCTACATATTTGAAATTAATGTTACATATAGGTTTTCAACTTTAGACATTATTAACTAAATAATAAAGGTGAGAGTTTTAGGTCATCTAGGTCCAAACTTTTAACTAGCACAATTCAATATGATAGGTGGGTTAATATTTAGAATTTGTATTTGAAACATTATCTATGTCTAAATCTAGTGAATTATATGTTAATATATATTTTTTAAAATTTTTAAAAATATATCTTTAAGTCTTTATGTTGTTGACAGAGGCTAAAGTCTTAGAATTTCGATGATCGGAATAGGGGTGAAGTTAGGAAAAAAAGTTTAGAGAGCGGAGGTCAAGCCCTGCCAGTCTCCCTAAATCCACATCTGGATCTAAATTCGACACTCGTAACGCATAAATCATGTGTAGATTATCTCTAGATTTATTATGACTTAAGTCCCATCATGTATTAATCCTCTTTATAACTATTTTAATTTGAATATGTTTCACTTAATTTTAACTCTAATTGAACTTAAAAACTGACAAAACATTAAATATAAATGCTAATATTTATCAGCTGAATCATGCCACTCTAGGTGACTTTGAATTTTCAGTCCACAACTACCACATCTCCATCAAATGAGCTAAAATTGCACGGTGTTTTTGGTGATGGGGGTTGCCTCAATTTCATTTTCAGAATGAGATACATTTAGCCTGGGGTGGTGGAAATTTGGGGTGCCCTTGGTCTTGGGTTACTGCCATCCCCATTCTTTTGGTGCTTTAATTGTGTTACCTTCCTTATTAAAGATTGGACATCGACAACTCAACTACCCTTTTGAATCAAACTTTATAAATTCAACATACTTTGGAAACGTACGATATATACATATAAAATCTAGGGGAAGGATGAATTTGAATCTGCATAAAACTAACACGTTTTTTTTACATTCTTTCATAATTTTTTTACAATTAATGTTTTAACAATCTAACCATTAAATTTATCAATATAATTGTACTTATTATGCATCTAAAATTTTGAATCAATATGATATTTCTGTTATATAGATCTAAAATATCGTTTATATTAATATATATGCAACACCCCTGACCCGGCCTAGAAGTTTCGATTAAATCAAAGGTGTTACATTGATCACCGAAGTGACCCATTAAAGTCATTCCTTTGCTTGTATGAAAATCGTTTTTTATTGTTTTTAAGAAAAACATTCATCGTTCAAACCGACTTTACTTAGTAATCCATTTACAATATCATTAATGTGAAGTTAAAAAAAAAAAAAGGGTTAAAGAAAGACTTTATTAAAACTTTAAGTATTTTGCAAAGCAGCGGAAAACATTATAAAGAATAGTAGTTTTCTAAACCATATAGCATGCATTTATTAGAGTGTTAATTAAATATCATTCCTAAAGATTATTAAGCTAAATAATCCCAAACCACAGTTATAAAAGCAATAAATAATTAATAATTAAAACCCGATAAATAATCCTAATAAAACGATTAAGGAAAGCTATAATGAAAACTTTTAAATAATAATAACAATAAAAACGAGATGCTAGTCCGAGGTTCCTCCGATGCCATTTCGACTCCTAATTTTTTGCGTTACCTGAAAGGTAAGGAAAAATGGGGGTAAGTTTATGTCAGCTCAATGTGAGTCTAATTTTTAAACCAATATATATAATGGTTTAAACCATAAAGCATTCAATTTATAGCATCATAGCAATTTAAGCATAATGTAAGGAACATTAAATAAATCAATGCATGTACAATTTATGATGTAATGCAAAATTTTAATTTTAAGTTTCCACCCATCCATCCTATCCACCCTTGAGCATTATTTGACACTCCAAAACACTTGTCAATAACTGACCATCTCGAATTTCCGGTGACGATGGTCGTTCACTTGTCATCCGTGACGATGACTTTTACTACAATAATTTACCATCTCGGTTGCCCGATTTCGATGGCTTTTAATCTATCATCCCGGTTTACTTGGCTTTGATGACATTGTCAGCTACTTCATGTAGTACTGACTTTCGGTCTGGACTTAAATTGCCACTTTCTCTTACGGAACTCCTCTGTCCTCCATACCTAATTTCATGTAATCATGCACATAAACTCAACATATCATGCTATTTATCAACAATCGATGCTATGCTGGTCAAGCACATTTATTATTTCATACTATCATTTAATGACATGTATTCATGCATTCATTCATATCAATTTCACATATACAATTTCTTCATGCAAATTGAAAACTTGTATCGATATATTAATATTAGATTGTTTATTGTGCTTGTTTAACTAACACATACATAACAGGTTCACATGTATGGTTCGCACATGCACATATTAAATCACATATTATATAACTTGGGGGCTCGCATACTATGTCATACCATAATGTGGGGGTTCGCATACTCTGTCATACTATATAACGTGGGGGTTCGCATACTATGTTATACTATATAACATGATGGTTTGCATACTATGTATTAAGTGATCGCGTAATATTTACTAAGGGTTCGCATATTATTCTCTAAGGGATCGTAAACAGATTGTCTTAACTTTTAACAGTTCCATTGATTAATAATATTCAATAGTTTAAGTTTAGATCCCACACCTGGTTGAAGACACAAAAACCTTAATTTTGGATGAAGAAATCGACAATCACTGATAGGAGAGGGTTGCAATTGAAAACCTTGAAACCTTGGGTTGAGTAAGGTGGTTTGGCAATGGAGAAGAATAAGAGAAAATTTTGAGAGCTTTTCTTGAAATTTTTTTCTAAATATGAGTTCTAGGTTTTTGAAAAGATTAACCATTTATAAAACTTTCTTTATCTAATTGAAATAGGATTAGGAGTTAGTTTAAAATTAGGATTTGATTTAAAATAAGGACTAAATTAAAAAAAAATTCATTTTTGGTCTAGGTTAGTTTGAAAATTTGGTAGTTATTTATGGGGTAAAAATAATAAGAAAATAAAATATTTTGACTAAAATGTGCACAAAGGGTTTCAAATTGAGGACTTAAGGGAATGCTAAAGTTTTATCACTGAACCAACAGATTTATTCTTGTTAATTCCTTGACTACAATAATTTTTAATGCATTCTAAGTTTGCTTACCTTATTCTTATAACATATTAGAATCTAAATTTTTTTATCCCTATTTCTTCTAGTGCTAATTTTGAGATGTGACATATATATTTAATAGTTAAAGTTTTTTTACATAAGATAAATAGTTAAAATAAATTTATTTACTTCAAACTTAACAGGTATGAATGATCTACATAAATAAAATATAAAATTTAATAATCAAATTATTAAAATATCAAAAATAGAATAATTGATGAGAAAATGTAAAAGTAACCTATATAAATAAATCTCTCATTATAAAATAAGATTTTGAAAATTGTTTTAAGTGATGAACTCATTGATGGACAAATGATATACTTGTTTCATTAGTTATAATATTAAAATAATATGGACCATTTTATTCATTACTAATGTTTATAATTTAAGAAATCTGGAAAAAATCATAATCATAATACACCTTTTATTAATTCTGTGTAAATTGCAAAACACAACTAAGTTGAATTTCCATTCATTATTAGCTTCAAAAAATTGATTTTAAATCGGATTAAATATCTCAAGAAATTGATTAATTAACATTTTTATTGCATTGTCAGTTGCAATCCCTTAAAAAGATTTGGTTGATCATGAATACATTTCACTTGCAAAATAGCCCTGCATCCACGTGTAAGTTACAACACCCACGTCATAAAATTTAATATTTTTTTCATACACTACTTAAAATTATTTATAGCCCATCTCTAATCCTTAAATAGGAGTATAATGCGTTTCAATAGACTCAAACTCACGTCCTCTTACACTGACAATAATACTGATACCAATTGAACTAAGACTCAATTGACAAATTCAATTTTTTTTTTAACTTAATACCAACTATATTTATATATTTTTTTAAATAATTACATTTGTATTATATATTATGTCAATTCGTGTATCGCATGAGAAAAAAAAAACTAGTATTATATGTAGAACCCAATTTTTGCCCGGCCCAAATACCCAAATCACCAAGCCCAAACACCAACCTAGCCCAATTTCCAAACCCAAAACAGAAAATCAAAAAAACCCTAGCCCCCCTAATGCAAGTGGCGCCGCAGCCTAGCCCTCACTTGCCCTGCCCTCTGACCATGGCAGCACCGCCCATGTCAGCACCGTCCATACCCTGCAAGGACAAGAGAACACGCAACAATAGCAATGGCAGAAGAAACAATAAATAAAAGAAACAAAAAACAGGAATAAAAGTCTAGGGACTTGGCTATAAAAGCGATATCAACATGCTTGTATTGGGCTCGGCCGATTTTCAAAAAAAGAAGAAACAGAAATTGAAAAGAATAGAAATTTAAGAACATCTTTTAGGTGATTGTTGTTTTTATTTGCTTTCATGTTTATTTTATATTTTTACATACGAAAATCAAAAGAGAGGAAAGAAGTGATTTCATTCTTATTTTCGAAGTTCTTTTTACTTTTTTTTTATTTTATTTTCGGCCTATATATAGTTTTATCGTTTATCATTCGTTTTTTAGACTAATATATATATATATAACTTTAAATATAAAAAAAAAGAGACATTTTTTACCTTTTCCGCCATCGTGCGCTTGTGATGGCGCGCGCAACAACGTCGACGGAAGGCAATGATCCGACGGCCGGAAATCGCACCAGCCCCCACCTGCGAGAGAAAAAGAGAGAAGAGTTAGATTTTTTTAAAGGGGTGAGAAATGATTTTTTTTTTCTGATTTGGGGCTTAAATAGCCGATCGAAACGACGTCGTTTTGGCCGGCGCCCTTAAGCCCCAAAACGACGTCGTTTTGCCCTTGACCCGACCCGGTCCGACCCGCTCCAACCTCAGGATCCGCGTGTTTTTTTAAATGGGGTATTTACGCGTTCAGTCCCTCCGCCTTTTCATGATTTTGCAATCAAGTTTTCATTTTCTTTAATTTTGCCCCAAGGTCTATTTTGTTTTCAATCAGGTCCTTTTGTTGCTGCTCGTTTTGGGAAGGAATGGGTTATTGCCCAATTTAATCCCCCATGTAACCCGCGCACTCCAAATAGGTCCTTTTCCTTTTATTTTATTTCAGATTTTCCCCAAAAACTCGTTTTCAATTCGATTTTAGTCCTTTTTTAATCATTTTGACTATTTCAGTATTAAATTAATTACCTTTAATATTATTTTAGCTATTATATACTTACGTTATTATTATTATTATTATTATATTATTATTATTATTATTATTATTAGTGTTATTATTAATCTTATAATTATTACTACTATTATATTTGTTATTATTATTTTATTATTATTACTAAACTACTATCATTATTAAGTATTCCTATTATTATTTTCTATTATTACCGTTGTCATTTTTTTATACATATATCATTAATCATCTTAACCTTATTATTACATTTAAATTATATTATGTTGTATTATTTTTATCTTATTATTATTACTATTATTATTACTATTATTTGATATTATTCTTGTGATTATTATTATTGTTATTATTAGTATCTTTATTATTACTATATTTATATCTATATTTATTTTTCTTAGTTAAATACTATTATTATTTATTTAACTTTCATTTATCTATTTATATTTGTACTATTTCACATACATACTTCTATTTTCACTCATATTATTATCATATTTTATATATATTTCTACTCATATTTCTATATCAATATTATTTTCATTATCACCGTTATTATCATTATTATTATTTCTTTTCTTCTCTTTCCTTCTTGTAAAACTTTCATCTTGCCGTTTATCCTTTTGTTTTCTATTTATTATCATTTAACTTATTGGTTTTATTTTATTTTTGTTTTATTATTGTCATTTGTATTTAATGCGTTTATTCTATATGCTTTGCTAATACCGTAATTCATTTCTTACACTTTGCTACGTTGATATTGCAATTTGTTTTACATTTTACTATAAACGTGCGTTACCTCAACTCTTCCCGACACAAAATGGATTCTTTTACAAAGGCAATATTCCGTATTTAGAAATTCGAGAGGTCGTGCCCTAAAGTATTGGGTTTCGATCCTTCTCGTTTAATCTAAATAACCGAATATCCTTTTAAAACAAATACATTTTTAACAAAAAGCTTATTCTCGGGAACTCAAAATGTCATGTCCTAAAGCATTGGATGTGATGTTTTGTTATTCCGAGATAAGATTTTCTAAAACCAAGCGATGTTCTCAGTATTTAGAAGCTCGAGAAATCATGCCCTAAAATATTGGGTTTCCTTTTCTCGTCCATTCTAAATAACAAAATATCCTTTCAATTAAATCCACAAGTTTTGAATAAAAGGCAAGTTCAACTTTAAAGGTCGAAATGTGGTGTCCTAAAGTATTGGATGTAACACTTCACCTTAAAACGAGACGGCCCTTGGCATACATTTCCAATTTATCCAAATTTATTCTTCAAAGAACAAGAGGGATCGTATTTTAAATACTTAAGTTTTCAACTTTCGACATTAAGACATTAGATAATCAATTAGGTACCAATTTTGGGCGTATCGAGGTGCTAACCTTTCTCGTGACGTAAACCGACTCCCGAATCCATTTTCGATTTTTCGTAGACCGTAATTGTGTTTTGATAAATTAATCGATTATTAAAAACAAACACTTTTTAAGGTGACCCGATCACACCTCATCAAAAAAGATTGGTGGCGACTCCCGTTTTTTATAATCGTTTTCAAAACCCACGTCGACCCTGTTTTTTTTGCCAAAACAAAAAAAAAGGGTTACGACATTATATATTACAAGATTTTAAATAAATAAGTATGTTCACATTACAGTTTTTTTGACACGTGACGCTTTTTATTTTAAATATTTATTTCACTTTGGATAAATTTCTCTTTTACTGCTTGACTCTCATTTAATTTAATTTTAATATTTAGTTTAAAATTTAAAAATAAAAAATAATGTAACATTTATAATAAAAATACATAATATTAAATTCAAATAAATTTAAATAATATTTATCTTAATATTTAAATTATTTTTTAACATAAGTTTGTTGGTACAAAAGAAAACTCAAGAAAATTAGCTAATTACACCCTTCCCACGAGCATTTAATATATAATCATAATTTTTATGACCGATTTGTAAATATAACATTTAATTTAATTAATAATTAATTGATATATTGATAATTTCAATGAATGAAATCATACAAGTTATGGAAAAAAAAACAAACACTAGTCATAGATGGGGAAGGACAAGCTCTATCAACACAGAAAAAGGCTTCAGCCTCAGTATCAATAGAACATTATGACACGTTGACAATTGGCTTTGTCACAACTGAAGCACGACATATCTGGAGTGATTATAAGCACCTAACACGGTAAGAAAATCAGCCTCGGATGGTCCAAAGTGGCAAGCAAAAATCGATAAAAGAATCAAACACTCACCAAACTATAGAGGACCACAACAAAACCATCCCTAAAATCACTTATAAAACTAATATTACATGCATAAGCAAGACTAAAAACCGTGTTACGAGAACAGATAAAAACTTCTAAAACTGAAGATTTATTAAACAATGGAAAAATAAACAAAAAAAAACATATAAAATATTCATGAAATCATTTATTATTCTGAAATATTCTCAAAATAGAAACAAATTAAGAAGTTAACGAAGAGCCACCTACTTTCCAATAAAAACTACTGGTGGCCGGTATAGTTTTAGCGAACGACAGATATCATCATCTATCCATCACAACTTGTGAAGACAACAAAGATATTCACAAAATAGATCTGTAAACTGAAAAAGAGAGAAGACATGGAGTGAATAAAAAGAAAAAATAAAGAATTGGTTGGGGGGAAGTTGGGGGATAACCAACCTAGAAGTTGGTACCGCCGCTGAGCAAAACAAAATATAAGAAACAAACGGTTTGAAAAAAAAAGAGAATTTTTTTTTATATTTAAAGTTAAAATAATTTAGGATCTAATTACACCCTTTCCACAAGGACTTAATATATAATGATCAATTTTATAACTAATTTTGTTACAATTGTTCAACATTTAGTTTTACAAATCAATTTGTAAATAATTTAATTTTAAAATTTTAAATAATATTTATACAATAAAAAAAAAATTAATACTATAAAATATATTAGACAAAATGAGTTGAGAGTGCATATGTCAGGAATGCTGAGGCAAAAGATTGCATTAGACAAAGTGTTGCGAAATTGGGATGCAAACGCCAGTTTGATAGACTGATTTGCTGGAGCAATTCGTACACTCGTTGAATAAAATTACAATGGCCAGCCTGAGCCATGAGCAAGAGACGTTAGTCTTTTTTAAGCCAGTTTGACCATGGAACAATTTTTTTCTGGTATTCTTAATTCGTAGTTTTTTTTTTTTTTTTTTTATAACATCGTTTTTAGAGTTTGAATTCGTGATCTTTTATTGAAAATATAATATTCCTTACCACAACGTCTAACACTAACTAAATTTTATATTTTTCAAATCTTTCACGAACTCATTATTAATTAAATTCTTATTAAAACACCATTATGTGAGAACATTAATACTAACTGAAATGATTACATAACTGTAACATTATATGTAAAGAAAAAAAACTAATGAAATAAGATTAATTTTCCATTAAATGCCAAAAAATTAAAATATTTAAGGGATTAGGCCAATTAAATGAAAAATGATGGGAATAAGCCAATTTTTGAAAAACACTTCCGGTTGGAAGTTTTTTCAAGTGATACACAGAAAAGTGTTTTCTTTTTGTCAAGTCAGCAAAAACGTTTCCAATAGGAATTTTTTTTTTTTTTCCAAAGGTCACCTACTTTCAACGGCTATTTAATTAGTCATTACCTCTCCCAACTTAATTAGCCGTTGCGCCCCCCCATGGTAAAAAAAATTATCCTATAAACTCCCATTTTTTGTTCATATTTTGATAAACCTAGAAAAATACATTACATCATAATTTACTATCTTAACTTTACCATTTTAAGCAAATCTATATTTAGTTTTTTATATCAAATTTATTTATAAATCAGTTAAATATTTTTTTTTCACCCACATCTAATATATCTATAATTAAAAGCACATATTTTTATTTAAATTGAACTACCATTAACCGAAGTTCTAAAACTCTTAACTGCTTGTCAAATTAAAACTTTTCAAAAATAACACAATTACAACATTAAACTAAAAACATAAAAAAAAAATTAGATTAAAAATAAAATTCGTGAAAACACTAAATTAAAAACATTACATTAACGTTATTTTCATAATATTTTTTCTTTAGCCTATTATATCAATAGTCACAACTCCACCAAACTTTAACAAATCCTTCACCTTGAATTAATTTTGATAATAGATTAATTAATTGAATTAATTTAATTTCAACTATTAATTCAATTTTAATAGAAATATGCACAATAACAATCTGCCACATATGAAAGAGAAATTATCTTAAAAATATCAAATGGTAATACCTTTTCAGATGAAAATTTTTTGACACTACCGTCAAATAACTTTTAATATTACCAACAGAGAGATTCTAGTCAATTCATTTAGGAAAATATTTTTAATAGATAATATTTTAAAAAATAAAAACAAAATAAAATGTTTAATATTGGTAAGTTTGATGATATTTCTCATAATAATAAATTTAACTCTTATTATTTATATATTTTATTATTTTGTATTAAATTTGTTATCACTTCAATTTTCGATTTTCTTTGTCAAATTATTTTTAAAAGAAAAATAGATTTTTCCACTAATATTTATATATTTTATAACTTAGTACTAATTTTTTTTTTATCACTTCAATTTTTAACTTTTTTTTGTCAAATTATTTTCTTAAAGAAAAATTGATTTAGCAATTAACTAAATAGCAATTGAAAGTAGGGGGAAAAGAGCTTCTTACTGGAACCGCTTTTGCTGACTTGGCGAAAAAAACTTTCTATTAGAAGCGTTTTTGCTAAAAAATGGCTGAAAGAGCTTTTAACTGGAAACACTTTTATGTGTATCACTTGAAAAAGCTTCTAATTATAAGCGTTTTTTAAAAATTGACCTATTTCGATTATTTTTAATTTAATCGGTTTAATCCCATAAATATTTTATTTTTTTGACATTTAATGAAAAATTAGTCATGAAATAACATATTTTTCAGAGGGGGATAAATCTGGGTCAGATTGAGCAATGATAAATTTTGACCTTCTAGTAAAAAACTGATTGAAGGGACAGGATCTGAGCTCCACTTGCTGTTAAGCTTTTTGGCTATTGCTCTACCCTCAACAGTCCTTTTCGTAATAGCTCCAACTGCAAGGCATCATCTTCCTTTTGGAAATTCACGCCTTTTTAACTTCATATGCTCACTAGCCACATGTCCAGTATAATCATGCCAATCAATATCTGCTTCACTAATTCAACTTACCAAAACAGGTCTCATTTTTCACAATTCAGGTAGGAAGTCGAGTTCCTTTAACTAAAGTTTCATGCTGGTTAATCATGTGGACAAAAGAAGCAATGGGAGAATTTATTTTCGATATAGGAATCTGACTTCAAAGTCCAATATTGTAAATTGCAAAACCAAGAATGACACTTAGAGGGCAATAATAAGTACCTAGTGTTGTGCTCAAAGAAGGCATGTAAGGGCATCATGGAGAGAGTATTTGCCTGCACTTTATCAAACCATTGGTGGGATATGCAGGGACCGTTTTTCCTTTTGCTTTTGGCTCCTCAAATCATGCACTTTATTTTGATGAAACAATGCATGCTTTGAGGGGACTTAGTTTTCTTCTCAGCTTTAAGCAATCTCCATGGGAATAAATGACAAAGCTTTTAAAAACATGTTCCTCAATCACCAAGCATAAATGGCATCATCATCTTGGTTTTGTTCCCATTCTAGTTTCCATGTAGGCTGATACCTACCTAGTTACTCATTGCTTGCACAATTCACAATTGTCCTTTTCAACTTTTGAGCTATGGGGGTAATGGGTAGATGAGGGTTCACTTTTACTTATCAGATTAGTAAAGTTAATGGTAAAATGAGATAATTTATCTTTTAAAGAAAATTTATATTTATTTACCGATGGGACGGACGATACTTTCTATTAAATCGGCCAACTCTAGTTATAAAATTCAAAAATCTAATGATTTTAAGTGGGATCGATTCTCTCTTTTTTTCTTAACGACGGTGATATTTTCTATAAAATCGGCGAATCTACTTTTAAAGACATTAGATTTTTCTTTTGGAATTTCACTTGTCACTTGGTAAAAGTGAAACACTTTGCAATACATAGTTGCATGTAGTGTAACATTATTGCCTCGTGTTGTTCTGCACTAAAAGACAACGATATTTTCTACAAAATCGGCAAATCTACTTTTAAAGACATTAGATTTTTCTTTTGAAATTTCTCTATCACTTTGGCAAAAGTGAAACACTTTGTAATACATAGTAACATGCAGTGTAACATTATTGCCTCGTGTTGTTCTTCACTAAAAGACGGCGATATTTTCTTTAAAATCTACAAATCAACTTTTAAAGACATTATATTTTTCTTTTGGAATTTCTCTTATCACTTGGCAAAAGTGAAACATTTTGCAATACATAGTTAAATGCAGTGTAACCAGAGGTGAAGCCAGAACAATTTTTTAGAGGGGCCGGATGAAATTTTAATTTTTTATAGTTTATATCTTTATAATTTGTAAAGGATTAAATTGAATTTTTATAATTTTAGGGAAAGCCAAAGTGCAATTTTACCTTTACTAATTTAAAATTTTTAAAAAATTTTAAGGGCCTAAGTAGCAATTTTATATTTTAGGGGGGCCGGGGCCAATGCCAGCCCCCCTGGCTTCGCCCCTGAGTGTAATATTATTGTCTCGTGTTGTTCTTCACTGAAAAACGACGATATTTTCTATAAAACTGGCAAATCTACTTTTAAAGACATTAAATTTTTCTTTTGGAATTTCTCTTATCACTTGGCAAAAGTGAAACACTTTGCAATACATAGTTGCATACAGTGTAACATTATTGCCTCAAGTTGTTCTTCACTGAAAAACGACAATACTTTCTATAAAACCGGCGAATCTACTTTTAAAGACATTAGATTTTTCATTTGGAATTTCTATTATCACTTGGCAAAAGTGAAACACTTTGCAATACATAGTTGCATGCAGTGTAACATTATTGCCTCGTGTTGTTCTTCACTGAAAGACGACGATATTTTCTATAAAACTGGCGAATCTACTTTTAAAGACATCAAATTTTTCTTTTGGAATTTCTCTTATCACTTGGCAAAAGTGAAACACTTTGCAATACATAGTTGCATACAGTGTAACATTATTGCCTCAAGTTGTTCTTCACTGAAAAACGACAATACTTTCTATAAAACCGGCGAATCTACTTTTAAAGACATTAGATTTTTCATTTGGAATTTCTATTATCACTTGGCAAAAGTGAAACACTTTGCAATACATAGTTGCATGCAGTGTAACATTATTGCCTCGTGTTGTTCTTCACTGAAAGACGACGATATTTTCTATAAAACTGGCGAATCTACTTTTAAAGACATCAAATTTTTCTTTTGGAATTTCTCTTATCACTTGGCAAAAGTGAAACACTTTGCAATACATAGTTGCATTCAGTGTAACATTATTGCCTCATGTTGTTCTTCATTGAAAGACGACTATATTTTCTATAAAATTGGCGAATCTACTTTTAAAGACATTAGATTTTTCTTCTGGAATTTCTTTTACCACTTGGGAAAAGTGAAACACTTTGCAATACATAGTTGCATGCAGTGTAGCATTATTGCATCGTGTTGTTCTTCACTGAAAGACGACGATATTTTCTATAAAATCGGCGAATCTACTTTTAAACATTAGATTTTTCTTTTGGAATTTCTCTTATCACTTGGCAAAAGTGGAACACTTTGCAATATATAGTTGCATGTTGCCTCGTGTTCTTCTTCATTGGAAAACAATGATATTTTCTATAAAACTGGCGAATCTACTTTTAAAGACATTAGATTTTTATTTTGAAATTTCTCTTATCACTTGGCAAAAGTGAAGCACTTTGGAATACATAGTTGCATGCAATGTAACATTATTGCCTCGTGTTCTTCTTCACTGAAAAACAATGATATTTTCTATAAAACTGGCGAATCTACTTTTAAAGACATTAAAATTTTCTTTTGGAATTTCTCTTATCACTTGGAATAAGTGAAACACTTTGCAATACATAGTTGCATGCAATGTAACATTATTGCTTTGTGTTGTTCTTCACTGAAAAACTGCGATATTTTCTATAAAACTGGCGAATCTACTTTCAAAGACATTAGATTTGTAACACCTCCTACCCGTATTTGTCGCCGGAATAGGGTACGAGGCATTACCAGAGTTTATCGAATTAATTAAATTTTTTTTATGAACTCAATATAATCCCTTTATAAATATCCCACATTCCCTGCAATTTTAAAACCGAGACCGATCCAATCCATTTCAATTAATTTGATACCAAATCATACTTCTATTATAATTATACTATTTAGCATATTCATCACTCTTTACTTTAATACATATTCATTAAACAAGTTTTGGCATTTATATAATCATCAAACCATGTACACGCCATATAAATCAAAAAGGAAATTTACAAAAGCTACCGGAGATAATCTGGATAGTGTGATCCTCAGTATTGATCCGATCCTCCGTATATTTTCACGTCAATCTACAAGAGACATTGAATACACTCAAGTAAGCTTATAGAAACTTAGTAAGTTCATAGGCATAAAACATAAATCTTACCAAACATTCATACACTTATGCATTATACACAATTACTAAGTTCACCTGTCAACCACAATCATTGGTGAGTCCTCTTGTATAAACTCACTACCACTTATCCATTTACTTTAACTCTTTTGGGCCCATTTGTCACTTACCATCCTTAATCAAATTAGGGAACGGTTACGGAAACTTGAGTACTTCACTTCCACTTTGCCATAGTATAACTATGGTCTTGCGTATGATCACTTATCACTTTCCGAAGCCATAACCCTGCCACGGTCTTACACGGATCACATTTATCACTTGTCACTTGTCACTGATTAGATAAGTGTAGCTAAAGCTACCACTTATCACTTATCACTTGCCACTGATCACATAAGTGTAACTAAAGTTACCACTTATCACTTGTCACTGATTAGATAAGTGTAGCTGAAGCTACTACTTATCACTTGTCACTGATCAGAAGTACTCAAATCCGACGTTCCGCTCAATTTGATCATTTATTTGGTTTTCGCATTGTTATTTTGTTCTCAATTCATCAACAAATATATCTCATCATACATTATATAATTCATGAAATTAACATTTAATCATTAAATTTCAGCTATATGAACTTACCTGGGTCGATTTGCAGAATTTGTGAAAGTTCAGGGACTAATCAGCTACTTTTTCTTTTCCTTAACTTGCTTCGGGTTCTCGATCTATCATTGTAAAATCATTCACTTATCAGTATTGACTTCACCTGTAATAGCCCAAATTTCAGTGATGTCAAAAATAATGGTTTGAGATCACCAAATCTGACAAATGAACTCGTAGACTATATTATTTAATATTTACGAGCCAAATGTAGCTTTTAAAATATTTTTAAAATAGTAAATTGTGTTTTATAAAGATTTATTTGGTCAAGAAATCGAGAAAAAGAGGTATCGAGATCTCAGTATTATAAACCGAGTCATAAATATTTTTATGAATATTTACGGAATGTCAATAAGTTAGTATTAAAATTCCGTTAGAAAATGTTGACGTTTGGGTGGTTAATTAAATAAAAAGGACTAAATTGAAAAGTGTGTAAAAGTTGCTAGAAGGATTAAATAGCTTAATTGTCAAATGAGGAAGGACCTAAAGTGAAAATAAGTCCAAAGGAGATATTTTGGGCGGCGATAGCTGAGAAAAATCAGGAAATGGGTGAAATAAGGGCAAATTTGGAAAATTGCCAAAATTAGTTAAATAAGTATGGGACCAAATTGGAATATCTAGAATTCTCTTCATTTCTCTTCATTTTATTCAGCTGAAAAACAGCCATGGGAGAGAGTTCAAGCTGGTTTTCATACTCAAGCTTCATGTAAGTTTAATTCTTGCTTTCTTCTTGAAATTTCTATGTTTATAGACTTTTACAATTGGGTCCAACTTATTAATTCATTAGTTTTTGATTCTATGGCTAATTTTTAAAGTTGATGTGGATTAGTGCTGGAATAATATGATGAATAAATATTGAATTGAAGCTTTAATTTTGTTATATGATGATTTTATCAAGTGAAATTGATGGAAATTGGTTTTAGGACCTAATTGTGAAAGAGTTGAAATTAAGGCCTAGTGTTAAAATTCTGATTTTCAAAAGTTATGAAGTAATTTAAAATGACAGAGGAAAGTATTAAATGATAAAATTAGCTCAATTGAGGGATTAATTGAGCAAGGATTGAATTGTATGAAATGTGGAATTTGGGACAAAATAGAAATCAACATGTTACACTAAAGCAGTTTTGGACAGCAGTAGTTGTCTAACTTTGAAAAATCACCAAAAATGGTAGAAATTGAATTAGAAGTTGAGTGAGATATAGAATTAAAGCTTGTTGAGTCTATTTTCATATAAAAGAAACAGAACAAGCAAAGGAAGTCTACATATTGAGATATTTAAATTTTGGTAATACTGGTTTAGAATAACTTCGTGATCCCCTGTTCTTACTTTAGAAATTCACTAAAAATTTTAAAAAAATAATTATGAGTTATAATTTATATTTTTGTATTCCTTAATGAGTCTATTTTCATTAGAAATAATTGTAAACACTATATGAAAATCATACTATGAGATAATTGATTTTTAGTGAAGAGAGGTCAGAGCTGTCAGATAGTGTAACAGGGGAGAACTAAACTAATAAACTGTACTAATTGGCCACACCAAAAATTCTATAAAAAATTTAGTAATAAGATATATTAGTCTAGTTTCAAATAAAATTAACGGATATTAATTTGGAGTTTTGTAGCTCAAGATAAGAATAATTTAGTGACTATGACACAGATGGACAGCTTGAATATTCACATAAGTAAATAGTGAAAACTATAGATAATGTTACTTACAAGTGTGTTGTATAAGGATGTGGATGGAGAGGAGGAGGAGGAAAAATAATATATGAACGACTTGTGTATAAATTGATTACATGCTCGATTATAATTGATAAATGTTGAATTAGAAAAATTGAACTTGTGAGTTTATATGGCTAAATTTTAGTAATCATTTGTTAAATTTATGAACTTCATGATGTGTTATTTCATATGTATTGATGATAAAATCGTGAATAATGTAAAAGTATGAAAATTGAATAAATGATCAACTTGAGCACTTGATTCAAAGACAAGATGAATTGATTTAAAAATACCATGGTTGAACCATGGCAACAAGTGATAAGTGATAGCTTCAGCTACACTTATTTGATCAAGGACAAATGAAAGTGAAAAGTGGTAGCTCCGGCTACCTGATCAGTGAATAGTGGTAGCTCCAGCTACCTGATCAGTGAAAAGTGGTAGCTCTGGCTACCTAATCAGTGAATAGTGGTAGCTTCGGCTACAAGTGATAAGTGGTTTCCCTGTAAGACCATATCTGGGATATGTCATTGATGTGATACGTGTTTAAGATGTAAGACCATAGCTAGGCTATGGCATTCTAGTGAAAAGTGATGAATTGACGGATAAGACCATGGGTGTCCATGGCAAAGTGTGAAACGTAGGTATGGTATTAACCATACTGAGTTATAAAATGTGGCACTGAGCAATACCGTGTAGCTTGTCATGATCGACAACTTGTGTGAGCAGATTAATTCTATAAGGCGTTCACTAATCTTACAAAGTTTGGTAAGTGTTACACGGAATTATGTGATATAATAAAATACGAGTTGATGAGACATGAACATAGAACTTGATTGATGAATGAGTTCATTTGTGATTATATATTTGTACACCCTTGAGTGTATTATCCGTATGAATTGATATTCCAAATGAGTTAATGAGAAAAGTTCTAATATGAAATAATCTGAAATTTGAAATGAAATATTATGAAATCGTACTTGAAATACATTGGTATATCTTGTATATGTTATTTGAATTCATAATGTGGAAAAGAAATGCATGTGGAAATTTGAGATGATGATATCGGTACATGGAATCTATTGGTGGATATGTACATCCAAATTTATATGATAGATTTTAGTGAACATTAAAATTGGACTCAATAAGTGATTTGTCAATTTAAATTGTGATTGGCAGGAAGAGTTAGTGAGTTGTGTGTCTATGAATTGTTACACGTATTTGTCTGAAATACGAGAAAATGGTGGTGCTTGATACATGGAAATATGAGATTGTGATACATCCGATAAAAATATGGAATATGTTTGATAAATGTATTTATTCATAATTATAAAACTGTACACCTCAAGTGTACTATTTGTGTAAAGATAATTATTTCAAATTATCTGTAAGTGTTCTGTACTTTTTGGTAATGCCTCGTACCCTGTTCCGGCGTCAAATACGGGTAAAGGGTGTTACATTTAGTGGTATCAGAGCTATGGTTTAGTCGATTCTCGGACTAACATAGCGTGTGCAAGAGTCTAGCTATACATGCCATATGTGAACTGTGATAGTGTGATATCTCACGGCTTTAACGAAATTATTTTGTTAAGACAGAAATGACTTCCAACCGAGCTATTGTCGATAATGCTAAAAATGATATTGAGATGATTAAAATGTGCTTACGATGTATTGAAATGTGGAAAGGTATGAATAGAAGTTCATGATATGCATGTGTTAATGTGCTTAATGAGATAACCATAAGTTGAGAAATGTGGAAAAGTGAAATGAAACGAAAGTCTATGTTGTGATAAGCTCATCCATGTATGTTGGTATTCATATGATATTATGTGCCTAACATGCTTGATTAAGTGAGTCTTATGAGAAAATTTACTCAAAATTCATGGAATGTATGTTTAGGTACACTTGTTTAAATAAGATAATCGAAAAGTTAATGTAACATGACTAAGTATGAAAATTTTCTTAGAGTGAATTATGTGATTATGATGATATTACGTTGATGATGAATGCTGAGTCATATGTGTGTTTTTATGAGAGTCAAGTTAGAGGCTTTACGACCTCACCCCCTTACCAGTGTTGCTTTATGATGAAAGTTCGCGAGAATTATGTTGAATAAGTTCAAGAGTGGGGAAACTAAAGAGTTCAGTGGTGAAATAATTAGTAATGCAAAAAGAGTTGAGTATAATGTGACAAATGAACTCAGTTTTAGAAGAAATATCATATTATTTTAATGATTACACAAATTATGCAATGTCACGGATAAAGAAAAAGTTAGTCTCGACTATTCGCCTCAATTGAGTATGAAATTTAAAGTATGTGTTTGCTAAGATTCTTCCCGAATTGGTTTTCGTTAGTGAATGGAATGATGCGGGGTACATGATGACAGAATTAGTTAGAGAAATAATAATTGAGTAGTAAAGATGTCTGCGTGTGATAGTTATAGTTGAAATGAATATGATGATCTTTCTGGGTATTATATATATATTCTTTTATCCTCAGAGATATGTGTGTGATTGTTCAGCTCTGATGGAGTTCTTATGTTATGAGAATACTAGCTAACTATGATGTTAGACGAAAGCCATGTTGGTCGGGTCGGTTTATGATCGGTATTTCTTTATCTCTTCGGAATTCTATTTTATTATGTTGGAATAAAGTCGATGGTAAAAATTTGTGTTGGACTATTCTTCCGTTTTTACTGGATATTATTTTGTCTTATATATAAATATTTGGAAATATATTATCTCTGTTATGATGGAAGTCCAAAGTCGGCAAGCAGTGTTTTTCTTCTGGCTTTATCTGAGGAATCATTAGTATCTTTATTATTATTTTTATGAGTTATGTTCTCGAATTTCCGGTATGGTATTGTATCTTGGATTTCCTTATCTTGGTCTTCCTATCATTCATACTTAAGTAAATTGTTAATCATGGCTTATCTTTAAAGTGTGTTCTTTAGCTTGTGATAACTATGTCTGTTATGATTATGCTTTTGGTTTGATCATAGAAACATGGTGATTCTGGTATCTGGATTTCTCTAATTTTCGTGTAAGGAATTGATATCGGAAAAGGTATAAGTGGTGAAAATATTTGAATCTCTCCACTGAAGAAATTTTCGAGGACGAAAATTCTTAAAGAGGGGGAGAGTTGTAATAGCCCAAATTTCAGTGATGTCAAAAATAATGGTTCGAGATCACCAAATCTGACAAATGAACTCGTAGACTATATTATTTAATATTTACGAGCCAAATGTAGCTTTTAAAATATTTTTAAAATAGTAAATTGTGTTTTATAAAGATTTATTTGGTCAAGAAATCGAGAAAAAGAGGTATCGAGATCTCAGTGTTATAAACCGAGTCATAAATATTTTTATGAATATTTACGGAATGTCAATAAGGTAGTATTAAAATTCCGTTAGAAAATTTTGACGTTTGGGTGGTTAATTAAATAAAAAGGACTAAATTGAAAAGTGTGTAAAAGTTGCTAGAAGGATTAAATAGCTTAATTGTCAAATGAGGAAGGACCTAAAGTGAAAATAAGCCCAAAGGAGATATTTTGGGCGGCAATAGCTGAGAAAAATCAGGAAATGGGTGAAATAAGGGCAAATTTGGAAAATTGCCAAAATTAGTTAAATAAGTATGGGACCAAATTGGAATATCTAGAGTTCTCTTCATTTCTCTTCATATTCTTCAGCTGAAAAATAGCCATGGGAGAGAGTTCAAGCTGGTTTTCATACTCAAGCTTCATGTAAGTTTAATTCTTGCTTTCTTCTTGAAATTTCTATGTTTATAGACTTTTACAATTGGGTCCAACTTATTAATTCATTAGTTTTTGATTCTATGGCTAATTTTTAAAGTTGATGTGGATTAGTGCTGGAATAATATTATGAATAAATATTGAATTGAGGCTTTAATTTTGTTATATGATGATTTTATCAAGTGAAATTGATGGAAATTGGTTTTAGGACCTAATTGTGAAAGAGTTGAAATTAAGGCCTAGTGTTAAAATTCTGATTTTCAAAAGTTATGAAGTAATTTAAAATGACAGAGGAAAGTATTAAATGAGAAAATTAGCTCAATTGAGGGATTAATTGAGCAAGGATTGAATTGTATGAAATGTGGAATTTGGGACAAAATAGAAATCAACATGTTACACTAAAGCAGTTTTGGACAGCAGCAGTTGTCTAACTTTGAAAAATCACCAAAAGTGGTAGAAATTTAATTAGAAGTTGAGTGAGATATAGAATTAAAGCTTGTTGAGTCTATTTTCATATAAAAGAAACAAAACAAGCAAAGGAAGTCTACATATTGAGATATTTAAATTTTGGTAAGACTAGTTTAGAATAACTTCGTGATCCCCTGTTCTTACTTTAGAAATTCACTAAAAAATTTAAAAAAATAATTATGAGTTATAATTTATATTTTTGTATTACTTAATGAGTCTATTTTCATTATAAATAATTGTAAACACTATATGAAAATCATACTATGAGATAATTGATTTTTAGTGAAGAGAGGTCAGAGCTGTCGGACAGTGTAACAGGGGAGAACTAAACTAATAAACTGTACTAATTGGCCACACCAAAAATTCTAGAAAAATTTTAGTAATAAGATATATGAGTCTAGTTTCAAATAAAATTAACGGATATTAATTTGGAGTTTTGTAGCTCAATATAAGAATAATTTAGTGACTATGACACAGATGGACAGCTTGAATATTCACATAAGTAAATAGTGAAAACTATAGATAATGTTACTTACAAGTGTGTTGTATAAGGATGTGGATGGAGAGGAGGAGGAGGAAAAATAATATATGAACGATTTGTGTATAAATTGATTACATGCTCGATTATAATTGATAAATGTTGAATTAGAAAAATTGAACTTGTGAGTTTATATGGCTAAATTTTAGTAATCATTTGTTAATTTTATGAACTTCATGATGTGTTATTTCATATGTATTGATGATAAAATCGTGAATAATGTAAAAGCATGAAAATTGAATAAATGATCAACTTGAGCACTTCAGTTCAGTGACAAGATGAATTGACGGAAAATACCATGGTTGAACCATGGCAACAAGTGATAAGTGATAGCTTGGCTACACTTATTTGATCAGGACAAATGAAAGTGAAAAGTGGTAGCTCGGCTACACCGATCGAAAGCGGTAGCTCCGGCTACCTGATCAGTGAAAAGTGGTAGCTCCGGCTACCTGATCAGTGAATAGTGGTAGCTTCAGCTACCTGATCAGTGAAAAGTGGTAGCTCTGGCTACCTAATCAGTGAATAGTGGTAGCTTCGGCTACAAGTGATAAGTGGTTTCCCTGTAAGACCATATCTGGGATATGTCATTGATGTGATACGTGTTTAAGATGTAAGACCATAGCTAGGCTATGGCATTCTAGTGAAAAGTGATGAATTGACGGATAAGACCATGGGTGTCCATGGCAAAGTGTGAAACGTAGGTATGGTATTAACCATACTGAGTTGTAAAATGTGGCACTGAGCAATACCGTGTAGCTTGTCATGATCGACAACTTGTGTGAGCAGATTAATTCTATAAGGCGTTCACTAATCTTACAAAGTTTGGTAAGTGTTACACGGAATTATGTGATATAAGGAAATACGAGTTGATGAGACATGAACATAGAACTTGATTGATGAATGAGTTCATTTGTGATTATATATTTGTACACCCTTGAGTGTATTATCCGTATGAATTGATATTCCAAATGAGTTAATGAGAAAAGTTTTAATATGAAATAATCTGAAATTTGAAATGAAATATTATGAAACCGTACTTGAAATACATTGGTATATCTTGTATATGTTATTTGAATTCATAATGTGGAAAGGAAATGCATGTGGAAATTTGAGATGATGATATCGGTACATGGAATCTATTGGTGGATATGTACATCCAAATTTATATGATAGATTTTAGTGAACATTAAAATTGGACTCAATAAGTGATTTGTCAATTTAAATTGTGATTGACAGGAAGAGTTAGTGAGTTGTGTGTCTATGAATTGTTACACGTATTTGTCTGAAATACGAGGAAATGGTGGTGCTTGATACATGGAAATATGAGATTGTGATACATCCGATAAAAATATGGAATATGTTTGATAAATGTATTTATTCATAATTATAAAACTGTACACCTCAAGTGTACTATTTGTGTAAAGATAATTATTTCAAATTATCTGTAAGTGTTCTGTACTCTTTGGTAATGCCTCGTACCCTGTTCCGGCGTCAAATACGGGTAAGGGGTGTTACATCACCTTCACTCTATTTCACATTCTTAATGTTTATAACCCGTTTATAAGTAACATTATCTATAATTTTACTATTTACTTATGTATATTCAATGCTGTCCATTCGTGTTAGAGTCACTAAATTATTTTTATCTTGAGCTACAGAACTCCAAATTAGGATCCTCTAATTTTCCCTAAAATTTGACTCACATATCTTTTTACCATAAAATTTTAAGAATTTTTGGTTTAGCCAATAAGTACAGTTTATTCTTTAAATTCACCCCTCTTCTGCTGTCTGACAGTTCTGACCTTTCTTCACTAAAAGTTAATTATCTCCTCATACGGGATACGGATGATGTTCCCGTTTGTTTCTCTTAAAAATAGACTCATTCAGGATTTTAAAAATATAAACTTAAGCCCCTAATTATTTTTCTCTAATTTTTGATGATTTTACAGAGTCAGAACAGGGGAAACCTGAAATCATTCTGACCTTATCTTACAAAATTTATTATATCTCATGATTTAAAATTCTATTGCTTACACTGTTTCTTCTACGAGAAACAAGACTCAATAAGCTTTAATTTAATATTTTATTCATCCTCTAATTCGATTCCCACAATTTTTGGTCATTTTTCAAAGTTAGACTACTGCTTCTGTCCAAAACTGTTTTAGTGCAAAATGTTGATTTCCATTTTGCCCCAAATTTCACAGTTCATACAATTCAGTCCTTGCTCAATTAGCCCCTCAATTAAGCTAATTTTTCTCAATTAATACTTTATCTAGACATTATAAGTTATTTCGCAACTACTGAAATTCAAAATTTTCACATAAAACCCTAACTTCAAACTCTTTTACAATTAGGTCCCAAACTTTCACTTTCTATTCAATTCTTTCAATAAATCGGCATATAAACAATTTAAAGCTCTAATTCTATGCTAAATCATCATATACTTCCAGCACATATTCATATCAACTTTCAATTTCTTTCATAGAATCAAAAACTAATGAATTCAACAAGTGGACCTAGTTGTAAAAGTCACAAAAACACAAAAATTTCAAGAAATAATCAAGAATTGAACTTACTTGTAGTAAAAATATGAAAAACCAGCTTAAGGAAACCCTTCTATGGTGTTTTTTCTGATGAGAATGCAGAAAAATATAGAGAAATCTAGATAATTCCACTTTAATCCTAGCTTTATTAAGTAAATTTTGCAATATTTCAATTTTGCCCTTAATTCTCCTTATTTTCTTGCTGATTTCATGCCTTTGCCGTCCAGCCCAAATAGACCTTGGGTCTATTTGCTTTTAAGCCTTCATTCTTTTATACTTTAAGCTATTTAATCATTTCCCATAATTTTGCATCTGTTACAATTTAGTCCTTTTTGTCCAATTAACTATCAGAACTTTAAAATTTCTTGACGAAACTTTAATACTAACTTATTAACACTCCATAAATATTTATAAAAATATTTATGGCTCGGTTAAAAATCTTCGAGGTCTCGATACCTTGTTTTCGATTCTAATTATTTTAATATTTATTTCTAGTACACTATTCACTATTTCAAAAATTTTCCTAACTTCACATTTAACTTATTAATCACTAAATTAATAATATTTTCTACTCACTTGTGGGATTTAGTGGTCTCGAATCACCGTTCCAACACCACTGAAAATTTAGTCCATTACAAGATTTTTCTTTTGGAGTTTCTCTTATCACTTGGCAAAATTGAAACACTTTGCAATACATAGTTGTATGCAGTGTAACATTATTGCCTCGTGTTGTTTTGTACGGAAAGACAACGATATTTTATATAAAATCGGCGAATCTACTTTTAAAGATATTAGATTTTTCTTTTGGAATTTCTCTTATCACTTGGCAAAAGTGAAACACTTTGCAATACATAGTTGCATGCAGTGTAACATTATTGTCTCGTGTTGTTCTACACTGAAAGATGACGATATTTTCTATAAAATCGACCAATCTACTTTTAAAGACATTAGATTTTTCTTTTGGAATTTCTCTTATCACTTGGCAAAAGTGAAACACTTTGCAATACATAATTGCATTCAGTGTAACATTATTGTCTCGTGTTGTTCTTCACTGAAAGACGATGATATTTTCTATAAAATTGGCAAATCTACTGTTAAAGACATTAGATTTTTCTTTTGGAATTTCTCTTATCATTTGGTAAAAGTGAAACACTTTGCAATACATAGTTGCATACAGTGTAACATTAATGCCTCGTGTTGTTCTGCACTAAAAGACGGCGATATTTTCTATAAAATCGGCGAATCTACTTTTAAAGACATTAGATTTTTCTTTTGGAATTTCTCTTATTACTTGGCAAAAGTGAAACACTTTGCAATACATAGTTGCATGCAATGTACCATGTGCAGAAAGACGACGATATTTTCTATAAAATCGGTGAATCTACTTTTAAAGAAATTAGATTTTTCTTTTGGAATTTCTCTCATCACTTGGCAAAAGTGAAACACCTTGCAATACATAGTTGCATGCAGTGTAGCATTACTACCTCGTGTTGTTCTTCACTGAAAGACGACGATATTTTCTATAAAATTGGCAAATCTACTTTTAAAGACATTAGATTTTTCTTTTAGAATTTCTCTTATCACTTGGCAAAAGTGAAACACTTTGTAATACATAGTTACATGCAGTGTAACATTATTGCCTCGTGTTGTTCTTCACTGAAAGACGGCGATATTTTCTATAAAATCGACAAATCTACTTTTAAAGACATTAGATTTTTTCTTTTGGAATTTCTCTTATCACTTGGCAAAAGTGAAACATTTTGCAATACATAGTTGCATCCAGTGTAACATTATTGTCTCGTGTTGTTCTTCACTGAAAAACGACGATATTTTTTATAAAACTGGCAAATCTACTTTTAAAGACATTAGATTTTTCTTTCGAAATTTCTCTTATCACTTGGCAAAAGTGAAACACTTTGCAATACATAGTTGCATGCAGTGTAACATGTGCAGAAAGACGGCAATATTTTCTATAAAATCAGCGAATCTACCTTTAAAGACATTATATTTTTCTTTTGGAATTTCTCTTATCACTTGGCAAAAGTGAAACACCTTGCAATACATAGTTGCATGCAGTGTAACATTATTACCTCGTGTTGTTCTTCACTGAAAGACGACGATATTTTCTATAAAATCGACGAATCTACTTTTAAAGACATTAGATTTTTCTTTTGGAATTTCTCTTATCACTTGGCAAAAGTGAAACACCTTGCAATACATAGTTGCATGCAGTGTAACATTATTACCTCGTGTTGTTCTTCACTGAAAGATAAAGATATTTTCTATAAAATTGGCGAATCTACTTTTAAAGACATTAAAATTTTCTTTTAGAATTTCTCTTATCACTTGGCAAAAGTGAAACACTTTGCAATACATAGTAGCATGCAGTGTAACATTATTGCCTTGAAAGATGGCAATATTTTCTATAAAATCAGTGAATATACTTTTAAAGACATTAGATTTTTCTTTTGGAATTTCTCTTATCACTTGGCAAAAGTGAAATACTTTGCAATACATAGTTGCATGCAGTGTAATATTATTGCCTCGTGTTGTTCTTCACTGATAGACGGTGATATTTTCTATAAAATCGGCGAATCTACTTTTAAAGACATTAGATTTTTCTTTTGGAATATCTCCTATCACTTGGCAAAAGTGAAACACTTTGCAATACATAGTTGCATTCAGTGTAACATTATTGCCTCGTGTTGTTTTTCACTAAAAAAGCAGCTACACAGGTTTCGGCTTATAAGTGATAATCTTTTCAAACCCTAAATCAATTTTGCCTTCAAAGAGATATATCACCTGGAATTTGAATCTATACAATTTTATTGCTTTTCTATTTGATTTTAATTAATATTAATTTTGAATTTTTCTTTATTTTTTTTATAAATTTCACTTGTCAATTAAGATGCTAGAAAAAAAATATAGATTTTTTATTTAACAGATACAAATATGTGAAGAAACCGCATGCGAGTCAAATTTTCTAGCAAGAAAAGGATCCATTTCAAAAAACAGAAGTTTTTTTTTTTTGTGCTTTTGTGCTTTTGCAATTAAACTAACGTATATTCTTCATCAATAGAATTCACAAGAGAGAAAAAAAGGTCACAAATAGAAACTCTAAATATCCTAATTACAAAACAAATGCAATATTTTTCAATTGCAAAAAAAGAAAAAAGAAAAAAGAAAATTGAATCTATTGCATCTTTATAAACAAAAAGATTCCATTAATGGAGTACTCTAATACAAGAATAATTTGTCCTTGGGAAAAAAATAATTTCATCTAATATATTAAAAATGGACGGATAATTATTCGAAATTAACAAAATTTAAAAAAAAAAATTGGAAAAATCTTTCTCCTATACATGGTCATGCATCAACCACAGAGCTTAGAACATAGTTGTTGAACTTGGGAAGTGTTTTCCTCTGTTAACGGATAGATTTCGCTTTTCCCATTGCTTATGCATGTCAAGTTCAACGATTTCCCGAACTCGGTCGACTGCGATAACAATGATCCAAAAATATTAGTAATGTTCTATTTAATGATAATTGTTCTCCAATGGATTAAAGTAGTGTTTTCTGCTATTTTATTTCAAGTATCACTGTCTATTGATTTACTTCGAGTCATTCAGATATGCGATTCTTTAATGGAGTCGAGAACGAACACGGATTGAGAAACTAACCTGACAATACACTTGTCGGTTTTTGCAGCTCCACAATGGCGTCGGGATACAACTCATATAATGACACCAAGAACAGTGTTCATTCAAGTTAACCCCTCGAAGGAGAAGTATTAGGCCAATGGCGAATCTGGGAAATTTTGTTCCACAACATAACATATTGCATCAGTGAAAGTAACATAGAAGCACGGGGCTATGGAGTATAATGTCACTCATGCATGGCAATGGCTTATTTTGAACATGATGATGAGTGATTATATGATTTCGTGTGTACCAAATGGATTCCTTACCCTGCAATCAATAGTACCAGAGAACAGACCCACAAGACGTACTGGTATGTCTTATGTTTAGGTTTACGAGAAGGTGCAATGTATCCTGGAGGAACCTTTTTCTGACTAACATATCCAAACTGGGGACGGATTAGGAACACGAAACCGAGGAGGAAGCCGGAGATAAATCCTCCGATGTGAGCAAAGTTATCCACGTGTGGGAGTATTCCCATAGCTAGATTTATTACGATAACCAAAACAAGAGTTAACAACGCTGCGAACTGCACGTAAAAAACCGAAACCGTAAGGTAATTTGGTCGCTAAAGTAACAGCGTACCAAGAATTAAACTTCTGTGCAATCTTACGTGCCTTATTTGAATATATTGTCCAGTTTGTGATTAGTTCTGAGAGCATGCTTCCTAGTAAACCAAAAAGTGCACCAGAGGCACCAACCGATATACCGGTCTGAATAAAAAGAGATGACAGTATACTCCCACCGAAACCAGCGATCAGATAAAGCATCCCGATTCTCACTGCCCAAAATACCAGAGAGGCAAATAGAAATTAGGATCATGTACCTTTAAGCTAGTACAGTAACTCCCGAGTTGGTAACTTTAAAGCATTTTCAAAAGGCAATAACAGAGATTCTTTCCCATCTTGGCAGTATTCGATGCCGCAGTTAACGGTTTACAAGTTCCGGTTAATGACAAAGACGCCTTAAGAAAGCATTTAGAACTCAAATTTTGAGCTATTGTGCTTCAATTAAGCACACCTAACAGCTGTGATAGGCCTTGTTTAAGCATATCAAAGTCCTAGATGGTGACCTTAATCAACGCATGCCCTGCAAGGACTAGGCAGCTCTCTTTGAAGTTAAAATACCTAAATTAAAACAAGACTTGCCTCGGGACAAGAAATCTCGTATTTTAAAACACAACATTAAGATTTGATAGTTGAGTTTGGATTTGAGTGCTAACTTTAAATTTGACATTTTTTAACTACATGTATTGATGATTAAATTGATTTAAATGATAATTAAAATTAAAATTTTATGATTATGGAATGAGATAATCTGAGTTACTTCAGTAACGTAATGTAATATCACATGTTCAAATCCAACAATCAGATAAAGTATAGGAGGTCACATTTAGTGGTATCATTGTAATTTGGGTTTCTTCTCATTTCTAAAATTATGCACTTCAATCTTAAAGAAACTAACTACATATGAACTTGCCATCATGATGAATTTATTAGCTAGGAAAAGGAATTAATATTATGAACATTTAGGCGGGAACATTGAATGCAAGTAACCATACAAATAACCCTGCATGCATCTCAATTTCGTAAATTAGTACATGATGTTGAGAGCAACCCGTCCTAAGCAGTAAACCCCATACATATCGAGGTCATCAATGGTAAGAAAGTTTTAAGATGGGAATAAGATGCATACCAAACCCGAATTCCTGCTCGAGCCGAATTCCAATGAATAAAAGACTCAACATGTTTGCAAGTATGTGGAAAACACCAGCATGCAACCATATACAAGAAATCATGCGCCATGCTTGACGACTTTTGACAACTTTAGACACTTCAAGAGCACCCATTTTCTCTAATCTGAATACAGAAAAGCATACCATTACAGGTCAGCTGTCAATCCCGAGTTTGGTCCCTGTACAATCCCTGCTCTACTTTTAAAAAAAAAAAAAGATCATTCCAACAAATAAGCAATGCAGAAACATCATAGAAGATAACAACACAAGCCCACATATATTAAACAAAAAAATGATCCCTCTGGAATATAAGTGTATTCTAAAAGACATTATGAAGGAAGATAATTAATGCAAATGGAAAGAGGCTTACGTAGAAGAAGAAGGGCCAAGTAGGGGATTCTCTTTGAAGGGCTGAAACGAGAACCTGCCCAGGAAGCTCCCCACACATTTCTTCGAGTTCTTGGGACAATTATTAATGTACATTGTTATCATGAAAAGGAAAATATTAACCAAAACAAAGCTTGGAATCATCCAAGGCACCCATTTTTTAAAAGGCATGAAATCAATCAACCGCCCTGCTTGCTGCCCTTCCCTGCCCCTGTTCCTTTGCCCCTCTCCCTCTCCATGCCCGTACCCTTGTCCCTGCCGCCTACGCCGCCCGTCAGACGACTGAGATGGCTGTGACGATGGTGACGGTGACGTGGCATGACCTGGTCTCACCGAATGCACTACCTTATCTCCGTTCTTTGGATTGGTCACCTTGATTTCAATCTTGGAATCCATGCCCCGTCTTGCAAAACACCCCTCAAAACAAACCCCTTTTTTTCCCTTCTCCCTTCAAACACAAAAAATCAAATACCCAAAGTGCAAAAAACAAAAAATCATACAGGTAATTTTCTTTCACAGTTTTGGGACATATGTGCATGGTTTTTCAGTTAGGGATCAAACAAAACAAGAAAACAGAACATATGGGAGGATTCCCATTGTGGAAAAGAGTTAATGGTGTTTCAATATATCATTAATAATAATAATAAAGGTTTGGTTTTCTGAATTCTGGTATTACACAGATCCTGTCGTGTTTCAGAGTTCAGACAAACCTTCCTTGTAGCCGGTTTTCTTTTTCCTTTTGTTGTTGATTCAATGATATTGGTCATGGAAGAATACAGCTTGTTAGAGATAGGGTTATAATGTTAAGTTTCCATTTATTTGATATGAACAAAGTGATAATTTTATAACAAGTTATTGTTTCTAACGAAGAATCATGTTTAAATTCAGACCAAAAAGCTTGCAGAGTAGAGTAGAATAGATAGTAAGATGGTAGTCAAAGTTAATTTAGGAAAATACAAGAGGAATTTATGCAAGTTTTATAAGGAGAAAGAAACATGTGTGTAAATGTGTAATGTAATAGGAAATTATTCAGTAGAAATTTTCCTCACCATTGCTTGCATCATGTACTGTCCTAAAACTGTGCTCCTAATAATAGTAAAAAGTAATGCAAATCTCCATTTGATTTTTGTGGATTTTAATAATATTAGATCCACTATTTGCTGAGATTTAGATAATATCTTTTTGAAGTTTTCCTATTCTTTCTTATAGTAATTAAACTTTTAAATGGAAATAAATATAGGGTAAATAGTTACCCAATTATTATTATTTTTTTATTTTAGTCACCCAAAATAAGCACTCACGTTATATAATTCGGTCATTTTGGTCACTCACATTAAAATTACAGGCAGTTAAAAACATCGATATACTAACAAATTTAGCTATTAACTTTTACATATTATATCAATTTAGTCATAATTTTAAAAAATTAACCCTCTAAATTTATAAATGATCTCAATTTGATCCTAATTTGTAGTAGCAACAGAGAGGGAGAGGAACGATGGTGGGGGAGGGGAGGGGATTTTTATTTTATTTAATATTAATATTTAATATAAAATTTAAATTTATTATTATAATTTTTTGAAAATATTTTTTTATTTTTATATATTTTTAAATTTATTATATATTTTTAAAATATTTGTGTTTTTTTATATTTTTATATTTTTTTAGAATTAGGATCAAATTGATACCATTTGTAAATTTTGAGGATTATTTTTTAAAAATTATGACTAAACTGATATACTATGTAAAAGTTAAGGATTAAATTTGTTATTGTACCAATTTTTTAACTGCAGCTTGACGTTGATGATTTTTACAGATGTAACGTGAGTGCTTAAATAGTAATTTTTTTTTTTATTTTAGATGCCTAAAATAAGAATTTATAATAATTGATTGACTATCACCCATGGGATCATTAAATTCTTGTCAAAATATACGAATCAATTTAATTTATTTGATATTAGGAAGTGAACATAATAAAAAAAATTAAACTAATTCATCATGCGTCATTATTATTTATTTCTAATTAAAAATTAAAATCATTCTTTATATAAAAGAAATTATATTCTTTAAATGTTATTTTATCACCAATTAATTTAAAGTAATATGAGATTAATAATAAATAAAATAGTTTACTTGTTATAGAACACTCAAATAAAGCAATTATATTCTACAAAAACTTTCTTTTACTTGACTAAATGACATTATCATGAGCCACCTCCGAGCTATTTAACACAACTTCAAAAGTCTAGAAATTCACAAATCGGTCTTAAAGAGAAAATTTTGAGAATTAGAAGTTCGCTCGAAATCCCAAGAAATCTCATAACTCGAAGAAATTCATAAGAACATTGCATCAATTCTAAATAAAGTTGCTTTTCTATCTTGATCATTCGATATAAAAGTGGTTAAACTTGTTCTTCAAGATCAAGCCTAAAGGGCCCTTGAAGCGGAATCATCCTTCCAAGATGAAAGTTTAGACAGCTTTGAATCAAAGCTCTCCACAATCCGGTTGCATCAACATAAAGGAAATAAAACTCATTTCTCACGATTAAGTCTCGACAACTCTTGAAGCGGACTCAACCATCCAAGATTTAATCTTGAAGACCCTTAGATTAAACCCTCTCTAAACTTATTTTCAAAATCAAGTCTTAAAAATCCTTGAATTTAAATCAAATCAAATTCTCAAGCAAGCATCTCTCTAGACTCGTTTTCAAGATCAGGTATCAACAAACCTTGAAGTGGATAACATTGGCTCAAAATCAAGCTAGATGACCCTTGGATCGAAGTCCTATCGAGAAAAAGAATCAAAGGATTTATTCAGAAATCGTAACTCAATTTTATAAATAAATTTTAAAAAATAATTGTTCTAATCTTTCTGGTTTATTTTTTTACGTGGGATTTATGTGCACAAATTTCTGACATACTTGGTGGGACAATCTTCATCTTTAATCTCATTTTTTTTCAACAATCAAGTTCATCAAAATTGCGATGACTCCCATGAAGGTACCTTTTCAACTAGTCAAATATCAAATCTTCTTCAACTTAAAAGTTAGTGAAGAAATATCTAAAACAACACTTCGCCAAAGCTTATCTTCAAAGTTGGATGTTGTGCCTGTGATGACAACTGGCGCTACTTCCCTTGAAGAACAAATGACTTCACTTGCAAAAGTCGTGGAAGCCATTGCAACAAGCATCAAGGGAACGGAGGAAAAATCGCTTTCATGATGACTCAAATTGAACGCTTAGATGGAAGCAACCAAACTCTTTTCAATGAAACTCAACATAAAACTCTTCAGGAAGTTGGTGAAACCAAGACAGATGAAAAAGGAATTTAAAAGGTTTTTTCAGGTAAACTCAAAGAGTTCATCAAGAAAGCCATCAAACATCAAGCTAAAAATATTTCTCCACTTTCATATACATAAGCAAAGCCATACACTGAAAAGATTAATTATTTGAGGATGCCTAAAAGGTACCAACCTCCAAAGTTCCGACAGTTCGATTGCAAAGAAAATCTACGTCAGTATATTGTACAGTTCGTTGAAACTTGCAATGGCGCCAACACTATCGGAGATCTTATGGTGAAGTAGTTTGTCTAATCATTAAAAGGAAATGCATTTGATTGGTACATTGACCTTGAGCCTGAGATGATTGACAATTGGGAAGAACATGAGTGAGAATTTATCAAAAGATACTACAACACTCGTCGCACTATAAGCACGACCAGGCTCACGACAATGGAAAGACAAGCTAATTGTTTATTACATTCATTGTTGGAGAAATTTAAGCTTGAACTGCAAGGAAAAATTGTCATAGTTCTCTGCCATCGACATGTGCATTCAATGCATATATTGGGGCTTGTGCTACATTCTATACAGCATCAAGCCAAAGTATTTTAAAGAATTAACTACTTGTGCTCGAAATAAATTATATCAAAGATGTATCATTCGTTAACATAGATTTGAGTTTTTGTACAGTTGAAATTTATATATATTGTAGAATTTTTAAATAGTTTTTAATATTTTTTTTAATTTTGCACTCATCTAAAATGAATCTAGACAATCATTTGTCCAGAATAATTTTTTATGCACATTTTATTTAGTTAAACAAGATTTTATTTTTTGAAAAATATTTTTGAAAAATATTAAATATATTTAAATATATATATTTGCTGACATGGCATACCACATCAGCATACTGCCATGTGGCACCTTATGGTGGCCTCCGTCAACCATGTCAGCGAAATTAATGGTCAAACCAGTTAATTGACAATTTCCGTTAACGAAAGGGGTCAATTGATTTTTTTTAAGTCACTGTGAGCTTAATTGGGTGCACTTTTTTATAAGGGCTCAATTGTTTTTTGACCCTTAAGCCTAATTTTTATATATTTTATGATTTTTTTTATAATTTTATAATTTTTAATGATTTTATATATAAAATACTAGCTTTCACCTCATGGCACAATCCTAGCATGTCACGCGACGAAAACAACATGCAAAAAATTGTTGCCATTTACTTTGTAACGTTGACCGATAATTCTAACGGTTAAAGGGCTTAATTAATTGTAATCCTAAGGCTCAAATGAGTAAAAAAAAAATCAAGAGCTTTTAAGACCTATAACCTATTTTGTCAAATCTTATTTTGAAATAAATTATTTCCTCGTTTTATTAAAAATTAAAATATTCAAATTTTATCCAAAATTATTCAAAATAAAATAAATAATAAAATTAAAATTTCAAAAATAAAAAAAAAATTAATATTATCAAACAAAATAATTATATTTACTATATCAAATGTTTCTATAATATAAATTCAGTATTTAATTTTGTAGTTTATGAAACACACACTTATCTAAACAAGGAATAGAATTAATGATTTTTTAGCGTCGGCTGGTGGACTGCTCAGGGACTCTAAAGGAAGCGGGTTATCAGGATATAGCAGAAACATAGGAGTTAGCTCAGTCCTAAATGCTGAGCTTTGGGTGATCTTACATAGTCTGGAGCTAGCTTGGGAGCAACGAATGAACCAGGTGGTAGTTGACTGATAGTTGGACTGCAATTGAGATGATCCAACAACAAAACAGAATTGATGATTCTAATCTGATGAAGAGAATTAAGGAGCTTTTGTGGAGATCATGGGTTGTCAAGGTGCAGTAGACGCCCCGATTGAATAATAAGGCTGCTGATTTCATTGCAAATATGAGCAGAACAGCTCCCTTGGGTCTGATTGTGTTTGTTGAGCTGTAGAGTCGATTTTTCTCCATTATATTAATTGGAGTTCCTATTTAGACTTTCTGGCTGGATTACTGTTTTCTTTTATAATAAAAATATTTTACTTAAAAAGGAAAATTGATTTATACGCTGTGGAATTTTTAGACTTCATTAGATAGTTGACAAACATCTACAAAATCTTGTTTATGGACATGATGACGCATTTGTCGTTTTCCAGTTTTGGTCATAGTTGATGAGATTGACATGTTTGATAGAGCAGAGGTATCTAATTTCCATCTAGATCTTTATTCTTTCACTTTCTTTTTGAATGATATTTTTGAAACAGTTAAAGCTACGCTGGTATGGTTCGAAATCCGTGTTGTTGCTGTAGAATACAAGGCCTCATTCAGAGGTAATTCCTTTTAGAGTAGTATTATATTTGTTTGCATGTCATTGCTGTGTGGTTGTCTATGTTTTGTTCAATGCTGCCAACCAGTTAGTACTGTTAGATATGGCACATAAGAGTGTTAGTAAATGTTTCAAGGTTGTATCTGTGGCTTGGAGAGAAATGATAAGTTTGATGTGCATCCCCTGAACAAGTATGTTGTTTGGGGGAATTAATAGCCGAGTGACATCTTTCATGTGTATTTGGATGTGATTAAATGATTAGAGAATTCATTTTTTTTTATGGAGTTCCTAAATAGGTAATGACGTAATTTCATGATGACTTGCATGCTAAACATGTAAGAAACAAGTGTTGGCGAAGACGAGGCAATGTGTTCCTTCTAATTGAAGTAGCTTTTTAGCTTTGAATTGGGCAAAATCCTCTTTGTTTTCTGCTCTAATCAAATCCGGTTCACTTGTTGAGATGACTTAGAATTTGTGGGTAACCATTTTAATATAAACGCGTCTTGAATCTAATAAAACTAAAATATAAAACCCAGTAGGCATTGTCATGGAACCATGGTGTCAAAATGCACATGAGATACTACGCAATCGAGGAATGGATGGGGGGCCTAAAAATTAGGCATTTTAACGGATTGAATTGATTAGACTAATTAGGGTTCTAAAATTTTTGAAGTGACTTTCGATTACTTATTAAAATCCTTTTAAATTTGAATCAATTTAAGGTGAAGTTAAAAATAATTTTAAGTTTTGACATTTTACGATCAAATTGTTCAAGTTGAATGGATTTGATTTTCTGAGTAAGGATGACAATAAATAGTACAGATTTTGATATTACCAATATTCTACATTTTCAACAAATTAAAATATTACATATTGGAATAATATATGAACTCAAATTATTATTCACAGTAAATTCAAAATGAGTACAAATTCAGATATCAATTATTTGACATCCAAATCCATTATCCACTCTACTTTTTAGATTTTTATTTGTAAAATCCTTTTGAACTTAAATAAAGAATTTTAGCAGATTCAGATATCTAGTAGATAATTTAATTAATTTAGATTCGGATAGTAATGCAGGTAATATACAAATTTAGATTTTAAAGCGGATTTAGCATATTGGAATTCAGATTTTACAAGAATATTGCAGATACCCAACCCACTACCATCCTCCAGTAAAAATCGGCACATCTACTAGACATCCACCCTTTTTTTTTTTTTTTCATGTAAAATAACATTCAAGCTGCCAAAACCACAAACAAATTTAGCATTGCTATGGTATCAACAACAAAGTTCGCTGGAAATGGATTATTTGAAGCAATGAAAAACAGTGTTTTAGATTAGCATCAAGTACCACAAACTGCTTCATTCTGTGGGCTCAATAAGGTAACACTGAAATCAAACATATATAAACCATTTAAAAAGGTTTATGATCTGCAAAATCAGAATCTTTTGCACAATGAAATGTAAAAAAGCAATACCTATTGGCATTTTCCCAAGTAAGAAAGTTTCTAATTGTTTTCTGGGAATAATGAATGGTTCCTCTTGCCTAATGGAATCAAATCCTTGAAATGTGTTGTTGAAACACAGGACAGCAGGTTGATGATACAAAAGTATATCAAAAGTGGGCCAAGCTGTATACCAGAACCCACGCTAACTGAATGAAAAAAGAAGAGGGTTTCGTTAGCTATAAACATAGGAAAGTTGTACATCATCGGCATTTGAATCTGAAAGAAATAATCAAAAGTTGTTTCAGTACCAGAAAGAGAGTTATTGAAGCAAAAAGGCCTTCTTGGAGAAGGGCTGCATGACCACCAAATTCTTCTTCATCGATCTTTAGTATCATAGCATAATAACCGTATATGATTGAAGTGGATATGGCCAGAAAACTGCAACGAATATCAACATCAAATGATTGACTAAAAGTTTCTCAAAGAATAGTAATGAAAGAGTAAAGAAATACAAAAAAAATAAAAAAATACTACAATTACTTGCTTATTGACTGAATTCTTCACAATCAATAAGAGAACACCAAAGGTAATCATCCTTTCAAAGAAATGGTATAGTGACATGAACATTCATGCTTGAAAAATGCAAGTAAAAATCTTATTGAAGACCAGCAATAGATGATACACACAAAATTGTGGATACAGCCTAGAAAATTACATCAAAAGAACCAGGGACATGTATGCAGATGGACATGTGCAGCCTAACTCCACTGATTAAAGGTACTATCAATGCAGCAAAATGGCCCCCATGTCTTATATATTAAATATGGTTCCAGAAACCCGAGAACTATATAGTACTAACACACTCTGGTATGTCAATTAACCATTGGTATAGTGGCATACGACCCGGACAACCCTACCTCGACACACACTTTCGTAAAGTTTTTGTGCATAAATTCAAAATGCCTATATCCTAGGCTAAGAAAATGCTAGAATCCAATTGCTAAGAATTATCAGAGACCACTGGTCAGCCAATCTACAATTTTATCAAACTCGATCACCTCATGTTGACATCGCAGTTCCATCCCATTACAGCAGTGTAAAGTCAAGAAATCCTTCCTTTTAGAACAAGCATAAATGCATATCATACAGCTCAGCTCACAAAAAGGCATCTAAAAATCTAGTGAATCACCAAATTTGCAACAGATTCAACAAATCCAATATGAATCTGAAACACTGCAATTCACAAGTGCAAGCAACATGAATATGAGAACTTACATGAAGATCCAAATGCCTCCAACCACAGGGATTGCTCCCCATAATAATCCACATAAAAGCGCCACAACTTGTCGAATCCAATGCAATACATCTCCTAATTGATCCTGCTCCAAAAATCAATCAAAACCCATCATCAATTTTCCTTTCCTGAATTTACCCAATTCAGTTACAGTCATGATCATCCTATTTAAAATTCATTTAACAGGAAAAAAAAGAAAAGAAAAGAAAAGAAAACCCATTAAATCAGAGTACTTCTAGAACTGAATAAGCTCAATAAAAAAGCACCATGCCCTTTAATTAATGATAAAAAAGGATAAAGACTTACTTTATCCCAAGAAGCTTCCGGATCTAATAACTTGGCGAACTTGAACGGGGAAAAGTGACCGTTTTCGTGTTGCTGATGTTGCTGTGCATTCAATTTAACTGATTTCGTTTCTTTCATAGTTGATTTTGATGCGAATTTGTTAAGGATTCAATTGAAAATGACAGTAAAAAGGATGGAAATTTGGTCAGATGCTAAATTTGGGTTAGGGTTTTGGATAGGGAAGAACATAAAAAATGGTTCAAAAATGCTTTGATTTAGATCAAAAGGCAGTGGAATTATTTGGCAAAATTAGGCAAATATGCCAAAAAAAGATTTATTTTGGGTTAGGGTTTTGGACGCCTTTTCACCTGGTGAGGAATTTTTTCTTCTGGATTGGTGTTTGGAAATTTGAGTTTAAAGGGTTTTTTTTTTTTTTTTTTTTTTTTTTTTTTCAGATAGACATTTTGATAGTTTTAAAGTATCTTTGAGTAGTTATGTGATGTGCTCGAAAATCCACATATTTCATCTTTTGTGTGGAGATGGAACCATTACTTAAGCGAATCGTATTACAACTCAGGCTCTCAGTTGACGGTGATTATACAGTCACAGGTTGAAGTGTAATTAGGGCTTCAAGTTGATAAAGGTTATGCTGTGAAGGGTTGGGGTATAACTCGGGCCCCCAATTGACAGTGGTTATACGGTGACGGTTTCAAGTTTCACTTCACTAGAAGAGGATGTTTTAAAAATTGCATACATAAGTTTAAGATCGTAATCATAGGGGAAAAAACAAGGGTTTCTAATATAATCAACTTATTTTTCTCCATCTCTACCAAAGGCAGTGGCCCTGTTACTATAACCTGTGACAAAGAGGGAGGAGTTACAATGATGCTAGAGAAAAGTTGAAACGCGAGTCGAGGCAGCAACGGTTATAGTTATTAATCACAGCAATCGTTGTCACCTCGAGTCGCATTTCAACTTTTCTCCACTGTCACATTAACTCTACCCCCTGAAAGTCTTGTTACCCCTAACTCTGTCACAATTAATAGTAACAGGATCATTGCCTTTGGTGGAGATGGAGAAAAAGAATAAATTGATTATACTAGAAACCCCTATGTTTTTCTCAATGATTATGATATTATAATTATGTATGGGGTTTATAAAGCATCTTCTTCTGGTAGGGTGAAACTTGGACCCGTGACTGCATAACCACTATCAACTGGGGGCTTAAGTTACACTCAAACCCTTGACAACATAACCTTCGTCAACTTGAAACCCTACTTACACTTCAACTCGTGATCGTATAATCACCATGAATTGGGAGCCTAAGTTGCAACGCGATAGGCTTCTAAGGTAATGGTTTTATCCCCACATGGCAGATGAAATGTGTGGGTCTTCGAGCGTCACCACATCACCATGAACTCAAACACACCTTAAAACTATCATTATGTCTCTCTCAAAGAGAAAGACAAATAAATCTTTAAACTTGGAAATTTTAACATGCAACCAAAAAAAAAAAAGCAATTTAAAATAGAGTAAACATTTTTTTCTAAGAGATGGTGGGCGAGAGATTTGATGGAGTAGAGGGAGCGAAAGTCCCCTTTATATAGGCAACTTGGGGGGGGGGGAGGAATATGTTTTAAACATAATCGTCTCAGATTCCTGGGTTCTAAAATAAACAGGACGCATTTTTGCCCCTATTTTTAACCCTAACCCTAATTGTTTATTTCAGAAGCCGAGAATCCCAGGATAATTTTCAAACATAAAATCCCGAGAATCCCAGACAACATCTCATCCCACATTTGTTGCGAAAAATGCTTCTAACAAGACACGCTTTTCTAAAAATTATTTAAACTTTTCAGGAAAACGCTTTTACTTAGAAGCGTCTTTTTAGACTTGCCTTATCCAATCTTCTTCAATAATTTGAAGTTATGTTTGATATATGGAGGTATTATTACCTATATAATGAGTACATTCTGTAGAGGTTCTACATTGAAATTTAGAGTAGATTGTTTTCATAAGGAGATTTGCATAAGAAGAAAATTGTTTATGTTAAAAATCTGGATTTCGAAAATCGACCCAACAAAAGTAATTCGTTCAAGTATGTGTCGTTTTTTTTCATTTGGGTGATGCGTACTCATTTTTCTCTATACTTTTTTTTTTGGTTTTAAACATGTGAAACAGGCTATTTGGTTGAAGATGAGTAGATGAATCAGAGTTGTGATTTATTACGACGGTGAAATTTGTGACACTGAAATTGGACCCATTTTTGTATCAGCCCAATATTCAAATTTGACTTTCAACCGGAGCCTAAAATTGCACGAGCTTCAATCAAAAAATAGGAGGAAAGTGGGGAGTTCAAGCCGGAGAAGAATTTCGAACTTGGAATATAGATATCTAACATCATTGAACCTCATTAGATATGATATATTTGAGCTTGATCTGTCGTACTTTGATATGTCAAATTAGACTTCCTTGTTATACTTAAGGAGCTTGTTTTCAAGAAAATTAGTGTTTTTTTCTGTAGTTTAGCATAGTTTTTAGATTTTCTATTCAATAAGTGTTTAATTTGTTTTTTTACTCATTTTGAAACCCAAATTGGCCAAATGTGCCATTTGGACACTAAAGATTGATTGAGTGTTGTAGGAACTCAATGGTGGCTCCTTTTTTAATGAAAACATCACCAATAAAAGGGGTATCACGATATCGAAGCATGGAAATCACGATACCCTTGACAGTCCCGAAATGAAGAGAAGAATGAAGACCACCTACAGTGGTATCACGATATCCTCCTTGGTTATCGCAATACCCAACCTTCAAGGAAACCCTTATTCCAGACCATGGGTATCATGATATCACTGTCGTGGGGAGACAAAATTTGACATCAAGGGTAGTCCTTGTCCAACTGAAGCACCAATCTAAAAGACATGTTGAGGGGCATTTTGGTCAATAACAATGGATCGGAATATCTACTAAAAAATAGCCAAAATTGGCTGAAGAGAGTGAGAGGAGGCATTAGGCACAATTTTTAATCATCTTCTTAGTTTTATTTCATTTCTAGGGTTTTAGTTCTTCTTCTCCATAGCCGTAGATTTAAATTTATGTTTGTTTCTTTGCTTTCCTTTACATTCTTAGCGTTAGTTAAGTTAGCTAACACTGTAGCTTAGATTTATTTACATGTTTAGGACCTCTAACTTGCTTGTAATGACTTTTTCATCTCTAATTTAATGTTTTCTCAATTGGTTTCTTTTCATCTATTAAAAATATCATCTTTATTGTTCTAGTTCAATTACTTTGTTGTTAGTTGATTTTCTTTCAATTCTTTCAAAGTAAAAACCAAAACTTTCATATTTTTGTTCAAGTTTTATATTAATGGCTTTCATGTATGTTTCTTTATGTTAGTTAGCTTAGATATGTTAATGGGTAACTAAACCCTAGGAGGTTGGTTGATGGAGATGTAGGTAAACTAATTTTTTGGGTCAATGACTAAATTGCAATAAATTAGACTAAAATAAATGAACTTAAAAACTTAGGATTGACGTCCCTAAGGGTAAATTAAGATAAGCGAGACCGAGAGGTAATCTTATTGCGCATCAACTCATTAGTCCCGGGTAAGTTGGTGAGATCGAGAGATTAACTGGACTAATTTGTCTAATTTGGTAAAATTGAGACCGAGGGGTAAAATTAAGCTACTTTAGGAGTTTAAGCATTTTAGTTCCCCAATTTGATGATTAATTAACCATATTGAAGTCAACCAACCACTATTTGTTATTGATTGAATAGTTTCCTAGATTTGCATACTTTACGATTTAAATAACCTCAATTTCATGGCCTGCCATACTATGTTATCTAGCGTGTAGTTGTTTAGACTATTTATTTACATGTTTTTAGCTAGAATTCACTTAAGCGCCAACTCTTGTGGGTTCGATCCTCGGAGTACTCCAGTACCTCGTTGTACAAATTATATTACAACTAACCTGTCACACTTGAAGTGTAACACCCCTTAACCTTTATTCATCGCCAGAATAAGGTTACGGAACATTAACATACATTTCAGAATAAATACGAACAATTATATAATAATATAACATTCACATCATAGTTTAATCATAATGTCCCTTTATTGAGCCCTCGAGGCCCAAATTACGTGTTAGAAACCAATCGAGACTTAATCGGAAGTTCAGAAATTTTTTTTCGTGAAATTTCAAATTTTTTCCTAAATACAGGGCTCACACGCCCGTGTGGCCCAGGGACACGCCCGTGTACTAGGCCGTGTTTCTCACACGGTTGAGACACACGCCCGTGTCTCTGCCTGTGTGGCAAAACCTGAGCATTTTGTTTTGAAAAATTTAAATTGCAAGGGACACACGACTTAGCCACACGCCATGTGTAAGCAGTGTGTCTCACACGGTCTGGTCACATGCCCGTGTGCCAGGCCGTGTGGACTCAAAATGAGTCTTAAACATCAAGTTTACGACCCTGCAAATCTTGAACCTCAAGCAACACAAAAACCAAACATTCAACCAATCCAAAACACATTCAAATTTATTTTAAACATGTCTAATTAATCATCCTAAGTAACTAACCAATGTACTCTTATAGGTATTTCACATATACTAACCAAATCAATCCAATTAAAACTCATTCAAACCAATTCTAATTTCATACAAATTTACTACTAAAACTTATCATTCAATAACTTTAACATTTTATATATATAACTAACCATTATCATAATACAACATTATTTACAAATATTTCTCAAAATGACAAACAAAACATCCTAGGTACATGCCATTACCAAAGGAAATGTACTTCACCACAATGAGTTCGGGATCAGCTTTGGATGCTGATTTAAAGATCTGACTTTAACTTAACCTGCGCACGGAAACAAACCGTACGCTGAGTATAAACTCAGTGGTATTTCTATAATCTGAATACTTTAGAGAAAATAATTTTATATAGCATATACATCTAACCATATATGAACATTGATCAATCAATAATTCAAATCATTCATTTAACCTTCATTTCATCAATAGCTAATTCAAATATATTTTCTCACTTTGATTCACATAACATTTAGCAATAGCAATTCTCTTTTTATGAACATTTGGTTCATGCATTTCATTTGCACAATTCAATTAATAACAACTTTCAATTTCACATCCAATATCAATCTTATTGCCAATTCATTTATTTACCCTTATTAACACAACTCGGACTTTGGCGGATACATGGATCCAACCAAAACACACCAATATGGCACTCAGTGCCTCATCAGATAATTCAAAGTAATAGAGTGACACCCAGTGTCTCATCGGCCATGCCGAAGTAAGTTGGTACCCAGTACCTCATCGAATTTATCCGAAGTAATAATATTACGACACCCAGTGTCTCATCGACTCGTGGTCGAAGTATCCCTCAACTCTTCCAATCCTATGGCATGCCAACTATATCCGACTCAGCCCGATACAGATAATAGGGTTTCAATTTCAATTTCTCAATTCAATTTCAATCAAAATCCACACTAATCACAAATTCTCATAATTTCAATTCAACTATTCACATATGCTCATAAAATTCAATTCCATTCAATTCAATATCACAATATCAATTACTTACCTCAATCTACTTACCATACACATTAAGTAATAAATTCAACAATTAATTATTAAATTCGGATTATAGAAATACAAACCGTAATTTCCGAGCTAATCTTCGTTGACTTTGTCTTTTCCTTTCCTAGCCGAGGTCTTCAGCTCAACGTTTGCTACGGAATTAAAATAATTGATAATCATCAATACAACACAATTTAACATTGAATATTTCAATTTATATACAACTTTTTCCTAAATTCTAATTTAGTCCTTAAATCAAACTAACTCTTTTTCTTACAAAACTAATTCCAATTTCCACTTTAATCTAATTTCAACTCCCTAATTTCACCATAAAACCCTTGTAACAGTCCGAATTTGACCCTAATCAAAACAGTGGTTTCGGGACCACGAATCCGAGTTTGAAAAATTTTTAAATATTATTTTCTGTGTTTATTATATGTAAATTATTATGTGTGAAAGTTTCGTATGAAAATTTGATTGTTTGTGTGCTTAATTAAATAAAAGGACTAAATCGCGTAAATGGTAAAAGTAGCCGTTTATTAAATTAAGTGGCTAAATTGATTTGTCTTCTTTTATAAGTGTATTTAAGTTGCAAATTTACCTTTTTGCATGTAAGTGGGCGGCATAAGGTTATAATTTCACGTTAATATGTTTTTTTATATATAATATAAATATAAGTTAAAATGTAATAAAATATGTTAATAATATTATAATAAAAGACATGTGTTTCTCCACTAATCATTTCATTCTTATTCACCGAAACTAAATAAGAAAAATAAAGAAAAACATAAGCAAAGTTTCGGCCATGGTTTTGGTTTAATTAAAGGTTAGTTTTCGATTCGTTTTTGATAATTTCTACGTTTTTGTAATCGTTGCTTTGAGAGCTTTAAAACCCATGTCTCAATTTCATGAATTGATGATGTTTGTGTGAAATGCCATTGATGCTATGTTGAGTTTTATGATGTTTTATGGTGTTAAATGATAGATATATAATTGATGAACAAACTTTGTTCTTGAAATTTTTGATAAATTTAGCTAAATAGGGCTAAATTGAGAAAATAAATTTTTGAGGGACGAAAATGCAAAATAAATGAAATGCATGGATTTATATGACTATATTGAAGATTCGGCCTAACTAGGTTGTTGTGAAATTTTGCTTAATTTGTGTTTTGTGCAAATAGGACTAAATTGTAAAAGTGTGAAACATTAGGGGTAAAATGGTAAATTGCCTATTTATGTGTTTTGGGACTAAATTGAGATAAAATGTGCTTGAATGAGCTTAATTTGATTATGTTTAGATCAAGAACAAAGAAAAACAGACTTGGATCGGGAAAGTAAAGTTATCGAATAACTTGTTCTTGTCGTCCGACGATATTCGAGGTAAGTCTTTAAGCAAGTTAATACTATAAATATTGTTTGTAACCTAGTTATATGCTGAATTTTGAATTATTAGATTGAAATGTAGACATAGCCGAATGTGACATATTAAATTTATCAATGAAAGGTAGTTAAATTAAATTGAATTCATTGTGTGAAAGTGATATGAATTATGTGTTATATATGTGATTTTAGTAAAATGTAATGTGTACGAGATGGTGGAATAATATCAATTCGGGCTTTGAGCCTAGCAGGCCTTGTGCCGGTGAATTATATCGGGCTTATTGCCTAGCAGGCTAAATGCCTGTGTTTAAATTTCTGACTCCTGGTCCAGCGAGTCTAGCGAGCCTAGTGTTGGTGTGTGATTCAGTGACGCCTAGCGAGTTTTAAACCGGTGATGAAATTTCAAATTTACAAGACATAAACTTTTCTAGCTAAGTAATCATCGAGGAAGTAAGTTGATATTACAAGTTATATATGTATGTTCGCCATACAGTAAGTGCCTACAAGTTATTAAATTGATCTTCTATATTAGATCAATAAGGTATGTATATATGTGTTGAATTGTCGAACGCAAATGATAATAATTGATCCTGTATATTCGGCTTTATACTTATGTTTACGTGACCATGTTGGGATTACCTTGATGCCATGTATACAAATGAATGAAATGTCAAATGAATATATATAGATATGTGATTGTGTTTTCTTGTATATGAAATTACTAAGTGTAAGTATATACTTACTTGTGTATATGTGATCCTATTGAATTAAATGTATCGAAAGTATTAGTAGTTGGAGAAGTGCTATTAATTTATATTTGAATTATATGATGAGCTAATAAATTGAAGATTAAAGATAAAATAATTACAATAATTGAGCTAAAAGAGGTATTTGTATTCGGCATTAGTAGACCAATAAGTGTTAAGCTTTAAATTTTATGGTATGATGTATGTTATTGAAAATGATTGAATGAACATTTGATTGAATACATTTGCTTAAGACTTACTAAGCTAGTAAGCTTACTCTGTGTGTGTTCATTGTTTTGTATTATAGATTTAGACCAAGCTACGGGCTCAAGGGATCGTCAGCAAAGTCATCCACATTATCAATCTATTTTGGTACTTTTGAGTTTGGTTTTGAACTAAAGGCATGTATAGACTAGACTATGTTTTGAATTAATACACTTTGTCCTTGTATATGTTATGGCCATGCGAAAATGGCTAAATATGATGTTTAAAGCTAATTATAGTCGGTCATGGCATGCAAATGAGATGTGTTTATCATGTTTTGTTATAGTACGTGTTTAATTATGTTTGATGGTGATTGATACTCATTTTAGTAAAATGCTAATGACATATGCGAATGATAAATGGGATATGTTTGTTTTATATGAAAATTTTTGGCATGAAGTAGTGTATGTGGCTTAAGGTTATTATATTAATAAGTGTAAAATGATAGGTATATGTCGAATAGGTATTTAGGTGGTTTGATGATGTGATTCGGTAGGAATGATAAAACATGCAAAAGTTGATATGATCTATATAAGTTATATTAACCGTTTGTGTATGAAGTTTTATGCTATGTATTTAAATTGACATATTTGCAATTGGTTCAAACATGCGCATATACATTTAGTTTAAGCTTTGGTATTTCGAGCAAGAAAGGATATATATATATTTTGTTTTAGTTGAATGTGAGTTTGTTATTATAGATGTATTGATCTTAGAGTTGTTAAAATATATATATATATATGCAGATGTACGAAATTGGCTTAAATGGATTGGGATAAGTTATTAATGTTTAAGTTTGCGATGGTGGTACAAACTTGAAATGCATTTGTCCATGTTTTTAATAACAATAAATAAATGATACGATTTGTGTTAAGCATAGTAATGCCTGTAACCTTAATCCGGCAACGGACACGGGTTAAGGGTGTTACAACCCTAATTTCAAAATTCTCTCAATTTAGTCCATATTACTTAAAACTTATGATTTATTTTACAATTCAATCGTTTTCTCAATTCTAACTTAAAATTCTATCAATTTAACCCCTAATTCTTCAATTTATTCAACATGAACAACATCTAAAAATTCACTAACTTTCAAAATTTCAACATAAATCAAGTAGTATTTATCACTAGGATTCCAAAAACATCAAAACTACAAGAAAAGGGATTAAATTGACTTACCGATCACACTTTGAACCTTAAAACCCTAAATTTTCCTTTCTTTCTTTCTTTCCTTTCTTTTTCCCCTGTTTTGTTCCTTCCCTGTTCTTTAGTTTCTTTTTCTTTCTTTTCTTTCTTTTATTTATTCTTTTCTTTCTTTTATGTTTTATTTTATCATTTATATTATAATAATAATATAATAATAATATATTAACATAATAATAATTCTTAAATAATAAGTAATGTATATAATTTGTACAAATATATGTACATAAATACCACACATGTCATTGCCTATACCATACACTTGTAAAATTTTAGGTTTAATTACTTATTTAGTCCTTTGACTTTTTTCCATTCTATAATTCTATATTCAATCTAGTTCTTATACCTAATTATCCATAATTTAAGCTAATTCATCTAGCCAAAACCTAATTAATCACACAACTAACTTCGTAAATATTTTTAATAAATATTTATGAATCCGTTTCACGAAAACGGATACCCAAAAATACACTTTTCCGATACCCGTAAATTTTGGGTCGTTACATTTCTCCCCCTTAATAAATTTCGTCCTCGAAATTTATCTGAAAAGAGGTGGGGGTACTGTGATCTCATAGTTTCTTCTGGTTCCCAAGTTGCTTCTTCGATACTATGACTTCGCCATAAAACTTTTACTAATGGAACCCGTTTATTACGTAATTCTTTTAACTCTCGAGCTAATATTTCAACCTGCTCTTCTTCATATGACAAATCAGGTCGAATTTCAATATCTTCTGTCGAGATAACATGAGAGGGATCTGATGTATATCTTTTAAGCATGGAAACATGAAAAAGATCGTGATTTTTCTGTAATTTCGGAGGCAAAGCTAAACGATAGGCAACTGGCCCAACTCTTTCCACAATCTCATACGGCCCAATAAAACGAGGTCTCAATTTTCCCTTTTGACCAAATCTCAAAATTTTCTTCCAAGGTGAAACTTTAAGAAATACTTTATCACCAACAGAATACTCAATATCTCGACGTTTCAAATCTGCATACGACTTTTGTTTGTCGAAAGCTGCCTTCAATCTATCTCAAATCTTCTTAATAGTGTCCTCCGTTTCTTGAATTAATTCCAGCCCAATCATCTTTCTTTCATTCAATTCCATCCAACACACAGGTGATCGACATCTACGACCATATAAAGCTTCATACGAAGCCATTTGAATACTTGATTGGAAACTATTATTGTATAAAAATTCAGTCAATGGTAAATAACGTTCCCAACCTGATTCAAAATCAATGACACAAGCACGAAGCATATCTTCTAAAATCTGAATAACTCGCTCAAATTGTCCGTCAATCTGCGGATGAAAAGTTGTACTAAAACTGAGTCGAGTACCAAGATATTCATGTAACTGCCTCTAAAATCTCGATGTGAATCGTGAATCTCGATCAGAAATTATTGACACAGGAATTCCGTGCAATCTCATAATTTCCCGAAAGTATACTTCAGCAAGTTTTTGAAGTGACCAATCAGTTCAGACTGCTATGAAATGAGCTGAATTTGTAAGCCGATCAACAATCACTCGAATTGCATTTTTCTTACTTGCTGACAATGGTAACCCCGTTACAAAATCCATCGTAAACAATCACTCGAATTGCTTTTTTCTTACTTGCTGACAATGGTAACCCCGTTACAAAATCCATCGTAACACAATCCCATTTCCATTCAGGAATGTTAATAGGTTGAAGTAGTACAGTAGGAACCTGATGTTCTGCCTTTACTCGTTGACAAGTCAAGCATTTAGCTACATACTCAACTATATCTCTTTCCGTACCTGGCCACCAATAAGATTCTCGTAGATTACGATACATTTTCGTTCCTCCCGGATGCATTGCAAAATGAGTGTCATGTGCTTCACGAAGTATAAACTCTTTCAATTTAGAAACAGCTGGAACACAAATTTGATTACGAAATCTCAGACAATCATGTTCATCAATGCTGAAATTCTCTAACATACCATTCTGAACCATTTCTCTTTTCTTCATCAACTTGTCATCTTCTAACTGTGTTGACCTGATCTAATTAAACATCACCGGTTTAACTGGTAATTCATCCAATAAGCTTCCGTCATCACTGATACTGAGCTGTGCAAACATTGCTCGTAATTCAATTGCTGTTTTTCTACTCAATGCATCAGCTACAACATTTGCCTTTCCCGGATGATAATCAATAACACAGTCATATCCTTTTAAAAGCTCTATCACACCGACGTTGTCTCAAATTCAACTCTTTTTGAGATAAAAGATACTTGAGACTTTTATGATCAGTATAAATATAGCATTTCTCACCATACAAATAATGTATCCAGATCTTTAGTGCAAAAATCACGGCAGCTAATTCCAGATCGTGCGTCAGGTAATTACGTTCATGTGGTTTTAATTGATGAGATGCATAAGCAATCACTTTTCCATTTTGCATCAAAACACATCGGAGAACATTCAAAGAAGCATCACTGTAAATAACAAAGTCATTTCCCAACTCAGGTAATGTCAAAACTGGTGCCTCAGTCAACATTTGCTTCAACTTTTCAAAACTTTCTTGGCATTGATTGTCCCAGACAAATGGAACATTCTTTTGCAACAACTTTGTCATCGGTAAAGCTATCTTTGAAAATCCATTTACAAATTTTCGATAGTAACCAGCCAATCCAAGGAAACTACGTACCTCTGACATATTTCTCGGTGCTTTCCACTAAACAATCGCTTCAATCTTCTTCGGATAAACTCTAATTCCATCTGCCGAAACCACATGTCCCAAAAATACAACCTCTGATAACGAAAATTCACATTTTCTAAGTTTCCTGTATAATTGTTTCTCCCGTAATATTTGCAAAACAATTCTGAGATGCTGTTCATGTTCAGATTCAGGCTTCGAATAAACCAGAATATCATCAATGAAAACCACCACAAACTAATTCAGGTAAGGTTGAAAAATACGGTTCATAAGATCCATAAAAGCAGCTGGGGCATTTGTCAATCCAAAAAGTATTACTAAAAATTCGTAATGACTATACCTTGTACGAAATGTTGTCTTCCGTACATCACTTTCTTTTACCTTCAATTGATAATATCTCGACCTCAAATCAATCTTTGAAAAGACAGAAGCTCCTTTCAACTGATCAAATAAATCGTCAATACGAGGTAACGGGTATCGATTCTTGATTGTCACTTTGTTCAATTATCGATAATCAATACATAACCGCATTGAACCATCTTTCTTTTTAACAAACAGCACTGGATCTCCCCAATGTGAAATACAAGGACGTATAAAACCACGGTCCAGTAAGTCCTGTAACTGCACCTTCAATTCTTTTAACTCTGTAGATGACATACGATACAGGGGTATTGATATTAAAGCTGTACCATGATAAACTTCAATTGCAAATTCAACCTCTCGATTAGGTGGTAATCCCGACAATTCTTCAGGAAATACATCAGGAAATTCACAAACAGTCCTAATTTTACTGCATTGACTTTCAATAGAATCTGAATTAATAACATAAGCCAGAAAAGTTGCACAACCCTGATGAAGAAGTTTATTAGCCTGAATCACTGAAATGATACGAGTCGACCCACTGGTTCGAATACCATTTACCTTAATCTTATCCCCATTTTCACTCTGAACAATAAACTTGTTTTTATAGCAATCTAAGATCACCCTATGCTCAGATAACCAATTCATTCCCAGAATTATATCAAAATCGCCAAATGGCATTATCAACAGATCAACAGGAAAAATTATGTTTTGTATCGTTAGAGGACACCTCTTACACACTTGATCCACTAGCACAGTTTGCCCCAATGGACTAGACACTGGTATTGATACTCTAGATGTTTCAGATTTTAAATTTCCCAACTCAACCAATTTTGTATTAACATATGAATGTGAAGATCCCGGATCTATTAAAGCATAAATAGATTCTAAATACAATAAAAATATACCTATCACCACATCATGTGCATCACCCTCTTCACGAGTCCGTACAACATATGCTCGAGCTGGTACTTTGGCTTCTGATTGTTGAGTAGCAATATCACTTCCTCTTCTAGCACCACCAATGGAAAATGAACCACTTCGACCTTATCTACGACCTTTAGAAGTAGGTGCTGATCTCTGATATGTGACAGGTGCAGAATTTTTATTTTTCGGACAATCCCTAACAAAGTACTCTGTAGATCCACAACAGAAACAACCTTGAGTCAATTTCCAGCATTCACCTCTATGTTTTATCCCCCAGTGTTCACAATCCGGAATTTCAGTATCCCGAGATGGACCTCGTACACTACCAGTGGAAACTGTCATCTGTCTTCCATGGTTTCTATCACCTCTGTCTAATTTGAAGCTCAATATCCAACTACCTCGATATTCTTTTGATCTTATTCTTTTTATCTTTTAGGTTGTGAATTTGAACTAGTGGCACCAGTACGTTTCCCAATCAGACGAGTATTTTCAGGCTTTTTATCTAAACTCAGTACTTGTTCAACCATTTTTGCTCTCTCAACCAAATCCACAAATTCTGTGATTCTGTGCGATACCAATTGCACCCGTAACTCATCACGTAAACCCCGTAGAAATCCTTTACAACTGTCAACTTCGGTTGGTACAAATTCAGCTGCATATCTGCTTAGTCGTGAAAATTCTCGTTCATAGTCGATCACTGACATCTCATTTTGTTTTAGCATCAAAAACTCTTGTTTACTGTCATTAATATACAACTCTCCCACATATTTCTTCTAAAATTCTTTTCGAAAGAAATCCCAGTTTACCTGTTTTGTCGGTACATGTCGAGTTACCGATTCCCACCAAACATAGGCTTCCCCTTGCAATAAAGATACAACACATAACAAACTTTCCCGTGGAGTACATTCGAGTTGTTGCAGAATTCTTTTTGTAGCTTCAATCCAGTTTTCAGCTGTAGAAGGATCAACCCCTTTTAAACCCAGAAATTCTGTTGCACCATATTTACGCAGTTCTTTAATCGGGGCTCGTCGGGTAGTAGGAGCGGATGTCGTAGCAGATGCAGTTCCTACTACTCATTGAAGGGCATCAGCTATAACCCTAAGTAACATTACCTCGATAAACATTAGGTGGTTGATTACCTAATGGGTTTACACTCGGTGTTACCAATTCAGTTTCATCTAATTCACGAGACTCTTCATCTCCAGTATACATTTCTTGATCAATATCATCTGATAAACCGTAATATATACATATTTTAATCCCACATTTAGCATACTTTTGGATGATTTATCCCTTGAATTGTGGAATTTGATGCTCCTAATCCTTTAATTTCATGTTTTACACTTAGGAGAGTATCGGGATTCGAAAGGAATGAGAAATGGGCCGAAAATAGAGCAAATGGGCTTACCTTAGAGACTCACACGGCTTGGACTATCACCCACAACCGTGCGTTTCGAGTAACAACCGAGACACGGCCTAGAACATCGTACACGGCCAGATTACACGGTCGTTTGTGGCAAAAAGGATCGACCACGGCCAAGAGAGTCGACCACGGGCGTGTCCCTGCTATAGCCAAGATGAGTTTCATTCGGAATAGGATACTTGTGGGCCAAGAAAGATATTTCGAAGCCTATATAAACGCCCTAAGTATAACCTAAAAAGTGTCTTTGGTCAGGGGCGAAGCCAGAGAGGGCTGAACACGGGGAACTACTCCAAGAAAGCAAGTTGATTCATCTCAGAAGCCGGATTCACGCTCAAGACGGAAGATCTTCCCTTCAATTTCCTTCAGGGGGTTTTAGGGTTTTTCTTATGTTTTGTTATTTACTTTCTTCTGAGATGTATTCTTTATTATTCATGAACTAAACCCCTCAAATACCTGAGGGGGATGAAACCTAAGACGGATCTTGTTATTGTTTTCTGAACCATATGATAAATACTTGATTTGTTCTTAATTATGTGTTCTTAATTCTTGTTTTAATATTTCAGGATATTGATTCAAGTATTGATGTGCTTAGACAGTGGAGCAAAAGTCCCTGTTTAAGAGTAGATCTAGCAAAGTTAAACGGAGTTGGTCGCAACCCTAGAGATAGGATAACGAAAATCTGTCGAATTAGGGTCAAACCTAATATGGGAGTCCATAGATCGAGTTAATGCAACACTAGGAGTTTTAATTAGAAAGATATTTCAATTAATCAACCTAGGGTTAGACGTTAGTAGCCTCGAAAGAGGTATTAATATAAATTAGGGAATCCTACGGATCAAGTCAAGTAAATAAATCGTCTGGTTCAGAGTTAAATAACAAGTGAAGTCTAGGTGGATTCTTCCTCGGGTATTGTCTTAATCAACTGGTTTTCCCACAAGTATTTTCCCAATTCACTCTCTTTGTCTTAGCATCCTTAGTTTAGTAATTAGTTAAATAAACATCAATTCCCTTAATACTTAGGCTAGATAATAAAAAGATAGTAACTACTAGTACTCTTGGTCCTTAAGGATACAATATTTCCGGTCTTGCCATAGCTATACTACCGAACGATAGGTGCGCTTGCCTTATTCGTTGTCATAGTTAGTTTGGACACGATCAAGTTTTTGGCGCCGTTGCCGGGGACTAAGATATTAGGAACACTTGATTTTTATTACTTTAGCCATTTTTATTATTGCAATTAACTTTTATTTTTATTTATACTTTGCTAATTTTTCTTTTTCCTTGCTTCTGGCAGGTATTCTAGTTTATGACTAGAAGAAACCCGTCAGGACATTTACTTTACGATAGTGATATAGAAGGAACCGTTCGCAGAAACTGAAGAGAGATAAGGCAAAGCCTACAATACATACAAGAAGAGCAAGAGGACAATACTAATAACACCGAAGAGATGGCTGATCCCCAGAATAATCCACTTCCTCCGGTGGTGGCCGAAAATCATGCTCCTCGCACTATGTATGATTATGCTAAGCCTAGTTTAGCCGGTACTGAATCAAGTATTGTTAGACCTACTATTGCTGCAAATAATTTTGAATTGAAACCTAATACTATACAGATGATACAATAGTTTTTTCAGTTTGATGGTTTACAGGATGAGGATCCTAACACACACTTAGCGATTTTTTTGGAATTATGCGATACGTTTAAAATTAATGGCGTTTCTGATGATGCCATTCGCCTTCGGTTATTTCCCTTTTCTTTAAGGAATAAAGCCAAACAGTGGTTTAATTCTCTTCTACGAGGATCAATCACTATATTGGAGCAAATGACCGAAAAAATTTTGTTAAAATATTTTTCGCCGGCTAAAACGGCTAAGTTGAGGAATGATATCTCTTCTTTTGTGCAGATGGGTTTAGAGACACTTTACGATGCATGGGAGAGATACAAGGATTTATTGAGAAGGTGCCCTCATCATGGGCTACCATTATGGCTACAGGTTCAAACCTTCTATAACAAAGCAGTGAACCCTCAACTAGGCAAAATTATTGATGCAAACCGCGGTGGAACCCCAAATAACAAAACCCCTGAAGCGGCTTACGAATTCATTGAAGAGATGTCACTGAATAATTATCAGTGGCAAGTTATGAGAACAAAGCCAACAAAAGCCGCCAGTGTTTTCAACCTCGACGCAGTAACCATGCTATCAAATCAGGTAGAACTCTTAAGTAAGAAAATTGATGGTTTGTGTGGTTCCTCGCAGGTACATCCAGTGATGCAGTGCGATACAAATGGAGGAGGGTCGAGCAATACAAAATACCCACCCTACAACCCTGGCATAGAAATCGAACAGATGAACTATATGGGTAACAATTTTAGACCTCAAAATAACCCTTATAGTAACACTTATAATCCAGGGTGGAGGAACCATCCAAATGTCTCATGGGAAGGTCAAGGAAATCAAAGACAACAACCCCCTCCAGGCTTTCAACAGCAACCCTACCAACAAGAGAAGAAGCCGAACCTTGAGGAGATGCTAACAAAATTTATCATGGTGTCAGAAACCCGTTTCCAAAACAATGAGACAATGCTAAAAATCCAGCAGGCATCGATTCAAGGGATCGAGAACCAGTTAGGTCAGCTAGCTAAGCTAATCTCAGAACGACCGCAAGGTTGCTTGCCAAGCAACACTGAAACTAACCCAAATGAGCAAATTCATGCCATTACTGATCACGATAGTGAAGGGTTAGTAGAATCCGAATCTGAGCCAAGACAAGAACCCATGGTAAATACATGTAAGGTTGAGGTGAGCCACGATACACAGAAACCTGTCATTAAAGAGTATACACCTCGAGTGCCATATCCCAATGCGATGAAGAAAGACCACATAGAGGAACAATTTGGTAAATTTCTTAAACTTTTAAAGAAATTACATATTAACTTACCGTTTCTTGAAGCTCTCTCGCAGATGCTAGATTTAAGGAGATTTTTAAAAGAGCTTCTGACAAACAAACGGAGGTTAGACGAGGCATCGCATGTGGAGCTAAACGCAGTGTGCTCAGCAATTCTACAAAACAAACTACCACGGAAATTAAAAGATCCAGGGAGTTTTACGATTCCTTGTTTAATTGGTAGTTTATCTATTGATAATGCTTTAGCAGATCTAGGGGCAAGCATCAACGTTATGCCTTACAAAATGTTTAAACAACTAGGTCTAGGGAAACCCAAACAAACTAGGATGAGCATTCAATTAGCTGATAAAACCATTAGAGTTCCTAGGGGTATAATCGAAGATGTGCTAGTGAAACTTGATAAATTTATATTCCCAGTAGACTTTGTCGTTTTAGACATGGACGAGGACAACAATGTTCCGTTAATTTTAGGAAGACCCTTTTTAGCAACTACTAGAACTAAAATTGACGTTGGTACAGGTGAACTCACACTTTGCGTAGGTGACAAGACGATCACTTTTCAGGCTCTTGACTCGGCTAGGACGTCAAGTGAAAAAGGTGAGAACATAAATTCTATTGATAACCAATTGGTTCAACCTTCTTTTCAAGAAGCTCCTCGGAAGTACACATCTAAGCCAGATCCTAAATCTCATGCAAACAAGGAAGTAATTCATGAGGAACGAAGGCTTCAGGTCGAGGAACTAGACGAGTGGAAGACACATTTCAAGGAGAAACTAGGAACACACGAAGTAAAACTGAGGGAACCCCCAAAACGAGCTTATAGGAACAACAAATCACTTCAAAATAGGGGATCATGTATTATTGGATGAGAAAGACCCTCGAATCGCCATTTTAGACATTAAAACGAACAAAGAAATCCCTTTTAAGGTACTCATTGTCTTCTCGTACGGAACGATCGAGGTGACTCATTCTGAATTCGACACTTTTAAGGTAAATACCACTCGACTTAAACTATATATCGATAATCGAATTGATAGCAAGAATGATGAGCTTCAACTCTTCAAACCACCATGATTTTGAGAGGTAAGTCTAGCTTAAAACTTTAAACGAACGCTTCTCGGGAGGCAACCCGAGCACTAACCCCTTTTATTTTCATATCTTTGATTTTTAGCACCTAACTAAAGACTAACCAAGTTAAATAAAGCATAGGTTTCCGTACCACACGGCCTTGCACACGGGCGTGGCTGTGGCCGTGTGGACATCACGGATTTGCACACTGGCATGGCAGAGGCCGTATGAACCAAGGACGAAAAGTCCCCAAATCACGAACGGCTATAAAATGCCACGGCCGTGCGATACGGCCGTGGTAGACACTGAGAAAGTCACACAGGTATAAGCCACGCCCGTGCTTTGAGGCCGTGGCCGACACTGAGAAAGAGACATGGGCGTGGAAACCTCTACACAGGCGTAGGAGAAATGAACGAGCCACCACACGGTCGTGCAATACGGTCGTGTGATCGAACACGCCCACAGAACACGGGCGTGGGCAGCAACCAGGTCCTTGTTTCTTATTTAAGACCCCCCTTCTTCTCACTTTCTCCCCAAATTCTTCTTCAACCAACCCCCAGCCACCATACCCCTTTCTCTTCTCACTATCCTCTCCCTTCATTTTCCGTTCCCCTTCCTCTCATTCTTTTTCTTTCACCATCCTCACCACCATCCCCATGCTGAAGAAGCGAAAGGACCCTAGCACAATCTCCCCGTGCGAGACCGATCAACATAAGTTCATGTCGGCCGCTTCATTTGCTCGACAAGCCGAGGACATTTGAGTCCATTTATTCTACCTATGTCTTTTCTCTTCTCCTTTATTTTCCTTCTCTTTATTTTTCTTATCTTTAAATACAAATTTAGTATATTTTGAATTTTTCTTGTATTTCCTGGCTATTTCTTCACAAGTTACCCAATTTCTTCATCTAGCGTAGTGATTGTTGGCGGCCACCATACCACCACTAGAGACGCCTCCTCCAACTTATCTTTCACCTCTGAATCAAGTTTCCACACTTCCAACTCAAGAAATCCATTCAAAAATCCAGGAAGTTTCACCTCTCTCCCTCTCTTATGATCTATTACTACATGGTTATTATCTTCATTTGTACATTGAGGGCAATGTACATCTTAAGTGTGGGGGTGAAGTTTATTTAGAAAAGTGCCTAACTTTTTACATTATTCTCAAATCCCTGAATTATATCTTGTTCTTAAGTAAATGTTCTCATATTACTGTTAGAATGAAATTTCCTTTGATTTATGATTTTCATTGATATGTTTTGGATTAAGTCATAGCTAATTATGCAGTGATGATTTAAAATTTAGGAGACTAGAGAATCAAGCATGATGAGTTTATTTTTAAAATTAAAATTTTTTTAGGTTGTTTACCTGAATCTAATTATTACCTTGAAGTTTGAAATTTACAAGGTTGACATCAAAAGCCCATAATTTTTTGTGAGATCTTGAGCCTTTTAGAGCATACATTCTTTTTCGTGCTCACTTTATTAATTATGAGTATGTCAACATTGATTTGTTATTCTAGAACTTGTTTTGATTATACATGTCGAGACCACACCTTTGATTTGATATACTAAGATGATAAAGGCACCAAGGTTTTAACCCACTTACTCCATAAAAAGCCTACCTTCATAATTAACCCCTAGTGAACCCCTTTGAGACTAACAAACCATTTCTTAACTCACCCATTAATATTAACCCGAAACCCACTTTGTATTTGTTATCACCATTTCTCTTGACTACCCCTATATCGAGATTTGATTTGATCGATTACTTAACTATTTTCTTTATTTCAGTGGTTAAATTCTATATTATTATTGTATGATTTATTCTTAAAAAAAATTTAGGAATCTATTCATTATTACTTCTTTGTTATTGGAGCTTAAGCAGTTAATTTTATATTTTGAGAAGAAGCTCATGTTATTAGTATTAAGTTTTCAATTGATGTAATTATTTAAGCTTTAGTTACTCTTCTAGTTAGGTAATTTATCAATTCAGTCTCGATACTAACCTCTAAATTCACCTTTATCCACACCTTTAACCCAAGCCCAAGTTACAACCCTTTTTAAAGACCTTTTGATTTGTGTATCATATCTTTTTACAGTGGTGGAGATTTGATTTTCATGCAAGCCTATGGGATTAACTTTTCATGTTTGACTCTTGAGTGCTTATTTTTGAACCTTAAACACCTTGAGTGATTTGAGTGAACATTTAGTGAGGATGTCAATATTTGTCGGTTTTGAATCAGTGGTAATTATTTAGGTAAGGGGAAACACCTATGTTTTCGTACTATAAAAACTATGACTTTGATTGTTTGAATCTTTAGGAACCTTCTAGTTAAATTGTCAATGTATGAATTACCCATGAATTATGACGAAACATTGTTGATGAAGGTTATGAATTGAGGAAATTCTATTTTAATTGTAAGTTGAGAATTTTGCTTGAGGACAAGAAAATGCTTAAGTGTGGGGGGTATATGATAAATCGTAATATATACATATTTTAATCCCACATTTAGCATACTTTTGGATGATTTATCCCTTGAATTGTGGAATTTGATGCTCCTAATCCTTTAATTTCATGTTTTACACTTAGGAGAGCATCGGGATTTGAAAGGAACGAGAAACGGGCTGAAAACGGAGCAAATGGGCTTACCTTAGAGACTCACACGGCCTGGACTATCACCCACGGCCGTGCGTTTCGAGTAACAACTGAGACACGGCCTAGAACATCGTACACGGCCAAATTACACGGTCGTGTGTGGCAAACAGGATCGACCACGGCTAAGAGAGTCGACCACGGGCGTGTCACACGAGCGTGTCCCTGCTATAGCCAAGATGAGTTTCATTCAGAATAGGATACTTGTGGGCCAAGAAAGACATTCCGAAGCCTATATAAACGCCCTAAGTATAACCTAAAAAGTGTCTTTGGTCAGGGGCGAAGCCAGAGGGGGCTGAACACGAGGAATTACTCCAAGAAAGCCAGTTGATTCATCTCAGAAGCCGGATTCACGCTCAAGACGGAAGATCTTCCCTTCAATTTCCTTCAGGGGGTTTTAGGGTTTTCTTATGTTTTGTTATTTACTTTCTTCTGATATGTATTCTTTATTATTCATGAACTAAACCCCTCAAATACCTGAGGGGGATGAAACCTAAGACGGATCTTGTTATTGTTTTCTGAACCATATGATAAATACTTGATTTGTTCTTAATTATGTGTTCTTAATTCTTGTTTTAATATTTCAGGATATTGATTCAAGTATTGATGTGCTTAGACAGTGGAGTAAAAGTCCCTGTTTAAGAGTAGATCTAGCATAGTTAAGCGGAGTTGATCGCAACCCTAGAGATAGGATGACAAAAATTTGCCGGATTAGGGTCAAACCTAAAATGGGAGTCCATAGATCGGGTTAATACAACACTAGGAGTTTTAATTAGAAAGAGATTTCAATTAATCAACCTAGGGTTAGACGTTAGTAGCCTCGAAAGAGGTATTAATATAAATTAGGGAATCCTACGGATCAAGTCAAGTGAATAAGTCGTATGGTTCAGAGTTAAATAACAAGTGAAGTCTAGGTGGATTCTTCCTCGGGTATTGTCTTAATCAACTGGTTTTCCCACAAGTATTTTCCCAATTCACTCTCTTTGTCTTAGCATCCTTAGTTTAGTAATTAGTTAGATAAACATCAATTCCCTTACTACTTAGGCTAGATAATAAAAAGATAGTAACTACTAGTACTCTTGGTCCTTGAGGATACGATATTTCCGGTCTTGCCATAGCTATACTACCGAACGATAGGTGCGCTTGCCTTATTCGTTGTCATAGTTAGTTTGGACACGATCATCATCACTATAATCACCTGACATCATTAACTATAAAACAGAAATAAACAAATATATCATCACCAAAATCCCGACTCAATTTGACTTAATTATGGAATGTACCTCTAGACTTAATTCTGAGCTCGATTTAGTCCGAGAATGGCTAAACCTGAATAGCTTTGACACCGCTAATTGTAACATCCCTTAACCCTTATTCATCACCAGAACAGGGTTACAGAGCATTACCAGACATTTTAGAATAAATACGAATAATTATATAATAATATAACATTCACATCATAGTTTAATCATAATGTCCCTTTATTGAGCCCTCGAGGCCCAAATTACGTGTTAAAAAGCAATTGGGACTTAATCGGAAGTTCAAATTTTTTTTTTGTGAAATTTCAAATTTTTTCCAAAATGCAGGGCTCACACGCCCGTGTGGCCCAGGGACATGCCTGTGTACTAGGCCGTGTTCCTCACACGGCTGAGACACACGCCCGTGTCTCTGCCCGTGTGGCAAAACCTGAACATTCTTTTTTGAAAAATTTAAATTGCAGGGGACACACAGCCTAACCACACGCAATGTGTAAGCCGCGTGTCTCACACGGTCTGGTCACACGCCCCTGTGCCAGGCCGTGTGGACTCAAAATGAGTCTTAAACATCAAGTTTACTGACCCTGCAAATCTTGAACCTCAAGCAACACAAAAACCAAACATTCAACCAATCCAAAACACATTCAAATTTATTTTAAACATGTCTAATTAATCATCCTAAGTACCTAACCAATGTACTCTTATAGGTATTTCACATATACTAACCAAATCAATCCAATTAAAACTCATTCAAACCAATTCTAATTTCATACAAATTTACTACTAAAACTTATCATTTAATAACTTTAACCTTTTATATATATAACTAACCATTATCATATTACAACATTATTTACAAATATTTCTCAAAATGACAAACAAAACATCCTAAGTACATGCCATTACCAAAGGAAATGTACTTCACCACAATTAGTTCGGGATCGGCTTTGGATTCTGATTCAACGATCTGACTTTAACTTAACCTGCGCACGAAAAAAAACCGTACGCTGAGTATAAAATCAGTGGTATTTCTATAATCTGAATACTTAGAGAAAATAATTTTATATAGCATATACATCTAACCATATATGAACATTGATCAATCAATAATTCAAATCATCCATTTAACCTTCATTTCATCAATAGCTAATTCAAATATATTTTCTCACTTTGATTCACATAACATTTAGCAATAGCAATTCTCTTTTCATGAACATTTGGCTCATGCATTTCATTTGCACAATTCAATTCAATAACAACTTTCAATTTCACATCCAATATCAATCTTATTGCCAATTCATTTATTTACCCCTATTAACACAACTCGGACTTTGGCGAATACACAGATCCAACCAAAACACACCAATATGGCACTCAGTGCCTCATCAGATAATTCAAAGTAATAGAGTGACACCCAGTGTCTCATCGGCCATGCCGAAGTAAGTTGGTGCCCAGTACCTCATCGAATTTATCCGAAGTAATAATATTATGACACCCAGTGTCTCATCGACTTGTGGTCGAAGTATCCCTGAACTCTTCCAATTCTATGGCATGCCAACTATATCCAACTCAACCCGATACAGTTAATAGGGTTTCAATTTTAATTTTTCAATTCAATTTCAATCAAAATCCACACTAATCACACATTTTCATAATTTCAATTCAACTATTCACATATGCTCATAAAATTCAATTCCATTTAATTCAATATCACAATATCAATTACTTACCTCAATCTACTTACCATACACATTAAGTAATAAATTCAACAATTAATTATTAAATTCAGATTATAGAAATATAAATCGTAATTTTCGAGCTAATCTTCATTGACTTTGCCTTTTCCTTTCCTAGCCGAGGTCTCTGGCTCAACGTTTGCTACAGAATTAAAATAATTAGACCAAATTTTACATATGCTGCAAAACAATGCTTCCTCTAGTATACCAAGCAATACTGAACTGAACCCAAAGAGGGAAAGGAAAGAACATGCTAAGGCCATTACTCCTAGATTTGGAACGGTGTTTAAAGACCTTATCAAACAGGTGAGTGGATAGAAGGTAGTAAAGAAAGAAGAGAGCACCCGCACTCCTAGTGATAGAGATGGGGTGGGTGAGAGAGTAGAAGCTGAAATTGAACCTGTAACACCCCTAACCCATATCCGTCGCCGGCACAAGGTTACAGAGCATTACCAGAATTTACAGATCAAATAAAGACATTTCATACCATTTCTAATTCATATCAGAAACTAATCATAATCAATCATAATGTCCCTTATAAGAGCCATCGAGGCCCAAAATATACATTGGAAATAAGTCGGGACTAATCCGGGTACACTCGCCCATGTGGCCAGGCCCGTGTGGCCAGGCCGTATGGTTCACACAGTCGGGAGACACGCCTGTGTCTCAGGCCGTGTGGGTATTTAAAATAGGGACACACGGTCGTGTCCCAGCCCATGTCCATACCCATGTAACTCTCTGACTTGGGTCACACGGCCAAGCCATACGCCCGTGTGCTAGGCCGTGTGAGCAATTTGACTTGCATTAATTAGGTGCAGAGGTCACACGACCAAGTCACAATTTTGAGGATTTTATTTCTCAATTTTTAAGATGTAGGGGACACACGGCCAGATCACACGCCCATGTGCTAGGCCGTGTGTCACACATGGCTGAGACACACACATGGCTGAGACACACGTCCGTGTCTCTGCCCATGTGGACGAAAATAGGTCATTTCCAAGGCCACTTTTCTCACCCAAATTATCTTCCACCTACTTCAACACTTTAACACATTCAAAAGGCAATACCAATCATTCAAATCAAGCTAAAACCATGTTTAGCACATGTTATAACATCCCATATGTCTAAGTATTCAGTTTCCCCTAATTGACCCAATTCACATACATGCATATCTTACCAATTATACTAACTCAATTCAATTAATTATGAGCCTATATAATCTCCCTCATTTAACCAATTCAAAGACTCATCAAACACATTAAGACCATATATAAACACATCAAAATATGTCATTCACAAGCCATTCCAATGGCTAATTACAACCAAACATTTACATTGCTATAATTGGTCATATTTAGCCTATATATGCCATTATAACCAAATTTAGTTTGCTATATATATCGAAGAGTCTGAGGGATAGTGTGATGTAGCTCCTACTAGCTTCCAACCTTTACGAGCCTCCGAGTACTATAAGAAAAAGGAATTAAAATAGTGTAAGCATTTAATGCTTAGTAAGTTCGTATAACAGAAATTAACTTACCATTTAATTCACATTTAAGGTAAACAAATAAATATGCTCAAACCAATTTGGCCAGTTGCCTAAACACATATCCTTATCAAGCACGTTAGTCAAGTAATTTACATGTATAACAAGAAACATGTATGAGCTCATCAATATTCAATTTTCACATACATATGTTTATCACATCAAGTATCCATGAAACATATACATACCATATCTTTGTATTTCAAGTATATACTCATAACAATACGCCTCAATTTCATAATTTCTCATGCCATAACTTTGCCCGTTGATTCATTTATAATATTGATGGATACATAGGTGGTACACACGAAGTGTAAATATCTGTAATCCGCCAATTCATATTTAGGAATACTCTTACGAGCACATAAATGGGAAGCTCTTTCAAGCCATATAACGGGAAGCTCATGTGAGTTGTATAACAGGAAGCTCTTACGAGCCAAATATCGGGAAGCTCAAGAGAGCCATTAATCGGGAAGCTCATGAAAGAGCCTTTAATCGGGAAGCTCCGAAGAGCCATATATTGGGAAGCTCATAAGAGCTATGGTGTGTCTACAACACATGTAGGATCACAACCAAACGGGATGCTTCGAAGAGCTATTAACGGGAAGCTAGCAAGAACCATATAACGGGAAGCTCATGAGAGCTAATAATGGGACGCTCTTTCGAGCTGTGGTGTGTCCGCAACACATGCAGGACCACAACCAATTCGGGAACCCTATATCCATCGAATTTCATTTATTCAAACGGGACTTAATACTTGTCGATCATCATCAAATGTGTAAATAATTTCATAAATGGAAATTAAACGATTCACATACACAACATTCAATTCAAACATATAAATATACAATTTAGTTACATGAACTTACCTCGATAATGTTCGTGCACACAAAAGTTACTAATCCGCTACTTTCTCTTTTCCTCGATTTAACTCCGTATTTGATCTATCCGGATCTATACGAATGAATTTAACATCAATTTAATACAATTTACATTCAATTCAATCTAATTCACATCTTAGGCAAAATTATCATTCTGCCCCTATACTTTTAATTAATTTTTAATTTCGTCCCTAGGCTCGAAAAATGAAATTCATACAATTTAATCCTTATTCCAAGCCTAACTGATTTTTACATATAACATTAGCAGCCCATGTATTTCACAAAATTTAGAATTTTTCCATAAATTTTTTATCTTTACAATTTAGTCCCTAAATCACAATTTCATCAAAGTTTACTTTACAAAAGTTGTTTATCTAACAACAACCTTTCATTTCTACCATAAAACTTCAAAATTCATGCATACTCATCCATGGAAAAACTTTATTACCTTAATAACTTTGCAAATTAATCCCCAAGATAGCTAGATTAAGTTATTACGATATCGGAAATATAAAAATTACTAAAAACGGGACAAAGAAACATACCTTGTAACGCCCTAATTTTATTATTTTTGCTTCTGAAATTTTTTTACCGAAGTATGTGTTTGCTTCAGTGGTTAAGTGTTCTGAGTGTGTATGAGAAGTCCCAAGTTCGAATATTATCTTTAGCAACTTTTGTTATTTTTGGATCTAAGCCATATTTTTGTTCAATGGGCTTATATTTAATTGCCTATAATTTGATATCAGAATGAGCCTGCTGGTTCAAGTGGTAAGGGAATTGGCGTGTTGGAGGTCTGGTGCTCGAATCCCTATGCAAGCGTCGGTATTGTTTTTGTTTTGTTATCCGTAGAGTCTCGGTGGAGTGGGAGTCTGAGGAGGTTGTGATATAGTGGGATTGTGGGAGTAAAATAAGGAATTTGACATCTTTTACTTAATTTTATTTTATTTTCTTTTTTTCTCTCACCTCCCAAAATCCCCAAATTCTGACGTCAAAGTTTCCTCTATTCTGTTCTTTATCATCTTTTTCTTTTTGGTAAACCCTTGTTCGTACATTCTGATTCGATTCGTGATTTTTGTGTCAAATATCATTATTGCGGCATCTGGTTCTTAATTTGGTGGGAGAAGGTTGTGAGGATGGAAATCACGCTTCAACAGTTTGATTCGAGTTGGTGATCGTTTTCGTAGTGGTTTCGGAAGGCTCGGGTGTATTTTCGCGTCAAATCGATACACAGAAAATGAGGCTTCAGTAAAAGCCAAAAAAATGAATTTGTCGACGCCACACGGGCGTGTGGTCGCCGTGTAGATGGCCGTGTGTGAGACACAACCGTGTGGTCGACAAAGGCATGGCCGTGCGCAGTACACGGCAGTGTGGTGGCTCGTGTGTGGCCGTGTGGACCACAAGGGCTTGGCAAATTTGGGCGTGTGGGCCACACGAGCGTGTGGGCCTACACCGACATTCTACATGGGCGTGTGGATTTTGGGCCAGGCCGTGTAGGCCACACGGGCAAGGCCAAACTGGGCGTATGGGCCCATACGGGCATGTGGGCCCATAAATTCTGAAATTTTCCCTAGGGTCACACGGGTCACTCCAATCGACTGTGGGCCTACTGTAGGGTCGGTAAGGGCTAACCAAACCCTAAGACTGTGAATCTAATAGCTTGGTATTCTGATCTGAGTGTGAAAATACTATGCATGCCTGATTATTTCGATATCCGTTTATAAGCATGTTGAGCATGTTAATTTATTATTCTGTATCTGATTTCTGTATTTGTTATTGGGGTGGGATTTTTATGTATGAAGGAAGTATTCTTTTCGGCGTTAATCGCCTCTTTTCTGGTAGCTTGGTTGCATATATTCTGATATGTGCCTTAAGGGCACAACGTGGTGTGTAAGGCTGAGTGAGTGTTTTAAACCCCACATGGTGTGATGGGATGGTCGGAGATGGTGTGTAGAGGATGAGGGTAGGATTTTGCATATCTGAATCTGTTATCTGAATCTGAATCTGTATCTGAATCTGACTGTGCATATAGTTCTGTATGTTTGCATGCTTATTTCTGTTGGGTTACACACTGAGTTTTCGTAAACTCACATATGTTTTTTGTTTTGTCAGGTAATCCACAGACTTGTGGATCGGTGTGACGGAGCCTCTCGGTGACCACGCGTTTATAAACTGGTTACATTTATGGTTTTAATTTAAAGATTATCTCTGGATTTTTGTAACAAGTGGACTCTCTGGACTTTTTGACTAGTTTTCCTTTGGGTTTGGATTTCTATTTTAGTATTTGATTTGCGCCTGACATCTAAACTATGGTTTCTGCTAAATCAAAGGTTTTTCTAAAAATACGGACTAATTTCTTGAAATGCAATGTTTTTGTAAGCTTCCGCTATTAAACACGATTTGAGACTAGTTAATTAATTGAATGAACGTTTCGACAATAGATTAAGGCAATTAGAAGTTTTTAAAATTAAAATGGTTTTAACGGGTAGAGTCTGATATCAAAACCCGTTCAATGTGACATCTCTGAATTCGGCCATAACGTCTAGGTCGGGTTTAAGGTGTTACATACCTAATTAAGCAAAATAAGTTGGCTTGAGCTTAGTTTTCCATGGCTAGGGTTTCCATGTTTTAATTTTGGGAAAGATGATGAAAATGATGATATTTTGTTATTTAATTAAAATATCATCTTTTATTATTTCATCTTTCCAATTTTGTCCTTTTCTTTATTTAATTTTCCATTGATGAATCATCAAACTTATCAACTAACTCCTCTTAATGGTCTATTTTCCATATAAAGACCTCCAATTTTGAATTTCATAGCTATTTGATACCTATAGCTACTAGAACTCAACTTTTGCATTTTATGCAATTTGGTCCTTTTTATCTAATTAAACATGTAACCGATAAAAATTTCTTTGCGAAATAATATTAAAATAATTTTTCTTACGGACTCGAATTTGTGGTCCCGAAACCACTATTCTGATTTCACTGAAAATGGGTTGTTACAGAATCTAAGCAATCTGAGTCAGAAGATAGGCCCATTGTACCACTGAGTCAAGTACCCATACTTTTTTTGTCCCGTCTTGAGTAAAGAAAGAAAAAGGAAAGTGAAGAATTTCTAAGTTTTTTAACATGTTTAAGGCATTGAACGTTAACCTCCCGTTGCTAGAGCTCTTAGAGAAAATGCCAAAATATGCTAAGTTCCTTAAGGAAGTTATGTTTAGGAGGAAGAAGATTGGGAAATGAGAGCAAATTGCTCTTAACGCCAGGTGTAGTGCATGTGTGTCCAGAAAAGTTCCCCCAAAACTTAAGGACCCAAGCATCTTCACAATCCTTATAAAAATAGGAAGAGTGAATTTTGGGAAAGCCCTTTGAGATTTAGGAGCTATCATCAACCTCATGCCATTATCGATTTATTAGAGGTTAGGATTAGGGGATCTTAAGGAGATGCCAGTGACCTTATAGCTCGCCGACCGATCGTTAGACTATCCCAAATGAGTCATTGAGGACATAGTAGCTAGAGTTAGATAATTTATTCTCTCAGTGGACTTTATCGTACTGGTCCTCAAGAAGGATCTTGAGATTTTGGTCCTACTGAGAAGGAAAATTTTGGCCGTCTCTAGAGCTACCATAGATATTGGGAAAAGGAGTTGATGATGGGCATAGACGATGAGATTGAAATTTTTAAGTGCGCCGACCCCAAATATAGTTCTAGGGAGATGTTGCCTTATCTAGGACATGAGTATCAAGTCATACATATATTGTTTGGCCCATCTTCTATAGTTTCTAATAGTGATCCTAGGTTTGCTTCGAGATTCTAAAATCAGTTACAGAGGTCTTTGGGAACTAAACATCAATTCAGTACTGCATTTCATCCTCAAACTAACGGCCAGTCTGAAAAAGTTATTCAAGCCTTAAAGGATATGTTGAGATGTTGTGTATTTGATTTTGGAATGAATTGGGAAAGGTATATTCCTTTGGTTCAGTTTGCTTACAACTAAAGTTTTCAGTAGTTTGAAAATGTATCGCTTTGAAGCTTTATATGATAGAAGGTGTGGAACAGCTACTTGTTGGATAGAAATTAGTGAAAGAAAACTAATGGATTTTGAATTGGTATGTGAAACTGAAGAAAAAGTCTCTATTATTCTTAGTCATTTAAATGCTGCTCGGGATCGTAACAAAGTATATGTAGATTTGAAGAGAAAAGAAATTTATTTTGAAATTGATTATAAGGTATTTCTAAAAGTCTCACCTTAGAAGAAAATCATCAGGTTTGGCCAGAAGGGAAAATTGAGTCCAAGATTTGTAGAACCTTATGAAGTTATAGAGAAAGTAAGACATGTAGCTTACAAGTTGGCTCTGCCTCTTGAGTATCAAAGATTCACAACGTGTTTCGTGTATCTATGTTGAGAAGATATAGATCAAATCTAGATCATGTTAAGATTGAAGAATTAGAGGTTGAACCGAATTTGTCTTATGAAGAAGAGCTCGTTCGTGTCTTGGCAAAAGAGGTAAAAGAGCTGAGGAACAAATGAATTTCATTAGTGAAAGTATTTGATTTGTCGTAATTTGGTGTAGCAGATTAAACCAGTTTTTGCATTTAATGAGCTCGAATACAAGCATTTTCATTATATTTTAGTTAAGTTTTCTTAGTTATATTTATATTCAATAAAATGTGTAAATTAAGTCTTTTATTGATCTTAGGGGTCGAATGAGGCCTAAAGAAGAGCTAACACACCTTGTGAGCATGTAAGAGACCTTTAGAATGCATACTAAACTGATACTAGTCACTATGTAGCAACACGGGAAGTTATCAATGTGGGAATTAACCCAAAATTGGTATTGTCTATCCGTGAACACCTTCACCCCAAGCTAGTCTGGATTGTGAGGTCGGAAGATAAGTAGTTCCTACTAACTCATTATGTTAGTGGAAGATCGGAAGATCCTGCTAAGGTAACAACTAGTTGATTGACAAGGAACCCGAAACAACAATTGATGGGGATTACCGAAGTAAGCTAATCACCCATAATCAAGATTTGATTCATTCTACTCTTCTATCTCTTGAACATTTATTTCTTTTATGTTATTATTATAAAACCCTAAAAACCCTGTTATCATGTTTTCGTACTATAATTTATTTAAATTGCTAATTAGATCTTTTAGTCTTTAAGTTAGAATTGATCTAACACTCACCTCCCTTGGGTACAATCTTCAGAGTACTCACTACTCCGTTGTAAAAACTATTTTACAACTCGACCCGTATACTTGAGGATACGGCCTCGTAGTTCTCTATTTTATTGCAGTATTCACACTATGGACGTTAGTATGTCCGGAGGCAGTCAAGTTGTTGGCGTCATTGCCGGGGAGGAAATGTTACTAGTTTAAATTTAATTTTTGCACGTAAAAGAATAATTAGGAAATTTTTAAGTTGTAGATACGATTTTATTTTATTTATCATTACTAATTGTCTTTTTATGGGTTTAGTGTATGACTCGTAGTAGGGGCACCCCTATTGTAGCAATGACAGATCAAGAAAGAATAATCTGAAAAATCATCTACAGTAGCAGTAACAAAAATCGATGCAAGATCCACCACCACCTACTGCAACTAACGTACCACGTAAAAATCCACTGTTCGGTGACGCTGACGATAAAGCCTTAGGAAACCCACAACTCCCCGCAAACGTACAGATGGCTTGAAATGAAAGAACCTTAAGGGATTATACGTTACCAAGTTTGGACATGGTTCAGGAAAGTATAGCAAGCCCGACAATTACAGTTAATAATTTTGAGATCAAACCAACAATAATTCAGATGATCCAGAATAACCTACAATTTTGGGGCACGATGACAGAATACCCCAAGATTTAAAACGATTCCTCCAACTCTATGATACTTTTAATTATAACGTTGTCACTGATGATGCTATTCATCTTCGGTTGTTCCCCTTCTCTTTGATTAATAACGCATTTTCTTGGTTAGACTCGTAGGCACCAGGGTCTATCACGACATGGGATGAACTTGCTAGAAAGTTTTTACAGAAGTTCTTCTCGATTAGAAAAGTAGTTCAACTAAGAGATTACAGTCTTTAGACAGATGGAGGGAGAAAGTTTTCATAAGGCATGGGAACATTTCAAAATGTTAATTCAAAATGCTTGCACCATGGATTTCTTAAGTGGATGCGACTGCAAGTATTCTATAATGGGTTGGATGCAAATGCACGATTTGAATTAGATAGAGCAGCAGTAGGAGCCCTTATGAACATGACATATAAGGTGCATACAAAATTATTGAAAATATGGCATTAAACTCCTATTAGTGGCCGATTAAATGCTTCACATATGGCCAAAAACCTGCTACGATCAAAACTATCCAAGAGGATGTGTAACGCCCCAAATTTGGGCCTAGAAGGAATGGGCCTTGAGCAGGGGAACAGTGAAGGCTGCACATAAGTATTTGGATGTGCAAGGGAAGGTCACAAATAAATAACTACTTGAGTGGTTAAGGGTCCTGAGAAGTGTTGGAGAAGTCCTGGGTTCAAACCTGGGCTTTAGCAAAAAATTGTTCTTTCTTAATTAAAGGGGTTGAGCTTAGCAGGTAGGCTTTATAAATAATTGTAGGGGAAAGGAGACACAAGATGAGTTTGTGGCTTGGTGGCAAGTGGCGTGATTTGGCTGAGGGGAGAGCTTGGGTTCAAATCCCTTGGCATGCAAAAGAATAATTATTTTATTTCCTTGCAGCAGGAGAAGTGGAGTTGGACTGAAACTCTGCCAGGTGAAGTTTGAATTGGTCTTGGAGTTGTTATGGAGGATATCAAGGAGGGATAGGGGAGTGATTTGCGGAGATTTTCAAGGAGTTTGAAGTGTGAGGAGAGTTGTGGCCGAATGGGACTCTAAGGCCTTAGTGTAATTCGGCTAGGGGGAAAAGAGAAAGCATTTTCGGCCCTAGGATTTCCTTGTTCAGTTCTTGTGAGTGTTGATAGGAGAGTTCCGAGTTTCTTTGCTGAGATTTTGGGGTTTTTTTTTTCACTTTTTGCATTTTGGGTTCTCTCAAGTCTTATCTGTACTATGAAACTGACAACTCGTGTCATTTCCCTTCTGACCATTCATGTCATTTTTCTCCTCATCTTTGGTATTTTCTTTCTCTCATAGCCGAACCTTCCCTTCTCTTCTTTTAACTTCTGTTCATCTTCTATTCTTTTTTGGCCGAATATCACTGTTGTTAATCATTCTCTGCGTCGATCTACTGCAAAGGTTCTAACTACCGGTAAGTGATCAAAATCTATTCTCTGCTCTTCTTTTAAAACCGAATGCACCTATACTCTTCATTTCTTTTCCAAAACCGAATAACCCTATTAACCGATTGTTATTTCATTCTTCACGTACTACACTCATTGAGATGGTAGGTTCTTCCTCGAGTAGTGGTGAAATGTGAACGGTTTGGAAGAGTCACACTTTCGTTCTCAAACGTCTGGTAAGGTAATAAGGTTACCTCATGTTTTTGGGGTTGGCCGAATATGCCCTACCACTTTCTAATCGGTTCTTGACTATAATTTAAGAAAGCAGCGAAGGCGTGTGATCGTTTATGAACAGCGAGCGCTGAGGGATTAAGGTCACCCTCATTCAAACAAGGTAAGAAGGGTATTTCGGATTAAGTGTTATTATGAGGGTGTTACCCTAAATATTAAGGACTAACATTGGATCTCGATGAATCTAGGTTGGGTGCTCGTAGATATTGAAACGACTCCGTAAACATGTGTGTAATCACACTATCTCCGCTGTGAATCGGCAAAAGCCGAAAAGCTAAAACTTCGGCATTTGAGGCCTCACGAGCGTGCGATCGCTCGAGTGGTAAAAACTGAGCCCACAACCGTGGGCGGTAGACTGAAGAGGCCACCACGAGGGCTCTCGTGCACTTGGGCCGTTATGGGCCTCGTGGGCCTCACACGGATAAAATTTACGAAAAGTAGCAGAAACTGGATTGGGCTATGAAGTTCGCATAGCCGTGATTGAATTTGGGCCAAATAGGCCACACGAGCGTGTGGGCCCATTTGGGTCGAATATTGGGCTTTGAGCCCATTTACACTGTTTTGACCAAATGGATTATCTGTGTCGCTCGAGGTGATTGTAGGCCTTCGAAAAGGTCGTTAACTGTACCGAGACCCCAAGGTAGGTAAAATGACCAAAATAGCCCTGTAGGGTAGAATTACCAAAATATCCCTGTAGGGTAGAATTACCGTAATGCCCTTGTAGGGTAAAATGATCGTAATGCCCTTGTAGGGTAAAATGACCGTAATGCCCCTGTAGGGTAAAATTACCGTAATACCCTTGTAGGGTAAAATGACCGTAATACCCCTATAGGGTAAAATGATCGTAACGCCCCTGTAGGGTAAAATAACCGTTATGCCCCTATAGGGTAAAATGACCGTTATACCCGTGTAGGGTAAATGACTGATTTCTGCTATGATTTGGCTGATTTAACTGTGATTGTATCTGTGAATGATATGATGATTTGTGAGCCAGACATTTTGCATACATGACATACTGCATGGGGTTGGGATATTGGTTATACAGGAAGTACTGTTCTGATAGGGTCGCACGGTCGCACGCAGACGCATCGTGACTCGCAATGATCTCGTTAAGGTCACACGGTCGCGTCTGAGACGCATCGTGGACCTACCGATGGCTTTAAGCCGCTTAATCGATTATGGCACCGTACAACCTAATTATGGCTCTGTGCCGTCTTGATTATGACTTTGTGTCGATCATACTTACCCATGGCTGTGTGCCGGTTATATTACCGTAGCTGATGGCTATGTTCCGATCTTATTACAGTTACCGATGGCTATGTGCCAATTATGAGACCGTTACAAAAGGCTTAAAGTCGCGCAAATATCATTATCGCGCCTTTGCTTTGCTTTATCACATCGCGACCTTCTTCGCGATATTGATATTGATGACTCATTGCGTTATTATTATTGGCAGCTATGCTGCAATATTGGTGTGTTGGCTGGATGGGTCGATTTTATCCCCACATGGTGTGTTGGTTGGTACGGGTGGTGTGTTGGCTGGATTGGGGTGGGTTGCATATGTGTACCATACTGATACTATGATGAGCTAGGCCCAATTGATTCTATTATGGGCTGTGACCCAAATGATATTGTTTTGGGCTTTGGCCACTTATACTCTGAATCGAATCAGTATTTTTATCGTGAAAGGGCTCGTGCCTAGACCGATTATGTTTCAGATATCGATCGCTTTCTTTAATAAGGGGATTACACACTGAGTTTTTCGTAAACTCACCCCGTTTTTAACCTTTCAGGTAATCCCCAGTGTTGGACGGTTCGGAGTCGCGAGGACTCTCGAGAGGGCCACATAACTGCACTTCTGTTTTGCTCATTTACTTAAGCACTTTGATTTTGATTCGGGTTGTGATAAGGCCTCTATAATTTCTGGATTTTAAATTTGGGATTTTATTGATTGTGATTTATATCTGCTAGAAGTAGAACACGGTTTTCCAAAACAATAACTATTTTCAAACGCTATGTTTCCACAACTCAATTTTTAAATATCACGTTTTCATAAATCATCTGTTTTAAATTAAGCTTCCGCAAAAAATAAGGTTTTAAAGGTAATAGCATTTTAAAAGGGAATAACTTTTTAATAAACCACGATTGGAAATAAACAAACGCAAACTGAGGTTTTGTACAAGTTTTAAATGGCAAGAAGTTTCAAATTTCAAGAAGGGTTTTCAATGAAAACATGGTTTTCGAAAAACACTTCAATGTGACACGCCAGATTTGGCCATAACGTCTAGGCTGGGTTTGGGGTGTTACAGGATGACAAGTATCAACAGATAGTGGATAGACTTAATCGTATCAAATCTGATTTTACACCATCTACGTATTGAGGAGACAAACCACTCTTACACTATCTCAATAACCCCACTGAGGATGTAAATTACATCGGGCATATGGGTGGAAACCCTTATTCCAATACATATAATCCCAATTGGAGGGATACCCAAACCTGAGATAGGGAGGAAATTAAGAAGGAGGTAACAATTTAAATCAAGCTAAAAATATTGATTATTAACCTCCTTATTTGTAAAAACCTCAGGATAAGGTCAACCGAAGTGACCATCCTGCATATGGTCAACGTCTGGATAGAATCGAGGGAGAAATGCAGTAAATGAGAATGAATGTTGATCGTGTCCAAACTAACTATGACAACGAATAAGGCAAGCGCACCTATCGTTCGGTAGTATAGCTATGGCAAGACCGGAAATATCGTATCCTCAAGGACCAATAGTACTAGTAGTTACTATCTTTTTATTATCTAGCCTAAGTATTAAGAGAATCGATTTTTAATTAACTAATTACTAAACTAAGAATGCTAAGACACAGAGAGTGAATTGGGAAAATACTTTTGGGAAAACCAGTTGATTAAGACAATACCTAAGGAAGAATCCCCCTAGACTTCACTTGTTATTTAACTCTGAACCAGACGATTTATTCACTTGACTTGATCCGTAGGATTCCCTAATTTATGTTAATACCTCTTTTGAGGCTACTAACGTCTAACCCTAGGTTGATTAATTGAAATCTCTTTCTAATTAAAACCCCTAGTGTTGCATTAACTCGATCTATGGACTCCTATATTAGGTTTGACCCTAATCCGGTAGATTTTCGTCATCCTATCTCTAGGGTTGCGATCAACTCCGCTTAACTATGCTAGATCTACTCTTAAACAGGGACTTTTGCTCCACTGCCTAAGCACATCAATACTTGAATCAATATCCTGAAATATTAAGACAAGAATTAAGAACACATAATTAAGAATAAATCAAGTATTTATCATATAGTTCAGAAAACAATAACAAGATCCGTCTTAGGTTTCATCCCCCTCTGGTATTTGAGGGGTTTAGTTCATGTTTAATACAGAATACATCTCAGAAGAAAGTAAATAACAAAACATAAGAAAAACCCTAAAACCCCCTGAAGGAAATTGAAGGGAAGATCTTCCATCTTGAGTGTGATTCCGGCTTCTGAGATGGATCAACTGGTTTTCTTGGAGTAATTCCCTGTGTTCAGCCCTCTCTGGCTTCGCCCCCATTTTAGGTCATACTTAGGGTGTTTATATAGACTTCGTAATGTCTTTCTTCGCCCCTAAGTATCCTTTTCCGAGTAGAATTACAACGGGTCATGGCAGAGACACGCCCATGGAGCACGCCCGTGTGAATCGAGCCCAGGCCGTGTTTGAGTCTGCTAAAGTGGCACGGCCGTGTGTTAAACTCCAGGCTGTGTGTTGAACTCCAGGCCGTGTTGATTTTCTACTTTGGCTCATTTTCTCCGTTTTCAGCCCGTTTCTCGTTCTTTTCATCTTCCGATACTCTCCTAAGTAAAAACATGAAATTAAAGAATTAGGAGCATCAAATTCTACAACTCAAGGGATTAAATCATCCAAAAGTATGCTAAATGTGGGATTAAAATATGTATATATTATGGTTTATTAAATACCCCCACACTTAAGCATTTGCTTGTCCTCAAGCAAAATTCTCAACTCACAATTAAAATAGAATTTCCTCAATTCATAACCTTCATCAATAATGTTTCATCATAATTCATAGGTAATTCATACATTGATAATTTAACCAGAAGGTTCCTAAAGATTCAAACAATCAAAGTCATAGTTTTTATAGTACGAAAAATAGGTGTTTCCCCTTACCTAAATAATCACCTTTAATTTAAAATCAACAAGAATTGACATCCTTACTCAGGGTTCACTCAAATCACTCAAGGTGTTTAAGGTTCAAAAATAAGCACTCAAGAGTCAAACATGAAAAGTTAATCCCACAGGCTTGCATGAAAATTAAATCTCCACCACTGTAAAATGATATGATACACAAATCAAAAAGTCTTTAAAAGGGGTTGTAACGGGGCTTTGGGTTAAAGATGTGGATAAAGGCTGAATTAGAGGGTTAGTATCGAGACTGAATTGATAATTTACTTAACTAGAAAACTAACTAAAATTTTAATAATTACATCAATTAAGAATTCATTACTAATAATACGAGCTTCTTCTCAAAATGTACAATTAACTGCTTAAGCTCCATTAACAAAGAAGTAATAATGAATAGATTCCCACAATTTTTTTTTAAGAACACATCACATACAATAATAATAATATAGAATTTAATAACTGAAATAAAGAAAATAGTTAAGCAACCAATCAAATCAAATCTCGATATAAGGGTAGTCAAGAGAATTGGTGATAACAAATACAAAGTGGGTTTTTGGTTAATATTAATGGGTGAGTCAAGAAATGGTTTGTTAGTCTCAAAGGGGTTCACTAGGGGTTAATTATGAAGGTAGGATTTTTATGGAGTAAGTAGGTTAAAACCTAGGTGCCTTTATCATCTCAGTATATCAAATCAAAAGTGTGGTCTTGACATGTATAATCGAAGCTAGTTCTATAAAAACAAATCAATGTTGACACACTCATAATCAATAAAGTGAGCACGAAAAATATATGCTCTAAAAGGCTCAAGATCTCACAAAAATTATGGGCTTTTGATGTCAACCTCGTAGATTTCAACTTCAAGGTAATTATTAGATTCAGGTAGACAACCTATCAACTTTTTTAATTCTGAAAATAAACTCATCATGCTTGATTCTCTAGTCTCCTAAAGTTTAAATCATCACTGCACAATTAACTATGAATTAATCCAAAACATATCAATGAAAATCATAAATCAAAAGAAATTTCATTCTAACAGTAATATGAGAAGATTATTTAAGAACAATATATAATTCAGGGATTTAAGAATAATGCAAAAAGTTAGGAACTTTTCAAGATAAAATTCACCCATCCACACTTAAGATGTACATTGTCCTCAAGGTACGAATATAACAATTAAAATAAGAAAAGCACAAGAGAGGGAAAGAGGTGAAACTTCCTGAATTTTGGATGGAGTCAGAGAAAGAAAAAATTGGGGAAATTCGGGCCGAGTTGGAGGAAGACATTCCTGTGGCGGTGGTGTCTATGGTCGTGGTGGGGTGATTCCCAAGCAGCCTTTAGAACCTAAAACCAAGAAACTAAAATAAAATAGACTGAATTAAGCCCAAGAGAAATAAAAAGAAGGAAAATAAAGGAGAAGAGAAAAGACATAGGTAGAATAAATGGACTCAAATGTCATTGGCTTGTCGGATAAATGAAGCAGCCGGCATGAACTTATGTAGATCGGTCTCGCACAGGGAGACTATGCCAGGATCCTTTTGCTTCTTCGACATGGGTAGATGGAAAAACTTAAAGAAAAAGGGTATGGAAGAAGGGAAAATTTTGGGAGCAGGCGAGAAGGGGGGAAGGGTTTAAATAGAAATCTGAGATCTGGTGACTCCCCACGCCTGTGTGCCATGGGCGTGTTAGGTTACACAGCCGTATCGTACGGCCGTGTGGTGGTTCGTTCGCTTCTCCCATGCTTGTATAAAGGTTTGCATGCCCGTGTATCTTTCTCAGTGTCGGCCACGGCCTCAAAGCACGGGCGTGTCTCATACCCGTGTGACTTTCTCAGTGTCGACCACGGTCGTATCGCACGGCTGTGGCATTTTATCGCCGTCCGTGATTTGGGGATTTCTTTCGTCCTTGATTCGTACGATCTCTGTCATGCCAGTGTACAAATCAGTGATGTCCACACGGCCACGGCCACGCCCGTGTGCAAGGCCGTGTGGTACGGAAACATACGCTTTATTTAACTTGGTTAGTCTTTAGTTAGGTGCTAAAAATCAAAGATATGAAAATTAAAGGGGTTAATGCTCGGGTTGCCTCCCAAGAAGCGCTCGTTTAAAGTCTTAAGCTAGACTTTCCTCTCATTCGCGTATTCATGGTGGTTTGAGGAGTTGGAACTCCTCTCCCTTGCTATCAGTCCTATGATTCTTATATAATTTGAGTCGAGTGGCATTTACCTTAAAAGTGCCGAACTTAGGATTAGTTACCTCGATCGCTCAGATGGGAAGACATTCAGATCTGTAAAGGGATCTCTTCATTAAGGTCTGGAATGGTGATTCCAGGGTCTGTCTTTTCCAACAATACTTGATCTCATATTTTGAAGTGATTTGATGTTCCTAGTTTCTCCTTGAAATGTGTCTTCCACTCGTCTAGTTCCTCGACCTGAAGCCTTCGTTATTCATAAATTACTTCTTTATTGGCACGGGGTCTAGGATCAGGTTTAGTTATATGTTTTCGTGGTGCTTCCTGTAAAGAAGGTTGAACCAATTGGTTATCAATAGAATTTATGTTCTCACCTTTTTCACTTGACGTCCTAGCCGAGTCAAGAGCACCAAGAATGATCGTTTATCACCTACACAAAGTGTGAGTTCACTGTACCAACATCAATTTTAGTTATAGCAATGCTAAAAAGGGTCTTCCTAAAATTAAAGGAACATTGTTGTCCTCATCCATGTCTAAAACGACAAAGTCTACTGGGAATATAAATTTATCAACTTTCACTAGCACATCTTCGATTATACCCCTAGGAACTCTAATGGTTTTATCAGCTAATTGAATGCTCATCCTAGTTTGTTTGGGTTTCCCTAGACCTAGTTGTTTAAACAGTTTATAAGGCATGACGTTGATGCTTGCCCCTAGATCTGCTAAAGCATTATCAATAGATAAACTACCAATTAAACAAGGAATTGTAAAACTCCCTGGATCTTTTAATTTCCATGATAGTTTGTTTTGTATAATTATTGAGCACACTGCGTTTAGCTCCACATGCGACGCCTCGTCTAACCTCCGTTTGTTTGTCAGAAGCTATTTTAAAAATTTCTTTTAATCTGGCATCTGCGAGAGAGCTTCAAGAAACGGTAAGTTAATATGTAATTTCTTTAAAAGTTTAAGAAATTTACTAAATTGTTCCAGTAACACCCCCTACCCATATTCGTCGCCAGAATAGGGTATGAGACATTACCTAAGTTTAACGAGTTAATATATTTTTTTTATTATGAATTCAATATAGTCCCTTTATAAATATCCAATCTTCCCTAAAATTTTAAAACCAACCAATCCAATCCAATTCAATCCAATTTGATACCAAATCATACTTCTATTATAATTATATTATTTAGCATATTCATCACTCTTTACTTCAATACATATTCATTAAACAAGTTTTAGTATTTATATAATCATCAAACCATATACATGCCATATAAATCAAAAAGGAAATTTACAAAAGCTATCGGAGATAATCTTGATAGTGTGATCCTCAGTGTTGATCTGATCCTCCGTATATTTTTACGTCAATCTACATGAGACATTAAATACACTCAAGTAAGTTTATAGAAACTTAGTAAGTTCATAGGCATAAAATATAAATCTTACCAAATATTCATATACATATGCATTATACACAATTACTAAGTTCACCTGTCAACCACAATTTGGTGAGTCCTCTTGTATAAACTCACTACCATTTATCCATTGACTTTAACTCTTTTGGGCTATTTTTGTCACTTACCACTCTTAATCAAATTAGGGAACGGTTACGAAAAATTGAGTACTTCACTTCCACTTTGCCATAGTATAACTATGTTCTTGCGTATGATCACTTATCACTTTCCAAGCCATAGCCTGCTACGGTCTTACACGGATCACATTTGTCACTTGTCACTTATCATCGATCGATAAGTGTAGCTAAAGCTACCACTTATCACTTGTCACTTGTCACTGATCAGATAAGTGTAGCTAAAGCTATCACTTATCACTTGTCACTTGTCACTGATCAGATAAGTGTAGCTAAAGCTACCACTTATCACTTGTCACTGATCAGAAGTACTCAAATCCGATGTTCCACTCAATTTGATCATTTATTCAGTTTTCGCATTGTTGTTTTATTCTCAATTCATCAACAAATATATCTCATCATACATTATATAATTCTTGAAATTAGCATTTAATCATTAAATTTTAGCCATGTGAACTTACCTGAGTCGATTTGCAGAATTTGAGAAAATTCAGGGACTAATCAGCTACTTTTTCTTTTCCTCGACTTGCTTCGGGTTCTCGATCTATCATTGTAAAATCATTCACTTATCAGTATTGATTTCACATTTACTCTATTTCACATCCTTAATGATTACAACCCACATATAAGTAACATTATCTATAATTTCACTATTTACTTATATAGATATTCAAGCTGTCCATCCGTCTCACAGTCACTAAATTATTTTTATATTGAGCTACAGAACTTCAATTTAAGATCCGATAATTTTCCCCGAAACTAGACTCACATATCTTCTTACCATAAAATTTTCAGAATTTTTTCGTTTAGCCAATAAGTACAGTTTATTCTTTAAAGTCACCCCTGTTCTGCTGTCTGACAGTTTTGACCCTTCTTCACTAAAAATTAATTATCTCCTTGTAAAGGATTTGGATGATGTTACTGTTTGTTTATATTTAAAATATACTAATTCAGGATTTTAAGAATATAAATTTAAGACCCTAATTATTTTTATACAATTTTTGATGATTTTTCAAAGTCAGAACAGGAGAACCCGAAATTATTCTGACCTTGTCTCATAAAACCTATTATATCTCATGATTTACAGTTCCATTGCTTAAACCGTTTCTTCTATAAGAAACTAGACTCAATAATATTTAATTTCATATTTTATTCATCCTCTAATTCGATTTCTACAATTTTTGGTGATTTTTCAAAGTTAGACTACTGCTACTGTCCAAAACTGTTTTAGTGCAAAGTGTTGATTTCCATTTTGCCACAAATTTCCCAGTTCATACAATTCAGTCCTTGATCAATTAACCCCTCAATTAAGCTAATTTTTTTAATTTAATACTTTATCTAGTCATTATAAGTTATTTAAAATCTATTGGAATTCAGAATTTCCACATAAAAACCCTAACTTCAAATTCTTTTAAAATTAGGTCCCAAACATTCACTTTCTATTCAACTCTTTCAATAAAATCAGCATATAAACAATTTAAAGTTCTAATTCCATGCTAAATCATCATATACTTCCAGCACATATACATAGCAACTTCCAACTTCATTCATAAAACCTAAAACTAATGAATTCAACAAGTGGACCTAGTTGTAAAGGTCACAAAAACACAAAAATTTCAAGAAATAATCAAGAATTGAACTTACTTGCAGTAAAAATATGAAAAACCAGCTTAGGGAAACCCTTCTATGGTGTTTTTGCTGATGAGAATGCAGAAAAATAAAGAGAAATCTAGATAATTCCACTTTAGTCCTAGCTTTATTAAGTAAATTTTGCAATATTCCAATTTTGCCCTTAATTCTCCTTATTTTCTTTCTGATTTCATGCCCTTGCCGTCCAGCCCAAATAGACCTTGGGTCTATTTGCCTTTTAATCCCTCTTTCTTTTATCATTTAAGCTATTTAATCATTTCTCATAACTTTGCATTTGTTACAACTTAGTCCTTTTTGTTCAATTAACTATCGGAACTTTAAAATTTCTTAACGAAACTTTAATACTTACTTATTAACACTCCATAAATATTTATAGAATATTTATGGCTAGATTAAAAATCTCTGAGGTCTCGATACCTCGTTTTCGATTCTAATTATTTTTTTTCTAGTACACTATTTACTATTTCAATTTTTTTTTCCTAACTTCACATTTAACTTATACTCACTAAATTAATAATATTTTCTACTCACTTGTCGGATTTAGTGACCTCGAATCACCGTTCCGACACCACTGAAAATTCAGGCTATTACAGTTCCTCTGTGTGGTCTTTCTTCATCGCATTGGGATATGGCACTCGAGGTGTATACTCTTTAATGACAGGTTTCTATGTATCGTGGCTTACCTCAACTTTACCTTTATTTACCACGGGTTCTTGCCTTGGCTCAGATTTGGATTCTACTAACCCTTCACAATTGTGATCAGTAATGGCATGAATTTGATCCTTTGGGTTAGATTCAGTGTTGCTTGGCAAGCAACCTTGCGGTCGTTCTGAGATTAGCTTAGCTAGCTGACCTAACTGGTTCTCGATCCCTTGAATCGATGCCTGCTAATTTTTGAGCATTGCTCGTTGTTTTGAAAACGGGTTTCTAACACCGCGATAAATTTTGTTAGCATCTCCTCAAGGTTCGGCTTTTTCTCTTGTGGGATGAGTTGTTGTTGAAAGCCTGGAGGGGGTTGTTGTCTTTGATTTCCTTGACCTCCCCATGAAAAATTTGGATGGTTCCTCCACCCTGGATTATAAGTGTTACTATAAGGGTTATTTTGTGGTCTAGAATTGTTACCCATATAGTTCATTTGTTCGTTTTCTATGCCAGGGCTGTAGGGTGGGTATTCTGTATTGTTCGACCCTCCTCCATTTGTATCGCACTGCATCACTGGATGTACCTGCAAGGAACCACACAAACTATCAATTTTCTTACTTAAGAGTTCTACCTGATTTGATAGCATGGTTACAGCGTCGAGGTTGAAAACACTGGCGGCTTTTGTTGGCTTTGTTCTCATAACTTGCCACTGATAATTATTCAGTGACATCTCTTCAATGAATTCATAAGCAGCCTCAGGTGTTTTATTTTTTAGTGTACCGCCGGTGGATGCATCAATCAACTGCCTAGTCGAGGGGTTCACACTGTTGTAAAAGGTTTGAACCTGTAGCCATAATGGTAACCCATGATGAGGGCACATTCTCAATAAATCCTTATATCTCTCCCATGCATCGTAAAGTGTCTCTAAATCCATCTGCACAAAAGAAGAGATATCATTCCTCAACTTAGCCGTTTTAGCCGACGGAAAATATTTTAACAAAAAATTTTCGTTCATTTGCTCCCATGTAGTGATTGATCCTCGTGGAAGAGAATTCAACCACTGTTTGGCTTTATTCCGTAAAGAAAAGGGAAATAACCAAAGGCGAATGGCATCATCAAAAATGCCTATAATTTTAAACGTATCGCATAATTCCAAAAAGTTCGCTAAGTGTGTGTTAGGATCCTCATCCTGCAAACCATCAAACTGAACAAACTGTTGTATCATCTGTATAGTGTTAGGTTTCGATTCAAAATTATTTGCAAATGACAAAGTAGTCTAACAATACTTGATTCAGTTCTTGTTAAATTAGGTTTAGCATAATCATACATAGTTCGAGGAACAGGATTTTGATTAACCGGGTTTGCGGCAACTACAAAAGGTAGCGGATTATTATCAGCCATCTCTTTGATAGTGTTGGTATCATTCTCTTGCTCTTCTTGTATGTACTGTAGGCTTTGCCTAATTTCTCTGCGATTTTTGCGAACGATTCCTTCTATATCACTATCGTAAAGTAGAGGTCCTGACGGGTTTCTTCTAGTCATAAACTAGAATACCTGCCAGAAGCAAGGAAAAAGAAAAATTAGCAAAGTTAAAATAAAATAAAAAATAAAAATAAATTGCAAATAAATAGAATGGCTAAAGTAATAAAAATCAAGTGTTCCTAATATCTTAGTCCCCGGCAACGGCGCCAAAAACTTGATCGTGTCCAAACTAACTATGACAACGAATAAGGCAAGCGCACCTATCATTCGGTAGTATAGCTATGGCAAGACCGAAAATATCGTATCCTCAAGGACCAAGAGTACTAGTAGTTACTATCTTTTTATTATCTAGCCTAAGTATTAAGAGAATCGATGTTTAATTAACTAATTACTAAACTAAAGATGCTAAGACACAGAGAGTGAATTGGGAAAATACTTTTGGGAAAACCAGTTGATTAAGACAATACTCGAGGAAGAATCCACCTGGACTTCACTTGTTATTTAACTCTGAACCAGACGATTTATTCACTTGACTTGATCCGTAGTATTCCTTAATTTATATTAATACCTTTTTCGAGGCTACTAACGTCTAACCCTAGGTTGATTAATTGAAATCTCTTTCTAATTAAAACCCCTAGTGTTGTATTAACTCGATCTATGGACTCCCATATTAGGTTTGACCCTAATTCGGCAGATTTTCGTCATCCTATCTCTAGGGTTGCGATCAACTCCGCTTAACTATGCTAGATCTACTCTTAAACAGGGACTTTTGCTCCACTGGCTAAGCACATCAATACTTGAATCAATATCCTAAAATATTAAAACAAGAATTATGAACACATAATTAAGAACAAATCAAGTATTTATCATATAGTTCAGAAAACAATAACAAGATCCGTCTTAGGTTTCATCCCCCTCTGGTATTTGAGGGGTTTAGTTCATGTTTAATTCAGAATAAATCTCAGAAGAAAGTAAATAAAAAAACATAAGAAAAACCCTAAAACCCCCTGAAGGAAATTGAAGGGAAGATCTTCCGTCTTGAGTGTGATTCCGGCTTCTGAGATGGATCAACTGTCTTTCTTAGAGTAATTCCCTGTGTTCAGCCCTCTCTGGCTTCGCCCCCCTTTTAGGTCATACTTAGGGTGTTTATATAGACTTCGGAATGTCTTTCTTCGCCCCTAAGTATCCTTTTCCGAGTAGAATTACAACGGGTCACGACAGAGACACGCCCGTGGAGCACGCTCGTATGAATCGAGCCCAGGCCGTGTTCGAGTCTGCTAAAGTGGCACGGCCGTGTGTTGAACTCCAGGCCGTGTTGATTTCCTACTTTGGCCCATTTTCTCCATTTTCGGCCCGTTTCTCGTTCTTTTCATCTTCCGATACTCTCTTAAGTAAAAACATGAAATTAAAGGATTAGGAGCATCAAATTCCACAATTCAAGGGATTAAATCATCCAAAAGTATGCTAAATGTGGGATTAAAATATGTATATATTATGGTTTATCAAATGTCAAGCAAGTGTAGTTTGAGTACACCAATTCAACAAGAACATTGGCTAAACTCGAGGATCAAATAAGTTAATTGATGATATGATGGGTGAAATCAAAAGACAAATTAACACAGGTATTCTCATCACTACAGAAGATAATCCATGGAGGAAAGGTAAAGTACTGAGTACCTTAGAAGCCACTACTTTTGAAATAATTGTGAAAAAAAATAACGATCCTCAAGAGTAATCCCTAAAGGCTGAAGATGAGCTAGAGCCAGAGGAGGTTACTACACCGGCAGCGAAAACAGAGAAGGAAGTAACTAAATATTCTACCGGTGCAAAAATCCTATTCCCTTCAATATTAGAGGAAAAATAAAAACGGGATGAGGATGAATTTTTAAGTTTCATGAACTTGTTCAAAGCATTAAATGTTAACCTGCCCTTAATCGAATTAATAAAGAAAGTTTCTAAGTACGCCAAGTTTTTAAAAGAAATTATGTTTAGGAGTAGGAAAATTAAGGTAGGTGAACAAGTTAGTGTAAGTGCTTCATGTAGTGCTATTATATCAAGACGGGTCCCCAAAAAATTAAAAGACCAAGGAAGCCATAGAGATAGAGAGTGTTTATTTTAATAGAGCTCTATGTGACATAGGAGCTAATATTAATTTGATGCCTTTATCTATCTTTGAAAAACTCGGGTTAGGGGATCTTAAAAATACGCATATAACACTATAATTGGTTGATAGATCTTCAATCCATCCAAGAAGGGTATTAGAGGTTGTGTTAATCAAAGTGCGCGGTTTCATTATTCCAACAAATTTTGTGGTGCTTTATTTTGAAGAAGATCGTGAGATATCAATCTTATTAGGTAAACCTTTCCTGGCCACTTCTAGATCTACCATTAATTTAGAGAAAAATGAATTAACTATGAAAATTAATGGTGAGACTGAAACTTTTAAATGTGGTCATCAACCAAGCAAGGAAGATAGGAGGAAGTTAGGGGAGCAATGCAAAAAATTATTTATCTCTAACATTCTCGAGTCAAAGGACATGATTCCTTTTATGCATGCAGAAAGAATAAACAGATTTAAGGAAAGGGACAAGCAGGCACAGGTGGAATGGAACAATGGATGATGGACAAATACTGACAGAACAGAAGAATCATCCATGGATGAACTGATGATACTGACGGATGAATCCGACAGTAAAACTTTAAAATATTTGAATTGCCTAACTGTTGTAAATTATTGTATATTTAACTAGCTGTAGAGTTTAGATGTTAACTTTTATTTGATAGATGTTCATTCAAGACTAAGACATCCTCAAAGATGGAAATTTGGGTTGACACAGAGTAGTATCGCAACACGGCAACCCCGTGTCACAACATTTTATGCAGAATGCAACAACTGAAGAAACCAACTCAATGTTGCGACACCACACTCGTATGTCATGACATGGATGACAGTCTCCCCAAATTTCCAAATTGGAAAATGTGTCGCGACACAGAACCGCTTTGTCAAGACAATGATAAGCTGCTAGGGATGTCGCGACACAAGGTTCTCGCGACATCACTGTAATTTTTTGTAAGGTTAACCCGACCCATTCGTGCAACCCGGTGACCTAACCCTTAATTTACTCGATTTTAAACCCCAAAAACACTTATTTCTTAACCTAAAACCACATTAACTCTTATTTAAATACTCTTTACCTTATTTAATCTTTTAAATATTCCAAATACCTTAAACCCTAACACTCATTCTTCCCTTTTTCTTTTTAATTTGTTTGGAAAATTGTTTCTTTCAATCTTACTTAGGGCAAGAACGAAGCCACTCCAAGGAACAACGAGCAAACAAAAACGTGACAAGGATTTCAATGGCTCATACAAGGTTAAGGGTTCCTATCTTAATTTTTACTGTTCCATTGAAATAAACTGCTTGATTAGTTCATTAGTTAGTGACGTTCGATATCATGCCACCTACAAAAGTTAGACAAACTAATGAACCAGAACCGTCGATAGCTCTAAATCCCTCTAAATTTTCAAACCCGAAAATTTAAAAATATCGTATAGAACTTCAAGGAAAAACCTTTATCCAAGAGAGGGGATTTGATCTGTCTATGATTTTATGTAAGGAAATATGGTCTTTAGTCAGATATCATAGGTGAGAATGTTTTTAGAAAACCCCTAAAGATAGTGTTGTGGTCTCCGTTGTTCAAGAATTTTATACATCATTACGGGACCAAAAGTCTAGGAACACTGAAGGTCACATGTGTAAATCGGTACTGTGCGAGGGAAAGAGATGAGAGTAATCCCTCGAATTATTTACGACTTTTATAATGCTCCATACTATGAGAATGATTTTATTTAGGAAACTAATTTAGAATATTTCCGGGACATACATATGGATAACATTATAAACTTTTTAACTAAATGAAAGAGTGAATAGAAATATCGCTCAGGTACCAATGTTCTCGTGTCCTTTCATCAAGCTATTCTGTTTCTAGAGGCTAAGATATGTCTTCAATTTGTTTTCATAAGAATAGAACCTGCTTTAAATGTTTCTCACGTTAACACCTTTAGAGCAATTTTACTCTATGCTATTTTGCAGAAAAAGCAGGTCTGTGTCGACAAATGAATCCATCAGAACATGAAGAGATACATTAGTGGCCAGAAGGTGGGAGTTTTCTTTCCCTACCTAGTGACATCCTTATGCAAAAAGGTGGGTGTACCTATGAAATCCACTGAGAAATCGTTGAAACCTTCCCGAAGTATTATCGAGGACACTTTGTTCCAACAATACATTGAGTTACGAGCCAAACAGATAAAAGATTGAAACAAGTGATAGCAAGAAGCGACAACTACCCCAACTTCGTCACAAAGGCTGGCACAAACTCAACAAGAAGTTGGTGAGAGTAGTCATCTAAAGTTAGATTGGACGAGTCAGTAGATGCAAGAATCAAGACCAAATTTTTAAGAATTTTCTAGGAAAAACAACATTCGGGTCCTCAATTATACACTTGACATGTTTGGACCGACAAATATGGAACAAGAAGAAGAAGGGTAAGAAAGCAAGAAGGTTTCTGAGCATATTGACACTTATTGATGAACCTTATTACAATCCTCAAGCCTAAAAATGTTAATTTGTATCTGTCCTTTTTCTTTGGTCCTGCACTACACGACTATAGACGTCTGGCCATACGTATTGAGAACTAAATAGATATATCACGGTGGAGTTCGTAAAAACAAAGTGAAATAGGAAAGATTAGTACGATATGGGAACTATAGGTTAGCCTGAAAGTGCAAAACAAAATAAAAATCCAAAAAGCAAAAGTAATACAAGTAGAAAAAGTTCTCGAAAAATACAAAGCATTCATGAGTGAGATGAGCTAAAAAATAAAGTCACAAAGTCACAAAAGAAAGAGAAACTCGTTCATTAGTGCACACAAACTTGTAGGCTAGCCGTAGTTACTATGTCATGCTATGATTTCCTATATATGGAGAGACAAGAAAGGTGAGAGAATGAGAAATAAGGTAGTGAACGAGTAAGGGTCATTAAGGGGAAAGAATAGGGATCAATATGATGTGCCAAATTATTTTCTTGTTTGTAATCCTTTTAATGCATACTATTTTTGAGTTCCACACCTGTCCTAAGCTTCAGAACATTACAAGCTGAAAAGTCCTATATGACTTAAATATCCTTATGCATGAATAAAGATTACATTAAACAATCGAATAAATGACTATTTGTATTCTGCTCGGATAATCAAAGTACTTGTATGATTTGTTGATGAATTCCTACAGGTGAGACCCTTAATACTTGTATATTTTATAACATACTAAACTTAGATGTTTGTGATCAAAAGTAGTAAGTCAACTACTCATCATGTTAAAGTTGTTAGGAAGCATGAAATGCCTAAGTTATATGCTCCGAAGTCAATACTTGTATGATATTTGCTCAAGGGTCGTCGCTTTTATTTCTTGTTTTTGTTTATGTTGCTTGAGGACAAGCAATGACTTAAGTGTGGGGGAGTTTGATCTGTCGTAATTTGGTGTAGCAGATTAAACTAGTTTTCACATTTAAAGATCTTGAATACAAGAATTTTCATTATATTTTAGTTAAGTTTTCTTAGTTTTATTTATATTCAATAAAATGTGCAAATTAAGTCTTTTATTGACCTTCGGGGCCAAATGAGGCCTAAAGGAGAGCTAACGCACCTTATGCACATGCAAGAGACCTTTAAAAGGCATACTAAATCTATATTGGTCGCTATGTCACAACACAGGATGTTCGATGTCGTAACATAGGGAGTAGAATAGAGAAAGCTATAGACTGCCTTCGATGTCGCAACACATACTAAGAGTGTCGTGACATACCCCTAAAAATATCTCGGGAGAAGTATACTGACTGCTATGTTGCGGCACAGGTCCTGGTGTGTCGTGACATTGCCTCTGTGACGAGAACTAAATACAAAGCAGGGGCGTTTTGGTCTGCACAATCAAACTTAAAGCTCGAGGACGTCATTTAACCTAGGGTTAAGGACAACAACCACCTAAAATTTATAAATAGGCTTCTTTGGCACATGTTATGGACATTATTCACTTAGCCTAGGTTTTCTTTAGCAAATTTAGTTTAATTTTTCTTTCATTTTTAGGTTTTAGAATTTATTTCAGTTGTTTTCCGTTGTTCTCAAGAGATTTGAATTGTGGAAAGCATTCAAACTTTGTGGATTTGTGATTAATCTCAATACAATCAGGCTCTTTCATATACTCTATACTATCAATTTAATTACATGTTTTCTCTTTATATTGATTCTATATTGTTTATGAAAACCATAAGGAACTAATCCCTTTAAGGAGGATTAGCAAGTGGAGGTGTGATCTATTAACTATTTTGTAGGGTTACTCAATGGATCAGGTGTTTGGGAAAGGAAGAACGTGAAACAAACTCCAAGCCTAACAACCCCGAAAAGTCATAAATGTGGGAATTAACCCAAAATTGGTATTGTCTATCTGTGAACACCTTCACCCCAAGCCAGTCTGGACTGTGAGGTCGGAAGATAAGTAGTTCTTGTTGACTCATTATGTTAGTGGAAGACTGGAAGATCCTACTAGGGTAACGACTAGTTGATTGACGAAGAACCCAAAACGATAGTTGCTGGGGATTAACGAAGCAAGTTAATCACTCATAATCAAGATTTGATTCATTCTAATCTTCTATCTCTTGAACGTTTATTTCTTTTATGTTATTATTATAAAACCCTAAAAAACCTTGTTATTATGTTTTCGTACTATAATTGATTTAAAGTACTAATTAGATTTTTTAGTGTTTAGATTAGAATTGATCTACCACTCACCTCCCTTAGGTACAATCCTCAGAGTACTCACCTACTTCGTTGTAAAACCTATATTACAAATCGACCCGTATACTTGCGGATATCGCCTCGTAGTTCTCTATTTTATTGCAGTATTCATACTCTGGCATTAGTACATCCGGGGGCAGTCAATATTATGGAGAAATCATAGTACAGAAGAAGCTACATGGGAAAAAGAAAGTCAAATGGAATAGCAATATCCTCAGTTATTTTCAGGTATAAATTTCATGGACGAAATTTTCTAAGTGGGTGAGAATTGTAACAGTCCGCCCGACAAAGTCTTGATATATGATTATTGTTTAGGATGTTTTGGTGAATTAAGAGTAGTGATGAGTAAGTAAATTGTTTGTTCTGATTAAGTATAGAATTCTTTGTATGCGCCACTTGGCGGACTCTTAGTGTTGGCCAAGATTTAAGGTTTGGCAGACTCTTCTGTTAAGTGTACGCCACCCAGATGCTTTGGCAAACTCACTTGATTTATAGTTGAATGGATTTGTTTATTATTTTAATAATGAAATTTAGTTAGTTAAATTGAAATTTAGTTAAAATGGAATTAAGCTACTGTAGATTAAAAGACTCAAATTATGATAAGCACACTTAATCACGAGAATCAAGAGTATTAGTAGAATTATATGATTTTTCCACTACACCTTGTCACCGTGCTTAAGTATATAAGGATAGCGGTACCTTCACGGAAAACTTTTACATTTTCTTTGTATTCATAGTCCTCCTTGATTTTCTTTGAATTTTCTAAAAACCAAAAGCCCAAAAAACCTGTTTGAAGTTAGGTCCATTGTAGTCAGCCAACTTATACGTTTGCCATAGTTCTTTGGTAATTACTGATGAACCCCAAGTTATTTTTAAAGCTATTTATGTGTCTTCAAATCTGCATGCATAAGTGTTAGATAGTTGTTTAAGGAAGGAAACTTCCTGGTTCTGGGTAAAGTGTTTATGATTCGTGCATGCATGTTTAAATTCGATGAAACAGTAATTTAATATGTTTAAATACCCTTATTTTTAGCTCCAGAAGCTACTGAAAATTCGAGTGACAAAGGCAAAAGACCTGCTTTATAGACTTTGATATATTTATGGTGGGTTCCTTCTTACTTCCATGTGTTGTGATTACCTTTACTTTATAAAATTGGAAGGTAAGTGTAGTCGGCCCATTTTGCCCGGGCCTATAAAACTAACCAAAACAGAAACAAAATAATAATAATAAATAAATGTCCATTTTCCTTACAGTCCAGCAGCCCAAACTGATACCCAAAAACCCAATTACACCCTTGGCCCAAATACTAAAAAAAAACCAATCTACCAAGCCCAACAGACTACCCATTACAGCCATGCCCAGTTAGACCCAGCAGACCCAAACCTATACGGCCCAAAGGGGCCCAAAACCTTAGCAGAATCAGCAGTGGCCTAGGGTTTCTGAAACCCTAGGCGCGCAAAGACTCTTTCTCCTCGCGCCAATATGCTTGCGCCACCATCAACGCACGACAGTCCCGCATCATCGCCAAGATCCTCGTCAATCACCTGTAAAAGAAGAAAGAAACAGCAGCAAACAAGGAAACAAATCGCAGCAAGGGCAAAACAGTAGCAAAAAATGGAAATTTTTATTTCCTTTTTCTTTTATTTTTCGGGTATAAAAACCCTAGAAAATTTGTAAATGGAAAAAAGAATATACAGAGAGAAGAGAAAAAAAAAGAAACAAACAGATACGCAAACAGTTACAAAGAAATAAAAATTTTCTTTTTATTTATAAAGGTGATTCACATTCTGTTTTTTATTATTTTTATTTCTTTAGTTTCGTGCATGCTTTATTTTATAAAACTATATTGAAGTAAAAGAAAAGGATGAAATTTCGTACCTGAGAACCGTCGTGGGCGACGGCGCGTCGGTGCGTGGGCGCGTAAGGTGGTGGTGTAGAGACTCAACGAACCAAACCCAGATGAGGGCCTCGAGAGAATTTCTGGAAATTTTTTTTTTATAAAGGGTGTCTGAAATTATTTTGGGGTTTAAAATTGGCTTTTATAAACAATCCATACGGTGCCGTTTTGAGGACTGCCCACAAAACCAAAAACGGCATCGTTTTAACCAAGATCCGCGCGCAATTGACCCGACCCGAAGGATCCACGTGTTTTTGAGAAAAGGGTTATTTGCGCGTCAGGCCCTTCCGCATTATTTTAATTTTATAATTACGTCCTATTATTTTTTTATTTTTACAATTGATCCCAAAATTACTTTTTGTATTTCAATTTAATCCTCAGGCAGTCTAAAGGTTAAAAATCGGAACGACACTGTTTTGAAAAAGAAGCTTAATTTCCATATTAGCCCCTGTAATTTAACTCGTGTTTTGATTTAGTCCTTTTAATTTGTTTTAATTGTTATTTGACCCCTGTTTTCTTTGTTTTATTTTATTTTTATCATTTTATTTTATTTTATTATTTTATAATCTATTAAACTATTTTATCATATTAAATATTATTTTTCTATATTTATTAATTTATTAATATTGTGAAATCTATATATATATATATATATATTTTATATGTATTATTTTTTTTGTATATATTTAATTATTATCATATACTATTTTATTTAGTTTAATAATATATTATTTATTATATTATATTTTAAATTTATATATTATATAGTATTATATTATATTATTTTCTAAAATTTTACTTGGTATAAAATTTATTTATAATACATATTTATTTTTATTATTTTTATAAAATATTTGTATTAAATTATTATAAATGTAATTTTATTTAAAGTTATATATTATTTATTCTTTTAACAATATATTTTTTTATACAATATATATTATTTTTGATATCGCTATTACTATTTATAACTAACCGTAGTATTATTAGTATTATTATAATTTATTATTTTATTATTAATATTATTTATATTATTTTCATTACCATTGTTTTTCATTTTACTATTATTTTTATTAATCTATTTTATTATTTTTACTAATATATCCTTATTGTATTATTATTCTTACTTTAGTTATTTTAGTTGTATTTTATATTGTCTATGTTAGATGTTAATGTACTATAATTGCTTTTAATATTTATATTCGATAGTGTATAAATGTAATATTGTCACATGGTTATTGTTTAAAATAAAAATATATTTTTGCAAAATTGTTATATTTTACTAAAAGGTTTTAAAATAAGGCAATGTTTTGGTATTTAGAAATTCGGGAAATAGTGCCCTAACGTGTTGGGTGCGACTTTCCGTTTAGCTGAATAACTAAATATCCTTTTAACAAGTTTTGTAAATCGTGAGACGATTTTGATTATGAAGGCTTTTAAATATCATGTCCTAACGTGTTAGATGTGATGTTTATATTCTTTCGGAACAAGAAAGTCTCAATTTTTAAATTGCTCGAAGTTTCTTTAAAGAAATCATATTTTTAAATACTTTTAAATTTTAAATATTTGGACATGATTTTATCGATTAGGTACCAATTTTTGGGCGTTATGAGGGTGCTAACCCTTCCTCATACGTAACCGAATCCCGAACCTGTTTTTTTGTTTTTCGTAGACCAAAATTAAATGTTTTAAAATAAAATGTTTTGCAATGTGATCCAATCACACCTAAGTAAAAAGGGATTGGTGGCGACTCCCATTTTCATTTTTAAAAGTCGACCACATTTTCTAAAACTTTTAAAATAGTTTCGACAGCTTGGCGACTCCGCTGGGGACCAATAAGAGAGTCAAGCCATAAAATTGATAGTTTCATGTCCTCATGTCTGGATTTAAAATTCTGATTTTAAAAATATGATCCTTTTATTGCATGTGATTTTAAAATATGTCTCTTTGCATTGCACTGCATGACCGTCGTGGTCACACCCTTAAGTGGGAGCGAGAAGCTATGCCTTCGTGAGGTTTTCACCTCCGCATGGGCTAGTGGATTGCTTCCGGAATACATCTGTACCTATGTCTTCGTGAAGTTTTCACTTCCGCATGGCCATAGGGAAATGTATTCCCCTAAACCGAACTCGATCCATATGAGCCTAAAATGGGTGAGGATCGAGGAATCTGCTAGTTCGGGTACCTCAACTTTAGAGTTAAACCACACGTAGAGAACCTAGGAACCCACCCTAAGTAGAACTATGTCAAACCCTAGTTGTCACCCTAATAGGTGTTCTATGTTATTTATTTTTCTTGTGCTAACGTTTTTTATTTTGTTTTGATTGCATTGCATTCACATCATAGAAAAGAGGTGTTGATTCAAATTCGATTGCTAAATAGAAAAGTTTGTCATAAGGAAATGGATTTTTTGATAAAGTGGATTATAATACGGTTGTCTGAATATGTTTCAAGCAAACACAACGAGAGAAGACTGATAGTCCGTGAAGGAATACAAGAAGTTTATTGCCCAAGGATTCAAGCTGACAAAGATTATTCGAGAATCATCGGCAAGGCTTTCTTGAAGAAGCTAATAAGTATTGCAAGGATAAGTGAGCAGTGAGTCGCGGCCCAGATCAAGCAAAAAGGAGGTAATAGGAGGCATCTATTAGAAGTTAGCAAGATTTGACCTATGCGAAGAAGGAGATTGATGTTTTTGCTTGGAATATGAGGGCATGGTCGTATATGTGATCCGTTTTATGTAAAGAAGTTTGTTTTCTAGAAAAGTTTTTTCTAATGGAATTGAATTCAGAATCAACGCCCCTCTCTTTCTTTGCATTCATGCATTTGCATTACATCATATCATATGCATTTAAGTATATAGAGAGAGTCTAATTAGTTGAAATTAACAAAGAGAGAGAGAGAGAAAGAGAAAGGAAATCTGGAAGCTGATCACCCTTACGGTACACGTGCCAAGTCAAAGAAAATGGAACAAAGGTTGGAGAGAATAGAGCAAATGCAAATGCAGATGCAGGGGCAATTGACCGAGATTCAACAAGAAATGCGGAAATTCTAAGAGAATGTGATTGGCCAGTTAACCAGTTACTAGCCGAAGGTCTTAAAAAAAGGAGTGGCCCAGTGGTCAACAATGTGGATGATGAGGACATTGGGGTACCAACTCAACCAGGAGTGCATTTGCATGGATTACCTGTCATTATTGGACCCCAATGTCAGACTGATACTTTGGCCCTATTGAGTGTCCCGATGGGTTCAGGTGTTAATCCGGATGATGGTCAAACTAAACTGGTTGTGCTGGCAGAATCAAAAGGAAAAGAAGAATGTACTTTAAGAGCCCTGAAGAAAAAAGGAAAATAAAGCGGAGGGCTATTTAGAGCCGTTACATGATAGCTTGACCAAAGATAGTAATTACCAGACATCGGATCTCCCCAAGGCAAGAACCCAATTCAAGACCGAACTCAAAGAAATCTCAGGTCGCACCTATTCCAGTCACGTACAGGGAATTGTATCGAGTTCTGTTTGACGCACATGTCGTATCCCCTTTTTATATAGAACCAATACAGCCCCCGTACCCCAAATGGTACGACGTAAATGGTCAATGCAAATACCATGGGGGAATCACAGGGCATTCGATCGAAAATTGCGTCGCTTTTAAAAAGATGATTGAAAGACTCATCAAATTGGGTGTCGTAAAATTCGATGATCCCTCTGGTACAGAAAATTCGTTACACAACCTTCTTATTAATGGGGTAAACATTGTGAGCTCCATGATAGATAGGGCAGGAGATCCAAGATTGCATCAAGCTCAGGACCCTAGCGCATGGTTTGATTGAGAAGATCAAGGACCCGATGGGAATGTTGGGGAATCTAAGCATTAACGGCATATTTGAATCGGGGAATCAAAGTTTCCAAGCCCTTACATACTTGAGAAGATTTTAAACAATGGAACTGTGGAAAGGATCATTGTATTTTTAGAGTGGATCTAGAGTAATATGTGAAACACGCTTGTTGCCTTAAGCCTAAAGGCAATAAGAACTCTTTTGTGAAATAGGCTTGTGTCCTAAATTTTTATTTTAATAAAATGCATTTTTTTTTAGCAAATATTCTTTTATTCTTTCCATTTCATATTGTACATTCTTTTGTTTTACAATGTTCTTTCATTCTTTATTCATGATCATACAAATAACTGTTCTTTGAATCATTTATTCTTTTAAAATATTCTTTCGAGCCTATACTAGGTCCCCGATATCAACGACATGAGCGACGTTATTCTCGACTCCCTTTTGAATGAGATATGGGTCTAGGGGATCCAAGGACTTTGAAGATAACAGAGATTGTAACCTATCTTCTAATTTGGTAAGAATGGTGAAACAAAATGAAAAACAGACCTTACCCTACAAAAGGTCAGCAGATATTATGAGCCTAAAAAAAGGGGTAAAGATTGAAGCCCAGCTCACCATAGAAATAATGCGAGACATCATTGAGTTATTTTTAAGAATTCAAAGATGTTCTTGCACGATCATATCAGGACATTCCTGGGCTACCAATATGTGGCTAAACATGAGGATCAGGCACTGCCGATCTACATAGAAAGGGATGGTATCAGCTATGTTGTATCTAAGGAGACAAGATTCATGTACTTACTCCAGTTCTTCACAAATTTTCCATATATGGGGCATGGATGTGATGGGGCCAATCTCGCCAAACGCTTCTAGTTGACATCAATTTACCGTCATGGTCGTCGTCTACTTCACTAAGAGGGTGGAAGTAGCTTCATATGCCAACATTGCAAAGTCGACAGTCATCAAATTTCAAAAAAAAAGAATAAAGGAAAGGATCAGATGCCAGCAAAGAATCCCATAAAGGATCACGCATAATTGTACAAAGTCAAAGTCTACAGTTTGCCCAAAGATCAGGCAGCATATCACTGTACAACAAAAAAAAAGAATAAAAAACTATGAAAGGTGATTTAGACTTGTAAGGATTGGAATAAGAAGCAACCGTTTACCCTCTGTCTTATTGAACGTCGGCCAGAAACATCGCTGGGGGCAACATCTTACCCATTGGTTTATAAAATTGAAGCTAATTGAAGAAAAGGTTAAAAGCTATTCGTCACGGCCAGATGATGCGAGCTTACGTTAAAGAAGTTCATCTTAGGGAATTCCACGAGGGAACCTGATGTTGAAAAAGACCTTTCTTCTATAAAATGATTTTAGAAGAAAGCATATGCCAAACTTGGAAGGACTTATGTAGTGCCTGTTCTAGAGGAGCATTGATATTGACCGAGATGGATAGTGAAGACTTGCCCAATTCGGTGATCTCAGGTTCAGCCAAGAGGTATTTTGCCTGAAAGGGGAAAGACTAAGGTGAAAACCTGCAAAGAACGCCTTGAGAATATTTCCAAAAAAAAAAGAGAGAGAGAGGCCAAGGCGAAAACCCGCAAAGGGCGCTTTGAGACCAAAGGGGTTTTGAGCTAAAAACCCGAAAAGGGCGGCTCAAATTTTGATTAAAGATAGGGCATGTAGTAGTCTTGCTATGCCTGAATTAACAAAGAAGAATTATGCTGCGTCTTGGAGCATCGACAAAGTACTCCAGATCCCCTAAACAAATATTGAGTTTGAAATGGTTCTCAAAAAGTCGGAACAGAGAAGCTCATACTGCGATATCTGGGGCACCTAGCTTCTATCTTACCCATTTTTTCCTTATCTTTGATTGCTTTATTCTTTTTGAGATACACCCAAATCAATTTTCTTTTATTGCCTGGGTTATCTTTGATTAAATTATTTTTCTGAGCTATGCTCCTGACTAATTTCTTTCTCGTCCATTTTTGTGTTCTTTTTCAAGCATTTATATTGAAATAACGATCTATGGACTAATAACACTTTCATAAAAGGAGTTTCGCATATTACTCTAGAAGCTTCTAAATAATATGAGGAATCTGAAACATGACTATTGTTCAGAACTCACCAAGCCTAAGGGCTGGAAACATTGAAAAATGATTATCTCTTCAAATTCTTATTGGATAATACAATTTCGTTGGTGACACCATATCGGTAAATGACAAACAAGGTCAATCCAAGTGTAAAAGGAGATCATTGTCGGGATACCCTGCATCCATTCAGACACATACATCTGGTCATTACACCCAGGGAATGGTGTAACAGATTGAAAGTGATACAAGTTCTGTACCTCTGAGTGGTAACAGAAATAAGGAAGAAACCAAATGTCATTCCCCTAAAGTTGCAGTGGGAGGTACCAACTTCATGTCCCAAGGTTCAAGTAGAGAAGACTCAGAATTACCATGGCGCAAGCTGTTTGAACAGAACATGATTGATGAACAAGAATGAAAAACAAATGAGTGATAACACCTAGAATAGGAATCATACTCATAACATTTTTGTATCATAGCAAATTTCATTAGGAGCATTTGATTCATTTCGGTCATTGCATCCTAACTTTTTAAAAAAAGAATCATCTTCATGACATGTTATATGTATCTAGAAGCATTTGATCCATTCTGATCATAGCATCTTAGTCATGTGACATAAACATACTAAACCGAATCTACAGGACATGTCCCTCAGCGGACGGTGTAGCAATATTGATGAAGTTTGCAGATCTGGCAATTCCTGAGTTTGTAGGAAGCAGATCGAAGACATCAGTCTGGCAATTCCTGAGCTTGCAGGGAGAAGATTGAAGATAGCAGATTTGGCAATTCCTGAAGTTACAGAAAGCAGATCGAAGACATCAGTCTGACATTCCTGAGTTTGCAGGAAGCAGATTGATGAGATTAGTCTAGCATTCCTGAGCTTTGCAGGAAGCAGATAGCAGATCTGGCATTCTTAAAGTTGTAAGAAGCAGGTCGAAGATACCAATCTGGCATTCCTGAGCTTTGCAAGAAGCAGATTGAAGATAGCAGATCTAGCATTCTTAAAGTTGCAAGAAGCAGGTCGAAGATACCAATCTGGCATTCCTGAGCTTTGCAGGAAGCAGATTGAAGATAGCAGATCTGGCATTCTTGAAGTTGCAAGAAGCAGGTCGAAGATACCAATTTGGCATTCTTGAGCTTTGCAGGAAGCAGATTGAAGATAGCAGATCTGGCATTCTTGAAGTTACAAGAAGCAGGTCGAAGATACCAATCTGGCATTCCTGAGTTTGCAGGAAGCAGATTGAAGATAGTAGATCTGGCATTCCTGAAGTTACAGGAAGCAGATCGAAGATACTAATCTGGCATCCTTGAGTTTGCAAGGAGCAGATTAAAATAGCAGATTTGGCATTCCTGAAGTTGCGGAAAATGCATCGAAGACATCGATCGGCATTTACGAAGTTGCGTGAAAGCAGATTGAAGAGATTAATCTGGCATCCTTGAGTTTGCAAGGAGTAGATTAAAATAGTAGATTTGGCATTCCTGAAGCTGCAGGAAGCAGATCGAAGACATTAGTCTGGCATCTTTGAGTTTGCAGGGAGTAGATTAAAATAGTAGATTTGGCATTCTTGAAGTTGCAAGAAGCAAATCAAAGACATCAAGTCTTGTCTCCTTGAGTTTGCAGTGGAGCAGATCGAAGATAGTGGATACTGCCTTCCTGAAGTTGTAGTGAAGCAGATTAAAGCCATCAGACTTATAGCTCAATACTTCTAAAAGTTGCGCCCAAAGACCACAAGATGCAATTGGGATTAGAAGCCATTTGAAGAAGACGAGGACCAAGAAGTCGAAGCTCGGCCAAGACCGGGCAAAATTGGTCCTTTTATATTCTTTGCTCTATCCTCGTTACACGATAATGAGCAAAGAGGGGCAGCTGTAGTCGGCCCATTTTGCCCGGGCCTATAAAACTAACCAAAACAGAAATAAAATAATAAAAATAATAAATGTCCATTTTCCTTATAGTCCAGCAGCCCAAACTGATACCCAACTACCCAATTACACCCTTGGCCCAAATACTAAAAAAAAAAACCAATCTACCAAGCCCAACAGACTACCCATTACAGCCAAACCCAGTTAGACCCAGCAGACCCAAACCTATACGGCCCAAAGGGGCCCAAAACCTTAGCAGAATCAGCAGTGGCCTAGGGTTTCTGAAACCCTAGGCGCCGCAGCACTCTTCTCCCTCGCGTCGCAACAGTTGCGCTGCCATCAACGCACGACAGCCCCGCATCATCGCCAAGATCCTCGTCAATCACCTGCAAAAGAAGAAAGAAACAGCAGCAAACAAGGAAACAAATCGCAGCAAGGGCAAAACCGTAGCAAAAAATGGAAATTTTTATTTCCTTTTTCTTTTATTTTTCGGGTATAAAAACCCTAGAAAATTTGTAAATGGAAAAAAGAATATACAGAGAGAAGAGAAAAAAAAAAAGAAACAAACAGATACGCAAACAGTTACAAAGAAATAAAAATTTTCTTTTTATTTATAAAGGTGATTCACATTCTGTTTTTTATTATTTTTATTTCTTTAGTTTCGTGCATGCTTTATTTTATAAAACTATATTGAAGTAAAAGAAAAGGATGAAATTTCCTACCTGAGAACCGTCGTGGGCGACGGCGCGTTGGTGCGTGGGCGCGTGAAGCGGTGGTGCAGAGACTCAACGACCCAAACCCAGATGAGGGCCTCGAGAGAATTTCTGGAAATTTTTTTTTATAAAGGGTGTCTGAAATGATTTTAGGGTTTAAAATTGGCTTTTATAAACAATTCATACGGCGTCGTTTTGAGGACTGCCCACAAAACCAAAAACGGCGTCGTTTTAACCAAGATTCGCGCGCAATTGACCCGACCCGAAGGATCCGCATGTTTTTGAGAAATGGGTTATTTGCGCGTCAGGCTCTTCCGCATTATTTTAATTTTATAATTACGTCCTATTATTTTTTATTTTTACAATTGATCCCAAAATTACTTTTTGTATTTCAATTTAATCCTAGGGCAGTCTAAAGGTTAAAAATCGGAACGACACCGTTTTGAAAAAGAAGCTTAATTTCTATATTAGCCCCTGTAATTTATCGCGTGTTTTGATTTATTCCTTTTAATTTGTTTTAATTGTTATTTGACCCTTATTTTCTTTGTTTTATTTTATTTTTATCCTTTTATTTTATTTTATTATTTTATAGTGTATTAAACTATTTTATCATATTAAATATTATTTTTCTATATTTATTAATTTATTAATATTGTGAAATCCATATATATATATATATATATATTTTATATGTATTATTTTTTTGTATATATTTAATTATTATCATATACTATTTTATTTAGTTTAATAATATATTATTTATTATATTATATTTTTAATTTATATATTATATAGTATTATATTATATTATTTTCTAAAATTTTACTTGGTATAAAATTTATTTATAATACATATTTATTTTTATTATTTTTATAAAATATTTGTATTAGATTATTATAAATGTAATTTTATTTAAAGTTATATATTATTTATTCTTTTAACAATATATTTTTTATACAATATATATATTATTTTTGATATCGCTATTACTATTTATAACTAACCCTAGTATTATTAGTTTTATTATTATAATTTATTATTTTATTATTAATATTATTTATATTATTTTCATTACCATTGTTTTTCATTTTACTATTATTTTTATTAATCTATTTTATTATTTTTACTAATATATCATTATTGTATTATTATTCTTACTTTAGTTATTTTAGTTGTATTTTATATTGTCTATGTTAGATGTTAATGTACTATAATTGCTTTTAATATTTATATTCGATAGTGTATAAATGTAATACTGTCACATGGTTATTGTTTAAAATAAAAATATATTTTTGCAAAATTGTTATATTTTACTAAAAGGTTTTAAAATAAGGCAATATTTTGGTATTTAGAAATTCGGAAAATAGTGCCCTGACGTGTTGGGTGCGACTTTCCGTTTAGCTGAATAACTAAATATCCTTTTAACAAGTTTTGTAAATCGTGAGACGATTTTGATTATGAAGGTTTTTAAATATCATGTCCTAACGTGTTGGATGTGATGTTTATATTCTTCGAACAAGAAAGTCTCAATTTTTAAATTGCTCAAGTTTCTTTAAAGAAATCATATTTTTAAATACTTTTAAATTTTAAACATTTGGACATGATTTTATCGATTAGGTACCAATTTTTGGGCGTTATGAGGGTGCTAACCCTTCCTCATATGTAATCGAATCCCGAACTCGTTTTTTTTGTTTTTCGTAGACCAAAATTAAATGTTTTAAAATAAAATATTTTGCAAGGTGATCCAATCACACCTAAGTAAAAAAGGATTGATGGCGACTCCCATTTTCGTTTTTAAAAATCGACCCCGTTTTTTAAAACTTTTAAAATGGTTTCAACAGTAAATATTCTTACTCTGTAAAGGATGATCAATGTATGTGTGTATGAAAAATGGTTGTTTGACCAGAGTCATTAGTCTGAGTTCTGTCTGTTTGGGATAAGAAGTATGAGTCGTTTTCATGTTAAACCACTTCCATATTATTTTGAAAAGAATGATCTGATATGAATTGATCTATGGAAATGGATTTAAAGGAAATATGTTGTGTAGCCTTTGATAGGGCAGATATATATCGCAAACTGGATTGACATAACACAATTAAACATACTACTGAATGAATCTAAAATGGGAGCTATAATGAGAAAATGCATATGAAAGAAAAAAAAACATTTTATATTAATCTGACTCTGAACTCTGGGCATGTGGCTGGCATGAAAATCGAATGTCTGAGTTATGTTGTGTTGGCGTATAGTATTCGCTCATGTGACACGGGCCATTGTCGTATTAAGTCTGTCTGAATTCTGTATATGTCATTGGTCTGTAATATTGAGTATTTCCTTTGAAAGATTAGATTGTGCTATTAGTATTTTGTTTAAGATCTGTATAGAGCTCTCTAACAATATATTTGGTTGGCATGAATAACCATTCCATTCATGTCAAATTCAATGGCGAATAGTAATTCAATAGTTTGGTTATTGAATGGGTTATTTAGTGGAATCCCATTCCTTCTCTATTCATCAAATTCACCGAACCAACATTCAATGGAAGAAGTTAAGAATAGCTATTCAACATCAACACGTTTACCTAGTATTTTTTTTTTCAAACTCACTCTCAGTCATTTTCAGAAACTTCAAAAATAAATTGTATAACCCATTTCTGTTTCCATCTTGTTTTTACTTTAATCTTACTCATCATTCTCTTCTACTATCCATCAATTTCTAGAATATAACAATAAATAATAAAAATTCATTTCTCAACAGTTTCAACTCTCAATCAATTTCCAAAAGATAACAAAAAAAAGCTAACTAAAATTAAAACCCATTTCTCAATAATAGATCTGTAAAACGTGATTTGGAGAGGGAAGCTTTCTTACCCATTTTTCTTACTGATAACAGATAAATAAAGGGGGGAAACAAGAAGATGAAAAAAAAAGAGCTTAAATCAGAGGCTTTTGGAGCAGGTGAAATAGTGGACGACGACGCCACCAGTGGTTGGCTACCAATAATTAATTCCAATTCATGTTAAGAGAAAAGATTAGATGAAGAAGATGAGTGGCTAAGAGTGATGATGAAGTTTAGAGAGGCACGATAAAAAGAAAAAAAAACTAAAAAATAATATTAAATTTTCTATAGTTAGGTGGGTTTTAAATAAATTTTAAAAATAATTTTTTAAAAATATAAATACATGTATTTTTTATACAATACATATATAAAAAAAATACCCAAAAGAAATTTTGAACAAAATAATCTTTCATGTATAATTTATAAAAATATCTCTCGATATTAATTTGTATCATAATATTCTTATTTTATTATTAAATATAATTAATTTAGATATACAAAATATGTATTAATAAAATAAAATAATATTTATCTAGTTTAAGGGTTATAATATGTATTAATTCATAATTTAATAATAATTTTTTTAAAAATTTTATTATATTATATATTATTATTTTTATTAAATTGTATTTAATAATAATTATATTAAAATATCATTAAATTAGTTATTATTTTTTAATCCTATTAAAATTTAATAATAATAACAATAACAATAATCATTTACCTAAAAAACTTCTACTAAGGATACTCTAGGCATCTCAGCTTTTTTCCTATGCTATTACAACATCTATTCCATTCAACTAAACACAAGAATACTATTACAGTTCTATTCCATTTTATTCAACCAAACAATTGAATTATTAATTATATTTCTATTCTATTACAATTATATTCCATTACAGCCCTATTCCATTCTAGTGAACCAAATGTGTTGTAAGTCCTCGTTACCCCTTTCCTTCTCAGGCTTACTGTTGAAGGAAAACTTTCTAAATGACTACGCCAGAGGAGATCTGCTGCTATGAGATATTTGTTTATTTGTATTATGCATGATGATGGGGTTGATGTCTGATTGTATTTTGAGAAGAATTTGTACTTAAGACACATGTTGAGGAATTATGATTTAATGAAGTTTCGTTAAAGTTTATGGAATGATTTTAAAGTATTTTATTTTGGGTTAATAAAATATCTTACTGAAATTCTATATGCCATTTGGCTTATACTTAATTTTTTTTTTTTTTGTATTTTTATTAAAGGTTTATTTCAAACACTATAGTTTTACAAAGTTTACGCTAGAAACAGTTTTGAGGATGAATGATTTCTATGTAATGACACGTCTTACTTGGATCTTTCTAAGGGATCGAGTTTGGCGTGTTACATTATTTCTCTGATGTGGCAATGAAAGTGTGTCTTACAATGCGTGTTTTCCTTTCTCTCCAAAAATAGAGTAGGTCGGTAAATTTTAAGAAATTCATCTTAGTTTTTAAAATAATTTTTTTCAGCATATTTATATAAATTAACCCTAATTGAACTATTAAACTAATAGATAAAAAAGGCATAATTGCAAAAAAAAAACCCTCAACATTTGGGGGCTTTTGTTTTTGTGCCCTTAACTTTTTTATTTTTTGATTGACAACCTTAACGTTACGATTTTTTAAGAAATTAACCCAGTTTTAACGTTGACCGTTAATCAAACTGTAGGTCAACATAATAGCCCATGTGGCATGCCACATAAGCGCATGACATCATAGATGACGTCATCTATTTAACAAAAAATTTTCTCTCATTTTCTTTCTTGCCAAACACATGGTTGCTGCCATTTTTTTTCTCTCATTTTCTCTCTTTCCAAACACATGGTTGGCCGAACGATGAGGGTATTAAGATCATTATCCACTATCATCCCTGCTTCTTGGAAACCAACTGGACATATAGTTTCATCGAACCCACCATCCTCATCATTGTTAAAATCCGGTTGTCGTAACCCATGACCGGAGTAGAAAAACAGCAACGAATCTCCCTGCCGGCTATCACTCACCAACCATCTCAATGAATCCTCGATGTTTTTCCTCGTCAGTATAAACCGTGGGTCCGCCTCCTCTTCTGCAGTTCTTCTTTTTCCATTGATCATCACAACGAAAATGGTAAAACATTAAACAAATATAACTGAAGAACATACCGGTGAGAACCCGAATGAAATGTCCAAGGTACTCGAAATTATTAATCAACAAATCTCTCATGTTTCTGACGTCGTTAATGGTTCCTTTAAGCCTATACTGCTTCCAGTTGTTGTAAGTGATTCCGCAAAGCACTGCTCGCTTGCTTGATCTCTTCATCGAGTTGAAAGCCGAGGGGTCGGGATTTAAGGAAGGAGTTACCGTACTTTGATGCACTTTTCCTCTGATTTGGCTATAAAAGCATCTCACTCGGCTGCGTAGCCCATAAATCTTTGCCGATGGATGCTTTCTCAAATCTTGGCGAGAAGAAAAAAGAGGGTTTTACAAATTGTTACTTATTACCATGTGTTTGGCAAGAGAGAAAATGAGAGAAAAAAAATAGCAACAATCATGTGTTTGGCAAGAGAGAAAATGAGAGAAATTTTTTTGTTCAATAGATGACGTCATTTATGATGTCATGCGCTTATGTGGCATGCCACTCAATCAAAAAATAAAAAGGTCAAGGACACAAAACTAAAAACCCCCAAACCTTGAGGGTTTTTTTTGCAATTATGCCATAAAAAATACTAGATAACTATACACAAGCACTAAGTTTTTATTGATTCTAACTCATCTCAATTATTAGAATTCCTTGTTCTTATGATTGATGTTTTTTTATTCAATGTAGATTAGTATGTTAGATGTGTGTTATTGGTTTTTGGTTAAATAAATTTAAGTGATTAATTGCTAAGCTATTTGTGGTATTATTGTTGAATTAATATCCCTATTTTAATTGAGGATATACAAATATTCAAGTTGTCCAAAAAAGAGCTATTTTCGACCATTTTACGAAATCGATTTAGCTTCTTGTTATGTAATTGTATGTTATTTGTATCTACACTTATGTTGTTTTCTTTCAAGAGCAAACAACCTTGGGAAATATAAATAGCTTTGGTATTAAGAGTCTAGAAAAACAAATTTCTTTGTTTTCTTAAGCTCTTCTCTCAATTTTCCATTGATATTTTGTTTTAGAATTTATATTGTTGGATTGTAAACTTGCTGGAAATAAAATTGGACATGATGGATTTCAAGCAACAGAAGTGGGATTAGAGCTTCTTCCATTATTTCTGTGCAATTCTTATTTTTTTTTCTTGAATATTGTTTTTGATCGATAATTTTAGTGAATGTTCTATTGTTATTTTCAAGTAATGAGCTGAATTTCTTATTGGTTAATTAATAGATTAACCAATAGGAACTGAATGCCCAATAGCCAGAGGAATAGTTATCAAGAAGACAATCATTCTCCTGAGAAAGATTTGTGATTGTATTCGATTTGATTTGCAAGAACTCATCTTTTAAGAGATCATCAACATGCAAACCAGACCTACCCCATGCTATATCTTCCTTAATCCAAAATTTCCAAATTTGACAAGCTTGTGTATCGAAACGGCTTCACCATCAATGCTCGTCATTTTGTTTGCAGTCTTGATCACATCACTTTCTTGCCTCATTAAACTATTAAACTGTAAATCATCATTTCATTTGTATAATCCTTTTCCTTGTAACACTTTCCTGCATTGTGTTTTCCTACTACAACACTCTTTAGAACCTACCCAGCCTCTATTCTCCTAATGGGCACGTGCATAGCAATTTCCTTCATCTTACCATTTACAGCATGGGTTTTGGAGTTAGGGTTAGCCTTGCCCTTAAAAAGCATCATTGCAGGCGGTCGAGTATGAATACATTCACCGCAGATCAGAGATGTTCATGGGTCGAGCCGAACCTAGGCAAGATATTAACACACTTTATACTTGCCCAAGCTCGGCCTAACCTAAAATATGGTCTAAAAGTTACAAAATTTTCACTCCACTTTTCAATTTTTTTCTTTTTTGGTCACCCAACTATTTTAGATTTTTTGGTGTTTCCATTTTTATATTAGTCGGCTGATGAACAAAAAAGGCAAAAATTGAATAATTAAATTATCATTTTATAATTTTTCATAGTTGAATGACAAAAAAAGACCATATTTTAGCATTTCATTTCAACTAATGATATAATGGCCTCGAGGCAGGTCATTTTATAACCTACATCTCGATTAGGGGGATTATTTTTACACCCCTACCTCGATAGGTACACATGGCAACACAAGAGCCAACCGGAGAGACCAACAGACAATCCCCTACCTTATACCGTCTGAATGGTTGCTCAATGCCCAACTACTCGTGTGCTTCGTACCATCCACTAAAGGGACCATCCATCCTTAACCACCCAATTAGACCCTCCGTTAGGCTACTTGGTATTAACGGGTGCATTCTCCTTAAGAGGAGACCACCCGAGAACCATGACCTACCTATAAATACCCCTGAAACACAACATAGATGGTGACTCTCCTTCCTTTTCTACAAATCCTAATAGACCTGGTTCTCCCTTCTTCTTTCCATTCTCTGACTTTCCTGGCTCTTTACCCCGGCTTGGGTGAACCGACCTTCTTCAGAACCACCTCTTCTTCTCTTTCTTCATCCTCGTTGATATCGTGTATCAACAATATTATATACATCATCAATAATTAAAATAATTTTCCATTTTTCTTCGGTACCATTGTAGTTTGAATATTATTCAATTTGCCTCTTCGAAGAACCATTATTTTTCTTATATATATATATATATATATATATATATATATATATATATCTAAATTATTAATCTAACAATCTCCTATTTTTTAATCGATAGTTTTTCTTAGATGTTACTTGATCAAATATGTCTAACTGCGGATGTTATTTATAAAACTAAGCTTAAATTTTAATTGATATATAACACTAATATTAATTAAGTGATAATTAAGATGAGTAGAATTCTATTAAAGTAATAACTCTATTTTACATCAGTAAAATTAGCACAACTTTTTTATATAAAATGTTTTTAACTAATAATTTTAATTTTAATTTTAATTTTAATATTTTTCCTATATTTTATAGTTAGAGTTCTATTCAAGTAATAATTTTGTTTTAAAATTGGCACACTTTTTAACTAATAATTGTAAATTAAATTATAATTATTTTTAATTGTATAATTATCACAACTTCTATTTTACTTCAACTTTTTAACTAATAATTCTAAATTAAATATTAAAATTGTTTTTAAATGTAAATTTAGTAATATGGTGGAAAATAAAAAATATTTTCCTCAGTTCAAAATTTTTTTAAACTCGTGCTTTTATATATATTATTATAAATAATTTATTTAATTTATTTAATAATTTTATAGAAATATAATTAAAATAATCATCATCTTATTATAATGATATAAAATTTAACTTTAAAATATAAATAAATATAATAAATATTTAAAAGTGTAATTACAATACAAATAAATATGTAATCTTTTTTGTTTTAATTTTTCTATATATACATTCATACATGAATTATTTAAAATATAAATATTATAGTAATTTACAATAAAACTCGTTAGTTAATTAATTTGGTGTAATAATTTTAGAAGTATACTATTCATTTGATTGTCGTTTTAAATTATATTTTTAATATAAATATACATATTTTTAGTTAATAGGTATATAAAATTTTACAATTTTAATTACAAAATTTACAATTATTTTTATTATTAATTATTTACTTTTATTCTATATATATTTATTATCTTACACTTGTATTATAAATTATTTATTACTACTTCTATGTTTATGTTATTAATGGTTATAAAATGTTGTTGATTACTATTATATCATGCATAAGTTGAAAATTAATCCTAACTTAATATATTAATAAAATTTTTAATCTAAAACATAAAATGCCTTGTTTGGTTCTAGTGTAATAACGTGAAGAAAAACATATTTATTATGTATGTATAACAATAGTTACACATAAAATAAATAATAATTAGTACAAATTTAATCTTGAAATTAAAAATATGGTAATAATTCTTGTAAAAAATGAGACCTCTTCAAAATAAGTGAAAAATTATCCTTCCCTGTGTTAAAAATAAGTCATGGGAGTAACTAAATATTACCAATTGCATTAGTTTATCGTTAACCCATATACTAAAACTTGCGTAAAAAATAGTACTCCTACCAAACATAGATGAATTAACCTATTAAATCTATATTGTTATTAAGTGATTAATCGAGTTGATCTCACATGTTAACTCTTGGCACCAACTCAATTAGGAAAAGACTTAATCTATAAAAAGACAAATATTACTATGATAATGTTTTTGTCTTTTATATTTTTATATCAAATCTATAGAAAACAATTTATATAAAAAATTAAGTGTAGAAAAAAATACACCCATAATAGGACTTGAATCTATGACATTTAAGTCCCAAAAGCATTAATTTTACCATTTCAACTAAATCCTTAGTGATATTTGAAGAAAATTGTCGATAGTTGCAAGAACTGAGTGAGCAATGTTAGGAGTAGTTATAACTGCTAGTGTAACTACGAAAGAAAAACAATAAACACAATGCAATTGTTTATAGAATTTGATTTCCTTGTGTATGTGGGGCATTGCCCAAAGAGATAACCTATTATCTTTTAACCTCTTACAAACAATAATTTAAGTCGTATTAAGTTTTCACGGGAAGTCTACCCCTTAAAAATATAGTTTGTAAATCAAGTGCTCACTTGTTTACTTACAAAATGCACTCGCAATGATGAATTCCTAAACTCTCTGTCTACAAACCTATACAAATCTTTTGAATATATGAAATTTCAACTTGCTAACATATTAGATTAATTACAATCTCAATCTCCATCAAAATAGCAAAGAATCAACATTGAGAATAAAGTTCAAGATAAGTCACGAATCTCCAAAATAATATTTGCAAGTTATCCAATAAAATCTCCTTAAAACAAGGGATTCACTTGCTTGATTCGATTCGATCCAATCTGAATATAATTGTTACTCTAAGTGATCAGTTTTCAAAGATGCGCCAACACACATCCAAAGTAACATAAAAGGTTTAATTGCAACACCCCAAAATTTTTTGAATATAGCGAATTTTCGAGGAAAATTGGAAAATGAGTTCGACAAAGAATTTTCATGGAAGTAAAATTGATATTGGATATGGAAATCAATGAAAAGAATTCCAGATGTGAAAATGTGGCAAAAAAATTAAATTGTAAATTCTAAAAAGTTTGAGGATTAAAGTGTAAAATCAACCAAAAATGAAAATGTGAATTATTATTTATTACTTGGCATGAAAATAATTTGGAATATATATTGGTATAATGAAAATCACTTCTGGCCAACTTGGAAAGATTTAATAGTATAAGGATTAAATTATAAATTATTATTTTTTGTAAAAGTGTTATTTTAATCGCCAAATAGAATTTGGATTGGTTAGTAACTATTGATTGTGAGAAAATTGTGGTTAGAGGCATAAAAGGTCAAATGATAATTTTACCCATAAAGGTATTTTAGTTTTTTTTTTTTTTTAAAAAATTATGATGGAAATATTGTATGAACGATACATATATACATGAAATTCATTTGGACAGTCATGTGTTGGAACACCCCCCACATTTCCCCAAAGATAATTGTAAAAAAACCCCTAAAAGCCATTCAACAGCAAGAGCTATGCTTACATTGTTGACCGTCGTTCAGTAGACGGAGCTTCACCGTTCAATAGCAAGAGCTTCACGGCTTCATTGTTGTTCAACAGTAAGAGCATCATCACCGTTCAGCAGCAAGTTCTTAACCTTGTTTATTTCAAGGAAACAAGAAAAAAAATTGGATAAGTTAGTCAAAAAACCGACCAAATAAATGTTGTTTCAATATGATCCATTTTATCAACGAAAGTCGATTGAATCAGTTTTAATATATTTAAATCAATTAAATTGATTGTAAAAAAAAAAAAAGAAAGATCGAATTTACGGACTGAACCAATTGCTCACCTCTAATCCAATACATGAATACCTTCAACTCCAAGAAGAGCCATTCTTTGTTAGATCATTGACCAAGATTAGACCAGGTAAAGGTTAAACTATGGCCCAGCACTAAATCTGAATCTTATTCTCATGTTAGATTATCCATAAATTTGCAGGGTCACTCTCAAATTTCAACATCTATCTATCTTAACTTGTTATTCTCTCTAATACTAAACCAAAACAAAAACAAATACAAAATGGTCCCATAAAGCCATAAACCAAACCCAAACGGCCAAACCTTTGCCAACTCCAATCTTTCTTTCTCAACAGCCTCTCCTGTCCCTAGTCATAAGCTCCCATAAACCACTGCCAGTGACTGCCTTCTCAAAACCCTTAAGTCATTGCCTGCCACCACCACCACCATACCTCCGCCACCTGCTGCTCCACCTGCTTTTGCAGCCAGTTCTTCCAACCAGCACCAGCTTCATCTCCATATCCCCAACAGTCTGACCATCTTCTACAAGCCCTTGCCTCTCCCCTTCAACCCCAACAAAATAATGATCTAAATCAAACCCTTCTTCTAAAATCATTCCAAGATCAAAACTTTGCCACTAAAACCATCACTTTCATCAAAAAGAGCAAGAACAACCCGACTTTCTCATCTCTTCACTTGTGAGCCGTATCAATACTCTTGAATCATCACTCCATAGCTTTTCCAAAGCCTCAAGTTTTTCTTCTAACCCTTAATTTATCACTTAAAGATTCAGCTGCTCGTGTAATCCAAACCCATTTCAGAGCTTTCTTAATTCATAGATCAAGAACACTTAGACAGTGTTATGGGAGGGAAATGTTTCTGTTAATTTCTGTTTTCTTTTACCATTAGTGGCCGTTGGTGCTGCGCACCGTTTTGGTTAGTAACACATTAAGTGAAACGGTGCGGATTACTCCTACCGACGGTTGGCTAGGAACGCTCCCCTCCCCTCCCAAATCAGCTCCTAAAAACAAAAAATCCCGACGTGCCGCTCACCACCTCCACCCGTCCAGCGACGCTGCCCGTCAATAGCCGTCTCCACTCTGGCGGCCACTCCTCCCCGCTTCCTCTGTCGCCGGCGCCCATCACCGTTGCGTTGTCCCGCTCGTTCTTCCATCAAGACACTGTCGTCGTTCCAGTCAAGCTGCTGCTTCCTCTGTTGCCGGCGTTCACCACTGCCGTCGCCTTCTCCGCTCCAGCCTTTATCCGTCTCCGTCACGCTGTTCCACCGGTCAATCTCATCCAATTCCAGGTATCTCCATGGCTTCTATGGACGGTTTTTTTCTATGGACAGCTGCAATTTCTTGATTTTGTTGATGACAAATTAATTTTTGTCTTTATTAAAGTTGCAATTTTTTTAATACATATTACATTTTTGTCTCCACTCCACTCCACTCCACCAATTTCTAAATCCCTAACAGTAACAAAGAAAATGCCACCAATTTCTCCACCGGCCACCACCATCATCGTTCCATAGGCAGTTAGGCACCCTATTTTTGCAGCTCACCATTTAATAGAGAAACTAAAAAAGGCCCATAACCCGGAATAAACCGCTCGAAGAAATGCAGTGAAATGGTTATTGAAGAAATTTTTATTTGTTTTAGACCACGTTAATCAGCTCAATTTTACTTCTGTTTCTTTAGGGAAGTTATGTAACCATTTCAATTTAAAAAATATTGCTAGTGGTTTTCTTACAGATCAAATATTATTTATTGTCAACTTGAAGTATTTAATGCCTAGCTTGGCTTATTACGTGTCTAGATTGGTTCATGATTGTTGCGGGGAATATTTATTGATTTTATAGGTTTGCAATTTTGGAATTTTGATTAAAAATGGTGTTCATTGCCCCCTTTTTTTTTTCTCCTTTCTAGGCGTCCTTCTGTATGTCGAAACCCAGTTAGTTTGTCTCTTTCTTTTACATCCCCCCCTTTCTTAGTGTAGCCTTTCTAATGGCAAAAAGGGTTTTCATGGATTTTTTGGTGGATAACTGCTTAGGCACCCTCAATGGTGCTTACGCAAAAGTCAGAATCTCCCTCTAGTTCTCCCTAATCAAGAACTTCATTGTAGTTGTTTAAAGATTGGTAATTGAATTATTTTTGTTTGTTTACTTTTATGCATGGATGTAGGAGTTTTAGTTAATACTTTACAGCCTCTTGTAGCTTGCGGGCTTCATTTTATAGATTAATCATAAAGCTCTCTTTTATGCACTTCGTGATAAATGTTGTTTTGTTTGCCTATTATAAAGGAGGCATCATATGTTTTTCTTGTTCTTATGGCTTTCAGGTTACTTGGTTATGAAGGGGTAGAAGTCATAAATCCTGAGGGGGGCAAAGAAGATGCCTGAGGAGGAAGCTCAGAAAGGAAGATGGAAGCAGGAGGTATACACCTTTGTAACCATGCTATTTAGATGTCTGTTGAACAGATGCTCTTCTTCTTGTGTTGCTCCCTATGTCTGAGAACTTTTAACAATGGTTGAATCAATATTTGTTTTATTTTCAGTATTAACCTGAGTTTCATTTGAAAATTAACATTTGAAGATGGAAAGAACTAGTTGTTTTCTACTTGTAACTTTTTCTCTTCTTTTTGGCTTTGGAATGAATGAAGACACGCATTCTTTAAGCACTTTATTTTTTATAGGTTCATATTTTAACTACTTTCTATTATTATTATTGTTAGGAACGAGAGAGCTACTGGAAGATGATGGTCAAATATATAGGTTCAGATGTTACATCAATGGTGACACTTCCTGTCATCATATTTTAGCCAATGACTATGCTTCAGAAAATTTCAGAGATTTGTTACTTTATTTCAACCTGTTTCTTTTCCAGTATGTGAATGTGCTATGCCTATTGCAGTTGATGTAATACTCCTACTTGTTGGACCTAGCAGACAAATGCGAGGATCCCTACCTCCTACTGGTGTATGCATGTGAGTATGCTTTTTTCTTATTTTATTTGATTTAATGAGGCAAGTGCAAATTTGATGATTTTGACCCTATTCTGTGTACTATGCCTACCAACGGACATGGAAGCCTTTTAACCCTATTCTTGGGGAGACATATGAGATGGTTAACCATGGAGGGATTACATTCATCTCTGAGCTGGTGACTTTCTAGTTATTTGATGATTTTGAGCATGGTTTCTTTCATTCTTGTATGCCTGTGCATGCAACTTATTGTCTAGTGATTTCTAGGACTCCTCTCCACTCTTTTTTGTGTTCTAAAAGCAATTCTGGGATCTTTCATGCTTAGTTTTATTAATTTAAGCTTCATGAAAAGCATTTTCTAATAACTTACTTTATCTGTTATTTTCTTTCTCTTTTACTTGTTTAATCATTTCAGGTCAGTCATCATCCTCCAATGAGTGCTGGGCATGCTGAACATGAACATTTTACATATGACATCACATCAAAGTTAAAGACTAAATTTTTGGGGAATTCTCTTGAAGTTTACCCTGTTGGAAGTTAGTACTTGTGTTATTTTTCTGTATATATTTTTGGGGGGAATTCTCTTGAAGTTCATCCTGTTAGAAGGTAGTTCTCAAGTTCTTTTCTGAACTCTATTTTTTCCCCCTTCGTCTTCATGGTATAGTTATGGTTAATAAATGTTCAAAGGTAATAGTCATGTAAAATTTTCTTTTCAGAACATGTGTTACTCTTAAAAGGGATGGTGTGGTTTTAGATTTGGTGCCTCCTCCCACCAAGGTTAACAATCTAATTTTTGGACGAACTCGGGTTGGTTCACCGGGAGAGATGATCATGACATATTTGACTACTGGGGACAAAGTTGTGCTATATTTTCAACCATGTGGCTGGTTTGGGTATCATCCGTTCTTCACTCATACATATTACTTTTTAAGCATTTTGTTTTTTTGTCATTCATATACAGTTTACCTTCATATTGATATTTTAAGGTAATAGCAGTACTACAACTGGAATTCTTTAACCCAAATGGTCTGAGATAAAATTTGATTTTATGATTTAACTTGAATCAGAGTTTTGTTCCCATTTTGTCATCCATGCTTGTTCTCTCTGTCTCTGAGGCTTCTGTGTGTGCAGAAGTTCACTTTAAACTAATTTAGTGGAGCTACTCATACCAATCAGATACATGTTTTCTGTACTTTGATCAGTCCCTTTCTCCCTAAAGTTTGTTTCCAAGTCTCTCTTTATGTTCCTAATATGCTTACTTTTACACTAGGTGCTACCTGCTAGTGCTTGGTGACAAATTGCTGACTGATTTATGTGATTATCTGACTGCAGATCTGGCCGCTATGAAGTGGATGGTTATGTTTATGATGCTGCTGAGGAACCTAAACTTTCTTGTTAAAATAATAAGAGATGATAAATACAATATTGGGATAATATATAATAAAAATTAAGCCTAAAACCCAAACCCAATATGATTTAAACTCGAATTAAAAGTCCGAAACTCATAATTCCCGTCATAATCCCGTTTAGAAATTCTGCTCGCGCAGTCTTCACTAAGACGGTCATAACTTGAGCTACTGAACTCAAAATCGAGTGATTTAAAATGGGTTTTCAAAGCTAAGAGATAGATCTTCAAACGCCATGAAGACATCTCAACTCAGAAATGGCAGGATCCCATCCAAAAAGTCGTCGCAAGTCTGCTGATTTCCCAAGCCTGAAAATTGACAGTTTTGGTGATTGGAATTTAATAAATTTCACCCATTCGTGCATGTATCATTCTCCCTTTCCTCAAAAAGATTCGTCCTCGAATCTTGTCTTTGATCGAATCCTGATTTGATTTGCTTAGCCTTTGACATTGTTGTTAGGCCTTGAGGTAGTGTGAACCCATCACATTCATGTGTCTGAAATTGTGCCTTGAGACTCGCATCAAGGTTCCCCTTCTGTGTCACATGGCTGATAGCTCATTGACTCATTCCACTTCCCTGTCATCAATATTTGACGAACTTTGGATTTCCAAACGTCTAGAGCCCTAAGTCAAATCCGCGACTTTGACAAACTTTACGATCCGCTTTCGCGTTCATCCTTCTCATCCTTTATCAAACCTCTTCAAGGCACAGAATTGAAAGAGGTTCTTTCTTCATTTTCCCGTCATACAATAGTAACCAACTGCTTTATTTAACCTATTCTTTATAATGTGGAATAGATGCCTTTTTCCCTGACTGGCCTACTTGAAATATTTCATTTTACATTTCATGTTCAATGCTTGGTTGGCTGTCATTTTTTTCTTTGAGAATAGTTGGCTATCATTTTATTTGTTAAAACCTTTGAGTCTTCATGTTTTACCTAAATGTTGGAAATATAAAATCGCAACCCTTCTATTTTATGGTTCTAACTTGTAATTTTAGCTTATAGTTGAGCTCACAAATGAGCTTGTGACTAATGACCTTAATCCTCTTTATGAATACTGTATTATTTTTATATGCAGGTTTGGCACATTGCTGATACTCCAGAAAATGACAAATTTCAGTACACATATTTTGCACATAAAATAAACAGCTTTGACACTGCTCCTAAGAATTTGTTAACATCAGACCCCCATCTGCGACCTGATCAATTTGCACTTGAGAGGGGTGATTTATCTAAGGCTGGTGCTGAGAAGAGCAGGTCTCTCTCTCTCTCTCTCTCTCTCTCACACACACACACACACGCGCATAACAAAGACACTTGAAAATTAGTTATGCCTCCAAAAAGTCCAAATGAAATTGTCAACTACTGAAATGTAATTGAGGGATCTATATAGTAATCAGTTCCTGTCTTTCTCAATGAATGCCAGAAACTAGACCTTAATTTCTAACCTTGTAATTGAGGGATCTATACAAACCCGACACACCATGGTAATGCATCAACACTAGCAGTGGCAGGTATACACTTGATGTCAATCCCTTGATCAGTAGATGCATGAACTGCCTTAATGATTGTAGTTTTGAGAACTTTGTAAAATAAGGTCTCCATTTTGGTTAACATTACAAATTTTCGAAGAACAAGGAAAAATAGTGTGTGCTCTTCCGTAGGAAGGTGCACCTTGATCACGAAGAAAAGAAAATAGAGGATTCAATGGATGAATTTAAGCCTAATTCTTTTATTTTCCATTTGGCGCCTTCTGTTATGCTTGTACAGTTAACTTTAAAAAAATGATAAAGATCAAGGAGTTATATATTTGGAATGTATACTTGCCTCTCATGGTTTCAGAATACAAATTTTTCCTTACAATGTCTAGATATTTAAATTGTCTTTTGCGCGTTTTTTCCAGTTTGGAAGAGAGGCAGAGAGCAGAAAAGAGGACAAGAGAGGCCAGTGGCCATCAGTTTACCCCTAGATGGTTTGATTTGACAGATGGAGTCACAGTAACACCTTGGGGTGACTTAGAAATCTATAGCTACAATGGTAAATACCCCGAGCATTGGGCCACTGTAGATAGCTCGGACAGCAATGGCGAGTTGGACATTATGTCAATTGAGTTTAACCCATGGCAGTATGGTAATTTATCTAACAAATAGGTATGGGTTATTTAATGTATACCCTTTGGATTTCGCGGTTGATCAAACCTTTTGGTGTGATATGTGTCAGCATGTCTGTGTTGTACCCTTATTCCATAATCCTGTCTTAATCATCCCTATAGAAGTCTGAACTGTTTGAGAAATCTTTTTCACCACTTTTCTTCTCCCAAATTTGTCAAAGAAACCTTCTTTCATGGCCTTATGGGCTGAAAGCTCATGACTAGCATCAGAAAGATGGATGAAAAGTATATGCTCATGATAAGGTCTCAAGCTGATTCCCATTTCTGTATATATTTACCGTAAAAAAAAAATTGTTCCATGGGAAATATCTGCTTAATATATTATACTATCATGTGATATTTTTGCTACCAGATGCATTGTGGAGTATTTACAGTTCCTGGTAGCTGATATTGTGTTTTCTTTAGTGATAAATGCTATCAGCAACTTATGTCAACTCTAGGCATTTGATAATTGTTTTTGATAATGCACATGCATAGACATGCCCATGCGAGGTTTGATTCTGAATTCATAAGTTAGCTGTGATTGTGAAGTGCTGTATCAGTTAATATCATTACAGTACTTCATACTATCCTTGGTCTAATCAACCTGCATAACTTGCATGTTTAGCAGATGTGACGACCCGCACTTGCTCGTGTTATTTTGTTTATAAATATATTAAATGTGTTGAAAATTTGAATATGAAAATAGTGCATTAAACATGTCGTGTTAATCGTTCATTAATCGTGTCGTACTTTTTTGTTGCGTCTAGAGTGATGTCTTTTTGCTTGAATACCTTTAATAGCTGGTGCTGCCTTTTAACTCCAACACCACGTCCAAAAACACATTTCAATAAAACAAAAATGTTTCATGTAGTTTTCAGTGTCCCGTAGCAATATTTTCTGACTGCTAGCGTCCTACAGCTTATATAGTTGAAGGCCAAGTTTTTGCGTCTTTTAATGGTAAAGTGGGGGCTTTATGTCCCAAAACTTGGGTGGCATAAATTGTCCATATTATTTAGTATCCATTATAAGTAAGGGCTAAGAATGCATCGTACTAGGAAAACATTTTCATTTTCACTTGGGACAGGGTGTAGGAAAATAGACCTCACAATCGAGTGAGTCGGGTTGTTTCAATTTGGGTCGGATCAATTTGAGTTTTAAAATTTTTGAATCATTCAGGTTTGTTAGACAATTTTTTAGTTTAAGTTATTTTGAATTACTTGTAGATATTATTTTGAGTTGGAGCCATTTCAAATTTATATTTGAGATATCAAATAACAAAAAAGTATGTATGATCTCATGCACATAAAAAATTGGGTTTAGGTGATTAATGCTATGAATGTTTTAAATTCTGTGAATCTTAGATACATTTTTTTTTTGGAGGATCGATTTGTCTAAAATTTTGGGCTACTTTTTCTTTCTTCTTTAGAATTCTTGAGATTTGCTCTCGGAACTTTTTTGAAGACATCAATAAAGTACTGAGACTTTTTTGCATCCAATTGAGCCCCTAAACTAATAAATACTGGTCAAATAGTTTCTTTGGTTGAAGTTGACCATTACAGTGCCAATGTGGCGCTCCATGTCAGCGACAGTTGATGTGGTGAATTTAAAAAAAAATAAAAATTAAAAGGAATATTTATTTTTTACTGTAATGAATCTGGACATATTATTGTCTAGGTTCATTTGTTTAAAAGCTTAATTTTTTAAAAAAATTAATTTTAAATTTTTTTATAAATTTGTTAAGTATTATTAAAATTTATAAAAAATATTAAAAAAATCAAAAAAATTCAAAAAAATTAATAATTAATAATTCATTTAGAAGTTAAGTCTAGAATGAATCTAGACAATAAAGTTGAATCTGGACAAATGGTTATCCAGTTTCATTGAAGAGTTTTTTTTCTAAATTATATAAAGTTTAAAAAATATTGAAAATTAATTTTTTTTAAAAGTAAATTGATATGTGTATCAATGTTTTAATGCTATTGGTAAATTTTAGGATGTATACAAAATAAAATAATATTTTATAAAATAAATAAATAAAAATAATTTTAATTTTATTAATCGTATGTGTAAAGATTTTTAAAAATATATGAATATATCCAATTAAAAAAGTGTATCAATTTTAAATAATTGGATATACTCATACATGTAAAAAAATTTACACATACAATCAATAAAATTAAAATTATTTATATTGATTTATTTTATAAAATATTTTTATTTATATATCCTAAAATGTATTAATAGAATTAAAACATCGATATATGTATCTATTTTTAAAAGAAAATAAATTTTAAATATTTTTTATATAATGTAGAAAAATTATCTTGAATGAATTTGGATTTTAACTTTTAAATGGTTTTTATTAATTTTTATTTTTATTTTGAAATTTATTTGATATTTTTATAAATTTTAATAATGTTTTATAAATTTAAAATAAATTATTTTATAAAATTAAACTTTGAAATGAAAGAACTTGGAGAAATCATATGTTCAGGTTTATTCTAGTAAAAAAATTAAATAATCCTTTTAATTTTTTATACTTTAAAATTTTTTAAATTTTTTTTTCACTGACGTGGCATAGCGATACCAACAATTGTCATTGACATGGAGCGACACGTCAGTATTATTAACGGTCACGTTAGCGATGTAACAATCAACATTGGTCAAAGAGTCTGTTTAGCTTATTTTATTAGTTCAGTGACTTAACTGTGTGCAAAAAAAAATACCGGGACTTAATTTATTTTTTCAAAAATTTTAGAAGAGTATAAATTTTCTTTTTGTCATAAACATCAAGAAATAGAAAATAGAAAATATATAATATTAATATATTCGTTCAATTAATCCAATGAAGGGGACAAAAAATTACATTGATATCAAGTTTTCCATTTAATTATCAGTTTAATCCCAGTATTTTTATAAATTTTGAGATTTAATCTCTGTACATAAAGTAAAAATTTTAATTTTTTTAATTTTTTTTAAAATCCTAATCGAGTTCAATTATTATTGTCAATGGCAGTTTTTATCAAAATTTATCAATTAATTATATTTATTTTCTGTCAATTATATATTATGTTATATGAGAATAGTTTAATTAACCTATTAAATTAACAAAATTTAACTAAAAACCTCGTACAATTTTAATAAGTAAATTAAAAAATTTAAATAAAAAATAAGAGACTTAATTCTTAACTTGTTAAATATAGAAATCATATATCAAATTTTATCAAATTAACAATATATTTTAAACTCTTCATTCAAATAATATAAATATATAAAAGAGTGGGTAGGGTAGGATGCGAATCATTAAGCTTTTTGTTAGTGCTATTAATATGATAATAATTTAAGTAACGTTGACTCTCTTTTCCTTTTCCTTTTTCCACCTACACATCATCTACAAAAGGACGAGAATTACATCAAACATAAAGCAAATCATAAACCTGAAGTTCATCGAAAGGAACAAACGACTGGAAATTACTACCCTAGTGGGCTAGAATTTATTATGGGTTCGGTTACTTGCTAAAAAAATAAAAGTAAGATGATTTAGATAAAAATATTAATCTAAAAAATGGGGTTGAATAAAAAAATAATATCCATTTTCTAAACGGGTCGAGTCTCGAGTAGGATTTTTTGGCCTGGTTCAAATCAATTGTTTTGATACTGTTTTATTATTATATTGCTACTATTTTGTATTATTGATTAGATATTGTATAACTCTTATTTTATTGTTATTTTTGCTACTATTTTAGAGACATTTATTTGCTAAGTTGCAACTATTTCAGTGTTATTTAAGTATAAAGTTTTTTTAATGTATTTTCATTTATTTTAATATTTTCAGTGTATTTGATATATTATATTTTTTAGAATTGTTTTTATATAAAAAATAATCTAAAAAAATTTAATACAGATGGGCTCAAATTTAACATTTTTAATCTGGACTGAGCTTAGGTAGAATTTGAGGGCCATTTTTCGGACTAGGTCAAGTCTAAGCCTAAAGTTTTGCATTGGCGAGCTAAGGCGAGCTCGAGTTTAGAAATAATTTAACCAACGGATAAACATCTTACACTCATCAATCAAAGGAGATAACATAAGATTTTAATTAATAAAATTCTACATAAAATAAAGCACAATAATAACATCTACTTCGATCTCAACATATAAAATATTGTGATGGCGTGCAAATGAAATACCGTCACGAAGTGCCTAAAGTTCAGACACAAAAGAAATATATACATAAAAATATAAAAGATTTATATAAAAATATATTCATATTTGATATATATATATTTTTAAATTACAAGTGTAATTATAATCATAATTATAAATAATTAAAATTAACATTATAAAGCACAATCATCAATACAATTAAATTGTAATAAAAATATATTTAAACTTAAAAGTAGAATGAATGTGAACAGTTCATTTTTTGTCTGTTTCAATTTTAGTTTTGTTAGAAAGTCTACGTTGATGGAACAGAAAATTGTGCGAAGAAATGTTTGGGTAAATCACCATTTGTTGTTTTTACGCAAAGAAACCTCACCACACCACACCATATCTCTTAATTATTTTTTTAGTCATTTTTAATAGTTATCTTCAATTAATGAACAACTATTTTAAATTTTCTTTTCTTAATTAAACAATCCCTCGCCATTCTCTTCCATCATTTTTTATTACTAAAGAATGAATTGTATAAAACTGTAATTTCACGTCATCATTATTCCTTTCTAATAGGAAAATAACAAATCATATTTTTCCTCGTAATTTTTAGTATTTTTAGTTGGATTTGAATGGAGTAAAAATCTGATTTGTCATTCTTCTATTGGAAAGGGATAAAGATGACGTGGAATCACAATTTCATATAATTCATTCTCTTTATTACTATAAACGCATTATATATGCGGATTGAGTCTTAGCTCAATTAATATCGGCATTGTTATTAATGTAGAAGAACATAGGTTTTAGTGCGCTGAAATATATTATCTTCATATTTAGATTGTAATCTATAAATATATTCAATAATTACTAAAGGGATAAATGTTAAGATTTGCCCTTGTATCTTATTAATGTAGTATTTGTGCTTTTAATTTATTCATTTTAGTACTTGTATTTTAAATTCATTTGTTAATGTGGTACTTGTCCTTAACACCGTTAATAACATGGTGTTAGACCAATAAAAAGATGCCACGTGAATTTTTTGTCACATCATTTAATGTCCTCAATATCTTGTGCCACCTATAGTAGACATGATCATGAGTCGAGCCAATGCAAAATTGTAAACTCATTTTGAACTTGAAAAATGGGTTTAAAATTTTGCCTAAGTCTCATCCAGATAAAAAATGTGAACCCGGCCAGACTTGCCCGTATTAAATTTTTTTATATTTTTTAATATAAAAATAAATTTAAAAAATATAATACATTACAATAAATGTTTCCCAACAAATTGAAAATATATTTTAAAAAAAATCTTTAGCAAATAAATGTCTCTAAAATAGTAGCAAAATTAACAATAAAACAAAAGTTATACAATATCCAAACTAACAAAATAGTAATAATAAAATAGCAAAACAACAATAAACAATAGCAAGAAACTTTTTTAGTCAAATTTGGGTCGAGCCAAGCTTGAGCCAAAAAAATCTTACTCGAGGCCCAACTCGTTTAGAAAACAGGTATTATTTTTTATACAATTCCATTTTTCGAGCCTATATTTTTGCCTAGACCCTCCTATTTTTTAGACTGACCTTCAAGCTTTGACAGGTAGCCCAACCCATATCAGGTCTAACCTATAGGGAACTAAAAGCTAATTTACCCAATATTTATTATTACTTAAAATATTAAAAAATTAATAATTACTAAAGAAAAAGACAAATATCTTCATCCTCTTCAATCTTCTTCTCTAAAACAAAAAAGCCCTAGTTGCCTTTTTCCACTGTTGATGCCATTGCTCATCGACATCTTCTCCGACCAAGAAGCGTTCAATGACGTCCATGATTCCATCTCCAAAATTTGATCTTTTCCTTTTGAGTTTGTCGGTGTTGATTATTACAAAGGAAAAATGAGTGAAAGAAAAACCAGGAAATCAAAAAATATTTTGGGTTTCTATCCCCTTCATCTAGCCTAGCTCTTTGATTTCCCCTTGCAGCTCTCCAACTCTCATAAAATTTTCTTTTCATCCATCAGAACCCACAATCATACTTTTATTTTTCTTGTTTTCTTACACTGGTTAGAGATGAAGGCAAGAATAACAACCTTGGGGCTGGCTTTACTTTAGATTTGCAGATGATATTAGTAAACCCATTGCTAATCTTACCTTACCAACCACTTTTTTCTGGGTTTGTTTGAAGGGGCCTTCTGATTTAAGATTTGTTTTTTTCAAGTATAATAATAAATCACCAGCAAAGGGACATCTAAAATACACTCGATGCAACCCACTTATAGCCATTGCAAACCATTGTTTGTTGGGTTTTCCAGACAGTATTGATCTCAAATTTGAAAATTATGTTTCTGCAAATGAGATGAAGACGATGGAGCAGTTTTCATGGATAAGATGGAGATTGATGAATTTAAAACCCATTAATTGACATATTGAAAGATAAAAAATTCAATGTTAATTTTGTTACCAATTGAGAGATAAAAAGAATTAAGAGAGCTAAAACTTTAGTCTATGATTAATCACTGTAATGATGAAGATGATTATTGTAGTGATGAGATTAAAGTCTATGATTAAATATGTGTTGGATTTAAATAAAATTATAACAGTGAAATGAGAATAAAAAATAAATATTAAAGATATTAGACTAAAAATAGTATATAATTGAAGTTTTAAAATAGTTTAATTTTATGAGTGCTATAAATATGTCACATTATAAATTTAGTAATAAAATAATAATAAGTATCATAATATTTCTATTATTGCTGTAATTAATTATTGTTTATCTTAATAATTATTTACATTAATCCAAGTTTGTTGATAATTATTTTATAAATATTTTTAATGATATTTAGTAAGTAAATTTTAATAATTTCTTGATTTTTTTTAAAAATTATTTTATGTATTCATATAAATATTTTAATTAATTAATTAACAGGGTTGTGTCCGAAAATACATTAACATCTAAGGATCAAAAGGAAAAAAAAGTTAAAAGTATGATAATTTTTGTTATTAAAGATAAAACTAATTATTATACATTTAATTGGAGACACGTGATTTTCATTTTCTTGTATGTGAGATAAGCGGTCTTGATTTCGTCATTAAACTAACTCTTCTCTCTGCCATTCTTCACCTAGTGCATGTAACTACCATAATCATTCTAAACTCACGCCGAGTGAATAGAATCTTTGTACTGCTCACTCACTCCCTTCTCACCACGTGTAATCTTCAAATCCTTGCACTGTAAAAGAAATTCATCACATTCCCTAATTTAATTAAAACCGCTCTTCTCGCACGCTACACACATGTCACTTAACTTATCATATTTTAAGAATGTGGGGCCACCATTGGTGTAGGACCCGCCACGGACCCCACACCCCTTATCCTCATACTTCGACAATTGTTTTTGTTTCCCCGCTTGGCTTCGAATTATCCACGTACCTAAGCCGCCAACGTTAAATGTAACGGAGATTCCATATCGCCGTTAGTCCGGCGGGCCCATTTTGGTTTTGTTTTTTTTAATAATAAAAAGGTTAATTTCAAGAGACATCCTCAAATATGAATTTATATTTTAAATTGGTTTTCAAATTTTAAAATATCACATTAAATGTGAGTTCGGATATTGTCAATAAAATTTATGAAAGCTATTTTTTTAATACATTAATTTTAAGTTAATAATTTAGTAGGTACACATATGTTTATAATTTGATTAAATTGCTTTTAATTGTACTATTTAATATTCAAATTAAAGACTAGACTGACAAAAAGACTTAATTACACAGTTTTGAAATTTGAGACTAATATAGAATTTGAGTCATAATTTAAAGACTTCAAATGAAATTAACCCCTGAAAAAAATAAAAAGCAGACCACACACAAGTTGTTGATAACACGCACCAAAAACAGACCAATGGAAGCCTTTCTTTTTGCCACGTAGAACCATTGTGCTTTTTCCTACGTGGCACTCGTATTTCTTTATAAACAAATTAAAAAAAAATAAAAAATAAAAATAGAGTACGTAATGTGCTCATCTGCTTCACCCTTCAACTCGCTTCCTTCCTTCCACGGTGTGGTTGCTGTGGTGAAGATTTTATCATTTTTTTTAATAATTAAATTGAAAAATGCTTTGATATAATTGTATGAAGAAAAAAAATTCCTATAAAATTTTATTTTTATCATTTTAAATATGATATTATTCTAAAGATTTAATTTTTATAAATAGTAAAACAAACATAAAAAATATGCAAATTATATTAATCTATAGTAATTTTTAATGTTTAAAAAATTAATTTTTAATTCATCATTATTGTATTTTATGAAAGACCGATAAGTTAATTCAATTATTGATAAATACCTGAATTTGTTCCAATTTTCAGGAAAAAAAAAATAGAGTGATGAAATCAAATTACACCCTTTCTACAAAGGAGTAAAATTGGATTGTGACAAAAGATTGGTGAGAGGTAGGTTTGAGGCAGAAAAAATAAAAATATGAATATATTAAAAAAAGAATGAAAATGAAAGTGAAGGTGTGAACGGTTTACCTTACCTTCAACAAAATTATTAATAATTAAAAACCCAATCCAAAAAAAGACTAAAATAAAGTCACTCTCTTTGTGACCCAACGTTTTTCTCGATCCTGCAACTCTCTCATAATCGTAGGATTGAATATGGATCCACCTGTTACAAGATCAGAGGGGGACTGAAAACACTGGTGTGGGTCACCCATCAACGAAGAACTAGTCTTAGGTGGGGTTTCCTTCTTACCGGCTATAACCGGTGAAGTTTATGGTAACTACCAATACGTCCGGTAAACGAGGTCAATGTTATAAGGCGCTGGGGTTTAAGCAAAAAGTTGGGTGGTTTTCAGAGGGTTTTCGGCTATCTGAGAGAGAATTAAAAAAGAGAAATTTATAATTTTTTTGGACAAGAAATTTTTTTTAAAAATGAAATTTAGAATTGTGTGAGAAAATCTCAAATGGGTTTTGTTTGGAAAGCACATTGAGATTTTCCTTTTTGTTTTGTCGGGAAGATAATGGGATAAAAAATGGAAGAAAGTATTGTTTTCTTTTTTTCTGCTATGAAGACAAATTTTTCGAATCTGTTATTTTCTTTATGTGATCTTATGTTTGGCTGAGAATTTCGTATATTGATCCAACATTTCATTGTTTAAGAGGTGAGAAAAACGAGCTTTTGTTCATTTTCTTTTGCGAATTCGCCCAAGGTTTTGATCTTTTTCACGGGTTTTCTTTTGGCGTGTGTGTGTTTGGTTGCCGAGAAATGGTTAGAAAGTGGAAGGAAATATACGATTTGAGTGGTAATTTCTAATTTGAGGAGAAAGTTGATCAATGGCAACGACGTTATATTCTTTTTAATCTTTTGTAGTTTCTATGCAATCAAATGCATGTACTTTTTTCACCCTCTCTCTTTTTAGTTTTCTTTGGAAAATTCTTAAAATTTGTCACCTTTTAACGTTGAATTCTTTTTTCTGTGGGTTATAACGTATTCGATCTGGGATTTTGGAGGCAATTTGTTGGAAAAGCCGAAGAGATGATCTCATATTCTTTCTCATTTATCAGTTATTTCTAAAATTTTCATTTTTGGGTTTTTTCATGATGAATCTTTTTTCAGGGTTTTAGATCTTCATATAAGAAGAAATACAAATCTAAATTATGTTGAGTTACTCATATAGACGCCTGAACTGGTTATTTAGGATTGGGGATCTTTTTGTCAAGGTTTTTCTTGTGGTTTAAGGGTTCTTTTTTTTAATTTAATTTGCTAATTACCTCTTTGATTTCTTCTCCAGTTCTTTCTATTGAATTTGTAAAAGTTTGATGTTTTGAACTGAGAATTCAAAAAAAAAGAAACTTTTTTTTTTAAATGTCACATCATTCCTTGAATGTTAAAGTTTCATAGAAAGCCCATTTTAATGGATTATTCATTTCTCATTAGATCATGTGGATATTTTTTTAAAGTTATAATTCTAGGACAGAGCCCTTTGCTTCTGGTTTTACTCACAATTGTAACAAAGTCTCTATATTGTTTTTATTTTCTTTTTCAATTTTTTTTTTTTTTTTTGGGGGTGAATGAATTGAGTTGGAGGCCTGAATTTCTATGTAAAAGTTGAAGATAACCAGTGAAAGCTTGAAAATCATAAGCATAGCTTGTGTTTTAGATTTAATTTTGATGACTTGTTGTGGATCCAAATGTAGTGGCTTTTGACATACACATCTTTCCATCTTGTAATTACTTTTTATTGGTTAAAGGATTGCCTTTTGTTTTGAGAATGAAATTTTATGTTCTTTGAATTTTATTCCTTAAATGAAAGTAATCTTTATAATTGATTATACATTAAGTATATGTTCATTTAGGATTAACTCTCCTATTCATCTCCTTTTAGGGTCTAGGCTGAGTTGAGATGAAATACTTGTGTCTCTTGGAACTGATTCAAAGGCGTTGGTGAATTGCATATGATGTGTTCTTAATGTTATGATCTTTGAAGCATGGAGTTGCAGAAGAGGTTAGATTATGGATTCAATGGCTATCAGGTGCCTGCTACTCCACGAGCAACCAGATCAGCCAGGGTAATATATATATATATATATATTACTATGATGGTATTCTATTTCATATTTACCTTTATTTCCTGTTGCAAAAACACTGATCTCTTTGAAATTATTGTTGTCAACTTATTTGTAGAAAAGGGTTCCATTTAAAAAGAGAGTTGAAGACAACCGAATAAGTGCTTTTGACTTACTGGCCACCGTAGCTGGGAAGCTATTACTAGATAAAGAAAGTACTCCTGTCTCTAGTAATACGTCAAGTGCTGAAGATCAGTCTAAAGTTGAAAAGAATACTGTTAAAGAAGAAAGGCGGGATGGAAACCAGTCATCGAAGCTAGAAACATGCGATCAATACAGCAATGATAGGGAATTCATAGTTTCTCAACATGTCTCACAAACTAATGACCTAAGAAGCTGTAGTTTTAGAGAATCACCGAGCCTTAAAAATGACACCCATTTTGGACTTACCTCTGTCGTAACAACTTCTGATTGCTCAGAAAGATCTGGTGTTCTGAAGTTAATGAATGGCAAAATTAAGAATGAAACGGGATGTTTGCCTTGTAAGGTAGAGACTGGTCCCTTTCTGTGCGGGGCTTCTGGTGGTCATATTAAACAAGAGTTTGAAAATAAAGGGACTATACATGAGGAGCTGGATCGAACTGATAAGTTATCTATTAGAGAAGTGGCTGATTCATGCCCCTTAGAGGATCCGGTAGTTGTGGATGGTAAACCTCCTCTTCTAGTTAGTTCATATAGTAGTGGCAAGACACATTCATATGGGTTCAATAATCACCTTAGCTCTTTTCCTGGTAAGCGAGATGATTTAAAGGTAGTTAGTAGAGATGATGATGAAAAATCTTCAGGGTGTACTTACCTTGGCCCCATAAAGAAACCATTTAGGCCAACACCACTTATTGGAGACCGAAGAATAAGGAAGACAATGACTTCTAAATACTTGAAAGTTGCTCCGAGATTGAATGATATGACACTATCCAATTCTGGTACGCGGCTTCTTAAAGTTAAAATCATCTTAACTTTGAGTAAATTGTTTGGCACAGTTGAATGGGGATATTGACAAACTATGTAATATCCTTCAGATGAGAATTTGAAATCTGCTTACTGCGATAGGAGTGCTTACAAGCGCATAAGATCCGAAAGGAACTACCCTTTCAAAAAAAGGAAGTTTTTACACTATAGCTCAGTATCAAATTCAGATGGAGGAATCAGCAGTGAGGGTATTTCCGATTCACCTGAGCAGAGCATCAATGGAAATGCTTCAGGCGTATATGCAAAGATGCGTGGAGGTGATTTCCATACTTTTTCACCGTTACTTTCTTGGTGTTTTAGCAAACAACAGCAGCTTTGCTAACTGTTTCTAAATCTTTATTTAGTCACTGGAGAATCACCTTCGCTAGCAGACCAACGCAAATCATTCCACTCTAGGGATTCTCAAGGTATGAGAGCCTTTGATGGAGTGATTCATATGTACTGTTTTCACTTATTGACGTTCAAAGAGGTTCTTATATCAAAATATCTTTCCTTTTACTCAGTGAAGTTTAGGATCAAATCTTTCAGGGTGCCAGAATTGTTTATTGAAATTCCAGAATCTGCAACTATTGGTTCATTGAAGGTAATGACTAACGATCTATGATTCTGATCATTTTGGTAAAAGTGTTTGGTTGCTGTTCATCGTATTCAAAGGTTGGTATTTGACTACCAATTACACTTGCTGCATTTTGCTACATTTGGACCTTGAATATTTTTGTCTGGTCTATTTGTTTCACCGTGTGAATGTTTATTTATGTCTTTTCCAGGCATAACATCTTGCTTCAGACAATGATGAATACTTTGATAGTATCTCATGTAAAATGTAATCTGGTGATTGGTCTCATATAGATGCATGGTTATTAGAGTTCCTTCTAATGATGTTAAATTGTTTTTTCTTTTGTAGAGGACTGTTATGGACGCAGTGACAGCGATACTCGGAGGTGGATTACGCATTGGTGTACTTCTTCAAGGAAAAAAGGTTAGAGATGACAATAAAACTCTGTTGCAAACGGGAATTTCTCGTGATAACCAGATGGATGCACTGGGTTTTAGCCTGGAGCCGAACCCTTCGCAAACCTTTCCATCGCAGTGTCCTGGAGGTTCTCCCTTGACGTTTCCCTGTGACACACCTCTACCTTTAGCTAGGTAACAAAAATAGTTTTACAAATTTGGCAGATATCTATCTACACACCTCTGATGGTTTAAAATATGATCTTATTTTATTGTTTCTATCATTCCTCATTTTTTTCTTTTGTTGGAGAAAATGAAAATGGTGCAAGTGCTAGCAATTACCGGAACGATGATTATCTAGGATCTACATTGTTCTCGTAAATGCAGCCTTCAAGAAGAGGCTGAGTTTTTGTTGGAAACTACATTCTTTTTCATGAGTCTGCATGGATTTGAGACACGAAGCTTGTTAGTCTCATAAAGTTGTAGTGATAGTTTCCCATGGTCCCATGTTGTTAATGCTTAAATGATACATTGTTATGCTGTAGATTCAGTTTATGAGTGTAATACTTTGTTGCCAGGTATCCAGCAACTCCTGGTTTAGTTACTCGGGTTACACATGATTCTTCACATGAGTCTCACATGCCTAATTTGGGCCACTTTGTTGAAAGCGATCATGATTCTGCACCCTCGCCTACAGATATGTCACTTGACAAAAGCACAACGGATTCTAAAGCCCTGGTAGCTGTACCAGCGATTAGTGTGGAGGCGCTAGATGTGGTTCCAGCTCATAGGAAATCAAAGCGATCTGAAGTTGTGCAACGTAGAATTCGTCGACCTTTCTCTGTTGCTGAAGTTGAAGCCCTGGTTCAAGCTGTTGAGAAACTTGGAACTGGAAGGTATGTTTCAAACCTTACTCAAGAAGCAACAAGGATCTTTCATCTTTGCCATTCCTATTTTTTGATAACGTGACATCCCCTTTATGCTGTGATGGTCATGGTTTTAATGGCTTTACTAATCTGCAGGTGGCGTGATGTTAAATTAAGAGCTTTTGATAACGCGAAGCACCGAACTTATGTAGATTTAAAGGTAAGTTAAAACTCTACACCTGCTGATAAAACTGCATCTTTCGTTGTATTTCGTATTTCTATCCTTTTATTATGTTATTGTCTGTTTCCTAACCTTTTTTTTTTTTTTTTTTGTCTTAAACTCTTTGTTTTAAAATTCAAAAGGTCCACTTTATGTCTTGGACCAACCAGAGCACATAGTTTAAATCTGTTTCAGGCACATAGTTGCTTGTGCAACAGGTAAAATGATTAGAAAATCTTTTACAAGCTTTCCTCAACTTTTGTAGCTTTATCTGTAAAATAACAACTACCCTAGAACAAATCATTCGAATCCTACTCTTCCATGAGGTATTTTCTCCTGATTTATTCATTCCTTTTACCAACTGTGACCCCAATGGCACTTTCCCCCCTTTAGGTTTTAGCTTTAATACATTCGTGTATTAGTTATACGACTGGTTAGAGCTTTCTGCTGCTTTTGGTATTTGAGCTGGAAAACGAAAACAAACGCAATGTATGGTCTTTTATAAGCATTATTGCATGAATGTGATGGTATCTATTTTGGAATCGTGCAGGATAAGTGGAAAACACTTGTTCATACAGCGAGAATATCGCCGCAGCAAAGGCGGGGAGAACCGGTGCCGCAGGAGCTCCTGGACAGGGTCCTGACTGCGCACGCCTACTGGTCACAGCAGCAAGCCAAGCAACAACTGAAGCAGCAACAGCAGCCTGAGAGCTGCCTTCTCCTTTATAACTCAACGGTAAGAGCTAGTAGCAGAAGTGATGGTGGTGAAAAGAACTTTGGTTGATGATGATGATGATGGGTTTTTAGGGAAGGATTTGTCTAATTATTATTTTATCATTTTTCTTGTATTTTCTTGTGATTATTTAAAAGAAAAATGGAAAAAAAATTATGACAAGAAATATGTAATATTTTATGTGCTCTAGCACTGATTCTTCTCTTACAATGTAGAGGCATGGATGGCCCTTTTGTAAATTGCTATTGATGGAATAAGAGCTTTGCTAAATTACATTGCTAATTCTATCAAGTAATAAAATCAATAAAAAAAAGTAATAAAAGTTGATAAATCATAAAATTAATCAGTATAACATAACAACAAAACATGCCAAATTAATAAAACAGAAGACATGATTCACGTTTTAGCCAACAAATGCAAGGTCTTGAAAGGTCTCTATGTCATATGGACATCTACGAGTAGTAAAAAGAAATTAAAAAAAAAATACTCGAAAAACGTCCTCAAACCCAACCTAATTAATTATAATCTTAAACTAGTTTGCTTTTTTTTTCTGTATCTTAAAGCAGACGCAAGGATTGAAGCAAATATAAAAAGTTAGAAAAGTATTTTTAACAAATATAAAAAATTATTTAAAGTAAAATTAAATTTATTATGAATATTTTATATAATTTTAATTCTAAATTGTATTTAAAATTATAAAAATATTTTGTTAATACTAAAACAATTCCAAAGGTGTTATTAGCTTTGGACAAGAAAATTTTGTCATCCAAACTTGGTTTGATTTGATGGTAAATGATTTGAGTTTAAAAACATTAATTTATAAAATTTTCTTTCGTCCTAGTTCGATTGGTATAGATTAATTTTTTTAAAGTAAATGATTTGAGTATAAAAACAATAATCTATATCGACTTGAGTTTTAGTTCGGTTGGTATCGACATTATTACTAATACAGGAGGACATAGGTTTGAACATACTCTAACATATTTATTCTTTTATTTAAGGGGTCGAAAGGGATTATGGAAACAATACATGAATTTCTTGAAAAAGTTAAAGTGTTAAAAATGTATATTATTAAGTAAAATGATTAAAATTAAAAAAAAAAAGAGTAAATTTGATATAGATTATTTTACATTACAAAAGAAAAACACAATACCTTAATTAAAAGGCAAATGCAAAATTTGTATTAGATGTTGTAATGATTTGATTTTTTTTTCTTTTAGATAAATGTGGAAGTCGGGGGACATAAGACTTAAGGTGGGTTTGGATAGGTGATTGAGTGCGGTGCGGTGCGTTTAGCTTACTTTTTGTCTCACGCTACAGTATCTAATCTCACCGCCACCGCTATTTTTACACTAACCGCAGGTAAACTCACCGCCCATCCAAACCCACCCTTAGATTATCTAACAACCACCAGCAGTGGCACCGTCCTTGTCTTGCTCGATCAATGCTGCCACCATAGGAGGCGGGTTTTGGAAGAAGCACAGCTCAACTGGTCGGTCCCTCGTTAGCTTATTCATAGCATATGAGATCATATTATGTTTAACTAATATTAAGAGTCTGTTTGTTTGCCAGTAAAATGTTTTCCGGAAAATGATTTCTGTAAAATGATTTACTTTTCTGGAAAATGATTTACTGGAAAATATTTTCTAGTATTTGGATGAATCTGTGTAAAATATTTTCATTGTTTGGCGATTTCCTGAAAATATTTTCCGAAAAAATTATTTTTACATATATTAATAAATTTTATATACATATTAATAAATTTTTATATTTTAATTTTTTTTACATATATTGCAATGATTTATTTATAAATGAATAACTGATTTATTTATATTTTAATTATTGCTTAATACTGATTTCTTTGTCCTTAATTAGCAAACACATGATTCAGACAACAAATGTTAATTCTTCATTAAACAAAACAAAGCTGCTATTATTCTCAATCATTGAACAAATAAAGTAAACTATTACATTCTTTATTTTTTCTTTTCCCAAATTACTAATTACAATTCACAAGAATTCAAAAAATCTGTATGAAAACAAATATACCCTAAGAAACTGCACATTAAAACATGAACCTCTAAACCATACTGCAAACGATTAAAAGAGGAAGCAGTACTTCATTACAAACAAAAAAAATTGATGACTAACACAAATTTGTCCCCACCATAAAAGGATCATGTAAACAACTCATATTGGTTGCTTTCTTCTTCTCAACCTCCCTTGGCAGAATCTCTGATTTCTCTCCACAAAACCATAATTTCCCCCCAACCTTCAGACTCATTCCCTTCATTCTACCTTCATATTCTTCCTCTATTCACCTCACTAGTTAACAAATTTCAATCCATCTAAATTTCTCCAATTATGAAGCCACTTCTTCATAACCAAAACAAACCTGCCCATTTCCATGTTCAAACTCCAACTTCAAACAATAGTAGTCTCTTGATAGAAGATAAACCCGTAGGCTTTGAGTAAGTTATAATTAAGATAATAAAATGTCCAAATAACTCCAACCAGAAAACTTTTGGAACAAATAGCATTGATCAATAAGTCATTGATGAGGTATATATACTGAAAAGTATTAGAATAATTACAAAAAAAAAATGAAGAATACCTTTCCTTCTTATTGAGGAAAACTACAATAGTGAATGCTTTCCTCTACTCCATCACAAACTTTCCACATGTTTTGATAAAGAACCTCAGTGAAAAACGGTATAAAATGGGCCATAACCTTACGTGAAGTTAGAAGCACCTAAAACCGTAGTGCATATTTCTAAGCATGTAAATAAGCTGTGACTTTTGCTGAACATATGATAGCAGGTTAGAAGCAATGATTTGCCACTACAAAAATAAAAAAAAATAGTACATGCATTATAAAGAGTAGAGAGAGCCATACGACAGTCTTCTTCTCCAATACGACCTTTTAGTCTCTTATAGTTGAATCTCACATATATATAAAAGCACGCCCTAAAAAGAACCTCACTAAGGACACAAGGAAAGACAGGACGACAACTATATTATATGATGCCTCATTTCTACAATTAAAAGTTCATTCTAGAAGTTATGAGGGAGATATGGGGAAAGGATATTGACTAATAGTTGCTAAATTATTAGCTCTATCTAGCCTGAACCTGGACTTTATATTGTTCATTACTATGTTCTTTTGGGTCAGAGACATTACCATGCTTACTATCAAAGACAAGACACTCTTAAGGCACCAAGAAAATATGTTTCATAAAATAAATAAACCAGCAGATATATTCATAGCCTAACTCCCATATCATTGGCATTATTTCCGGTTAAAGTTACGGAAATTAAAAATAAAAAATAAGATATGACGTCAAGCAAAAATTAAAAGATAATATATAGTTGTATACCAGCCATCATGATCAAGAAATATTTTTTTCTTTGCAAGCAAAGTTGGCGTAGCATAAATACCCAAAACTGCATAGCCTCGGCTCTGAAAAGAAAAATGTCAACAAAGAGGTATTGATTTTCAACTAATAACCAGTGTATGTTTGTATAAACCAACATCAATTCATCCAAGCTCCCCATTTTCACCTTTTTACTTCCATGATTGCAAATAAATAAAAGGTATTGACTGCAATATGTCTTAATCTCTAAGTTTAAAATTTATTGCATTTCAACCAAAGAGAAAAATGGGTGCTCTGTAAAAAAAATTCAGCCAAAGATAGAGAGAGGAGAAAAAGGGATGTTCTGTAACATTCCAACCTAGCTAAACATCTTTTAAGTTTTAATCTAACATCAAAAGAATTTAAAACAATACGAAATGTTTATAGGTTAAAAAATATGCATAAACAACTTACTTTGAAAATAACTAATTCACTCACGAAATTAAGCTAACTCATGATAGATGAAAATAAGAAAGTAGGATGGTTTCACCTCAAAATTCTTATCATTTATTGACCAAACACATCATCCGAGTGAACTCATTGACAAAGACCATAACTTGTAAATTTAATGTTCTTTTCAACCTTGGTAGACACAGAATGGAAGGCATTCAAGAAAGGAACACTAGCAGGGAAGCCGCAACCAACAAAAAGAGGAGGTAAAGAAGTTAGATTTTTAGAAAAATACAAAACCAGCTCATACAAGAAAAATATTGTGATGCCGACGAGTTTGAACTGTATGGATCGACATGAAGCATAAAAGAAACCAGATACAATTGTAGCTTTGAAGAAAAACATGTCTACACAAACAATCAAACAGAGGCAATATGCGAAAAAGAAGTCAAAACTCTATCAATCTAAAGTAGATAAGTCAATACAACCAACAACATCGAGAACAAAGTGCAAACGACTCGACTTGTCAGTACAAACAAACTCGATCGAGCCCTCGAAAACCAAAGGCCAAAACAGAGTCCCCACAAAGCTCAGGAGTGCACGAGCGAGATCGAATCGGAAAAAGCGCGCTACCCACGAGGCCACGACACAAATATCGGCGCCCTCGGACCAACCAACAAAAAGCGAGACCCACTGAACCTCCCGAATTGGAGCGAGAAAATGGAACCGATGAGAAGCTCGGAACAAGCCTCCGAAACCAACACTCGAACCGAAATTCCAAAAGCCCAAGACAAGCCAAACACGGAGGTCAGCAAAACGCTAACAAATATGAGTAGAAATCTACCTTGATGAACAAAAACAATAGACAGAGAAAAGGAGAAAAGAACACATTGATAACCCAAAAAAGAAGAAGCACACCGATGAAGAGGAGAGGGTCGCGTTGATGGACGGAGAGGAAATAAGGAGGAAATGAAATGAGAAGGAACTGGCGGTGAGGGTGTGTTTTTCCTAAAATGTCTTACGGAAAAAAATCAGTAAGACATTTTACACAAAGAAGGGGAAATTTTTCCGTGTTTCTGTAATTGATTTTCCGGAAAATCAATTCCTTTGGTCAAACAAACATTGTAAAAGACGGAAAATGTTTTCCGGAAAATGAAATACCGCAAACAAACAGACCCTAAGCGGTATTATGTGAACATATACTAATATGGAAAGACAAATTATATTAGTAGATAATCTAAACATGTCTTTAGTCTAATCGAAAATGAGCGAACCGATTAAAAGATTAATATGTTATCTATCAAGTCCAATTTAAAAGATAAATAATTTTGAATATCGAAGTGGATGACTCTTAGAAGATAGAAACTATGATTAATTGGATTGATAGTTGAGCAAGACTCAAGTAGAATAGATTTTAAACTCATTTATGGACATGAAGATATAATAGTTACATTGAGGATAACACAATTATGAGAAGCACCCATGAGGAAGGAAGAACTTTCACGGCCACCATTATTGTTGATAGTTGCCATTGATCCATTGTTGAGAAAATGGAGGAGTTATGGTTTCTTCATTTCTAGATATAGAGTGGAGGAAAAAAAAGTATTTTAAAATAATTACACAGAGGTCACTAAGCTTTAGTCAAAAGTAAAAGAAAAGTGTTATTCAATTGGCTAATATTCTATGTCGGCAATATGTTAGTGGATTAATGAGATTTTTAATAGTAGTGACCAATTCGAACAATTATCTTAATTAGAGTGACTAAATTGATAAAAAAAATTTAAATTGACTAAAATAGGGACAACACTATTTTAGAGTGACCTGCGATGTAATTTACCTTTTATAATATGCTAATAATTCTATCACACACATATATATATAAATATTACATAGTTAAAATATATACATGTATTTAAAAACAACATGCAATAAATGAGAATAACGATAATAAATGAAACTTTGGTTGTAAAAGAAAAAGTTATTTATAGACATACAACATTATATGTGTGTGACAAACGAATCAACTTTTGGTTGTAATGATAAAGGCATAAGATGCTTAAGGTTTTAGGTTAAAGTTCTAATTTTTATTTTGTTATAAATTTTATATAAAGGTGTGAAAATATAAAAAATATATTTTAATAATATTTATTAATTGTATAAAGTTTGGGTTGTTGATATTTTTATTAATTGAGTCGATATTAAATTGACTCGTAATATCAAATTAATCATATAAATAATAATATTAATTAATAATAAAAATAAATTATCAAATCAAATCAAATTTAAAATTTAATTATATAATTTAATAAGCACAAGTATCGAATTAAAAAAAACTTAAATGTTAAATAAAAAAATATATATCAAGTTTAAGTATTGAAGTAAAAAGAATAAAAAGAAAAAGGTGAAAGTATCAAATTAAGACAAAAAAAAATTAAGTATTAAATAAAGAAAAAGTTTGAAGTACATATATGTATTCATCTCAAAGGGAAAAATAAAATAAAAAATGAAAAGTGGTGGAATTCCAGTAACATAATGATTGTCTCAGAACATGGCTTAACTGTTGAAGTTTGAGTTCCTAAGAATTATTGGTTTTAAGACACAAGCCGTGTTAAACTTGTTCCGCACATAAAGCTCGGCTGTCCCACCTTGTTGACTCGTGGTCTGAGAGTGAACAGTCGCAACAACCTCCCATTGGATTGGATGACACCAAATTACAAGCCAATTGCAATCGGGGATCAATCACTCCCCCCCCAAGAAAAGAGGCCACCAATGTCACCTTCATGCCTGGACGGTGACATTGCCACTTGTGTCCTAGTATTTTTCACATAAATGCCTTTTATTTATCTTACAAATAAAAAAGTTGCTTTGTCTTTTTATGCCGGGGAACTTTCAAGATGAAGACACTTTCTTTTTCTTCAATACAATAAATAAATAAAAAGCTACCTCCTTTATTGCAGCTCCTCTCTAGATCCGAGGTTTTTCTTCTCTGTTTTCACTCTGGTATGAACCAACTCTTTTTTCCTTTTGTGTTGGAATTTTAGTTGGTTTTTGTTAGGTTTCTTGTTGTAAGCTTCTTTGTGTTAGTTTATGGGGAAAGATCTGATTTTTTATTGTTAGTCTCCAAATTTTGATAGGTTTATCTATATGGGTTTTTTTCTTCCATGGCTGGGTTCTTCATAGAAATTAGAGAGAAAACCCTGTTTTGTTGTGGTTGTAAGTTTGGCCTGTAATTATGGGTTCTCATCTCACTGGATTCCCTCACACAGTTAATGGTTTCAAGATTAATGATGGGTATCTTTTGCCTAATCCAAATGTATACCCAAAATTTGAAATTTTTGATGGGGTTGGATCAAATGACCAATCTTTAGATTTCAGCTCTCTAGGTGTCCCATTTTTACCTTCTTTAGGTTTGGGTGATTCTAGCTTTGCTTCAATTTTGAGCATGGGTAGCATGGGTAAAGAGGGAGATACTTTTTCTCCGACCGATGACACTGATGTCTCGGACACCGTTCTTAAGTACATAAGTCAGGTGCTTTTGGAAGAGGACATGGAAGAGAAGCCCTGCATGTTCCATGACTCCTTGGCTCTGCAAGCTGCAGAGAAGTCTCTTTATGAAGTTCTTGGTGAAAGCTATCCTCCTCGAGATCAAGCTCCTGTTTGTGTCGATCCAAGTGTTGAGAGCCCGGATAACTGTTCTTTTGGTACTTCCAGTGATCATAGCATTCATAGTGGATCTAGTTCCTGTACTAGCTATTCGATTGAGTCTCAGTGGAATGGTGATTTTAGCGAAAACAACAGACCGTCTTTGTTACAAACAAGCATTCCTGAAAACTTTGTTTTTCAGTCTACTGTGGATCCGGGTTCACGGTTTTCATCTCATTCTCAAAATGGTAGTGCTAATAATGGGAATGGATTCATGGGATCTCCTGCGAGTGAGTTTTTGGTTCCAAATTATTTTAGTCAAAGTGAATTGGCATTGCACTTCAAGAGGGGGTTTGAGGAAGCTAGTAAGTTCCTACCAAAAGGTAATCAACTGAATGTCGGTTTCAAGAGCAATGCATTGACTTCAGAGTTGAAGCAGAAGGCTTCAAACACGGTAGTCAAAGTGGAGAGTGACAGGAAGGAGTACTCACCACCTCGTTTGATCAGAAAGAAGAGTCATGAGCGAGAAGATGAAGATTTAGAAGAGAGGAATAACAAACAGTCGGCAGTTTTGGGGGATGAGAGCGAGCTATCAGACATGTTCGATAAGGTGTTGATTTGTGCTAGGAGAAGAGGGCAGTCTTCCTCTTCCACTGCTGATGAGACTTTGCCGAATGGACCGAGCAAGACGCTGCTGCCGAATGAGCAAACAAATGGATCCAATAGTGGGAAGGCGCGTGGCAAGAAACAGGGTAAGAAGAAAGTAGTGGATTTGAGGACTCTCCTGATCTTATGCGCGCAAGCTATCACTTCCAATGACAATGTGACTGCTAAGGAACTGATAAAGCAGATTAGGCAGCATTCTTCGCCCTATGGTGACGGGTCTCAGAGATTAGCTCATTACTTTGTTGATGCCCTTGAAGCACGCTTAGCTGGCACTGGAACTCAAATTTATACCTCTCTGGTTGCTAAAAGAATGTCAGCCGCTGATATGTTGAAAGCTTACCAAGTTTATATTTCAGTCTGCCCATTCGTGAAGGTGCCTATTATTTTTGCAAACAACTACATTTCGAAGGCAGCAGAGAAAGCAACAAAGCTCCATATCATAGACTTTGGTATTTTTTATGGTTTTCATTGGCCTGCTTTAATTCATCGCCTCGCAAACAGACCTGGTGGTCCTCCAAAGTTACGCATTACGGGAATAGAGTTTCCCCAACCTGGCTTCCGGCCTGCTGAAGCTGTGCAGGAGACGGGGCGTCGATTGGTAAAGTATTGTGAACGTTACAATGTTCCGTTTGAGTACCATGCTATAGCTCAGAAATGGGAGACTATCCGAACTGAGGACCTCAAGATTAATTCTGGTGAAGTTATTGCTGTCAATTGTCTCTGTCGATTTAGGAACCTACTCGATGAGACAGTAGTGTTAAATAGTCCGAGGGATACTGTTCTGAACTTGATTCGGAAGATAAATCCAGATGTTTTTGTTCATAGTGTTGTTAATGGATCCTACAATGCCCCCTTTTTTGTCACAAGATTCCGGGAGGCACTCTTTCATTTTTCTGCACTGTTTGACATGTGTGAGACAAATGTCTCTCATGAAGATAACATGAGGTCGATGCTTGAACAGAAGTTTTACGGGCGGGAAATTATGAATATCGTAGCATGTGAAGGCACAGAAAGAGTAGAGAGACCTGAATCATATAAACAGTGGCAGGTTCGTAACATGAGGGCTGGGTTTGTGCAGCTTCCGTTAAACCCTGAACTTATGAAGAGAGTGAAAGAGAGGGTGAAGGCACGCTACCACAGTGATTTTATGGTTGACGTGGATGGCCGGTGGATGTTGCAGGGATGGAAGGGTCGAATCATCTATGCATCTTCTGCTTGGATACCTGCATAAGATAATAACTACTAGCAGAGGGCCAACTAATGGAGGTCTGTCCACTTTAGAGACAGCTTACTGCCATCGTCATTATGCCGGGAAGTGACATCGAGCTTAGGACTACATAGGGCCTTTGACCTATTGTTATACCCTAATGTAGTTAGTATAACTCCAAAGATGAAGATGATACAGTACTATAATTTATCTATAATCCATGGCCTGGGTTCTTACAGCATAGAAATGGTGGCAGTGGCTGTTCCTGCTAGCTTTTTTTTTTTTTTTTTAAATAAAAAATTCATGTCACAGTTTCTGCTAGAATTAAACTATAAGCAAAGTAGAATCAACTAGACACATGGTTGAAGAGATGAGAGGATTTGGTCTCTCGGTGTGAGACATAAGCAAATGCAATCGAGTAAAATGAATGGGATTAATGGAACTGGTATGAATAATTTAATCAGTGGGGATAATGTTCAATGTATGAGGCAGAAATAAGGGTCATTGGCATATATTTTAATGCAAAGAAAGTTTCTTTTGAAAGTTAAAAAGAGGATCTTGCTGTGAAGAGGAAAGGCTATCTAGAAAGCCGTGCTCATGGTTTTTTTTCAAGCAATATACAAACATACACATACAAATAGGTTGATGTGGTTAAATGGGAATCAAAGCATTATGGTGATGATTAAAGTTGTATACAAAAAGTAGCATCAGATTCCTTGTTGATCCTACCAATATCAAGAAGAAAAAGCAAGCCTTTTAGGTTAAGTTAAATTGAAATATATATGTACACACACAAATAGGTGGAGATGTAACCCTAGGCCTTAGAACAATCAAAGTTTTAGTGGGATCTTTATACTAAATGGTATAAAGGAATCTAATATATCTATAAGTAATGTTAGGACACAAAAAAGGAAATTACAATTTGTTGGCATAGTTCTCTTCTTGCCATTTGTCATAGTGAAAAGGTGACACATGTAATGGATATCCTTAACCAATTTGCTAAATGTATTTAATTTAGAATTTGGTAAACATAATAAATGATCAATAATTATTGAATAAGGTTAACGTTATCCATTATGAAATATTTTCAACAAAAGTATATACACAAAATTGACAAGTAGGCTTAGGCTTAGTTTGGATGGGCGGTGTGTTTATCTCTGGTGAGGTTAAAAATAGCAGTAGCGGTGAGATTAGTTACTGTAGCGGTGAGATTGGACACTGTAGCAGTGAGATTAAAAACAGCGGTGGAGTGTGTTTGGATTCAAACACAGCTGTAGCGGTGAGGTGAAAATAAAAAATGACTATTAAGGATATCAGATTAGAATTGATATATAATAGAAGTTTTAAATTATTTTACTTATATAAAATTATTAAAATATGTCATTTAATAAATTATTAAAATGTATCTTTTAATATTTTATTATAAATATTTTAATGAATTATATAATCAATTTAAATTATTTATTAGATAAAATGAAAATTATTTTTAATTTTTTATAGTTAAATATTCTTTTATAACAATGATAAATATTATTTTCCCAAATAGTAACATTATACTTGGATTAAATTTTAAAGTATCTAAACGAATGATTTTAAATAAAAAATATATAGTAACATAAGACAACAAATTTCATTACTACTAGAAATTAGGTTATGATACAAAATTGTTTTTACAAATATTGATTCATTAAACTATTTGCAATGATTTCCCTTAACATTGCAATTTTAAGGTCACTTTCACTGTTAGAAGAACTCGATTCACCTCTATCAAAATGGCCTGAAGAGATTGGCACGTCGGGTATATTCTCAAATTGTCGAAAATTCTCATCATTTGACCAAGCATGTCTTCGAATGTAATTATGCAAAACCATTGTTGCAATAACTATTAAAACTTGCTTGTCGAATGACCAAGCTAGATATATTTCCATTGTCTATAACTAATCAACTACTCTTTTAGTGTCATCCAACCTCTTCAAACAATAAGATAATATACTTTTCAAATATGTTTTATTATATCTATAGTCTACAAATAATACATCCCAATGCATACATCGATGCGTGTATTAACAAACAAGCGAGATCCACTCCTTGTTTCTAACATATATCTTACATACATAGATTTGCCTAACTATCCTCTTTCTTGAATGAAACAGAAGAGAAGAATCAAAAGTCTCATGTAGAGCCATTGAGCTTAGATAGCAAAAATAGGCAACCGGGAGGATAGTAGGGACGAAGTTGAGAAGCAAAGCAAATCCAGTGTAGAGTGTATGACACCTTCTTGCACTTGTCAAAATCCTATCGGAAGAAGCATCACTATTACATGCCCAAGTTTGGTTTTCAGTTCACTCACCGATTTTATCTCCACCATCTTGGTCGTTCTGGTACAAATGAAATTATATTCACAAGCTACTACATGCATGTGATAACTTCGAATTTTCCACAAGTGTTTTTCTTTCTTCCACCAATTAATTAAATCAAGTAGTATAAAAGATCCTCATGACCAAAACTAGAAAGATAAAAATTTTGTCTCACCTTTAAAGCAAACAATCCAAAGAGATTTGATGTTGATGTGGCCTTTTCTTTCGATTGTGTTTTTGCAATATCAAGGTTGCAAACAAAGAGCTCATAAAGACCCATTCCAAAACCAGCATTACTTGTTCCCATTAGATAGATATCCGGAAGAACAATACGATGGCAATTAGTGGTCTCATCTCAATAGGATCTAACTACAAGCATCAATGCAGGTTTAGAAACAATAAACCGCATACCGTATTTTGACATTACAACACTTTGAATGAACAAGTTTACTACATCAAGATGCATAAGCTACTTAAGAGCACAACTTCTATGCAACTCTTTGAATAATTCTAATACACTAAGCTCATTTTTATATACATAAAGATAAAGACCTTCAACACCTTTTACAGAGATTCTAATACTCAAAGAAAGCGACAATTTACCTAATAATTTAAATCTAAATGCTTTAGAACCATCAAGGGTTTGTATCCGGTCGTAAGTATCACATTGAAAACCAACCAAAAGTCGTGGTTATCTTTGAAACTTGGAAACCTAGCTAGATAGCCAGTCAAAATATTGAAATTGAGAAGGAAAAGATAGCAATCAGAGTCTACGTATAACTTTTCTTCAACCTGAACGTTCTCATAATGCCTATAAAAGCAAATAAGTGGAAGCAGCAAGAATAGGCTTGATAGTATTGGAGTTGAGAGAAAATAATGCTTGGGAGTGGGTAGCAAATGATCACGAAATTAATAACAAAATGATAAAAGCCTATTAATCATGCAAAACCGGTTGCCACTTGTCACACAAAAGAAAATATCGACATGCAAATCTAGACTCCAAAAACAATATTAGTTTCAGGAAAGAAATAGGAAATCCAAATGGAATTACATAAACTAGCGGTGGCAACTTAATAAATGAGATTATTTGATATCGCCCATCATCGACTTTACACCGACCATAACATGAGTTTGGTTTTTTCTTTTATTGAATCATTGGTTTCAAACGGTTTCTAGAGAAAAAAAGTGTAATGGATATTGATGCTAATGCAAATTGTTATGTAAAACCTAAATGAACGTTGATTAGGAACTTGCTTATTACAAAAAGCTTGTTTGCCTTGGAAATTTGAGCATCATACGTGGGCGGTAGACCCAGTTCATTCTATGTATATGATTACTAGCGATAAGAGTTGAATTTCAATTGACAAATTTAGTATGATAGCAACGATGGTGAGACAGAATCAAATAAATTGTGGATAAGAAATGAAGGCAAGCTCCATTGTTTCTTTGATTGGTACTCTCTATCATCCATAAACATAAGAGCACAAATACTTTGACTCTTCCATAACAAACCAACCCTCACCTACGGCCTCAACCAAAGAACAAAATCACTTTGCTCCGATCCACCCAATATTCCATGAAAGATGACATGATATTATCACTGCACTGCATATGACGGGGTAAATAAATTCATTTAAGATAACAGATTAATGCAATATTCTAAGACACCTCTCCTCACATGTGGTACATAGAATAAAGCATTATAAATTATGTTTTCTCCAGGTTATATCAGCTCTTTATATTATCTCATTAGCATCCTGATGTTCTTATTTAAATTTTTAGAATCTCAAAATGAAAGGGGAAAAATCAGAAAAGAGCTCAGTTATGATCCTAGAATCTCACTTCTCTAACTAGAATATACAATATAGAACAAAATAAGCAAAATTACATAAATGAAAACAAAAGTTGAAGCCGATTTATTGTAGAAGATAATCAAGTAAACACCGGAAGAGTAACTCAATAACACATACAAAATACTAAATACTACCAAAAGCATTCCATGTTAGTCTTCTATGTATATATATTTGTGTTTGTCTATTTGACTAACCTTGATGAAGCAAAGGAATGATCCAGTTAAAGACCCAAAAACAGCCAGAAGAGTCATAAACCGACATCGATAGATGACCTGTAAAATACATCCAAAAAAAGAGATAAGTGCGCATTATCTGAGTCAATATCTTATCTAATGAAATAATAATGACCTTCTCTATGCGCTCTTCCATAGCTTCCAACTTGTTGGATGAGCCCGGGGTGTCCAAATGGGAGTTGGTTGTAGCAAAGGAGCCCTGATGGAATACGAGTAAGATGCAGAGAGCTTCTGGTGAGTGGGAATTTACCGGTGGCACGAGGGTCAAGTATAGAAGAAACCCTTCTGCAATTTGGTCCCAAACTGGAAGAAGTGTGGCGGAATTGCATCAATAGCGTGGTGGTTCTGAGAGGTTTGGGGGTGAAGTGGAAAGGAGAAGGTGGTCCCATGAACAAAACAAGAAAAAACCCGAAAATTTATAACTTCAGATCCATGTTCTTAAATTATAAACATGAAACCCACAGTTTAAATACCTACAATAAACATGAATGTAAAGTACAAAACAAAAGAAAAAACATAAAACCCACAGTTTAAATACCTTATCTATGATTCATCAGCCAATTTTACATGAAGTGCATCCAAATTTCCAAAAATAGAAGAATTAGGAGGAAAGTACCTGGATGGAGAAGAAGGAAGATGAAGAACGGCACAATTAAGCTACAAATTTCATGGAGATGTTCAAAAATGGGTATTTTTGTCAGCTAAAAATACCTACTGCCTCAATTGCCTTCAATCGCGCTTTAATCTCGGTCCGTTTGGCAAAGAGTGAGATTGAAACCAATTTTCACCAGACTTGGAATGTTAAACCAAATAATGATCTGAAAGGAGATTGGTAACCTAATCTCACCACACTGGAGGAAAACGGGCATCCAAAGGAGCCCTTAGGTGGCACAGTTTAAATGTTTTCGTTTGACACCACAGAATTAAGCATATTAATGAAACAAATAAAAAATATTTAAGTAATCTTTCTATTAATATAAATTAAAATTAAGATACTAGGTAAGGATTTACATATGGTCAAATATACAATTTAAATCACAATTTCATATTTTCATTATTAACATAAACATAAATAGTTTGAATCCATATTTATATTAATTATAATATTTTAAAACGTAAATTAAGGGATTGTATATTAATTTTTAATTATTTTTGTCAAAAATATTGAAATAAATCTAATATATACACACTAAGTTAATATTTTAGACAAAAAAAAAAGAAGCTTATATATTTGACAAGTGCGATTATATTTATACGATATATGTATATTTAATGTGTGAATATTTTTTTATGGGTCATGTTTTAGTGTAAAAATGAAATCAATATTTTATACCTCAAAATATGTTTGAATATTATATACATAGTATGACAACAAAATATATATAATAAAAAAACAATCCCTTTAAATATCATTATCTTACTTTTTGTATTTTAGGAATTAGTCAAATAATGAAATAGTTCTTAAATGTATTAAAATATTTTTTTTTAGTTTTTTAGTGACAGGACTAGATTAAATATTTTGAAACTTTTGAATTGATTGCAAATATATTCAGATAATATCAAATATAACTTCACATATTTATAATTTAAAAATAAAAAAAAATTAAGAGAAATTCAAATAAAAATAATTTAAGGATATTCGGTAATTTAATTTTTTTTGAATAATTTCACATTACTCACCGAACTTACATATGGTTTGCAAACACTTTTATTTTATTTTATTCTTCACCTTACAAAACTTTTTTTAAAATAAATTAAAAATTGATCCAAACTTATCATAATATAAACTGTTGGGGATAAACTCGGCCAAGCAACGAACACAAGTATTTTATGTGGGAAAACCTCTCCGAATGGATAAAAAACTACGGGCAAAGATAATTTCATTCAAACGGTAAGAATGAAGAGTATAAAAGATGGAGATAAAACTAAATCCCGAAACTCAAAATAATAACTCTCAGAACGTAAACACAAAATTCTCTGAAAGTTTGTAAAATTTAAGTGGGAAACTAAAAATAGAGTTTAACTGAAAAAAAAGTCAAAAAATACGAGACATAACTACACATAAACTATCAAGATTTTAAATTGTAGTCGTTTTTTTTTTTTTTTGAAAGATGTGCTATTTTAATTCTTTTATTGACATTGTTGATATAAAGAAATAAACTTTAACGGGTGTTTGAGAAATTATGTAATTCTTGAATGATGAGAAATTACTTAATTTCTTTAAGGCCTAAAATTTTAAAGTGCGTTTAAGAAATTAAAAAATTTCTAAAATATTTATTTTTAAAGGGTTTTGAGAAATTAAGTAATTCATAAATCATGAAAATTTTATTTAATTTCTCAAGGGTTACTTAAAACCTAGAAAGCCTTTTTTTTTAAAAAAAAAGTAATGCCTAAATAATGGGAAATTTACTTATTTCTTTAATCTTTAATGTTACTTAAAACTTTAAAGTGTTTTTTAAGAATTTAAGTAATTCTTAAATTATGAAAAATTACTTAATTTCACAACAGTTACGTGAAGGATTTTTCAGAAATTAAGTTACAATAAGAAAATAAAATTATTTAATTTCTTAAGGGTAACTTAAAAACTTATTGTAACAGATTGATTTTTAGTGGTGTTAGAAAATGCAATTTCGGAGCTCCATTTTCGTAAATCGGGTCTATAAATAAATATTTACGGCGTTGGTATAATAGAATATTAAAGTTTGGTCTTTCAGTTTTATCTATTAATTGCTTAATTAGGGTACAATGACTAAATTGTAAAAATCTTATTGCTATAAGTTTTTAATTGGCCAAAGATTTAGGGACTTAATTGCAATTAACCAAAGGTCCAAAATGACAATTAAATCATTCATGTAATTTTCATGTTTTTAAGGTCATAAAGCTTGATTTAGCTAGTCCATGTACCAATTTGCAAAATTTTTAAAGTTTTCGATAGTTTCCATTATTGATTTCTTGAAGAAATTGGTGTTAAATTGATAGCTTTTAAGCTTAGATTATGAAAAATGACTAAAATGTAATGTTTAATTGATAGTTTTGTACATAAGGACTAAAGTGAATAAAATGAAAAATTGACGTGACATTTTGGTATAAATAGATAGTATAGGGTCCCTAAGGGATGGAATTGAAGTTGATTTTCAAATCGAGGCTCAAAATTGAAAGTTATAGTTATTTCGGTTTTAGAGACTAAATTGAATAAAATGTAAAATTTTAGGGGTATCGAAAATGAGATTTCATAGGTTCATACATGTCATGATATAGTGCATAAATGTTTAATATTGATCGATTGAATGGGATAATTGAATAGATCAAGAATTGGATCAAACCAGAGGTAATAGAGGAAAAACCAAAATTATTGATTAGTCCTTGAAGATTAACTTATTTGCTATTTTGACAAGGTAAGTTCATATGGTATTATAACTTGGATTGTATGAATTTGAATTATGTATATGTATGCTTGGTTGTAAATTAAATCGGTGACTCTCTTTGTGATCATAGTGGTGACACTAAATCTTTTTACATAATCGTGGAGGGACTCATCTACCCCTTGACGAATGGTCATTAAATAAGTTGGAGACTATTGGAGCATTTTGTTGGCTAGAAAATGGCTCATAAATTTTCCAACTAATTGCTCGAAAGAGTAAACGGAGCCCTGAGGTAGAAATAGGTACTACTGTCGAGTTGTTTATAAGAGGGTCATGGAGAAGGCTCTACATTTAACTTCAACGGATGCTCTTAGTATGTTCATATGATTATTTTATCGGGCTAAATGGTATCTAATCCATTGTACAAAAACTTCAGAAACTTCAAGGATGCCAAGATATGATTATCGATGACCTTAGAAGCCAACAGTTCGTTGGAGTACTTCCAAAAAGATTCATTTGTTTTTGCTCTATTTATTTCCTGCATCAGCTCCGCATTGAAGCCTTTGAGCTATTCTTCTACAGAAATGTTTTTGTTGTTGCCCTAGTAATGCTGGGATACTGTTGGAAGGTCAGCATTGTTCCTATGGAGGTAATTCAAATTATTATGCTCGCGTTCTCCACGAAGTGCGGGCTGATCTTCATCATTCTGACAACCCGGGTTTTCTTACCTAGGATGTAACACCCCCTAACCCTTATCCGTCGCCGGAACAGGGTTATGGAGCATTACCAGACAATTCAGATCAATTACGAATATTAAATAAATTAAATTTCCTACACTTTATAAATTAATCATATTGTCTCTTTTACGGGTCCTCGAGGCCCAATATATGTATTTAAAACGAATCGGGACTTAATTGGAAGATCAGAGAATTTTTCGAGATATTTTAAAAAAATTTCCTAGATGCAAGGCTCACACGCCCGTGTGGTTTAGGGACACGCCCGTGTGACCCTATAACATGCCCGTGTTTTAGACCGTGTCCTAAATTAAGTGCTCTCTGACTTACCTCACACGGCCAAGCCACACGTCCGTGTGCTAGGCCGTGTGGTCAATTTGTTTTTCGAATTTTAGGTGCAGTTTTCACACGGCCGGGCACATGCCCGTGTGCTGGGCCGTGTACCTCACACGGTTGAGACACACGCCTATGTCTCTGCCAGTGTGGCAATACCTGTGCATTCTGTTTCTAAAATTTTAAGTTGCAGGGGACACATGGTCTACCCACACGCCCATGTGTAAGCCGTGTGTCTCACACGGTCTGGTCACATGCCCGTGTGCCAGGCCGTGTGGACTAAAAATGAGCCTTATACAACAAGTTTACCAACCCTGCAATTCTTGAACAACAAACAACTCAAATATCCTTTATTCAACCAATCCAAAATACAATTAAATAAATCTAAAACATGTTAGAATTTATCAATATAATGATCTGACTCAGGTATGTTCATAGATATCTAACATAAATTATCTAAACAATTCATTTAAGTACCATTCAAACCAATCCTAATTAAACCATGTAAATATCCATATTATAAGACATATACTTGTATTTATATATCAACCAATATCATCTTATATACCATTAATATTCACATCTCAAAATGTCATCAAAAGACAACCTAGGTACATGCCATTTTCAAAAGAGAAAATATTTTACCACGTATTTGAGTTCGGGATCGGCTATGGATGCTGATTCAACAGTTTGACTTTGACCTAACCTGCGCACGAAAACAGACCGTACGCTGAGTATGTAACTCAGTGGTATTTCTATAATCCGAATACTTATTAAATAAAAATTTATAAAGTTCAAATACATATTTACACATAACAAATCCATTCAACAATTAATCAATTTCACAATACACACCATTCATAACATTTTCAATTATCACATCTTCTATTTCAATTTTACAGATGTTATTCAATAACATTTCACCATAATGTATTCAATTCAATTTCAATATCATTCAGTATCAATCAATTTAACCAATTCATTTACTTATCCCTATTAACACGACTCGGACTTCGACGGATACACGGATCCAACCAACACACCAGTACGACACTCTGTGCCTCATCGGCCAAGCCGAAGTAAAACAGTAACAGTAACCTCATTGGATTTATCCGAAGTAATAACAGCAAAACGATACTTATAGTGCCTCATCGACTCGAAGTCAAAGTATCCCTGAACACTTCCAATCCTATGGCATGCCAACTATATCCGACTTAGCCCGACATTGTTAATAGGGTATTTCAATTCATAATTCAATTTCCAATCAATATACAATTTCAATAAATTCTAATTCAATACACTTTTCAATCATACACATATGTTCACAAAACAATTCAATTCAATATCAATATATCAAACTCACCTCAATTTCACTTACCATACATAATAAATACAACAAATAATTTTAGTTTTCGGATTAAAGAAATACAAACCGTAATTTTCCCGAATTATTCCCCGTCAACTTTTTCCTTCCCTTTCCTAGCCGAGGTCTCCGGCTCAACGTTAGCTACGGAATTAAAACAATTAAAATTTATCAATACACTACAATTTCATATTGAACATTTCAATTTATACTCAACTCTTGCATAGTTTTCAATTTAATCCCTAACCAATACTAACTTTATTTCTTTACAATTTATTCTTTATTTTTCATTCAATTTATCACTTAAAACTAAATTTAACTCTCTAATTTCACCATAAAACTCTAATTTCGAATTTATTTTCAATTTAGTCCCTATTATATAAAACTTTTGATTTTCTTTGCAATTCAATCCTTTTCTCAATTCTAACTTGAAATTCTATCAATTCAAACCCTAATTCCTCAATTAATTCAACATAACCCACGTCTAAAGATCAGCTAACTTTCAAAATTTCCACATAAATCAAGTAATATTTTGTTTTAGGATTCCAAAAATATCAAAATTACAAGAATAGGGATTAAATTGACTTACCATTTAAGCTTGAAACCTTAAAATCCCTATTTCCCCTTTCTTTCTTTCTTTTCTCTTTTTCTCCCCTGTTCTTCTCTGTTTCGTCTCTTTACTTTCTCTTTTTCTATCTTTATTTCATTTGTTTTATTTATTATTTATTTTATGTTTATTTTATTAATATAATATTATATTAACATAATTATTATTTCTTAAATTACAAGTAAATACATACATGTATTTACAAATGTACAAACATGTTTACTACACATGTACCTTGCTTTTACATACATTTGTCTCAATTTGGTTTATTTACTAATTTAGTCCTTCAACTTTTCTTGATTCTATTATTCAACTTTTACTCTATATTCAATCTAGTCCTTACACTAAATTAACCTTAATTCAAGCTAATTCACCTAGCCAAAATCTAATTAACCACTCAACTGACTTCGTAAATATTTCTATTAAATATTTACAAATCTGTTTTACGAAAACAATGACCCAAAAATACATTTTTTTAATACCCGTAAACTTCGGATTCTAATCCTATGTAACTCTTTTACTTCCCGGGCCAATATCTTAACCAGTTCTTCTTCATATGACAAATCAGGTCGAATTTCTATATTCTCTGTCGAAATAACATGAGAAGGATCTGATCTATATCTTCTAAGCATAGAAACATGAAAAACATCGTGAATCTTCTGTAATTCTAGAGGCAAAGCCAAACGATATGCAACTGGCCCAACTCTCTCTATAATCTCATATGGCCCAATAAAACGAGGGCTCAATTTTCCTTTTCGACCAAGTCTTAATATTTTCTTCCAAGGTGATACTTTAAGAAATACCTTGTCCCCAACAGAATATTCAATGTCTCGACGTTTCAAGTCTGCATATGATTTCTTTCTGTCGAAAGCTGTCTTTAGTCTATCTCGTATCTTTTTGACAGTGTCTTCAGTTTTCTGAATCAACTCCAGCCCAATCATTTTTCTTTCATTCAATTCTATCTAGCATACAGGTGATCTACATCTACGTCCATATAGAGCTTCATACGGAGCCATCTGAATACTTGATTGGAAACTATTATTGCCAATGGTAAATAACATTCCCAACCTGATTCAAAGTCAATAACACAAGCTCGAAGCATGTCTTCTAAAATCTGAATAACCCGCTCAGATTGTCCATCAGTTTGTGGATGAAAAGTTGTACTAAAGTGAAGTCGAGTGCCAAGAGATTCATGTAACTGTCTCTAAAATATCGATGTGAATCGTGGATCCAGATCAGAAATTATTGATACCGGAATACCATGTAATCTTACGATCTCCCGAATGTAAACTTCGGCAAGTTTTTAGAGTAACCAATCAGTTCTGACTGCTATAAAATGAGCTGACTTTGTAAGCCGATCAACAATCACCCAAATGACATTTTTCTTACTGGCTGACAATGGTAACCCCATTACAAAATCCATTGTAATGCAGTCTCATTTCCATTCAGGAATATTAATAGGCTGAAGTAGTCTAGTAGGAACCTGATGTTCTACATTTACTCGCTGACATGTCAAACATTTAGCCACATATTCTACTATATCCCTCTTTATACCTGGCCACCAATATAATTCTCGTAGATCACGGTACATTTTCGTTCCTCCTAGATGTAAAGCAAAAGGGCTATCATGTGCTTCTCGAAGTATCAACTCTTTCAATTCTGAAACATTTGGAACACAGATTCAATTATGAAATCTCAGACAATCATGTTCATCAATACTGAAATTCTCTACTATGCCACTTTGAACCATTTATTTCTTCTTCATCAACTTGTCGTCTCCTAACTGAGCTGACTTGATTCGATCAAACATCACTGGTTTAACTTTTAATTCAGCCAATAAACTTCCATCATCATTGATACTGAGCTGTGCAAACATTGCTCGTAATTCAATTACTGCTTTTCTACTTAATGCATCAGCTACTACATTAGCTTTACCCGGATGATAGTCAATGACAGTCATAATCTTTTAGAAGTTCTATCCACCGACGTTCTCTCAAATTTAACTCATTTTGTGACAAAAGATACTGGAGACTCTTATGATCTGTATAAATGTAACATTTTTCACCATACAAGTAATGTCTCCATATTTTCAAAGCAAAAATCACAGCAGTAAGCTTCAGATCATGTGTCGGATAATTACGTTCATGCGGTTTTAATTGTCGAGATGCATAAGCTATCACCTTTCCATCTTGTATCAAAACACACCCAAGACCACTCAAGGAAGCATCACTATAAATAACAAAGCCTTTTCCCGTCTCTGGCAAAGTTAAAACCGGTGCCTCAGTCAATATTTGCTTTAACTTTTTAAAACTTTCTTGGCATTGATCATCCCAAACAAACGGAACATTCTTTTGCAACAACTTTGTCATTGGCAAAGCTATATTTGAAAATCCATTTACAAATCTTCGGTAGTAACCAGCTAATCTCAAAAAACTACGTACCTCAGACACATTTCTTGGTGCTTTCCATTGAACAATGGCTTCAATTTTCTTCGGATAAACTCTGATTCCTTCTACCGATACCACATGTCCAAGAAATACAACCTCGGACAACCAAAATTTGCATTTACTCAATTTCCCATACAACTGCTTCTCCCATAATATTTGCAAAATAATTTTGAGATGTTGCTCATGTTCGATCTCAGACTTTGAATAAACTAAAATATCATCAATAAAAACCACCACAAATTGGTCCAAATAAGGTTGAAAGATGCAGTTCATAAGATCAATAAAAGCAACTGGGGCATTTGTCAAACCAAATGGCATTACCAAAAATTCATAATGCCCATACCTTGTTTGGAATGTTGTCTTTGGTACACCATTTTCTTTCACCTTTAATTGATAGTAACCCGATCTCAGATCAATCTTTGAAAACACTGAAGCTCCTTTCAGCTGATCAAATAAATAGTCAATACGAGGTAGCGAATATTTATTCTTGATTGTCATTTTATTTAGTTGTCGATAATCAATACATAACCTCATTGAACCATCTTTCTTTTTAACAAACAGCACTGGAACTCCCCACGGTGAAGTACTCGGACATATAAATCCACGGTCCAGTAAATCTTGCAACTACACTTTCAATTCTTTTAATTCCGTAGAAGACATACGGTATAGGGGTATTGATATCGGAGCTGTACCAGGATAAACTTCAATTCCAAATTCAACCTCCCGATCTGGTGGTAATCTCTGTAATTCTTCAGAAAAAACATCAGGAAATTCACAAACTGTCCGAATTTTACTGCATATGTTTTTAACAGTATCTGAATTAATAACATAGGCTAAGAAAGTAGCACAACCCTGATTAAAAAGTTTATCTGCCTGAATTGCTGAAATAATACGAGCTGACCCGCTGGTTTGAATACCATTAACTTCAATCTTATCTCTATTTTCACTCTGAATAGTAAACTTCTTTTTACAACAGTCCAAAATCACCCCGTGCTCAGATAGCCAATCCATTCCCAAAATTATATCAAAGTCACCAAATGGCATAATCAACAAATCGACATAGAAAATTTTATTCTGTATCATTAATAGGCATTTCCTACACACTTGATTCACTAGCACCGTTTGCCCTAATAGACTAGACACTGCTATAGATACTCTAGACATTTCAGTTTTTAAATTTCCCGATTCAACCAGTTTTGTATTAACATATGAGTGTGATAATCCCGGATCTATTAAAACATAAATAGGTTCTGAATGCAATGAAAATATACCTGTTACCACATTGTTTGCATTTCCCTCTTCACGAGTCTGTACCACATATGCTCGTGCTGGTACTCTAGTTTCTGATTGTTGAGTGGCAATATCACTTCCTCTTCTAGCACCTCCTCTAATAACTGAACCACCTCTGCTTGATCCTCGACCTCTGGAAGTAGATTCAGATCTTTGTGATGTAATCGGTACAACACTTTTATTCTTCGGACAATCTTTAACAAAGTGATCAGTGGATCCACAACGGAAACAACCCTTGTCAATTTCCAGCATTCACCTCGATGACTATTTCCACAGTGTTCACATTTTGGAGTTTCAGTATTCCGAGATGGACCTCTAATGCTACCGGTAGAAACTGTCGTCTGCCTACCACGATTTCTGTCACCTCTATCTAATCTAGAACCAAATCTCCAACTGCCCCGAGATTCTTTTGATCTTTTAAGTTGTGGATTTGAACTAGCGGCTTCAGGGCGTTTCCCAGATAGACGAGTAATTTCAGGTTTTTTTATCTAAACCCAATACATGTTCAACCATTTTTTCTCTCTCCACTAGATCTGCAAATTCTGTAATTTTAAGAGACACTAATTGCACCCGTAGTTCGTCACGTAAACCACTTAAAAATATTTTACAATTATCGACTTCGGTTGGCACATATTCTGCAGCATATCTACTGAGCCTGAAAATTCTCGTTCATAATCCACTACTGACATATCTCATTGTTTAAGCATTAAGAACTCCTATTTTCTGTCTTCAATGTACAGTTCACCCACATATTTCTTCTGAAATTCTCTTTGAAAGAAATCCCAGCTTACCTGTTCTTCTGACACATGTCGGGTTACCGATTCCCACCATACATAAGCTTCCCCTTGTAACAAGGAAACAACACACAGTAAACTTTACCGGGGAGTGCATTCAAGTTGCTTCAAAGTCTTTTTTTTCGATTCTATCCAATTTTTAGCAGTGGAGGGATTAACCCATTTCAAACCCTAAAATTTAGTGGCACCATACTTACGCAATTATTTAATTGGTGCTCGACGAGTAGTAGGAGCAGATGTTGTTGCAGTGGCAGGTTTTGCTACTCGTTGGATAACATCAGCTATCACTATAAGTAATTCAGAATTATCTCTTTCTCCGACATTACCTCTTCTGACATTAGACGGTTGATTTCCCATTGGATTCACACTAGGTGTTGCTGATTCGGTTTCATCTAATTCCTGAAATTCATCATCCTCACTATACATTTCTTGATCAGTATCATTTATGTACTCATCCGACATTATCACTATAAAACAGAAACAAACAAATATCAGTATCAAATCCCGACTCAATTTCGACTCAATTATGGCATGTACCTCTAGACTCAATTTCGAGCCCGATTTAGGCCGAGAATCGGCTAAACCTGAATAGCTCTAATACCACTAAATGTAACACCCCTAACCCTTACCCGTCGCCGGAATAGGGTTATAGAGCATTACCAGACAATTCAGATCAATTACGAACATTAAATAAATTAAATTTCCTACACTTTATAAATTAATCATATTGTCTTTTTTACGGGTCCTCGAGGCCCAATATATGTATTTAAAACGAACCGGGACTTAATTGAAAGATTAGAGAATTTTTCGAGATATTTCAAAATTTTTCCTAGATGCAAGGCTCACACGCCCGTGTGGTTTAGGGACACGCCCGTGTGACCCTATAACATGCTCGTGTTTCAGATCGTGTCCTAAATTATGTGTTCTCTGGCTTACCTCACACGGCCAAGTCACACGCCCGTGTGCTAGGCTGTGTGGTCAATTTATTTTTCAAATTTTAGGTGCAGTTTTCACACGGCCGGGCACATACCCGTGTGCTGGGCCGTGTACCTCACACGGCTGAGACACACGCCCGTGTCTCTGCCCGTGTGGCAATACCTGTGCATTCTGTTTCTAAAATTTTAAGTTGCAAGGGACACACGGTCTACCCACACGCCCATGTGTAAGCCGTGTGTCTCACACGGTCTGGTCACACGCCCGTGTGCCAGGCCGTGTGGACTAAAAATGAGCCTTATACAACAAGTTTACCAACCCTGCAATTCTTGAACAACAAGCAACTCAAATATCCTTTATTCAACCAATCCAAAATACAATTAAATAAATCTAAAACATGTCAGAATTTATCAATATAATGATCTGACTCAGGTATGTTCATAGATATCTAACATATATTATCTAAACAATTCATTTAAGTACCATTCAAACCAATCCTAATTAAACCATGTAAATAGCCATATTATACGACATATACTTGTATTTATATATCAACCAATATCATCTTATATACCATTAATATTCACATCTCAAAATGACATCAAAAGACAACCTAGGTACATGCCATTTTCAAAAGAGAAAATATTTCACCACGTATTTGAGTTCGGGATCGGCTATGGATGCTGATTCAACAGTCTAACTTTGACCTAACCTGCGCACGGAAACAAACCGTACGTTGAGTATGTAACTCATTGGTATTTCTATAATCCGAATACTTATTAAATAAAAATTTATAAAGTTCAAATACATATTTACACATAACAAATCCATTCAACAATTAATCAATTTCACAATACATACCATTCATAACACTTTCAATTATCACATTTTCTATTTCAATTTCATAGATGCTATTCAATAGCATTTCACCATAATGTATTCAATTCAATTTCAATATCATTCAATTTCATAGATGCTATTCAATAGCATTTCACCATAATGTATTCAATTCAATTTTAATATCATTCAGTATCAATCAATTTAATCAATTTATTTACTTATCCCTATAAACAAGACTCGGACTTCGACGGATAGACGGATCCAACCAACACACCAGTACGGCACTCTGTGCCTCATCGGCCAAGCCGAAGTAAAACAGTAACAATAACCTCATTGGATTTATCCGAAGTAATAACAGCAAAACGACACTTATAGTGCCTCATTGACTCGAAGTCAAAGTATCCCTGAACACTTCCAATCCTATGGCATGCCAACTATATCCGACTTAGCCCGACATTGTTAATAGGGTATTTCAATTCATAATTCAATTTCCAATCAATATACAGTTTCAATCAATTCTAATTCAATACACTTTTCAATCATACACATATGTTCACAAAACAATTCAATTCAATATCAATATATCAAACTCACCTCAATTTCACTTACCATACATAATAATAAATACAACAAATAATTTTAGTTTTCGGATTATAGAAATACAAACCGTAATTTTCCCGAATTATTCCCCGTCAACTTTTTCCTTCCCTTTCCTAGCCGAGGTCTCCGGCTCAACGTTAGCTACGGAATTAAAACAATTAAAATTTATCAATACACTACAATTTCATATTGAACATTTCAATTTATACTCAACTCTTGCATAATTTTCAATTTAATCCCTAACTAATACTAACTTTATTTCTTTACAATTTATTCTTTATTTTTCATTCAACTTATCACTTAAAAGTAAATTTAACTCTCTAATTTCACCATAAAACCCTAATTTCGAATATCTTTTTAATTTAGTCCCTATTATATAAAACTTCTGATTTTCTTCGCAATTCAATCCTTTTCTCAATTCTAACTTGAAATTCTATCAATTCAAACCCTAATTCCTCAATTAATTCAACATAACCCACATCTAAAGATCAACTAACTTTTAAATTTTCCACATAAATCAAGTAATATTTTGATCTAGGATTCCAAAAACATCAAAATTACAAGAATAGGGATTAAATTGACTTACCACTTAAGCTTGAAACCTTAAAATCCCTATTTCCCCTTTCTTTCTTTCTTTTCTTTTTTTTCTCCCCTGTTCTTCTCTGTTTCATCTCTTTACTTTCTCTTTTTCTATCTTTATTTCATTTGTTTTATTTATTATTTATTTTATATTTATTTTATTAATATAATATTATATTAACATAATTATTATTTCTTAAATTATAAGTAAATATATACATGTATTTACAAATGTACAAACATGTTTACTACACATGTACCTTGCTTTTACCATACATTTGTCTCAATTTGGTTTATTTACTAATTTAGTCCTTCAACTTTTCTTGATTCTATTATTCAACTTTTACTCTATATTCAATCTAGTCCTTACACTAAATTAACCTTAATTCAAGCCAATTCACCTAGCCAAAATCTAATTAACCACTCAACTGACTTCGTAAATATTTCTAATAAATATTTACGAATCCGTTTTACGAAAACAATGACCCAAAAATACACTTTTTCGATACTCGTAAACTTCGGGTCGTTACATAGGAGCCTCTCGTGTAGCTCTCAGCTCAGTAATAAGCTACTCATTTTGGGCGTTCTTTTGATTGAAGAGGTGTTTTGTTCTTCTTCATGTTCTTTAAAGTGACTATTATTGGGAAAATTGCTCTTTTAGGTGTCACAACTTTTCTTAAGTTTCTGAGACATGAGGTTGAAGACTTAACGCGTGTTGGTGAAAACCCTAGTCCAAGGGAGTAGGGGTCACAATTGGTGGAGCAAGCATGGCTGTGAGACAAGTTATGGCCTCTTGCAAAGAACAAGTTATCTTGTCCAAAGGTCCAAGAAAAGGCACACCAGGTTGCGGTTGAGGCACTACGATAACTGGTGGAGTTAGAGTAGTTGAGGAAATGGTTCTTGTTGGTGCAATAAGAGTGACAGGATTGGAAACCAGAGGATCCCTTAGAGCTTTTATCAATTATTCAAGGGTGGGAAGAAGGGTACTCACATACTATAGAAGGGTTTTTGTGGTGTGGAAGAAGAAGGAGTTTGGGTAGAGTTCAAACCAATGGAAGTTCTTTAGGTAGGTGAAATGGGGGTGATGAGTGGAGTAGAGGAGTTGATCTGGTTAGCAGGGTCGTTGGTCTGGTTGGTTGGGTTAGTGACGGTACCACTTTGAGATTCTGAAGCCATGTTTTCCAAGTTCATCGCACCAATTGTTGATACAATGATACAACAAGAAGAGAATATGGAAGAGAGAGTGGTGGTTGCTATAGTGGCTGGTTCACCTAGTTGAGGCGGAGAGCCAAAGGTTATAAAAAGTGAAAATAAGGAGAGTATGAAGGCTGAGGGTTAAAGCTGAGTTAGTAGAGTGTAGGCTTAGCATCTGAGAGAGTTGATCCTTTCTTCCTCGTTCTTGGAGGTATTTATAGGCGGGGGTTCCGTGTAAGGTCATATTAACGTGTTAGACTTGCCATTAAGTCATCATTATTGAACGTGTGGGGTGGATGCCTTCGATGTGATAAGGACGTTTATGATGGGACATATTTCATCATTTATTCTGACTTGATGGTATGGAATAGTTGAGCCCACATGATATTTGGTGACCAACAACTTCACGTTCTCAATGAAGACTCTAAGACCTAGACAACGAATGGCCTACACTTGTCCGAACTGTCATCCTGGAAGGGAAAACTCGTAGGTGACCTCCCAGTTCGTTGGTGGCAGACTTACTGTTTGGGTCCTTTCTAACTTGTCACGTGTCTTGACGCGAATAAGGGTATAACAATCTGTCACTTTGATCAAAAGAGACTTTAAGTGCTTATTGCTCCTCCCAAGTTTATGAGAAAATAAATATGAAATTAATTTACTATATAAATGTAATTATTTATTAGTAAAATAAAGGGCAAACTATCCCGTTAGTCACTCTAAATAGTGGTCGTTCCTATTTTGGTCATCCCATTTTTTTTTAATTTGGTCACTCGAAAAAAATTGATCACTTCACCATTAAATGGTAACAGAAATATTAATGATGCATTCTCACGTATAGTTTTAGGGTGACTAAAATAGGAACAACCCCTAGTTAGAGTGACTAACGGGCATTTGCCCTAATTTTAGAGTGACTAACGTGGAAATACATAGTCAGCATTCTATTAACATTTAATGGTGGAGTGACAAAATTGATCAATTTTTAGTTTTGGGTGAACAAATTAATAAAAAAAAAAAATTGGAGTGAGTAAAATAGGAACAACTCTTATTACTAACAAGGTAATTTACTCTAAAATAAAATGCTATAAGTTTCAACTTTTGTATAGTAATAAAATAGAAGTAAAACGTTAATTTAGTAAAACGTATTTTTAGATAATTTTATATTTTGTCAACTAAATAACGAAATCTTACATTCTATCTAAATAAACTAAACAAAATAATATAACATAATCAATAATAAATCTTATATTTCAAGATAAGCAAAACCAACCAAACTGCTATTGCAAAATAACCATTTCTAAATAAATGATAAATCGTTTGGCAAATGCAATTACTAGCATTACAATTATTTTTGTAGCATACTGTAGAAAATACAATTAGTTTGTATGCAATTGCAAAAAAAAAAAAAAAAAAAAACCTATCTCTAACATTATTATTTTTTTCTTGGCTTAGTTCTTGTCTAATCTCCCAAGTTGGAGATTCTTGTTTCTCAAGTTTAATAGACCAGAAAAAAGAAAATTAGAAAATAAAGCCTTGACTTTCTGAAAACCATTCCAAAATCCAAAGTGAGTGATTGGAAACAAAGGAAAAGCCTTGATTTCCAAGCAATCTCATGGTGAAATTGGTGGTGGTTGTTAGACTAGGAAATAAATAAATTGTTGTGATGGTAAATAACTAAATATAATATAATATATACATATGTTGTCATATATGAGCTAACAGATGTGATTTTGGCCCCATTGAAGCTTGACATCTTGCTGCTGCTCCTTTCACTTGTTTATTCAACTTCAACCTCAGATATGTAGGAGTGGGCCCCGCAATCCTTTATGTGTATGTATGTTCATATTGGTAATAATATAGATAGGCACTCGAGAAGAATTCGTATAACTAAACCACAGCACACTTTTCGGTCAAATTCTGCAAGGAAAAAATATACCCTTTGGACAGGCTTATGTTGAAGTTGTTATGTTTACATGCAAATTTTCTATGTGAGGTTGAAACTAATATAATCTTCGTTAATACAGCAATATACTGTAATATACTGTTTGTTTCGTGAGAAAGTTACTTCTAGCAAATATTTTACAAGCAAGTGTTTGCTTGGATAGGATTAAACCAGAAATGGAATATATACAATGAATGTGTCAAAAAAGGGAAAAAGAAAGAAAAGTAAATAAATATGATGCAGCAGATATCATGTTGACCGACCAATAGCCGCTGAAATAACAGGGTCCCAATGTGTCTCATTTCATGTTCTCCTCCTATATATATATTAGAGTATCAATCTCTTCCAGGAAAGTTCCTATTTGTTTTCGGGTCAAAACCCAAAGTTTAAAACTTTCAATCCCCCGCATCTTTCTCGAAAGGCTTCTCTTCTTCTCTGGCTCTCTCTCTCTCTTTAAGGTACGTTTAACTCTTGTTTCTTGGTTCTACTTCTCCACTTTTGTTGAATTGCGGCCTTTCTTTGTGTTTTTTGTTGGTGAATTTTGTGATCTTATTTGTTTTAAATCTCAGAAAGTTTGAACCTTTAAAGGGTATTAGTCTAGTGATCACCATAAAGCTTTCTCCTTTGATGCATGGTAAGTGTTTGACTTGTTTTTTTTTTTTGTTCTTTTTGGGTTGTAGAATTGGGATTTTTTTAGATGACCATGGATCCAAATTCCATTGAAATCTCTGATTACCTGAACTGTTTCAAAGTTGAAGATCATACATTCCACAATGGATTTGAGTTCAATGTCCCCTCCCCAGATCTTAACTTCATGAACATGAATGTTCCCATTATACCACCTGACTCGGACCCGGGTATTAATGTTCCATCCATTACTCCAAGTTCAGATGGTAGCTCATTTTCAGCTTCCACGGGGTGGAGTCCATTGGGGGAGTCTTATTCACCTCCAAGTGACAGTGACTCCACAGATCCAGTCCTCAAATACATAAGCCAGATGCTTATGGAAGAGAACATGGAGGATAAGCCCTATATGTTTAATGATTATTTGGCTCTCGAAGACACTGAGAAATCATTATATGATGCCTTGGTGAGCAATATCATCCAACCAGTCAAAGTGGAGAGTCCTGATAGTAATCTTTTTGGTACTAATGGCCATTCAGATGCTAGTATTAGCTCTCGTAGTGGGACTAGTGATCATATCGATCCTTGTGGTATCGGGGAAGTCGGAGGGCCCGATCCTTCCTTGTTACAAGCTCCTTACTCTTTGCAGCCCGATTTGCAACAGTCCAGTTCACAGTTTTCTGTTGACTCGGTTAATAGCTTGAATAACATTGGTAATGGGTTGATGGAATCTTCTGTTAGCGAGCTTCTGGTTAAGAACATCTTCAGTGATAAGGAATCTGTGTTGCAGTTCCAGAGAGGGTTTGAGGAAGCCAGTAAGTTCATCCCTAGTAGTGAACAGCTGGTAATTGACCTAGAGAGCAGCACGTTTGCTGTGGGGAAAAAGGTAGATGTTCCAAAAGTTGTAATCAAGGTGGAGAAGGACGAGAGGGAGATTTTGTCCAATGGGTTGACGGGTAGGAAGAACCATGAACGGGATGATTGGGAATTGGAAGACGAGAGGAGTAACAAGCAATCGGCAACTTATACAGAAGAGAGTGATTTATCTGAAGTATTTGATAAGGTGTTACTTTGTACTGAAGGGAAAACTATGTGTGGTATCGGTCAAACTGTGCAGCATGGGGAAACCGATAGCTCGCAGCATAAAGAACAGTTGGATGTATCCATTGTTGGAAGAAATCGTTCTAAAAGACGGGGGAAGAAGAAAGAAGTGGTGGATTTGAGGACTCTTCTGATTCTCTGTGCGCAGGCTGTTTCTGCTGATGATCGTAGGACTGCAAGTGAACTGCTAAAGCAGATTAAAGAGCACTCTTCTCCTCTTGGTGATGCAAATCAGAGGTTGGCCTATATCTTCGCAGATGGCCTTGAGGCTCGCTTGGATGGAAGCGGAGCCCTAATTCACGTTTTTTATGCTTCCCTGGCTTCCAAGATGACAACAGCTGCTGATATCTTGAAAGCTTACAAAGCTTACCTTTGTTCTTGTCCGTTTACGAAGCTAGCCATTCTGTTTGCAAACAAATCAATTTACCACATGGCTGAGAAAGCGAGTGTTCTTCATATTGTAGATTTTGGTATCCTGTATGGTTTCCAATGGCCCATTCTTATCCAACATCTCTCAACAAGACCTGGTGGGCCTCCTAAGCTACGCATCACTGGAATAGAGATTCCCCAACGCGGTTTCCGCCCAGCTGAAAGAATTGAAGAGACAGGTCGTCGCTTGGCAAAGTATTGTGAGCGTTTTAATGTTCCGTTCGAGTACAATCCTATAGCAGTGGAACATTGGGAAACCATCCAGATCGAGGACATCAAGATCGATAGCAATGAGATGCTTGCCGTGAATTCTCTTTTCCGGTTTCACAATCTACTCGATGAGACTGCCGATGTGGACTGTCCGAGGAATGCTATGTTAAAATTGATCAGGAAAATGAAACCTGATATTTTCGTTCACTCCATAGTTAATGGAGCTTACAATGCTCCCTTCTTTGTTACAAGGTTCAAGGAGGTTCTATTCCATATCTCTGCAGTATTCGATGTATTCGAGAACACATTAACTCGTGAAGAACCGGCAAGATTGATGTTCGAGAGGGAGTTTTACGGGCGCGAAGCAATGAATGTCATAGCATGTGAGGGCTCAGCAAGGGTCCAGAGGCCGGAAACATACAAGCAATGGCAGATTCGTACATTAAGGGAAGGATTCAAGCCGCTTCCATTAGACCAGGAACTGATGAAGATAATTAGGGATAAGTTGAAGGCATGGTACCACAAAGATTTCGTAATCGATGAAGACAACCACTGGATGTTGCAGGGATGGAAGGGCAGGATTCTTTATGGTTCCTCCTGTTGGGTACCTGCATAGGAGTCTTGCCTGGAATCTCATCTCAGCTAGAACTGAGAACCTGACCAAGATATTCTTTCTGGAAAGACAATAAACGTAATACTCGCATGCGTTGATAGACATTGCAGTAGGATTAATGCAGTGTGTTAGGGGTTAGTTCGTTTATTATTTTTCAGTAGGCTAGGACATAAGTAAGGATCTGACTTTATTTTCATCCATGGGGAGGCATCTCGGCATCTTGTCTGTACATATTTATGTTTGTTGTACAGTGTACTGCATTTGTTCCAAATATTAGCCCATGAAAGTGAAATTTTGAAGACAAGTTTTTGCAACTTTATCTACAAGTTCACCATTGTTGTATGATTCTTTTATGTGCTTGAGAGGAGCTTGTTGTAAGTAAAAACAGCACATAATGAATCTGTCAGTTGATGCTTGTATGGGAGATAGAAACATTACGTAATATATGTGCTTTGGCTCTGTTTCTTCAAAATATTCAATCTAAATTTAGCTGACTCCAAATCAATCCATCCTGCTCTGATCATAGTATAGACTTCATAAACACGACCTCTATTACATAATTTTTTAATAGCATGTTCACATAATATAAGACTTGATATTGCATCCATGAATTTGAATTTGCATGGTGGGTCGTCTTTTTTCATTTTTCTACTCCAAACACTTTGAAAGAATTCGAGGTCAACATGTGCTTTTTCTTTTAATACCCCAAACACTTTAAAAAAATTAGGGTAAATTACTTAGTTGATCATTCAACTTGGATGCTTCATTTTGGTCACTCAAATAAAAAAAACTTGTAATTTAATCTGGGAGTGTTATTCCTTGAAATCCCTGAATACTTGTTTGGTGTTTTAAGCTATTCAGTTCGGAAAAACCCTAGTTGTTAAACACTTAAAACTTATTGAGCAACGTTACTCTAGTGAAAGTTGTTTGTCTTAAGCTTGTTGCCGAATTTAGCTTTGATCCCTCTTTAAAACTAAAGTAAAAAATCTCAAAAATAAAATCATATTGTTTTCTAAGTTATCAAATCCAGGGAGAGATGAATATTCTCAGAACACTGAACCAAAATTAAGAATTACAAAAATAAAAATAAAAAAAACTTGGGAGATTCTCCTTTTCCGAGGGTACGGGAAGAAGAAAAAGAAAGATGAAAGCAAAGAGTGGCTTGGAGAGAAAAATGGGTTAGGATTGAAGATGATAAACAATTAAAAAAAAAGTTAAAATTGATGGCATGACATGTATAGTCAACTGTCGTTAAAGATTTAATGGTTGGGTAATCAAAACGATAAATTATTATAACGAAAATGATCAAATTATAATTTTTTATTTTATTTTAAATGACAAAAATGAAGATAATTTACCCAAAAAATTAAATAATGACCTGCCATAAAAAGTCAAATGATTAAATTTTATTCAAATTATATATATTTTTCTTAAAATATATATAGAGAGAGAAAGAGAGTTGAATGGTTTGTGAAAACGTGATCACTGATTTTCTTCTCATTTTCTTGGGAGGCTAATATATATAATCTAACATATAAATTCTTTCTAAATATATATTTCTAAAATATGATGTTAGATTTTTGCACGTACTTCAATTTCAAAATTTGAATCTTCTTACCTTAATTTGCTATTTAAAATATTCCTCTAATTGCTTACATTATTAACATTTTTGGTCAAACTTTATCCACTCATGCAATCCTATCAATTTCATAAAATGAATTTTTAAAAATTTCATTATCATAACTTTGAAAAAAATTGAGAATTTTGTTGGATTTTTTTTTAAATTTTAAAAAGGTTATGTTACTGTTTAAATTTTTTCTGAAATTTTCAAAAGAATTTGAGAAATTTTTAAAATTATTTATAGGAATTCCTACTTTTCAATTTTTTTTGAATTATTTTACATCAAATCACATGGCGCTTTCCTTTGGTATCACGTAACGTCATTATTGACTAATTGCATTTATTAATTAGCTGATGGTGTACATCTCCATGTATCATTTTATGGCTAAATTTTAGGTAAATTATTTAGTTGGTCACTTAACTTTTAGGGTATTTTTATTTTGGGTAATCAAAATAAAATTTTTATAATTTCATCACTCAACCTTTAGGGTGCTTTCATTTTAGTCACCCAACAATTAAATCTCTAACGGCGATTAACTGTCCACGCCACATCATGTTCACACTTTCATTTTGGTCACCCAAAAAATATAAAAAAATATTAAGGATTAAAGTGAAAAAACAGTAAAAACTAAATTAATATTTTAAAATTTTGTATTCATTTACCCCTTGCGGAATTCTAAATATCTTTTTTTTCTTTCAATATTGAAATTTTAAATTTCAAATCATCAAAATCAATTAAATAAATTATCGAAAAAGTTTTATCTATTGATAATATCAACCGATTTGTTACTATAGTTATGAAATTAATTAGATTAGGCCTTGTTTGATTGACCATTGAAAAAATTAAATCAGCTAAAAATTAATATTTCCAATGATTTAATTTTTTTACACATGTTTGATAATTAAAATGAAACGATCTGATAGATTTTTTTTTCTATAAAAAAACTGTAAAAATAATAAATAGATAACATCTACTTAACTTTTAATGGAGAATATTTTTAATTAATTAGTTTAGTTTAATATATTATATTATAGTTTCTTATAAAAACTTTAGGTTTAAAATTTGATTTTTGTTTAGAATAAGGAAAAATGTTTAAAAATTAAGGATAAAATATAGAATATTTTTTATAATATAAAATATATATTTATCAAACAATCTAATTATATTCTACAATTAATTTTAAGTAATATTTCAAACAATTTTATAACTTAAATTCATTACTTAAATTTTCAATATTTATTTTTTCAACACTTATTTTTTTTTTCGGCACTTAATTTTTCAGTTTAACAAACAACACCTTAATTAATTTAATCTCCTTCTAAATTTTTAAAATTTTATTTTATGTTTCCAAATTAAAATCAACTTAAATAACTATCTTTAATAATTACCTATGAAACTCAAATTTCTTTTGATTATATAATTTTGAGTCTTTTATACTAAGCTAAAAGCAAAGAATTTTTTTTTGCAATTAATTAAATTAATTAATTTTATTTTCCATACCAAACAAAATCCATAATTTTTTCATCACATCTTTACCGAAACGAAGAACAAGCAATTAATTATTTAATTGCAATGATTTTCTTTACTTTTAGATTACTATGGAAGATTTGAGATTATATAATCAAAAGAAATTTAAATTTTGTAGGCAATTATCAAATATGGCTTATTGAGTTGATTTTATTAATAATAATTTGAAAACATAAAATAAAATTTTAAAATTTATAAGAAGATTAATTTAATTAATTTCGATATTACATGTAATACCCTATACCCGGTTCGGTCACCGAATCCGAGCTATAAGATGTTACGACAATTAACAACATTTACAAAACACAAATTCATCTTAAATATGCAATTAAACAACAAACATTCAATATCATAGGTATAATATATAATTTGTACTAACACAACATATATATTTTCATGAACACATAAGTACATATACCAAATACTCCTACTACATGCCACAAAACCAAAATATAATGTTTTCAAAGTCTACCAAAAGATAGTTGGATAGTATGATCTTCTAGTTGATCCGATCGCCTGATTCCTCAACATGACAACTATAGGAAAATAGGAAAACCAAACAGAGAAAGCTTAATTGAGCTTAGTAAGTTCATATGTCAAAAAAAAACAATATAACATACCTTAATGTCACAGTTTTAAAATTAACAAAATGAATAAGCACTTAGTCCTGTCATCACAATGGGTGAGTTCATTTTATGCAAGTAATATATCATTCAAGCTATACAAGTTCATTCAATACCAAGTCACAATATAATATCAATAAGTTTGAGCACATTTACAAGTCATTCATCAAGACATTATTACCACACATCAATATAAGTCATTATACCAATTAACCATCACTATTCAGCCCGATGAACCAATATGAATAGATACGGATACGCGGTTATCCACCCAAGACACGCTAGAATGCTTAACCGAGCTAATCCAACCAAGAACACGCCTGAGTATTGACTGCCTAGCCCGAAAGCTAACATCCCTCCAAAACACACCTGGACACCGAGTGCCAAACCTGTAGGCTTCACTTCCTATTAATATTTTCACAATTTCTCTAAATTTTTGCATTTTGTTCAATTTAGCCCCTAAAACCGAAACAAGCTTATTTTTCACAATTAAGCCCTAGACTAACATGTTGAATTCATATACATCCCTATACAACCCTTAAGTATTGAAATTTTACAAGAAATCCATGACAAATTTAACATACTTTTGATTTAATCCCTAAACTTAAAAACTATTCAAAATCACTTTACAAAATAGTCCTATTTCATCATCAAACTTCAAACTCAAGCATTAACATCTAAAAAGCTGTAACGACCCGAAATTTATGGGTAATCGGAAAGTATATTTTTGGGTCTCCGTTTTCGTAAAACGGACTATTTACGAGGTTAGTTGTGTGGTTATTTAGGTTTTGGTTAGATAAATTAGCTTGAATTAAGATTAATTAGGTATAATGATTAAATTGAATAAAGTGTGAAAGTGTAATTATAGATTAAAGAAAAGTTGAGGGATTAAATGAGAAAATAAACCATAAGTAACACTTGTATAGTAAAAAGTGAATACAAGTGTATGGTAACAATGAAACACATTTGTACAAATAATGTACATTGTTAGAATTAAGTGACCCGAATCCTTATTTAAATAAAATACAATGGTAAAATAAAATAAAAGAAGAATCTCTATAGAACTACACTTCTTTTATTTTATTTTAAATAAAGTTTTTTAAACCTTATTAAACTCCATCTATTGGATATTGATTAGAATAAGGAGTTTCAATCTTACTACACTCCTATTAGAATATGGCTTTACAAGCCTATAAATAGACATAGTCTATTCCTCTTGTAAATTGATTCGAATTCGACTCTCCTCTGCCCGTGGTTTTTTTTCCCGAAAGGGTTTCCACGTAAAATCTGTGTGTTCTTTATTTTTGTTTCTCTTTTCTTTGCGATATATTTGTCATTACCGACGTTATTTTTTTCACAAATTGGTATCAGAGCTTCCGGGTTTTTTCATCTCAATCACGGTAATGGCGTCTTTAAAGTATGAAATTTCGCTGTTGGATCGCAACACCAGATTTGCGTTGTGGCAAATAAAGATGCAGACAGTTCTTGCACAGATGGATTTAGAGGAAGCCCTGCTAGGGGTAGATAAGATGCATTCGACATTGACGGAGGAAGAGAAAAAGCGCAAAGATCGAAAGGCGTTAACACAGTTACATCTGCATTTGTCTAACGAAATTTTACAAGATGTGATGAAGGAGAAGACCGCCGCGGCATTATGGAAGAGGCTAGAACAAATATGTATGTCAAAAACTCTAACTAGCAAGTTGCATATGAAGCAACGTCTTTATGCTCATCGTTTGGAGGAAGGTGCATCTGTGCACGAACACTTAACAGTGTTTAAAGAAATTCTCTCAAACTTGGAGGCCATGGAGGTTCAGTATGATAAGGAAGATCTAGGGTTGATTCTACTTTGTTCGTTGCCCCCGTCTTATTCAACCTTCAGAGACACAATTTTATATAGCCGCGAGTCTCTCACAGTTGATGAGGTTTATGATTCTTTGACCTCGTATGATAAGATGAAGCATCTTATGGTTAAACCCGACTCTTAGGGAGAAGGTCTCATTATTCGTGGGAGACAAGATCGGAATGCTGTTGATGATCGTGAAATGACACAGGAACGGAATCCTCGCGGTAAATCTAAGGGTAGATCGAAGTCTTCAAACAGAGGTAAAACTTGTAACTTCTGCAAAAAGAAAGGGCACATTAAAACTGAGTGCTATAAGCTACTGAACAAGATTAAAAGGGAGGCTGCGAATCAAAAGGGAAAACAACCAAAAAATTCCGGTGAAGCTGATGTTGTAGAAGACTACAGTGATGGTGAACTTCTAGTCGCTTCTGTCAACAATTCTAAAGTGAGCGAGGAGTGGATACTTGATTCGGGTTGTACCTTCCACATGTGTCCCAATCGGGATTGGTTTACAAATTACGAAACAGTGTCTGAAGGTGTTGTTTTGATGGGAAATAATGCTTCGTGTAAAATCGCATGTGTTGGAACAATTAAAGTTAAGATGTTTAATGGAGTTGTTAGAAAACTTAGTGACGTACGGCATGTTCCAGAATTGAAGAGAAACTTAATTTCGTTGAGTACTCTTGATTCAAGAGGGTACAAATACACAGCTGAAAGTGGGATTTTGAAGATTTCTAAAGGTTCTCTCGTTGTGATGAAAGGGTAGAGAAAGACTACCAAGTTATATGTTTTGCAAGGTTCTACTGTTATTGGTGATGCAGCTATCGCTTCCTCTTCCTTGTCAGATGATGATATTACTAAACTTTGGCATATGCGCCTAGGGCATATGAGTGAGAATGGCATGGCGAAATTGAGCAAAGAGAGACTTCTTGATGGGCAAGGAATTTGCAAACCGAAGTTCTGTGAGCACCTGCGTTTTTGGGAAGCAAAGAGAGTTCGATTCACGGAGGAATCCATAACACGAAGGAAACGTTGGAGTATATTCATTCGATGCGTGGGGCCATCACCTTCAAGAGGTGGAGCTAATTATATGCTAACTTTTATTGATGATTTTTCCGAAAAGTTTGGGCATTCTTCTGAAGCGAGAAAAGTGATGTGTTTTCCGCATTTAAGTCTTGGAAAACTATGATTGAAAAACAAACGGGAAAACAAATAAAATACCTCCGCACAGACAATGGCTTAGAGTTTTTTTCTAATGAGTTTAATAAACTGTGCAAGTCAGAAGGGATCGTGAGACACTTGACAGTTCGTCATATTCCACAACAAAATAGCGTTGCAGAACGAATGAACAGAATGATCATGGAGAAAGTTCGATGTATGTTGTCAAATGCCAACTTACCAAAGTCGTTTTGGGCCGAAGCAGCCTCTACTGCATGTTTTTTGATCAACCGATCTCCATCCATTGCCATTGAGAAAAAGACTCCACAAGAGGTATGGTCTGGTAATCCTACTAATTATTCTGATTTAAAGATCTTTGGGTGTCCTGCGTATACTCATGTTAATAATGGAAAATTGGAACCGAGATCCATTAAATGTGTTTTTCTTGGTTATAAAGCTGGTGTAAAATGGTATAAGTTATGGTGTCCTGAAAATAGAAAAGTTGTGATTAGCATAGATGTTGTTTTTGATGAAACTGCTATGCTACCTAACTTATCTCTTAAAGACTCTTCCAATAAAGAATGTCGTAACCATTTTTTGAGTTTTGGCAAAAAAAAAACGGGTCGACGTGGGTTTTGAAAAGATTATAAAAAAACGGGAGTCGCCACCAATCTTTTTTGATGAGGTGTGATCGGGTCACCTTAAAAAGTGTTTGTTTTTAATAATCAGATTAATTTATCAAAAACACAATTTTGGTCTCACGAAAATCGAAAAATGGGTTCGAGTCGGTTACGTTTGAGGAAGGGTTAGCACCCTCGATCGCCCAAAATTGGTACCTAATTGATTATCTAATGTCTTAATGTCGAAAGTTGAAAACTTAAGAATTCAAAATACGATCCCTCTTGTTGTTGAAGAATAAATTTGGATAAATTGGCAATGTATGCCAAGGGCCGTCTCGTTTTAAGGTGAAGTGTTACATCCAATACTTTAGGACACCACATTTCGACCTTTAAAGTTGAACTTGCCTTTTATTCAAAACTTATGGATTTAATCGAAAGGATATTTTGTTATTTAGAATGGACGAGAAAAGGAAACCCAATACTTTAGGGCATGATTTCTCGAGCTTCTAAATACAGAACATCGCCTTGGTTTTAGAAAATCTTATCTCGGAATAACAAAACACCACATCCAATGCTTTAGGACATGACATTTTGAGTTCCCGAGAATAAGCTTTTTGTTAAAAATGTATTTGTTTTAAAAGGATATTCGGTTATTTAGATTAAGCGAGAAGGATCGAAACCCAATACTTTAGGCACGACCCTCGAATTTCTAAATACGGAATATTGCCTTTGTAAAAGAATCCATTTTGTGTCGGGAAGAGTTGAGGTAACGCAAGTTTATAGTAAAATGTAAAGCGAATTGCAATATCAACGTAGCAAAATGTAAGAAATGAATTACGGTATTAGCAAAGCATATAGAATAAACGCATTAAATACAAATGACAATAATAAAACAAAAATAAAATAAAACCAATAAGTTAAATGATAATAAATAGAAAACAAAAGGATAAACGGCAAGATGAAAGTTTTACAAGAAGGAAAGAAAAGAAAAGAAATAATAATAATGATAATAACGGTGATAATGAAAATAATATTGATATAGTAATATGAGTAGAAATATATATAAAATATGATAAATATATGAGTGAAAGTAGAGGTATATACATAATAATAATATAAGCATAGATATGAACAAAAATTAAATAAATAATAACATTAAACTAAGAAAATAAATATAGATAAAAATACTAATGATAATAATGAGAATAATGAGAATATCAAATAATAGTAAAATAAAGAATAATAATAACAATACATTCATAATAATAATAGTAATAAAGTAGAAAATAATAATACCTTAATAAGAAAATAATAATCTAATAATAATGATAGAAAATATAATAAATAATAGAAAAGGAATAAAACGTCAAAATATAATGATAATAGTAATGTGATAACAATAATAAAATAAAAAGTAATGATGATAATATATTTATAATAATAATAGTAGTAAAAGAAATAATAATAAAAATAGATAATAGTAATAAAATGGTAATAATAAAAATAATAATGCAAAAAGTAAGAAATAGTAATAATAAAATAATATTAATAATAAGAATAACATGATTTTTAAAGAAAACAAATAAATAAACTTATTTAGCAAATTAAGGATTTGTATTGAGAATAGAATAAAAGTCAAGGGGTTAAAAATGCAACAAATCAAAAAGGGGCGCCAGGGGACCATAGTGTCGCGCACTTAAACCGATGGGGACCAAACGGGTGAATAACCCACCCTCCTAGCTGCTGGCGTTTCAATCGCCAAGGCGCGGGTCAAATCGGAAATGAGATAAAATAACAGGTAAAATTGCAAAAAGAAAAAAAAAAAAAAATAGGGCTTGATCAAATAGCGTCGCGCAAAAGCGGATCGATCGCGCAAATATTCCTTTTAAGGAATATGCGCGAGAAGCTCGTTAACCAAACGGTGCCGTTTTGTCGATGGTCATTAAACCATTTTTATTTCCCCAAAAATCGATTTTAACCCTAAAGTTTTTTAAAAAAATCGGTAGCCAACCTTTCCCTTTTTTTTCTTCTCTCTCTCTCTATCTAGCCCGACGATTGGCTCTCCTGCCGATCTCCGCGCCACCTTCGTAATCGGTGGCCAACGCCGCGGAGAGGGGGTTTAGCCCGTTCGAACCTGGGCCTTGAACCACCATGGGCACCAAGGTCGAAGGCTCTCGACCCCTTTTTCGAATCCAACCCCGACGACGGTGTGAGACCTCCGACTACGCGTTCGGGCGGATTCAGGTAAGGTCCTTTCCCCTTTTTTTTTCGACTTTGTTTTCAAAGATTTGAAGTAGTAAAAATAAAATAAAATCGAAAGTAAATAACAATAGAGAATAAAGAGAAATCAAAAACCTTGATGTTTCAGATTCGATTTTTTTTTATTTGCTTTGTATTCTTTTTCTTTTGAATCAAAATCTCCCCTTCCATTCGGTTTTGGAAATGGTTTTATAGCCATTGAAATACAATATTTGTACATTCTTTTGCTACTGATTACGCTTTTGCTTCTGCTTTGCGTGTTTGCAGGTGACTGTATGGTGGCAGAGCAAGTGGCGCGGCGGTGGCAGTGTAGCAGAGGCAAATGGCTAGGGTTTTGTCTTTTCTGGTTTAGTTTGGGCTGCTTAGGGTCTAGTTTAGTTGGGTCTGGTTTGGGTTTCGTAATTGGGCCGGGCAATTTGGGCCTTGTACAGCGGCCCCTCTTTGCTCATTGTCGTGCAGCGGAATAGAGCAAAGACATAAAGAATGACCAAATTTGCCCTGTCCCCTTTGAGTCTTGATTCTTGATTGCTCCTATTCTTGAGGTAGCCTCATTCTAGTCCACTGTATCTTGTTGCTTCGATCTACTTCACCGCTACTTCAGAGAGCTAGGATATGTAGCTTCAATTTGCTCTTACTGCAACTTCAAGGGGGTAAGGTTTGTAATCTTCACTTATTCCACTGCGGCCAAGACAATAGGATGATGGCTTAAATCATGTTCCCTCTTTGTTTTAGGAGACGAGATTTACCTTCGATCTTGCCCTCTCATTGTTTAGGCGGCAAGATCTACAAATTTGACCTATTTCACTGTTGGTCGGTGGCAATAGGACGGTGGCTTTAAATCATGTTCCCTCTTTTTTTAGGAGACGAGATTTGCCTTCGATCTTGCCCCACTCATGGTTAGGGCGACAAGATCTACAAATTTGACCTATTCCACTTTGCTGGTCGGTGGCAATAGGAGCGATCTTCAACCTATTCCACTGCTTTGGTCATTGGCAATAGGAAGGTCTTCAACCTATTCCACTTCTGTCAAATGGCAATAGGAAGGTCTTCAACCTATTCCATCTGCTGGTCAATGGCAATAGGAAATCTTTTACCTATTCCGCTGGCTGGTCGGGTGGCAATAGGATAATCTTCAACCCATTCCACCGGGTCGATGGCAATAGGACAATCTTCAACCTATTCCACTCTTTGGTTAGTGGCAATAGAACAATCTTCAACCTATTCCACTACCGGTCAATGGCAATAGGACAATCTTCAACCTATTCCACTCTTTGGTTAGTGGCAATAGAACAATCTTCAACCTATTCCACTCTTTGGTCAATGGCAATAGGACAATCTTCAACCTATTCCACTGGCACGGTCGGTGGCAATAGGATAATCTTCAACCTATTCCACTCTTTGGTTAGTGGTAATAGGGCAATCTTCAACCTATTCCACTCTTTGGTTAGTGGTAATGGGGCAATCTTCAACCTATTCCACTCTTTGGTTAGTGGTAATAGGGCAATCTTCAACCTATTCCACTCTTTGGTTAGTGGTAATAGGGCAATCTTCAACCTATTCCACCACCGGTCGGTGGTAATAGGGCAATCTTCAACCTATTCCACTCTTTGGTTAGTGGTAATGGGGCAATCTTCAACCTATTCCACTCTTTGGTTAGTGGTAATGGGGGCAATCTTCAACCTATTCCACTACTGGTTAGTGGTAATAGGGCAATCTTCAACCTATTCCACCACTGGTCAGTGGTAATAGGGCAATCTTCAACCTATTCCACTACTGGTTAGTGGTAATAGGGCAATCTTCAACCTATTCCACTACTGGTTAGTGGTAATAGGGCAATCTTCAACCTATTCCACTACTGGTTAGTGGTAATAGGGCAATCTTCAACCTATTCCACTACTGGTTAGTGGCAATAGGATGGTGGTTTCTCCAGTGTTGATACTCCGTCCTCTAGGGGACATATCCTGTAGACTTGGTTTCATATGCTTATGCTTATGCAAATGATGCGGATGCTATGATCAGAATGACTCAAACTTTCCTAACTACATGTGCTATGGATGACATTTACGTGAATGCAGAATGTCATGAGAATGATGATTTTTCAATGATTAAGATGCAATGATCGTAATAAATCGAATGCTCCTAACTAAATGATATTATAGAGGACATTTACATGAATGCGAATGTCATGATAATGATTCTTTGTTAAAAACATATAAGGATCGGGATGCGATGATCGAAACGCCCCTAATGATGATGTATGAATGTAAAATGAAATTATCCCTTTTAATGCTTAGGGTTGTCTCTGCTGCAAGTCGTCCATCGAGTCTTATTGCCGACGATTACGCTGCTTATCTCACTCTGCTAGTACCCTTGCCAAGAACTCAAAGAAACAATCATATTTTGCTCAAATAACTTGCCCCAATGTAACTTCAAGATCCGTTCCACGGCACCTATAGAACTTCAAGGCTTATACCATCTTCAGATCCCCTCTCTTCAACTTCAGGGGGTGTAGGATCTGTGCCATCTTCGATCCATCCCACCACGACTCGGGGGTACAGAATTTGTAACTTATTCAAATGATTTGGTCTACTACACCTTCCATTCCCTAAGTTTCATGACCAGGTGTGCACGCATGATGGATACAAAATCATTCTTCGCGCGAATGATTGCCCATTCGTACATCGCCCTTTTTCATCGAGATGATACTACTTACGTAATACCTCGTCATTTTGTTCAAACACTTGCTTTCAACCAAATTCAAAGAGATAGCCTCGATTCGAATCATTATTCTGATCCTTTAAACTCGAGGAGTTTTAAGCAATGGTCTGTTTTTCGTTTCCTTTTACTCAAAAGTTTCATAGAGTAATGTGCGGAACTCTTTTTTTGTGAAAGTGTCGTTATTTAATCATTATTTCAATGCAAAATGCCCGAAAGAGACCATAACTACGGATAAGAGAGAAGCTAGTTAGGAGCAATGCTCAAAACAAATAGGTAAAGCAAAAATAGCAAATGTAATTAGGAAGGAAATTTATTGGCGATTTTTGCAAGGGAAATAAATAACAAAAAATGGGTAAAATAGAAGCTAGGTGCCCCGAGATATCGCAGACTTGAGCTTCTCTGTTCAAACTTCTTGAGGACCATTTTAGGCTCAATATGTGTTTAGGGGATCCGGAGTACTTTGTCGATGCTTCGAGACGCAACGTACTTCTTCATTGTCAACCCAAGCGTGGCAAGACTACCGTATGCCTTACTTTCGGTCAAAATTTGAGCTGCCCTTCTCGGGTTTTCAACCCAAATCCCTTTGGTCTCAAGGCGCCCTTTGCGGGTTTTCATCTTGGCCTCTCCTTTTTTCTTTTTCTTTCCTTTTTGTGTGTTTTTCTTTTCTCTTTTTTTTTTTTTTTTTTTTTTTTTTTTTTTTGCAAATCAACTCATAGGATTAGGCAAGTCCTTATCATCCATCTTGATTAGTGCCTATGTTTTCCAAGCCCAGGCCTTCTTTGCTGCATAGGGCACTTACTTTTCCTCTGGAGTCCTTTTGGGTATGAAGAATCCTTCTTAATGCAGGTCTTTTGAACGGACCTTTTTTGTCGTAAGCCCCGGTGAGGATCTTAGCCAACATAGAAAGTAAATGGTAACTTCTCGATGCCAACTTTTACAAATATCAGTTGTCCTCAGAAAGAATTTGGATGGTTTTGGGCTCTCTTGCTGCACTGATGTGGTGTCTGACTTTTGAACAGACTATAAATTCGTGTTATCACGTTAAACACGTTCCTTTTCGGTATCCTTTATCACCACTCTCTTTTTTTCTTTTTCTTTTTCTTTTTTGTTTTTTTTTTTTTTTTTTCTTTTTTCGAAATTGAAATTTGAAGTTGACGACTCACGACTTTGTAATTTTGACATGTGAAGCGACCTTTGCCCTCGGGTAAGGTAATCAAAGGCTATGAATATGAATCGATGTTGGTTCAAAGATCATGAGGAGACTAGCTTGATAAGCGTCCATGCCTCACATATAGGAATCCACGTTTGATGGCCCCAACATGTTTGGTCGTGATCATGCGATAATGTCTTGCCTTATTCTTGCGGTGAGCTAAGTTTCCATCTTTATCTCCTCGTTGGCTTGCGATGTCGTGACATTTCGCAAGGTAGGATCTGCCATTTTTAATCAAGTTGGAAATAAGTTGCAATCTCTATCATCTTCTAAGTCCTTAGATTCTTACGGACACATATCTCACTAGAAAGGGAGTCCGTGTATACAGCGTCGCTCATGTCATTGATATCCGGGACCCATTGTCGATTATGAAAGTAATTTCCAGAGAATAAATGATTCAAAGAATGGTTATTTATGAATGAAGAATAAAAGAACATTCAAAGATAATTTAAAGCATGAAAAAGAACAACAACAAAAATATTGGTTCAAAAAGATGCATTTTAATGAAATAGTAATTTTTAACACGAGCCTATTTCACAAAAGAGTTCTCATTGCTTCTAGGCTTGAAGCAACCAAAGATATTTCGTACATTACTCTAGGTAAGCTTCCAAATACTATAGGAATTTCTTTCAGATCTCATTGCTCAAAATGCCCCCGTGTTTATGCTTCGCTTTTGGTGCGTCGCCTATCTCCACAACACCTATTTTGATGAATTTTTCCACCAACTTCTTAAAAGTCATGTGCAATTTTCTATTGAGTGTCCTGTAATCCCCGCATGATACTCACACCGGACATTTAGGTTATACCATTTTGGGTATGGAGGTTGCAGTGGTTTTATATAAAAAGGAGCTACAACATGCATATCAAATAAGTTCTGGTATAACTCCATATATGTCATGGGAATAGGAGTGAACGAGGTTTTTCCAACACGCCATTGGATTGGGTTTTTGCTTTGGGGACCAGTGACTGTAACTACCTTCTTTGGTCGGTTTCTTTGTAAACGGCTTCGAATAACCCTTAGTATACCCACTCGTGCTAGCCACATCCTTGTCCTTCCTCTTCGGGGCTTTTGAAGCCCCTTCTCCTTTTTTCTCCGCCTCTGGTAGACCAAAAATAACACGATTGACTTGCTCATTACCAGGGCCCATCGGAGAGTCCAGCAGCACCGAGGTATCAGTCCTATATTGAGATCCAATACTGACAGGTACCACGCGAGAGTGCGCGTCTGGTTGAGTTGGGATATTCATTGGAGAATAAACGATGTCTTCATCATTATCCACATCGTCAGTCGCTAGGTCACTTCTTTTTTCAAGTCCTCCGGCTAGTAACTGAGTTAGTTGGCCCATCATGTTCTTTTGGAAGTCTAGCATTTGCTCTCGCATTTCTTGTTGAATTTGGGTTAATTGCTCTTGCATCTGTATTTGCCTTTGCTCAATCCTCACCAACCTTTGTTCCATGTTTTCCAGGTTAACTGAAACATTTTACCTAATTAGGGTCCTTTTGTAAAGGTCTAATACAAATGAATGCAATGTAATGCGAATGCAATGTAGTACGAATGCATGAATGCAAAGAGGTATCGATTCTGATCAACTTCATTTTAGGAAACTTTATTAGAAAACAAGTTCTTTTACATAAAACAGACTACTATATGCTTTCGTCCCGAGTCCTAAAGGTTTTTGGTTTCCCAAGCAAAGGATCTAGCTCTTGACTATGGTTAAGTCATGCAGCCGTATTTTATGCTTAACATATTCGCTGTAATGCCAAAATCTATAGATGACCAGCTACCTTTCGAATCACACTATTGCTTCCTCACGAGGCAATCTCGACTCTTTAAATTGTTGATCATAAGAATGATGAAGGTCTTCTACTCCTCTCTTGTTTCGAGAAGCTCGATCCATGATTCACAATTGTGTAATCTTTGTTCTAACTTTTCGATCCCACCTTTCATTTCCTTAATCTTGTTCAGGCTTAACTTCAACTCGATTGCAGAGTTATAGCTTCGATGGTAGTGAAGAGGCTGTCTAAGCTTAGCATCAATTCTTCAGAAAAGTATTGATCATTCACTCTAGCTAGTGCCATACCCCGAGGATTCTTCCGCTTCCAAGGCTCATAAAGATTAGAGTTTTCTAGACAAAGAAGAAACTGCGAGCTCCAGACATTTTAGATCGTATCCGTTCGATAGCTTTTCCAATTCTAACCACAGGTGAAAGTCGTCTATTCTGGTTTGTCTCTTTTGGATCTATCTAATCGGGTCAATACAAATTCCTTTCATTTCTTCACACGAATCAAATCCCTTGCAATGTTGTTTGCATCACCACGATGAGCCTAGAAGTTAACAACAGCCTATCCTTCAATCCTAGATGGTTACCAATTTCAACGCCCATTCTTCGGAAAGAAATTTCCATCATTGCCCCTGACAGAGCACGACCTTCAACTTGGGTGAAATTAGTGCTGAAAGAAACACCATAAGAACACAGCATTGGCTCGGCACTATGGCTGCTCCCCTGTGAAGCATAGAATAAAGCTTTCATTCTTTCCTGAGACTTCTGTCTTAACCAAAGAAGCTCTCTAGTTAGCGCTTTGTCGGTTGCAAATACATCAAGGAATGGAGCTCCAAAGGAATATATGTAGGTTGTTTCGGCTCTCCAACATTTAAGCATGGCAAGCCTTACAGAGAAGCGCGACCGTATGTTGCGATGGTCGACAAAATGATTATAGACAGTAATCTCTAGATTCTCAGCTTCACTATTAACTTTTTTCACACTTTTCTCCTTTAATGAAAACAACGGATCTTTGCGCAACTGGTCGCTCAACCTAGTGATCTTGTACTCGTGATTGGATGGACTGACTTTTGTCCTCAGGTTCTTAAAGCTTTGCTTAGCTATGGTCCAGTCCAGGATCCATAGCATTCTGATTGGCGAAGGATCCATAACCGGGCTAGGACGAGTATCAATATTCAGGGAAAGGCCTCTTTGAGTGGCCATGAAATTTGAATGGAAGCCCCTATTGTCAAGGGCACCTCTTCCAATGTCTTGTGAGGTTGTTCTGATTATCTTGAAAGATTGGCAAACCAAAGAGGCATCCTGTTTATGAAAGATGCTATCTTAAAATGACATCTATCACTCTCAATGCTTCTTGAGAGTTTTCGATTCTGTCCGCGCCAAGCATTTTGAGTTGCTCGCATGGGTGTCTATGCAACAAAGTTGATTTGACCGATAAGGCCGTTTAACTCTCTTTTCTGTCTTGCCCACTTGAGTCATCATGGACATCGGTCTTGCATTACCGTTGTTTCATTAGATGTAACATCCTCAAATACAACTATAAATTCATGCTTGTTATTTGGAGGAGTGCCAATAGTAAATAAACTTTTCTCCTTGTCGTAAGCAAAGTCCTTTTCAGCCAATTCAATGTCACAGGTCTCTTGCCCTCTGCCAATCACTTTCCTTCCAACCCCTTTGTCGTCTAAAGGATGACCACCAGATTTTAGCACTGCCACATTTCCTTTTGCTCAAATGGATCCATACCCTTCTAATTGCCTAGGTTCTAACTATCTGACGATCGCATTGTCTTCCATTTTATCAAGGAATCCGTTTTCCATAACCACTTTTCTAACTTTCGAACCGACCGTGAATCGATACCTCTTTAGAAAATGAGATGAATGCACGAAAATAAAATGCAACGAGTCAAGATCGCAAAGTAAAACAAGTGAAAATGAACAAACACCTACCCGGTGACCACTAAGGTTTGATGTAGTTCTATCTAAGGTGGGCTCCTAGGGTTCACTATATGTGGTTTTAGTTCTAGAGTTTGAGGTACTACTGAACCAGATTCCTCGATCCTCACCCATTATAGGCTCATGTGGACCGAGTTTGGTTCGGGGAATACATTTCCTATGGTCGCACTGAGATGAAAATCTCACGAAGACATAGGTACGGATGTATCCCGAGGCGATCCACTATCCCCGCACGGAGGTGAAAACCTCACGAAGGAATAGTTTCTCACTCCCACTTAAAGGTGCGACCACAACGGTCATGCAATGTCTTCATGCACAAGAAAATAGAAATCATGTGCAATGACACAAATGAATGCAACACAAGGATAGTAAAAATTTTTAAATCAAATTTCCAAACTTTCGACAAAGGACAAAAATAATCAATTTACTGGCTGACTCTCTTTTGGGGTCCCCAGTTAGAGTCGCTGGTAAGTCGTCGTAACCATTTTTGAGTTTTGGCAAAAAAACGCAGTCGACGTGGGTTTTGAAAAGATTATAAAAAAGCGGGAGTCGCCACCAATCTTTTTGATGAGGTGTGATCGGGTCACCTTAAAAGTGTTTGTTTTTAATAATCGATTAATTTATCAAAAAACACAATTTTGGTCTACGAAAATCGTAAAATGGGTTCGGGAGTCGGTTACGTGCGAGGAAGGGTTAGCACCCTCGATCGCCCAAAATTGGTACCTAATTGATTATCTAATGTCTTAATGTCGAAAGTTGAAAACTTAAGAATTCAAAATACGATCCCTCTTGTTGTTGAAGAATAAATTTGGATAAATTGGCAATGTATGCCAAGGGGTCGTCTCGTTTTAAGGTGAAGTGTTACATCCAATACTTTAGGACACCACATTTCGACCTTTAAAGTTGAACTTGCCTTTTATTCAAAACTTATGGATTTAATCGAAAGGATATTTTGTTATTTAGAATGGACGAGAAAAGGAAACCCAATACTTTAGGGCATGATTTCTCGAGCTTCTAAATACAGAACATCGCCTTGGTTTTAGAAAATCTTATCTCGGAATAACAAAACACCACATCCAATGCTTTAGGACATGACATTTTGAGTTCCCGAGAATAAGCTTTTTGTTAAAAATGTATTTGTTTTAAAAGGATATTCGGTTATTTAGATTAAACGAGAAGGATCGAAACCCAATACTTTAGGGCACGACCCCTCGAATTTCTAAATACGGAATATTGCCTTTGTAAAAGAATCCATTTTGTGTCGGGAAGAGTTGAGGTAACGCAAGTTTATAGTAAAATGTAAAACGAATTGCAATATCAACGTAGCAAAATGTAAGAAATGAATTACGGTATTAGCAAAGCATATAGAATAAACGCATTAAATACAAATGACAATAATAAAACAAAAATAAAATAAAACCAATAAGTTAAATGATAATAAATAGAAAACAAAAGGATAAACGGCAAGATGAAAGTTTTACAAGAAGGAAAGAAAAGAAAAGAAATAATAATAATGATAATAACGGTGATAATGAAAATAATATTGATATAGTAATATGAGTAGAAATATATATAAAATATGATAAATATATGAGTGAAAGTAGAGGTATATACATAATAATAATATAAGCATAGATATGAACAAAAATTAAATAAATAATAACATTAAACTAAGAAAATAAATATAGATAAAAATACTAATGATAATAATGAGAATAATGAGAATATCAAATAATAGTAAAATAAAGAATAATAATAACAATACATTCATAATAATAATAGTAATAAAGTAGAAAATAATAATACCTTAATAAGAAAATAATAATCTAATAATAATGATAGAAAATATAATAAATAATAGAAAAGGAATAAAACGTCAAAATATAATGATAATAGTAATGTGATAACAATAATAAAATAAAAAGTAATGATGATAATATATTTATAATAATAATAGTAGTAAAAGAAATAATAATAAAATAGATAATAGTAATAAAATGGTAATAATAAAAATAATAATGCAAAAAGTAAGAAATAGTAATAATAAAATAATATTAATAATAAGAATAACATGATTTTTAAAGAAAACAAATAAATAAACTTATTTAGCAAATTAAGGATCAGATTGAGAATAGAATAAAAGTCAAGGGGTTAAAAATGCAACAAATCAAAAAGGGGGCGCCAGGGGACCATAGTGTCGCGCACTTAAACCGATGGGGACCAAGCGGGTGAATAACCCACCCTCGCCGTGCTGCTGGCGTTTCAATCGCCAAGGCGCGGGTCAAATCGGAAATGAGATAAAATAACAGGTAAAATTGCAAAAAGAAAAAAAAAAAGCAAAATAGGGCTTGATCAAATAGCGTCGCAAAAACGGGGGTCGATCGCGCAAATATTCCTTTTAAGGAATATGCGCGCGAAGCTCGTTAACCAAACGGTGCCGTTTTGTCGATGGTCATTAAACCATCTTTATTTCCCCAAAAATCGATTTTAACCTAAAGTTTTTTAAAAAAATCGGTAGCCAACCTTTCCCTTTTTTCTTCTCTCCTCTCTATCTAGCCCGACGATTGGGCTCCTCGGCCGATCTCCGCGCCACCTTCGTGTCGGTGGCCAACGCCACGCGGAGAGGGGTTTAGCCCTGTTCGAACCTGGGCCCTTGAACCACCATGGGCACCAAGGTCGAAGGCTCTCGACCCCCCTTTTCGAATCCAACCCCGACGACGGTGTGAGACCTCCGACTACGCGTTCGGGCGGATTCAGGTAAGGTCCTTTCCCCTTTTTTTTTCGACTTTGTTTTCAAAGATTTGAAGTAGTAAAAATAAAATAAAATCGAAAGTAAATAACAATAGAGAATAAAGAGAAATCGAAAACCTTGATGTTTCAGTTCAGTTTTTTTTTTATTTGCTTTGTATTCTTTTTCTTTTTGAATCCGAAAATCTCCCCCTTCCATTCGGTTTTGGAAATGGTTTTTATAGCCATTGAAATACAATATTTGTACATTCTTTTGCTACAGTTCTGCTTTTGCTTCTGCTTTGCGTGTTTGCAGGTGACTGTATGGTGGCAGAGCAAGTGGCGCGGCGGTGGCAGTGTAGCAGAGGCAAATGGCTAGGGTTTTGTCTTTTCTGGTTTAGTTTGGGCTGCTTAGGGTCTAGTTTAGTTGGGTCTGGTTTGGGTTTCGTAATTGGGCCGGGCAATTTGGGCCTTGTACAAAGAAAATCAAAAGCAGGTGGAGCATCAGATTAATACAGAGTCGACTCCTCAAGCCAGTACAAAAATTGAGAATAGAGTTACTTCTTCACCACAATACTCTATCGCCAAAAATAGAACTAGAAGAGAAATTAAACCTCTAAAGAAGTATGCCGAGGTTGATCTAGTTGCTTATGCTTTAAATGTGGCCGAAGATATAGATGCAAACCAAGAGCCGTCTAATTATTCTGAGGCGGTTAGCTGTGAAGACTCAGAAAAGTGGATGTTTACTATGCAAGAGGAGATGGAATCACTCCATAAAAACAGAACATGGGATCTTGTGAAACTTCCTAAAGGTAAAAAGGTTGTTCATTTGTAAATGGGTGTTTAAAAAGAAAGAAGGGACTCCGGGGAGTTGAAGAACCCGGATATAAAGCAAGGCTTGTTGCAAAAGGTTACACTCAAATTTCAGAGTGGACTTCACGGATGTGTTCTCCCAGGTTGTGAAGCATAGTTTGATTCGAGCTTTGCTTGGTATTGTGGCCATGCATGATTTGGAGCTTGAGTAGTTAGATGTAAAAACGCATTTTTGCATGGAGAACTTGAGGAAGATATTTACATGCAACAACCGAGAGGGTTTTACAGATCTCGAGAAAAAAGAGGACTATGTTTGCTTGTTGAAAAGTCCCTTTACTGGTTTGAAACTTGATCACCAAGACAGTGGTACAAGAGGTTTGATTCTTTTATGACTTCTCATGATTTTAAAAGAAGTAGTTTTGACAACTGTGTTTACTTTAAGAAAAAGCAGTGATGGTTCTTTGTGTGTATCTACTTCTTTATGTTGATGACATGTTGATAGCGACAAAAGATAAATGAGAGATAATAAAGGTCAAAGCCCAACTAAGTGAAGAATTTGAGATGAAAGATTTGGGACCGATAAAGAAGATACTTGGTATGGAGATTCTTAGAGATAGAAAAGCAAGTAAATTGTACCTAAGTCGGAAGGGGGTATATTGAGAAAGTTCTTTGCGAGTTCAATATGCAGAGTGCTAAGCTGTTAGTACTCCTTTAGCAAACCATTTCGGACTTTCATCGGCTTTGTCTCCACAATCGGATGATGAGATTGAGTACATGTCACATGTTCCATACTCTAGTGCGATGGGATCTCTCATGTATGCTATGGTTTGTTCACGTCCGTTTATCATATGCGATCGGTCACGATTAGTAGATACATGGCGAATCCCTTAAAGAACATTGGAAAGCGATTCGATGGATTTTAAGATACTTACGAAGTACTCACGATGTTTGCTTACGCTTGGAAGAACTAGAGATGGAGTCATTGGGTATGTTGATGCTGATTTCTTTGGAGACCTTGATAGAAGAAGACCTCTCACTTTGGTTATGTCTTTACAATCGGAGGTTGTGCAATCAGTTGGAAAGCTACTTTGCAAACTACGATCGCTTTGTCTACCACTTGAAGCGAGTACATGGCGATTCATGAGGCTTGTAAAGAAGCTATTTGGTTGAAGGGACTCTTTAGTGATCTCAATGAAGACCTTCAAATCAAGACAAGATTTTGCGACGGCCGATCAGTGCCATCTTCCTTACAAAAGATCAAATGTTTCATGAGAGAACAAAACACATTGATGTTCGGTATCATTTTGTTCATGATATTATTGCTCGTGGTGATATTATTGTGAGCAAAATTAGTACTCATGAAAATCCTGCAGATATGATGACTAAGTCACTTCCTATAACCAAGTTTGAGCATTGCTTAGACTTGGTTGGTGTTCATTGTTGAAGTTAAACCCTTAAGGGATTTTATGGAAGAGGTGGAGAACTTGTTCGTTGAGAGTTCGCGATGAAGAACTTGTTTATTTAGAATTCGTGTCAAGGTGGAGATTGTTAGAATTAAGTGACTCGAATCCTTATTTAAATAAAATACAATGGTAAAATAAAATAAAAGAAGAATCCCAATAGAACTACACTTCTTTTATTTTATTTTAAATAAAGTTTTTTAAACCTTATTAAACTCCATCTATTGGATATTGATTAGAATAAGGAGTTTCAATCTTACTACACTATTAGAATATGGCTTTACAAGCCTATAAACAGACATAGTCTATTCCTCTTGTAAATTGATTCGAATTCGACATAGTGAATTTTCTTCTCCTCTGCCCGTGGTTTTTTCCCGAAAGGGTTTCCACGTAAAATCTGTATGTTCTTTATTTTTGTTTCTCTTTTCTTTGCGATATATTTGTCATTACCGACATTATTTTTTTCACATACATAATTATAAAATAATTATAAATGCAAATACTTAATATTTAAGTACATAATTTAATAATAACTAAATAAATAAATAAATCAAATTGAGACAATTGTATGGTAATAAATATATACATGTGTAATAAATATATACATACAATTGTAATACATATATGTATTTACTTATTATTTAAGAAATAATAATTATTATGTTATTATAATATTAAATTAATATAATAAACATAAAGAAAATACAAGTGTATGGTATAGACAATGACATGTGTGGTATTTATGTACATATATTTGTACAAATTATATACATTACTTATTATTTAAGAATTATTATTATGTTAAAATATTATTATATTATTATAGTAAAGTAAATAATAATAATAAAACAAAATAAATAAACAAAGACGGAAAGAAGAACAGAAAGTTGAAACGAAAAACAGGGGGAAAAGGGAGAAAAAGAAAGGAGAAAAGAAAGAAGGGAAAATAGGGTTTTTAAAGGTTTGAAGTTTAAGTGGTAAGTCAATTTAATCCCTTTTCTTGTAATTTTTGAGTTTTTAGGATCCTAAAACAAAATACTAATTGATTTATGTTAGGATTTTGAAAGTTAGTGAATTTTTAGATGTAGTTTATGTTGAATTAATTGAAGAATTAGGGGTTAAATTGATAGAATTTCAAGTTAGAATTGAATAAAGGATTGAGTTGTAAAATAAATCAAAAGTTTTAAGTAATAGGAACTAAATTGAAAGAATTTCAAAATTAGGGTTTTATGGTGAAATTAGAGAGTTAAATTTAGTTTTAAGTGATAAATTGAATGAAAAATAAAGAATAAATTGTAAAGAAATAAAGTTAGTATTGGTTAAGGATTAAATTGAAAACTATGCAAGAGTTGAGTATAAATTGAAATGTTCAATATGAAATTGTAGTGTATTGATAAATTTTAATTGTTTTAAATTTTCGTAGCTAACATTGTGCCGGTGACCTCAGTTAAGAAAGGAAAAGAGAAAGTCGACGAGGAGTGATTCAGAAATTACGGTTTGTATTTCTACAACCCGAATTTAATAATTAATTGTTGAATTATTACTTAATATGTATGTTAAGTGCATTGAGGTGAGTATTGATATTAATTTTGTGATATTGAATTGAATTGAATGGAATTGATTTCATGTACATATGTGAATATTTGAATTGGAATAAATATTGGTTGAAATTGAAAAATGAATTTAATTATTAATTGTTGTATTTTGATTAAATATTATGGTAAGTAATTAAGGTGAGAATTATTTGTATTGTGTTTTATAATTGAAATGGATTGATTGGGAATGTGATGAAATTGATATGAATATATGATTATTGTGGAATTTGAATATTTGTTATTGAAAAGTGAATTGAATTGTATTGAATTATGAATTTAAGTGATTAATTAAAATGTGTATTGATTGGAAACTGAAAAGTGAATTGAATACCCCATTAACTGTATCGGGCTGAGTCGGATATAGTTGGCATGCCATAGGATTGGAAGTGTTCAGGGATACTTCGACCTTGAGTCGATGAGGCACTGTAAGTGTTGTATTATTACCTCGGATAATTCCGATGAGGTACTGAGTACCGTACTGTTTTACTTCGGCTTGGCCGATGAGGCACTGAGTGCCGTACTGGTGTGTTTTGGTTGGATCCGTGTATCCGTCAAAGTCCGAGTCTTGTTAATAGGGGTAAACAAATGATTTGGCCAATTGGTTAACAATGAATGATATTGAATATGGATTGGAATGGACAATGAAATGAAATATATAATTGAAATGCATGGAATTGCATGAATCAGAGATTCATGAAATGGATATTGGTTTGAAATTGAATGGTGTATCCTATTGAGAAAAGCTATTGAATAGCAATTATGAAATTGAAATAGTATGATATGAGAATTGAAAGTGTTATGAATGATGCATTTATGAAATTGATTATTTGTTGAATGATTTTGTTTATGTGTGATTATATAAATAAATATTATAAATTCTTGTTTAATAAGTATTCGGATTATAGAAATACCACTGAGTTTATACTCAGCGTACGGTTTGTTTCCTTGCGCAGGTTAGGTAAAGTCCGAACATTGAATCAGCATCCAAGGCCGATCCCGAACTCAAAGTGATGAAGTATGTTTCTTTTTGGTAATGGCATGTACCTAGGATGTCGTTTGTATGTCATTTTGGAAAATGTTTATAATGATGTTATAATATGAAATGGGTTGAATATTTATATATTAACTTATGTGTTATGTTTTAAGCTATTAAGTAATGTATTTTGGTAAAATTTAGTATAAATTTAGGAAAAGCTTAAAGTGATGTTTAATTGAATTGTTTGATTAATATGTGTAAAACAACTAAGAGAATATTTTGATTAGGTCCTTAGACCACACGGGCGTGTGTGCCATACACTTAAGAAATTTTTTGAAATTTCACGAAAAATTCTCTGAATTTCCGATTGAGTCCCAATTTGTTTCTAACGTATATTTTGGGCCTCGAGGGCCCATAGAAGGGACAATATAATTAATTTATGAAGTGTATGTAATTTAATTTGTTTAATGTTTGTATTTGTTCTGAAAAGTCCGGTAATACTTCATAATCTTGTTCTGGAGACGGATAAGGGTTAGGGGTGTTACAAAAGCTTCAAGAACATTAATGGAAAGTTTTCAAAACTTTGACAATATTTCAAAATAGTTTCTAGGCTAGCTAGATTAAGCTACAACGATTTCAAAAACATAAAATTCATGCAAAACTGGTGTGAAATTGACTTACATGCAAGAGCATATGCAAGGCCAAAGCTTCCTTAGCTAACAACAATGGAGTTTTCGGTTGGAAATAGAAAGAAATGGGGAAGATGATATTGGTTTCTTTATGTTTTGTTATTAATACATTAACGTTATTTTAATATGCATTTTTAATCATAAAACTTAATTAATCGAGCATATAACTGACCACTAACTTCTAGACTGACTTAATTACCATTTAAATCCATTCATTATGTTTCTATACTCAATTAACCCTTATAAATTTATAGCGATTGATTTTTGTAGTTTTTACGATATAGTCCTTTTTCTTTAATTAACTAACCAAACATTAAAATTATCGGACTAAATTTCAATATGAAACTATAATGACCTCATAAATATTAAATAAATAATATTTACGAACTCACACGTCAAAATTGTGGTCCTGAAACCACTGTTTTCAACACCATTGAAAACGAGCTGTTACATTACAATAACAAATCGGTTAAGATTATCAAGGGATAAAAAAAATTTAAAATTTTATTTAATTGATTTTGATACTTTGAAATTTAAATTTTTAATATTGAAAAATAAATAAAATTAAAATTTTGACAATGTGATAAACAAGTATAATTTGACATTATTTTTAAATGTATTATTTTAGTTTCTACAACTTTCACTTTAATCTTTATTTTTTTTACCCCAAACAATATTAAAAAAATATATTTTTTCGGGTGACCAAAATCAAAGTATAAACATGGTGTGGCGTGTACAATCAACCGTCGTTAGAGATTTAACGGTTAAGTGACTAAAATAAAAGCATCCTAAGAGTTAGGTGATCACTAGGTAGTTTACCCTTAAATTTTCTTTAAATATCAATCAAATTGATAAAAATGGACAATTTTTAGAACCATTTGAATTTTTTGATAGAATAAAAAAAAACACATTAAAGATGAAAATTATCATGATTATAAATTTTAAGAGGATAAAATAAAAGAATTGGGAGCTTTACAAAAATTTAAAAAATTAATCTAATTGTTAATAAATATATGAATTGAAAAATTTGTTTACTTTGTTAATATTTTTTTTCCAAGCTTAATATTTTACTCAATTTTTTTTAACTTCAAATGAATCTTTAAACTTGGATGAGTGATTTGATATATGGACAATTCTAAATAGAACTAGAAATTCTATTATACGTGAATGTGTGTAGAAACTATATACTTAGAATACACAGTTGTGTTTAAAAATAACATATAATAAATAATAAAATGCATGACTTAAAACTAATTAATAATAACACATGAAAAGATAGATAAATTTGTGAGTAAAATAAAATTTAAACATGTAAATATATCATATTAAGAATACTAAATGGATTGCAGTACAATTGTTCATTCTGGTATTGTCATCCATCTTTAGTTGGTGTCGAGTTAACTTGTGACATCGACTTAATTAACAATATTATCAATATATATGTTGGGGATCGACCTGTATAAACAACGAAATAGAAAAGGCATAAAAGAAAGAACACAAATTTTACGTGAAAAACTCCTCCGAAGAGGATAAAAACCACGGGCAAAGGAGGCATATGCTTAACATTAATGGATTAAACAAAACGAGGGCACAATGAGAATACAAAACCTAAGCCTCGAATACAAAGCTCACACCCAAAGCTCTCACAAAATAGGTTTCACAAAATTCTCTCAAACTCTCACCAAAACTCCATATGCGACTATATCTTGCCGCTCTTAAAGAAAAGCTTTTGTTGATTGGCGTGTCTAAAAGCTTTTGTTGATTGGCGTGCCTAAATCAGTGTTACAAAGGCCCTTTAAATAGGCTCAATACTGAGGGTTAAAATGACTAAAATAACCCTGAAGTAATCAGAGTCCAACTGGGAGAAGAAGTCTTGTTGAGCTATGCAAAACGTGGCTACATAACATCATGAATCGTTGTGACGTACCGACTCTCCTCGTCGCCACGTCCATTTCCAAAAACCGTCGTGTTATCCTGACGTAAGGAACCTCCTTGTCTTGATGTCGGACCTATTTTGGCCATTTTTTGGTTGCTCATCAATTCTCGTCTAAAGTGTCTACAAGGCAAACCCCACAAACCTCCACATTGACTCGTATTTATCATGCCTCCTTTTTCATGCCCCATCACTGGCCCAACTCAAATTTTACAGAATGTCAACTGAATCTAAACTGTGCTCGAACTTAGAAACTGAAAGATTCCTAATCTTCAAATCAAGGTTGTAAAATTTAACGAGGGCTAGTAATACCCAAACAGGAGAGAAAACAACAACTCTCTCCACCTGAATGTAACCCTCTGCGACCAACCTTGCTTTAAACACTCTGTGAACCATTCGAGTCCTAAAGACCAAAAGGGGATAAGATTCTTCTCTAAATCAGCTACATGATTGGCATCTGACACGACTTGATGGTCACTAAACTAACTATAAATACGACAAAGGCAAGCGCACCTATCGAACAATAGTATAGCTATGGTGAGTAGAGAATATCGTATCCACGGGGATTAAAAGTATTAGTAATTACTATTTTTCGATTATTTAGCCGACAATTTGGGGTGGTGTGTTTTAATCTAAATTTAACTACTAATTTAACTAAGAACACAACAAAGAATGAATCAAGGAAATAATCGAATATTAACCAATGAGATAGACAATACCCAGGAAAGAATCCACCTAGACTTCACCTATTATTATGAATATGAATTAAACGATTTATTCACTTGTGTCTTGATCCGTAGAAATCCTTAAATTATGTTAATATCTCTTTCCAGAGTAAGAACAACTAACTCTAGGTTGATTAATTGAAATCTCTTTCTAATTAAAACCCCTATCGTTGCATTAACTCGATCTATGGATTCCCCTATTAGATTTGACTCTAATCCGGTAGATTTATGTTGTCCTATTTCTAGGATTGCATACAACTCCACTAAATTATGCTAGATTTACTCTTAAACAGGACCTTTTGCTCCACTGAATTAAGCACATTAAACATGAATTAATATCCCTGTAACACCCTAAACCCGGCCTAAAAGTTTAGATCGAATTCAGGATGCTACATTGGTCACCGAAGTAATCGTGAGAAAATTCTACAAAACCAGTTGACATTAATTCCATTTCTGAAACCATTCATATCTTTACAAACCAAAAACATTTAATCATTCAAAATCCATTCAATAAGGTTACCGTTAAGTCTGATAAATGATCAGAATAAATGTACGAATGAAAATCTGAAGTGGAAACTGTACCACAGTCTTATAAAACCTTACAACCAAAACAAGATAATCGTAATATAATTTAGAAAGTAGAACCAAAATAAGCTTTTGAAACCATGACCGTCCGAGACCTCCGCATACCGAGTCCAGCGTCAGAATTCAGAGGGGTACCTGAAAGGGGAAACAGAAGAGGGGGTGAGCTACTCGAGCTTAGTGTGAGATCAAAACCGTCTAACTACAAAATTAGATAAAAAAAACTAGAAAACAGTTCAAAAGCAGAACATACTTACAGCACTATACAAATCCAGATGGTAGGCTCGAAATAGAAGTTCCGACAGTTATTACAATTCGAGCCACAACAACTCACAAACAGTCACAAGTACTATCAGTCAGACAAAACATTCAGAGTTCATGAAGTGCACACAGACATAGGTACTTTTCAGTCAATCAGTACAGTCAGACCAATGCGTATGAATGCTGTTCAGTTATAAAACCCACCCATCCAGCCAACACACCTCTCCGACCCCCATCACTCCACATAAGAGCTGTTCGAGCTCATCCAGACCAACTCAAATTTTACAGAATGTCAACTGAATCTAAACTGTGCTCGAACTTAGAAACTGAAAGATTCTTAATCTTCAAATCAAGGTTGTAAAATTTAACGAGGGCTAGTAATACCCAAACAGGAGAGAAAACAACAACTCTCTCCACCTGAATGTAACCCTCTGCGACCAACCTTGCCTTAAACACTCTGTGAACCATTCGAGTCCTAAAGACCAAAAGGGGATAAGATTCTTCTCTAAATCAGCTACATGATTGGCATCTGACACGACTTGATGGTCACTAAACTAACTATAAATACGACAAAGGCAAGCGCACCTATCGAACAATAGTATAGCTATGGTGAGTAGAGAATATCGTATCCACGGGGATTAAAAGTATTAGTAATTACTATTTTTCTATTATTTAGCCGACAATTTGGGGTGGTGTGTTTTAATCTAAATTTAACTACTAATTTAACTAAGAACACAACAAAGAATGAATCAAGGAAATAATCGAATATTAACCAATGAGATAGACAATACCGTGAAAGAATCCACCTAGACTTCACCTATTATTATGAATATGAATTAAACGATTTATTCACTTGTGTCTTGATCCGTAGAAATCCTTAAATTATGTTAATATCTCTTTCTAGAGTAAGAACAACTAACTCTAGGTTGATTAATTGAAATCTCTTTCTAATTAAAACCCCTATCGTTGCATTAACTCGATCTATGGATTCCCCTATTAGATTTGACTCTAATCCGGTAGATTTATGTTGTCCTATTTCTAGGATTGCATACAACTCCACTCAATTATGCTAGATTTACTCTTAAACAGGAACTTTTGCTCCACTGAATTAAGCACATTAAACATGAATTAATATCCCTGTAACACCCTAAACCCGGCCTAAGAGTTTAGATCGAATTCAAGATGCTACATTGGTCACCGAAGTAATCGTGAGAAAATTTTACAAAACCAGTTGACCTTAATTCCATTTCTGAAACCATTCATATCTTTACGAACCAAAAACATTTAATCATTCAAAATCCATTCAATAAGGTTACCGTTAAGTCTGATAAATAATCAGAATAAATGTACGAATGAAAACCTGAAGTGGAAACTGTACCACAGTCTTATAAAACCTTACAGCTCGAAAATAGTATAATCAGAATATAATTTAGAAAGTAGAACCGAAATAAGCTTTTGAAACCATGACCGTCCGAGACCTCCGCATACCGAGTCCAGCGTCAGAATTTAGAGGGGTACCTGAAAGGGGAAACAGAAGAGGGGGTGAGCTACTCGAGCTTAGTGTGAGATCAAAACCGTCTAACTACAAAATCAGATAAAAAAAACTAGAAAATAGTTCAAAAGCAGAACATACTTACAGCACTATACAAATCCAGATGGTAGGCTCGAAATAGAAGTTCCGACAGTTATTACAATTCGAGCCACAACAACTCACAAACAGTCACAAGTACTATCAGTCAGACAAAACATTCAGAGTTCATGAAGTGCACACAGACATAGGTACTTTTCACCAATCAATCGATGCATCGGACCAATGCGTATGAATGTCGCTTTGTTCGATTATAAAACCCACCCATCCAGCCAACACACCTCTCCGACCCCCATCACTCCACATAAGAGCTGTTTGAGCTCATCCAACCAATCACACCACATAGGACCTTGTAAAGCCCATCCAACCCTGCACTCCAATAATGTCCACGACCCTCAGGGTATTGGGACTGCCCTCGACCCTCTGGGTATTGGGGCTAACAGTAAGTTGTACGGTGCCATGCGGTAAACCACGATACAGACATGCAGTATGAACTACCAGATTGGATAGTGGGAATACGCAATAAAGCTGACGTAAATGCGGTACAGTGCAATGCGGTAAACCGCTATACCAGTAAATTGCAGTTAAACTGCCAGTTCAGATAAATATACACAGCAAGGCTGACGTAAATGCGGTACAGTGTAATGTGGTAATCCACTATCAGCATAGTCCACGACCCTCAGGGTATTGGGACTACCCACGACCCTCTGGGTATTAGGGCGTTCGGCAAGAAGATAAACTGCCAGCTCAGTTCAGTCACAGTCTTCTTTATCTTAAAAATCCCGCCCAAAAACATTATATGCATATGTATGTGTGCAAACAAATGAAAAAAATCATAGTACAAGGTTACAGAAAGTCATTCAGAGACAAAACTCACATCCAGTTAGTCAGAATTAGAAATGTGAATACTCATCTACCCAAATTAAGATTCAATGGCAATGTAACCTCGTAGAATAGTGACGCCTAATCAGACAATCAGACAGAACCATATTGCACACACACACACCCCGTCAACAGGGTTCAGAATTAAACATGTTACGCAACCAATCACGAATGTCACCTAAATCGAAGTCAGAACAGAGTCATAATTACCCTTACTAAAGCTTAGCCAAGGGTTGAAACACACAGAGTCACAATTACAATTAAATTGACCTAAAATCAATATTTGATGAGATAGGGCCATATGCCCGTGTACCCCGTCCATGTGGGATAATCCAAGCCGTGTAGGGATCCAAACGCCCGTGTGAAGGGAGGTACACAGCCGTGTGACAGAGGCACACGCACGTGTAAAGCAAGTACACGGCCGTGTGAACAGGCCGTGTAACTCATTGTCCAGTTCCGCAAAAATCAAGTGCAGGACAAACACGGCCGTGTGTCCCGAAACACACGCCCGTGTGGGATCCCTAAATCCCCAAATCAGTCACACGATCGTGTGGCCAAGCTGTGTGACACCAAAGCTCAGAATCCCTAATTCTAAAACCCACACGCCCTTGTGTCCAAGGGACACGGCCATGTGAAAATCGACAAACAAATCGGCCACACGACCGTATGGCCAGGCCGTGTGGCACTCAATTCAGCCTGAAAACCCTAACGTCCAATTTCACACGGCTGTGTGAGTCGACATACACCCGTGTGGCCGTCAGAATAGTCACGAAACCACCCTTAAACAGCCCCGAAAACGTCACTTTAGCCACCAAATACGTCCCCAACCTTAGCAACATAAAAAATATATCAGAAAATGGAGTATCACACTCCCTTTCAGCCATCAAAACTCCAAAACCAAGGAGTTAAAGCACTCTCTCGAAAAGTCGAAACTATTACTTGCAAAACAAAAGAAAAGTAGTCAAGGTTCGAATCCTACACCTGATTCGACGATGGAGAAGCGAGAATCCTCGAAGTATGCACAGCGAAACCGTTTTCTAAAAGAACGGAAGAAAAATCAAAGCAAAACGCAAAAAGCAAAAAGGAAAGAAAAATGGAAAAGAACGTCCAGCCAAAAGAAAAATAAAAATAAAAAAAAACATTGAATATTTAAAAATATAAAATTAAAACAAAACAAAACAAATTGCCTCTCTAAAATGCACACACCAAGATTCGAACCCAAAACCCAGAGGCACACTAACACTCATCCAACCACTAGACCAACAGGCCTATTCTGTCACTAAGTTGCACGACTAAACACATATGTACAGCCTCCTCACTGTCCCTATGCTCAAATCTCAAAACTTCTAGGCCCAAAAATTCGGGGTGTTACAATCCCAAAAATATTAAAACAAGAAATAAGCATACATAATTGAGAACAAGAATCAAGTATTTATCGCGTAAAAATAGAAATTAAATAAAATGATTCATCATAGATTTCATATTCCCTAGGTATCTAGGGAATTAGTTCATAATCCTGAGTAGAAACATTTCAAAATTAGAATAACAACAAGACATAAAGACATTAAATAAAACTTCGAAAAAATTAAAGGAGATCTTCAATCTTGATGGAGATCCGCTTCCGAGTTGGTTCCGATGGCATTCTTCGAGTGTTTTCTTCGATCTTCTCTGGTTACCCCATTATGTCTTCTTTTAATGGGTATTTATTGACTTAAAAATGCTCAAAAACCTTAAAAATTAGGTTTTTCTGCATATTTGGGAAGTAGGGTGCGAAATCGACACGGGCTGGCACATGGGTGTTTGTCTAGCCCGTATGAAAATGCACAGGCCGTGTGGATCCTGAAAACAGCCCTTTTTTGCCTGATTTTGGCTCGTTTTTCGCTCATTTCACTCCCAAATGCTCTCATAAGTATAGAAACATGAATTTAAAGGATTAGGAGCATCAAATTCAATCATTTGCATAATTAATCATCCAAAAACGCATTAAGAATGAGATTAAAATATGTTAATTTTATAGCTTATCACGACTCCACCTTTAATCGAATTATATGTGGAGAACAATGAATCATTACCCTTGTGCTCGACCACATCAGCTACCTCTGTAATTATCCAAAACTACCAGAAACTGAAATTTGTGATCCCGTTGAACTTCTCGATATCCAAAATTCGTTGTTGTGTCACTGAACGAGTTGATCTGCGAAATATGAACCAAGCTCTGATACCAATTTGTTGGGGATCGACCCGTATAAACAACGAAATAGAAAAGATAAAGAAGAAAGAATACAAATTTTACGTGAAACTCCTCTGAAGAGGATAAAAATCACAGATAAATGAGGCATTTGCTTAACATTAATGGAGAAAACAAAACAAGAGTACAATGAGAATACAAAATCCAAGCCCCGAATACAAAGCTCTCACAAAAGGGGTTTCACAAAATTCTCTCAAACTATCACTAAAACTTCATATGCGACCACATCGTGTCGCCCTAAAAAAAAGCCCTTGTTGATTGGCATGTCTAAATCATGGTTACAAAGGCCCTTTAATTAGGCTCAAGACTAAGGGCTAAAATGACTAAAATAAACCTGAAGTAATCAGAGTCCAACTGGGAGAAAAAGTCCTGTTGAGTTGTACAAAATGTGGCTGCATAACACCAAGAATCATGGTGACGTGCCAGCTCTCCTAGTCACGATGTTGTTGCCATGCCCATTGCCAAAAACCGTCCTGTCGTCCCGACGTCAGGCCTGTTTTGGCCCTTTTTCGGTTGCTCGTCGATTCTCGTCTAAGGTGCCTGCAACGTGTCCGATAAATGCGAGGCACACCCTATAATATAGTTTATGAAAGTAATATAGTATGCATAATAAAATTAAAATGTACAAAAGAAATTAAAATAAAATTTTGGTTGAGTGGTAAAACTAAAATTTTATCAATGCAAACGGTATTAGTTCAAATCTCACGACATCCAACTTTTTTATTGACTTCTTCTAAAATAAAAAGATTAAAGTACCCTCGAATGATATAACATATTTTAATTATAGAATAACATTTTCGTAATTTCTTTAATCAAATTGGTGCTCAGATAATTCGTGACATTAACTTAGTAAAAGGTTAAAATAATAATATATATTATATTATAATAATAAGGAAAAGTAATGCAAGAGAAACTTCTTCTTCAGGTGGGATGAGATTAAATTGCTCATGAATCGGGCTACTCGGTCAGGTTCGAAGGCCCGCCCGAAAAATAAGAGGATTTGGACAAAATACGAGGCCGGGAAAATGGGCTTGGGTAAAATTCAAGGCTTGTTTTTTATATGGGTCAGGCCTTAGGCAAGATTTTTTTGGCTCGAGCACAATTCAGTCCAAATATATTATTTTATAAAAAATTATATATATTAAATTATTTATATTTATATTTATATTTATATTAAATCACTAACCCAATAACAATTAAACCCGTTACCTAAAACCTAAAAAAAATTACCCAACTAAATAACTCAACCCAAAATATAAAATTTTAAAAATTTTATTTAACACAATAAAATATTTATTATATTTATTTGTGTTTTTTAAATATAATAAAACATTTATTATACTTATAGTAATTTTTTTTAATATAAATACTTTTTAATATATTTGTAATGTGTTAGAATATTTTTATTTTAGCGTTTTTTAGTGCATTTAGTGTGTTATATCTTTTAAAAAAAATTATTTTTAAATAAAAATTAATCTAAAAAAATCAAATATGAGCAGGTAAGGTCGAGTTTACTTTTCTTAAAATAGGTCAAATTTAGAAGAAAAAAATTTTATTTTTTAGATTAAACTGAACTTAAATTTAAAAAATTGATCTAAATACCTTACATGAGTTTGATCCTATCCGAACTCAGCCTGAATAGGGCGATGAGCAACTCTAGGTGGGATGCATGTGGCCTATATAATAGATAATTTACATGGTTATTATATTTGGATTAAATTTGATTTATTTGAATATAATAATTGGTTTAGTTGGTCTTTTCAGCGATTTAGCTTTGACCCCCAAAAAAATTGTCAAATGCTTGGAGGCTACGAACAAAAATTAAAATTTGCACTTCATTTAAAAGACAACAGTCCAATGCTATATTGTGTTTTGTTGGTTAATAAATTATAATAATTGTGATTTTTTTCAAACTTTAATAAAAGTGGATCAGATTCACTGCATTGACCCTTGGAATTGAATTGTCTACTTTTCCCATTTTTTTAACTTTGATTCAAACCAGATTAATGAGCTCACCCAACACGGTTGAATTCTAAAATAGGTCCCTCACTCAACTTATCAATGTACATTATTGTTCTTTTTTGGAATTAATTTGGGTTTCAATCAATTTTAAATTTAAATTTATTTCAAGTTTAGATAAGTTAGATCTGAAGATTTGACTTTTATAGGTTTAAATCGTTTTAAGTTTTAATGACTTTAGGTTCGAATTATTTTGAGGTTACTAAATCGATTCATTTTGATTTTGAATTGTTTTAAACTCAAATCGATTCTGATTCTATCAATTAAGATGGATTAAATTCAAATCCGAATTAATCAGAATTCGGAGGACTAATATTAAGTATGAAACAAAAGGGTTAGCTATTCAACTTGAGCAACAAAAATCTATGCTTATTTCGCCATTGGTCATTGAAAACTATGGGTGATTATGCTAAGCGCGTAGTGTAGTTGTAAACCAGCCACTGTGCCTCCATTGCTATCATTGATCCCTGTTGTTAAAGTCCTGATAGGATGAATTTTATTTGTTCGTCATAATATTATATTGTTATCCACCTCTATTCAATCAAAGTGACTTCAATAAAATTTCGATTTCAAATCTTGTAAATAAAAAAAAAATAGCATTAAAAAACTTTGACCCATTTTAGGAATCTCACTTTTAACTCTAAATTTAAAAAGATCCGAAAGAAAAAAGAAAAATCCCATTTTCAAATATAAAATTGTAAAGGATCCCAACCCAAGATTCCAAACAAGAAAGACAGGGAACCAGTGGCTTTAGATGATTGGTCAACAAAAAGTATTAGGTAAACAAATGAATTATTAAACAAATAATTTTCTCGAGAAAATATCAGAAAAATCAAACAGGTATTGTTGAGAACTTCACGGGAGTTTTATTCACAAAGTGGGGCAAAAGTAAATTTCGTTGATTTTTCAATCGAAAAAACAGAACACAAAAAGACAATGTTAAATGGTAGGGTTGGGTCATTCATATGAAGGGGGGAGGAGACTGCATAAAATTCAGTCTGCCCCACGTTCTCGATGTAAAAAGGACAACTTTGCGTTCCCACTTGGCTGAAAGCTTAAGTCAAATTGTCTTGCGCATTAAGCAACTTTTTAACTAATGGTCTAATTTGTTTTTTAGTCCCTGAAATTTGGGATTTAATACTTTCATTTTAATTCGACGTCATTTAATCTCTCTAATGATAACACCCTTGGTTTCTACTGTTGAAGTGAAGATTTTTTTTAGCATTTGATTAACATGATTAATTAAATTTTCAGGTGTCAATTACAAGTCCAAATAACAAATAAAAATAACATTAATATGTTAACAGTAAACGACTATGATGGTATGAATATCAACCTATTAATAACATTATAAAAGATGAAAAATTAGATTAAATTTTTAATTGCAACATAGAATTTAGTCTTTTATATGAATGAGCTTATCCTGTATCCAAAAAGGAAAAAATTCAATATAAGTACAAATATAATCACAAATAATATTCGTATAAATAATTATAATCAAAATAAACAATTACAAAAGCACAATCAAAGTGAAATTAAAATATATCCGAATTTGAACTAAAATAAATCTGAACAAGATATGCTACACCAAACTAGACTCGAACCTAAAATCTCAAAAATCGGTTTTAATTAAAAAAAATTAATTCTAGACTCCGGGTCCAGTTAAAAATCTGTTAATAAAAGGGTGAGTTGTAGTGGCGGCTGCTCTGTCATCAACTGTAGTTTCTGGGAAGTTTCAATTAGGACAGCGCAACACTTGAATAAGCTTGACCTTTATAAAGTGAAGGGCATATTCTTCTAACTATGGAACAATCCAGGTTTTCTGCTTACCTCCTTTGACTACTTTTCTTCACCACTTTCTGGGTTTCCTTTCTTCTTTGTTTCATATATCATTTCTGGTTTCCTTCAATTCCTTCATTTTTATCACTCTTTCAATAATCACTTTCTCAGCCAATTAAGTTTCTATGGATACTACCCTTTTCCAAGATTTTCCCAGTTCCATGTATGGGTTCAAATTCGATCATGGAGCAGTCCCAGTATATTCAAATCACGACTTCGTCAATAATAATAATGGGTTTATTAAAGATAGTCCTCCACAGGTTGTTCCGAGTCCAGACTCACCTGTTGAGTCAGGGACAACAACGAATTCAGAGGCACATCCCCTTGACAACATCCCTTTTGCCAATGAGATGCTCAAGTACATAAATGAGATGTTAATGGAAGAAGACATGGAAGAAAAGACCTGTATGTTGCAGGATTGCTTAGCTCTCCAAGCCGCTGAAAAATCATTCTATGAAGTCCTTGGCCATGAATATCCACTTTCAACGGATCCCATCCCTGCATATACAGATCAAAATGGTGGTAGTCCAGGTGATTTCAACTCCTCTTTGATCCAAACATCTCTTGTTGATTCTCTTGAAAGGACCTCTTTGTTCCCAGATTTACAAAGGGGGATCCCCCCATCAATAGAGCCTTCTGGCAGCAGCTTATTAGGGTCAAAGGGAAGGAAAAATTATGAACGAGGAGATGTTGATGACTTGGAACAAGGTAGGAGCAACAAGCAATCTGCTGTTTCCCTTGAAGATTCAGAGCAAACAGATATGTTTGATGATGTACTGCTTTGCAAAGGTGAAAACGAGGATGATCCAAGGTGTTCTCTTAATGAGAGACCGCAACATGTTTGGCCGCAGAAATGGACATCCAAAGGTGGAACAGCACGCAGGAAGAACGGCAAGAAAAGTGAGGTGGTCGATCTGTGGAGTCTCCTCACTCAATGTGCACAAGCTGTGGCCATTAATGACCAAAGGACCGCAAATGAGCTGTTGAAACAAATAAGTCAAAACTCTTCTACAACTGGAGACGGAACCCAAAGATTGGCTCATTACTTTGCGGATGCACTTAAGACACGTTTGGCTGGGATGGGGGCACCATCGTATTCACCGTTGGTAAGCAATAGGACATCAGCTGCTGATATCTTAAAAGCTTACAGAGTTCTTGTTTTAGCTTGCCCTTTTAAGAAAATGATGCATTTCTACGCGAATAAGAAGATAATGAAGGTTGCAGAAAAAGCAACCACACTCCACATTGTTGATTTTGGCATTTGTTATGGTTTTCAATGGCCTTGCCTCATACAGCGTCTCTCAGCAAGAGTTGGTGGACCTCCCAAGCTTCGTATTACCGGCATCGAGTTCCCACAACCGGGATTCCGACCAGCTGAAAGGGTTGAAGAGACCGGACGTCGCTTGAAAAGATATTGTGAGAGATTCAAAGTCCCATTTGAGTACAACGTGATAGCAAAGAAATGGGAAACCATCCAACTGGAAGAACTAAAGATCAAGAAAGATGAAGTTGTCATCGTGAACTGCATGTATCGGCTAAAGAACCTCCCCGATGACACACTGTCATCAACCAGTGCGAGAGACATTGTTCTGAAACTGATCAGAAGCATCAACCCAGAGTTTTTCATCCATGGGATTTCAAATGGGACTTATAATGCTCCCTTCTTTGTCACAAGGTTCCGGGAGGCACTCTTCCATTTCTCAGCTATGTTTGATATATTTGAGGCAAATGTGCCTCGGGATGATCCACAAAGGATGATGTTTGAGAGGGAAGTAATTGGGAGGGACATAATGAATGTTGTTGCATGTGAGGGAATTGAGAGGGTTGAAAGGCCAGAGACATACAAGCAATGGCAGGCTAGGACACTGAGGGCAGGGTTCAAGCAGATCCCATTGGATCAGGAGCTTGTGAAGAAAGTGACAAATATGGTCCAATCCAATTATCATAGGGATTTTATCATAGATGTGGATGGCCGCTGGATGCTGCAGGGATGGAAGGGGAGAGTTATTTTTGCCCTTTCATGTTGGAAACCTGTGAAGAATTAAATGTCATGAGGAACTATAGGGAGCAAATTGCAGATTAGTTTAGATTATTCAGTAGACTGAGACTCACTATCCTATTTGATGTAAATATAGAGTCCTAGAAGTAAAGATTTCATGTGTGTTGATTGTTAAAGCTCATCATTACCAATATACTACTTCGAATGAATTCAATTGCATTCAGAATAAGCATGTAAATGACTAACCCTTTGCTTTTCTTGGTCTCCTGGAAATGGAAAGCTGTCTCCAGAGGCAGTGTTTCATATAAGCACACACCGAAAGGTTCCTGGGGCTGCAAATGCAACGTCATTTCAAGGAAACACTCAGCATATCTAACAGCAACCTGGATTCACAATAGCTTCATCATTTCTCTCATAACATTGTTCATTATCAGATGCAGGTATAGAATAATAGTATACTTTGATACAGCGGTCTGATATCCAGCTCCCAGCCAAGAGAAAGGGATGGAGAGATGATATAGGATGGCTCACTATTGCAGTTATTCAGCTGTTAGAAAGAATTTAATAGACGGAAACTGAAAAACTTCAATGTAAAACACATATTAGACTGAAGACAAATTCTACTAGAACCACATTTATTCACTATTTAGTATTCTGAAGAAGTATACAGGTATTCACAAGAGAGCAAATTCAACACAAGCAGAATGCAACTGGAAGTTCATTCAAGTTGTTTGTCATAATAAATTTACATTTCATTCAAGTTGTTTGTCATAATAAATTTACATTCCAGGCAACTACTTCAGCTATCCATAAGAGCTGACATGCACATCGGAGGATAGGGGTAAAGAAAGAGCAAATTAACTTAAAGGAACAACAATTGGAAGTTATAAAGGCTGAGCTTCCATAATTTCATAATAAGGCTACATATTCAACTGCAGGAACCTGAAAACTTATGTTAACGGACTGAAATGGTGAAGAACATTTCCCAACTATGATCACCTAGGAGACTTTGGTCACCTGAGAACATTTCAATCCAGCTTCTCACGCTCTGACTGCTTCTTGGAGGCTTTACTAGTGCTTGGTGACGATTGAACTCCATGATCTCTTTTTGGTGATTTATGTGGTTCAGAATCCATTTCAGATTGTTTTCTCTTAAGGTCTCCACTATCTGTGGATTCTGTGCAGACCTTCGAGCAGTTAGCCGCTTCGGATACAGATCCATTTTCACTGTCCCCCAATTCAAGGACAAAAGGTCAGATAGAAAACATGCATCTTGTGCAAACATGTGTTCAATTCAACTTACCCTACAATCTGAAGCAAAGTTGCACGCAAGTCTTATAGCATTCCCATCTCAACATCCCCATATTTCTTACATTCAATGTCCCTTGGTATTACGAAACATCGGATTTTCCTTTCAAAATTTATCTTTCCGATTAAAATCTTTCATTTCTTAATACCATTTTGTAGTTCCAACACAAATTACATAATAATTTTCAAAAGCTTTAAGGACAAAACCAGAACAATAAAATAAGATCTGCTCAACTAAAAAAAAAAAAAACCCACCTAGATAAAGTTCTTCCACCAGAGGCATTTGGCCGACACGCATTTGATGCTTCTTCATTTAGTTTCTATGAAGACAAGGCTTTCTTATGAGAGCAGAAGCAACTCAAGATCACAGAAAGAGAATAATCATTGGGAAAAATTCGAAAGCCGCTTGACCTTTATAGTTTATACTCACATCAATAGAAGGATTGAAACTAAGAAATGACATCCGTCCAACAACTGCTCCTGGACGGGGATCCCCTTCCATAATGACCACACTGAATGCATGCAAATACAAATAGGAATTAAACAACTTGAAATAGGGAAAAAATTTGAAGCAAATAACTAGATCTCACAAGTAGTTACATCCTAGCAAATTTATCTATCATGTATCCCTCTTATATTTTTCATACTACAAGTAAACAATTCGGCTTTCTGCAGGTTGAGGGGAATCAAGCTTGACCAATATACTGAAGGCAACAATTGACAAAATGCTCTTAGCCCTCTAAATTACTATTTGAAAACTAAAGAAAAACCAAAACCACCATTGCTCTATTTCAATGATTCAACTCCTAGTAAACCAAAAAGCATATGGTCTGTTACTTCTCTCTAACCTTATAATATAAGTACATGTTACAAAATAGGTAGCACCATAATGTCAAAAGGTTCATAGCTTACCAGAACTGAAATCTAACAAGCACTGAAGAAAAATAATTGCTCAATACACTTCATATATTAAAAGATCATTAAAAAACAGAGCTGGAAAATTGTACCATTTTCTAGTAATAGCACTACTATCTTCAGGTTTAACCTCTTCTTTCTTAACTTTATCCTCTCTCTGAGCAGCCCTTTGCATGAACTATTAAAGGCATTAAATAAAATAGAAACAAAATTCATATAAGTTGCAGTTCCCAGTTTATTTTTCAAATTGAAAAAAAAAAAAACCAAAATAAAGGAAAATCAAATGAACAAAATTAATATAAGGCCATAATCCATATAAGGAGCTCAAGAAACTTTTTTCAATATAAATTCAAAGGAAAATAAACAAAATAATGAATACCCATATAAAATTAAAGCGAAAACCAGCTCAAACCTCAAGTCGGTATAAACTCAAGGAAGAAAGCAAGAATATTTTTTGTACTGCAAGCTTACCTTCAAGCCCCTCAAAGTACTCGAGAGCTCTCGTTTCGCCATTTTAACAGCTAAACTTTCCTCCCGAAAAATACACTGTTAAAAATACTGAATTGAATCAATTTTCTGGTTATATTTCTTAACTCTTAATTAGGGGAAAACACTATCACCAAAAAGAAATTAGGGGGAAACACAATTTTATTTGGATTTGTTTTGTTTCTTTATTTAGGGCATCCAACAGATCCTTATTTGGGGTAAATATTCCATATATACTAAAAAATTAAATTATTTACGAAAATAGATCAGTTTGAAGAATATTTACGGAAAAGAGTTATTTCCTCCAAAAACGCCGCCCACGCCAGCGTTTTTGGGGAAATAACAACAAATACGCGCTTTTTCGAGGACGCTGCTTTGTGCCACCTCGAAAAGCGCGCTCGAGTAAACGCGCGCTTTTTCTTTGAGGTGGCACAAAGCGCGCCTGTCTCGGGCTTTCTCTACTGAGTCCAAAACTCAACGGCCATTTTTGACCCGTTGGCCCAAATGAGTCAAAAAAAGTATAAAAACCCCAACCCTTTATTTTTTCACACTTCAATCATTTCTCAATTTTCTCTCAATTTTCTCTCAAAGTCCTTGAAATTTACGCTTAAATTTCAAAATAGTCCTTACTATTTACTGAAAAAGCCCTTTATAATTTTTGTAATATATTTTTTTGGAAATTTTATTAAAATTTTTATCGGATTACAATGGTAGGGAATTACTTCGCCTAGACAACAACCACATCTCCGTCGAGCAAATGAAAATGGTAAGTTTTAATTTTTAATTTTTCAATATGATTAATTTTTTTCAATTATGCAATTTTAATTAATTTTTAATTTTATAATTTTTAAATAGTCTCAGAGATCGGGTGTTGGAATGTTATATTCGCAACATGCATGGTCCCCATCGCCGTTGATCGAGAATTACTCGCGGAAGCGGGTTTTTGGCACGTGGCCACGATAGGCCGGGGGTTTAAGTTGGAGTCGCCTTTAATCAGCGTGTTGATAGAGAGGTGGAGACCCGAGACGCACACTTTCCATCCGCCATGCGGAGAGTGTACCATCACTCTAGAAGATGTGCGATTGCGATTGGGATTATCGGTGGGCGGGCCCAGAGTCACCGGTCCGCAACATCTACCGATTGGATGGCCGTGATGCTCACGAGCTTCTAGGTGCCATTCCGGATAAGATTCAAGGAGCTCGGATCGATATGGCCTGGTTACGAGACACATTCCCGGAGCCGAACGAGGGTTCGACCGAAGTAGAAAGAATACGGTATGCTCGGGCATACATTCTTCGATAATTGGAGGTCGTTGTCGATGCCGACCTCTCTAGAAACCTCGTCCACGAGATGGCTCCTCAAACTTGTTGATTTGAGCGCAGCCGTGAATTGAGTTGGGGTCTATCGTGCTATCGAGGTTGTACCGGAGATGTGCGGGGCGACGCGGCCGAGTAAAGTAAAAATCGGAGGTTGCCTATCACTCCTGTAGCAAAAGAGCGTCCACGTGGGAGCTATTTTCAGTACTCCTGCGGCGATGCACCCTACCGGAAGCGTTTTTGCCATCGCTTGTTTGTTGAAACGTCTTCTCAAAATTATTTTGCCGGAGACTCACCACACGAAAATTCAATTAATTTTTTCCCTAGCCCAAAAATTCAATTAATTTTTCATACGTAAGTAAGTGGACGGAAAGGGAGGGTAAAAAGCAGCGTCCGCGTCGGTAGCGTTTTCTGAGTTATTCAAGAAGAAAGCGCCCCGAGAGATCTTTGTGCCACCTCGCAAAGCGCGCTTACGCGGGCGCGCTTTTGCTGAGGTGGCACAAAGCGCTTCCTCAGGGGCACGCTTTGCTGTTGTTTCCCCCAAAAACGCCCTGACATGGACGCATTTTTGGGGGAAACGGCTCTTTTTCGTAAATATTCTTCAAATTGGCCCATTTCCGTAAATAATTCAATTTTTTTGTATATATGGGATATTTACCCCCTTATTTGGGCCGATGAATTTAAATTTAGGTCTTTAACCCAATCTAAATGAGCCAATTAGGGATTCAAAATAAAGAGGGTGAACGTATAATTTCTTTATTAGTACTCATGGATTATTTTGATTTGGTATGAGATTATTTTGATATATCACTTTAAATTTAATGATATTTTATAAATATCTAATAAATGAAATTAAACATAAAATACTTATAATTAAAGTAAATTAAAATATCATATTTTTTAGTTTTATATTCTTATGTATTTATTGGGATAATTCGAACTGATCGAAGTAAGGTGAAACACATTAATACAACCGGTAGAAATCAAAATTTTCATTTGAACAAAAAGTAAAGATTTTAATTAATAAGACTTATTCTTTCACAATGACACACAAACCTTGTAAGATTTCCCAATCTCATAAACCTATATAAAGTGCCGTACTTGTCAAGAAAAGCAGAGAGCTTTCATTATACCCCAAAACTTAGCAATTCGCTTAACTCAAAAGGTCTCCACTTTTATTTTCAATTATCGGTTCACAATGTTCTTTCTTTTGTCATAAAGAAAACTGGGTTTCTTTTTTTTTTTTTGGTTATCTTTGTACTAGAAGATGTTTTTAATGGGATTGTTGTTGCATGTTAAAATATTAATTCATTCATGTCAGTTAGTTGTTTTGGGTACTGGGTTTTGTTTATTGCTTCATTATTATCACTTATCTTTTAGATTTATTGACTTCTTTTCTTTTTAGCAGATTTTTTTAGTTCAAAACTTTGTGATCATAGACATGGTACGTTTAATGATTTTGTAGTTCTTCCTTTTCGTTTTAATTTTAATTTCAGTTTATTTGATTGATCATAAACTTTTTGTAAAATTGTTTCTTTGACTGCTATTGACGATTTAGCTTATTTGATCACCGCCTATATAGCTTAGGGCAATTGTTCTCTCTTGTTTGCTTATTATTATTTGTTTATTGCAGGACCGTGGCAATGAAAGATTTGAACAATGTTATCGATGTTACTCTGTCTCTTTCATTAATAAGGTTAGAGGGTTACACTTAGTTTTCTTGGCTACAATGTGTTATATATGCAACTGAAGTATTCTTTATTGTTCTATGAGCTTTTTCAACTCCACTTTGATTCTAATTGAGTTAAGTCTTTACAGGCACATCTAGAGAAAGGAGATAAAGGTTTGTTGATCTTCTTCACCAATTTATATGATAATATGCCTCTAATACCAGTTTGTAAGTTTAGTTTTCATGGCAATTGACTATCTATCATGATTGCTTGTTATTTCCAGTTATTATGCCTCCCTCAGCTCTTGATCGCCTTGGTAAGTATTTAACTCAACTTTTCCTTCTTTTGTATCCCTGTTAATGAATGTATAATCCTAATATCGACAACGATTTTTATCCAGCATCTTTGCATGTTGATTTCCCATTGCTATTCGAGTTGACTAATGCTCCTGTGGGGCGAGTTTCTCATTGCGGGGTTCTAGAGTTTGTTGCAGATGAGGGCCTGATGTACTTACCACACTGGGTATGGTTTTGAATTTTCTTTGATTCTTTTGATACTGTGATTCGAAGAATGTGTTTTGTTGATTTCGTGCTGCTTGCTTTTCCTACATTTTTTGTTTTCAGATGATGGAGAACTTGCTCCTTGAAGAGGGAGATATTGTACTGGTGAAGAGTGCTAGCTTAGCAAAGGCAACCTATGTGAAGCTGCAACCACACACTATGGACTTTTTGGACATCTCCAATCCCAAAGCAATGTTAGTGATCTTATTGGCACCGACTTATGGAATATATCAAATTCTACGATCCTCATTTGTTTCTTAAATTTTTTTTCTTGTGTTTGTTTGCATGCAGCTTGGAAATTACGCTGAGGAGTTACTCTTGCTTAACCGTCGGTGACACTATCATGGTCCCCTATAACGATAAGAAGTATTATATTGATATAGTTGAAGCAAAACCTTCCCCTGCAGTCAGTGTAATTGAAACTGATTGTGAAGTGGACTTTGCACCTCCTCTTGATTATAAAGAATTTGAAAAGCCAGCTCCCTCTATACACTCAAACAAGAGGCCACTTGAAGGTACTAACCAATGCCATGGTTGAACTTTGATTTTTGAATATACGAATGATTCCATGCAACAAATTACCTCTCCGTGCATATTTCAGTTGAAGAAGAGCTGCCAAGAAAAATCAAGCTCGTCCCTTTCAGCGGTTCAGCAAGGCGCTTGGATGGCGAACCGGCTGCAATGCCTGTCTCTCCTTTGCTTAAACAAAATTCAAACGTTGATAATGAAACTGTTGCTTCCGGAAGCTGTATTTCACGTCAGCAGGCTGGAAAGCTTGTGTTCGGTTCGAATGGGAATCATCAACAGGCTGGGAAGCTTGTGTTTGGTTCAAATGGAAATCGGCCCCAAAATGAAACAACAAAAGTAAGTTGTGCTATACTAGTTTTAATGGCGGAAGTTACTCATGCCATTCAGATTATACATACATCCCTAAAATAAGTCGATTTATATTTAGTTATTTGGAACTCTTGTTGTAGGTTGCCATGAGGAATAGCAGTCAAGAACCAAGAAGAGAGAAACAACCAGTTCAAGCCTTCACTGGGAAAAAGTATTCACTGATGGGATGACTGCATTCAAACTTTTAACTTGATATATATATATATATTTACTTAGACCCTTCACTTAAAAAGGGCTCAAAAACTTATTTAGGGTATAATTAAGATAAGGTTTTGATTGTTCCTTTTTACTTAGACCGGTAGGACGAAGACGAAACTGAGTTTATTGTACAACCAAAAGATAGGATGGGAGCAACTTTATTTTATTATTATGTTTTTTTAGATTCATTGTCTTACATGGCTACAAAATAGAACGGTGATTGTCAAAGAACAGTGAATATATATGATCTAAAAGAGCTAAGCTCTAACTGTTGTCTCAATGGAGATCTTGCCGGAATACCGAATGTTTTTGGTATTCTCATCTGCAGCTTCCCAGAGCTCAGGCAATGCTTCCCGGATATTGTGGATGCTCTCTAAGGCATAATCCACACCGTCGGTCCGGTGAGAAGTTCCCACCTGTATATGTATGCATATTATGGGAGGAAACTAGTGAGCCAAGCATTCTCGAACTAATAAAAGGCAAAACTAAACACAAATTATCAGCACGATATATACTTAGTAACTTACCCACACAGTGTGAAGGCCCATCTTTTTACCAGTTTGTAGATTGCGGATGCTGTCATCAAAAAACAACTGCAGAGCCACCAATAACAAAAATATGATATCAGCTGGAAGTCGGACAGATTCAATGGATATTGTGCTTTTTAGAAGTACAAAAAGATTGATTAAGTTACCGTTTTCTGAGGGTTGATTTTGGCGATCTTAAAAACTTGTTCGAATGCGTTCTCGAATGGTTTGCAGACAACAGGAGTACTTGGAAGCTTAAGCTCAGAATCAAGAACAGCACTGCAGTATCCATTGATGTCAACAATGGCAGTGTCTGGTTTGATATCACCAGCAGCTGAAGGGTTTTCTTTGTTTATGGGATTCAGAGTCTCGAAACATATAATCCCTTCGAAGCAGTCCTCCAATCCCAACCTGTTGAGCACCCTGGCAGCATGGTTCTTATCTGCATTGGTGAAAATCTGAAAGCAAAACCAGAACATAGTTAGAAAGGAACAGGGTTCTAAATTATCATAAATAGCAATATTCATAATAAGAACAATCTTACTATTTTCCGAATTGGTATGCTAAGCAAGAGATTCCTTAAAACAGGGTCAGGTTTTAGCATTGCATAGGGCAGTCTCCCATGAACGAAACTGTCAAGTAAATAAATATATTAGAACCATATGTATGCTCCATATCTAAAATCTTGTACTTGAATTAAGTTTGACATGTACTTAAAAACTAAATCGTCTTACACTATCATATTAACTTCAAAATCAAATCATTATGAACTTATGCAATGTTTGCTTCGATGGAATTAGAATGCGGTTCCAGATTAATTCCGAGAAGGACACTCATTCCATTGTTTGGTTTAATTTTAGCTTCTGAATAGTTGATCTTCATTCCCGTCCTATTCATCAAAAACACTGAATTGGAATTCAGTGCCTCCCCCATGTAACAGCTATTGAATAGCTCAAAATTATTTTTCTTACCAACATAGTCTGTTTTATTATATATTAAGTAATAGATTGTATGCATTAAAATATTATAAAATAATTATTTTTATATATGTTATATCTTGAATTTTTTTTATTTTTAAATATTGAGTTTGGAATAATTTTTATTATTATATAGTTTTATTGTGAAATAATTATATAGTTTAATATATTATTTTTAAAAATAATATTTTAGAATTATTAAATAAAGAAATTTCATATTAAAAATTATTATATTTTATGTAATTTATATTATACTTATAAAAAATATTTAATAAATTATATTGAATAATTTACAAATATTTTATCATAATAATTTTTTTATTTTATTAATAAATATAATGTATTTAAAAGTTTATTGAAATATTATTAATAATATAAAAAAGAATAATATTTGATGCACCGTCAGTGTATAAATCTCATGTACCATCGTTGAATAATAACATGAAATATCATTAAATAAAACAAAAAATAGTGGAGGACTTAGAAATAAATACTAATAATTTTATTTAAACATAATTAAATATTAATTAGTTATGAATAAATATTAATAACTCATGGATCTAGGATCTTGGGTTTAAAACAAGGATAAAATTATCAATTTCAATCTATTCCATTCCTATTTAGTAATATTATTTTACCAACCAAACAATGTAATACTATTAAAGGTCTATTCCATTACAGTTCTATTCTAATTTCACAGTATAGCATTCTGTTATAATTCTATTCATTTCAACGAACCAAACGTGCGTTAGTAAAGTTTGACTGAAAATACTAACATACTAAATTATTAAATGAAAAAAAGTAAGAAGATTTCATTTTTAACTCAGTATGTGCATGGATTAAATCTCAAATTTCATCAAAAGTACAAAGATGGAAAAAAACAGTACCTATGAAAATCATCATACTCAAAGTTATAACCAATAGCCTGTAAAGAAAAAAAAATTGTAAGGTTTAAAGATTCTTCAAGGAGTTTTTATATTAAAAAGAAAGTTATGAAAGGCTTTACCTTTAAACCAGCCATTGTTGTGCCATAATGCTTATACAGTGAAACACATAATTCAGGAACATTTTCCTTGATTCCAAGCTTCTTAATCATATATTCTAGAAAAAAGGGTATAAATAAAAGGTTATGAAATTGAAGAGGAAGCTAACAATTTTGCCAAACTAGGGTGTCCCTTCAATGAAACCATGACAATACCTTGAATGTTCTTGGTAACTTCACTTGATATACCAGAAGTCAGAGGATAAAGAGTGTCATCTAGATCTGTAAGTTTTTTTAAATATAGTTCACACCAATTCGATCAGAAAAAAAGTCCTATAAGGGGAAAGATGAGAAATTTACCAAATAAAAGACATTCGTATTTGGGGTCCATGGCCTGGTTGATCTGATCTTCATATTCCATTTTTTATCTTCAAAAAAGGGTTATCAAATTCTTCTATCAGTTCATAAAAAAACAGAGAGATTCACAAAATCTTAGAAATACCCCCAAAAGAAAAGGGTTTCACAGTGATGAAAATTGAAAGAGACCCAGATTCAGAGAGATTCCATTTTATTGTGTTAAGAGAAAATGCATTGAAACATGAAATATAAACATAAATCCAGAAAAATAAAACTTTCAAGTTAGACATTAAGTAACAAACAGAAAACGAAGAAGAAAGCATGTAAAAGAAAGGAACATTACCAGATTCCAAGTAATCAAACACTGGAAGAAAAACAAAAGCAAAAACTTGGTAAGTTATAAATGAAAAGCCAAGATAAAAGGAGAGAAAAATGAAGGAAAGGAAGGGGGAAAGGGATGTTTAACAGAAGGTATTAAATAGAGTAGAGGAGGGAGAGAAATGAGAGAATCTAGAAGAGCGTGAAGGTGGAAAAGAGAAAACACAAGACTTTAGACTTTGAATCAATGGCGAAATGAAGATGCGGTGATGGGGACACCTTAATTCAACAAGTGAACGCGTTTCTTTTAGCCACATAAATCAACACCACCATCACGTACTTGATCACCCTTCTTTACTCTTTGTATTTGATTGAATTTGAAAACTTAAATCAATTCAATTTAAATATGAAGTCAATTTTTTTTTTTAAAAAAAAGGACAAGCTTAAAGAAACAGCAAGATTATACCCTTTTATCTGCTTCCAAGAAATATGAATATCTTCCTCCAATATGTTGATATGGATTTTTGGAGAATCATATCGCAAAAGTTAGCTATTGAGATTAGATTTCGATGTCTATGCAAGTTGGCTTTATCTAGTCATGAGCGAACATTGCAATGTCGACATCACCACTCGTGTCGCACGATTGCAACTGAAAAGCATAATAGTTAGCTTTGATACCAATTAATATGAACTTTTGGAGAACCATGCCCAAAAAATCAACTATTGAGGTTGAAAAGTCTAGGTCTATATAAACCTTGCTAAGAAATCCCTTATTTCCCTATGTAAGATTCAAGTCTCATACCTTCCAATTGACACATAACATAAACCTTAGACATACCTCGAATGTAAAGTGGAGGTTCTTCGATGACCATCAAGTCTAACCGATTGAACTTTCTTGTTCATACTTTAATAACTTTGATGACCATTAGGTCTAACCAAATTCAAAATGACCAAAATATGAAATGAGTCGAACTTGTAATAAACTCAAGTATTTAACTAAAAAAAATTCAAGTGTCAAATTAAAAAATAAAAACGAACATTGAAACCAAACTCATGTAACATATAATATACCAGCCCTGTTTATTTTAGCTTGATTAATCAACTCGAAATTGTCAAGAGGAGAGTGAATTGGCCTTTTAAAAATTTGTGGTTGCTAAGAAAATAAATAGAGACAAAGAACACAATGATATATAGTGGTTCAGCCCAAATGGGCAAATCCACTACCTTAGTTTTTCACAACTAATGATTTTCTCAAATTCACTAATTTGACAACCTTTGAGGACAAGGTTTAACCTTGCACACCCCTTAAGGTTTTTACCCGAACCTTAAGGCAAAACCCTCTCAAAGAGAATAACCAATAAGCAAACTAAGAAGAAACACTTAAGCTTAAATGAATGCAATGGAAGCTAACAAGTGTGTATAAAGGAAATTGTTGAGAATTGAAAATATAAGGTTGTTTTTTATTGATCTTAAAGTTTTATAATCTCTCTTGTTGTTGTAGTGTCTTTAAAAGATGATATTTATACCCTCTAATTAATTTCCAACTGCTGTGGTTGTTAGAGAAATGAATAGAGCTGTCGGGGATGAAATGACCAATGCATTTAATTCACCTGCAACCATAAATATCGATATCGATACTTAGCTGAAATGCTTGAGAAAAAGAATGTCAATTTGGTATTGATTTTTGAAAGGGTATCGATATTTTAAAAATTATTGATACTAGCCAAAAATATATATATACTTTTTTAGCAAGAGCTATACTGACTTGTTTTAAAACAACTTTAACTTTGATTGAAAATGTTTAACTCGATTGAAACCATTTTAACTTGATTAAAAATTGATTCAAAAAGTTTTCTAAGATTTCAAAATAGTAGATTCAAAATTATATCTCTTAGACTTCATTTGAAATATAATTTTGCCAATTTTGTTCAACTTTAACTTTTATTCAAAAATATCTTAATTTATTATATCAAAATATATTATCAAATTAAGGGTCCGTTTGTTTGTCAGTAAAATGTTTTCCGGAAAATGATTTCTGGAAAATGATTTACTTTTCTGGAAAATGATTTCCTGAAAATATTTTCCGGAAAAACTGTTTTTACATATATTAATAAATTTATATATATTATTAAATTTATATTTTAAATTATTTTTACATATATTGCAATGATTTATTTATAAATAAATAAATCAAATTAAATATATAATAATACTCAATTATTAATCTAGAATATTAACCGTCATAAATTGAAAACATCCAAAGTTAAATAAATTATTTGTAATTGTGTTATAAAAAATAAAAAAACAAGGATTGGATAATTATAAATTAGCTTCCAAACCATAATTAATAGTAAAAATTAATAATATTATCCAAATACATAATTAGTAGTACACAATATAATAACAATAACATTGTCCAAGTGCATAATTAATATTACACCACATTTTATGTGGTATTTTAATCTTGATTTTTACCGATTTCTTAGAGTTGAAAGTTGGTAGCCTCTTTATGCATTTCCTGAACATGATATTACCTTTTAACCTATTTTCTCTCTAAATTATTGTAAAATTACTGTAACAACAATGTCAAACTAGTCTATATATTTCTTTTTTATATATGGTTAAGCATCTTTTATTTCCAGTTAATTTTGAAAATTTGAATTAATCCTTCTTATGATCTTAGTTTACAACAAGTAGCATACACTATAATTAATTAATCACAAGCATCAACTCAAATCACATAAATGCTAATTAGATTTTCGTGAGAACTTTTTATCAATAATAAAGCCACAAGCGTGTTTGTATGAACTGTTAGAATTACTTCAACTTTGGAGACCCTACTCTTTGTAGGTGATTTCTAGTATTCAAACCATTTTCACATCAAAAGAGCTGCCTCTTCCTCAGGATCCTTGTTTTTGTTCTTGTTCTGTTCTTTCCCACTTGCATGAAATTTGCAATTCACTTGCTATGAAAATGCTTCATCTTCAGCCTCAGCCTCCGTGAATCGGGAGGCTGTTCAAACTGTTCCATTGCTACACTTAACTATCTAAACTAGTCTCAACTTCAATTATTAGAAAATTGAGAAAAATACAGAAAGGGCAAGAAGTAGTTATATGGAAATCAATTGAATCTATTCAAGTAATGTGCAAAAGCTAGTCTTCCATCACTGCTTCAATAATATCTCTTGTAAGAGCAAACACATCCCATAGATTAAGTGAAACAGAACTACTAAAGAAAATTTGCCACCTCTTTTAACAACTCAGAGCCATTTGAACATATATTGGTATGTCTAGCATCTTTCTAGTTGTCATTTACCGCTCTCCAATATTAAACCTCTGAGGAACATCACAAAGTCATCAAAGTCGAACCTTTGTCGCTCTCTCCCGCCTTGGACAGAGAAAGGTATTGTATAGTTACAAATCAATGGTTCTTAAACATATTAACTAAAATAATTTGATGAATGGAAATGGCAGGCTCACTTTTCCTAGATACAATGGATCACATGAAATGAGTTCATCCATAACAGTCAGCTTCTTTGAGATGGTCATCAACTCAGTAATGGAACACCGAGAAAAAGGGGGATAAAATCATTTGATAAAGTTTTGCTTATAATTGAAAGTGCCAAACAAATAATCACCAGTGCCCTACTAAATATCTATATGATCAATAACATTATGAGTTGCAGCTCTTTCTAATGAACCATTGCTCACCCATTCTGGATTTTTGTTATTGTTAGGACATTTTGTTAATTCCCTGAGTAGGTATCACTTGAATCAAGAACTCAAATCCAATCAGATTTTTGTATTGTAGATTGTTAAAAATTATACTTAATGCCAAATAAATACATAAAACAATGTTAAATAAATAACATACCATCCATGGTGAATAAGAGAGACCAATATATATTTTTGTAAGCCTCAATGGCTATAAGCGACGATGGTAGACATTGGAGCGGTCACAACCTAGACAATTACCATAAAGCACATAACAATGGGATACTTTGTTCTAGTAGCTGACAAGAAGTGAATAAAAGAGCTGTAAAGAAACATCATACATTGTGTAGAAGCTCCAATGCTTTCTGAAAACACTTTTGTCCAATGCATATCATTCCCCTGACGCAATGTCAAACCAGAAACCTATCAGTGATTCCCCTCAATGATGCTAAATTAGTGGAATAAGCAAATCAAGGAGAATGATGTCAAATTTAAGAGTGGAGATGAGTAAATCAATTATTTAAAGGATATATCTTTCACTTTCAGTAGGTCACAACATTTTGCTGCTTGGTTCTTGTAAAAAATGAATTCATAATGAAAAAGGAAAAAGTTAGATGTAACATGTGGCTATTGAAGGAAGCAAATTTCCTTAAGAGATTACATGTGTTAAAGGAAAGGATAAGTGCTCCTAATAACTAAGCATCTAAATACACAAAGATTAAATGCAAAATCTGATATGCAAATTGGATAATTTTAGAAGCAATGGACCTATAATAGATGCAAATGGAATAGTTTGAAGCAACTGACCCATAGTAGCAATAGAGATAAAGGTCCCTTGGCTGATCAACCTCGAAAATATCTTCCTCCAGAATGGAAAGACCAGTTTTGTAACACTTCGCTAACAAACAGAGTAAAAGAAACTTGGGATGTAAAGTAGTCAAATGTTCGATCGAATCATCAAGCTTCCGAACAAAGATCGAGATTGGAGCCACGCCACGCAAGGGTTCCTCAAGCAACGAACTTGGTCCTTGAACCTCTTACAAATAGATATAATCGCCAAGCACATTAAAATCAACAAGAACATATCAAGTATCAATAATCGACAAGCAAAAACTTTGCCAATCTCGATAACAATCGATCCAAAGTAAGAGTAACATACACTTATCGGGAGCCAAGCGTATTTGCTCAAAGAACACATGAACGATAAATCTGGAAATGATTTAACACAAATGAACTAGCTGATTACTGTTGTAATCGGACCAAAGATTGCAAGCCTCTCTGTTAAATCATTAATAAGATTCATAAATATTACTTTTCCTCCTAAATATAAGCAAACCCCATGCGAAATCACAAAGATTTAGTAAGTTTACACAAAATCCAAATACTATCTGAATTACATAATATATATATATATAAGATTTAAATGCTTCCATTCAACTAATACAAATAAACTCACCGATTTTACTGAATAGCAAGGAACCATAAGAACAACTCCGATCAAGAACTTTTGCTCCACAATCCAAGAGCACAGAATTTTTTAAAAAATGCAAAACCAACTAAGGAAAAAAAATGAAAATTTCAATTAGAAAAAAAGAAAAACACAAAAACTTACCTCAGGATTCTTGTATGAAGAAAGGTGCTCAAAAATAAGAAACAATGAAAGGGAAATTGTTATGATCGAAAAAACTCCAAAGAACAAAAGTCGCCCAAATATGAGGCAAATAGCCCAATAGATAATCTGTAATCTTCATCGGCTACTTCACTTTCTCTCAATTTGATAAAAATCAACATAATTCATAACAAGAATGTTAGAAATCAAATAACGATCATCGTCTGAAGCCAAGACCCAGCGAAGAATTCATGGTAGATTTGCATGAGAAAGAGAGAAAGAGAGGAAACGAAACAGAATATACTGAGAAGAGAAGATATGCGACTGACTTTTACCTGGAAGAGAAGATGATGAACGGAAGAAGGAAAAGGAATGAAGAACGGAAGAAGGAGAAGGAGCCTTACCTGGATGAAGGAGGAATCAGAAAAGGTCCTTGACCAAACTGATTTGCAACCCAATGGAAAGGGGAAGGGGAAGGGGAAGGGGAAATGGGAGAAAGAAGGCGTCATTTTCCGAAAAATGTCTTATCGAATTCAAAAGGGTAAGACATTTTCCAAAATTAGGAGCTTCTTTTCCCGTGTTTTGTAATTGGTTTTCCTTTAGGAAAATATTTTCAGCCAAACAAACACTGAAAAAGGCTGAAAATATTTTTCGAAAAATGTTTTACCCCAAACAAACGCACCCAAAGTTTGGTATAATATAAATATTAATGAAGGTGATCGAGCTTTAATAGAAAGTGAGCTAGGCATGAGAAGTTCTATGAATCCTGAAAAGTATTTAGGCTTGCCAATGGTAGTGGGTCGCTTTTCAAAACATTAACGATGGAATCCGAAGAAAAAAAAATGGTTGGTGTAATTGATGGTTATCACAATGGGGTAAAGTGATTTTTATTAAATCAGTGTTACAGGCGATTCCAAATATGTTATGTCCTGTTTTTTACTGTCAATTCTTTCTGTGAGGAAATAGAAGTTTTATTCTGTTATTATTGGTGGCAGAAATCACAGTCGAGGCGTAAAATTCATTGGTGCTCTTGGGAGGGGTTGTGCAATTTAAAGGAGGTTGGAGGGTTTGGGCTTCCGAAAATTAGCAAAATTTAATATTACATTTTTGGCCAAGCAGAGGTGGCAATTAATTAGTAATTCTTCCTATTTGGTAGCACGTGTATTGAAAGCAAAATACTACGGATATAAAGACTTCTTAAAAGCTGTGTTAGGAAGTCAACATTTGGCCATATGGAGAAGTATTTGGGAAGCAAAAGGGCTCCTACTGAAGGAGAGTAGCTGGCAAATTGGGAATGGAAAGTCGACACCAGTTTGGGATGTAGCCTGGTTGCCTGAGACAATAATTCAGCAAGGGTTACTGAGGTGACTTTTGTGGCTGATCTAATTGATGGTCAAAATTGGAAATGGAAGGAGAATATAGTAAGCACCATTTTTTCGGACTAGGAAGCAAGGAGAATTTTGAGCATCCCTTTGGTGTAGTACAAGTTGGCGGATAGGTTAAGATGGTATCCGGAGAGTTTTGGAGAGTATACCGTGCATAGTGGGTATTGACTCTTGCTGCGAGGCTTCCCAAGAGATGGGGATGATTTATAGAAAGACATTATTAGCTCGTATACATGGACTTTTTACAGACAACTATGACAAGAAAAAGTGCCAGATAAAATGAAAATTACAACCTGACGATTTGTACAGAATTATCTACCTACGAAATTAAATTTACATATTAAAAGGCTTGTAACTGATGCAGTCTGTTTGCAAAGTGGAAAGGCGGTAGAGACTAGTCTCATGCTTGTCGAGGCTGTCCCTATGCCATACAAGTGTGGTAACAGTTGGGTATCAATTAGAATCCAAGTCAAACAGGGGAATCTTTACTTCAATGGCTTAAACATCTGTTTACAAATAATACCCAACAACAGGTACTTATTATTATTGCAATTTGGGCATTATGGCTATCGAGAAATAAATTGTTGCACGAAGGCAAAAGACATTCCACTAGTGAGCTATGTACCTTTGTTGTGGGGGTATATTAAAGAATTGGAAGCACTGGAGGATACTCAACTGAGAACTGTGACTACCGAAACAGAGATGTGGCAACCTCCATCCGATTCATGAGTCAAAGTGAACTTCGATGGGGGTTTTTATAAAGATTTGGAGGCATCAAGTTCAAGCATAATTACTAGAAACAACAAAGGCTTGATAATGGGTGCGACATGTAATTGGAACAGGAATATACCGTTTGTGGAGGTGATGGAAGCCATGACAGCAGTACAGGTCATTTGATTCGCCTAAGAGATGAGTTTTCGGAAAGTTGAGGTTGAAGGTGACTCATTGGTAATTATTTCAAAGCTCAGAATACCATTCATAGACAAATCAGAGGTTAGTAATTACATTTGGGAAGCTAAATAGATTTTAATGGGTTTTGAGAGCTTCAAATTTCAACATATTAAAAGATGAGGTATTCGGGTGGCTCACCTGCTGGCGAATGAGGGCTTCATTTGAAAGCGTGATGTTAGGTGGGTGGAAGAGGGGCCACCAGTGATACAAAGGGATGTGGTGGCTGAAGAACTGGATTTGTGCAGAACCACCTAACAGACCTGGAGGTACTGGTAAGAGCGCTAGAACAGAAGAGGATAACTTGCATTTTTTTGAACCGTTTCTAATCGGAGCTTATCATCGAAACTATGGTGAGAAATGAAGGGTTTGTCTAGTATGCGTGGGAGTTGCGAGGTGTGACGGAACAACTGAAAAATTCAAAGAAACAAGGAAAAGAGAAGGAGAATACAGAAAATAAGAGAGAATGAAGAATTCAAAAATCTGATTCACTTTTTGCATAGCCGTTTTCTTGTCCTCAGTGCCGATATAAAGGTAGCAGCCAATACACATATTATCAAAACACACCGTTTCAGTAAACAACATAAAACACAGCGTATACTAACAACTAACTAAAACAAAAACGCATCGTTTCCTGCATGGTCATAACGTGCATGGTGAGAATAAACTGTACGTAACAATACTCCGCCCCAGAAGGAAATCCTTGTCCTCAAGGATCGAACAGGGGAAATCTCCGACGGAAAGCATCTAAATTTTCCCAGGTAGCATCTTCCGAAAAAGTGTCGGCCCATTCAATCAAAACATCGACAGCGGCTTGATTCCCCTTTTTGACGAGACGTCTGTCCAAAATACGGATCGGTGTCTTAAGGAGAGCCCTATTAGATCCCACCGGAGGTATGGTAGGAGTGCTTACTACTGACCCGATGTGCTTTTTCAATTGGGACACATGGAAGGTAGGATGAATCCGACTAGAAGGGAGCAATGTTAATCTGTATGCTACTTGTCCCACACGAGCTTCAACTGGAAAGGGGCCAAAATATCGAGGCGACAGTTTTTGATTCTTGAACTGGCGTAACGAATGTTGGCGATAGGGCTGCAACTTCAGATACACCAAGTCACCCACCTGAAACTCCCGCTCCGAGCGATGACGATCTGCCATTTGCTTCATCCGATCATGAGCACGAGCTAAATGGAACTTCAAAACCTTGCGCATGACCTCACGTTGCTGCAAGGTGCGATCAACCGAAGCCACTGAAGAAGCGTCAGCCAGGTATGGTAAATGAAGATGTGGGTCTTGGCCATAAAGGGCTGTATAAGGAGTGCACTGTACAGCGGAATGATAGGTGGTGTTATACCACCATTCAGCCAGAGAGAGCCATGAGACCCAAGCAGATGGTTTTTCCCTGGTCATACAGCGTAAGTAACTCTCCAGGCACTTGTTGAGGATCTCTGTTTGGCCATCGGTTTGGGGGTGATAAGTAGTGGAGAGTTTAAGCTTAGCCCTCAAGTGTCGAAACAATTCCTGCCAAAAATTACTCAAAAAAAATTTGTCACGATCGGAGATAATGGCTTCAGGAACTCCATGTAACTTATAAATGTGATAAAGGAATTCATGAGCAACGGTGGCAGCAATAAAAGGATGAGTGAGGGTAAGAAAATGACCGTATTTAGTCAAGCGGTCGACCACCACAAGGATGGTGGATTTCCCTTGAGATGCTGGTAGTCCCTCAATAAAGTCCATACTGATGATGGCCCATGCACGATCAGGAATAGCAATTGTTTGTAAGAGACCAGGCGACGCAACATTATCAGCCTTACAACGCTAACAAATCACACATTCGCGAGCCCAAGTTTTGACATCCTTGGAGAGACCCTTTCAATAAAGCAATGAAGAAATCCGATGTCGAGTAGCATGGATGCCCGAATGTCCCCCCACAGCACTGTCGTGAAATAAAGCAAAAATCTGTTTGCGGAGCTGGATGTCTTTTCCCACCACAATCTTGCCCTTCCGACGAAGAAAAGTACCATGCCAAGAGTATTTAGGATGTAACTGAGGATGAGTTTGAACATCCTGACAAAGTTGTGAAAGTTTGGAATCTCCAATATAAGAAGCGACGATACGTGCCCACATATCAGACCAAGAAGTAGCGATACTGCTTTCACATGGTAAGAGGGTGGGCGCATCCTCATGAAGTCTCCTCGATAACGCATCAGCAACGGTGTTTTGAGTACCCTTACGATAAGATATGGAATAATCATATCCCAACATTTTCCTGACCCACTTCTGCTGGTAAGGGGTGATGGCTTGCTGCTCGGAAAGGAACTTAAGGCTTTGATGATCGGTCTTAATAAAAAAATGTTGACCCACCAAGTAAGAGTGCCATTTCTTCACAGCCAATAACACAGCTAACATTTCTTTATCATAGATGGACATGGTCTGATATTTGACTCCTAATGCTTTGCTGAAGAACGCCACTGGTTGGCCATTTTGCTGTAGAACGGCTCCAACCCCTTGTCCACTAGCATTAGTCTCAACGCAAAAGGTTCGTGGAAATTGGGTAATACCAATACAGGTGCTTGGCACATAGTAGTCTTGAGCTGATCAAAAGCGGCCTGCTCCACTGTCTTCCAATGCCAATGGACGTCTTTCTGTAATAAGGTAGTCAGGGGCTTAGCAATGACTCCATAATTTCGAATGAAGCGCCTATAATAACCTGAAAACCCAAGGAACCCGCGGAGCTCCTTAACAGAACTTGGAGGCAACCAGTCCAACACGCCAGCCACTTTCGACCTATCCATACTAACAACGCGTCGGGCTATTACATGTCCCAAATACTCCACTTGGGAAGCTCTAAAAGAACACTTGGACCGTTTAGCATATAATTGATTAGACCGCAACACTTGGAGTACCTCTCGTAAGTGTAATAAGTGATTTGTCCAACATTGCGAGTAAATGAGTATGTCATCAAAAAAAACCAGCACTGATTTCCTCAAGAAGGGTCGAAAGATGGAGTTCATCAAGGCTTGGAAACTAGAGGGGGTGTTGGTCAAGACGAATGGCATAACCAAGAATTCATAATGCCCTTCGTGAGTCTTAAAGGCTGTCTTGTGCACATCGGATTCCCACATTCGAATCTGGTGATAGCCCGAACGCAAATCCAACTTAGAAAAGAAACTTACTTGCCCTAATTCATCCAACAGCTCCTCAATCACCGGAATAGGAAATCGATCTTTGATAGTCAACTGGTTAAGCTGCCTATAATCAATGCAGAGCCTCCGGCTTCCATCTTTCTTCTTAACCATGACCACAGGAGAGGCAAATGGGCTGTTGCTATCACGAATTATACCCGCTCGCAGCATCTCCTAGACCAACCTTTCTATTTCAGTTTTCTGAATAGCCGGGTAGCGATATGGTTTAACTTTAACCACCTTGGTTTCATCAATCAATGGAATTTTATGGTCTTGTAAACAAGATGGAGGCAGACCAACCGAAGTTTGAAAGATGTCCTCAAACTCATCAAGAAGGGCTTTCAATTCATCAGCCACTTGAACTGGTTGTAAGGTGATAGCAGTCTACTCGCGAGAAGTCAAAAGCATGGGATAGGGTCCATTGCCTACTAAACAAAGGCATTTGGCAAATTGTGTGCTTGGAACCAGCTGAAATGCGTCAGGTACTAATCCACGCAAAAGACAATTTTGCTTCTGATGTTAGAATTGCATAGTCAAATTGGAGAAGTCCCATGTAATTGGTCCAAGTGTTAATAGCCACTGAATACCAATGACCAAGTCAAAACCCTTCACCGATAAAAGTAAGAAGTCAGTTTGAAAATGATGTCCTTGTGCTGTCCAAGGAACGGCCCTGCATAAACCATGGGTAGACAGTCGAACCCCATTTGCCACCATTACCTTCAGTGAATTTCCCGCTTCCACTGGTAATTGTAACCTTTTAGCCACTTTGTAATCAATGAAGTTGTGCGTGCTACCCGAGTCTACCAACACAACCACTTCCGTATGCTCAATAATAGCTAAAAATCGCATGGTAGTATGGCCCTGCAACCCTTGGAGCGCGTGCAACGATAGCACAGGACTACATGGAACCGGATCCACCAGGTCCAAGTGGTCAGAGTAATCCTGTATTTCTTCCGAATTCGAACTCTTCACATCAGACCCTTGTTCCGAATTTGGGTTGATAACCAGTTGAAACACTTGGGACTTAGAGCATTTGTGACCCGGCGAATACTTTAACCCATACAAAAAATAAAGGCCCTTCTGCCTGCGATCCTCTAATTCAGCTTGTGACAAGGACTTGGATGGCACTCGTTGTCCCACATTTCCACTCACAGATCCCCCCACTGTTGTTGAAGATCCTACTCCTTGTAGCGGCCTAGGATTAGGAAGCAACGGTTTTGAAGGCGCAAGTCCAGTACCCCCAATAAATCCCTTCTTCACAGGTCCACAAACAATACCTTCGACTTGTCGAGCTAGTTTATACCCTTCCACCAATGTTTGAGGTGTAAACAACCTAACATATTGGCCTATCTCCGATTTCAAGTTGCTGATAAAAATACTTAATGCATAAGGTTCAGGTAAGCTCAATTGATTTAGAAGACTTAAGAATCCATCGTGAAATTGTTCAACAAATCCCTGTTGTTTAAAAATAACTAACTCCGCCATTGGATCGAGGAAAGAGTCAGATCCAAATCTGTCCTTCAACCCTCGAGCATACATCTTCCACGACAACTGATGCAACCCCCAATGCCTGTGCACAAAAAAGTGATGCCAATCTAACGCTCGTCCTTCCAAGTGCAACATGACTACTCTCACCTTAGCATTTTCAGCTACTCCTTCGGCCTCAAAGTACTGCTCTAACTTTGACCACCACCCTCTAAAATTATCACCATTAAATTGTGGACAATCCATTCGGAAAGAAGCATTGCTAAAGTCGACAATATTCCCTCTAGAAGACAAATTTGAATGTCCTACTTCCGATATCGGAGAGACTAAGATGGTTTCCTTCACTGGAAAACCAGGAGGGGAACCTAAGATCCCCTTTCCTCTGGCCGTTCCCGCGCCAGTAACTGGAACAGGAGGACTCTGGCCAAAATATTATTTAAACAGAGAGTGCAACTCAGATCGGAGTTCAGATCTTACCTCTGAACGGACCTCAGATTTGATACCCTCTTGGAACTCCTTTAAACGTGCGTCAATCTTAGCATCCAGCTGAGAAAATTCCACCTGCAGCTGGGTGAGCTCACCTTGCATCAGTCCAAACTCCTTCTGCATTCTGGTCGTCACGCCATCCCCGCCAAGTAAAACGAACTGGCTCTGATACCTTTGTGACGGAACAACTGAAAAATTCAAAGAAACAAGGAGAAAAGAAGGAGAATACAGAAAAGAAGAGAGAATGAAGAATTCAAAAATCTGATTCACTTTTTGCATAACCGTTTTCTTGTCCTCAGTGCCGATATAAAGGTAGCAGCTAATACACATATTATCGAAACACACCATTTCAGTAAATAACACAAAACGCAGTGTATACTAACAGCTAACTAAAACAAAAACGCGTCGTTTCCTGCATGGTCATAACGTGCATGGTGAGAATAAACTGTACGTAACACGAGGGATGAAGATGATTCTTTCTTGTTTTTGTTTGTGTGGATGCCAGAGAGGCACTCTTCGATTTTGACTGTTTATTTTCAATTGCTTTGTAAAAGTAATAAAAACATGCCAGATCTTTTATTACATAATAATAATAAATAATAATATAATAATAATAAGAAGAAGAAGAAACAATGATATTCTCTTTTTTTTTATTGATAGATGATTAAAGTGATACAAATTCCCCATTGGAACATGGAAAAAACGAGAGAGCAAGATTTAGATACAGGTCAACAGAGTACAAATATGTTAGAAGGGATCCTGAAATTGTAAAATCTGGGTTTAGGGTGATCTATAAATCAGCTTAAGCCATAACTGATGTCTGAATTGCAAGCTTCACACTTTCTGGTTTCTTAGCATCTGATTCCCACAGCTCTGGCAGCGCTTCCCTGATGTTGTGTATGCTCTCCAATGCATAGTCTGCACCATTTGTTCTATGGGAAGTGCCCACCTACATTGGTTTAAAGGAAAGGATCAAACCCAGTTGTGCAAAAAATCAACAAATTACAAATCCTTTTTCCGAAATTTGCCAGAACTTACCAACACAGTATGGAGCCCTATTTCTTTTCCAGATTGTATGTTGCGGATGCTATCGTCAAAGAAAAGCTGTGGTGAACAAGAACGACTTGTCAAAACAAAGAAAATACTAAAGCCAAAAGGGTCAATATATAAGGGTCTAATTATGGTTTTAATCCCTCTACTGTGTTGAAATTCGGGGTTTGGTCCTTTTACTTGACATAATTTGAATACGTACTTTTATAGTGTAATTAGTAGGTACAAAATAGATAATACCGTTAACTGCTGCCATTAAAGTGCTTGGAGAAGAGATTTGATAGACTTACTGTTTTTTGAGGGTTGATGTTAGCTATCTTGAAGGCTTGTTCAAATGCATTTTTGAAGGGTTTGCAGATGATTGGAGTGGAAGGGCCACTGTTAGCATCAAGGATTTCAGCACTTGTGTCTCTCAACTTGGAGCTCTCTTCATCATCTGAACTATGGCTTCCATCGGTAGAATTAAGGGTATCAAAGCTTATAACCCTTTCAAAGCAACCCTCCAACCCTAGTTTCTTTAGAACTTTAGCCACATGGACCTCATCCCCATTTGAGAATATCTGTTTCAAAAGTGGTGGCTCAAAAAAAATCAATGGTAATAAAATATCACAACGAAAGTTTCAAAGGTAATAGATAGCCAACATGGGTTGCTTAGTAGGGTACTCATTAACACCTTAGCAAGCACCAAGATCACCAAGATTTGATTCGATGGGTGATCTGTAAATACCATTTCTAGCCCAACCATGTTTATAGATAGAAAAGACTTACAACTTTGCGAATTGGTAAGCTAAGCAAAAGATTCCTCAAGACATAGTCAGGTTTCAGGTTCTCATAAGGTAACCGCCCATGAACAAAGCTGTGGTATTCGTCATAATCAAAGTTGTAGCCAACAGCCTGCATATAATCATTGAATAACACAACAAAATTCATATTCAATCATCACCCTTTTCTGGAACCACGATAATCAACCAAAAGAATAGTCAAGAATTTACCCTGAGACCAGCCATTGATGTCCCATAGTTTCTGTATAACACACGATTTATCTCCGAGACTTTGTCCCCTTCTATCCCAAGCTTTTCAACCATAAATTCTGCACAGATAAATGCAGAAATTAAGAACACATGATATGTGAAAAGGATGTAAAATTTGCAAACATATGCAGTACCTTGGATGTTGGTGGTGCATGCTTTGGATAAACCAGAACTCAGAGGATAAAGGGTATCATCCACATCTGAAAATAAAACATATATTAATCAGAAATGTTATTGGGTTTAAGGGAATTCCAAAGGATCTGATATACAGCAGAAAGACACACTTACCAAAGAGAAGACAGTCATATTTTGGTGCTGCAACATGCTGATACTGGTTTTCATGCTCCATTATTTCAGCAAGAGAGCAACTATATGAACAATGGAATGCAAATAAGCCTTGAAAGATGTATATATGAAAAGGGTAAAGGTAAGCTGTAGGAGAAATATATATGAAAAGGGGTGAAGATGCTGGTTTATATAGGGAATAGGGGCATGGAAATAGAAGCATCGATGGTTCAGGAAAGAGATAGGAAAATGGTGTAAATAATGGTGTTTTGGTAGAGTCTGAAAACAAAAGAGAGAGCAGTGACTGGCAACATCAATTTGACCAACAAGCCTGCCATGACCAACTTTTTGAGGACGACGACAGTTGAAAGCCCCCAATTTAGATTCTTTAGTTTGCTTTAGGTTAGGTACAACCGTTTCCCAAGCTCATAACCCCTCACCTTTGAAAGAAATTAGGAGGTATATATGTTATAGTTTTAGTCCCTCTATTATGTTAAAATTTTCAATTTAATCTCTTTAATTATGTTCAGACGGTTTTTAGTTTTCATAGGTTACGAAATTCTATTTTTATTTAATTTATAATTAATTTTAATTTTTTATGATGCAAAATTAAATGTTTTATATTTAAATAGCTAGTGGAAAAAAAACTTAAAATAGTAAAATACTATATAAAAAGTATTTTTTTATTTACTTGATTTAAAAAAAAATATGTTTTAAAAAATAATTGAAAGCTTTATCATATAATATCCAAAATTCATAAAACACTATTCGTCAAAATAAAGTTCGGAAATTCAAAACCTAAAGTTAGTATGAAAATTTAAAGATCGAACTAAACTAAATCAAATTATCACAGACAGTTTGAAAATTTAAAAAAATAAATAAATTAACTAAACCGAACTCAATCTTAATTGACATAGTTTGATCCTCAACCTTTTATGATGCTATCAACTGATAACATCATTTATTTTTATTAAAGTGATGAGGTGGATTATTTATCTTAAAACATTCTTAAGTTTTTAATTAATATATAAATTTATTATTGATTAAATATAATTAATTGGATTTCCATAAACAAAATTTCAAGCCATCAATTTAAACCGCGACAACTAACAGTCTTATATATTTAGACCTACAAATACATTATAAAAAAGCATAGAGATTAAACTAAGTGGAATTAAAGTAAAATAATTAAATTACAAATTTTAATATAGTAGAGGGACCACAAGAATGATTAGACCTAAACATATCTTTCCAACCATAATAACGCGTGATTTACGTTGCACGTGCTTTTGTTTGGCTTTGAAATTATAAGATTAATTTACAATAATATCAATATCCAAATATGAACTCACATTTTTTTTTTCTTCGTTATAGAATTTTGAATAAAAATATTATCCATGCTTAAAAAGGAGGTTCCATTTTTAATTAATAATTTTACGTTGAAAGTTTTTGAGAAGGAGAGTTTCAAAGAAGAAGAATAAGAAGATAAGTGATACGCTATAAAAGTATTATATTTTAATCTTATTTTTAATGCATTTTTGGATAATTAATTATGAAAATTAGTGAATTTGATGCTCATAATCCTTTAAATTCATATTTCTATATTTAGAAGAGCATTTGGGAGCGAAAGGAGCGGAAAACGAGCAAAAATCAGACAAAAAGAGCTGTTTTCAGGATCCACATGGGCTGGGCATTCCCACACAGACTGGACACACGCTCGTGTGAGCCACACGGGCTGGCCACACGTCCATGTGCCAGCCCGTGTCGATTTCGCACCCTACTTCCCAAATACGCAAAAAAATCTAATTTTTAGGGTTTCTGAGCATTCATAAGAGGGCAAGAAAAGAAGATCGAAGAAAACACTCGAAGAACACAATCGGAATCAACTCAGAAGTGGATCTCCATCAAGATCGAATATCTCCTTTTAATTTCTTTCGAAGTTTTATGGAGTTTTTTTATGTCTTATGGTTATTCTGACTTTGAGATGTTTTCGTTCAGGATTATGAACTAGTTCCTTAGATACCTAGGGAGGATGAAACCTATGATAAATCCTTTTATTTAATTTTTGTTTTTACGCGATAAATACTTGATTCTTGTTATCAATTATGTATGCTTATTTATTGTTTTAATATTTTCGGGATATTAATTCATGTGTAATGTGCTTAATTCAGTGAAGCAAAAGGCCCTATTTAAGAGTAGATCTAGTATAGTTGAGTGGAGTTGCATGCAATCCTAGAAATAGGACGACATAAATATACCAGATTAGAGTCAAATCTAATAGGGGAATCCATAAATCGAGTTAATGCAACGATAGAGGTTTCAATTAGAAAGAGATTTCAATTAATCAACCTAGAGTCAGTTGTTCTTACTCTCGAAAGAGATATTAACATAATTTAGGGATTTTTACGGATCAAGACACAAGTGAATAAATCGTTTAACTCAGAATCATAATAATAGGTGAAGTCTAGTTGGATTCTTTCCTGGTTATTGTCTATCTCATTGGTTAATATTCGATTATTTCCTCTATTCATTCTCTGTTGCGTTCTTAGATAAATTAGTTTAGTAATTTTAGATTAAGACACAATCACTCCAATTTGTCAGCTAAATAACAGAAAAACGATAATTACTAGTACTTTTAGTCCTCGTGGATACGATATTCCCTACTCACCATAGCTATACTATTGTTCGATAGGTGCGCTTGCCTTTTTCGTATTTATAGTTAGTTTAGTGACCATCAATAAGAATGGAGAAAAGAGTAAAGGAAGAGAGAAAGTTGAAGTAGAAGAAATTGCTGTGTATTTCCTTAACTGCCTCCATTCCAACGGGTTGGCCATTAAAAAAGTGAATAATAGCAACAAAGAGGACAACCTAGCATAAGCCAATATGCACTATATCACTTATAACTGATTACACTAAACAACTCATTTAAGCACTAATATAACCCCCCTTATACGCACTGTTTTCATTAAAGACTTAACCAAAAATACATTGTTTTGTTATAGTAACTAACATTAATAGAATTGTGATTTATAGGTCGTTAATTAGCCGTTGAAGCTGATTATTCCATATCAAATACTCCCCCCTCGAACACGATCCTTGTCCTCAAGGATCAAACAGTGGATACTGCTGCTGGAACTCAGTCAAATGTTCCCAAGTCGAATCTTTAGGGAAAGTATTGGCCCATTCAACCAACACCTTCGTAGCTGCTTGATTACTTATCTTAACCATTCATCTATCAAGTATTCGAATATGTGTTTTGATAAGAGCACTATCTAAATCCGTAAGAGGAAGTGTAGTGGAACTAGAAGCTGAGCCAATGTGTTTCTTGAGTTGAGAAACATGGAAGGTCAGGTGAGTACGAGCATCATCTGGTAACTTCAGAGTATAGGCAACATGTCCCCTCTTAGCTGCCACAAGGTAAAGGCCAAAATAACGAGGAGCTTGCTTCAGATTCCCTCTCTTCCTGATAGAGTGTTATCTGTAGGGCTGAAGCTTCAGATAAACTAGGTCTTCCACTTGAAATTCTCTTTCTAATCTACTCTTATTAGCCATTTGTTTCATCCGCTTTTGAGATCTCTTTAAATGAAACTTTAGTATACTTCGAGCTGTATCCCTCTGTTGGGGACTCCTATCCACTATAGCAACTTGAGATGCTCCTGCCAAGTAAAGCAAATGATGAAGAGGTTCTTGTCCATATAAAGCTTCATAGGTTCTTGTCCACTATAGCAGTGGACAAATGAAACTTAACACCCAAATGTTTAAACATAGCCTACCAAAAGGAGCTGATGAATACCTTATCCCTATTAGAGATGATACATTTTGGAATGCCATGCAACTTGTAGATGTGCTCTAAATACTACTGAGCCACAATAAGTGCAATGAATGGATGTGATAAGGCTAAGAAGTGACTATACTTAGTGAGTTTGTCAACCACAACAAAGATGGTGTCCTTCTCTTTTGATAATGGAAGCCCTTTCACAAAATTTAAACTCACAACTGCCTAGGCACGATCAGGAACTGGGAGAGGTTGTAACAAGTTTGGATAAGCTGAGTTGTCATATTTGTACTTTTGATAGATAGCACATTCTTTAACCCATTTCTTCATATATTTAGAAAGCCATTTCCAATACAAAAAGCCTGAGATTATATGCCTAGTCGCATGTACCCCAGAGTGTCCCCCCAGCTTCACTGTGAAACAAGTTAAAAAGTTTCTTTCTCAGTTCTAAATCTTGACCAACTACCACTTTCCCTTTTTGTAACACCCCTAACCCGAATCCGTCACCGGAACAGGGTTACGGAGCGTTACCAAAATTTACAGATCAAAGAACAAATATTCCACATCATACAGTATTCATATCATAAATTAATCATAAAGTCCCTTATATGAACCCTCGAGGTTCAAAACATGCATTTGAAATGAGTCGGGACTAAACTGAGTTCATAGAGAATTTTTCGCGAAATCTCAAAATTTTTCCAAGGTGTAGGGGACACACGCCCGTGTGGTCAGGCTGTGTGGTTCACACGGCCAGGGACACGCCCGTGTCTCAGGCTGTGTAACTCTCTGACTTGGGTCACACGGTCAGGTCACACACCCGTGTGCTAGACCGTGTGTAGGTGCAGAGGTCACACGGCCAAGCCACACGCCCGTGTGCTAGGCCGTGTGATCAATTCTGAGCATTCTGTTTTGACATTTTAAAGATGCAGGGGACACACAGCCAGATCACATGCCCATGTGCTAGGCCGTGTGTCACACAAGGCTAAGACACACGGCCGTGTGGACAAAATAAGCTATTTTCCAAGCCACATTTCTTACCCAATTTGTCTTCCTCTTACATCAATACTTAAACATATTCACAAGACATTTTAAAACAATTAATTCAAGTCAAAACCAAGTCTCATGCATGACATATTATCACATACAACTAATGTGCTCTTAAACACCTCAAATGTCACTTTACCATCATGTAATTAAATATACAAACTTACTTAACTTATCAAATTCACCTATATGCATATTTTACCAAATATGTTAGAATTAATTTTCAATATGCCAACATGATTTCAATCAATCAATCATTTAAGCACACACCAAACATGTTATAGCCTCATTTATACATATCAAAACATGTTCATCACAAGCCATTCCAATGGTTAGTTATAACCCAAAGATTTACACGCCAACATTGGCTAATTAACCTATACATGCCATTATAACCATAATTAATTTACCATATATACCAAGATGGGCCGATGGATAGTGTGAGCGATCTCTACCGATGCTTCCAATCCAACGAGCTTTCGAATTACTATAGAACAAGGGAAAATAAAATAGAGTACGCATGAAATGCTTAGTAAGTTCGTATAACATGGTAAATAACTTACCATATATTTATGTTCAAAATAAACATGCAATGCACTATCAACCAATTTTATCACAAGCCCTAAACACATATCCTCATCATGTTAGCCAAGTAATCACATATAATAGTCCTTAATCATGGATGAACAAAGTCATCAAGCATGACCCACATTCATGTAACAACCAATTCATGCATCATTATATCGGGTAATGTCATTTCTATGTACTTCATGTACATACGGGTAATAGTTTGTTTCTAAGTCATACTATCTCATATAAACATCAAGAAACATGTATGGGCTCATTAATAACCAAATTCCCATATACATATAATTTCCACATTATGAATTCAAATAACGTATACAAATCGTACCCATGTAAGTTCGTATAACATGGTAAATAACTTACCATATATTTATGTTCAAAATAAACATACAAGGCACTATCAACCAATTTTATCACAAGCCCTAAACACATATCCTCATCATGTTAGCCAAGTAATCACATATAATAGTCCTTAATCATGGATGAACAAAGTCATCAAGCATGACCCACATTCATGTAACAACCAATTCATGCATCATTATATCGGGTAATGTCATTTCCATGTACTTCATGTACATACGGGTAATAGTTTGTTTCTAAGTCATACTATCTCATATAAACATCAAGAAACATGTATGGGCTCAATAATAACCAAATTCCCATATACATATAATTTCCACATTATGAATTCAAATAACGTATACAAATCGTACCCATGTATTTCAAGTACATTTTCATAATATTTCGTCTCAAGTTCAGATTATTTCATGTCAGAATTTTGCTCATTAAATCAATTAAAATATCAATAGAAACCTGGGAAAATCCACTCGAAGTGTACAAATCTATAATCTTATATGAACATATTCATCAAACAAGTTCCATGTTCATATATAACCATCTCATACTTCCATATATCATGTATCATCATTTTCATGTATTTCAGGCAAATACATGTAACAATTCATTTCGTGTTCATATTTTCTCATTTCAGGATTTTGCCCGTTGAATCATTGAAAACATCGATGGATACACAGGTAGTACACTCGAAGTGTAAAAATCAGAATCCGTCAATTTATATTCAGAGGTGCCCATAAGGGCACATAATCAGGAAGCACACTTTCGAGCCATATAACAGGATGCTCATGTGAGCCATGTAACAGGATGCTTATCCGGGCTATATCAGGAAACTCATAAGAGTCTATAACAGGAAGCTCATTGAGCTTAACATGTAACTCCGAAGAGTTATTATCAAGGAGCTCCGGATAGCATAACAGGGAGTTCAAGCTAGCCATGTCAGGAAGCTCATAAGAGTCTATATCAGGATGCTCACGAAGAGCTGCGTTTGTGTCCACAATAAATGCTGGATCACAACCGATCGAATCGTGTAACAGGACGTTTACAAAGGGCTGCGGTAGTGCGCAACACATGCAGAATCACTACCGATCAGGATGCTCGCAGGAACTATATAACAAGATGCTCGAGAGGGCTTATAACAGGATTGCTCATCCAAGCTATATTCTATCCGCAACATATGCAGGACCGCATTCAATATGGGAAATCATGTATCCATCGAATTTCATTATTCAAACGGAACTTAACATTTTTCGAACGTTATTGATAATGTGATTATTTCATAAATTTTTAACATTTATATCATTCATATAAACACATACCACATTCAATTCAAGCATAAAAATAAACACAATTTAGTTACACGAACTTACCTCAATAAATGTTCGTGTACGTCAAATCTACTAATTCGACACTTTCTCTTTTCCTCGCTCTAACTCCGAATTTGGTCTATCCGGATCTATACGAGTAAATTTAACATCAATTTAATACAATTTATACTCAATTCAGTCCAATTCACATCTTAGGCAAAATTACCATTTTGCCCTTAAACTTTTTTTCGTTTCTAGGCTCGGAATATGAAATTCATGCAATTTAATCTTTATTCCAAGCCTAGCTGAATTTTACATGTAACATTTATAGCCCATGTATTTCATAAAAATTTAGAATTTTCCATGAATTTTACAACTTTACAATTTAGTCCTAAAATCATAATTTCATCAAAATTCACTTTACAAAAGTTGTTTATCTATCAACAACCTTTCATTTTCTACCATAAATTTAAAAATTTCAGCATTTACATCCATGATAAAATTTTTATACTTTGATATATTTACAAATTAATCCCTAAAATAGATAGATTAAACTATTCTAATCTCGAAAATATAAAAATTACTAAAAATAGGACAAGATTACTTACCCAATTAAGCCAAGAAAGCTTGCTTTCTATTTCCTAGGGTTTTCATGTTTTTTTGGGGAAGAAGATGATAAATTGATGATATTTTCATTTTTTATCATTTATCATCTTTATTTTTTTCACTTTCCAATTTCATCATTTTCTTTATTTTATTTTCCATGGATGAATCATCATCCTTAACAACTAAGCATTTTTAATGGTCTATTTACCATTTAAGGACCTCAAATTTTGAATTCCATATTATTTAATCCCTTTAGCTATTAGAACTCAACTTTTGCACTTTGTGCAATTTGGTCATTTATCAAATTAAACATATAATCGGTAAAATTTCTTTATGAAATTTTCATACGACATTATTATCATACTGTAGATCATAAAATAATATTAAAATAAATTTCCTTTTCGAAATCAGATTTGTGGTCCCGAAACCACTATTCTGATTTTACCGAAAACGGGCTGTTACAACTTTTCTCCTTAAAACTTTGCCATCCCATGAGTACTTTGAATGAAACTGAAGGTCCTTTTGAAGATCAAGACAAATTTGCTGCAAGGTAGGATCAATGAAATAGGAATTAAGGATTTGTCCCCATACCTCAGCCAAGAAATGCTCCCAACATACAACAAAAGTTGCCTTTCCTGTGAGTGATATCTATGAGATAATGCATTAGCTACTGTGTTCTGGCCTCCTTAATTTTGTAGGTGATAGAGTAATCATAACTGAGCATTTTTGCAACCTATTTCTGCTGATAAGGTGTGATGGCCTGTTTGTTAGATAGAAACCGCAGACTCTAATGGTCAGTCTTGATAAGGAAGTGTCTGGCAACTAAATAGGGGTGCCACTTTTTTCCAGCCAACAACATTACTAGCATCTCTTTGTCATAAATGGATAAGGTTTGATGTTTGGTCCCAAGCCCTTTACTGAAGAAAGCAATATGTATTCATTTTTGTTGTAAGACTACCTTTACACTTTGACCATAGGCATCAGTTTCAACACAATACTTTTATTTGAAGTTGGAAAGGACCAATACTAGTGTCTGGGCAACTGCTGCTTTAAGTTGGTCAAAATCCTCCTGTTCATTGTCAGACCAGCTCCAAGGTGTTTCTTTCTTAAGCAAGGTTGTTAAAGGCGTGGCAATAACTCCGTATTGCCTTATAAACCTCCTATAATACCATGAGAGCCCCCCAAACCCTCTCAACTCCTTAACTAAAGTAGGTGTAAGCCAATAAAGGACCCCTTCAACTTTAGATGGGTCTATGGAAACGACCCCTTCGATATAATGTGTCCCAAATACTCCACAACATACAGTTGATGCTGCCTGGGGATGGTGAAAACTTCCCTCAAGTGTCTCAAATGTTCTGACCAGTCAGTAAAATATACTAAGATGTCATCAAATAAAACTAGCACCGACTTCTTGAGCAACTGTTTGAAAATGCTATTCATTAGAGATTAAAAACTAGAAGGTGCATTGGTCAAGCCAAAAGGCATGACCAAAAATTCATAGTGCCCCTCATGAGTTCTAAATGTTGTTTTGTGGATATCACTTTCCCACATTCTAATATGGTGGTAACCAAATATTAGATTTAGCTTAGAGAAGTAGACTACTTTCCCCAACTCATCCAACAGCTTCTCGATCACAGGAATAGGGAATTTGTCTTTGATAGTCAGTTGGGTAAGCTGCCTATAGTCCACACATAATTTCCAACTGCCATCTTTCTTTTTCACCATGACAATTGGTGATGCAAATGGATTGTTGTTGTCCCTTACAATTCCAACATCTAGTATTTCTTTGATGAGTCTTTCTATTTCATTCTTTTGAATAGTAGGGTATATATATGGCTGAACCTTGACCACCTGAGCCTCATCTTAGAGGGGCATCCTGTGGTCCTATAATCTGACAGAAGGAAGTCCAGTAGGAAGTTGAAACACATCCTCAAATTTAGTCAATAGCAACTTAATATCTCTATGCAAGAGTTGAGCATGTAATGCCAAGGTTGTTTGGGTGGAAGTGGTGAACAACATAAGACTGAGACCCTACCCTAACACACTGAAACACTTAGACAATTGTGCACCAGTGGAAACGTGTAGACCCTTAGGAAGAAGACCTTGAAGGGTACATAATTTACCCAAATGCTCAACTGCATGGTAAGAGAAGAGAAATTCCAGACAATTTATCCCAGTGAAAGGAGCCATTGAATGCTAAGAACCAGGTCATATCCTTTGACTGGAAGCACCATAAAATTAGTAGAAAATTGGCATCCTTGGACTTCCCACAATACTAAACGACACACTTCTTGAGTGGCTAACTACACTCTATTAGCAACCATCACCTTGAGCCTACAGGATGGGTCCACTGGTAGATGTAACTTCTTCGTTAATTTGCAGTCTACAAAATTGTGAGTGCTACCTGAGTCAACCAGAATAATGGCTTCACAATGACCAATTTTAGCTGATAAACGCATTGTATTGTAACCCTGCGATCCATTGAAAGCATGTAGTGATAAAACTAGAGCTACTGAATCAACTTCACCCTTAGCAGAATCTAACTTTTTAGGACAGTCCTAAAACTCATCAGAAGTAGAGCTCTTAAGTTCAGTCTCTAGCTCAACCTATGCCTCAATCACTAGTTGGTAGAGTTGAGACTTGGCACATTTATGTCCTGATGTGTACTTTGATGTGCACAAGAAACATAATCCTTTCTTTCTTTTGTCCTCTATCTCAACCTGAGAAAGAGCCTTCATAGGAGTTTTTGTACTGGTAATGGTAGGAGAGTGACCTCCTAGAACAATGTGAGGACTAGTCTGATAGTGCCCTTTAACAGCAAGAATAAGGGTTTGGGGTAGTGAAAATTTCCTCCTATAAAAGTACTTTTCTTGAAAATAGTACCTACAATGTCTTCAACTTGTCGAGCAATAGTAAAACCTTCTACGAGAGTGGTAAGCTTAAATAGTCTCAAATACTGACCAATATCTGGTTTGAGATTATACACAAAAATGCTTAGGGCATAATTCTCTGGTAAATGCAATTGATTCAAAAGGCTCATAAAATGATCGTGGTAATGATATACTGCACCTTTTTTTAAGGGCCACCAACTCAGTCATGGGATCCAAATATCTGCTAGATCCAAACCTCTTTTATAAGGCCCGAACATACACCTCCCAAGTAAGTTGTTGGAGACCACCATGTCGTTGGGCAAAGAAATGATGTCAATCAAGGCTCTCCCTTCTAAATGTAGCATCACCATTCTGACCTTAGTTAGATCCTCCACATTTTCAGCCTCAAAGAACTGTTCGAGCTTAGACCATCAACCTTGGAAGTCTGTTCCATCACATCGAGTACACGTCAGTTGGAACGCCTGTCCCATGATATCCCCTGAACTAGCTTGAAAGTGAATGCTCGAGTGTCCCAAATCTACAACTGGTGACACAACGAAGCCTTCCTTGGGTGGAAATCCAGGTGGAGGTGTTCCTAAAATTCCCTTACCCCTTTCTTGGACATTAGTTGAAGGCGGACCAAAATATTTCTAAAAAAACGAGTGCATTTCAGATCTAATTTCTCCTTGAATTTCCCCTTTGATTTCATCGTGGAACTCCTTGAAGCGAGAGTCCAATTTGGTGTCCAACTTAGCATCGAACTTGCTATCGAGCTGGGACAACTCATGTTGCAGCAACCCTAACTCTTTCTGTAAACGGGTCATTATTCCATCGTTGACTATGAGGATCGTCGAGTTCTGATACCTTTGATGAGGATTGAAAGTTTGAGAGAATGAGAGTTTCAAAAAGAAGAATAAGAAGATAAGAATGGAGAAAAGAGCAGAGTAAGAGAGAAAGTTGAAGAAGAATAAACTGTTGTGTATTTCCTTAACTATCTTCCCTCCAACGAATTGGCCATTAAAAAGGTGAATAACGGCAACAAAGAGGACAACCTAACATAAGCCAATACGCACCGTATCACTTACAATTGTTTACACTAAACAACTCATTTAAGCGCTAATATATCCCTTTTATACCTATTGTTTTCATTAAAGACTTAACCAAAACACATCGTTTTGCTACAATAACTAACATTAACAAAATTGTAATTAATAGGTCGTTAATTAGCCGTTGAAGTTGATTATTCCATATTATAATTGAGGTATAGAAGGAATCCCATGTGTTGGCCTGATGATCAGGGTGTTCACTGTTCTGGGTGTGGTCTGAATTCGAGTTGTGCTAGTCACGTTACTGTTAAGACTTTGCCCTCCTCTTGTAATTCAGAAAAAAAAATAAAAAATCCCCCAATCCTTTTTCTATTCTAAAGGTTGGTTTCCGACCTTATCACCGGACTTCACTGTTTTTTTTTTCTAAATTTTATTTTGGAAAAAGATGCAAGCTATATGAAATGACCAAATTATTTAAAGTTTACTCATTGTGGTCAATAAAAGAAAATTAAAAAAAAATAAAATAAGAAAAAACTTTTTGACACATTCTCTACTTTGTGCCATAAATAAAAAAGATTACGAGGGCAGTCTTTGATTTCCATATTATTTATTTTAATGCTAAAAGATTGGTAACATCATGATTTATTAGTATAATTAATTTCATTTTTTTGGTGGAATGAGTAAACTCACCTTTCGAAATCTCTTCCTATACTTTTTAAACATTGATGTTTTGGATTAATGGTTGTTGTTTTTATTTTACAAAAATTGAAAAAGTTAATGTAATTACACAAAGTTATTAAATTTTCTCATTAAATTGTTGATATGGAAATAAGTAATTCCAAAATTTTTATGTAATAAATTAGTGTAAATTAACAATTCAACAATTTATATACAATAAATAAATTAGCAAAACTACTTTAATAAAATACAATTCTAACAAATTAAAATAGGACTAATTTATATGAGACTAAAAAACAAATCCCAAAACATCTAATTTTCTGTGTTTTTCTTGGCAGGGGAACAATGTCACATGAGAAGGCTAATTTTGGCTATTATCTTCTCTATCTGATCATATGCAATTGTTTCATAGTGTTAAAAAACAGAACAAAATGGTAGTTTAAGATGATTTGGATTTAGTTGAGGAATTGTTAAAAAGATATGGCTGTCCTGTCTTTTATGGTAGTTAGTGTTAACAAATCTACATCAACATGTATTGGCTGTTTTTCCCATTGGTTAACAACTTTCTAGCATTCACTCATCTTCAGCTAACAGTATAAAAAAAGCATTAACCTTATTGAGGAAGTTATATTTCATTGTTCCTTCCACCCTCTGGAGTTTCCCTGCTCTTCTTCCTATCTCCCTCTTCAAACCCTTGTTTAAAATCTGTCATAGTTTACAGAATTTGAGATAAATATCATAATTTTAAGTTTTAATTCACTTGAGATTAAACTCAAGCTATTATACCTTTTAAATACTCAAATATTAGTAAATGCTATGATAATTTATCAATTGTTTAAATCAATTTGATAAAAGATTAGGCCTTTGGTTTTTCCTCGAAAACAAATTGGGCCATTGTGAAGAGATGTGAAATTGAGCCGAGATCCATCGTAGCTTCTAATCTGTGACTTGTCAATGGCTGCTGTGCAGAAGCTTGAAAGAAAATTGGCTTCTCCATATCCTTTTATTCTTGTTGAAAACCATCCAAGGAAACTGCATCAGTGCTGCTTCACTCTAGTACAGTCCCTTTTGCCTTTGAATTGGAAGGCAACCAAATAGTTTCTTGCAGGCATTTCAACCAACATTTTCGAAGCAAGGGCTTTAATTCTCAGCAGAGCCTTAAACACGTTCAAAACCCTTCAGGTTTCCGTCTTTCACCATCGCCACTTGAGCAAACAACAACCCACTTTTTGTATCCTCTCAAATGCTCGTTTTCCACCACTACTAGCTCAGATTCTCATAACCCTTTGCTTAAACCCTTCGAAAACTTTTCCTTTGATTCACTTAAAACAACCCTTTGTGATTTGACGCCTTTAAATATTGTCAAATGGGCTGGTATACTCTCCATTGCAATTGCAGCTACTAAATGGATTGTGAATTTGGTTTTCAACCCTTTCTTTTGGATGTATTTTAGCTGGAGTTGGATGTTCTGGCCGTAGTTTGTAGCTATAGCTCTTGCTTTTTATGGTTTATATTGTTTTCACAAGCATTCGATTGGTGAAGCAGGCATTACTGAGCAACTTGCTGTTGTTACTTTCAGTGTTCACTTGGCTAACTCTTGTGCCCCCTGCTTATTTCAATGGCTATCTCGAAGGTTGGCCCTTTGTCTTCTTCTTTGTATACCATTATTTCTCTTTCTTCAATGTTAGTGTAAGAAAACGACTCTATGGAGATTATTATGCTCGTCCACATGATCCTAAGTGGGATGTCAACCCACCAAAATGGTATCGCCTTTTATACTGTGTTGGGGTTATGGTTGGCCATTGGTTTGCTGCATTTAAAGCACTGGAGCTGCATCGTATCCCGGGCGGCTGGAGCAATGTTGGAGTTTGGATATTGATTGTGGCAACCCTGTTGATTCAATATAGTTCAACAGTGTATCTTGCAAAGTATTCAGAGAAGGTTGTGGTGCCAACTGCCGTTGTACGATTTGGGCCATATAGATGGATTCAGCATCCAATATATGCATCTACGATGCTTTTGTTTGCAAGTTATTATATTGCACTTAGAACACCTCTTAGCTTGATATTTGTTGTAGCAGTTTGTTCGATGTATTATGATCAGAAAGCAAAATTGGAGGAGGTTTTAATGGTAGAGACATTCGGGGAGAGTTATCCAGAGTATGCAAGTAAAGTTAGGTACAAATTCTTACCTTTTGTGTACTAGTTGCAAACATGTATGCAATTGTTAATTATGCAATGTAATGAAATTGTTTAGACCATTTAAGCTTTGGCATTGGGGAAGTGCTAGGCAGTGCTTTTACTGAAATTTTTACTCTGCCTCGTTGATTTTCATATAGGTTGAAGATCACTTTGTTTATTGAAATATACATATGGACTATCATCATTACTGACAAATGCTCGTGTCTTTTCCCAAGGTTGCGAGCTCTATAATTTGTATTCATTCTAGACAAACCGCATTGGGCCTCATGACTTTCATTTTATATCTTTTGCCAAGTTTTAAACAAATATAGTGATGTCTAGATTGGTACTTAAGAAGGAAAGCCATCACACCACATAGGTGTATCCATAAACAAGGATTTGGGCTTTGGCTAGATCCTTTTGATGTAGAGATTGGAGCCATGCCCATATTTGATGGAGTTGTTCATATTTAGACTAGAGAATTATCATTGAAGGATATCTAAAACTTTTGTTCATTATTCATGGAACTGGATGAGCTAACTTTTGCAGCTTTAAAATTACAAGAACATGGAATATATAGTTGACAAGTCTGAAAAGTGCTTTAATTTGTAAAGCGCTGAAGTATTGGCTGATAGGATCTTTCTTCCCTGAGCTACCACAATTTTGAGCATTGGACACAACCAAAATAAAGATGTAGACATGGATACGTGGCAACTGGAAACACTAGAAAAGATCAAAATAACAGTGATGACATTCTTGTGAGGTAAAGGCGCTGCTAATGAGTTATGGCAGTAAAGGTCCAGAAAATTATTTATAATGAGTTATGGTAAATGGCTGTATGTCTGTATAGAAATGTAGTTTCCTGAATGTTGCACTACAGTTTCTAGAAATGTGTAGTTTTAGTGCCCTACATCTAGGATGTCACTCTATGTAAGTGCTAGGCTTACACTCATTCCCACATATCATCAATTTAGATCCCTTTCTTACTTTCCAGTATATTACAATGGGGAAAAAGGTTCATTCTAACCATAATGGAATTCTAAACAAATTTTATCCGTTAATGTTTGACGATAGACATTGATGCCTCCTTTCCATGATTGTTGACTAGCTGGCTGTTGGTTTACACTTATTTCCTTATAAGAATGTTGTTCTCAGATCATGTTTGAAGTCAAAAGAACTCTCATCTTTATCTTCCATAGAAATACACACATTGATTCATATAGGGTAAAGAAAAGGGTGAAAAAAAAATCTATCCTTATTAACCAAACAAAGCCATTTTGCATTCATGTGAGATGTGTTTGCCTCTTGTTAAACAGAACCCAGCATATAATTGCAGGGCGAGCCTACTTGCTTAGACCCCTCTATATTAATGACTGGTGAGCAACATTCCCATGATTGATTAGGCCTTTGGACAAACACTATGGGACTCGATATCTAGACAGGGAAAAAAACTCAGAGATTGTACAAGCCACCTTATTCTAGCATGCAGGCCAACTCATTAAGATGTGAAATACATTAGCTTATCCTTGTTTTGCACCATATATTTCTCCATATGCACAGCCAAACACAAGATTGTTGCAATAATTTTTGCTTTAAAGGTACTCAGAGCTTCTTTCTTCCACAAACGGTGAAGCCACAATTCACTTTCTTACCCTTTTGGATTCTTATGTCTGTCAAAGCTTGCATGCGTTCACCACATTTTACATATGAAAATCCAGTTTCTGCGGTACCATTCTGATTGAAGTGAAAGGGCAAAATCCATGATTGTTGAGATATTTATGTGATTCTTATACGTTCTTATACATAGATGTCATATTTTTCTGTATGGTATGTACATGCATATTGAACTCCACATGATGAGTAAGATCTGCTAGAACATTGGAAGGGCTTGACTGAACGAGCAATTTTTAGGGTATTCTTCTGCCTCTGTCTTTATATCTTAACCATTAATGGTGGTTCAAAATGTTGTTCGAGTTTAATGCTCTGCTTGCATAGCAGCCAAATCCGGAGATGGATTAAAATTAGTTCCATTATTTGTGGGGTTTGATTTGAAATGAGTACCAATCTGCAATTGCTCTATTGGTATTACATTGGAGGGACATGTCCTCAAGCTATGCTCAGCTAGTGGGTTGTCCGGTCTGCCTCATATTTGTTGCTATCTGCGTTGATTGTGGTGGACTCTATCCTGGCCCTCTTTAAGCTGCTTTTATCATTCTTCCTGTATATGAGATGAAAACCAAAATGAATGCTTAAACCAGCTATTGAGAGAAGGCTACCATGTCAAACACCTTGTAAGGATGGAACACTAATCAGCAAAACACACAACATATATTTGGTAATGGATTGGGTTTGGAGGTAGATTTGGATTATATTGAGTCCCTGCAAGACGGAGATAAGCTATGAGCGCTACACCTTATGTTCCAAAACACTCTTTGATACTTAATTCAGTTCAATCGAGAACTGCTTGCAAGACAATCTCACATTGTACCATTGTACTGAGTTAAAGATTAATAGGACTTGACAGTTGGTTCTAATAATATCGCGGTATAACAATATCAGTCTCAATGGTACTGAGTGAGGGTATCAACCAAGTGCCTTTTGCTTGGGACAAAATTTGGTGTAGTGTTTTCACTAATGATTCATAGTTGAATGGAAATCAATATGAGGAACTTGTGATGTTGGAGATGAAGCAAGTAACTTGCTAAAGTTCATAGTTAGTTCAATGCAGTTTGTGATGAAAATATCTTCCAAGCTGATAAGGCAGAATTGGAGCATGTGGAACACCCACCCTTACATGTTTGAATTTGATCCTTAAAAACGAATGAAATTTGATATTCCATGTTTGAATTTCATTGGGTGTGAATATTTTTGCAAATTTATTTTAATTAGTTAATTTGAGTTTATTAACCTAAATTAATTAATTTTAAATTTAATTATCTAATTTAATGCTTTTCATAAAAAGAAATTGCTTTCAAACACATTGAAGCAAATACATTTCCTTTTATTTTTTACTTTTTGTTTTTATACAGCAGATTTACTTTACCTTGAACAAACCAAGGACCAAAAAAAAAAAAAAAAACCCTACTCCTCAAGAAAGCTTTTGAACAATTACAAAAGATTCCCAAAGACAAATTAAACAACCAAAATGAGAAAAATGAAAAACTCAATAGGCTTTTTAGCCCCCCCAAAAAAAGTTAAATCTTCATTTGAGTCCAAATCCAGAAATGGTGTATTGTTGTGCTCATGGTGCCTATATATTTCTTGGGGTGACCTTTACAGGTAAGCCCTTTTTGGGCACTGGAAAGGGACCATACTGGATTCCATCCTCATCTCCCACAACTTGCCACCTGCAGCCAAACATTCAACCCCAAAAATCCCAATGAAAATGGCAGGTCAAAACCGATATTTAAACTGCAAAATTTATGACTACATTTCTTCAACTTCAAACTTGCCTTTCACTCAAAATACTGACTTACATATTTCAAGTTTTTTTTTTAATATGACTAAAAGAAACTAAATTAAACATTGGCTTAGAAATCTACCATCTTTAAAGATAAACCGGAAAATTTGAAGTTTAATAGTGTTGGTACAAATTAGGACCACTTCCACAGCCCAAGGAACAATACTACAAGAGGACCACTTTTTGATTTTCATACACCAGTTAGTCAACAATGAGCAGACAAAACCACTTTAAAAACATAATCTTGTTTTGTACCAATCAACGTGGCTTTATGTTCTTCTTACGTTTACAAAAACTAAATAATCATTATGTTCTGCAATTTTGAAACTAAAATACAAGTTTACCTGTATTTTGTGGTGAGATGGTGGAGGAGCACCAACATCTCAAGCTTGGCCAGTTCACTGCCTGGACAAGAGTGTACTCCATTCCCAAAGGGCATAAACGTGTTGGGTTTCGGCGGTACCTGCAATAACATCGCCACGCAAACGATAAGATCAAATATCGAATTTGTTGATATATCCCTTAGCCTGTGAACCCGTAGGCGCAGAGGCACGTCAACGAGACTTAAACTGCAGTGTTACTAGCTACAAAATCAAGTCACGTGGTGTGATACTTTGCAAGATTTGATTGATGGTTTAGATTAGAGGGAAGATTCACAGTAAACAAATGAAAAAGACAGCAGCATGAGATGAACCATTGATAACCTTATATTTCTGCTAAAACTGGATAGTGCCTGACCCACCACTTGGTCGGGGACTCCATTTATACTATTAAATAATGCCAATGGTACCAAAACAAAACATATATATGATTCACATATTCCCAATGACAAAAAGAAATAAAGTAAATCTGCTTAGATGTGTAAAATGGGGTCGAATCTAATCTAAAACAATAAAAGATTTAGCTTATTCCATGTCCTATAATTCGAATCGATTATAAAGCCTCACCTCGAATCTCGAAGGGTCAAATTTCTCGGGTTTAGGGAAGAAATCCGCGCAATGATGAATGGTTCTAAAGAGAGGAAGAACCTTCCAACCTTTGGGGATGTAATAGCCTTCAAACTCAACATCTTCCACTGCTTCCCTGAAGGTGAATGACAGAATACTTGCTGTTCTTAATGTCTCTTGAATCACCTGCAACACACTTTAATTAATGTATATATGCCACTGTAATTGCTAACATATGAAGAATAAAGTTGGTATGATTTAATGTACCCTGGTAGTCAATGGCATGTGCCTTGTATCATCCCACATAAGCCTGCGATTTGCTTCGATTATTTCTCGTCGAACACCTTCTTGTTCTCTCTGCAAACATATGATTTATAAATGAGAATGAAAAAGATTTGATTGATTTTCATTCAAAGATGATGATCATAAAAAATAGTTTACTTACAGTGACAGCTTCTAGTAAATTTCCATTGTCATGCAAGTATTTTAACAGCCATGTTAGGACACTTGCAGTGGTATCATGAGCAGCAAAGATTACACCAATTACATTATCTGCAATCTGGGAATCACTGAGTTGATCAACCTTTTGGTTTTGGTCACCCAATAGAACACCCAGCAACCCTCCTCCACCACCTTGTTTCTCATTTTCTCTTCTTTCTTTTATCAATCTTCTCAGGGTCTCATTCAACAGCTTCCTAGCCTTTTCAAAAGTGAAACAATATGAACCCATTATTCACTCAAACAAAAGGGTCTAAGTGTGTCTATATATGTATGTGCATATGTATGTACCTTCATTGCTTTATTGAAAGGAGTTCCTGGAAGATCTAAAGGCATGGAATTGTAACCCTTTTCCAGGCATTGATAGAGCTGCTTGATTCCGTTGATTTCCTTGTCTTGTTTATGGCCAAAGGCAGAAATCATTGCCACATCAAAAGCATACTAAAAACAAAACACAAAAGAAAGAACCCTTGTTTAAGGTTATTGATGTATGTGCAGTAAAGGGTAAAAATGGTTAACAAAAACTGACACATACTCTCTTCATTTCTTGCAAGGTGTTAAGAGTGGTGTTTTCCCAAGCTGGTAGGAATTTAAGAACAATCTGCTCAATCTCAGAAACTGAACCTCGAATTGCAGAGGGTAAAAAAGAGGCCTGGACCAGCTTCTTCAGCCTTGAATGGTAAGGACCTTGATGGAAGAATATGGCCTCAGGCCCTATCATCTTCTCCTTGCTTGGTGGATAAGTTGGTTTGAAAAGATGAGCCTTTGTGACCAACACAATCTTAGCTGCGTCAGGGCTTGAAATCATCACACAGGGGCATCCTAATATGTGGCTTTTGAATATATCTCCATACCTAAACAATCAAAAAAAAAAAAAAAGGCAACAACCCAAATTTAGTTACAATTTGTAATATTACATCATTAGCTTTGACCTTTTTAGGTACAACTTGTATACCTTTTTTGGCGGTTGGCAAAGAAAGAATTGGGATTCTCTTTGTAAAGCTTGAGAGTTTCACCAATATAAGGCCAACCCATGGAACCAGGTGGCAGGGGTTTGTCCTTGGGGTGCCGCCATTGATGAACTGACAACAACAGCAGCAGCATCACCACCACCAAAACCACCATCAAATAAAACAAAACAATTGGTGTAATGAGAAAGGGAAGGTGACAACCATAGAAAGCTGTGAAAGTTGGTAGAAAAGTGTGGGGTGGTAGTGGCAATGAGGAGAAAAGGAGTTGCATGGTGACAATTCAAGTGTAAGGAGGATTCAAAGAGAGAAATGGGGAACAGAGGGGTAAATTACTTTGAAGAATGGGATGAATGGAGGGATATATATAGCATTGAAAGGGGAAGGGGTGGGGGTGTTGGGGGGAGGGGAGGGCTTGTTTGATGACAGGCGTCACCATGTTTTTGGGAACACCTTGCTTGAAGGTCTTTTATTTTTATTTTGGTTCTTTATTTTTTTTTTTCCTAGGTAGATCTTTCCTACCTTATACTGTATTTTTCTGGTCATTAATCATATGGCCCTCCACTTCTGTTTATTCTTTGAGTTTCTATTATTTTTTTAGTTAGGTTAAATTTGTTACTAAGAATTTATAATTTTTTTATGTGGACGAGAAAGGGAAAGTTTTTTTTTTTTTTTTTACAATATTAGAGGTAGAGATTAAAATTATATAGATTGAATCCATGTTACCCATTTAATAAAAACTTTAATTATTACTCTATACAAATACAAATCAAAACAATAAAAAATGGATGTTTTATTTTGAGATTCAGGATAAAGTATAGAATTAGTCACTTAGCGTGTTTCTATTTTGGCAACCAACCATAAAAATTTTCAATTTAGTTACTATATTTTGGCAACCAACCATAAAAATTTTCAATTTAGTTACTAAGTTTAAAAGAAAAACGTTTTAGATAATTTCTATTTTGGTCATTTCTATTTTAGATCGTTTATATTTTGGTCACTCTTCGTAACTGAAGTAATATATGGCATTTTTCTAAATTGTATAATAATTTATTTAGTCCTCAATACTTATACATTCTATCAATTTGATCTTAATTTTAAATAATTCAATAAATTTAACCATTCACATTTACAAGTTCTATCAATTTGATCCTCAAATACATATAGTTAAATATAATTATTATATTTAAACAGATATAATTAAATCTTGATAAACTTATATGTAAAATTGTAATTTTGATAAACCAAAAACTCAGAACTCCCAAAACTCAATAAATTTGTGATTTTTTATAAACTTCATTAATGATTATACTAATAGCATTCTCAACAGAGGAACCCAAATTTCTCTATGAAAACCTAACAAATAATTAACAGCTAAAAATAAAAACGAAAAAGTTTCCTACAAGCCTTTTTCAAATAATAATCTTTTGCATTCTTTTCAACTTAAAAATCATGTAATAATCTGCACCCATCTTTATGCATAAAATTTATTGTAAAATTTATCTTCGTCTAAGGAGAGAGGAAGTGTTGCAAAAAAATAAATAGGATGTGAAGATTGGACTATATTCGATAACACTAAGCACAACTATAGGTGGTGGTTGATAAGGTGGAGAAAAGAATATCTGACTAATGATAAGGCTAAACAAAGAAATAAGTTAAGAGAATTTTAAAGAGAGCTTTGAGAGTTAAAATTCCGAAGTGTCAAAAGTTCTTTCACTAGTTGTGGAAAGCTCATATTTATAGCATTTCAAGAATAGGAGTTACAAAGCTAGCAATTCATGAAAATAATAACCGATATTTTTCAGTTACAAAGGCATTAATGGTTTCTTTTCTTTTTCTTTTTTCTTTTTTTGTTATAAAAGGATCTTGTTAGTGATGCTGATGATAAGTAGTGAACAAGAGTTCAATATGTTTTTGGAAGAAAGGAGAAGCACTCAACGTTATAAGAAAAGGTTAAGAGGAAAACTCTTAACTACTTCCATATCTAATCTACCAAGCCAAGCTCTCCGGAGCATCCCAAGAGTGAAGATAACCCAAGAACCCTGCCATATTCTGAGGTTACTTCCACTTCTTCTACTTTGGTGAAGTGGTACCATGTGAAACATCTTTCGTGGAACATCTCTTGAAACGCAAACTAATAGTTGTTTCTTGGATTAGAGTTATTTCTGAATAATGATTACTTTGACTTGTTCCAAGCATGAATTATTCTTAACATAGTTGTTTTCAATGTAGAGGTTGTTCCAAATAAGGGTTGTTATGTGATGATGTTTTTCTTGGTAAAGCTTGTTCTGAATAATGACTCTTCCGAAAAAACACAATTGTTCTAAATACAAGTTGTTCCAAACAATGGTTGTTCTAAACATGGTTATTTTTGAAACGTCATTATTCCAAACAAGAGTTGTTCTCAACAGGAGCTGTTCTCAAGTAACAACTACACTGGATGAAAGTTGTTCTAACTAAAGCCTTGTTCCGGACATAACCATTCTTGAATAACAATTGTTTTGAACAAAAACTATTCTAAACAAGAGTTGTTGCTCCGAAAGAAATATTAAGTGAAATGACGATATAGTTGCTCCACGCTTGGTAGCATAATTTCTTGAAATATAATATTATTTATCTCGAGGAAAAGATAAAATTTTAGTAGCCAAAATTGAATATCTACAAACTCTTTAACTATATTCGTCATCTCACTTTGGTATCTAATTTTTTTTTCCACTTTGACACCTGAATTATCGATTTTGTCCCAATTTACCCCAACAATAAAAAGTTTCCAATAAGAATAATATTCTTATTGGATGCAAGTAAGTTTTGGGGTAAAATGAGATGAAAATGGTATTTAAGGTACCAATGTAGAAAAAAAAATAAGTATAAAAAAGAAAACGAGTATAATTCAATGACAAATTGTGAATAAAGCCATAGTCTTCTAACTAACATTGGACAAGAAAATTATCTTCAATGTAGTAGGTTCCGCACCGGTTTTGACCTATTGGTCGATACGTTCCATTCTAATAGAAAACTAGAATAACCAATTCTTTGTTTCGCACAAGTGAAAATTTTGGTATGTGCCGCTTGTACCATCTCGTTCAATCCAATTTTGATCATACTAGCTGAAACATTATGCACCGGTTAGTACATGAATAATATTAAAAATTATATAAAATTACTAATTTTTTTACCATTTCTAATAATAAATAATAAAAACATTAACTTTCATTGTTAAACTTCTTAACTTTATACTTGAAAATTTAAAATTTAAAATTTAAAATTTAATAAATAATAAAAGAAACAAAGCTTCAAGTGTATGTTTTTTTATGGAAATTTCATCTTATATATTTAGCATGAGTATGATTTTATTGTGAATAATTTTACTTTTTTTCTTTGAATATTTTAAAACGGTTGAATGATGAATTTTTATTTTTGATGTTTATTAGTCAGTATTTTATATAAAGGTAAATTATCAAAATAGTTATTTTTGTTTACTTCATATTATATTTTAGTTACTTATGTTTGAAATGTTACGTTTTAGTCACGTTAACATGTTATAACATTTTAGTCACTGAGCCGTTAATTATCGTTAATGGTATAACGGTAAGCTGACGTGGCACGTTAAATCTGTTGGGAAATGTGTCCATATTGTAGTAAACATGTAATTATTTTCTATTTATTTGAATGATGAATAAATAAATAAAATTAAATTCACATTTCACTATTATGTCTTTTGTATTTATATCTTTTATATTTTGCATGCATAGCAAAATTGTGACAAGCAAATATTAGCTTATTGATTGTCTAAAATTCAAACTGAAGATAAGGGACATTGTAAAGAATGTTTACATTGCAAGAAAAACAACTTACTTCAGTAGATAATCTAAATGAGTCTGTAATTCCATAAAAGAATCAAAATGAGCATTTGATTCAAATACTGAGAAGGATTATTATGTTGTCTACAATTCCAATTGGGGAGATGGCTAGTCTTGGCTACCAGAGCAGTTGACTCAACGAGTAGAGACATAGATGTATTCATTGGTAGAATGATACATTGGACTGGACCCAAGATGAATTAATTCTGAATCCATTTTTGAATTAATTCACTTGTGACGTTCATAGTGTGATTTACCTAAACCCTGAGTTAGTTACTGACCATGCGTATGCAACTCATGTGCTTTGATATAAGTGGAGGCTTATGCTCTAAAGATGATCGAGCCCATAGCCGGTATGTTGGGTATATGACTTGTGTATGGTATGACTTTACTAGCAACAGTGAAATTCATAGCTCAATTAAAGAGTTAATGATATCCTCTCATTGGTATTGTGTGGATTGATAAATATAGAACGTGGCTACAGGTTGCTTGTTCTCGAACGGGTAATTTATCACAGTCATTTGTTGATAGTGATCATATTAATCATTAAGAAGACACAATGGTGACAATAAGAGAAAATAAGATTGTATTGAGTGAACGGATTTAACTTAAAGGAATCAAGGATATCATATGAGGGTAACACACAAATGACGAGGTCATTGGACAAAGCAGTTGGATGAATTGCTTTCGTAAAAAGTATATAATAAAGAGTTTTCAATTATGGTACTTCTTGTGGACTGACTCCATAATTAAGTAATTGCGAATTATCGGAACGATGCTTCTAGGCATAATTGCATTCACTAGAGCCCAATTGTATATGTCCGATTGGTCCCTCCGCTAGCTTGACAAAAGCTCAATCAGACTGCATCTGAATCAGAAGAAAATTTTACGCCTTCGGAAATAAATTAATTGAGTCGATTTATTCGATGTGGAATTAAATTAGGTGGTCATGAGAATTGTTCAACTAAAGAATTTGATTAAAAATTTTATTAAAAAATTAATTAGGAAAATCTAAGTGATTTTTGGAAAGACTAATTTTGATCAAGTAAAATTAAATTAATCAAATTAATTAAAATTAATATGATATTTTTAAAATTAATTTTCAAGTCAAACAATTCGCCCAATGGGTAATTGAACTTGAAAATTGGACATGAGATCGTAAATTGGGCTCGGGAGCCCAAAACAGACCAAGACCCAAAAACTGGTTGAACTAGGCCCAATATGTGAAATCGGGTCGACGGTCCAACCGGTGGCTAGACCGGACCGGTCGGGTCGTCATTGACCCAGACTAAATCGATAGCAGCCGAACCGGATCGAGGTGCCGTAAAGGTGTCGCACCTGCATCATCGAACACGGGGTGCCAGTGGCTACGACAGTGACGTCCCGATGGCTGGCAGCGGTTGGTCATCGATGGTTGAGCAGTGGAAGAGTTACACTCCTACTGGGACTCTACTAGAGAATTTGATTTCAGATTAATTATTCCAAAAATAATATTATTTTAATAGTTTAATATTAAATTTAATTTAATACTTATTTTAATAGTATTTTATCAATTTAATATTAAAGCGAATATATTAATATTAAATTTAATTTAATGTTTATCTTGTAGATAAACATTCTATTATTTTAATAATAGTTAATATTAAATTTAATCTAATATTTATATTAATTTAATATTAATGTGATTAAGTTTAATAATAGTTGAACTCTCTAAACTCTCTTAATATAAAAGAGTCTTGGGTCATTATTTACACACAATTGAATTCAAGAGAAAGTTGTAGAAGAGATTATTCTAGAAAATTTATAGATATATTTTTCTTATTTATAACTTAACCTAAAAGTTTAGAGAAATTGCAACCCCACTGATTTTGTGAAAAATTTTATAATTTGAAACGAGTCCACACTCGGCAGATGTGAGCTTGAGGATAGCGGAGAAGATACTCGGTCGAAGGGTTCATCCTAGACGAATCTAAAATGTACAGTTTTAATTAAATATTTACTATTTTAGATATCACAACCAATATCTTGTTTTGGGAAAAAAAATAAAATTCTGGTTTTTCCCGAAATTTACTTTCCGCTGTGTTTTCCAAACCCGTTTTTCTAACAAAATCATCATTTCAAACAAAAATTTTAGGTTAAATTATACAATTGGTCCCAATATTTCTTCGTTTTGAGCAATTTAATTTTTTTTCTTTTATGTTCTTTTAACTTTTTTAACTTTTTTTTCCATTCTCTTCTTCTTCTTCTTCCTTTGTTTTCCTCCCTTCTCTATCTCTTTTAACCTAGTTTTTCTATGTTTTCCATTTGTTAAAACTAGTCCCTATACTTTTATTTTTTTTGAACAATTTAACTTTTTCATTTTCCTTTTCTTCTTCCCCTTTAGTTTTAACGAATGAAAAACATAAAAAAAAAACTATATTAAAGAGATGGAAAATGGAGGAAAACAAAGGAAAAAGCAGAAGAAAAAGAAGAATAAAGAAAAAAATTAACTACCTTGATTATCCTATAGTATTAATTAAAATTTAAACTAAGTATATTGACTCTACTTTTGGTCAATATTTAGGCTTACCAATTAAACTTTAACCTCACTTGAAGAGTTTTTCTTATGCTTATCAATGCAGGTTTTGACTAATATAAAAACAATACAATTATAAGTATAAGAAATAAAAATTATAGGTACAAATATATGCTGGATCAATTATAATGTATAATTTAATCAATACAATATATATTGGACAAAGAATAAAGCAAAAGCAGGGGCGGCATCGCGGGTGTTGGTCGAGGCCCGCCCCTTGAAAACGTAAAATTTCATTTTTGGCCTTTTAAATTTGACAAGATTTTAATTTAGTATATAACCTCTTCAAAATAATAATTTTTTTATTTAATCTTTTAAAAATTATAAGTATATAACTATTGAAATGGTGAAATTTTATTTTAGTTTTCATAAAAATATACAACTTAAATTTAGCACTAGAAAATTTTTTATGACTTTGCCCCTGAGCAAAAGCTGAATTAATCTAGAAAGAATTAAACAAAACTCATTGTGGGAGAGAGACCAATAAATTACAAATGTAAATTTGTAAGACCTGAACAACTCTTATGACTTGAGGCCTCACTCTTTTTTAATAGTGTTACAGCCTTGTCAAAAACCTTGATCATAAAATTAAAAACTCTACTAGCAGAATTGATAGATCATTATATGTTTTTGTACTATATTGATAGATTATTATATTTAAACAAGTTACTTTTTAAGAGAAAAAATATTTCTTGAAGTAAAAAATTGGCCTAAAAATACTTTTTCCACAAATTGAAAAATTTAGCTTCTTCATGAGAGTATTTTTTTTCTTCCTAAAACTACTTTTGAGAAACATTCTTAAACTATGCCTTCAACTATTATTTTGGGCTCCAACTCAATTGATGCTTAACCAATTAAATCGTGGCTTCTTTCTTTTTTGAATAATTTCATTATAAGTCTATAACTACCCATAACCCTCCTCAACCCGTAAATATTAAGATAATATGTTTCACCGCACTTAAATCCACATCATTTTACATTAGTAACAATATCCATACTAATAGAGTTAAGACTCAATCAACAATTGTTTTTTAATTTAAAAGAAATTATAACAATATAAATGTGATAATACTCGATGAAGAAGCCACGTGGAGTTATTGAAATCCACAAAAAAATAAGAACCACCTGAAACTCCGTCAGCGGGCGTCGTCAGAGCTTGGCCCAAAGCTAAGGCCAAGGGTGCGGGGGCGGAAGCAGACGGGACTTGGGCCTCACACGTGTCGTCATTCTAGCTCGCTACGTGTAATATCCTACTTTGTCAGGCAACTTAAAAAGGAGGTTTGTGGGCCCCACCCCCTCTTCCTCATTTCTCTCTTTAATTTTGCTATTTTAGGCAAAATCAAATTAAGAGACCAGTTTTACCCAACTTTGGCCACGAAAGAAGAAAAAATAAATTAATATCGAATTTATTATGATTTAACTTAAACAAATAGGCGGTGTTTAATAAAAGAAAGGAAAAGGGGTTATTATGTAAGTGTCGAAATGGCAACAAATGGATGGTTAACCTTAGCTTGCTGCTTTTGGAAAGTTGCATGAAGAAGATGATACCAAAATTTTCTCTTTTTGTAGTAGCGCTCCATGCGCCTAAAACCCACACTTTTTTTTTTCTCAAACCTGTACGTGTAGCCGTGGGATCGCTGTTCAAATATATCAATCACTGGGTGAATGTCATCTTTGAGTGGATCTCTCCCTAACATCACCCTTTTTTAGTTTTCTATATATAACTTTACCATCTTTTGTTTGATATGACAAAAAGTTTGATACTACCTGAGGGATGCTTTCTTTTTTCCTAAAAAGAAATCATTTAATACATAATTTATATTTAACTAGTTTATATTATGATGCCTCGATGAATTGTGTATATTAAATTTGTAATATAAATTAATAAATTAATTTTAATATGATTTACATAAATGACTTTTTAAAAATATTTTATAAATTTATCGATTGAGTCATAGTTTGATTGGCATGATTATTGTTGTTAATATAGGAAGATATAGGTTTGAGTTATCCTCTTATTTATAGGTTGAAGATGGGTTATGAATAGTTATAGGTATTGTATCAAAAAAGAGCAAATATGATCGTAACTTATAATGAGATAATTCAAAAAAAGTATTTTATAAATTTAAATTTAATTAAGAATATGTTTTCATTTGTTAAAATAGAATGTCAATAATGACAATGTATCGCAAAAGAAAGAAAGAAGAATAGAGCACACAAATTTTACGTGGAAATTCTTTCGGAAAAAAATCACGAGCAGAAGAAAATAAAATTTATTATGTCGAATTCGAATGATTACAAGGATTATAGACTGCGTCTATCTATAGGTTTAGAAAACCTTATTCTAATCAAAATCTAATAGAAGTAATGTAGTAAGGTTGAAACAACTTATTCAAATCAATATCAAACATAGGAAGTAAACTTCTACACGGATTTTATTTATGCAACCTGTACCGTACCATAGGGGCCAACCCTAGTCCAGTATCTTGCTTATTGAAGATCTACGATGGCGAAGGCCGAGAACTATATTTTATTTTAATAAGAATTTAAGTTACAATTCTAACATCATTAATTAATTTAAAAAAGTGATGAAAACGTAAAAATTCCGATCCAAAGTTAACCCATAAAAATTTTAAAAAGTCAGAAAATCAATGATTTGATTTTTTCCCAATTAAGTTTTGAAACTTTGTATCACCCACATGCATGTATAAAATTTTAATTTTCAACTCTAATTTCTAATTTTTTAAGGAAACTTAAATTGTATTAATTTTAGATATTTATATGATATGATATAATAAAATATAAGTAAAATTAGTTTGTCCACCTAAAATGACACAATATAATTTTAAAATTAAAACATATTAATTAATAATCAAATAATGAAAAAATACTAAATGATTTTAATAGAAATTTGGGCATAAATATAGTGTAAAGTCTTATTTTATTAATGAGATAAAATTGTCCCATTTTATAAATCACATATGCATAGAAGGACCAAAGCTGAAATATGAAATTATAGCATTTAAAGAAAATCATAAGGCGTGCAAGTGGTTTAATGATGGAGATTTCAAACGTTGTGTGTTTCCAAAAAGGCGTTGGGATTTTCAATATGATGGCGAGAAAATTAAAGTTGAGCAAGCTTATGTTGGGATCTTTTAAGTAACCACTTCAAAATTGACGCATTGCATTCCGATCTTTTGATGTAACAATCTCAAAATTGAAATCGTCCCACTTGACTGGCTGATCATCTCAATCGGTGACATGGTAAAACTATGAGCAATGAAGATCAGAAGGGGTAGTGGGATAAGTATAAACCTAAATGAGGCCGGAAACAATCATGTGAATTCATCAAAATTTTAATTTTATCATTTTTGGTTTCTCTTATATAATTTAAACATTATATTGTATTCAAGGGAATTCATAAATTTTTAACTTTTGATTTATCTTGTATATTTTAAAATTATTTATTTGAAATCTAATTAAATTCTTTTTATTTTAAAATATATTTTTTATATTAAAATTAATTAATTATAAACATATTTATTTTAACAGTGAAATTAATCCTTGAATTAGTCTATTATCATATGATATAAATAAAAAATTAAATTTTTATAGGGGTAAACTTTGGACTAAAATTATTTATATAAATAATATAAAGTTTTAATTAGTAATATTATTTTATATTATAAAATAAATCTAGTTAATTATTCAAAACTAAAGTAATTTGATATTATTAAAACTAGGTAAAGATATTAAACTGGTTTCATAATTTAATGGAAATCAATGCAAAGTTTATATTTATTTGATGCATTGAAAATTATTAATTTAAATAATTAATAAATTTGATGATATAATTCAAGATTTTTGTAACCAGATAGGTGGTTGATCGGTCAATTTATCGGTTTGTCATTCTAATCAATTAATTTGGTTCGATTAAATAAATTATTAAAGTTCCAGTAAAATCAATCTTTTTTACTTGGTTTAATCTGTCCGTACCAATTTTTGAGTCAATCGATTCAATGCCCTTCTCCTAACTGGTACTCTAGTCAGTTCCCTATCTAACCAGTCCGACCAATTGATCCAGTCAAATTCAAACAACCTTAATATTATCTTATTAAAAAAATATGTATTTATTTTTAAAACTCTATTAATAAATTACTATGTTTAATTTATTATTTGTATAAACCTATACATTTTGGGTACATGAATGTTAATTATTACCTTAAAATACATCAAATTCTATTAACAAGTTATTCAATTGTTAGTATAATATAATAATGAACAATAAAAAATAATTTCGCTAATTCCTATAATATCATAAAACAATAAAATTTACCTCCAATAAGCATTTTAATTATGTTATAAAAAAAATAACATTATTATATATATAATTTATGCTTTTTATAAAGTAAATTTGAATTTTATTGCCATCGTATGAAAGTAAAATGAATTATTACATTCAAAATTAAAATATTTATAACTTATAAAATTTAAAATTATTTGAATTCGTCAGCTCCAATCTAGTTCGAAAAAATTCGAGTCCGAAATAAACTCACCCGAGCCCATCCGTTTGCCAACTCTAATAATGATTTGTATTATGTGATTTTGGTATATTTAATTTGTTTTATATATTAGTTTTATTATATGTTCTTATCATATTTATTTTTTTTGATACAATGTTTAGAATTATTCATAGCTCTTCTACAACTTTTAAATAGGAGAATAATACATTTTAACGCATTCAAATTCATGTTCTCTCACACTTTGCAATAATAATCTATATCAATCGAGTTATATTTAATTTTTTAAAGTATAGGAAAGAGCATAATCTAGTTTTATAGTATTTTCATCAGTTATATTTCATTTTTCAGATTCAAAGCATTAAAAATAATTTAAATTTTTAAGAAATAAATTTTAAATTGCATGGGCAGAGAGACGGCAAAAGGATTTTATTATAGTTTTGAAAAGAAAGAGATATTATTTTTATGCATATATTAAAAGAAGATAGGAAAATCAAGAATGAAAAGCACAGGAGAGTAAAGGGAAAGTAGGGACGCCGCGCGTGTCACCAGTGTAAATACACCACGTCGGCCGTTGCCCAAATTTCTATATCCAAAATGCCTCCCTCGCATGTTACCTTTGTCTCCACACCCATTACCGCCTCCTTAGCTCAATCACCTTCCATCTGGAAATAGTAATTTTGTTTTCACGTTTCTATCTGGCCCCTTGGGCTTTGCACCCACCACCATTCCCGCGCGTGTCCCTAACTTCCATTGTGGACCCATCCGTACCATGCACTTTGTACTTCACACGTGCGCCCTTGTGCTGCTGTGGTTAAAAGCTGAAATGACACTCACAATTAATTAAATATTAAACTACATTATGACACAATATTTATAATAAGAAAATATGTGCAAATATATTTATGAAACATTAAATGAAAATTACATACGGATTTAGTTAAAATAATTGGGTTGAAACTCCAAAGATGATAGTCACTACTGTTCAATTATATTAAGATTTGATATTTTATAAAAGTAATAAGTTTTTAGTTATTTCTAAATGGTGTTTCGTTAATTTATGATGCTAACTCGATTACTAAATTAAAAGCTTAAATAATAGTATATATACATTAGATATGTGATTTGCCACAATTTGTTGTGGTAAATTGGAGTCTTTTTGGTACTTAACGAGTTTGTTTTTTAACCGTTTTATGTTTATGTATCGCATTTTCAATTTTATTAGCTTAGATTTATTTTATTGTAAAATAAGTGTTTTTATGCAGTATTTAGTGCTTTGACGACCTGTAAGGCTAACTCGGGCCTCAGGCACGATTAATGGGTTATTTGAGTGTGTAGGGCATCAATTTGGGCTTAAGTATGCAAGGAACGACGGTCGTGTCGCGACATCAACATCTGACGTCGTGATATACCACGAATTACACTATTACTTACATCCCTTTTTACACATAACTTTAGCTTGTTTAATAGTTAAATCAAAGCATCTTAATATATATTTATGTTTTCATGCTTGAAGTCGTAATTTATATTTTTCAGTCGTTTTTATTATACTTTATATACTTAAATAAATTTACATAGTCTTGTAGGACAAATTGGGAGCTAAAGATACATATTCGGGTCGAAACTGCTGCCTATGTCGCGACACCAAGACATTGATGTCGCAACACTAAAGACAGAAGCAAAAACAAGTCTTGGAGCGAAACTGCCTGCTGTGTCGTGACACGCCACCAACCTATGTTACAAGCCTAGAAGACCAATGTGACATAAGCGTTTTTTGTGCATAATCTTCCGGAATTGCTAACAATTTTACTTAATGAATATTTTTTTATTCACATGATTGTGTTTGCTACATATCTGTTTTATTTATGTTAATGGTGATATTGTTAAACATTTGGTAATGAGAATTACTTCTAAGTTGTTAGTAATGTAACTTTGTAAACTAATTTTAATTTACTTTAAAAAGTTTTCAAGGCATCGAACTATGAAGATTAAGTTGCATGTGCGATAAGAATCGTTATGCCTTTAATATTTGACAATCATGTTTGTAATAGTAATAAAATCCAATGAATGTCTTCTTTTTGCATGCTATGTGTCTAGACTTGGTTCAAAAAGTTAAGTGTGGGAGTGGTGATCTGCCATGATCTAGGTTCTTATTTACATCCATCTTCACTAACTCTAGCTTATTTAAAGAAAGAAATCAAGTCATTTTCGTACTAATTTATTTACATCCATCTTCACTAACTCTAGCTTATTTAAAGAAAGAAATCAAGTCATTTTCGTATTAATTTATTTTCTTTTCTCTTTTTTCCCATATGGTGTTTTGGTTGCTTGAGGACAAACAACAAGTTAAGTGTGGGGGAGTTTGATTTTCCACGAATTACACTATTATTTACATCTCTTTTTACACATAACTTTAGCTTGTTTGATAGTTAAATCAAAGCATCTTAGTATATATTTATGTTTTCATGCTAGAAGTCGTAATTTATGTTTTTCAATCATTTTTATTATACTTTAGATACTTAAATAAAGTTACATGGTCTTTTAGGACAAATCGGGAGCTACAGATGCATATTCGGGCCAAAACTGCTACTTATGTCACAATACCAAGACATCGATATTGCAGCACTGAAGACAAAAGCAAAAACAAGTCCTAGAGCAAAACTGCATGTTGTGTCGCAACACGCCCCCTGCTGTGTCACGACACCAACCTATGTTGCAACACGGCTTCTATGTGTCCCGAAAATCCCTGCACATGACAACTGCATTTTTTAGGGAAATTAGGAGTATTTTTCCTAATCGAACTCTAAATACTTTAAGGATAGTTTAGGCACTTTAATATTTCGAGTTTAACCTATATAAAGGCCATTGTAATCAAATTAAACACACAATTTTAGGGAGACATAAATTATTCTTAGGTTTTTATTTTGTTCTTAGTTTTTACTTAGCTTATTTTATGTTCATGTGACCGGAAGATCCTATTCCGATGTTAGATGATTGTAAGCGGAGATTGTTTTGGAGCCGCACTTTTAGATTGATGAAATCCATGAGCATCTCTTTCCTTTATTCTATTATTTATATTTCTTTCTTTAACATTGTTACTTGAATGCTTGTATAAAGATTATAACCAATTTATGCTTTATACATATTTCACATGTTTCAATTATATTAACCTAATTAATTGATTGAAATGTAGAGTTTCTTAGCGGGTCAGTTGGTTGGGAAAGGAATAACCTAAAACCTAGGCTTGACGACTTTAAGAAGTCATATAGGTGTGAATGAACTTGAAACCGGTATTGCCTATCCATGAAAACCTTACCCTAATCTGGTCTGGGCTGACATCGAGAGATAAGTAGTTTTTTCCGACTCATTATGTTAGTTGGATGCCGAGAGGCGCAACTAGGTTGATGACTAGCTGGTTGAATAGAGCCCTATATCAATAGTTAATTAGATAGGGCAATTGGATTTAGGCTGAAGGAACTCGCTTAGTTGAAACAAGGAATAGGAAAAGTCGATACATTAACCTAGGAGTAGATATAGGTTTAGTTAAATTTGTGACTCAAGTAGATTAGTAATTATTTCCAATAATTGGCTTAATAGCAGTTTTTCCCAAACTGAAATCTCTTGGGTACGACCCTCGGAGTACTCTTAATACTTCATTGTACTAATAAACTATATTACAATTTGACTCGTACACTTGTGGACACCGCCTAATTTCCTATCTTTTGTAGTAGTATACACACTCTTGACGTTAGCACGTCGAGAGGCGGTCACATCGCGACACTGAACTTCGAAGCATCAATGGCTGAAAACAAGGTTGACGTCGCGACGTAGGGATCTTGGCGTTGTGACGTCATGATGTAAGCATGACTAAAAGATGATGTCAGCGACCACAATAGTAGATTTTGAAAATACATTTTATTAAATACTAATTTATTAATATCAAGGGTATTTTAGAAATATTTTACCCTAGTGTTTGCCCTAATTTGTGCCTATATAAACACTCTTATAACTTCATTAGAGGTTGCTGTTGACAGTTTGACGTTAGACTTAGCTAGACTTAGACAAACAATTTTTTTCTTTACTTCGATTTTATTTAGTTTTATTTTTATGTTCGTTTAGTCGGAACTTTTCTATTCTGAGTGAAGAAAATTGCGAGAGGAGATTGCTCAGGAGTCGCGCATATATTTATTCAAGAGCTTTCTCCTACTTATTGTTCTTTATTTATATTTTCGTTAACCTGATCAACTAACGTTTGTATGAATATTAGAATAAATTATGCTTTATTTATATCTGACATGTTTCAGTTATGGAACTCTTTAATTCATTCAGTAGTTTAATGAGTGGACGTGTGCATAGTTAGTGGATTCACAATGGTTTCTCAAACAAATTAGTTGGTATAAATTCATGTGTTTTTAACTCTAGGATTGACGATATAACACCCCAAACCCGTATCTGTCACTGGAACAGAGTTACGGAGTATTACCGAAACTTTCAGAACATTTTCAGATAAATCATGTCAATCACTGTTCATTTTCCAAGATTATTTATAACGTCTCTTAAATGGACCCTCGAGACCCAATATAAGCATTAGAATCGAGTCGGGACTAAATCGGAATCTCTAAGAGTTTTTCGCGAAATTTCAAAAAAAAATTTCCAAGTGCAGGGCTCACACGCCCGTGTCGTCCAAGAGGCACGCCCATGCTACAGGCCGTGTTTGACCCCGTGTAACTCTCTGACTTGTGCACATGGCCATGCCACACGCCCGTGTGCTAGGCCGTGTGGTTAATTTAATTCTTTCGAAATTAGGTGCAGGTTTCACACGGCCAAGACACACGCCCGTGCTTTAGACCATGTAGCACACACGGCTGAGACACACGCCCGTGTCTCTGCCCGTGTGCTCAATTCTGAGCATTCTGTTTCTCAAATTTAATGTGCAGGGGACACACGACCTAACTACACGCCATATACCCAGCCGTGTGTCACACACGGTCTAGACACACGCTCGTGTGTCACACACGGTCTGCCCGTGTGGACAAAACAAAACCATTCTTAGCTTCATTTCTCACCCAAAATCATACCAAAATCCTGCACCAAACTTTCATCCAAATACCAACCATTCCAAGCATTGAATTCAAGTAATTTGTAACATCTAACATGATATATTGTTACATGCATTCATGCTTTTAATCTTACCTTTTATAAGCATACTCATTTAACCTTTCTCAATCAATCAATAATAAACACTTATGTTATCTCCATAAGATAAACTTAAATACATATATACATGTACCAAAACATAATCATCACTAGCCATTCCAATGGCTAGATTATAATAATCATTTACATTTACATGCCAATATGGCCAATATAACCTATACATGCCATTATAACCATAATTGCTTTACCATATTCACCGAAATAGGCCGATGGATAGTGTGAGTGATCTCCGCCAAGCTTCTAATCCAACGAGCTTCCGATTTACTATAAAACAGGGAAATAAAACTAAGTAAACATAAAATGCTTAATAAGTTCGTATAACATGGTACTTAACTTACCATTCATTCTATTTTGAAGTAACTATGTAAGGCATATTCAATCAATTTGCCCTCAAGCCCTACACATCTTCTCATTGCCCTTGTTAGTCATATATTCCATAATAACATCACAAACATATATGGGCTCAACAACAATCAAGTTTCCATGCACATATGCTTTCTACAACATGTATTCATTTAACATGTATAAATCATCTCTTTATATTACAAGTATAATTTCATAATAGTTCATCTCGAGTTCAAATCATTTCATATCAGAACTTTACCCATATTACTCAGAATATCAAGGTCACGATTAGTACACTCAAGGTGTACAAGTCTATAATCAAGGATGTACATACACATCAAATAAATTCCATGTACAATATCATCATTTCATATTTCCATAAATCAATTATCACGTATCGTCATTTTCACGTATTTCAAACCGATATGTGTAATAACTCATTTCTTATTCATATATTCTCATGTCAAGAACTTTTACCTGTTGAATTTATCTGAAATATCGATGGATACACAGGTAGTACATTCGTGGTGTACAAATCAGGATCCATCAATTCATATTCAATGATACCCATAGGGTACTATTTCAGAGAGTACACTCTCGAGCCACATATATATAAACAACAGGATTACCAGTCCAGGCTAAATCTTGTCCACAATATATACTCAATAGAGCTTAGTCAGGATTACTAGTCCAGGCTAAATCCTTTTTATGACATATGCTCTAAAGTGCTTGATCTGTATTATCCGTCCGGGCTAATCCAATACATAACATATGCTCGAGAGGACTTATATCAGGATTACCCGTCCAGGCTAAATCTTTTCATAAATGATGTCAATAGGATTACTCGTCCGAGCTAAATCCCGTCAGCGACAAATGCAGGACCTTATTCATTTCGAGAAATCACATATCCATCGATTTTCATTTATTCAAACGAGATTTAACATTTTCAAGCATTTCCCGGCATGTGATTATTTCGTACATCTATAACATTCATATAATTCAAATTATCACATCCCACATTCTTTCCAAGCATAAAGGTAACATTTTTATCGTCTATCCTTTATCAGGCATTATCGTTGACCGGGCTTTGTCAGGTATATTTTCAATGTCATGTACATATATGATATTTATACAATTCACAAACACATCTAATTCAAGCATATAAAATACACAATTTAGTTAAACGAACTTACCTCGATAAATGTTCGTATACGTAAAATCTACTAATCTGACATTTTCCTCATTTCCTCGTTCTAACTCCGAATTTGGTCTATCCGGATCTATATGAGTAAATTTAACATCAATTTATTACATTTCATATTCAAGTGGACTCAATTTTCATCCTAGAAAAAATTACCATTTTGCCCCTAACTTTTCCATAAATTACCATTTCGTCCCTAAGCTCAAAAAATGAAATTTGTGCAATTTACTCCCTATTCAAAGCCTAACCAACATTCAATCATAAAATTTACAGCACATGTTTTCTATAAATTTCAGAATTTTTCATCAATTTTCACAACTTTACATTTTAGTCTCTAAATCATGTTTTCATCAAAAATCACTTTGTAAAAGTTGTTTATCTATCAACAACCTTTCACTTTCTACCACAAATTTCTAATTTTCAGCATATACATCCATGACCCATTTTCCATACTTTGATAACTTCTCAAATTAATCCCCCAAATAGATAGATTAAGCTATCCCGGTTTCAAAAATATCAAAATTACTAAAAACGAGACAAGAAAACTTACCCAATTTGGCCATGAAAGTTTCTTCTCTCTCTCCTAGGGTTTCCATGTATTTTTGGGGAAGAAGATGATAAAATAAGATGATATTTCTTTTTATCATCTTTTAATTAATTAAAATATTTCACTTCCAATTTAGTCCTTGCCCTTTTTCTAAATTTCCATGGATGAGTCACCATAATATCTACATACTTTTCTTTAATGGTCTAATTACCATATAAGGATCTTAAGTTTTGAATTCCATAGCTATTTAATCCTTATAGCTACTAGAATTCAACTTTTACATTTTATGCGATTTAGTCATTCTCGTAATTAAGCACATAATCGGTAAAATTTTCTTATCAAAATTTTCACATGAAATTTCTATCATATTACGGACCGTAAAATAAAATAAAAATAAAATTTATTTTCGGTTCGAATTTGTGGTCCCGAAACCACTGTTCCGATTTCACCGAAATTGGGCTGTTACAGACGAACCTAGAAAGTAATATAGGTAAACGGATCGAGAGACAAGATTACCAAGTAAATTGTGGATTTATCCCGATCAGGAAAGTGAGGCCGAGAGGTAGGCGTGTACTGGTCGATTAGTTAGGTAGTAGAGGCCGAGAGGTAATATTGTCTAGTTAATAATTAATTCATCATTAAAACCCGAGTTCTCTTATTAATTATGACCATTGAAGCAAGTTAATCTTCTACCTGTTAATCAAACATAGGCTAAATATGGCATCATTGACACTAGGAATAGAAAATTCCATTAGGTTAGTTTAGGTTTAGTAATTTAATTAGTTTAATAAATACTTTAAATTGGAGTCACTACTAATTCAAAATTAAATTAGATTAGTACTTATTTTCTGTAATTAATTTAATAATAAATTTTTCCAATCTACAACCCCTTGGGTACGATCCTCGAAATACTTTCCAAGTGTTTTGTTGTAAACAAACTATATTACAATTTGACCTGTATACTTGCGGACACCAATGTTCAATCATATATTTATTTGTTACAGTATTTTCAGTCCAGACGTTCGCGCGTCTGGCGGCGGTCAATATGACACACCCATGATGCAAGTGAAAATCAAATTTTATACAAAAAAATTATATAAAATAATAAAACTTTAGTTGAAATGGTAAAATCAATAATTTAATGAATTTGAACTATATTTGCTCTATTCTTAGTTTAAATTATTATTTTTATATATTTTATATAAAGTATAAATAATAAAAAATAATATTTATTATCATTTTTAAATTTAATTTTTAGTACTTTCTGTTATTGAATTGGTGCCCAAGGTGACTCATGACACTAAGCAAACCCAAAGGTATGTTAGTCTCTAAGATTCTTAGGACACTCAAATGTATATATCACGCAACAATTTAATTGAAAAGTTAATGATATTAACTATTTGGACTAACTAATAAAAATATAAAAACAAAATTATATTGAAAATTAAAGTATAAAGATTAAATTTCAAATTTAAGCATAATAGAGGGCCTAGGCCTTCCTTTTATATATAGTTTAGTTACTAGTATAATTCCCGAGCTTCTTTGAGAAACGTTTTTATAAAAAAATTTCTTAAAATTTTAATTAGAAATTTTATCACACGCATATGCGTACGGAAATCATAGATGTGTGTTTAAAAGTAATTTCAAATAAATAATGAAATATATGATTTGAAATTAATTAATCATAATAAAAATATTATTAATATATACAGCTAATGGAGATAATAAATTGTCAAGTTAAAATAAAAATGTATAGGTGATAATACTCTAGAACGTCATGTTTTTATGTGCTAATTGCATATTTATTTTGAGTATGATTCTACTAATTTGGGATATTTATGGTCTTTTATCTTGTAGGGACTAAATTGGAAGCAAAAGCGAAATTAAGGGCCAAAAGCGTGAAATTAAGGATAAAATGGGCTGATGTGCGTCATAGGGAAAAGTTGGTGCCAAAAGTGCAAACATGGAGGACACAAGGGTTGAAATGCAAAAAGAAGAGTTTTTATTCTATTAGACTCTATTTTGATTATATTAGGATAATTAATATTAAGATAATTATTAGAGATTATTTAATTTTAGGATTTATTTTATTTATTTTTATTTATCTTTGATTATTTGTAATTATCTTTAGGAATTTGAGTAGGACTAGTCTATTTATCTTAGCACTATAAATAGAGGGAGAGGTGACTCAATTGGGGGATCCATCTTTTTCTGTAAACTCTCTCCCCAAAAGTCTTTGTTCTCTCTATATTTCCTTTTAATAAAAATCTCCATTTATATATTTATTTCCTTTTCCACCACAATCATGAGCCACTAAAACCCATCTAGCCAAAGGTTGTTGAAAATCCCCAAAAAGGGTTCTTGAGGTTTAGAATTCGTACTTAGCCTTCTCAACAGGGTATTCATCATTTCTCCGCATTACGGGGCTGACGCTTCCGTCCATGTCCCTTAAGAAGTGATCTTTTCAACGTGTGCAAGGAACGGCCACTTTGTAAATTTTGAGAAGGTTGCACAGTCGGTTCGTTAGCTTACTGTGTCAGAGGTTGGCGAGCCCAAGAGACAAAATGGCGTGGGCTTCGCCATTGAGAAACGTTGATCTAGCATAGATGATTTCACAAGAGCGATTGTCGGCTAGAGTCAGGTTCCACCAAATTAAAGTCTAAATCCTTGGAGCTGGTGGTCGTAGGCGTCCTCTTCCACTATAACTGGCTTATTCGGTTTGAGAAGGATCATCTAAGAGCCAAGGATTGAACCCAAGGCGGATCGAGGCAACTGGAGACTGGAATCTCTCCACATAAGAAACTTTCTCTAAACTCTTTTTATTTTCCTCATTTTAATTTTCGCAATTTATTCTGCAATTTGAATTCACTTTAAATTCTGTTTTTCTTATATTTTTCCAGATCGAAATTATTAATTCTGTTTTTTTTATTTTTCCAGGAACGCAAGTTTTCTTGGCCAAAAAATTGTCCAGGATTTCAAGAACGAGCATTCGTACAATCCGGTCCCTGAGGATTCGACCCTACTTCCCCTTTACTGTTATTTTTATTATTTTACAAGGGAATAGGATATTTTTGGTGCTTCCCTTGAGAGTTCAATTTCTCAACTGATATGGTCAATTCTCTTATAGACGCCTCAGTTTTCTGTTGAAAATCCTTCATTTCTCTTTGGAAATTAAGAGTTCGCTGTTGAAAATCAAGGACATTAGCTGCTAATTTATTGACCATGGTTTCTAAGAAATTACCTGAATCTCGAGGCTGTTGTGGAAGCTGATTTTGGTATGGCTGGTTATTTCGTGGATTGACCCAATAACTCAAGTTAGGATGGTCCCTCCACCCTGGGTTGTAGGTATCAGCGTAAGGATCATATCGCCTCTGTGGTGGGCCTGGGAAATTTCTCACTACATCTAAATGAGCCATAGAGTCATCATACAAACTGGGACATGCATCAGTTGTGTGCTCAGGTGTAGCACATATTCCACATAACCGAGCTAATTTAGCTTTTTCTGCAACAAGAGAGCTCACAATATTAGTAAGTTTATCAAGTCTATCTTCTATTGTAGAATTACTTAGCTGGTGAACCCTTCTAGGGGGTTCAGGATTGGCTCAGAATTGCTGAGAATTTGCAGCCATTGTGGAAATTAAGTCCCTTGCTTGTTGGGGAGTCATGTTGACCAACGCTCCTCCACTAGCGGTGTCTACCATATTCATCTCCATTGGTTTCAAGCCTTCATAAAAGTATTGGAGGAGGGATTGTTCTGTTATGCCGTGTTGTGGGCAGCTCGCACACAACTTCTTAAACCGCTCCCAATAATCATAAAGAGTCTCTGGCTTCTTTTGCCTTATTCCCACGATCTCTCTTCTTAGCTCAGCTGCTCTAGATGCTGGAAAAAACCTGTTGAGAAATAAACGAGATAAATCAGCCCAAGTAGTAATAGATCCAGGAGGTAAATAAAATAACCATTCCCTAGCTGAATCTACTAGGGAAAAAGGGAAAGCGCGCAATTTAATTTGATCCTCGATTCGCCTTGAGGTTTCATACTCGGACAAACCATATGAAACTCCTTCAAATGTTTATGGGGTTTTCATTTTGTAACCTCGAAAAGTTGGCGAAAGAATCGAATTAACCCCGATTTCGATTCAAAATCGGTATCCATAGTAGGATATGCGATGCACAATGGCGGTTGTTCTGCGAGCTTCGCTAGTCACGAATTGTTTGAGCCATTGGTTGACGTACCCTAGTTTCAAGCACTTCTTCAGGTGAATTGATTTCTACTTTTTCGCCTTCAAAAGTTTGAGTAGGGTTTTCGTTAACCCTAGACTCTGCTTAGTTGTCGATTCTGATTTCTGGCGGTGGATTACTCTGAGTCCCAACCACCGTTGACTGCTTTTTTCTTAGCTTTGTTTCCTTGCGATTAGCTTTTTGCAGTCTTTTCAATTTCCGAGTCAAACGCAAGAGTTCCTGGAGAAGATCTGGTCATAAGAAACAAAAAAACAAGATTAGTACGTTACCGATCCCCGGCAACGGCGCCAATAGGAAAACATTAAAATAAAGCTTTTGTTGAGTGGTAAATTTAAAGTTTTACCAATCCAATTGGTTGTGGGTACAAATCTCATTATATGCATATTTTTATTGGTTCTTTTTAAAATAAAAAGATATATAAATTATTTTAATTATGGAAGGACATTCCCGTAATTTTTCTAACCGAATTGGTGCTTGGTTGACTCGTGACACCAACTCAATCAAGAACTTAAATACTAGTATAGATATACAACTGATGGAGATAATAAATTGTGCATATTAAAATAAAAATGTATAAAAGACATCAAAATGGAAGTTTGGTTGAGTGGTAAATGTAAGATTTTACCAATCCAATTGACATGAGTTTAAATACTACCACATGTATATTTTTATTGGTTTTTTGTTAAAATAAAAAGACCAAAATACCTTCAAATAATATGACTTTGATTTAATTATGGAAGGACATTATTGTAAATTTTTTAATCGGGTTAGTGCCCAATTGACTCGTGACACCAACTCAATCAAAAATTAAATAATAGTATAGATAATGATGTGAATTAAACTTTATAAATTAAATGATGAAATATTAATAAATTCCGTTCAAATATACTTCTTTATCACTTGTAGTTCATATACATATATAATTTTTTTTTTTAGTAAATATTATTTTGCTATCCTCCATTCATTTCTAGTTAAAAAAAAATCACTTTTACCAAATAAATTAAATAAAAAACAATGTTTTTATAAAAAAATATCAATTTTTATTTAATCAACTTATGAATTTTTAGATTAAATTATACTATGTTTAAATTTAGGATTTAGTATCTATACTTTAATTTGATATAATTCTGTTCCTCTACATAGTATTATTAATTAGTTGATATAGTTTTTCTTTTATATGTTTAGTTGATATAGTTGATACTCTTAATTATTCTAGACAAAATACTGAGGTTGAAATTTTTCTTAAAAATATCATTTCCAACTTCACGAAGAAATATATATATTGTGTTATAAAGGTGTTTTGAAGAGAATTTCATATAATCATTTTAGTTGGAATAATTAAGAATACTAATTATTTGGATTAACTAATGTCATTATAAATAAAGTACCAAATAATGTCAAATTAAAATATAAATAGCTAAATCCCAAGTGTGAGAACAATAGAAAAATGTGAGAACAATAGAAAGATCAAAATTGCAATTTTACCATTATCTTGTAAGGATTAAAAAAAAATGAGTTGTGTCATTAGTTAGTTCAAATAATTAGCACCTTTAGTACTTTTGATAGCTAACGTGAATTAAAATAGCACTTAATTTGCCAATGATTTGATCAAAATAATTAAAGATATTAATTATATGAATTAAATAATATCATTAAAAAAAAGTAAAGATTCAATTTATGTAAAATTTAAATAAAAAAATAAATATCAAATGTCAAAATAAAAAATTCATCAAAATAAAAAAAATTATTTATTTATTTGAACAATCTCATTATAAGTTCTGATTATATTTATTTTTTGTTGACACGATGTCTAGAACTACTTATAACCCCTTCCCAACCCATAAATAGGAGGATAATGCGCTTCAGCATACTCGAATCCACATCTTCCTACATTCGCAACAATACTCATACCAATTAAATTAAAACTCAATCGATAAAATTTATTTATTTTCTATACCTTGCAAATTAACAGAAAAGAATATTATCAAGACATAAACCTTAAATTTCAAAAGCCAACGTAAAGCTATTAACCACAGGGTGTTTTGAGTTTTTGGCAACTAAAATTTTGTCATTGCCTATTGGAAAGGAGAGGGAAATTTGAGGGATGTGAAAATCGTCTTAAGGTGAAGCTTCCAAGATGGTACGCGGAGGGTGGGTATTGGGGACGTGTTTAGAATAGTAGGGGATGATTGTATCGCATGGTTTTTGATGGGAGAATATGCAGACGTGGCTAAAATATAATTGTTGGGGACCAACCCTAATTAGAGAAAGATTATATGAAATAGTCACGCCACGTCATCTGTATCCCTTTCCAATAGTTTTATGCTACATCAGTATTTTTATCCTGAATTTCAAGATTTTTATTTAGATTTGATTTTTTTCAAGATGAAAATGCTGAAATTCAGGATGAAAATACTGATGTAGCATAAATTTATTAGAAAAGAGATACAGATGACGTGGCGTGACTATCTCATACAATCCTTTCCCCCCTAAATTATCCGATAGTTTCTCCCTAAGATCCATCTTATCCTATAATCAACAATGGGAATGGTGCGTTGTAATTTTAATATGTCCCTATAAAGCTAAAGCACCGTTGGAGAAACTTGCACCAACCAGCACTTCGTTATAGCCACCCTACGTTAGACTCTTTCATTTTTATTTCTCCTTTTGAATATTTTATATTCGGTTTCATGTTAATCTCGCCCTATATATTTGATTTCATGTTTGAGAATAATGTAAGCAACCCAATTAAATTTAAAATTAAGTATCTGATTTAAAGTGATTATGTTATGTATTAAATTACTTCGTAAAAAAGTTATTTACTTTAATAAGAGTTAAATTAGAAGATGAATCAAAGTAAACAGACTTCTAAAGTACAAAAATCATCGCAAAAAACCAACCAAAGCTAGAAAATTGACAAGAACGATTGCAAAAATTTCAAAAAGCAAAGGAAGCAAAGTAACCTCAATGAAGAAAACCCAGAGAATATATAGGCCTATCTCCCAAAACACATCGTTTCGAATAACAAGCAACACCTAATGTCAACTCATCACCTGTTCCAAAAAGCTGTTGATCATCATTATCATGACTCCCCAAGAACACAGTCCTTAGAGTGCATTTATGGAAGAATCTTGAAAGTTTTGATACAACAATTGATCATTAAATAAGGCCACTATTCGGAGCAACTTGTAAAAAAAAGAAGGCTAATAGATTAAAACATATCGAGGAAGGCCACTTTGTAACCCACCTCTTGACTCGAATGGGGGAAATATTGTTATACCTCCAACCATGTCAAGACACATGGCAAGCTAGAATGACACCCAAATAGTAAGCCAGCTACCAACAAATCGAGAAGTCACCAATAAGCCTATCTTCTGGAACGACCACTCAAACAAATATGAGCCATCCGTGATCTGGGTCCTTAAGGTTTCATTGAGAACATGATATTGTTGGTCACCAAATACCATGCGGGTTCAATTGCTCTATACCATCTAGTCAGAACAAATGATATGATTTGTTCCATCATAGACATCCTCGTCCCAACAAAGACATCCACCCTACATGTTCCATGATGGTTTATTGGCAAGTTCAACACGTTAACATCATCTTACACAAGACTCTCAGCTATAAATACCCCAAGAACAATGAAGAAAGGATCAACTCTCCAAGAACACCAAGCTTATACGCTGTCAACTCACCTTCAACTCTCAACCTTAATACTCTCCTCACCTTCCACTCTTTATAACCTCCAACTCTTCGCCCCGTCTAGGTGAACTAGCCTCCATAGCAACCACCATTCTCTCCTCTATATTTTCTCCTTGTTGTATCACTGTATCAACACCAATTCACTCCTTTTGGTATATTATGATATTTAAGCTAAAAATATTATTTTAAGTTCAATCATTGTATAAACAAATGTGATCTAATTGTTTAGGTGTGATCTTTAGCTTTTTGGTGTTAAGGATTGGGTATGTTATGATCTTTAAGTTTTCTTTTTTTTTTTTATCCAATTGCAGGACTTGTTATTGATAGTGCTAGTGCTAGTGCTATTAAAATTTACATATTATATTATGCATTCAACTAAAGTTGATATGAAATATTAAGATTTATCCCGAATTATTATAATAATATTTACATATAGTTTTTCCCCTATCCCTCAACTATAAATAGAAGAGAGGGAAAAACTTGTTAAAATCAGTGTAGATATTTCATAAATATCTTAGTGTAGGAATGGATGGACAGATCAACGTACCAATGGGTCCATTGCAAGTTTCACATCATTTCTACAAATTTACTATTAAATGAAAAGAAATTATTTAGTACTCTATAACTGATGATTTTAGAGTTTATAAATAAGGTTATGAATTGACAAGTGTAATATAGAGATATAATAAAATATTAAGAAAATAACTATTTAAAAGAAAAGAGATATATATCAATTTTTAAGGCTGCTTGTGCTCTCAGTATATCAAATACTCACACTTAAATGAATTTTTTTTTTTAATATTTAAATTCTATGTCTTCAAAATTGGGTACAATACAATGGTTCATAGAATTCAAATAAATAATAATTTTGGCTCATTCGATGGAGACGACCCTATGGAGACAAACTAAAAGAACTGAATTTTCATGATGAATGATACATTTTTCCAACCAGCAAGTATGTCCATTGATAAAAATGTGGGAAAATTTCCCCTCCACATAACATTAGCAAATAATATACCCATCACAATTCCTTCATAGCTCTTTCAAGTTATAATACAATACCCCTAATGTTGAAGATGCTGCATATCTTTTATGTGGATGAAATTATTGGTACTATCACCTTGACGGGGTCCATCACATTGGAAGTTATAGAGATCATAGTCATCAATTATTCAATTTTTAAAATTATAATTATATGAAATTTACTATAATAATTCATCATTGCATTTATATATAAATTGGATAGCTAATTGTAATATCGAATTAATACATCTTGGCAACTTCAATATAACTATTCCAATTTCGTCCCAAACCTTATTTATTTCAAATTTTAGGATTTGAAACTGACATAAAAAAAAAAGAGAGATTATAGCACGAAAATATTACATATTTCTTACAAGATTAAATAAAATAAACATTATAAAAATTTAAATTATCTATTTTTGAAAATAATTCGAAATATAAAAATTTATTTAAAATTTTAGGATAGATACATTTAAAACTTCATTTACATTGCCCAATAAATTTTTAGATATATTAAAAATAACTAAACAATTTATTAAATATTATGATACGATATTGTTACTTGGTTCAATTTTATTGATGCCATACCTATAAATGGCACACTCATATGATAGTTTGAAAAACACTCATAAGATGATTATGTAAAAACATAACTTTAGATGAAAAATGTTAATAACATAATAGTGTTAAAAGATATATCAATCAACAATATAAAAGAGTAATGATTAAATCTTTTATCGATATCTAAATATTAAAATATAAATTTTACTATTGATAATTAGAGGTGATCATAGGTCAGGCCGGGCCATAACAAAATTTCAGGATGTTTTATAGGCTTGAGCCCTGCCCGACCCGAAAAATGAGTCTAAAATTTTGCTCAAGCTCGACCGGGATAAAAAAAGCTAAAACCTGAGTTTGACCCAACCCGCTTGTATTAAAATTTTTTATATTAATTTTTTATATAAAAATAAATTAAAATATATAATACATTGAATAAATTAACATAAATGTTTCCCAACAAATTAAAAATAAATTAAAAAAAAGTCTTTATACTTAAATAACACTAAGATTGGTGCAACTTAACAAGCAAATGCCTCTAAAATAGTAATAAAATTAACAATAAAATAAGAGTTTTACAATATGTAAACAACAACAACAAAATAGTAGCAATAAAATAGTGAAATGATAGTAGTAAAACAGTGAAATAATAATAACAAAATAATAAAAAAACAATTTTTTTTTTTTTTTTTGCAAATTTAGGCCGGGCTGAGCTCAAACAAAAAAAAGCTTACCCAAGACCCAACATATTTTCTAAACGGGTCTTATATTTTTACTTAAACCTATTTTTTAAGTCTATATTCTTATCTAAATCCTCTCACTTCTCAGACGAGCCTTCAAGCCGAATAGTAAATCAACCTCCTTTCCCTCACTTTTATATATATATATATATATATATAAAGAGACGTGTGCCAAGATACTTGTTACCCTACCTATATACATCATTTTCGTAATTCATTTTCATCTTTTGAATTTCTATACGTGATTTTCACTTTTCTAATTTGGTTGTTTATAATCTTTGTAGTATTCTAAACCGCTTAATAAAAGTCTTTCACGCCTCGATATTTTTTAAAGTTGCACTACTATAAATATAGTGCATTCATTACAATACAAATATATACCATCAATTATAATATAAAATCAAATTAGTACAAATATATATACTTTTCTCTTCTATTTATTTATTTTCTACAATCTTATACAAATTAATAAATAATTAAATAAAATATATCCTTATGAATGAGTTGTTGTGGTAGTTTGAACTCTTGGTGAAAAAGGGTTAATTAATAGTCTTTTTGGATGAGTATTTACTTTTAGTATAGTGTGTTTAGTTTTTTTTATCTCACACTACAATATCGTTATAGTATCTAATCTTACCGTCATCAGTATTTTTACACAAATTATAGATAAACGCATTGCTCATTTAAACAGCCCCTAAAACTTTATATTTGATCTCGCTTTCAATGGAAGAAGTGATAAAAAAAACAAAAAGATTGGATAACTTTGTAAAGGGATGTTAAAACGTCCCCATTGATGAGCATTACTTCCCGTTCCATTTGATTCAAACTAAAGGATAAAACCTATCCACATTTTCCCTTCTTTCGTTAGCCTTGTCCGAAAGCAACTCATTACCCAGTTTGTACTTTCTATCCATTTATTTTGGGGAATATGAATTTGACTTTTTTTTTCTTTTTCATATAATATACAATATTTATGTTTATACTATACTAATTTTTTTTGGTGAATTATAATAATAGGATAAAACCCGAACAACCAATGCGATTAGTGCGACTCAAACCCAGGTCACACCTGGAGCGGTGAATACCTTAACTATCAGGCCATCACATAAGGTTCACTATACTAAAATTCTTTTATTGAATTAATAGCTAGTTCAATGAGAAATAATTAAATTATTATTCTTTTTACATTTTCATATAAAATTAAAAGCTCATACACGATAAACTTAAACATGTCATCATGTAAACTTTAACTTTTTATCTTTATCATTTCAATAAAAATTTAATTTATATTTTTTATACATATATTTTTACACATTTTTCACTCGTAGGTCATAATCTAATTTTTATAATCCAACTTTTTTTTTTTTTTAATTTGAATGTACAGATTTCTTGTAAACTTTGCTATAGTTGGTCACAATTCATTTGATTTGTTAGTAGGGTAACGAAATTTTAATTTTAGTATCAAAAGATCAAATATTCAACACAACCCTAATTATGAACGGCTTCTAGAGAACACCTAGGGGCTATATAAAAAAAAATTGAAAAAATATGCAGGTGATTTTTAAATTTTACAATTAAAGTATATTTAAAAAGTTAATCACTTCCAAATGGACTCCAAAGATTTTTCTTCTTAAATTTGATAAAAGCAAAAGAGTTTATTTCAAATTAATTATGACGTCTTAACCTTATTTCCAAAGACAAGAGAGAAGTCAAACCATATGAAATTTTTACTAGAAAATCAATTTTGCTTACGCATTTCATTCAACTGCTTTTTACAAAACATATTAAATGTATATTATTATAAAATTTTGTAGCTAAGGAAAACGACATTGTTAAGAAAGATAATCACAATCCTTAAACATAAATTATAAGATGGACATGAAAAAAAGATAAATGACAATAAACTAAATCTGAAATTAACGAAAAATTATATGTAAATCTTTTATCGCTGTCATTCATGGTTTATTTAATGAATTGATTTTTATAAAATTTATTTTTCACCTATATGATATAACAATTTCATATTTTAACACTATATTTACTATCTTAATAATATTTTAATTCAAAGTTATAACAATTTATAATTCGTGCCAACAATTTATTGATTTAGTGATAAGAGTATTATGTTGTAGATATGAGAGCTTAGATTTAATCTCAAGCAACCTCATTCTTCACCCTCAATCATACAATATATATATTTATATATATATATATAATTTATAAAAAATGTTGATCACTAAACTTTTGAAATTCTAATTAAAGAATTCTTATTCAAATAAATGAATAAAAGAACTTCCTTAATTGCTCTAATAATTAAGGGATGTTGACCATAGAATTCACTTGAATTTGGTGAATATGTTTTTGAATGTATGTGGATATATCACAACTGTAAATTAAATTGTATTTTTGGATGAAAGGGATATGACATAAGCTAGAATCACAATCTAATTAACTAATCATGCCACGAAAACAACAAGCATATTATTTTAGATTATAGAATAAATGAAAGTAACCCTTCATAGAGATCCCAATGATAAATCATTAACCCCCCCCTTTGTTTCTATCCTTTTCACTTTAAATGATTTTATTGTCTTAAAAGTTTGAATTAGGCCATTGCCTTTTTATCCATATTAACCTCAACCAAACGACAAACCCTTTATTATTTGATTTAATGAATAATTTAGCATTTCATTTTGTTACATTGGTTTTTATTAGTTTTAAAATTTGACAAGTTTTCTCAGTTTAGTCCCTATACTTGGTTTCCATTACGGATGGTGAGTAAGGCTTGTTCTAAAATTATATAATGTCATCATTTGAATTTTTTTTTATATTTTTTTAATTTTGTGTATTCTTTATGTAGTAGCCCATTTATGCCCGGGCTTGAATAAATAAAAAAAATAAAAAAATAAAAAAAAAACAATGTCCAGTTTACAGTCCATTTACAAAACCTAAATACCCAAATTACCTATCCATTACATACCCAATTACACCCTCAGACCCAAACTAAAACCCAAACCCGAATGCTAACCCAAAAACTCGTTACACCTGTGCCTAATCGTAATACCCAAACCTATGCGCCCAAAAGGGGCCCAATACCCAAACTGTTTGAGACCTAGGGTTTCGAAAAACCTCACGCAAGCGCCAAAGCGCCAAAGACAGACCCTTCGGTCCACGCAGCAAACCACAAGACGAATAACGCTCCACCGCCGAGATCTCAAGGCTGCTTCACTGCAAAAGGAAAGAAAAAAACGACAGAAGATGGCAAGTATAGCAGACAGTAGCAACAAAAATAGGATTTTGTATTTTCGATTCATTTTTGGGGGGGCTATAAATAACCCTAATACAATCTGTAAAACCACGGATATACAAGCATACATACAGAGAAATAAAAATACAAAAAACTTGATAGCAGAGGTGTTTTTTCAATTATTTCATTTCGTTTTTTTCTTTCTTTTCAATCTATGCAATTTTTTTTTATATATAAATATGCTGTTAAAAAATGAAGAGAAGGGGTTCACCTCTTTATTTGCGCTAAAAAACAAAGTCTTTAATTTCTCGGCCACCGTGTATGGTGGCGCATGCGATGGCTGCGCGTCTTGTGTGTATGACGATCGGTGTCAAAGCCGAGTCCCGCCGAAGGCCAAAGGACAGAGAGAGTTTTTTTTTTAAACTCGGTTTGTTTTTTTTTGAAGTGGTTCAAAATGATTTTTAAAAACAAAATTTTAGTTTATATAAGCCATCTATACGACGCCGTTTTGGGGGTCACCTTTAATGGCCAAACGTCGTCGTTTAAGGGATGGGATCCGCGTGTTGACCCGGTACCCGGGGAGGATCCGCGTGTTATTATAAAAGGGGAAATTTGCCTCTTTAGTCCTTCCGCAATTTTATTATTTTTAATTTCGTTCTTTTTAAATTTTTTTATTTTTAATTCAGCCCTGAAATTTATATTTTCTTGCAATCTGATCCTAGGGCTATTTTAAGGCAGAAAGCACTACACCAAAACAGACTTTTAGCGGCGTTTTTTTTTTGCCTTTAGCGGCGTTTATAAGCGCCACTAAAAGTATTTGCGGCGCTTTTAGAAACGCCGCAAAAAACGTCGCTAAATCAAACGCCGCAAAATTTAGCGGCGTTTATGAGAAAAAAACGCCACTAAAGGTCATGACCTTTAGCGGCGCTTATCCCACAAACGCCGCTAAAGGTCATGACTTTTAGCGGCGCTTTTTCCACAAACGCCGCTAAAGATCATGACTTTTAGCGGCGTTTGTTTCCCACAAACGCCGATAAAGGTCATGACTATTAGCGGCGCTTTTCCCACAAACGCCGCTAAAGGTCATGACTTTCAGCGGCGCTTTTCCCACAAACGCCGCTAAAGGTCTTGACTTTTAGTGGCGCTTTTTTTACAAACGCCGCTAAAGATAGTGACTTTTAGCGGCGCTTTTTTCACAAACGCCGCTAATTTGTACAGATTTGCATTGTACAATTTGTTCAATATCATACCCCTCCTGCACTAAAACCAACCAATAATAGCAGATATAGTATATAATTCCAACCCAAAACAGCAAATGTAGCATAAAAATCACACCAAATGCATTAATTCTAAATGATATTTGAAAATGAATAAAAGATATATGATATAAATTAATGAATGAATTATAACTGAAAATATTCTTACAATAATGTTAAATGTAACAATGTTAAAAATTATCTTACAACAAGAAAATAAATGTCTAAGATGGAGGCCTCTACGACTGCTGGAACATCTTCATCATATTCTGAAGCTGTAGCTGGAGTTCTTCATACTTTCTATTCTGCTCTGCCTCCCTCGCTGCTGTCTCCGCCTCCCTCGCTGCTACCTCCGCTCTAAGTTGAGAAATTTGCTCAATCGTGCTCGCTTGCATCTGAGCAATCTGGTCCTTTAGTCTCTGAACTTCAGCACGAGATTGACTCCCGGAAGGCATGTATTGCTGGGAGCCGGATCCAAAATATTGGGTCGGGGTAACACCAGATCCTTGACATCGAACCCGACTATACCTTTTAAGACCCAAAATATCAGTGATAATTCTGTTATAAATATACTCAAGATTAACAGAACTATCAATCGAAGCAGTCGTACCTTTCAGGACCCAAAACATCAGTAATAATTCTTTTATTAATCTCCTCGAGATTAACAGAACTATCAGTCGAAGCAGCCGCTTCATACTCTGCCTTCTTCTCCTTTAGTTTATCCTAATAAATCAATAAAAGAGTTAGAAACGAAATATATAATAAGAAAGAATGCAACATAACTTAACATTATAAATTTAAAACTACAAACGATGAATTAAACTATTATAATTAAACATTATAAATATTTATAATAAATCAAATTTTATTAAGTAAATATACCAAAATTTCTGCGACTTTTCTGGATGTCATCGGAGATCCATCCTTCTTCCTATGCGTAATGTCAAAAAGTCAAGGCGTCCAACTTTTTAACTGCATTTAAGCTTCCTACATTATAGCAGAAAAATATAATTTAATAGAATAAAGTCATTAATATTTGAAAGAATTAATAAATTATAATACCTCGGCCTCAGCTACACAAGCAAAACTTCTGGAACCTGCCGTGTGCGTGAATTTTTGTTTCTGTCTGCTGCTTGTTCCAACTCGCTCACGGTCCTACATAATGGGATTTGAATTATGTATATAGTAAATAATATAAACCGAAAAAATTATAAGACTTTAGAAGTACGTAATACCTCTCCTTTCTTTGAATTCCAGAATCTAACTTGATCTTCCCATTGGTACCTCAACATTCCAGTATGAACATTTCTTAATTTTTCGTCGAGGCTTATGTCTTTCTTAAAATATTGTTTTTTCAGCGTGCTTTTATTGTCTCTCCATTTTTTACCCAATGTCTTCTTAACATAGTCATCGGAGACCTCTAAAGCAAATCTCTCTGAACAAAAAAGTTTAAAAGTTAATATAAATGAAAGTTAAATCAAAGTATTATAAATTACATTCACGTTTGTTACCTTAATATTATCGAGAGCTTGATTTTTGTTGGCATCGTGCATGTGATGCCATGATTCGTAGTTAATGGGCAACATATTGGCATTTCGTGCTATAATGCCCAAATAGTCCGCTAACAATCGAGCTTGGATCCAACAGTGGCAATGATTGTTTCTCCTTACTTTAACACGTTCGATGTGCTCTAAGTCGTATAAATCTTTAAGCAATGTACGCCCCGACCCTCTCAGGCCCCACCACCTTCAAATTGAAAAATAATATATTATTATATTAAAATTGAAAAATGAATCAATAATAAAATTCAACATGCATGTAAAATAAACTTAACATTACTTTGAAATTTCTGGCAGCTCGTCATCTATGTCCTAAGCAGACTAGAAGATCCAACAACTGCTTCTTTGCTCACTATTAGCTTCTTCGAATTTGGAGTATTGTGGACAATACTTAAATATCGTAATCGTCTTCTAGGCATTTTTTCCTGCAATACACATAAAATAGTTCAAAATTATAGTAACAAATAACAACAATAATAGTACATTTAAAATAGTTAAATTATATAACATGACCAACATTAAAATTATTACTAAAGGATGTAAAACATTTAAAAATTTCAACTCAATCAACTCACCTCAGATGAAAAGATAAAGCCGCTACCCAGCCGTATAAATCCACAGGCGAAGAAGTTTCCGTGCAGTTTCGTTTCCCTCAATAATTGTTATCGTAATCTGATTGGGTCCGCTCCTAATCAGTCCCAATACAGACAAGTAGACAACGAACCTGCAGGTTAGCCCATTTATACACGTATTTAAGATTTTTCACATTATTTTATACAAAAAGGAACACACTATAATTTGCAATATTTAATAATTAATTGTAAATTTATAAATAAATGAGCTGAAACCTGAAAGTCAAAGTATCTCAAATTCCAGGTGTCCTAAGATCTTTGTATAACAGTCGAGCCACGTCATTGGTGTTAATTGTCAACAGGTGATGGGAAAGGAATGATACCGGATAAGCGGATATGCAATAACTGAAATACAAACAACATAAGAAATTTAGCGTAGTACTATCATTTTCATGTGGTCTGCAATGCGAATTCAAACACACACACAAAATAAGAAAAATCATTATACTATACATCCAAAAGATTCCACAGCTTCAAATCAAGAACCAACGACCAAGTATTAAACCACCATCATAAAAGCAACAACATTCATCATGACCTTTCACAAATATTTTAAAAAGGATGGAGACCCTCTTCATTTGTTTTCACACCTTCAGCAACAATAGATCTATGGAGAGTGAATGATATTTGAATATGATATCTAATAAAATTAGAAGTAGAGAATATAAGAAATGCCAAAAAAAAAAAGAAAGAAGAAGAAGCAAATACGAGTTTTCTTGTTGAAGGATCGAGAAGGGGTGAAAAGGGAGGGTAAAAAAGCAATTTAATAAAAAATTAATCAAGAAAAGTGATCAACACCACACAGCTCATGCTTTCATCATAACAACCTCCAATTGTGTAATGTATTTTACAGTAAAGACTGGATAAATTATATAAATCAAGAAGTGATAGCTATAAAACTCTCTGATTATAAAATTACTCCAACTGTGTATACTCAACACATTCCTGGATTAAATGACACCATATCTTACTTTGTTTTGTAGAAAATCCAACACATTAGATTAAAGATAGCTAGTAGACTTTTCTCATGGACAATGTAACATAATAATTACTATTACAATCATTTCGAATTACTAAAGGGCTTTGATTCAATTGTTATTCGATGTTAAAAGATTTAGTTTATTATTATAAATAATACAAACAATCATGGAGAACCAAGGACCCAAAGTAGATCATGTAAAATAATAATAAACAACTAACCAAGGCATACAATACCATGACAATATAATGTATCAAAAACGAGTAACCGACCTTAGATGTAGTGTACCCAATTTGCTAAAGCAAGCACAAAATTCACAAAATATAAAGACTGGGATATAAAGACCCTTGCACTCAACAACAACCAACTTACAAGAAGCATAAGTATACATTCTAGAAATAAGCACACAGACAAGTGAACAAAAACACAAGAAATTCAGCAGATTAAGCGTGTCAGAGTTATAATATGGCAGTGTGACAATATGTGAACTCAAGTGAAGGAAGCTATGCATACCATATTTTCTTTCTCACGTGAAGGAAGATATCATTAACTCTAGTTTATATCCCTTTGATTTCGGGGCATCTTTTGTCAATGAACTGATGGAATCTCCTATAATAAAGATATGCATGTAATTTTATGAATTTTTAATTCAATAAAAATTAAATAAAAATTAATAAAAAAATCATAATCGATCAAACTATCAATATTTTAATCATAATTTTTTTATCAATTCATGATGATTAATTTTATTAATTCACAGTGATTAATTATATTTATTAACGGTTGAACCCTCTATTTTTAATTTAACCAATTCAACTAATTACACGAATATTAATTTTATAAAACTTTAAGTGGTATATAATAATAATAATAATAATATAAAAGAAATAAATGAGATAAGACAAAGACTAAAACTGACTTTTAGGAGGAACCAAAGGGTGTGGAGGAACCAAATATTCCACTACCAAATGCAGGTTGTGATTGTTGCCCTGAGCTTCCAAAAGGACTTGATTGAGTGGAAGTAGATCCAAAACCAAATGCTGGCTTCTGACCAAAACCGGAAGGCCCTATGAAAAACAAAGTCATCAGTTAAACACTGAGGACAAGACACCAAGTTCCCAAGAGCTTATGGCTAAAAAGTCAAAATAAGCATAAAATTAAAAGCAGATTACTAATAAAACACTAAATTCTTCCAACCCCAAGAAATAAGAGTGCAACTAATTGAAATATAAATATACTTGTATAGGCGTCTAATTAAAATATAATTATATTCATATAAGCGTGTATCTAGACACACAACAACTTAATGATCTTCACATATTTGGCATTAGAACACTAAAGCACCATAAAATACCAAAAGACAGAATGCATTACAATCACATTCTTTATTATATTTAACTAGAACAAAAAGAATGTAAAATGAAGAACTCAATTATAATGATAGGATAAAGATTGAAAATCTTGGAGATAAGTTCTCTCTGCTAACCAAACTTAAAAGCTTGGAGATAAGTCCCTATTTTCTTTTGTTATAACATAAATATTGGATGAATATGGTTACAGAAACTAGAAACATTTGTGCAAGAAACTTCATGGTCTCTCTTAGCAAGAGAGCTCGATTTCTAAAGTAGACACAGAAATATAGTCCGCCCCCAAATACCACGGTGTATTCACTGAAAAATCCATATTGAAATTAAAAATATATCAATTTGCTATATGTCTTCTTGTCATGCCCTTGTACCAATCAAAATTAAGAACTTCCTAAGGTCTATACTGGAGCAAAGCAATAAGATACGTAAAGTTTTAACTAGGATTGGAACAGATGAAGAAAAATATCACTTTGAAAATCGAGGCTTCTCCCATTTTTCTTATACTTAGAAACATTTGAGCAAGAAAAGTAGTGGTCCCACCTAGTGATGGTGGTTGATTTATAAAACTGGCTCAAAAGCGGACATGAAAACATAGAAAGTCCCAAACACCTCTGGTATATTCACCATAGAAACCCATATCGAGTCAAACATTATTTGCTATAACTTCCTCTCAATCATCCATGCATTTGCACCAATCAAAGATAAAAATTTGCTAAGGTCAAAACCACAAAAAACAATGCAACTGTGAAAAGTTGACATGAAAACATAGAAAAGTCCCTTCTTTTCTCCTACTTAGAACTAAGAAGGAACTTAACAAATGAAATTGAAGTTTCTCCATTTTCTTTCTCACCAAATACTACATTAACCGGGGATATAAAAGATAGTAACAACAGTATAGAATAACATATCTCATCTAAATCTTTTCTTCCCTTCCACCAATTTTCAGAAATCTACCAAAGCAAAGCAAAGCAAAGAAAAACTGGATTTTGCTTTTATTTTTTGGGCGTTTGTGAAATCAAACCTAGCTCGCTTCATTACAATCGTCGAATAAATATAAATTACAGAAAAAAAATCAATAGAAAGTCGGGATGAAAGATTTTTTCGCTTAAAATCATGTCGAGGCAGAGAATCGAAAAACCCCACACAAAAACTAAACAAATCAAAAAATACCTAACCACATACAAACCAAAACCCAAACAACAAATAAATAAAGAAATCAAATTATTTATTAAGATTACCTTTGAATTGGTAAAGGCTTGGACTTCGGACAACGTTTAATCTCGTGTGCGATGCAAAATCAAGATGGAAATCGGCATGAAGGAGAGGACTAAAAAACCTGAGCTTAGAAAAAACCAGCAACTTAATCTTCAATTTAGGGATTTCAGAGAGCAAAACGCGATGTTTTGCCTAAAACAATTCAAGAATTGCGGCGTTTATCAAATAGCGCCGCTAAAGACATACCTATTGCGGCGTTTAACCAAAAAACGCCACTAAAAAAAATATAAAACTACGCCGTTCTGATTAAAATACAATAACATTTTTTTGCGGCGTTTTTGATTAGCGCCGCTATATCCCACCTTTTGCGGCGTTTTTGATAAAACGTCACTAAAAAATAAACAAATAATTTGCGGCGTTTTTTAACAAACGCCACTATAGCATATACTATTGCGGCGTTTTTTGTTAAAACGCCACTAAAACCCTGATAAAACGGCTGCGTTTTCAGTCTCGGAGAACATATTCGCGGCGTTTTTTTTATGAAAACGCCACTATTCTCAATTTAATTTTTTTTTCATTTTTTACTTATTTTTTTCTTTCAAAATTTTTGTGCTGAGATTATCATTTTTTGGAATTTTTATTTTTTAAAAATTTTGAATATTAAACTTTTTAAGAAAATTTTGGAATTTTTTTGAAGATTTTTGTAATTTTTAAATTAACATATAAAATTTTTATTTTAATTTTTTCCAATTTTAATTTTAATTTTTTTTTCAATTTTAATTTTAATTTTAATTTTAACCTATATTTTTCTAAGTTTTTCTTTCAAAATTTTGTGCTGACATTATCATTTTTTTTAATTTTTATTTTTATTATATTTTGAGTATTGAACTTTTTAACTAAAATATTAAATATCTAATTTTTAAGTTTTTAGTTTTTTATTATTAAAATTTAAAAATTTAATTACCATTATCAACTCGAATTTCTTTTTTCTTTCTTTTTACACCAACATTAGTTGTTTAGATTTTTATATAAATGGTATTCAATTATATGTATACACGTAAATTTTGATATAGATACATCTCAGAATTATATATGAATTTTAGTTTAATGCGTAATTTTAGATGTGAATTTCTAATTCTAGTTTAAATGTATAGTTGAAACTTTAATTTTCATTTAATTATACACATTATTTTAAAATATAAATACATCAATATATTTTTATATTGAATAAATATAACTTTTTATATATGTATGCAATATATAAATAAAAAATGATGTTAATTATATCAATAATTGTGTTAATATTTTACAAGATCTGGATCAAATTAAAGTTCGTGTATACAATTGCACACTAAACCATTGTTCATGTATGCTTTTGGGATTTAACCCATTTTGATATATTTTTTTTTAAATAATAATTTACATTTATCTTATTTTGATTTATATTCTAACAAATCCAAAATTAATCCCTAAATCATAAACCTTAGACCCTAAACCTTATACCCTAAACCACAAACACCAAGCCCTAAACCCCAAACTCAAAACCCCAAACCTTAAATACTAGACCATAAAACTCGAACCCTAAACTCTAAACTACAAACCTTAAACCATAATCCGAGACCAACTTTTTGGGAATTCATGTGGCCAATGTTAGTGTAGTACAAAACATATATTTTAATAGCTAACACATTAACCATAAATCCCTCATGAGGGATTTCAGTTTTCGGGATTTTGGGTCATATAGCTAGCACCTTAAACCCTAAAAAATCCTAAACTTAAACCATAAACCCTAAACTCAGAAACCTAACACATTAACCGTTTCCCCCAAACCCCTAACCCTAAACCTATAAACCATAAACCATAAACCCTAAACCCAAAACCCTAACCCATTAACCATTTCCCCTTAAACCCCTAACCCTAAACCTTACCCCTAACCACTAACACTTAAACCTTAATACCGGTAAACACTAAGATATTAAACACTATACAATAAACCCAAACAACAAACTTTAAAACACTAAACCCATACACCAAAATAACAAACCCTAAACCATGAAATTAACATACTAAATATTAAACCCTAAATCAATTTTAATAGCTTAATTTGTAACTTAAATGAAAACTTCTAAATTGTTTAGTTAGCAATTTCTAACTTTTCATAATTAAGTAACTAAAATGAAACTTTCTCATTGCTTATAAGTGAATGTATCAAAATAAAATATAATTCAAAGCAAGAATAAGAAAAAAATATGAAAAACTTATAGCGGCGTTTGTGAAAGACGCCGCTAATGCTCATGTCTTTAGCGGCGTTTTTTTAAAAGCGCCGCTAAAGCTCAGGTCTTTAGCGGCGTTTTTTTAGAAGCGCCGCTAATGCTCAGGTATTTAGCGGCGTTTCTTTAAAAGCACCGCTAATGCTCAGTTCTTTAGCGGCGCTTTTTTAAAAGCGCTGTTAAAACTCAGGTCTTTAGCGGCGTTTTTTTTGAAGCGCCGCTAATGCTCAGATCTTTAGCGGCGTTTGGGAAAAAAACGTGGCTATATCTCCTTTTTAGCGGCGTTTGTGAAATAAACGCCGCTATTGCTCAACTTTTTGCGGCGTTTTCTCTCAAACGCCGCTAAAGGATAATATTTGCGGCGTTTTTAATTAAAACGCCACTAAAAACGCCGCTAAAAGTCTGTTTTGGTGTAGTGAAGGGGGAACGGTGTCGTTTAGGAGATAAGGCATAGTTGCCTAATAGGTCCCTATAATGTGACGCGCGTTCTAATCTGGTCCTTTTACATTATTACCCTGTATTTCGTTTTATTTTGATTTAATCCATGTTTCTTTGATTTTTAGTTCTTTTTATTTTCCTTTTTATTCTTATTTTTAATTATTTAATATTATATATATTAAATTATTACTATACTAGGTTATTTTATCAAATTCAATATTATTTATATATAATTTTAAAATTTGTATATTATTTATTACAATATATATAAATTTTTAAAATTTTGTATATTATATATTATTATATTATATTATATATAACATTTAAATTGTTTTATCATTAATATCGTATAAAATTTCGTGTATTGTATAATATATATTGTTTATTTTTAAATATGTAGTTTTTATACATATATGTATTAGATTATTGTATTATAAATATATTTTTATTTATCTATTTAAAAATGCATCTTACTTATTTTCTCATGAATATATATTATTTTTAAAATTTGTCATATTGTTTTTTTATTATTATAGTATTTTTTTATATACATTATTCATCTTATTTTTATATACATTTAATCTTGTGTAAAATTCTCATGGTTATTCCTTAATTTCTTTTTTTAAATAGATTTTTTTTTTGATTGTTTACTTTCTATCTTTTATTTGATCATTCATATTTTAAGAATAAATTTGTAATCTTTATTTACCTTAGTATAATTGTTATATTGCTTACATTATTTGTTATGTTATTATTTTTACTTAGTAGAATGCTCTTTGAAATTTATGTTTGGTAATGTTCTAATGCCACATTTCATTCAAATCATTGTTTTAGAAAATGTATTTCATTTTTAATTGCAACTATTTATTCAAAAGTTTTTTCTTAAATAAGGCAATGTTTTGGTGTTTAGAAATTCGGGAAATAATGCCCTAACGTGATGAGTTTCGATTTTCCGTTTGACTGAATAACTAAATATCCTTTTAATGAATTTTGTAAATCATGAGATGATGTTGGTTATGAGGGTTTAAAATATCATGTCCTAATGTGCTGGATGTGATGTTTGTATTCTTTCGGAACAAAGGAATCTCAAGTTCTAACTCAAATTATTCAAGTTTTTAAAGAAATCATGTTTTCAAATCTTTTCGAATTTTCGACATTAGGACAATAACTAATCAATCCGGTACCAATTTTGGGCGTTACAAGGGTGCTAATCCTTCCTCGTACGTAACCGACTCCCGAACCCATTTTCTAGAATTTCGTAGGCCAAAGTCAATGTTTTTGAAATAAAATGTTTCATAAGGTGATCCAATCACACCTAAGCAAAAAGGGATTGGTGGCGACTCCTATTTTTTTATTTTTTTTAAAAAAAAAAGGTCGACCCCATTTTTTCAAATTAAAAATGGTTTCGACTCTTTAGATTTTATATATTTTTAATGGTATCCAAGTCCTAGGATCAAATTGAAAAAAAGGTATCAAATTCTAAGACTAATGTAAACCAAAAAAATATATTGACTAAATTAAAAAAAAAATTACCAAATTCAAAAACTAAATATTGGGAGAGACTAATAGCACAACATTTTACATATTTTTGTTTAGATGGATGGACATAGTCTTATATTTATAGATCATATACTTGGGCCGGATATGATCGAATATTAAAAATTATTTTATATCTTAAAATATCATCCCAGGGTTAAATTGGTTAGGTGGAATTGGATTTGTAAAAGCTTTTCCTTAAGGCTTGTTTAGCACCGTTTTTGAAACTGAGCCTATATGTAAATACCAAATCATTAGCTTTAATCTTCAAACTGAGTTTTTAAGCCGAACTATTAAGTTAGAAAATCCAAGTTTAGACTTCTGCAAAAGACTGTTTAGGTGAAAATGTATAATTCTAATAAATTTATTTTAAATGCTCAAAAATTATTTAAAATTTATATTTCATATTCCGTAATAGTTTTTTAAAATTATTATAATCTAGTTGTTTTCTATAAAAAAAATTGAATATTTATTTATACCAAAATAATAATCCTTAAATTATATTCCTCATTTTAATATTAAAAAACAAATAATAAAGACAGGTGATGAAAAGAAGGATACTTTAGATCTAATTAGCAAACTCAAATATGGACAATTTCTATCAACTCTCTAGATCACTTGAATCGAGCAAACTTGATGAATGGGAATAAAAATTGAAAATACCACAGCTCTTTTAGGAAATTTGATAAATAAACAAGCTTTCAGGTAAATACAAATTGAACCTCTCAATTGAGTAAAAAAAAAAAAAATTTGTATTTTATTCACTTGAATACTTGGTGCTTTACCATGGCAATATGCATGTCTATTTACAGCCTCAAAACTAAAACTCCTAAGTTGAATACTCTACCTCTAAATTAAATTGATTTACTCACTATTTATCACCTAAGTAAATAAAAAAAAAAACTAATAATTTACAATAATTATCCTTTCTAATGGACGGCATGAATGTTCCAATTTCAGTGTCTAGGTGCAGGCTTTCAATTGCACATTTATTCTTAAACAAATTAAAGAGAATTTACACTAAAGCTTATCATTACCCCTTATCTCACACCTGATTATGCTAGTGAGACTTAAACAACATCCATCTTCTTGTTGTTGAAATTACATAAAATCATAGGACAACTCAAACACTCTATGAACACTTAATCCACCTTGATGAGTAATGAACTTTACTTACAAAGGTTCAAGTTGATCCACTTAATTTCATCTTTGAAGTCTAAAGTCCCCCAAGTCCAACTTCTCCAATTCTTGAAACTGCCCATTAATAAATGATTGAATAAAGCCTTGGATTTTAGTTGGATCTTGACTTTATTATTGAAACTGTCAATTTTCAAGTTTAAAAAATTAGTTGATTTGCAACGAATTTTTAGATGAGATCTTAAGTATTTTTAGATTGAGATGTTTTAGAGTTCAAAGAACTATCTTTTAGCTTCGAAATACACTTTAAATCATTTGATTTCAAGTCTGAAAGCTCAAGTTAAGACTATTTTAGTAAAGATTGCTTGAGCAAAATTTCTGATTAAACTATTATGGGAAATTACGAGTTTTGGGCTTCAGTCCAAGTTTAAATTATGTTGGATTCGATTTTAAGGCTTAATTTTAATTATATATGAGCTAAATATTTTATGTATTAAGTTTAATATTGTTATTATTTATTTATTCTGAATTCTAGAATATTTTTATATAGGAGGTTTTTAGTCAACAAGAAAGATCATCTCTATCTTTCTCTCCCATTCAAAGTACGCCTCAAGATCTTTGTGACCTTGGAAGGAAGGGATCTTCATGTTTAAGGAGTTGATGTTATCGTCCTTCAGCCATAATCTTCCATCGCAAATTCGTATTTCACTTCTTTACCTTTGGAAATTCGATGTTACAAATTGAAATTAGCAGTTAAAGTTATTGGTAATCTTTGAATTTGAAGGACCATCACTCTTTCACTAAGAGCAGCATGACTAGTCATTCGTCTGGCCATTCTACTTTCGAACTATGTTTCTTTGATTCATCTTTTTCAATTCAGTTTACCTACGAAACCCAAATTTTGGGAGTTTAAAAGGAAATCGCATGTTTTAGGGATAATAATAACAAATCTAAAGCTAATTAAATATGAAAAGAAACAACACTGGTCTTTCTTGGTGTGTAACATTTAAGATTGATATGGAACTCAAGACTCCACCATTACTCCATCCTAGAATTGAAATTGAACAAACTTGGATTAGAGTGGGAAAATAAATTAAAGGAATTTAACTCAATTGAATCAAATAGATTGGCTAAAATGGAGTTAAAATGATATTCAGCCTTTCTGAATTTAATGTCACTACTTTGACTTGAATATAGGACCAAATTTATCTTTAAATTATACCCCTGTTTTTAAAATAATATTTTAATTTTTTTTCGTCAAATGTGGTTCCTGCAATTTTGACCAATTAGGAATCGCGACATAAAAGTTATCTTTTTTGGAATTTGAAAAAAATAAAAAATATTAATAAATTATAATTATAATTATCAACATATTTTTTAAAAAAAATTAAATGTTTTCATTTTAATAGAAAATTTTTAACAAATTGTAAAACAACCGTTATTTTAAATACAACAATAAATTCTTCTAAGTTTGAAAAAAAGATTACAACTTTTAGATCTAAATATTTTCATAACTTATTTCATAAAAAACAAAATTAAAAAGGAAAATATGTCAGCAAAGTTTAATTTAAAAAGTTATGACAGCTGTGGGATTTGAACCCACGCCCTTTCGGACCAGAGCCTAAATCTGGCGCCTTAGACCACTCGGCCAAACTGTCGAGATGTTGAGTACCTTGAGATTTAAAATTAAAAATATAAAAAAGGTCTGCTACCTTTGAGAATATAGTAAACTTGGTTATAAAATGGGCAACGTTTAGAATTGTCTAGAAGTACTTTGGGGCTGTAGATGGGTTTTCTTATATAGACAAATAAATATATTTGTTTTTTTTTTTTTTATGTTTAAAAGGTTAATAAGACAAATAAATATTTAATAAAAAGGAGGTTACTAATGTTATCTTTGATAAAAAAAAATTCACCTTAAAAGGAATAAATAAAGTTCTGGTACAAAAAAATTGATTCACTCATTTAATAAATTAATTTAAAAATATATATTAATTTAAAAAATCTATAAATTAAACAACTTGTATAAAGAAAACACATGAGCGAATTAACAGTATCAAACATAAATGATGAGGGACTATTAAAGTTTTAAACTATTACACTTCAAAGAAAATCTTATTTATCAGTTCTTATAAAAAAATTCTTAATTATAATCCATTTTCTAAATTTTATAATATTTTAAAATAAAATTATCTTTGAGATTTATTTTTATAGACAAAAATGTTATTACTTTAAATTTCTAACTACAATTATAAAAAAATACATTATCACACAAAAATGTTTAATTTAATGATTGTAAATAGGAATAAAACCTCAAAATTCTTTGTCATGAATGAATTGTTTGGGAACAAGTCAATGGCCACCAATAAATGTCCATAGAGACGTGTTAATTTTGAGGAGCGATTGGGGTTCTGGGTTTTGAAGTGGCTTAGGTTTTTTTTGTTCTTCTCTTTTCTTCCTTTTGTTGTTTGTTTATTTGGTGTTGTTAAGCTGATTGTTCAAAGTCTTTACATCCTATTCCTAGCCCACCACAAGAATCGAGATCATTTTCCAAATTTAAACTATTTTCGGAGCACCTACGACACCTTTTAAGACTTTAAAATTGCCCAAGTATTGTGTTGATTTAAGGCATGTTTTCCATTTCTAGCTTTAGGTTCTTTTATTTTCTTCTCTATTCTTTCTTTTGTTGTTTGTTTATTTGCTCAAGCCTTTGGATCCTGTTCTTAGCCCACCACAAAAGTTGAGGTCATTCTCCAAATTTAAACTCTCTTCAGAGCAGTTACAACACATTTTAAGACTTTGAGATCGTCCAAGTGTAAGTGTTGTGTTGGTTTGGGACATGTTTTCCATTTCTAGTTTTAGGTTCTCTTCTTTTCTTCCTTTGTTGTTTGTTTATTTAGTGTTGTTAAGCTAGCTGCTCAAGCCTTTGGATCCTATTCCTAACCCACCATAAGAGTCGAGGTCATTTCTCAAATTTAAACTCTCTTTGGAGTAGCTACAACACCTTTTAAGACTTTGAGATCACCCAAGTGTTGTGTTGGTTTGGGACATGTTTTCAATTTCTAGCGTTAGGTTCTTTTTTTTTCTTCTCTTATATTCCTTATGTTGTTTGTCTATTTGGTGTTGTTAAGGTGGTTGCTCAAGCTTTTGGATCATATTTCTAGCCCACCACAAGACTCGAAGTCATTCCCTAAATTTAAACTCTTTTCGGAGTAGCTACTATACCTTTTAAGACTTTAAGATCGCCCAAGTGTTGTGTTGGTTTGGAACATGTTTTCCATGTCTCCAAACCGATCATGTAACGTTCTATGTTGGCTTTGTCTTGTTTTGTTTATGAAAGTAACTTTTTATTCAAAAAGAAAAAAAAACTTTTAGTGATACTTTTTTAGATAATTTAATTGGTAGGAGAGTGATTCTCATTTTAGATAAGGATAGTGTAAATTTCTTTTTGATTTATTTTTCTTCAAACACGAGAATGTGATTTCTTAAATAAAGGTAAGAATTGAGAAAGTAAATTTTTTTTTATGTAATTGGAAAGTTAAAATATACTTTTAAAATAAAATTATCTATTTTTTTCTTATTTATTTTTCAATATTCTCATACAATATTTCTAACTAAAAATAAGAAAAATTATTTAATTTTAAATTAATTTAATTACTATTACATGAAATTTTAATCTAGATTCTAATTAAAAGACATATCAAATACTTTAAACTTATTTTAAATTAATCATATATTTATTTTGGATAAATATATTTATTTTATTTAAAATAAATAAAGATTATTTAAATATAAATAGATTAAATTACATGTTTGTTAATAAAAAATATCCTTCAAAAATGTTAAATTTAATAAAAAATATTTTTTATTTGATAAAGATAATTTTAAAAATTACTAGATTTTAAGTAGTACTTTACCATGTGTACCAAATATTGATAAAAAAAAAAAAGAGTAATCTACACTTGTTGTCACACAATTATTACTAACTTTCTTTTTTGGTCATCCAATTATACGATTTTTTTCTTTTTTGATCACTAGTGACTAAATGGCTAATAGAAAGATGACGTGACGGTTTTTAAAATTAGTATAATAGCAACTTTAGCCTTCAACATTTATACATTGTGTTAATTTAGTCTTGATTCTAAAAGTTTTAACTTTCAATGTTTATACATTGTGTAATTTCATCATTTTTTGTAGTTTTGCCTATTTTTTTAATGGACTTTCACCTAAAAAGTTCTAAAAAATTAGCAACTAATTTTGATTGAAAATATACAAAAAATTGGAAACACCAAAAACCCCAAGATCATAATTTTCATATTCTCATTCTTTTCTCTTGATACTCCAGTTCTTTGCCATTAAGTTGAAATCTAATAGCTAAGATAAGATGACTTGGTCTTCACCGATTCACTCTTTAATAATATTAGATTCATACTTGAATCATTCAATGTTGGTTCAACCAAGTTGCTCTAGTTATAATTGTCGTCATTATTAGTGTCTCCCATGAACACGAAAAGCCTCGTCACTTGTTCAATTAACACAATATTAAAAGGAAAATAAAAGTACCTTTGAAACCAACTTCTAGACTTGGAGCCACAATAAGCTTAGCTAAGTCCAAAAAGTGGATAAACTAAATGGCTTGGGGACTCGAGAGTTCAAAAAGAGCCATGAATGGACTTGCATTATTGATCACCAAAGTCGATATCAAGTGACGAATTATGCTGGTAAATAAGAGCTATTAGAGCGCTGCCACTTCGTCCCTCTACAACGTCATCCCTATGTTTGACTAAATGGAAAAGATGAAAAACAACAATAAGAAACAAAACAACCCAAATTTTGAAAAATAGCCAATTAAATTCCTTGAAAATAGAAAGTACTAACTTCATTAATTCAACCCAATTTCAACTCTAACAACTTCAATTTTTTTAAAGTTTTTATTTGCTTCATCAATGGTACATGGCTCAAGCTAACAAAAAATGAGTTAATTGTCATTGAGTGATATCTAGTTCTTAGACATTTGCAGTATAAAGAAATAAATGTTTTTGGGGTTATCTAGTTTAATTAATAACAGATTTTTTTAAAAAAATTGTTTTTATTTTTAATTTTCACATTGTGTTTTGAATTTTATTTTTGTGTAAAAATAGGATAAATTTAGGTAATGTGTAAACATCAAAGGCTTTTTTTTAAATAAGGCCAAATTGACACGATGTGTAAACATTGAGGTCTAAATGTGTTGTTATGCCAATTTTAAAAGCTTTCACGTTATCTTTCTGTTAGCCATTTAACAGGTGGTGACCAAAAACAAAAAATTCGAATAGTTAGATGATCATTCAGTAAATTTTCATAATTAAGTGACAAAAAAAACTTACTAATAGTTGGATGACTACCAGTGTAGTTTACCCCCAAAAATATAATACTACTTTCTTAACAATTACATTTTATTAAAATAAATTACTAAACATAGCTTAAATCGTTTATAGTAAAAAAAATATTGTTGAATCCAAAATCGATATTTGCAGCCAGAAAACAAGCAGTGCCAGAAGCAATGCTACGACCAATGCCAAATACTTTAAGCATAAAAACTGAACAATGCATAAAACCAAAGAATACATGATATGTTTACGCAATTCAGTTTTCCTACGTCTGTGGGGCATTGCCCAGAGAGAATATCCACTATCTTAGCACCTCGTACAAGTGATTTCAACCTTTAACACTCACCAAATTAGACTTGTCACTTTTGCACCTAAGATCTAGACAACTCTCCTATAAGATTTCCCCCAAAAAACTTAGGACATTAACCAAGTCACACACTTGATTATTCATTTAATACACTCATAAGAATAGTTCCTCACTGAATAAGTGCTCTCAGTTCAGTTACAATACCTATACAAGTCTCCACAATATTTAAGTAATTGAGACTTGTTAACATACTATATCAATTACAATCAATCTTCCCTCGAAACAAGTAGGATAATAGGTGTAACACCCTTCGCCCGACCCGATCGCTGGGACCGAGCTACAGGATGTTACAGTCGTTTCCAGAGCAACTATAGTAAATTATACAATAACATAATCATTCCAATATAAAATTATATACTAAACATATTTACACTATGATACACAATCAAATCCGAATCTTAATTGAGCTTACGAAAGCTCTTTTGTTGACCAGAGCATGAAATAGAACCAAATTGCAAAGTTTCAAAACTTCAGGGCTGACGTCGTGACGTCACTTCCTCCACGTCAAACGTCGCCAACACAGTATGTCACATCGTGACCTAAGGCCATTCGACGTGGCGGTGTAACTCACTATCGGTCAACGTTGCGACGAGGAACATTACTCGTCGGGACGTGGACTCTGTTTTTGGTAAAATTTATGCCATTTGGTACCTATTTCAAAGCTTCCAAACCAATTCATCTAACCCAGCATCATTTACCATTTCACTTGTTCCAAAACATTTCCAGCACATAACAAAACATTCTATTTAATGATTCAATTCAAACAATTTAATATAACTTCCATTTGGCACAAAACATACCATTCCAACCTATTCAATATAAGTCATTCATTTACCCAACTAGCCATTTCAATTACCACACACATATATCAAACCATTTACCAAGCATTTAGCTATACCAAGCTATCTTGAAACATGCCAAATAACATGCCATATATGTGCCTTAAGCATATGAATCACAACACACACATTCAATTAGATACCACAAGTGCCAAAACATGCATTTTGAACCATATACATAATCAACACCATATTCAACTCTTGAGAACTTATATACATCAAGACACCTATATACATGCCACAACTTTAGGTTAATATAACCAAATAGCTACAGATTTTGAGATATGATAGTGTGAGCTTCGAGTCTATCCAATTGACGCATTTCGCAAAGTGACAATCTACATGGAGAGGGAAAATGAACGGGGTAAGCATATTGAAGGCTTAGTAAGTTCATTAGTATTAAACATAAACTTACCTCATATTTTATTTAAACACAACAAGCTACTTAACTTGACAAAGTTTGCCTAAACATGGCAAATTGCATATCAACAAGGCGAGTTAACATATAACCACATCATATAACAATTAAAATATAATGCCATCCAAATTCAATTACAATCACATTTCAATATCATTCTCATAATCAATTCAACATTTAATAATTTAAACATCATACTCGTATCATAACATTCCATTTAAATTAATAAAACTTAATTAATTAACCTTAATATTTAAAACAACATCATGTTACCTGTCCGAGCTAAACTTATGTCACATGTATCTTCAAGTTTGCAACAATACTATATCTTAGTATGCAAAAGACCTTTACTAAGTTCATCCAGACATTTTCAATATATATATTTTTTTACAATTTAGTCCAAATCTCACATTTTGTACCAAATCGCAAACAATCCAAATTTCAACCAAATATACACATATTCATAATTTAAATACATAAAAATCTAAATACAATTATACCATATGAACTTACCTGACAAAATAGCAAACGAATAAGTCTTTAAGGACTAATCAACAATTTTTTCTTTCCTCCATTATCCTCGATTTGGTTCAATTCCTGATCTATATAATAATTTGGTTCAATTTATCAATACCAATCATTTTATAATGTTATCTAATATGCATGTACCAGTTCAATTTCATTTTTTTCAAATTCCCTAAAGTTTTACATTTTATTCAATTTAGTCCCTAAAATCGAAATTGTCATAACTTTTAAATTTGAGCTTAAATTTTGAAATTGATCTCAATCACATCCTTTTAGGACCCTCTACTATCAATAATTATAGAAATTTTGCATCAATTTCAAAATCTATACACTTTAGTCTTTTTTAGCAAAATTAGCAATTAAACTTTACAATCTAGTCCCTTTTTCACTTCTAAGCTTAAAATCTAACAATTTAATACCAATTTCATCAAGAAACCATCAATGGAAAGTTTTATAAACTTTAACGGTTTTACAAGTTAGTACATGGGTTAGCTAAATCAAGCTCCTACGACCTCAAAAACATAAAATTACAAGAAAAGGACTTAATTAGGCTTAACTATTTAAGGATTGAAAATCAAAAGCTTCAAGGGTTTTCTCCCTTCAACATTCGGCCAAAAATAAAGAAGATGAAGAAGATATCATTTTTTATAGTTAATTAAAAATCAATTAACCTTAGTTAATCAAATTTAAATTAATAAAACTTAATTAATTAACCTTAACCTTAATTAATTAATATTAGTGAATGAAAACATCCAACCACTATCCATAAATGAAAATTGGTTCAATTACTATTTTGATCTCTTTGCAATTGAAAAATCTATACTGACGAGACTTTTACAATTTAGTTCTTGTACCTTAATTACCTATCAATTCAACAAAATTATTAGACCAAATTTTAATATATTTCTTTATTAGCCTCGTAAATATTAAATATTAATATTTACGGGCTTGGTTTGCGAAAATGAGATTCCAAAACCGTTGTTTCCAATACAACTGAAAATTAGGCTATTACAATAAAATAAAGAATATCTTCCGTTAGCCCAGGATAAGTTTTGAATCTTCATGATATACTTTCAAGTTTTGTAGGAATGAATCCGATCCACCAAATTTGAGAAGTTAATTGCTTCGATCCAAATTCAAACCAATCTCTAAGAATTGTTGTTGTGTAATTTATATATCAATTATGGGTCGGCTGTCGTCTAAAGTATCAGCAAGAATTATACCTCAAGGATTTTTATTGCCAAAGTTTACCAACTTAAACATGACAAAGTTTTCTGAGCAAACAGGACCATAACCAGTTGGCACTGATCCAGGCACGGTTTAAAACTGCCTCAACAACTATTTTATTAAAATATTTATATTTATACTATTATAGAGCTCCTCAATAAATTTAATGTCTCAAGTTAAGTAGCACCAATTTAATTTAAAAAAAAATATTTTTTATAAATACAATTTAAATTTTTTGTTATCTAAAATGAATCTAGAAAAACATTGAGAGAATGAATATTTAGTAATAATTTTATTCACAAATTAGATAGAATAAATTAAAAAAATAAATTACTCCCAACTCTCGCATCTATTTATAGAACATGAAAGATTGCTTATGTGACATTTTGTAAAATGGTACAATTATTTAAAACAAAAATGTTAAATAAACACAAAGTTTCAAGAAACTGAAACGTTGATTCCTTCCTCACGTTTCATAATACATATTTCTTTCCCTTTCTTTCCGCTTCAGATTGGTATATATAATTTTTTTTTTACTCTTTTGAAATTTACACTTTAATTTTAATATTTTGAGTCCTCGTACCCTTTTTATTTAAAAATTTTGATTTCTTCATCCAATTTTGCAATTATAAAAAAAAAATAGAATAATTATTTTAGCCCAAAGCTTTTAATTTTTTTTTTATCAATTTGATCCTTACCCATTAAAGTACATAAATTTTATCACAAAATTAAATTTTTTATATTTTCTAAAAAATCCTAAATTATATTTTTAAAATTTCAAAAATATGAAGAAATAAAAATTATTTAAAATTCAAAAAACAAAAAAAATTAAAAACTTCATTTAAAAAATAATTAAATTATAAAATATAAAAAAAGTCCCAATAGTTTTTTAACAAATGTGTTATTTACTTTTTTAATGGTACAATCTCGCCAAAGTTTGAGTTATTTGTTCAAGATATATTAAATTCAAATTTGGACAAGTATTTTAATTTAATTAAAAAATTATACAAAAATCTAATTTAATATTTACTGAATGAATAGCTCAAATTTTGAAGAGATTGTATTACAATTTAATAAGTAAATAATATATATTTTGAAAATTTGAAACCTTTTATATATATATTAATTTTTTTGAATTCTATATAATTTTTTTTAAAAATATATATTTTAAAAAACTTATTAGGATTTGTAATGAAAAAATATATATTTTTATAGTTTTATGTACTTTTAAAAAGTAATGATCAAATTGACAAAAACTTTAAAGGTTGACGGTTAAAAAGTTATTCTACCTTTATACTTACAAAGTTAGACGAGAGGATCAATATTTTAAAATCGAAAAGAATACAAGGACTCAATATCTCAAAATCAAAGTATAAAAGCTAAATTTTAAATTTCATTATAATGTAAAACAACTTTGATATACTTAAACCTAATATATATATATATATATATATATACATTGTATACACAAAAATGCATAATATAAAGCTTTAATATAATCCATTTTTATTTGAAAATATTGAATGTATATATATTATTTGAAAATGCTGATTATACATATATTATAAGCATACATTTATACATACAACACATTCCACTTGTCTTTCTTTGAAAGTCGTGTCAGCGTTATTCGTTTTAGTGTTTTTTTCCCTTAGCTGTTACTTTTGGTTTTGGTTTCCAGGAAGATGTAGAGGATGTTGATGCATTTGGGATTTGGTTTCGGGCATCACTCATGCGGAAGAGTCTTTTGGAATCTCTGATAAGTTAACCAAAGTTTATTATTTGTGTAGTTTGATGGTGGCAGTTATTAATGGTTGATGAAAGTAATGTATCTTTTATAATTTAGCACCGAGAATATATTGATCATTGCAGTTTATATCTCTTCTTCACTAGGCTTTTCACGATGAACGCAAGATGCAACAACTCGATCAAAATCTATTGCTTTCCTCTAGTGTTTTACTCTTAGAGGGTATACAAGAAGAATGATGGGAACGAGTGGTTCCAATTGCCATTTCCAACTTGATTTTCTTCCATTTCGTATCTTTTCTCGGTTGTAATTAATTAATTTTTGTTGCTTACTTTTGTCTATTAATGTAATTAATAATTTTATCATTTAAAAAAAGTAAAGCAATAGTGAGTGGGTTGGGTAAGACTTAATCGAATCGTTTGGATGAATTTTAAAATACAAGTTAAAATCACGAATTAAATTTTATTTTTAAAATGATGAAAATAACTTTAAAATTATATAAAAAATGCAATATAAAAATTATTGGCTATTTTTCATTTACTTGACAAATTATTATTTTTAAATATTTATGAAAAAAACTTTACTAAATAATGTCCAACCATAAAATAAAGCTTGAAAAATCACATAGTTTATCTTGGTTGAAGTTTTATTCGTCGAAATAAATGTTGTAACAAAGGTCTTCGATAGAACTATATTGCAAACTAACTAAGGAAGTAAGGAAGCCAAATTTGCTAACGCAATTCAGATCAAACAATCCTACTTTAGATAAATTAATTTAAAAAATGAATTCGCTAAACAATCTTCTTAATATAACTTTTAATTTAAGTCTAATCTACTTAGACTCAAACAAATAGTTGTAGCCTTATTGCCCAATTACTTACATTTACTCTCCCCAAATATCCCAATTTATAAATATAACCTCTTTTTTAAGAAAATCCGTAATTAAATCAATAGTGTAAAACCCACGAAATATCGAAGTGATATGAAACCAAACACTCCCAAAATTACATAACTTAGCATTTTTAACAACCTATTTTTATCCAAAATTTTGAAAGAAGGCAAGACATGTTGCTGCTTGAAATTCGAATGTGAAACAAGTCATCCGGAAATAAGCTTTATTCCTTAAAATCACGACAAATTTTATCCAATGCCCTTTGTATAATAATAATTAACGTGACATTTAAACATAATCTTTAAAAAATTATAAAATTAAAATCGCTAACACAATAAAATACTTTGACGGTAATAAAGGCCAACTAAAACTTATGTTGTGGCAATCAATTTCAAGCTGATTTTATCAAAAACAGAAAACCCTGAAAAAGGGACATCAAAGAATCCAACTTACTCCTAATGATGAGGGGATGGGGCCTTTACGCGTCGCATACGCGTGCGACTTCCTAATTAGAAACATATATCATGCGGCATATACCCTAATTAACAAATACAGAAATGAACGAGATTCACTTTCTCTCCGATGTGGGGGATTCTCTCTCTTCCATATTAGTAGGCTAACTAAGGTTGGTATAAGACGGTTAAACAAAATGTGTGTAGTTTGGTAAATACTAGATTTCATATCATGATTTCATCCTAGGTATAGGGTCCACCACACTTATATTCATAATTATTTCATTTAACATTCCTTCGCTTGGTTGTGAATGGGACTAATTAGGCTAAGAATATGGATATTTTTGCAAAATAAACAACTTTTACAGCCATTAAAATCTATGATTCCGTAAATGAGATTTAATAGATATAAATTGTAAGATTAAGTGTTGAAATATTAAATATCGAATAAAATTTAAATTTTTTGATATATTATTTAAAATTAATTATAAAAAATTTAAAGTTTTTATTAGATAATATAAAATTAAAATAATTAAAATAAAATAGAATTAGTTGAAAATATTCTCCAATTAAGTGATAAATAGTTCTTATCTACTTATAATTTTTCATATTTTTTATAAATTTTTTTATCAAATTATTTTTATTTTAGACTATCAAATATGTGTAAAATATCAAACCATTGAAAAATTTTCACTTTCAATTAATTTACTTTTTTTAACAGTCTATCAAACAGAGCTTGAGTTATTTCTTAATTATACAAAAAAATTCAAAATTTGGCCCGAATTTGATTTCATCATATCCACTAGCATATTTTACTATTAAAGAAATAAGAAAATATTAAAAATATATAAATTTATACTTAAATTTAAATAAAAATGATTTAATTTAAAATTTTACTCGAGTGGACCCGAAGGTAAAATCTTTGTCTAAGCCTATGGATAAGTTTAGTAGTTTAAAGGTGTTTTATGATAAGTCAAAGATAAAGATAATGATGCCAAACCAAAGACCTAAGGTTCGGTTATATGAGTTGAATTCGAATAAGCTTCAACTTTTAGTTTGGATTTTAAAATTTGATTTAGATACGAAGTTCAACAAAACAAAATTGAATTATATATAATTAAGAGCAAAAGAAACACAAAAATAATTATAGAAATAGAAGAAAAGAAAAAAATTAAGGACACATATTGTCACTCGAGCCCCCCAACTAATCATGTCAATTGGCAAATTCGAACTAAACAACTTGTACCACCATCGCAACTAGACACATGATATTCCTCACCCTCCATCTGCTTAGCCATCCTCAAATGTTCGACCTCCCAAATCAGCCACTTGCCATAGAATTGCTCGTATATAGATGAGACATCCTCTTTTCACGTGATCACTTGCTTGTTGGACGTGATGTATGGTTTGTGGGAATAACCCCCACGTTTGCTTCCATTCCCACATTGTGCTCCACTTTTACTTTGTATGTGTGGTAGTGGGACATGTTTGGTGATTTTTGATGGGGAATAACCACGATAAATACCCCTAAGCATAATGTCCTTGAGCACCAAAAACTAAAAAAAAAAAACAATTTCATCTAGTGAGGTTTTCAAGTGCTTAGAAGAGTTTGGCGATTTTCATATTTTTGTATAGCTAAATTCGACGTCCTCATCGATTGTTTGACACGTTCAACAATGGTGTTACAACGTTTGAATTTTGACATTTGGTTCAAGCAATGGACGGAAGTATTTACATTCGATCTTTTCCGCTGCACTTTAATGTTTAAACTATAATTTATGTTTACATTTGGTATCAGAGCATGCGGTTAATCTCTACATTATCTGATTGTAAAAGTTTATAAATTTTCTCAAAATAACAATGTCATATTTCTTTGAATTATTTTTAAACATTTTTTGAGAATTTTGATTACAAAATTTTATACAAAATCGTTGGATTTTATTAAAGTTAAATTTTTAAAATTTATTATGTTATAAATAATTTAGTGAAAAATTTTAAAAATTTGTTGTTTGAATATTTTTATGTGCCTGAAGTAAATGTTTGCATGTGAATTATTTGGTTATTAGTTACATACATTTTTTTAGGTGCATAAGAAAGTTTTTTAGACTTATTATATACGGTATTTAGCAATAAAACTTTAGAATATATGCCCAAGGATCCAAATAATTTTATTTAATTAGGGAATTAGCCACAACAACTTTAATTAAATGAAATTATTTATTTTAGTAAGGATCTCATAAGGTTTATAGACATTAATGTTGCATAACGTCTTAGCAACAATTTTAAATAAAGTTTAATGATTAATATCTAGCTAGGTGATTTTCATAATTTTATTTAGTAAAAAACTAGCTACAACATCTTTAATTAAATAAAATTATTAAAGTTAAAAATCACATATGGAAAGCATAGATATTAAATCCCATTGCAAAATTTATTAAGATAAAATTATTAAATGATTTTTTATAGTTACCCACAGGAATTTCGAAAATGAATTTAATAATTTTTATCAAAATGATCGTAAATAATTCTATCATAAAACAGATCTAATTGAATTAAAAATTTAGCCCACATGCAATTTTTATGTCACTAGATTCATTATTTACATAATCTGCATTGGTAAATTATGATTTAAGTTTACCTTAAATTTTTTTAGGCATGTATGTTCATTTATTTTGTAGTTTTACAACCTATGAATATGTCTGATAATAAAGTAGATATCCCTGAATTAACTAGTGGGAGCTTTAAGTTTTGGAAGGAGAGTATTCTTTTCCAATTTGAGTGCTTGGATATTGACTATGCCATAAGGAAATCTGAGCCACATATTACTGAAACCAACACTCAAGTTGAGCTTGCTTTGTATGAAAAATGGGAGCGATCTAATCTCTTAAGTATCACGTTCATAAAGAGTAAGATTCCTACTGATGTTCGTGGCTCAATTGAGCATTATGAGAATGTCCAAGAATTATTAACGACTATTGAAAAATAATTCAAAACTTCTCAAAAGTCATTAGCTAACACCTTAATCATGAAGTTCACATCAATGAAGCTCGCTACCATGAAAGGTGTATATGATCACATCAACAAGATGAGAGATTTAGCAGCTCAATTAAGAGCACTTGAGGTTGAAATGTCTGAATCTTTTCTGGTGCACTTTATATTGAACACTCTTTCATATCAGTATGGGCCATTTAAGATCTCCTATAACACACATAAGGATAAGTGGTCTATCGATGAGCTCTAAGTTGCCTAAGTCTTTATGGGTTGAAGCTCTCAAAATTTTTGTGTATATATTAAATTGAGTTCCAACCAAGGCTGTCCCAAAGACACCTTTTGAGTTGTTTAAAGGTTGAAAATTGAGTTTGTGACATATACGCGTATGGGGATGCCCGTCTGAAGTAAGAGTTTGTAACCTACAAGAAAAGAAACTGGACCGAAGGACCATTAGTTAGTATTTTATTGGATATGCCTAAAGGTCCAAAGGATATAGATTCTATTGTCCATCTCATAACACTAGAATTGTGGAATCAACAAATGCAAAATTTCTTGAGAATGACTAAATCAGTGGGTGCAATAGGTCTCGGGACACGATTCCCGTAAGTCAACCTTCCACTTCAAGTGAGAGATTGGTTATCATACATAACACCCTTCAAGCTCAACTGGGTGTTGAACAACCAATCAATGAAAATCCACAAGCTGCTGAAAACACTCTAATAGATCAAGCTGTTCAGGAAAAGCTGAAAATTATTAAACAACCAGTTGAACAACATGATCCACAAGAAATTGTTGGTTCAACATTGAGAAGATCTACTAGAGAAAATAAATCAACAATTTCTAGTGACTATATTGTGTATCTGCAAGAGTCTAACTATAATATTGGAGCTGAGAATGATCTTGAGTCATTTTCACAAGCCATGAGTTGCAAAGAGTCGGAATTGTGGTACAATGCTATGAAAGAAAAGATGAATTCCATGAAAATTAATGATGTTTGGGATCCTGTGTCATTGCTTGAAGGTATAAAAACCATTAGATGTAAATGGGTCTTCAAAAATAAAAAGAGACTCAATGGGCAACATAGAAAGATATAAAGCTAGACTCGTTGCAAAGGATTCACTCAGTGAGAATGAATTGATTATACTGAGACTTTCAGTCTTGTATCTAAGAAAGATTCCTTGTGCATTGTGTTAGCATTAGTAGCTCATTTTGACCTTGAGTTGCAACAAATGGATGCGAAAACCTCCTTTCTCGATGGTAACATAAAGGAAGAGGTATACATGAAACAACCTGAAGGATTCTTCTCTAGTGATGGTGAACACTTAGTATGTAAGCTGAAAAAGTTCATATATAGATTGAAACAAGCCTTCCGAAAGTGGTATTTAAAATTCCATGAAGTTATCTCTTCATTTGGTTTTGTTGAGAATATCATGGATCAATGCATATACTAGAAGGCTAGTGGGAGTAAAATCTATTTCTTTATTCTATATGTGGACGAAACTTGCAACAAATGACAAGGTAATACTACATGAGGTGAAACAATTTCTTTCTAAAAATATTGATATGAAATATATGGGTGATGTGTCTTATGTCATTGGCATTAAGATTCATTGTGATAGACATCGTAGTATCTTAGGTCTATCTCAAGAAACCTATATCAACAAAGTTTTAAAAAGATTTCGGATGAAGAAATGTTCACCGAGTGTTGCTCCTCTTGTGAAGGGTGATAAGTTCAATTTGAACTAGTGCCCGAAGAACGAATTTGAGAGGGAGCAAATGACAAACATTCCATATGCTTTTGTTGTTGGAAGCCTGATGTATTCTTAAGTCTACACAAGACCTGACATTGCATTTGCAGTTGGAATGTTGGAAAGATATCAGGGTAATCCAGATATTGACCATTGAAAAGATGCAAAGAAAATTTTGAGATATCTTAAAGGTATAAAGGACTACATGCTTTCGTACAAATGATCATACAATTTGGAAGTGATTGGCTACTCTGATTTAGACTTTTCTAGCTGTGTTGATTCACGTAAATCAACATCAAGTTACATATTTTGTAACATCCTAGATTAGGGGTTATGCGTTCGTGTGTAATTCATGAGATAGTGGGCTCAGTGGGTGTGTTGGATGTGTACTGAGGAGTTCTAGGAACCCTAAGGTGCATGGAAATGTATGGAAATGTAAGGCAATGTATGGAAATGTAAGGAAATGTAAGGAAATGCTTTGGAAACGTTAAGTTTAAAAGAGGAAAGTGAACATTTTTGGAAACTAGGGGATGTAAGGAAATGATGTGGAAATGATTCAAAAGAGGAAAGTAAACATTTCTGAAACTTGGAAATGTAAGGAAATGTCAAGTTTAAAGAGCCAAACGAAAATTTTTGGAAACTTGGAAATGTAAAGAAATGTCAAGTTTTAAGGCTTAAAAGAGAAAACTAAGGCAAGGTGGCCTTAAGAAAAATAATATGAGGAATTTGACACACAAACAGGCTTGGAAAAGTGGCACTGAGATGCCACTTAGTGCCTCTAGAAATGGCGCCACATGCAAGGTGTTGGGCCCGAGTTCGAAGTCACATGGGAAGCAAATAAAAGAAATTTTATTTTGCTTCCAGAAAGAAGTGAGGTGGACTGGCACATGGCTATAAATTAGGAGCTTTTATTCTTTTATTTTTAAGAGATAAAGGGTGGATAAATAAGGGATAAATAATGGATTTATTTTAGATTATTTTCAAGAGATAAATGTGGATATTATTTCTTTTATTTTGATAGATAAGGAAGAGATAAAAGAGGATTATTATTATTATTATTTTTATCAAGAGATAAGAGATAATTATTGGATTAAGTTTTATTAAAGTGATAAATCAAGGGATAAAGCTATCAAAATAGAAGAGTGGTGGCCAAGTAAAGGACTCTAGCTAGTAATTTTGGCTATAAAAGGAAGAGTAAGGCTATTCTTCATTCATTCTTTTCTTTTCAAGAAAACCTCTGTAAAATTCTCTAAAGTTTCTCCTCTTCTCTCGCCAAATTTTCTCTGCCATTATTCTCTTTTTCTCTTTTCTTTTCTTCTTCTATTACAAACACAATCAAAAGCCAAGATACCAATAGCCCTAGTCGATTTCTCACTAAGCCTCAAGAGCCAAAATTGTTATCCACATCAAAGCCATAGCCGAATCTTCGCTAAGGGTTCAAGCAAGAGTTCCATCAAATTCTTCATGAAGGGTAAGATTAGGTTAGATTCTCATTCTATTTCTTTTAAAGGTCATCGAAATTAAGATTCTAATACCCTTAATATCTCATTGTCAAGAGATCTTTCGGGATTTACTAAGTGTCGACTACAAGGAAGGAGAAGTTCTTTTCCGAAGGTACACCATAAGCCGCGTGTTCCTAGTTATTCGGTGAATTTTGGGATTTAAGAATCTAAGGTAAGTCATATTTAACATACGGCTAAGGGTTATTTGTTGTGAATAAATGTTAGAAATTGATCTAACATGTAGTTATAGGGATTTCGACAGAGAGAGGATACAAGGATTTTGGGATTTGAGAATTTCAAGGTAAGTTTTAAGAATACTAATCCTACTAGGATTTGGATTTATGGCCGAATGGCTTTTATTAAATTAGTAAGTGATTAATCAAATGTAGGAATTTGAGATCTAAGGCGATGGATCGATTTGGGATTTCAAGGAATTCGTTAAGCAAATCAGTGTGTACCCTACCCTAAGTTTTGATAGGTTCATGGCTATGTTTAAATTAAATGTATTATTAAGAATGTGTGTACTCATACTAACCTTCGATATATCATATGGCAATTATTTTAATATATGAATATGCATAAGAATGTGAATGTGGCTAAGTACCACAAATGTGGTAAAAGTACCTGTGCACGTTTCCTACTTACGATAGGATTATGAATATGATATATTTTGAACATATGAATAGTAACATGAATGAGAATTAAGTATGTTATGCATGATATAAAATTTATGGGGCATTCGGGATCAATGTGAAAGGGGAAGAAGGTGTTGACTTGGTCTCACCAACGGAATATGGTGACTACGGTCACAAAAAATTTGAATATGGTAACTTCGGTTACATTATCTCGAATTTGGTAACTTCGGTTACATTATTTGAATATGGTGTCTAATGACACAAATTATATGGGCGATGAGCACGTCGATCGCAGCTGCGATCGCTTCGATGGTGTGTAGCGGATGGAGGGTTGACTTAGTAGTCCCCACGGTGTGACCGGCAGAATGCGGGTGGTGTGTAGCGGATGGTTAATTAGGTTTGGGTTTGGGAATGCATCATTAATTGTATTCTATGATTTGAATGTGTATCATTTGCATGCCTGATTCTATTATGACTTAGTGTTGTGTACACATTGAGTCTCATTGACTCACCCCGTTTGGGGAATATTTTTCGTGTGATGAGCGAGAATGGACCGGGTCGGCGGGAGCTTAAAGGTGGCCATGCATAGCAAGAAATTTATGATTTGGACTTTCAATTTATTTTAAGTATTTTAAGTTTTACTTTGGGATCATTGATATAATAAGGCCATTGTGGTTTACTTTATTTTTCTTTTATTTATTATGTTTATGGATTTTTATCAATTAAAGTTTAAGTAAATTCCTTTTTAAAATTAACTCTAAATGTTTTGTCACCTTAAATAAATGGGTTTTAACATAAGATAAATTTGTTTTCAACTCAAGCCCAACCCAAACAATATTTTTTAAAAATCATACAAGTTTTTCCTAAGTAACAAAAGAATTTTGAACCGGTTTACTTGAGGAACATACCAAATCTGGTCAAAGCTCGTGGGCCGGGTTTGGGGTGTTTCATATTTATGTTTGCTGGCAGAGCTATATCTCGAAGGAGCGTCAAGAAGTTCTTAACTACTACTTCCACTATGGAGGCTGAGTTTGTTTCATGTTTTGAGGCTACTTCACATTGAGTATGGTTGAGAAGTTTAATATCTGGGCTTAAACTTATGGATTCAATTTCTAGGTCGTTGATGATATATTGTGACAATTCAGTTGCTTTCTTTATGGATAAGAACAAAAAAAGTGGAAGTCGAAGTAAACATATCGAAATTAAGTATTTAGCCATAAGGGAACGTGTTAAAGAAAAGAAAGTGGTCATTGAGCACATTAATACTGAGTAGATGTTAGTTGATCTTTTGACTAAAGGCATGCCACCTCACAAATTTAAGGATCATGTTGTCACTATGGGACTTATTCTCACTTTGTAAATTTTTCGTTGTAAGAAATGATTATAAAAAAACTCTGGTAATTTTGATGTTTCTCATATTTTGTGCGCGCATTAATTTGATTATTTCGAGAAATATCACTAAAATTTGGACCTGGATTAAACATTGGGTTTATTAATTAAGAAATTTGTGCTAAAGCGTTGAGACATGATATATTGTGATATATGGAAGATACTACTCAAATTCTAGGAGAAAATATCACCATGATTTGTACATTATGTTTTGACTCTAAGTATTCATGGACAATATGAACCAAGTGGGAGAATGTTGGACATGCTTTATGGTTCGTGGGAATAACCCCCAAGTTTGCTTCAATTCCCACATTTTGCTCCACTTTCACTTTATATGTGTGGTAGTGGGACATGTTTTGGTGGATTTTGATGGGGAACCACCACTATAAACACCTTAATCATAATGTCCCTAAGCACCAAAAATTAAAAAACAATTTCATCTAGTGAAGTCTTCGAGTGCTTAGAAGACTTTGGCGATTTTCATGTTTTCGTATAGCTAAATTTGATGTCCTCGTTGGTTGTTTGACGTGCTCGACAGTGGTGTTACAATGTCTGGATTTTGACATTTGGTTTAGGCGATGGCTGGAGGTATTTATGTTCGATCTTTTCCGCTGCACTTTAACATTTAAACCGTAATTTATGCTTACACCGCTTATTATGGTTAGGCTACCCGCTTTTCAATACAAACACTCTTTAAGTGTGAAGACTCTTTTCAAGGACCACTAAGTCTCACTTGAGAGTAATAATGTCATACATCCTTAAGAGATATAACAGAATGAGCCTATCATGCTTATCCTTTATGTGCTCTGTGATGATAACTATCTTGCCATGTCATCACTACAAAATAAGGGTATCTCCACAAATTGAAGAGAAATGGATCTTCTTCCCACAAACAAACCCTAATATCCTTCAGTTTGCACTTAGCCTTCTTAACCCATACAACCTAATTCTTCCTCTTATTCTCTTTCTTCGGCTCTCTGCCTGTTGAGGTGAATCAATCTCCTCCTTCCATATATTGTCCTTCAGTCTGTACTTTGTATCAACAATTATAGATATTGTCCTTTAAACCTTTCAACCAATAGTGTAAGTTGGCAAACTTGAACTAAGCACCTCAAACTAACCTTCCAGGCTTTTAAAAATCTAGCAAATTGAACCAAAATGAAAGAAATGTTGAATTTACCAAAATTCTGCTATACTCCATTTGGGAACATGGATTTAAAATTTTGAATTTAGTTTATTAAGTAAATGATATGAATGAAAAGTATATTATGAAAAAGTTATTTAAGAAAAATATAACAACATAGATTTGTCAAATCCAAAAATATTTTAATAATTTCAAAACTATTACTATATAGGCTTAAGATAAATCTAAAGATTTGATAAATTATCATGGATTTTTCATTTCAAAATAATTTACTATTCAATTTACACTATGTTTGAAATTCTAATTCTAAATCACTACCTTAAAAAATTGATAAATAATTTCTTTTATAAAATACGAATCAATTGAGTAAATAAATAATCTTGAAATGCTTGTTTGGACAACAAAGAGTAATTGAATAAAATGTAATTATTAGGGTGGTAATTACACTCTCTTATAATTATAAAGAATTGTAATTTTCTAAACGTGTTTGGCTAACAGAGTCTAATTACATCGTAATTCCTTATGTCATGTTTGGTAGTACAAATTGTAATTACACAGTTGCATAATTTACATTTTAAAATAATATTAATTACTATAAAAAAATTTAGTATGATAAAAATAATTTCTAAACAAATAACAACAACTAAAATCAAATAATCATATGTATTGTGCTAGTTTAAAAAAGTAGTTGATAATACAAATACTAAAAAAATAACAAGAAAAATAAACATTATATGCAATTTTATCTAATTGTTCTAGTTCATATTTGTTGGGTTTTTCCCTCTTTAATATTTTACATATGCTCATTGTCATCATATGTTAGTCCTTGACTGAGTTCACCATCATCTGAATTTGAATATGCATCATTAAGATTATCAAGGTCTCCTTCTTCCATGTTCTCTTCGAAATGTGGATTATCTCAATTCCACCTATGATTGAAGTTATGAAATATGCAACATGCTAGTACGATCCAACCTTATTTTTTTATGTTATACTAAGGTGATGTTGTTAATAGGAGAAATATTTTTTTAAAACAACAAATGTCTTCTCAACCACATTTCGAAGCCTTAAATGTTTCAAACTAAAGAGTTCGCGAATTGCCTATTGTGCTTGTATCGAGAACCATTCTCTTAAATGGCATTATACTCCACGATATGATACAAGAAAACTCTTTCTATTTACATAATTAGCATGGACCTTATAATATTCGGGTTCAAAATCCAAATAGCCTGTAGCTTTAATTATGAAAACTTATATAAATTTAATTTGAAGAAAAACTTATGCTATGTTATATCCCTTTTTATAATACATAAATTAAGTCAAAAATAATATAAAACTTATAATATATAACCTTTATAAATAATATAAATTTTTGCCATAATTTTAGAAAACTATTTTTTATAAATAAGTAATGATAAAAAAAAAAAAAACTATAACATTGTTTTATGAATAAGTATATTATTTTTATAATATACTATAGCATTGACACATAAATAAGTTTTGTTTATACTTTTTTATTGTAACTTTTTATAAATAAATATATTATAACATTTTTATAACATGTAAATTATTTTTTATAATAAAATTTTTGTCATAATTTTAGAATTTTTAAAGGATTTAAATAATATTTTTTGGTTATAATTTTGTAAAATGCACATTATTTTTATAATATAATTTTATAGGATTTAAAATATAAGAAATTTTTTGTCATAATAATCCCAAACACTCATACATGTTCATGCTTATAATATAATTTTTATAACTTGTATAAAAATAAATTTTTAAAATTGAAATTGAGTATAATTACTTGTGTAATAATTCCAATTCTCATCCTCCCCTAAGAATTAGAAAATGTAATTGGGGTGCTCCAATTATACCAAATTCGGTGGGACTCACCAATTACAATTATTACTAAACATACCATTCTTGTGTAATTATAAACAATTACACCTAAATCTAATTTTCATTCAAATTGCAACATTTTTTCAAGCAATTAAAGTGACAAGGACCAATCAAATCACTTTTAACCAATCATAATTAAAGAATCACGTGACTGAAAATAATTTTAAAAATTAATTATCTAAGTAATCATCTAATCCCAAGATAAAAAATTATTTACAAATCTGAAAATAATCCACTTATGTTCACCTTTACTGCCCAAAATCTTAAAGTTCAAATCTATCAGGACCTGATCAGATTGGTAAGCTGGCCTACTTCACCTTGGTGGCTTGACTCCCCGTCTAGCAGCTAAGCAAATGGAGTGTTTAAATCCTTATGGTCTTCAGCTTTAGCTCCAACTTGTTAGTTTTGAGTTTTCAAAATTTGTTCAGTCATGAATTTATCAACAGAGCAAAGTCGAAAATTGCTTTAACAGCTCATAAATGAATTATAAAAAATGTAATATTATTATTATATTACTTTGTAATTTCATAACTAATCTATTGTGTAATTACTTTTTGAAAATAATATTATATTTCTAATAAAAATATTTAAATTTCAATATTTATAAATAATTAGCCTAGAAAGTATATATATATTTGAAATATTTGAATTTCAATCTCCATAAAAGATTAGCCTAGAAAATAAAGTTGTTGGTAAACCATAGATTTGTTGATTAACATGAATGAGCTTAAGATCACTTATATATAGGAACCAAAGAAGTGGACAACGATGAACGCTCAAAAGAGGGGGAAAAACATAGTTGGCAATTGGCAACCATCACAATCCTTTTATCCATATCATTATGGTTCCACTAAAGCAATATATGTATAGGAAGTGGTCACTTTTATATAACAATATAGAGAGACTTGAAAAAGATATTTATATATTACTAAAAGAATTCGTCATAAATTCGAATCTCCACTTTGTACTTTTAATTATTATTTGCATAAAATTATGATGAATTTGAAATATCTGTAAAGTCCAAGACTCCATGTTGCTTAGGAAGTTACGAACTTTTAGTCATATAAATCATCATCTTAGAGTTGAGATAACCCAATAATAATAAATTTAATATAATTAAATTAAAAAGAGATGATGTTATATTTGGTATCTATATTTTTATAAAATGTGTAGTATCTTGTTGAGGGGATCGACTCTTTCAAGAGAACTCTTCGAACTATCGTCTTCAAGGATGCCGACCTGGCCCTTCAACAATGAAAGGTATTGTTCCTTGGGGGTGGGTTTTGCCCCCCCACTTTACGAAGAGCTGTGTATCAGGGGCGAAGCCAGAACAATTTTTTAGGGGGGGCCGGATGAAATTTTAATTTTTTATAGTTTATATCTTTATAATTTGTAAAGGATTAAATCAAATTTTTATAATTTTAGGGGGCAAAGTGTAATTTTACCTTTACTAATTTAAAATTTTTAAAAAAATTTAAGGGCCTAAATAGCAATTTTACATTTTAGGGGGCCGGGGCCCATGCCAGCCCCCTGGCTTCGCCCCTGCTGTGTATGGTTCACGGAGGGGGCACCTCGACCATATGTGGGCGTACTGCCATCCACCAGGAGGCAACGTGAGAGTGTCTTGCCCTTGGTGAGATTCAGACCCTTGAACTTTTGGATATAGGTCAATTGTTAGGGTATATGATCAATTGACCTATATCCAATAGGTCAGGGGTTTGAATCCTACCAAGTGTAAGACACGCTCATGTCGCCTCTTGGTGGGTAGTCGTACGTCCATGTATGGTCAAGGCATCCTTCTCTGTGAATCGTATATGACTCTCTGCAAAGTGGGGAGCAAAACCCTTCCCGGGGGGACAATACCTTCCATTATTGACAGTCCGAGTTGGTGTCCCAGAAGACGATTTTACGAAGACTTCTCCCAGAGAAGTTGATTACGTCATCAACATACCTATACTTAGAAAATGTCCAACGTGGTATATGAACTATCAATTTGTGTATTATTTGGTATGTTTACTTTCATAAAATGTTCAATGTGGTATATGAACTATCAATTTGTGTATAATTTGGTATGTATACTTTCATAAAATGTTCAATGTGGTACTTGAACTATCAATTTGTGTACTATTATGGTACCAGGAGTTAACAACCTTAATAAATACTAAACTAACCAATGAAAATTCGATAAATGTATTTTTTTTTCAAATCAACAATTTCACATGGACAAATAAAATTATGTGAAAAGCTAAATAAAAAAAATGGAATTAAATTAAAAACAAATAACTAAACCTAAACAATGTGAGTTTAACTTTGAAAAAATCAATTTCATTGCTTGAAATTTTTCTCAATGGAGACTTGAAAGAGAAAAGTAGTACTAGGTTTGGACTTACAATTTTTAACTCAAAACTGCTTCAATTTTTTTTTAAAACCCTCAAATTTTTAATTTTTTTCTGAAATTTATACAAGGTAAAATTTTCCAAAATTCATGTCTATTGCGGTTGAATAAAACTTAATTTCAACTAACATGGAATTCTCCAAATTTTGTTTATGATATGTTTGGGTTCATCTTAAGCTAAGAAGGTAAAGTTTTTGAAAATATTGTTGGAGAAAATCAAGATCAAAATTTTGCAATTAAGATTTTATGGGAAGGAAACTTGATTTCAAATGGGAAACTCTTTGGGGAAGATGACTTTAGTATTTACTTTAATGGAGAATATGATGTTTTTTTGCTTATGTAAGTTTAGTATTTATTTCCTTTTTTTATTAACTATTGTGGTTTAGATTTAGTTATTTTTAAAAAAAAATAATTTAGTTTAATCTTTTTTTATTTACTTTTTCACATAATGATATATTATTCATGTGGAATTGATGATATGGAAAAAGAAAAGTTTTCACATGTTGAATTTTAATTTGTTGGTTTAGCATTCACTAACAATGTTAACTCTAAGTACCACAGTAATACACAAATTGATAGTGCAACATTAGTGTTCTTTATATATGCAATTTGCCACAAAAAATTATGACCTTTAGTGGCGTTTCAAAACAAAAATGTCACTTGTAACACCTCATACCTGGCCCAATTGTCAGGTCCGAGTTACAGGATGCCACATTCGTTACTAGAGCAACTACGTTTGAATACAATTCAATTTAACCATTAATACATGTTAATAATTATATTACTTATTTAAAATATATTATACAATCATTTACGGGTCTTATACGAGCTTACGGAAGCTCTTAAGATGACTCAGAATCGAATAAGGACCAACTTGTAAAGTTTTCAAATTATCGGGTTGACGTCATGACTTCGGAGGTTCCTCGTCACGACGCAACTCACTTTCGATTCCTCGTTGCGATGTTAAGGTCTCGATGCCATGATGTGACTATCTGTTTTCAAATGGTACAAATTTTGGGACACCTGAGACAAAGTTTAGCCATTTCAATGATATATCAATTCCATACATGCCAAAATATGCCAAAATAATTATTCAAGTTAACATTAATCAACCAACTTTCAAAACGACCAAATAGGATACAAAACCAGCTCAAACCCTAGGTACATGCCATTTATCAAAATAAAAGAAACTATACAAACATTGCTGAGTCGAGTGTCATGTTCTAGATGCTGGATCACTTCTCACAACTTTGAGATTCACCTATACTTGTGCACAAAACAACAAACCGTTTGCTGAGCGATAAAGATCAGTGGTATCGGTGGTATTTTCATGATTCAAGTCGATTAAACATTAATACCATAATGTATAACATATCTCTTGTAACATCTAATTTTCAACTAAAAATCGTTACCATTCATGTGTCAAAATCGAGATTATGCACATTTATATATAAATATAAATCCATGAACAAGCACTATTAGCAATCAAAGCACTATTAGCAATCAATGTAACATATCATATTTTTCTATCTATTTAACAACAATACATTCAATTTCAATACAATTCCAACCATTTATCCGTATCATTATTCCATTTCCGTATCGAATCTATTGATTCTCCATGTTTTCATATCAACCCTCCAGGCTCGTATAACCGGTTCCATTAGTCTTTCACATGCTATCGATATTCGATATATGTATTTACAAAATCAATCCTTATTATCAAATCATTATAAACATCATCTTACCAATTCACATTTTTTATTCCCTATTAATCTAACTCGGACTCGAACGGATACATGGATTCCAACCAACACACCAATTTGGAACCAAATGCCTCATCGGAACGTTCGAAGTATATAGATTGCGCCCAATGCTCATTAGTATAACTGAAGTAATAGGTGTGCCCAGCACTCATCAGAACATCTGAAGAAAAATGTGCCCAACGCTCATAGACTTATAGTCGAAATAACCCGTACTCGATCTATCCTATGACATGACAACTATATCTAACTCTGCCCGAACAGTTAATAGGGTATTCAATATTCAATTACATTATACAATCCAATTCACATATAATTTCACATTCAATTTCATAATCTCATTTCAATTCATCATCAATTCACAATTTTCTCATATCACATAAGATGTTTCAATCCATTTTTATATCACATACCATGTATTAATAAATAATGCTACTTTTTATTTTGTTCAATTCACTCCAATATCTTGATATTCAATATCATTCACAATGAAACAATTCATACAACTGTTATATACTCACCTCGATACTCAATCATGTAATTAACACGAATATACAAACAAATATATTGATATCAAATCATAAAAGTACAAACCGAATCCTCTCATCACTCGTCGATGACTCTTGCTTTTCCTTTCCCTCTCGACGGTCCGATGTCGTCTTTAGCTACGTATGATAATTCAATAATAAAACAATATCAAATGTCATCCAATTCACATTTAAATACAAAGTCATACATATTTTGCATTTTATTCAATTTAGTCCATATACTCGGGATCTACGTATTTTTCGATATTTAGCATCGAACCGAAATCTGATTTCACATTCTTTCATTAAGGAACCTATACTTTCTATTCATATCATAATTTCATGACAGGTTTTCAATTTATTCAATTTGGCCCCTAATGTTACAGAGTTAACTAAGAAGCTTATTTAGCCTTACAAGTTAGGCTCCGTTTGTTTCACTGAAAATGACTTCATGAAAATGATTTCTGGAAAATGATTTACTTTTCTGGAAAAGCTAATATTTTCTGGTATTTGGATGAATCTGTGTAAAATATTTTCTATTGTTTGGTAGATTTTTTAAAAATATTTCATAAAAGTTGTTTTCAATTAAACAAACATACAATTGAGATTTTCTTATTTTTTTCATTGTTTAGTTGAATTTATTTTTATCTATAATTTTATATTTTACATTGTTTTTGCATATATTAAAAATATTAAGTTAAATTCAGATTCATTACAACGTCATTTTTTAATTACATGACTACTAAGTGAGTATTTTTTATTTAAAAATGTGACATCAACAAAATTGACAAAAAAATTAACGATGTCAACAATTGGACTTGATTTTTAAATTTGAAAAGTAAAGAGACTAAATTCTTGAAAATAAAAGTATAAAGACTAAATTCCAAATCTGTGAAGTGTACATAGACTTATGACATATTTTAACCTTTATACTACAAAACATTTATTATTAATATATTTATAATTGTAATAAATATTTATTATTAAAATATTAATATTAAATATTTTCAATAATATGTGAATAATATTATTTAAAATTATTATTTTTAAATTTTATTATTAAAATAAAATTGAAATATTAAATAATTTATTAAAATAATAAATTATATGACTAAATATAAATAATTAAATATGTATGTTTAATAATATTGAAAAATATAATATTTAAATATTTTTAAAAATAAAAATAATTTTTTATCAATATAATAATATTAAGCTTGATTTAAGTTAATTTTTATATAAAAATAAAATTATCTATAGATGAGCTCTTTTCCGGAAAATGACTTAAGCTCTTCAAAAGGGTAAGTCATTTTACAGGAAAAATGGCTTATTTTACCTTGACCTGTAAGTCATTTTCCGTTGACCAAACTATTTTCTGTGAAACAAACACAGGAAAATGCAGGAAACATTTTCCGTAAAATCTTTTACATGTAAACAAACAGACCCTTAGTCTTTATCATGATCTAAGCTTAATATCTATCAAATTCAAGCCTAAATAATCAATTTCTCAACAATGGTAACTTGCTAAAAACTTTTAAAAAATAACTAGTTGATAAATGAGCTAGCTAAATCAAGCTCCCATGATCAGAAATCTATAAAAATCAAAGAAAAATAGCTTAAGGACTTACTTGTAATAGTGGCCAAATGCAAGTTAACAATGGCATTTTCTTTTTTCTTCTTATTCAATGGATGGTAGGTTTAAGAAGAATATGACATATTATCATCTTTCACTAATTTTTCTATATATAGTTAGATTAATTGATGATTAGCTTAATTAATCATGTATATAGTTTAATTAATCTTATTTAGTTGTTTTAATTATAATTATATTAACTTAATGGACAACATCATTACCATCAACTATATACTATTTACAATTGGTTTATTAACCAATTTAATCCTTTGGATAATTGCTATCTAGGTCCCCAAGCCTTTTCTTAATTAAAATTCAATAGCGATTGGACTTTTACAATTTAGTCACTGAGTTTTAGTTAACTACTTTTTGACTAAATTACTTAATCGATCTTTATTATAATTACATATTAGCCATTTGGAAGAAAAGTTGTAAAATGTTGGTAGAAGAGTTAAGCTGAAAGGAGTAAAGAGCAAGGAAGATAGGATGAAGTGAAGTACTAGCTTAAAGGAGAGCGTGCATGAGTTGTTGGGAAATGTGCCCATATTATAGTAAACATGTAATTGTTTTCTATGCATTTGAACGATGAATAAATAAATAAAGTTAATTTCATATTTCATTATTATATCTTTTGTGTTTTTATGTTTCATGTTTTGCATATATAGCAAAATTGTGACAAGAAAATATTAGCTCATTGATTGTCTAAATTCAAACTGTTGATAAGTGGCGCTGTAAGAATGTTTACATTGCGAGAAAGACAACTTACTTTAATAGATAATCTAAATGAGTCTGTAATCCCGTAAAAAAATTAAAGTGAGTGTTTGATTCAAATACTTAGAAGGATTATTATGTCATCTACAATTTCAATTGGGGAGATGACTAGTCTTGGCTATTGGAGCAGTTGCCTCCACGGGTGAAGACATAGATGTACTCATTGGAAGAATGATACATTGGACTGGACCAAAGTTGAATTAATTCTGAACCCATTTGTGAATTAATTCACTTGTGACGTTCATAGTGTGATTTACCTAAATCTTGAGTTAGTCACTGAGTATGCATATGTAACTCATGTGCTTTGATATAAGTTGTAACACCCCTTACCCATATTCGACGCCGGAACAGGGTACGAGGCATTACCGAAGAGTACGGAACACTTACAGATGATTTAAACCATTTATCGCTCAAATATCAAAATTGATTATAAAAGTTCCTTTAACGGACCCTTGAAATCCAAATCATGCATTGGGATTGGGTTGGGACTAAATCAGAATCGTATGAATTTTTTTTTTTGCAAAATCCTAAGTTTATCTTATTTACAAGGGTCCCACTCGTGTGGCTCACATGGCCGTGCCTCAGGGCGTATAACTCTCTGACTTGCATCTATGAAGGAAATTGGGTCACACGGCCTTAGTACACGCCCGTGTTGCTAGGTCGCGTGGTAAAGTTAATTTTCACAAATTAGGCTATTTTCTAAGCCATATTTCTCTCTCATTTGATCCTTATTCTTCACCCACATTTAATACATACAAAAACCAATTTAAGATATTCAACTGAGCCTTATACTTAATACCACTTGTTAGTCGTTACACTTCATATAAATAACAAGAAACGTATATGGGTTCAATTCTCATTAAATTTCTCTTGTACTTATACTTTTTCACACTATGTATTCATATAACATATAACAATCACACCTCTCATTTCATATACATTTTTATAACAAATTGTCTTGGTTTCAAACTACTTCATATTTGAGTTTTACTTATCAAATCATTTGAAACATCATCTTTACACATATAGTGCACTTGATATGCACAATTCTATAATTATGAATGAACACATTTATCAAACATATTCCATGTTTTTATATATTATAGTCTCATATTTCCATGTATCAATTACCATCATTTCCTTGTATTTTGAAAAATACATGTAACAATTCATAAACATGCAATTCACTAACTCTTCCTGCCAATCACAATTTAAATTGACAAATCACTTATTGAGCCTAATTTCAATGTTCACTAAAATCTATTAGGATGTACATATCCACCAATAAATTCCATGTACAGGTATCATCACCTCATATTTTCACATACATTTACTTTCCACATTATGAACTCAAATAACATATACAAGACATACCAATGTATTCCAAGTACGTTTTCATAATATTTCATTTCAAATTTAGATTATATCATATTAGAACTCTTTTCATTAACTCATTTGGAATACCAATTCATACGGATAATACACTCAAGGGTGTACAAATATATAATCACAAATGAACTCATTCATCAACCAAGTTCTATGTTCATGTCTCATCAACTCATACTTCCTTATATCACATAATTCTATGTAACACTTACCAAGCTTTGTCAAATTAGTGAACTTCTTATGGAATTGGTCTGCACCGGTATGCACTGAATTTCACTGATAATCACTGATGCCATAACATAGCTATGGTCTTTTCACTAGAATGCCATAGCTCAGCCATGGTCTTACATCTTCACTATCACACCGATGCCATATCCTAGATATGGTCTTACACCGAAATCACTTGTCACTTGTAGCCGGCTACCACTATCCACTGATCGGTGCCGAGCTACCACTTTTCACTTGATCGGTGGCCGAAGCTACCACTTATCACTTTCACTTGTCCTTGATCGATAAGTGTAGCCGGAAGCTATCACTTATCACTTTCACTTGTCATTGATCAGATAAGTGTAGCCAAGCTATCACTTATCACTTGTTGCCATAGTTCAACTATAGTCTTTTCCGTCAATTCATCTTGTCATCGAATCAAGTGCTCAATTTGATCATTTATTCAATTTTCATGCTTTTACATTATTCACGATTTTATCATCAATACATATGAAATAACACATCATGAAGTTCATAAAATTAACAAATGATCATTAAAATTTAGCCATATAAACTCACAAGTTCAATTTTTGTATTATAACGATAATCATAATTTCATAATAAATATTCCAAATAAAACATTATATCATTTCTAATTCAACATTTATCAATTATAATCGAGCATGTAATCAATTTATACACAAGTCGTTCATATATTATTTTTCCTCCTCCTCCTCTCCATCCACATCCTTAATATAAACAACACACTTGTAAGTAACATTATTTATAATTTTCACTATTTACTTATGTGAATATTCAAGCTGTCCATCTGTGTCATAGTCACTAAATTATTTTTATCTTGAGCTAAAAAACTCCAAATTAATATCCGTTAATTTTATTTGAAACTAGACTCACATGTATTCTTACTATAATTTTTCCAGAATTTTTGGTGTGGCCAATTAGTACAGTTTATTAGTTAAGTTCTCCCCTATTACACAGTCCGACAGCTCTGACCTCTCTTCACTAAAAATCAATTATCTCATAATGATTACATAGTGTTTCCGATTATTTCTAATGAAAATAGGCTCACTAAGGAATACAAAAATATAAATTATAACTCATAATTATTTTTGTACAATTTTTAGTGAATTTCTAAATTAAGAACAGGGGATCACGAAGTTATTCTAAACCAGTCTTACAAAAATTTAAATATCTCAATATGTAGACTTCTTTTGCTTGCTCTGTTTCTTTTATATGAAAATAGACTCAACAAGCTTTAATTCTATATCTCATTAAAATTATAGTTCAATTTATACTATTTTTTGTGATTTTTCAAAGTTAGACAACTGCTGCTGTCCAAAACTGCTTTAGTGTAACATGTTGATTTCTATTTTGTCCCAAATTCCACAATTCAGTCCTTGCTCAATTCACCCCTCAATTGAGCTAATTTTCTCATTTAATACTTTTATCTATCATTTTAAACTACTTCATAACCTTTGAAAATCAGAATTTTAACACTAGGCCTTAATTTCAACTCTTTCACAATTAAGTCCTAAACCAATTTCCATCAATTTCACTTGATAAAATCATCATATAACAAAATTAAAGCTTCAATTCAATATTTATTCATCATATTCTTCCAGAAATAATCCACATCAACTTTAAAAATTTGCCATAGAATAAAAAACTAATGAATTAATAAGTTGGACCCAATTGTAAAAGTCCAAAAACATAGAAATTTCAAGGAGAAAGCAAGAATTAAACTTACATGAAGCTTGAGTATGAAAACCAACTTGAACTCTCTCCCATGGCTGTTTTTCAGCTGAAGAAATTGAAGAGAAATGAAGAGAATTCTCGATATTCTAATTTGGTCCCATATTTATTTAACTAATTTTGGCAATTTTCCAATTTTACCCTTATTTCACCCATTTCCTGATTTTTCTCAGCTATTGCCGCCCAAAATATCTCCTTTGGGATTATTTACACTTTAGGTCCTTCCTCATTTAACAATTAAGCTATTTAATCCTTCTAGCAACTTTTATACCTTTTTCAATTTAGTCCTTTTTATTTAATTAACCACCCAAACGTCAAAATTTTCTAACGAAATTTTTATACTACTTTATTGACATTCCGTAAATATTCATAAAAATATTTATGACTCGGTTTATAACACCGAGATCTCGATACCTCTTTTTCTCGATTTCTTGACCAAATAAATCTTTATAAAACACAATTTACTATTTCAAAAATATTTTTAAAGCTACATTTGGCTGGTAAATATTAAATAATACAATCTACGAGTTCATTTGTCAGATTTGATGGTCTCGAACCACTATTTCTAATATCACTGAAATTTGGGTTATTACATAAATGGAGGCTTATGCTTTAAAGATGGTCGAGCCCATAGCTGGTATGTTGGGTACATGACTTGTGTATGACATGGCTTTACTAGCAACAATGGAATTCGGAGCTCAATTAAAGAGTTAATGGTATCCTCTCATTGACATTGTGTGGATTAATAAATATGGAATGTGATCACGAGTTTCTTGTTCTCGAACGAGAAATTTATCACAGTCATTTGTTGTAGTGATCATATTAATCATTAAGAAGACACAATGATAAAAATGAGATAAAATATGATTGTATTGAGTGAACGGATTTAACTCAAATGAATTAAGGATATCATATGAGGGTAACACACATGACAAGGTCAATAGACAAAGCAGTTGGATGAATTGCTTTCGTTAAGAGTATACAATAAGGAGTTTTCAATCATGGTGTTTTTTGTGGATTGACTCCATGATTAAGTAAATTACGAATTATTGGAACGATGCTTCTGGACATAATTGCAATTATTATAGCCTAATTGTATATGTCCGGTTGGTCCCTCCACTAGCTTAACAAAAACTCGATTGGATTGCATTTGAATTAGAAGGAAATTCTATGACTTTAGAGATAGTTTAATTGAGTTGATTTATTCGATGTGGAATTAAATTGGGCGGTCATAAGAATTGTTCAACTAGAGAATTTGATTAAAGAGAATTGTTCAAATAGAGAATTTGATTACATAATTTTCTTGAAAAATTATTTTTGAAAAATCTCAGTGATTTTGGGGAAAATTAATTTTGATCAAGTAAAATTAAATTAATCAAATTAATTAAAATAAATATGATATTTTTGGAAATTAATTTTCAAGTTAGACAAATGGCCCAATGGGTAATTAAACTTGAAAATTGGACTTGAGATAAAATATTGGAACCGAGAACCAAAAACCTAGACCGAGACCCAAAATTGGTTGAACCGGGCCGACAGTCCAACCACCGGTCAAGCCATCACTGGCCCGGACAAAACCGGCTCGGGGTTCCGTAAGGGTGTCGCGCTTGTGATGACACCATCGGGCGCGGTGCCGGGGCTATGACGACGGCATTCTAGTGGCTGGCGGATGGTCGACGGGGGCGGTGCTTCGGTGGTTGAGCAGTGGAAGAATTATACTCCTACTGGGACTCTACCAATAATTTGATTTCAAATAGACATGTCCAAAAATAATATTATTTTAATAGATTTAATATTAAATTTAATCTAATACTTAAATATTATATTAATTTAATATTAAAGTGATTAAGTTTGGTTTTAGTTTAACGCTCTAAAGTATCCCTATATAAAGAGAGCCTTGGGTCATTATTTTTTACAAACTTAAAAGAAAGTTATAGAGACAAAATTCTCTCAAGAAATTATTTTGGAAGATTTCTAAAGATAGTTTTCTTATTTACAACTTGACCCAAAAGTTTAGAGAAATTACGAAACTGCCTCACTAGTAATTTTGTGAAAAATTTTCTTATTTGAAGTGAGCCATCACTCAACAGACGTGAACTTGAGGATAGCGGAGAAAACTACTTGATCGAAGCTTTAATCCAAGATGAATTGAAAATGTACAATTTTGATTAAGTGTTTACTACTTTTGATATTACAATCAAGTTCTTGTTTTGGAAAAAAAATTAAAACTCTACTTTTTCTTTTAAACTTATTTTCTGCTGCGTGGAAGAGGATCCTTTGCTTAGGGAGCGAGTGGGATATAAAGATGGGTTGATCTCCTTTGCTACATGTTGCTTCCTGATAGGTCGGTTGGTCACTCTTTGTTCCTTGTTAGATTTGCAATGTGACATGAGGTTATAGGTTACAAGGTATGTATGTGACAAGCGATAGATGTCTTGTTGGAGTGACTTGGTTATCATAAGTGGTTGGCAAGCATGTTCGCCATAATATGATGGAATAGTTCTCATGGCGGAGGAGACATACTTGGTAGAGTAAGGTGGTTGCAGTGCTCTTGCGTGGTTGCCCTGATGGTAGCAGTGAATCTAGGGGACGGGTAGGCAGGGGGCCTTGGCTCCCCTCAAATGGAAAAAATTCCATATAAGTCCTATTAAATGTTTAAGTTAAAATTAATTTATGGCAAAATTGCACTTTGACCTCTCAAAATGAAAAAAAAAATGTTTAATCCCTTCAAAAATAATGAAATCTTAAATTAATACATTATAAAATTATGTTTTGATAACTAAAAAAATTATTATTCATATTCGCCGCTAATAAAATTTCTGAATTTGCCCTCACTTGATGGCAGAGCATAAATGTGTAACTTATATAATGTAAACTAAAATCAATTATTATCTATAGACTCAAAATCATTTTTTTTTCCTTCAACTTGACAAATGTATTAAAAAACTGGTGTAAAATTTATTTAGAGCGAAAATCCTATTTATTTTAATAGTAGTCTTATATTGAATGCAACAAATAATTAATAATTAATAATTAAATATTTTCAATCAACTTAAAATTGGAACTCACTTGTTGTAATTTGCTGACATCTTTTTTTCTGGATTTTAACCACCAACATCCCTTACTCCACTCTCTAAAAGATAAACTGGAACTCATGTTAGTATCCAAAAGGGAAAAGTTTTCTTTTCTTTAGCAAAAGGGAGGATAAGTAATTAACTTATATAGGTCCACGGCACCTAACTTTTTAATTTTTAAATTGAGGAGGGCATTATTTGAGGTGTACAAGAATCCCCGCAAGCCTTTTGAAAAATCCCAAAAATAAAGTAGTTCTTAATCAAAGGCTTGTTTCAAGGGTTACAATAATTAATAATCAAAAGGGTTTTAATTAGTGCACTGAAGAATCATCATTATTAACTCATTATCTTGAATCTTGATCCCTTCATCACAAAACAGTTCTCCATTGGACACCTGTATTTGGTTAAATATGGATTCCCCGAAACCATATGCTTCTTATATGGTTCATAAAGATTACAGGTTACTCTATTAACCTCCCAGATATCTCTCAATTTTCAATTACTTGAACCAATCATCCCTCCCTTTCCTCTCTATATATACCTTCTTCATCCCATTACTATCCACCCACCCGCCTCGTAGATGCTTAAGATCACTATGAGATTGATTAAGATACAACCAACCCATGTCACCTATAGTTAACCGATGCCACTTATATAGTTAGCTAGTTTCTTTTATTCAATTATGTGACTAGATTTGATGGTCAACCCAACCTAGATAGCTAGGGTATTCTTTTCTTTTTTTTTTTTTTTTTTTTTTGGGGGTTTGCATAATGATTTCTTGGGATGGGTTTGTTTTGCTTTAGTTGCTTTTGTTTAGCACTTTTACCATAGGTGGATTTTTTTCCCATTTGAAGGGTTAGGGTTTTATACATTTATTGCATGGGGAGAGAGATCTCATCATCTGTGATGATCAAGACTCAAGTAACTGGGTCAGTGTTTGCAGATGCGGCATTATCAAGATTCACAAACTTAGTAAGGGGTTTCATTGGAGAGCCAAAGGGTGCGGTTTAGTGGTACCCCTCCACAAAATCACCTCCTTTTACTTCAAAGTTTTCCTTTCAAATATGGGAATCTTGATGATGCTGCATCAGCAAACATATTGGCTATACTCTTACTTTTTCTATTACAAATGAAAGGAGATTATTCCAAGTGAAATTCCCTGTTACACAACACATATATATTTCTCTGATTCTTTGCACCTTTGCTTGGAGGGTGCTGCAAAATCAGGTGATAACCCCCTTTCTTTTACTTGGTTTTTTTTAAAAGAACAACAACTTAATTAAACCTATTTGTTGTACTTGTATAAAGGGAAATATATATTTTTTAATAACTTAGATTTCCTAAATTTCCAGCGTTGAAGACACTCTACAGGAGGTTTATTTTTTAACCAAAAAAAAAAAAAAAAAAAAATACGAAGAGGCAATAGTCTAAGAAACTTGAGGATCTTGATATATACTTGTATAATTTTGTTAAAGTCAGCTGCAATTTCATGTTAAAAGAAGTTCTTGTGTTTTAAACTGTGAAAAAGAAGCAGGATTCTAGGAATACTTAGTTGGGGTAGGGTTATGGTTTATATTTATGGTTTAGTGGGTTGAGGTTGTTCATCCATTGAATTTGAGACTGATATTAATCGAAAGACTTAAACTTATGCCCTTTGTCACTTTATCTGTGATTTAGTGACAGCTAGGGTTATATCATTGATATTGTGAATTGTGTATTAGTTTATAGAAGAGTCTCTATTTTATGTAGAAGGTTTTGATGAATTTAAGAAAGAATAAAATAATAAGTATCATAACTCTAAAATATCTAATTTTTTCGAATTTTTCTTCCTTATATTTGGAGGATGCTAGGATGTAATACATGAAGACTTGAAACAACATGCATGCTTTTTATTTGTATATGCATATCTAATTAGTGTTTGAGTAACTCTGAACTTTAATCATGCTGAAACAACTTGAAATGCAATCAATCTTGTTTAAGACACAAAACATTTTACTTAAATTTTTATGAGGTTAAGGCAGTTTATTAAGGGAATTTGGGGAGATGCCATGAATTGAATAGAATCATGACCTGAGATCAGGTTCACACAAGTACCTTTCTACATTTTCACTTTGCATCCACTCTAAGGCAAACCAAGAAGTTGTTATAAGACCAGTTGTCAGACAAGAGGCACCCAGGAGAACAAATATAGCTAGCATAATCCAGTTGGCCACCGTCAAGAAATCCAAAAAGGTAGAACCATTTTGGCTCGGGTAAACTTGGGTTGAGTTAATTCCCTTTTTTTTTTTTAATTGTTGGAGTGAATTTGAATTTGTTAATTCAAATTTTTAAGAATAAAATCATTTCGTGTCCAAATTATTTGTTTAGCATGTCCAAATAAAATATTTTGTATGAAATATTTTAGGCTTTGATATTTTTTGTTTAAATCATCTTTGTATTCAAGTTTAGCAAATTTTGAGTCATTGAACTTTCTTTATAATCAAATTAGATTACATTGAGTATGAATTAGAATTAATTATGTAAAAATCTCCTGTGTCTGACATGGGTATTAGATGAATTTTTTATATTATGTGAATATATAAGTTTTTATTCAAAGACAAAATCCTTTTATATATATTGCTTTGTATTTATTATACAAATGAACTTTACAATAAAAGAATTACTGAAAATTGTTATTAAGTCTTAGTTTAATTGGTATCGATATTGTTGTCAATGAAGACATGGATTCGAGCGCATTGATGCGTATTATTCTCCTATTGAAGGGTTGAAGGAGAAACTATTAGTAGTTTTAGATATTATATAAAAAAAAATATATCATAAAATTTTATAATGAGATTAATATTATATACGTAAAGGTGAGCAAGATGGTGATGTTTCACTCTCGTTTTTCCGACATACAAGTATGTATATGTGATGATTAACTTAATTTCTGTGGACAAATTATGTTTCTTATTTCGTTAAAATAAATTAATCAATAAAATTTAAAGAATAATACCATACTTTCTCCTGCCCATGCTTTGTGCAGCTCACATGTTTCCATGTGATATTCTCAAGCTCACATCATCATCATCGTCATTTTCTTTATAAAAAAAAAATTACTAAATTTACGAAATTTAAGATTACAATATTATTTTTGATAATAAAATTATTGAAATGTAAAGTTATTTGGCATATTATTATTGGAATATATGATTATTTGATTGATTAAATGCCATTATATTATTTACTTCCTATTTTTTAGAGAATTTAATTAATTAGTTTTATTATTTGTAAAATTGTCAGAATATTGTAAAATTAAAAGATGATGAGCCATATATTTTAGAACTTTAACACTATTGATATGATAAAATTACGAGCTTAATGTTTGAAATCCAAACAAATGAATATTATTCACTTGAATTAAACTTATTTTTGGCTTATCGTTACAATTTAATTTCACTAATTAAATCAACCATTTTTATTTATAAAAATAATAGAAATTCAAGTTATAGCCTCTTTGGAGTAACTTAAATATCAATTGTAACACTGGACAAATGGAGTGATAAAATATTCAATTTATATAAATTTTAAATTGGATCAGTGAAGAAGCTTTACTCCTCTCTCTTATTAAAACACAAAGTGAAATTATTATAAATTAAAATGTAAAGAAATCACTATCTGGATTTGATGAAATTTGGAATTATTATATCCCCAACAGTTGCCATCAAACTCTGGGTTGGTACAAGTACAAAACCAGCTCCACCATTTTTGTTAGGCAGATTTAAATAAAAATAAAAATAAAGCCTCATTTGTTCAATGCCAAGGTTGGCTTAGGCAAAATAACACACAGCAAAACCATTACATAAGTTAACAACAAAACTCTCCCAACAAGGATTTCCAAAAACTATGGTTAATTATGGTCGCATGTAAAGCTTGATGCGCTTCAAGTCCCAAAAAGGGATAAAAAAACTGATCAACACTTGGGAAGATCAGAGGGTGGAGGAGGCAGCTTCTGGTTTGGGAGTTCTCCATCCAACACCATCCATGCCATTCCTAAGCCCCAGCTCTGATGAACATCAAAGTGACAGTGCATCAGCCAAACTCCTGCATCATTAACATATAATATCACTAAATGCATTCTCATCTTATGTTTTGAAGATAAAACTTGTATGATCTCATTTGTTACCAGGATTGTCTGCTTGAAAACGGATTGCAACCCAACCACCAGACGGCACCCCGACTGTGTTTCTTTCAACTGGATCAACCAGGTTGAACTTTGGAGGGTCGTTTTCAGGGTCAAAGTTTCCAAAACCCTGACCAACAACATAGAAGTTATAGCCATGGAGATGGAGAGGATGGCTCTCAGCACCAAGGATGCTTGTGTCCTGCAACACTAGTTCCACGCTTGTATTGAATGGTATCACCACAAGTTTAGTGCCATTGTTTACAAGTGTGTTGTTAGGTGGAGTTCCTGTGTAGTTGAATGGAATCTGAGGGAAAGCTGGGAAATCAGTGGTGTAAACCCCTTTAGAATATTGGGAGAAAAAGTGGGATTGGAGGAGTGCAGTTCTTGGGAGTGCAAAGGAGATGTTGTTCATTGCAGCTGCAAATTTTGTGGTATTTGTTGGTCCTTGGCAGGTCTGGTTTTTGGGGCAAGGCTTGGTTCCAAGACCAACCGTGAAGAAAAACTTCTTGTCTACTTTTTGTGGGACATTGGCAGGGAACTTGGCGGTGGCTAAACTTCTGAATTTGCTTGTAAAATTGGCAACAAAATTTGTAGCATTGATAGCAGGCAAGCCTGGTTTAAGAAGTGGCCTGTTTTTTAAGCTACTGGAAGGTGTTTCATATTCAATAATACCAGCTACAGTAGTGTTATCAAAGGTGCCCATGCCAGTGGCATATGGTCTGGCTAACATCAAGAAAGTGGCATTGGGAGCTTTAGGTTTGGTTTTTAGAAGAACATTGGTGGTTTGTCCTGGTGTTATCATCAACACATTGGTCTCAAAGGGCTTCACATACACTGCATCAGCTTCCACCACTGTTAAACTGTGGTCTGCAATGCTGAAGAAAAGATCATCGTTGAGTGCAGCATTGATCAACCTCAGAAGATATGTTTTCCCTGGCTTTACCTTCAGCTTATATGTATCTGTTAATCACAAATCACATGCATTAATATCCAAAGGGATATATAAATACATAGATACATACATGTGTGCAAATATTTATATACCTTTGGCAGAACAATTGTACAATGGACCTGGGAGGCCATTGAAGGTGTAGGCATCTGAAACATTAGGGCCACCCCTGTCTGAAGAGACTGATTGATAACTGCCTCAGGATCAGCATTAAACCACTCTCCTGTAGTTAACAATGATTGAGTTAAATTGCCATCAAAGGACATCATATATTTGCTGCATTGCATGAAGAAGATATCGGTGATTCCGTAACATTACCGAACAAGATCGGGACTTCTTTGTAGGGCTTCACGAAAGGGTAAGATTCGTTTCGCCTTGGGAGGATGATAAGCGGTCCGTACACAGTTGCTCTAAGCCATGAAATGTGAGCATGCCAGAAGAGAGTTCCTCTTTGGCCGGTAATGGTGAAGTTGTACACATAAGAGTGGCCAGTTTGAATGGGACATTGCGTGATATATGATGGCCCGTCCGCCCATCCGCTCCGAAGCTGTCGAACTCCATGCCTGTAAACAACATTAATTTACCATATTCCAAAAGAGCTTAGCCATAGAAACGTAAACAACTTATATATACCAGTGAATGCTGATATTGTTTGGAACATGGTTAACTACTTTAACGACTAAGCGGTCGCCTTCTCTGGTAATAACACGAGGTCCGGGAACTTCCCATTAACTGTGACAATGCTCTTAGTGTGGCACAAGCGAGTGATGTTTTTCAGCTTTATCTGCCAAGGGAAAATTGGATGAGTTCTTGAGGATTACATCAATTACTTTCACCTCAAGTTACCCAAAGTAAACAATGCAATATACATACATTGAAGGTATAGTGCCTGGTAATGCCTGTGTGTTTTGCAGTGACAGCCTCAGGATAGGCCATGAAACAGCCAACAGCAACAAAAAGTATCATGACAATTGCTGGTGAAGTACCCATGTTTTAAGCTGGAAAGAAAATATGGAAGTCTTTGAAGGTTTTGCTCTTAATTTGGGGTGATTCATGAAAAAAACTGTGGAGATATGCATGTTTATATAGTGACAAGATTGAACTATCTTTAAGTCCATGTTTGGTTGATTAGGTAATAAGATGTTGCAGGTTTGAGAAAGCAGAGAATTACCAACCAATGGCCCCAAGTGTTCACTGTGGAGTGTCATTAAAGTCTGTTAATCAATGTTTTGTCCTTGTTATGCCTGTCAACGGTATCTTCATACACAAAATTTCACCATCCCCAACCATAATACAGCTTATTGATGATGATTAACAATGGAATGAGAACCCTTTCTAAAAAAACCAGCGTATGTTTACATGCATATAAAGAAAACCAAGTGAAAGTAGAAGAGGTAGTCCCATTTGGTTGGTGATAATAGAAGAAAATTCTTTGTTAAGATTAATGGAGCCTTTGAAAGATGTATTCTAAGATAATCATGTGCTTCAGAGGTTTTATTACCATTGAAGTAAACAGTGAAATAAACATCTCAACCACTGTGCATTTCAATCTGATGTCTTTGACCCAATTATATATATATCTTACAGTACTATAAAGGATTATTATTTGATGAATTATTAGGGGACTTCGTTTTAGTTCCCTAACTGGAACTAAGAAACTGTATATGTCTTGATTTGTTTATTTTATTCTTCAATATTAATTAATGAGACTTGGTGTTTTTTAATTTAAAAAACTAATGTATGAGATAATTATTTAACTGTACATATTTTCTTTTATTTAATATATTTGATAATATACATACATGTCAATTATTGGAGGTGGGATCCGTTTCAGATAGAAATAACCTAGATTGAGTTGACTTAAGGTTTTAAAATTTTTTTTATGTTATGTTGGGTTGGAATTATTTCGGATTTGGTTTAATCTTAAATTTGGATTATTTTGAGGATGAGTTGTTTGAGTCTACCTATTAAGCTTTTTAAATTAGATCATTTCGAATTTAAGTCATTTTGAATTTTTTTTCATTTGTGTTTAAAATTGAATTCGAATATTTCAATTTTTTTTTTTAAATTCGACATTAGAATCCGAATAATTTTCTATTCTAATATTTATAAATTTGGGTTATTTCTATTTGAGGTTTATTTATTAATCAAATCAAATTCAATAGGTACAAATTTGGATTAATCAGGTAATTTTCCAATATAATAAATTATGCCACAGCTAACTGTATCTAATAAAAAAGGCTACCATCTTCTTACAGCTTGCCAATCAACCAATTGAATTCAAATTCATCTTGGTGGTAATCATTTCCGTAGAAAGGTCAGTGGGACATGCAAAATGGGTTGGTGATAACAGCTATCTCCAACCAAAGAGAAGCCATGGGTGAGTCGCAAAGCCTAGGGAAGACGATTTTTGACCCACCTTCCTTTTAAGCAACTACAGAAATGATTAGGGTTTATGTGCAGCCTAGCTACTTCTTAATACTGTCAATAACCATACCAATCACTCAAAGCTTAATCATCTAGCTAGGGATAAACCCAGATTTAGCTAGTGTCTACATCAGTTTTATGTTTGCATATCCTTTTTATGTTTCCATGTTTACATCAGTTTCAGTCAGTTGCATACTGCAAAAGTGGAATTGAACACATTTCCATGATTTATTTATTTAGTATGCTAAATTGGTGTTCTTGGTTGATAGTTAAGTCTTTTTTTTTTTTCCTTTCACTACTTTCTTAAATTTTTTTTAAATTTAATTGAACATGCTTTTTTTTTTTTTTTTTTTTTGGTTACAATGGGAGGCTTAAAGGAGCCTAAGCATAAGTATCATTCTTGCAGAGCATCATGCTGTCAGCTCCCTGCTTGTCTTGTTCATCAGAGTTCATAGTCACTCTTGGAGGTTCACCAAAGACACAAAACCTTCCATATAAAGCTCTTCCAAGCCTTGCCATAATGTCAGCAGCCATATTTTGTTGCCGGCTTATATGTCGAAAAACAATCTGCGAATTCCTAGTGCAGAACCTCTGAATTTCTCTGATTTCAGAAAGCTCATATTTTAAAAGCTATCCAACCCTTTTAAAAAAATTAAATTTCACCAACAATCTTCTAATAAAAATTAAACTATTATTATTTAATTAAAATATTAAAATTTTAAACATTGCAAATAGACTTGTTCATTGATGACACCGAATAAAAAAAGTTTCCTGATTTAGTTCCATCAGGCCAAAAAACACTTATCACTATTTTAAAATAATAAAATATTTAAAAGATATTATTTTATATTAATATTTATATATCATAAATTTAAATTTAAAAATTATTTAATTTAAACTTGAGTTAAGTTGGGCCAGCCCAAGGACAAAATCTTTACTTAAGCCCAATTCAAGTTGGGCCACCCGATCCATCGGCAAGTTTAATTACGACATATTTAGCAATCCATATGTACTTCATGCTATTTTTTTGTTTTGCATTTTGATTTTTTTTAAAATTTTTGAGTATTTTATAATTTTAATTTTATTTATTAATTTGACATGTAAGATAAATAATGTCGTCAACATGAAGTACACGTAGACTTTTAAGTGGGTTAACAATCTAACATCATTAACAAAATTAATGTTTTAACATTTCCGTTAAAAATAACGATTTGACTCTCTTTAAGAAGTTAATGATCAAAAGTTAGATAATAATAATAATAACTAAATTAACAAAAAAATATAAATATTAAAATCTAAATTTGATATTATGGCTTAATTTGATTCATAGTCTGTAATTTTTATTCAAATTTCCTTTAATATTTTTACCGCATATTTTTAGTTTTTTAAATTTTATAAATAAATAATTTAATTCATTAAATCGTCCTAAAATTTTATAAAATGTAGAGATTCAAAGCGTGAAAGTAAAATATAAAAAGACTAAATTGAATTAATGATGGACAGCAAATATTATCAAAAGTGAATGGATAATATTGAAATTTTTAATTAAAGGAAAAACACTAAAATTGTAGTCATGATTTAAATCATTAGATCTTATGAGAAATTGAAGAAAAAAAAATACTAGCCCTCGAAAGTGGGACTTGATGGAGAGATTTCTTTTTATGTCATCATACTTTTATTTTATATTAGCCATATTTAATCTCTAATGTTTACTTATTTTATCATTTGGCATTTAATCTTTAAAATTTAATTAAATTATTTTTTTTATGAAAAAATTGACTGAACTGTTAAAATTTTAATGGCATTGATGTGGTAACTTATGTGTCATTTTATGTATACTTCATTTCTAACATGGATAAACTTTCTAAAAGTTTTTATGATTTTTTTTAATTTTTATAAATTATACATGGACTGCCACATTAATGACCACAACAATGCTATTAAAAATTTTAATAGTTCAATCAATTATTCAATCCAAAAGCAAGCGAATTAATAAAAAATTAAAGGTTGAGAGGCAAATGACGCAAAATGATAAAGATCAAAATGGCAAAATAAATAAATATAAGAGACTAAATTTATCTTTATGCCTTTATGTTATTATTGTATAAAAAATGTTGGTAAGAATTATGACCCTTAGATTTGCTTGGAAATAAAGAATCCTAAACGGATTTTTATTAGTAATAATATTTTTATTTTATATTATTATTTAAATATTTAGGATAATATCACCTAAAAGTATGGAGAACTTTCTCCATTCTTCTCATCTCTCTCACGTCTCCACCATAGTTGGAGAAGGAAGTTTTTTTCTTTCAGTCTAGTCCTCCATCATCATTAAAGGTCTTCTATGCTTAAAACCATCAATTTTAATGGAAATCTTTAGTAGAATAAAGATTCTCACAACCTAGAAAGCTTAGGTTTTAGGTTGAAAGTGGTGAATTCCTGCTTGAAGAGAGAGAAAAATAGATTGTTTGAGAAACTAAAGTTCTAAGATAAGATTTTCATGATTTGTTAGAAGTATCATGTTTATTTCATATAGTTGAGCATGAAAGTGTGATAAGTGCGTAATTTCTCAATTTACTTGTGATATTTCTATCCTTGAATTATGCCATTTATGTTCTTAATTATATTATTTATAGTTATATTTTATTTATTATAGATTTAGGAGATAATTAGAGAAAAGTATGTTTAAAGTTTATTTTTGGCAAGCTTTTTTGCGTATTGGACTTTCGCACAATATAGCTTTAGTATTTTAACCATAACTTAACCTATAAAACTCATTTATGATCCTATAATATACCAATTCAAAGATAATTGAACGACCTAACCAAAGTTATTTCACAACTTGAGCCCAAAAAAATGTCAGAAAAGTGTCTAAAAATGGTTTAAAAGTTTGACGGTGAAAATTGCCGAGAAACCTAGAAAAATTCTGCTTTATGTAATTAAGGGCAATTTTGTATTTTCTACATTATAACATTTTCCTTTAAATAGACATCATTAGGTTAATATTTATACCTGGCATCGCTACCTTAGTTTTATTTTATTTTAGTGTTTTATTTTCTCCATGAATTTCTAAACTTTTTCTAGTTGAAGGGATTTCAAAGTTTGTTTTGGATAGTTTGTGAGATCTAATTACTCTTCATCTTTTCTTTGATCTTTGATATTTGCATGTCTTCTGCTTTAATTAAAAGTATGCAGGTTTGTTGAATATTGGATTTATATTCATCGCTTAGATTTATTCTAATACTAGCGACGAACAACATATGTGGGTATGACGGAGATATGCATTCTATATTGTGTGGGCATGTGATTTAACTTAAATAAACCTGGGTAATGTAGTTTGTTGGTTAGAACTAGGTCTCTCTCGATCTTAATATTGTCTGTAAGCTAAATCCTAAGTGCGAAGTTATAGGGTTGTTTATTGGTAAGAGAAGTAATTTCAAACGGGCTACCCCTTGGTTATCGAGATGATAATGAGAGATTGGTTGTTGGGTGTGACATCGACAACTGTAACTAGTTTATTGAAGAACACTAAAAACTATCTTTTCATCGGTGATAAAACTCATGAATCAAGCAGAGATATTACTTTTAGCTAGAGCTTTGTCATATTGATTTTCTTTTAATTTCTAATTATTACTTTTTTGCTAAGTTTTAAATTTAGTTTTCTTTAATTTTGGTTTAATTTTAAGTTTTCTTAACCCCCATTCATCTTTTGTTTTATTAATATTTATTGAAGAAATAGAATTATCATCGGTCTCTGTGGATTCAACTTTATTCACTGCTATCTGCAAATTTCTTTTTGAGTAGGAATTTAGTTTTGGTGGTTTCGACAACCATATAAAGTGTAATTTGATGAGTAATTTGATTTTTTTTTTATATTTTGTGGTGATGATATGAAATGAAATGAAAGAAAAAGAAGTGGATGCAAGATGTGTTGAGAAGGTGAAACAAATAGAAAAAGCTTGAAAGAAGGTCAAAAAGAAGTTTTGTCAAGCCAATATTTGTAAGTACTGTAACACCCCAAACCCGGCCTAGACGTTATGGTCGTATCTGGCAATATCACACGATAGTGTTTTTGAAACCTCGTTGTTACGATGAAAACACTCCATGTTATTATCTTTAGTAAACCTTTGTTAGAACTTAGGAAGTCATCTTTATTCATTTAAAACATTTGTTTTGAAACATCCCTCGTTGCGGAAGCTTTAATAAAACAGTCTAGGTGATCATGCGTTCAGAAATTGCTTTAACTTTTTGAAAATCGAATTTCCTATGACCAGCAGGTATAAATCCATAAAGTAAAATAAATAAATAAAAACCAAAATTTAAAACCAAAGTCCCAGAGGGTCCTTAAATTACAACCCAAATAATCAATAATAATCAAATCATAAATTGTAAATTGAAAACCATGAAGTCCAAAAATTACTATGTCTAAGTCTGGGGATTACCTGTGCACATTAAACAAAAATGGTGAGTTTATGTAAACTCAGTGTGTAATCCCGCAGAAACAAACAAACAATCAGTATTCACAATTGCACACTTGAATGGTCTTGGGCCTAAGCCCTTTTCGATGATCGATGATGCTTTGGGCCTTAGCCCATCTCAAGACAAAAAAAAATGCAATAGGACCTTAGCCCATCACAAAGATCGATAGCGATAGAATTGCTTATGCAAAGAGCAAAATCCTACCCAACCAGTCTCTACACACCATCTCTGTCCAACCCTACACTCCATGTGGGGATATAATCAACCCACCCATCCCTACACTCCAAGTAGTACCGAATGCTGCACAAAACAAAGAGTTTGTAGCCGAGTCACCAATAAATTAGGCTTAAAGCCTTTCAAGACACTTCCTCTGAATAACAACCCCCAACCCAATGCAATACAACACACAATGGATGACATGCTATTATGCAATTTCAGTACATATATTCAGTTCAGATATTAACATACCCAGTACAAATATCATTCAATCAATTTCACATATTTAAGGGTCTAAGTAGCGCTTACCGATCCTACAGTAGGTTCACAGTCGACTTGGGCGACCCGTGCAACCTTAAAAAAAATTCGATAAAAATGGGCCCACATGCCCATGTGATCTGCCCGTGTGGGCCCACACGCCCGTGTGGCCCACTCGGCCCAAATTGGCCTTGGCCGTGTGATCCATTTTTAAAGCAACCCATGCTAGCTCAATACTCATATATGTTTTCACTATTTACTTATATGTTCATTCAAAGCTGTCCACTTGAGTCATTATCACTAAATTATTTATATCTTGAGCTAAAGAATTCCAAATTAAGATCCATTTGATGTTTTAAAAACTAGACTCAAATAGCTTTCTACCATAAAATTTTTAGAATTTATAGTTTATCAAATAAGTACAGTAAAATCTTTAAAGTTATCCCTATTCTTCTGTTTGACAGCTTCATCCTTTCCTTACTAAAAATTATTTATCTCTTAGTACGAAATTTACATGATGTCTCTGTTTGTTTCTCTTAAAAATAGACTCATTAAGGATTTAAATATATAAATTTAAGCCCCTAATTATGTTTTTACAATTTTTGATGATTTTCCTAAGTCAGAACAGGGGAACCCAAAATCATTCTGACCTTGTCTCACAAAATTTATTATATCTTATGATTTACAATTTCATTGCTTACACTGTTTCTTCCATGAAAAACTAGACTCAATAAACTTTAATTTCATATTTATTCAACCTCTAACTCAATTCCCACTATTTTTGATGATTTTTCAAAGTTAGACTACTGTTGCTGTCCAAAACTATTTTAGTGCAAAATGTTGATTTCCAAGTTTATAACACCCTTATTTCCTTTCACTATAATTTTTCGCATCATTTTCTCTTATTTCTCTTATTTCTCGACATCAAGCAATTTCGACTTTTCGTCGAATCCCGTTTTTTGCGTTCCGGGTACACACCTGGTATCGATTCGCTATGCAAAGTAACCCGCGCCTTCAAAAACCTATATTTGACCAATATATCCCTTAATTAATCACTTGATTCGTCAATCAAACCAAATATCCCCAACATAAAACTCGAGAAACTAAACCAACGATGATTTGAAAACTTACCACGACGAATCCGATAACTAGTCATCTCCACACACTGGAATATCCGCTTAAAAACCTTTAAACAGCACCTAAACGAGAGTAAAACGAACCCTTTCTTAATTTCTTAATCGAAATACGATAACTAAGGGAAAAATTCCGCTTACCGAAACAGATGAAGTCGAAAGGTACACCCAAAGAGATGACTCGTAAAAAATACAGAAACGAAAAGAGTAGGGAAAAGAGAAGAGAATTTTGGCTATAGAGCAAGAGATGAACCGATCAAGAAAATGAAAAGAGAGGGGAAAGAGAAGAAACAAGATTCGACCAAAGGGGAAAAAAAACCAAAAGTGAACAAGAAGGGAGAAGAAACGACAGAGAAACAAAAGTCTAACGCCAGAAAATTTGTTGGGAAAAAGAAAATAGAAAACTTATAAGAAGAAAATCTTATTTTGATAACTTCTCCCCAATTATCTCCTAAAAACACTCCCTATTAACCCACTAAAACACAATTACTCAGCAGTCCAGTTTAATTTGAACTCCACCATGCCACACGCCTCAAACAAAAGTTAATTCCCCTGCTTGCGCAGGGACTCGAACACAGGACCTCCTACACACTAACACTCCACTTAACCACCAGACCAGTAAGCCCATTCTGATATATTTTTACCAACAATCAAATAAAAGCCTACTGAACAAGAGTAAGGCCTAATTCATTCAAAATACCAAAATCGGCCCAAGCGAAGGCTTGAACTTGGGACCTCCCAAACACTCCCAGAACATATAACCACTAAAGCTGACAGATATTTGTATCATATTTTCACAATAATAAAATTAGAAATTTTGGGGCGTTACAATTCTACCCCTCTAAAAGAAAATTTCGTCCTCGAAATTTACCAGATCAGAATAGGTGAGGATACTGCTGACGCATCGCATCCTCAGGCTCCCACGTGGCCTCCTCGGTGCTATGATTACACCATAGAACCTTTGCTAGAGGAATAGACTTCCTACTCAGAACCTTAACGTCACGATTAAGAATCTGAACTGACTCCTCCTCAAAGGTCAAGTCTGGCCTAACCTCAATCTCCTCAACAGGAACGATGTGAGTAGGATCAGATCGGTAACGCCTCAATATCGAGATGTGGAAATCGTCATGAATATGATCTAACTCTGGAGGTAGCTCCAACTGATAAGCGACTGGTCACACTCACTTCAAAATATGGTAAGGTCCAATAAACCTAGGGCTCAACTTGCCCTTACGACCAAACCTCAATACCTTCTTCCATGGCGAGACCTTAAGGAATATAAAGTCCCTCACGGAATACTCAATCTCTCGACGCTTTAGATCCGTATAGGATTTCTCGCATTAGATGCCGCTTTGCATTTTATCCCGAATCGCCTAACCTTATCTTCGCCTCAATACTAACTCAGGACCTAGAACACGTCGCTCGCCCAACTTAGTCTGACATAAAGGAGTGCGACACTTACGACCATACAATGCCTCGTAAGGTGCCATCTAGATGCTAGATTGAAAACTGTTATTATAGGCGAACTCTGAAATCAATAGCACAGCTCATGAATCTGAGCCTTAAGCTCCACAAGCTCCTTCGGTGCCATTCGATAGGGAGCGATGGACACCGAAGCTGCACTGAAGTAGCTCAATCCCAAATTCCAACTCGCAATTCAAGGTAACCCCTGGTAGCTCCTCCGAAAGACATTTGAAAAATCCTTTACTGTTATGATATCCTTAACTGCAGAATCTCTAGAATCCGAAACACTTACGTAGGCCAAGAATGGCTCAAATCCATTACGAACCATCTTCTTTGTGCAGAGATCACATTAGACAAGTAATTTTGGCGTTCTCCAATCATGACTACCTCCTTATCCTCCTCAGTCATTAGTACGACCCTCTTAGTCGCACAGTCCAAGCTAACACGATGCTTGATCAACCAGTCCATCCCCAGAATTAGGTCGAACTCTCCAAATGGAAGCTCCATCAAATCAGCCAGGAAGTTTGCCCCTTGTACCTCTGAAGGAACATCCCTATACAGTTTGCTAACTCTAACAGATTGCCCTAATAGGCTCAGTACCGTAACCTCACTCGTATTGCTCTCAACTGAAATCCCCAAGTTTTCAGATATGTTGCTAGCTATGTATGAGTGAGTAGACCCTATGTCTATCAAGGCAATATGCGGTACATCAAGAATAAATAACGTTCCTGTGATGATGTCTGGAGCATCTCCATCCTCTCGGCAACGAGTAACATAAACTAGGGTCGGCTGTCTCGCCTCAGCCTGTTCAGAACCTCTGCCCGGTGCTCCCTGCCCACGACCCATACCATTACCACCTCTGGCCTGTCCACGGCCCCTCGGTGGCTGCTTCACCACCCTCTGTGGTTGTGACGTACCAATATCTGAAGCTTGCATCTGATCGACCCTCAACGGACATTCCCTAATATGGGTCTCCAATGACCCACACCGCAAGCACGCCCTAGTCCTTCTCCAACACTCACCCTGATGGCGTCTACCACAATCAGTGCACAGATGCAATCCAGTAACAGTAACAAGGGGCCCATCTCTAACTAGCCCATCAGCTTTGGCCTTTTTCTTAGGCCTCTGTGTAGAACTCGAGGGCTCCGAATCCCTCTTGTTCTTACCCCTCTTGCGGTCATGGTTCTGGTGCTCAGTGCGCTTAACCTTCTTGGCGATCTCCGCCTTCTCCACCAGGATAGAAAAATCACGCTCCCTCTGCAGAGCTATCAGGACTCTTAAATTATCTCTGAGTCCATCCTCAAAACGAATACATCGTTCATACTCAAAGGCCACCATACATCGCGCATAACGGCTCTGTAACACACCTTACCCGTGTTTGACGCCAGAACAGGGTACGAGGCGTTACCTAACTCAAACACATATTAACATACATTTTTGGGTCATAAAAGTTCATTCAAATTTAAAACTTTTCAAACTCTATCTTAAAATCCCTAAATTGGGCCTACGAGGCCCAAAATATACTTTAGAAATGGTTAGATACTAAACCAAGCACTAAAAAAAAAACTTTAAAAAATTTCACTGATAATAGGGGCACACGCCCGTGTGGCAAAGGACACGCCCGTGTGGGCAGACTGTGTGGATTTATTTTTCAATTCGAACCTACAGGGGTTTTCATACGGCCTGGCATACGCCCGTGTCCATGGCCCGTATCCATGGCCCGTGTCCCTCACACGGCCATGACACGCCCGTGTCTCCACCCGTGTGTAAAAACTTTAACATTCTGTTTCTGACGTCATCAATCCAATAAGGTCACACGGCCAAGGCACACGCCCGTGTCCTTAGTCCGTGTGGCGAATTAAATTCCTAAAATCAAGTGCAGACTTCACACGGCCTGGGCACATGCCCATGTGTTACGGCCGTGTCATCCACACGGTTGAGACACACGGCCGTGCCACAGCCCGTGTGGTTACTATTGGGCATTCTGTTTTACCAAATTAAGGTGCAGGGGACACACGACCTGACTACACGCCCATGGGGCAGACTGTGTGTCACACACGGCCTAGACACACGCCCGTGTGTCTACCCATGTGGACAAAAACAAGGCTATTTACCAAGCCCTTTCTGCCACCCTTACTTGCACCAACATAAGCCACATCAAATAACCTACTCATTCATGCATTAACATACCAACTATTCAACCATGCAATTTGCACATTCATGAAAAACATCATCATTTTCATATATCAATAATAAGTAATAGCCATCATCAATGGCCTTATCCAAAGTGAATCAATCTTCAAGACAAGCCAACACATTTGGCCAAAACAATATGACACTTGACAAAGACCAAGTCCCTATATATTCCATACACAAAATGATAAATCTAACTATACCAAATGTTCAGATTGATAGTGTGATCAAGCCTCCGACGTCCTTTGATCTACGAGCTAGCTTGGCGATACTATAAGAAAATGGAAAGGAAAGGGAGTAAGCATAAAGCTTAGTAAGTCGCATGTAAATAATTAACAACAATTACCATGCATTATATACCATAACATATTATAAACTTGCACATAATTCTCGAATGTTTAAAGGCATAACTTACTCATTTTCATCCTTACTAATCATACAACATAAATAGAGCTCATTTCTCATAAATTTCGTGTAGGTACTTGTATCACTTACAACATAGTCGTAACTTTTCTCACTTTTGACACAAACTTTAAATTACCCGTTGAACCAGTTGGAATACCAAAGGATACTCGACAAGCCTCACACAAGAGGGTACGATGCCGATGCCAAGTCCCAGACATGGTCTTACACTGGCTCACATATCGAGGCCAATGCCAGACATGGTCTTACACTAGCTCTCGTCTTAATACTGATGCCATGTCCCAGACATGGTCTTACACTGGCTCTCGTATTGTGGCCGACGCCATGTCCCAAACATGGTCTTACACTAGCACATATATCATCGCCGATGCCATGTCCCAGACATGGTCTTACACTGGCTTTCATAATGTGGCCGATGCCATGTCCCAGACATGGTCTTACACTAGCACACATATCAACCAAATGTCATGGCTTGGATATCCAATCTATTCCTAAGGTTCAACCGTGAGTATACCACATCAAGTTTCGTCATGCGTTTTCATAACGATAATCAAACATTTTATGCAATATCAATTGTTTAATGCATAATAACAATAGAGTTGTATTATTTACGTACAACTTACCTCGGTATAAAATTACAAATTTGCCCCTAGGCTCGTAAAACGGTTTTCATCAAATTTCCTCAGTAACTAAGCCTAGCTGAATCTATTTTGAGCTTATAGCAACTCACAATTCCAATTGTTTTACACATTTACTACCCATTTTATAACTTTTACAAAATAGTCCTTTTTGGTGTTTTCATGAAAAATCCTTTCACAAAAGTTGTTTATTAAACAACCAAGATTCATTTTCTTCCACAAAAATTCAGCAAACAACATTAATGCTCCCATGGAAAAACCCTAGACTTTCAACCATTTTGCAAAATAGTCCCCTCATTAGCTAGATTAAGCTATAAAGGTTTCAAAAACACAAAAATCATCAAAAATGACCATCAAGATGACTTACTTGCAAGGATTAAAGGTTGCTGAAAATTTCAAGCTTCCATGGCCCTTTTCTTGAGTGAAAATTGGTGGAGAAGAAAGAGAGAATGAAAAAGATGAAAACTTTCTTTTATTTTATCAATTAAGTAACCTAATGCCACCAAACCTTTAACTTTTCAATTTCTTTGTCTCCATGTTCAGCCTCTAATCACTTTGGGGTCTATTTATTCAATAAGGACTTCTAATTTAATGTTCCATAGCTAATTAACACCCTTAGCTATTAAAACAAAACTTTCGCCTTTTGTGCGATTCAGTCCTTTTTCAAAATTAAGCAAACAATCGCTAAAATTAATTCACCAAAATTTTCAAACACTCATATAATCATGCTATAACACATAAAATAATATTTAAAAAAATTTCTCCGGCCTCGGATTAGTGGTTCCGAAACCACTATTCCGACTAGCCCTAAAATTGGGCTGTTACAATTCTCCCCTCTTAGGGATTTTCGTCTCCGAAAATCTTATCAACAAACAGGTTTGGGTATTGGTCTCTCATAGTCTCCTCGGGCTCCCATGTGGCCTCTTCAACCCCATGTCTATGCTATAGTACTTTCACGAGTGCTATACTTTTATTCTTCAATTTCTTAATCTCTCGATCTAAAATCTTAATCGGCTCTTCACCATAGGTCATGTCTGAACAAATCTCAACCTCTATTGGTGAAATCACATGTGATGGGTCAGAACGGTAACGGTGCACCATAGACACATGGAATACATTGTGGATCTTCTCTAGCTCGGATGGCAAGGTTAGTCGATAAGCTACCGGCCCAATTCTCTCAGTCACCTCATAAGGTCCAATAAAACGTGGACTTAATTTTCCTTTCCTACCGAATCTGAGGACTTTCTTCCACGGAGATACTTTCAAAAATACCTTATCACCTACTTGAAACTCAATCTCTTTCTGTTTCAAGTCCGCGTAGGATTTATGTCTATCCGGAGCAGCCTTCAAACAGTCACGAATCACTTTTACTTTCTCTTCGATTTCTCAGACTAAGTCAACCTCGTGTATCTGATTTTCCTTGAGTTTGGACCAATACAAGGGCGTTCGGCACTTATGTCCATACAAAGCCTCATAAGGCGCCATTTTCAAACTCGACTGATAGCTATTGTTGTAGGCAAACACTACCAGCGGTAAATACTTTCCCAACTACTTTGGAACTCAAGAACACAACACCGCAGCATGTCTTCAAGTATCTGAATTACCCTCTCCGATTGGCTGTCGGTTTGCAGATAGAAAGCCGTGCTAAAATTCAACTTTGTCCCCAAAGCTTCTTGTAACTTTTTCCAAAACCGCGAGGTAAACCTTGGATCTCTATCCGAAATAATCGACAAGGGTACTTCGTGAAGTCTCACAATTTCAGAAACATACAAATCGACCAATTTCTCAAGTGGATGACCAATTTCTCAAGTGGATAATTGGTACGCACCGGTATAAAATGAGCCGACTTAGTTAGCCTGTCAACCACAACCCACACAACATCTTTCTTCTTTAGCGTCAACGACAATCCAGACACAAAATCCATGGTAATACGATCCCATTTCCACTCGGGAACCATCACGGGCTGAAGTAAACCCGAAGGTACTTGGTGTTCGGCTTTCACTTGCTGACAAATTAAACACTTAGAAACAAACTCTGAGACGTCTCTTTTCATTCCCGACCACCAATACATTTTCTTCAAGTCATTATACATTTTCACACTACCCGGATGGATAGACATACAACTGCTATGTGCCTCATGCAAAATTTTCCAAATAAGCTCATCATCTTTGGGTACACAAATTCTGTCTTGAAATATTAAACAGCCATCTGAACCAATGCGAAAGTCTGATTCTATACCCGTCTCGCACTGAGTTATCTTAGCTTGCAATTCTTTATCACCTTTCTGAGCTTCGCAAATCTCTTGCAAAAACATTGGTTTCGCTCTCAACTCGGCTAAAATTGAACCATCGTCGGTTACTAACAACTGAGTGTTCATAACCCTCAAGGCAAACAATGACTTCCTGCTCAAAGCATCGGCAACCACGTTCACCTTCCCCGAGTGATAGTCAATTATCAACTCATAATCCTTTATCAACTCTAACCATCTCCGCTACCGTAGTTTTAACTCATTTTGAGTCATCAAATACTTTAGACTTTTATGGTCGGTGAATACTCGGCATTTCTCGCCATACAAATGGTGTCTCTAAATCTTCAGTGTGAACACTATGGCGGCCAGCTCTAAATTGTGAGTCGGATAGTTTTTCTCGTGTGGCTTTAGCTGTCTCGAGGCATAAGCTATTACCTTGCCTTATTGCATAAGTACACACCCCAATCCATTTAAGGATGCATCGCTATACACCAAAAATTCCTTTCCCGGTTCTGGTTGCACTAAAACTGAGGCTTCAGTCAACAATGCTTTTAGTTTCTCAAAACTCTGTTGGCACTTCTCTGTCCATTCGAACTTGACATTTTTCTGTAGCAATCATGGAGAATCCTTTAACAAACTGTCTGTAGTATCCCGCTAAGCCCAAAAAGCTTCTAATCTCTGACACATTCCTCGGCGGTTTCCAATTAACAATAGCCGATATCTTACTCGGGTCAACTCTAATTCCATCGCCCGACACGATGTGTCACAAGAATCCGACTTCTCGAAGCTAAAATTCACTTTTGCTAAACTTAGGATACAACTGCTTATCTCTTAAAGTCTACAAAACAATTCTCAAATGCTCCGTGTGTTCACTCTCATCACGAGAATAAATTAATATATCATCAATAAAAACAACAAAAAACTTATCCAGGTACAGTAAAAAAATACGGTTCATTAAGTCCATAAATACTGCAGGAGCATTTGTCAAACCAAAGGGCATGATGAGGAACTCATAATGGCCATATCTCGTCCGAAATGCAGTTTTCGGTACATCTTGTTCCTTAAGTCTTAGCTGGTAATAACCGGACCTCAGGTATATCTTAGAAAACACTGTGGCTCACTTCAATTGGTCAAAAAAATTGTCGATCCTTGGCAAAGGATACTTGTTCTTAACTGTAACCTTGTTGAGCTGTCGGTAGTCTATACATAATCTCATCGACCCATCTTTCTTTTTCACAAAAAGTATCGAAGCACCCCACGGAGAATAACTCAGTCTCGCAAAACCCTTATCCGTTAACTCTTGTAGCTGAACCTTTAGCTCTTTTAACTTCAACGGTGCCATCCTATACGGGGCAACCAAAATAGGTGCCGTACCAGGGACTAACTCGATACCAAACTTAACTTCCCTAGTTGGAGGCAATCCGGGCAACTCTTCCGGAAACACATCCAGGTACTCACATACCACAGGCACTGGCTCAATCTTTACTTCCGACTCTTGGGTATTCAACACAATTGCAAGATAGGACTCATACCCTTTTCTCATGTATTTCTCAGCAGTCATAGAAGAAATCAGTACAGTTAGCTATCCAGTTCACCTGATTCAACCCGAATGATATCCCCATTTTCACTTTTCAGTTCAATAAATTTTTTCTACAATTTACTATCACATCATGAGCAGTTAACCAATCCATACCAAGAATCACGTCAAATTCATCAAACGGCAACAACATGAGGTTAGCCGAAAAACAATGACCTCTAATTGTTAAGGGACAATTTCTACATATTTGATCATCTAACAGATGCAATGACCTCTAATTGTCAAGGGACAATTTCTATATATTCGATCAACTAACACATGCTTGCCTAATGGGCTTGACACTTTTATCACAATTTCTGTGGACTCGACAAACATATTCATACTAAACACCAATTTCATACAAACATACGAATGGGTAGATCCCGAATCAATCAAAGCAACAACAGAAATATCGTGAAGAGAAAAAGTACCCGTAATCACATCCGGTGACGATGCCTCTTCACGAGCGCGAATGGCATAAGTCCTTGCAGGTGCTCGGCCCTCGGACCTCACAGTGGAATCTCTAGGTGCACCTCTACTGCTAGCCCCACTTCACGGGTTCTTCTTTGGTCTACCTCTAGAAGGAGCATTACTCGCTCGCACATCTTGCTTTCTGTCTTTTTCCTCCATCTCAGGAGAGTTTCGAATGAAGTGGTCTAGTGAACCGCACTTGAAACAGCCTCTATCCTTTCCTCGACACTCACCGAAATGTCGTCTACCACACTACGAACACTCCGATTTATTCGGTCGAGCACTACCAACACTCGCAATGGAAGTGGTTTGAGCTTTAGACGCTGAGTACTGCTTACTCCTATTTCTACTCGAGAATCCCATTGAAGCATTTGATCGGGTAGTGAATTCTCTTGATTTCTTGGATGAGGATTGAAATGATTTCCCCAACTGTCTTTTCTTTGAGTCACGAGACTCAATATCAGCTTTCCTTTTCTCTTTTGCCAATTCCTCGGCTTTGCAAGCTCTCTCTACTAGAACAACAAATTCCTTCAGTTCTAGAATACCAACAAACAATCGGATGTCCTCATTTAATTCGTCCTCAAAACTCTTACACATGATGGCTTCGGTAGATACGCACTCCCTAACGTATTTACTGAGTCTCACGAACTCACGCTCGTAGTCTGTTACTATCATTCGGCCTTGCTTCAATTCTAGAAATCCTTTCCTTTTCTAGTCTATAAATCTCTGGCTAATATACTTTTTACGGAACTCTTCCTGGAAGAATTCCCAAGTTATCCTTTCCCTTGGTACAACCGACACAAGGGTGTTCCACCATTGGTAGGTCGAGTCTCGCAGGAGTGACACAACACACTTCATGCACTCCTCAAGTGTGCAAGACAATTCATCGAATACCTTAATAGTATTTTCTAGCCAGAACTCTGCCCTCTCTAGATCATCATCTATATTCGCTCTAAATTCCTCAGTCCCTTGCTTTCGAATTCTGTCTACCGAAGGTTTTTCCCTTCTAATCATTTCCACTACTTGGGGAGTTGTAGGGGCAGGCTGGGGAACTGAAGGGGGTGGAGGAGGTGGAGCGTTCGGATTTGCACGAACAAACTTCGAATACCAGACATTCATCATATGGAGGAAGGCTTCTCTAGCCCCTCTGCCCTGACTCAGTGTCACGGGCCCACTTTCGACTGGCGCGGTCCTTTCTGTGGGAGCCGGCGCATTACTTTCAACATCATCCGCCACTGCTCCGTCAGGATCCATTTACTATATAAAAACACATTTTAAATTGTCAGGAGCAGTCACACTATCATAATTCATATATGGCATGTATAGCTAGACTCGTACACTCGCTAGGTTAGTTTGAGAATCGACTAAACCATAGCTTTGATACCACTAAATGTAACACCCCTTACCCGTGTTTGATGCCAGAACAGGGTACGAGGTGTTACTTAACTCAAACACATATTAACATACATTTCCGGGTTATAAAAGTTCATTCAAATTTAAATTTTTTCAAACTTTATCTTAAAATCCCTAAAATGGGCTTACGATGCCCAAAATATACTTTAGAAATGGTTCGATACTAAACCAAGCACTAAAAAAAAACTTTGGAAAATTTCACTGAAAATAAGGGCACACGCTCGTGTGGCAAGAGACACGCCCGTGTGGGCAGACCGTGTGGTCACACACGCCTATATCCCTAGCCGTGTGGATTTATTTTTCAATTCGAACCTACAGGGGTTTTCACACGGCCTGGCACACGCCCGTGTCCCTCACACGGCCATGACACTACCGTGTCTCCGTCCGTTTGTAAAAACCTTAACATTATGTTTCTGACGTCATCAACCCAATAAGGTCACACAGCCAAGGCACACGCCCGTGTCCTTAGGTCGTATGGCGAATTAAATTCCTAAAATAAAGTGCAGACTACACACGGCCTGGGCACATTCCCATGTGTTACGGCCGTGTCATCTACACGGTTGAGACACACGGCCGTGCCACAGCTCGTGTGGTTACTACTGGGCATTCTGTTTTACCAAATTAAGGTGTAGGGGACACACGGCCTGACTACACGCCCATGGGGCAGACTGTGTGTCACACACAGCCTAGACACACACCTGTGTGTTTACCAGTGTAGACAAAAACAAGGCTATTTACCAATCCCTTTCTACCACTCTTACTTGCACCAACATAAGCCACATCAAATAACCTACTCATTCATGCATTAACATACCAACTATTCAACCATGCAATTTGCACATTCATGAAAAACATCATCATTTTCATATATCAATAATAAGTAATAGCCATCATCCATGGCCTTATACAAAATGAATCAATCTTCAAGACAAGCCAACACATTTGGCCAAAACAATATGACACTTGACAAAGACCAAGTCCCTATACATGCCATACTCAAAATGATAAATCTAACTATACCAAATGTTCATATTGATAGTGTGGTCGAGCCTCTAACGTCCTTTGATCCCTGAGCTAACTTGGCTATACTATAAGAAAATGGAAAGGAAAGGGAGTAAGCATAAAGCTTAGTAAGTCGCAAGTAAATGATTAACAACAATTACCATGCATTATATACTCATAACATATTATAAACTTGCACATAATTCTCGAATGTTTAAAGGCATAACTTACTCATTTTCATCCTTACTAATCATACAACATAAATCGATCTCATTTCTCATAAATTTCGTGTAGGTACCTGTATCACTTACAACATAGTCGTAACTTTTCTCACTTTTGACACAAACTTTAAATTACTCGTTGAACTAGCTGGAATACCAAAGGATACTCGACAAGCCTCACACAAGAGGGTACAATGCCGATGCCATATCCCAGATATGGTCTTACACTAGCTCACATATCGAGGCCGATGCCATGTCCCAGACATGGTCTTACACTAGCTCTCATCTCAATGCCGATGCCATGTCCCATACATGGTCTTACACTGGCTCTCGTATTGTGGCCGACGCCATGTTCAAGACATGGTCTTACACTAGCACACATATCATTGCCGATGCCATGTCCCAGACATGGTCTTACATTGGCTTTCATAATGTTGCCGATGCCATGTCCCAAACATGGTCTTACACTAGCACACATATCAACCAAATGTCATGGCTTGGATATCCAATCTATTCCTAAGGTTCACCCGGGAGTATACCACATCAAATTTCGTCATGCATATTCATAACAATAATAAAAATTTTTATGCAATATCATTTGTTTAATGCATAATAACAATAGAGTTGTATTATTTACGTACAACTTACCTCGGTATACAAAATATGGGCGACTAGTTCGATTTAGTCCACTATTTTGGTCTTCCCCCGGTCTAAGTTCGGATCCCATTTTTCTTGATCTATAATGACAAAATTTACTCATTTAATCACCAAATTAATCAAAACATTTCAAAATTCCTACTTTGGCAAAATTACCGTTTTGTCCTTAGACTTCCACAAAATTATAATTTTTCCCCTAAGCTCGTAAAACGATTTTCATCAAATTTCCTCAGTAACCAAGCCTCGCTGAATCTATTTTATGCTTATAGCAACTCACAATTCCAATTATATCACACATTTACTACCCATTTTATAACTTTTACAAAATAGTCTTTTTTGGTGTTTTCATGAAAAATCCTTTCACAAAAGTTGTTTATTAAACAACCAAGATTCATTTTCTTCCATAAAAATTCAGCAAACAACATTAATGCTCCCATGGAAAAACCCTAGACTTTCAATCATTTTGCAAATTAGTCCCCTCATTAGTTAGATTAAGCTATAAAGGTTTCAAAAATACAAAAATCATCAAAAATGACCATCAAGATGACTTACTTGCAAGGATTAAAGGTTGCTAAAATTTTCAAGCTTCCATAGCCCTTTTCTTGAGTGAAAATTGGTGGAGAAGAAAGAGAGAATGAAAAAGATGAAAACTCTCTTTTATTTTATTAATTAAGTCACCTAATGCCACCAAACCTTTGACTTTTCAATTTCTTTGTCTCCATGTTCAGCCACTAATCACTTTGGGGTCTATTTATTCAATAAGGACTTCTAATTTAATGTTCCATATCTAATCAACACCCATAGCTATTAAAACTAAACTTCTGCCTTTTGTGCGATTCAGTCCTTTTTCAAAATTAAGCAAGCAATCGCTAAAATTAATTCACCAAAATTTTCAAACACTTATATAATCAGGCTATAACACATAAAATAATATTAAAAAAATAATTTCTCCGGCCTCGGATTAGTGGTTCTGAAACCACTGTTCCTACTAGCCCCAAAATGGGGCTGTTACAAGCTCAGTCGTAGGAACTCGGCCTCATACTCTGCCACTGATCGATCTCCCTTAGTCAGATTCAGAAATTCCCTCCTACGAGCATCCACATAGCTCGCCCCTACATATTTCCCCTAGAAGGCGGTCTTAAAGAACTCCCAGGTTAGATGTTCGGGCTGAGTGCCCTCCTTAACAATGAGCCACCACTGATAAGCCTCACCCCTCAACAGTGAGACTGCACCCTTTAATTTTTGCTCAGGGATGCAATCTAAACCATCCATAATCCTCTCTGTGGCCTTAATCCAGTACTCGGCCAAATTAGGGGTAACTCTAGTGACAATGCTGAAGAGCTCAGCTCCATTGGACCGGAGTCGTTCCGTAACCAACCCTCGGCCCCCAGATCCAGTATTGGGCCCAACGACCTTCTCCAAAATCCTTAGCATAGCCTGGGACAATGCGTCGTCCCCAGCCATGCGATCTTGAGACCCAGTCTCAGTGGCGGGCGACATTGGCGTCTCACTCGTATCCAAATTCGGTATGCTACCCAGTGAAGAGGACTCAGCTTGAGCTCCTCTACGGCCTCTACCTCGGCCTGCTAATTGTCTAATCACGTTTATCTATATTAACAGTTTTATGAATCAGTTACAGTTTCAGTGTTTATTAATAAATGTTTTCTGTAAAATAATATCGATTATTCAGAGTTCGTTTTCGTAAATCACAATATCACTACAATTTTCAATTTCTCTACAATTTTCAGTATACACTAACTAGAGTGTTTTCAGTACAGTTTACTACCTATAGTAGTTTCAGAATATACTACCCATAACAGTTTCAGTTTAAAACAAATCACAGTTTAGAATACTTACAGGATTGGTGCCGGAGACTCAGTGTATCACTTACTCAGTAAAAACATTTCAAATCATTTGGAAATCAATCAATTTTTTGAAAGCCCATTTTTTATAAAACCCATACTCCACAGCCGATTTTTGTAACCTGACTCTGATACCACTAAATGTAACACCCTAAACCCAACCGAAACGTTATGGTCGTATCTGGCAATGTCACACAATAGTGTTTTTGAAACCTCGTTGTTACGATGAAAACATTTCATGTTATTATCTTTAGTAAACCTTTGTTAGAACTTAGGAAGTCATCTTTATTCATTTAAAACATTTGTTTTGAAACATCCCTCGTTGCAGAAGCTTTAATAAAACAGTCTAGGTGATCATGCGTTTAGAAATTACTTTAACTTTTTGAAAACTGAATTTCCTACGACCAGCAGGTATAAATCTATAAAGTAAAATAAATAAATAATGTAACACCCCAAACCCGGCCTAGATGTTATGGCCGAATCTGGCGATGTCACATAATAGTGTGTTGAAACTAAGTTGTTACGATAAAACCGTTTCCATTTATTTACTCTTGTTGACTCCAAAATTGCTTACTTATTTAATTGATTGTTTTAAAACACAATTCATTGCGGAAGCTTTAGAAATCATTTATTTTATGAAAAACCGAGTTAATTAGGTAAATTTGTCCATCTTAGAAAACCCCTTTGTTTTAGAGAAAACCATTAGTTTGTTGAGTTTATGCAGTTTTTAAATCCACGAAAACAGTTTAAAATCCGAAATAAAAGCAAACAGTCCAAAAAGTTCAATTTACATAAAAAATAACCCAGAAAATAATTAAGAAATAAATACCAAAACTGAAATTAAAATAGTTTAAAATACGTGTGGCCACTGTCGAGTCCTCCGCTGTACCGTTTTGTCAAGTCTGGGGATTACCTGTGCACATTAAACAAAAAAGGGTGAGTTTACGTAAACTCAGTGTGTAATCCCTCAGAAACAAACAAACAATCAGTATTCACGATTGCACAGCTTGAAAGTCTTGGGCCTAAGCCCTTTTTAGTATCGATGTGATTTTGGGCTTTAGCCCATCTCAAGATCTTGTGTCAAAATGTCAGAGGCCTTAGCCCATCACAAGATACAGATAGCAATAACGATTTATGAGGTACCAAAAACCTACCTAACCAGCCTCTACACACCATCTCTGTCCAACCCTACACTCCATGTGGGGATATAATCAACCCACCCATCCCTACACTCCAAGTAGTACCGAATACGGCACAATATAGTAGTTTGCAGCTGAGCTGCCAATAAATTAGGCTTAAAGCCATTCAGTACACTTCCTCCGAATAACAACCCTCAACCCAATGCAATGCAACACACAATGGATAACATGCTATTATGCAATTTCGGATATATATTCGATTCGGATATTAACATGCCCATCATGGATATCATTCATCAATTTCACACATTTAGGGGTCTAAGTAGCGCTTACACCCTACAAAGAGGTTCACACATCGACTTGGGCGACCCGTGCAACCTTAAAAACATTTCGGTAAAATTGGGCCCACATGCCTATGTGATCTGCCCGTGTGGGCCCGCACGCCCGTGTGGCCCACTCGGCCCAAATTTGCCTTGGCCGTGTGATCCATTTTTAAAGTAACCTATGCTTGCTCAATACTCATATATGTTTTCACTATTTACTTATATGTTCATTCAAAGCTGTCTACTTGAGTCATTATCAGTAAATTATTTATATCTTGAGCTACAGAATTCCAAATTAAGACCCGCTTGATGTTTTTGAAACTAGGCTCAAATACCTTTCTACCATAAAATTTTCAGAATTTATAGTTTATCAAATAAGTACAGTAAAATCTTTAAAGTTATCCCTATTCTGCTATTTGACAGCTTCAACCTTTCCTTACTAAAAAGTATTTATCTCTTAGTACGGAATTTAGATGATGTTTTTGTTTGTTTCTATTGAAAATAGACTCATTAAGGATTTAAACATTTAAATTTAAGCCCATAATTATTTTTTTAAATTTTTTGATGATTTTCCTAAGTCAGAATAGGGGAATCCGAAATCATTCTGACCTTGTCTCACAAAATTTACTATATCTCATGATTTACAATTCCATTCTTACACTGTTTCTTCCATGGAAAACTGGACACAATAAAATTTAATTTCATATTTTATTCAACCTCTAACTTAATTCCCAATATTTTTGATGATTTTTCAAATTTAGACTACTGCTGCTGTCCAAAACTATTTTAGTGCAAAATGTTGATTTCCAAGTTTATGACACCCTTATTTCCTTTCTCTACAATTTTTCGCATCATTTTTTCTTATTTCTCTTATTTCTCGACAGCAAGAAATTTCGGCTTTTCACTGAATCCCATTTTCTGCATTTCGGGTACTCACCTGTATCGTTTTTGCTGCTTATGCAATCCCGAGATCACCAAAAACCTATAATCGAGAATCCCAACTTTAGAATCGGTCTTAAACTAAGATTAAACTGTATTCACATACCAAAAGGTCTAAGCTTGTCCGTTCATCACTTACCTTCTAACTTCGCACAATTCCACCACTACTCAACACGAGGGAGATGACAACCGAAACGATTCGCTTATACGCTTACCAAACGACTACCAATTTGAGTCAAATCGACGAACGTTAATTCCAGCCTCACGATCGACTCCTAAACAATAAAAAAAACACCCCTTAATCCTTTATCCAGAGTAACATCGAGTTTAATAAAACGGAAACTTACCGTACAACACAATTGCACGCTTGCACAAATGGGAAAAGATGAAGAAAGACAAAGAAAACGGAAGGGGAATTCAAAGGAAATTCGGCAGCAAGGATTTATTATTTAGAAAAAAGAGGAAAACCGAAAATTGAGAGTGGGGGAGAAGAGAGAAAACGTCAAAAAGGTGGAAAAGATTCCAAAATTTGAAAAAAAAACTAAACAAAAAGATAATGCCTAAAAATCTGGTAACTCATCTCCTTAATTCTCTCCCTAACCTCCCACAACAACTCCACTACTCGAAATTTCAATTTGACTAGGACTCCACCACGCCACACGAGCAACAAAAATAATTCCCTTGCTCGCGTAGGGACATGAACTCCAGACCTCCCACATGCCAACACACACCTTAGCCACGGACACCAAAGGCCCATTCGATATATTTTACCAACTTTTAACTATAAGCCTCTGACCGCAGATATAGGCTTTATTAATAAAAATACCAAAATTTGCCCAAGTCAAGGCTTGAACTTGGGGCCTCTTACACACACCCAGAACACATAACCACTAAAGCAGATAGACATTCTGTGTCATACATACACGAAATCAAAAATTAAAATTTTGGGGCGTTACAAATAAAAACCCAAATATAAAAACCAAATTCCTAGAGGGTCCTTAAATTACAACCCAAATAATCAATAATAATCAAATCATAAATCATAAATTGAAAACCATAGAAGTCCAAAAATTACTGTGGTCACCGCTGAGTCCTCCGTCGCACCGATCCGTCTAAGTCTGGGGATTACTGTGCACATTAAACAAAAAGGATGAGTTTACGTAAACTCAGTGTGTAATCCCGCAGAAACAAACAAACAATCGGTATTCACAAAGGCACGCTTGAACAATCTTGGGCCTAAGCCCTTTCCAAAGATCGATGATGATTTGGGCCTTAGCCCATCTCAAGATCTGATGTCAAAATGCAAGAGGGCCTTAGCCCATCACAAGATGCTCGATGAAGTAATGAGCTTATGCAAAGAGCAAAATCCTACCTAACCAGCCTCTACACACCATCTCCGTCCAACCCTACACTCCATGTGGGGATATAATCAACCCACCCATCCCTACACTCCAAGTAGAAGCGAATGCGGCACAAAACAGTAGTTTGCAGCTGAGCTGGCAATAAATTAGGCTTAAAGCCTTTCAGTACACTTCCTCCGAATAATAACCCCCAACCCAAGGCAATGCAACACACAATGGATGACATGCTATTATGCAATTTCAGTACATATATTCAGTTCAGATATTATTAACATGCCCAATACAGATATCATTCAGTCAATTTCACACATTTAGGGGTTTAAGTAGCGCTTATCGACCCTACAGTAGGTTCACAGTCGACTTGGGCGACCCGTGCAACCTTAAAAACATTTCGATAAAAATGGGCCCACATGCCCATGTGATCTGCCCGTGTGGGCCCACATGCCCGTGTGGCCCACTCCGTCCAAATTGGCCTTGGCCGTGTGATCCATTTTTAAAGTAACCCATGCTAGCTCAATACTCATATATGTTTTCACTATTTACTTATATGTTCATTCAAAGCTGTCTACTTGAGTCATTATCACTAAATTCTTTATATATTTAGCCAAAGAATTCCAAATTAAGATCCGCTTGATGTTTTTGAAACTCGACTCAAATACCTTTCTACCATAAAATTTTCAGAATTTATAGTTTATCAAATGAGTACAGTAAAATCTTCAAAGTTATCCCTATTCTGCTGTTTGACAGCTTCATCCTTTCCTTACTAAAAATTATTTATCTCTTAGTACGAAATTTACATGATGTCTCCGTTTGTTTCTCTTGAAAATAGACTCATTAAGGATTTAAATATATAAATTTAAGCCCCTAATTATGTTTTTACAGTTTTTGATGATTTTCCTAAGTCAGAACAGGGGAACCCAAAATCATTTTGACCTTGTCTCACAAAATTTATTGTATCTCATGATTTACAATTTCATTGCTTACACTGTTTCTTCCATGAAAAACTAGACTCAATAAAATTTAATTTCATATTTATTCCACCTCTAACTCAATTCCCACTATTTTTGATGATTTTTCAAAGTTAGACTCTCATTCTTTGTCCAAAACTATTTTAGTGCAAAATGTTGATTTCAAGTTTATAACACCCTTATTTCCTTTCTCTACAATTTTTTGTATCATTTTCTCTTATTTCTCTTATTTCTCGACAGCAAGCAATTTTGACTTTTCATCGAATCGCGTTTTCTGCGTTCCGGGTACACACCTGGTATCGATTCGCTATGCAAAGTAACCCGCGCCTTCAAAAACCTATATTTGACCAATATATCCCTTAATTAATCACTTGATTCGTCAATCAAACCAAATATCCCCAACATAAAACTCGAGAAAATAAACAAACGATGATTCAAAAACTTATCGCGACAAATCCGATAACTAGTCGTCTCCACACACTGGAATATCCGCTTAAAAACCTTTGAAAAGCACCTAAACGAGAGTAAAACGAACCCATTGTTAATTGCCTAATCGAAATATGATAACTAAGGGAAAAATTCCACTTACCGAAACAGATGAAGTTAAAAGTTGCACCCAAAGAGATGACTCGCAAAAAATACAGAAACGAAAAGAGTAGGGAAAAGAGAAGAGAATTTCGGCTATAGAGCAATAGATGAACTGATCAAGTAAACGAAAAGAGAGGGGAAAGAGAAGAAACAAGATTTGGCCAAAGGGGAACAAAAACCAAAAGTTAACAAGAAGGGAGAAGAAACGGCAGAGAAACTGATAAACCGTAAAAGTAACATATTTTAAGCCCACATTTAATATGCTTTTGGATGATTTAAGCCCCAATTTATGTAAAAAGGTGCTCTTAATCCTTTCTTTTCATGTCTTATACTCAGGAAAACACCCGATGACGAAAAGAACGAGAAACGGGCTTAAAACGAACCAAATTGGGCCAAGCCACGAAATCAGCACGGCCTGGACTTCAAGCCACACGGCCTGCCACCATTCCTACTAGAACACGGCCTTACCAAGACTTACACTACTGCGTGCATTCAACGATGTCGAACACGGCTGAAGATTTATTCACACGGGCGTGTGCCATGGCGTGTGTCCTTGCCATGCGAAAGAGGAATTTTACTCGGATTTGGATACTTGGAGACAAAGAAAGGCATTCCAAAGCCTATTCAAACACCCTAGTAGGAACTCTACTTGAATTAGGATACTTTGGGGCCAAGTAAGGCATCTCAAAGTCTATATAAACACCCAAGGGGGCAACTTGTAAAGGGGGAGTTCGACAGAAACCCTCTGTCGATGGGAGCCCAAAGCTATCGTCTACGGGCGTCGTGCTAGGCCAGAGAAGGCAGATTTGTGGGGATTCACTAAGGGATAGCCAGTTGATCCATCTCAAGAAGCCAGAGTTATACTCAAGACGAAGGATCTCATCTTCAATTCCTTCAGGGGGTTTTAGGGATTTCTTATGTTTTGTTTTATCTTTTCTCTTGAGATGTTTTCCTTTATTACTATGAACTAAACCCTTCGGATACCCGAAGGGGATGAAACCTATGATGAATCTTGTTATTTGATTATTTGAATTATATGATAAATACTTAGTTTGTTCTTAATTATGTGAGCTTAATCCAAATTTAATGTGCTTAGGTGAAGGAGGAATAGACCCTGCCTAAGAGTAGATCCAACATAATTAAACGGAGTTGATCGCACGCCTAGAGATAGGGTGATGAGATTTTGCCGGATTAGGGTGAAACCTAATATGGGAATCCACAGACCGATTTACTGCTATTCTAGGGGGTTATTATAAGAGAACGAGAGTTCCACTAATTAACCTAGGGTTAGACGTTATTTGCCTCGAGAGAGGGTTTAATATACATTAGGGAGTCTTACGGATCAAACTAAGTGAATAAATCGTATGATTCAGTGTTAGATAACAAGTGAAGTCTAGGTGGATTCTTCCTAGGGTATCGTCGCAATCAACTGAGTTTTTCCCAAGTTATTTTCCAAATTCAATCTTCTTTGTCTTAGAGTCTTTAGTTTAGTAGTTAATTAATTTAGATTAATAAACAACTTCACTTATTTTAGGCTAAATAATAAAAAAGAAAGTTAGTATTAGTACTTTTAGTTCCTTTGGGTTCGATAATCCGGTTTTGCCTAAACTATACTACTGTTCGATAGGTGCACTTGCCTTTAATCATTGTCAGAGTTAATTTCCAGGTTCGATCATTCTTTTATAAATTTTAAAACTCTGATTTATAGCGATCAAGTTTTTGGCTCCGTTGCCAGGGAACTAAAATATTAAGAAAGCTTAATTTTTATTACTTTAGCCAATTTTTTTATTGCAATTTATTTTTTATTATTATTAGTTTCATTTTTTTTACTTTGCTAATTTTTCTTTTATTTGCTTTGACAGGTAATTTTAGTTTATAGAGGAGATGGCACTAAATAACTATCAGTGGCAAGTTATGAGGACAACGCCAACAAAAGCCGCCAGTGTCTTCAACCTCGACGTGGTCACCAGAAATGCAATATGACTCGAATCTAGGAGGCGTGGCGAATCCTGAGTACCCACCCTACGGATATGGCATGGAAAACGAGCAAGCTCACTATACGGGTAACTATTCTAGACCACAAAATAATTTTTATAATGACACTTATAATGCAGGTTGGAGGTTCCATCCCAATTTCTCATGGGATGATCAAAATAGCCAAGGATCGGAACTTCCTCTAGATTTTCAACAACCACCTCACCAACAGGAAGATGAGTCGAACATTGAAGAGATGCTGACAAAATTCTTGGCAGCCACAGAAACTCGTCTCCAAAACACCGAAACAGCACTCGAAGATCATGAGGCATCAATCAAAGGGATCAAGAACCAAGTCGGTGAAATTACTGAGTCAGTTGGGGAACTTACTAAGTCAGTTATACAACTCGCTAAGCTGATCTCAGAACTACCACAAGGAAGCTTGCCAAGCAATACTGAAACTAACCCGAGTGAGCAAAATCAAGCCATTTACGATAGTGAAGGGTTAGACGAACCAAACCCAAGGGAAGAACCTGTGGTAAGTGAAGGTAAGGTTGAGGTGTGCCATGATATACCAAAACCGCCAATTATAGAGTACCAACCTCGTGTGCCATATCCCGATGCAATAAAGAAAGACCACACAGAGGAAGAAGTCGGTGAACTCACACTTCGTGTAGACTACAAAACAATCACTCTTCAAGCTCCTGACTCAGCTAGGACATCGAGTAATAAAGGTACGAACGCTAATTCTATTGATAACCATTTGGTTCAACCTTCTTTACAGGAAGCATCACGAAATCACCTAGCTGAGCTAGATCTTAGACCTCGTACCCATAAAGAAATAATTCATGAAGGACTAAGGCTTCAGGTCGATGAACTAGACAAGTGGAAAACACACTTTAAAGAGAAACTAGGAATACACGAAGTGAAAACAGAAGAAACCCAGAGACAGTGATAGGAACAACAAATCACTTCAAAATAGGGGATCGGTATTGTTGAATAAGGAAGACCCTCGAATCACCAATTCGGACCTCAAAACAAATGAAGAAATCACTTTTGAGGTACTTAATGTCTTCCTATACGACACACGAGAGGTAAGCAATCCTAAATTCAACACTTTTGAGGTAAACATTACTCGACTTAAACTTTATATCCACAACCGAATTGATCGCATGAGAAAGGATTTTCACCTCCTCAAACCACCTTGACCATACGAATGAGAGGTAAAGTCTAGCTTAAGACTATAAACGAGCGCTTCTCGGGAGGCAACCCAAGCACTAACCCCATTAATTTTTACATTTTTTCTTCTTTTACTTTTATTTTCCCTTTTTAGCACCTAACTATAAACTAACCAAAGTGCAGATTTTTTGACCACACGGCCTTACACATGGTCGTGGCGTGTAGTCGTGTGGCCACCACAGGAAGAAGGTAAGGGCGGGGCAACCACGGATCCATAATTCTTATTTAACCCCTTTCTTCCTTTTTCGTTTCCAGTTGTTTTTCTTTTTTTTTTCATTATTTACTTTTACTTTTATTTTTATTTTTATTTTTATTTCTTTTAATTTTCTTTTATTTTCTTTATTATTTTCTTCTTATTATTCATTCCATTTAGATTTAGCTTAGGATACAATAAAATTAGGACGGTTGCTTCGAGGACTCAAACGGTTCGAGACGCTTCCCCACGTTTACCTCCAGTCCTATCCGGTTTCTTTTCATTGACTTCATCCAAAATTCAGGAAATTTCACTTCTCTCCCTATCTTATGATTTTATGATTATTTTGCTATTATCTATCTTTGTACATTGAGGGCAATGTACATCTTAAGTGTGGGGGGTTAACTATAGTATTATTTGAAAATCCCTGAATTATGCCTTGTCTTAAAGAAAGTTTCTCATATTATGATTAGAATAAAATTTCTGATGATTTATGACTTTTGTTGATGTGTCTTAGATTAGGTCATTGATAATTGTGTATTGATAATTAAATTCTAAGATACTAGAGAATCAAGCATGATAAGTCTATTTTTCAAGAATAAAATTTTTTTTAGGATGTCTACCTGAATTTAAATATTACTTTGAAGTTTGAAATTTACGAGGTTGACATCAAAATACCCATAATTTTTGTGAGATTTTGAGCCTTATAGAGCATACATTCTTTTTCTTGCTCACTTTATTGATTATGAGTATGTCAACACTGATTTGTTATTCTAGAACTTGCATCAATTATACATGTCGAGACCACATTTTTTTGATTTGATACACAGAGATGATAAAGGCACCTAGGATCTAACTCACTTACTCCATAAAAAGCCTACCTTCATAATTAACCCCTAGTGAACCCATTTTAATCCTAACAACTCTATTTATTGACATAATCGCTAATATTAACCCAGAACCCCTTTGTTTTTGTTATCACCATTCCTTTTGACTACTCTTATATCGAGATTTGATCTGACTAGTTACCTAAATTATGAATTTTAGTAGTTTATTCTTTATTATGTATTTAGTTTTTTCTAAAAAAAAAAACGAAGTATATTCATTATTAGTTATGTGATTAAACGAGCTTATACATTTCCAAATATCGAAAAAAAAGAAGCTCGTATTATTAGTATTATTAGTTTTCAATTGATGTAATTAGTATTATTAGTTCATTAGTTCTTAGTTAGGTAATTTGTCAATTCAATCTCGATTCTAACCCTCTAATTTAGCCTTATTCCACACCTTAACCCTAGCCCCATTACAACCCTATTAAAGACCTTTTGATTTGTGTTTCATCTCATATTTCAGTGGTGGAGATTTGATTTTCATGCAAGCCTATGGGATTAACTCTTCAGGTTTGACATTTGAGTGCTTAATTCTGAACCTTAAACTCTTCAAGTGATTTGAGTGAATCTTTTGTGAGGATGTCAACTCTTGTTGGTTTTGAATCAGAGGTAATTATTTAGATGAAGGGAAAACACCTACGTTTTGTGCCACAAATGTATGACTTAGATTGTTTGAATCTTTAGGACTCTTTGAGTCAAATTATCCATGTATGAATTATCTCTGAATTATGATGGAACACTATCAATGACTATTATGAATTATAGAAAGTTCGTTTTAATCGTAAGTTGAGAATTTTGCTTGAGGACAAGCAAAAGCTTAAGTGTGGGGGTATTTGATAAACCGTAAAAGTAACATATTTTAAGCCCACATTTAATATGCTTTTGGATTATTTAAGCCCCAGTTTATGTAAAAAGGTGCTCTTAGTCCTTTCTTTTCATGTCTTATACTCAAGAAAACACTCGATGACGAAAAGAACGAGAAACGGGCTTAAAACGGACCAAATTGGGCCAAGCCACGAAATCAGCACGGCCTGGACTTCAAGTCACACGACTGTGCCACCATTCCTACTAGAACACGGCCTTACCACGACTTACACGGCCGTGCCTAATTCAAAAGTGTCGAACACGGCCTGAAGACGATTCACACGGGCGTGTGCCATGGCCGTGTCCCTGCCGCGGGAAAGAGGAATTTTACTCGAATTTGGATACTTAGAGACAAAGAAAGGCATTCCAAAGCCTATTCAAACACCCTAGTAGGAACTCTACTTGAATTAGGATACTTTGCGGCCAAGTAAGGCATCTCAAAGTCTATATAAACACCCAAGGGGGCAACTTGTCGAGGGGGAGTTCGACAGAAACCCTCTGTCGAGGGGAGCCCAAAGCTATCGTCTAGGGGCATCGTGCTAGGCTAGAGAAGGCAAATTTGTGGGGATTCACTCAGGGATAGCCAGTTGATCCATCTCAAGAAGCCAGAGTTATACTCAAGATGAAGGATCTCATCTTCAATTCCTTCAGGGGGTTTTAGGGATTTCTTATGTTTTGTTTTATCTTTTCTCTTGAGATGTTTTCCTTTATTGTTATGAACTAAATCCTTCGGATACCCGAAGGGGATGAAACCTATGATGAATCTTGTTATTTGATTATTTGAATTATATGATAAATACTTAGTTTGTTCTTAATTATGTGAGCTTAATCCAAATTTAATGTGCTTAGGTGGAGGAGGAATAGAACTCACGCCTAAGAGTAGATCCAACATAATTAAGCGGAGTTGATGATCGCACGCCTAGAGATAGGGTGGCGAGATTTTTGCCGATTAGGGTGAAACCTAATATGGGAATCCACAGATCGATTTCTTTGCTATTCTAGGGGTTATTATAAGAGAACGAGAGTTCCACTAATTAACCTAGGGTTAGGCGTTATTTGCCTCGAGAGAGGGTTTAATATACGTTAGGGAGTCTTACAGATCAAACTAAGTGAATAAATCGTATGGTTCAGTGTTAGATAACAAGTGAAGTCTAGGTGGATTCTTCCTAGGGTATCGTCGCAATCAACTGAGTTTTTCCCAAGTTATTTTCCAAATTCATTCTTCTTTGTCTTAGAGTCTTTATTTTAGTAGTTAATTAATTTAGATTAATAAACAACTTCACTTATTTTAGGCTAAATAATAAAAAGAAAGTTAGTATTAGTACTTTTAGTTCTTTTGGGTTCGATAATCTGGTCTTGCCTAAACTATACTACTGTTCGATAGGTGCACTTGCCTTTAATCGTTGTCAGAGTTAGTTTCCAGGTTCGATCATTCTTTTATAAATTTTAAAAATCTGATTTATAGCGATCCGAAACAAAAGTCTAACATCAGAAAATTTGTTGGGAAAAGGAAAATAGAAAACTGATAAGAAGAAAATCTTATTTTGATAACATCTCCCCAATTATCTCCTAAAAACACTCCTTATTAACCCACTAAAACACAATTACTCAGCAGTCCAGTTTAATTTGAACTCTACCATGCCACACGCCTCAAACAAAAGTTAATTCCCCTGCTTGCGCAGGGACTCGAACACAGGACCTCCTACACACTAACACTCTACTTAACCACCAGACTAGTAAGCCCATTCTGATATATTTTTACCAACAATCAAATAAAAGCCTACTGAACAAGAGTAAGGCCTAATTCATTCAAAATACCAAAATTTGCCCAAGCGAAGGCTTTAACTTGGGACCTCCCAAACACTCCCAGAACACGTAACCACTAAAGCTGACAGATATTTGTATCATATTTTCACAATAATAAAATTAGAAATTTTGGGACGTTACAAGTACTTTTTAAATTCTTCTTATCATATAAAGAAATTAGATGTAAGATATACACTAATTTGGTAGCTATCTAAATATTATAAACTTGATGATTACATATATAAACATATATTTAGAAATTGAGAAACAAATTATGAGAAGTGTTAATATGAGCAAATTAGAGAAAGAATTCAAGTGTTATTTATGTGTGTTCCTTGATATGTGAAATAAGAGATTAAATTGTAAAGTGTGGAAGATTATTGTGTGGATATGAAAATTTGAAAATTAGATTATATTTATAATGTAAATTGGGTTTATATTAGTGATAATGTCCACGTAGACAAGTCTTGAGTTTGTGGAATATAGATGGCATGCCATTAGGAATACTTAGCGCGCTCATGAATTTAGCACTTCAGTTCTCGTGTTTTAACACTTCTAGTGTTTTGCAAAAATCTAGCACTTACATATTCATGTATTTCATGATTACATTCTATATATCTTTGTTGTTCACACAAGTCCACTATGGTAAGTGAAAGTGTGCTAATTAATTAACCTTGTTGCTAATATGAATTTTTATCTTTGAATAAGTTTTTTTAATCATGTTAATCATATTTATGTACTTATAATTATTTCAGTTCAACTTGTTTTTAGTTAGAATTTTAATGAGAGGAGTTGGTTCGTATTAAAAAGTAAAATTTACCATAAATTAACAATCTTTGCATTAAGCAAAAATTTCAGCTAATTTAGAAACATTCAAGATGCATATTTCTTACATTAAACCTTGAAAAATTGTAAATAGTTGCAATGATAAATTCTGCACGCACTAAATTATATTATCACAGAGTAATCATAATCAACTAGCAAGAACATGAATTTCAACCAATTAATATGTGGATATAAACCATTTATACTACACAAATATTAATAATCGTTTCACTTTTTGCCATTATTTAACTTAAATAGAGCCTTATGGGAAGTTATTTAATTAAAATAATGTTAAGTGTATAACCATTAACTTAACCTCCATCATAAATATGTTCTCGATATGAGTCATCGCGGGATAATCTCAACATGAATCATATATGACTAGTTGTCCTCTTAAAGGAATCACACCTAATGAGCCCACATGATATTACTTATTGTAGGGTGTAGCCAGGGTAAAACTGGCTCCAAATATTATCAAGCTATCACTTATAGATCATTAATGGAGGCAATGAGTCTTATTTAGAGACCTTCTCCCACTCAATCTTTTATAATCATGCAAGGTTTTTTAATTCCAATTTTATGGATGAATGATTAAATGTATAGATAATATCAAGTGAGATTCTTTCCTAACCTAAATGACATGCTGAATCATATATGCATGGCATGCTTATCAATTTCATTCAACATTCAATAATACAAGATATTATCAATAACAAACTCACAATTGAAAATAAATTGAATATGATTAGCCAAAAGTTTCCATGGTTCCATCCTAAGGAAAAAAAAATGTAAAAAGATTACAAAGTCTTCCAAAAGCATACTTTGTGCCTTAAACATTTCCAGATAATCTACCTACATAAATACTCCACACTAACTGATCTATTCTCGATTAAGACTTTGTTTTTCATCATAAACCAAAAGTTAAAACAAAAAAAATGTTTCACTTCCCTTAGTTTTTGAACATGCTATTCAATATCAATTTTTTTCACGATGTCTGAAACTTTGGTCACGTGATAAATCTAAAGTTTTGCATCAAACAAACTTTAGGAAGTCAATCCAAAATGTTTTAAACCAAAAAATTGAATGTCGTTGTGTGATGTAGTGCCTGCCCCACACATCAAGGCACCTCGAGGGAGCCTAGCGTATACATTGTGACGCACGACCCATATGTTGTGGAACTCCGAGGGCACTTGGCATATGTGTAGCAACACACAACCTACACGGTGCAACGCCCTTGGGCGGTGAAAGCCCATGCTGTGGCACTCCGCCCGAGTTCTCTTTCGATTCTCATGGACTTCTGCCCATTTTTTATGATCTCGTACATGCTTTCTCAAAATATGATCTTTCCATGATGTCCAAAACTTTGATCACATGAAAAATCTAAAGTTTCACATTAAACAGATTTCAAACACTAGATAAAAAAAACCCGTCATGCTAAAATTCAAAGTTCCCAAGGAGGTGTGTTGATTTGGCCATTGAACTGGTATATCATATCCACTACAAATTTCGTCACAAGATTCCTAGCCCGTTTTTGGCTTATAAGATTTTCTAATTGTTGAAAATTAAAAAACCTATATGGAGATTATAGTCTATAGTTTAATTCTAGTAATCACAAATTTGGAAAAATTACATAATAACAATGATTATATAACAAAAAAATCAATTCACATATATCTAACGAAAACATGCATAACATTAAGACCACTTTTTATCAATTTAATCAAACAAGAGAAAAAGGAATAATTTGGTCTCCAATTTATACTAGTAGACATAGCACAACTTACCAATTACTTAAGTTATGAAAAAAAAAATTAGCTACACAATAGAATTTCAAAATTTTACATAAAACAAGATCTTGGTTGTGATATCTATAGTAAAAAATTTCACCAAATTTAGTACTTGTCTTTCTAAGCTGGGTAGATTTGTCAAATCATGGATCTAGCACCCAAATCCTTTTAACTTTCAACTGAATAATCTTCTTTACTATTCTTGAACCCTCAAATGCTTAGAGAGTGGGCCTAATTTTAGAACTAAACATAGGATGAAAATTGAGACTTTCAAGTGGAAAAAGCCGACTTTCTCTAGGAAAAATCCAAAATAAAAATTTAATCTCACAAAATTAAATTATAATCGTCAATGATTATTCAACTATAATCTCAAAAATTTTAAGTACAAGTACTCACGGAAAATAGAATTTATTTGAGTTCAAAAAAATAACCCAAATCAATTTTTCACTAAAATTCGATAGAGTATGTAACATCCCGTTTTTTAGTGGTGTCGGGAATAGTAGTTATAATACCACAATTCTAGCTAGTAAGTCAATGTTTTATTGATTATTTAATATTTATAGGGATTTTATGATGTAGTATTTGAGTTTGATTAAGAAATTTTAATATTTAGTTAGGTAATTAAGTAAAAAGGACTAAATAATTAAAGTTGTAAAAGTTAGTGGTTATTAGTTAAAAGTAGTATAAAGCTTAAGTACTTGAATTGTTGGCCTTATATAGTAATTAGACAATTATTAGATATAGTGTACGGTCATGGTTGTTAATTTGTGAAATTTTGAGTAATTTTTAAGGGCAAAAGGGTAATTAAGTTAACTGTAAATTAAGTAAAAGAACTATCATCTTTCTTCTCTAAATTGCCGAAATTGAAAGGGGAAAGAACCACCACGGAAGGAGCTTTGTTCGGTTAGCTTGTTTTCATTACATGATCAAGAGACGAGTGGATCATTTGTTAATCGTGGGAAAGAGAAGGTCGTTGAGTAACCGTCTTCGGTTTTGGGTATATATCAGAGTTCGGTAAGTTTCTATTGATGTCTAGGTTATAATTTGATATTAAAATTATTAATTGTACTTATATATATATTGAGTTGTCACTATACTGAATAATTATATTTATAAGAAGTAGAAATGAATTTCTAAAAAGATTTCGATGGATCGAGTAAAAGCTTCATAGGAGAAATTTCTGTATGAATATATGTTCTGGACCGAGCTCCTACATGTATTGCGGACTCGGGTTAACATGAGACACGAATTTAGCTTGATTTAGCTATCCATTGTCGTTTAATACGTTTACCTAGCTTTGGCCAAGCTAGTTTATCTATGTTGTCATTAGTCTAACCCGCAACGGTATCCTGACACAACCAATCTGTACTTGACTGGCTCTTATGAGCATTATATGTTTCTGGATTTACGTATTGAATACTTTTACAACGATCCATCGGAATAATAAAAGTGATCTAACACGAAATTGTTTCAATGAAGTATAACAAGCTATGAAGTCTGAGTATCTGTATGTTTAAATGTTACTAACTTTGAAATTCTGAATCATGTTAAAACAAGGTTGAATTTCAATTGATTATATGCTCATAGTTGTTTAATGAACATAAAAAGTAGAGTATTGATTTTTGTGGAAGTTTACTAAGTATTTCTTATACTTACTTTTGTTATTATTTTCTTATGTAGACTTTGAACTTTTGGAGCATATTGTTTAGATCGTCGGAGCACACACAAAACTTTCTTCATCACCTTATGGTAGATTTTGAAGTCATGACTTTTTCTTAAACATGGCATGTAATTAGAGTGTTGTTATGCAAATGTTTGAACATGATTTAGGACCTTGTTTATATATAATCTTAATACTAGTTTAGTGTATACTAACATTATAGGTGTCTTTTGATAATATTTGAAGTAGCTCATGATGGTTTAGTTTTGGGTGTGATGGATAATATGAAGATAAATTGTATAGTTTAGTAGAATTATCATGGATGAATGTGATTTGTTTAGTTTTTGAGATGTGGTTTCAATGAGGGCACATTGGTTAGTTATTTAGGTGATTGAATGGATAAATTATTGTCTTTTGTGGTAAAGTAACTTTTTGGCATGAATTGAATATGCTAAGATAAGATTTTTACCGTTTTTGAGATAAGTATTTATAGTTTGGCATGTAGTATCAATACTTGACTAAATTAATAGTATCTAAATAAAACAAAATGTCAAAGTATCGATAATTTTCATAAAATATCGATACCACTAACTAATTATTGATACCATTTTTTTTTCAAAGAAAACAGAATTGAATTTTGGTATCGATTTTTTTGAAAGGTATCAATTAGGTATTGATACCAACTATGGAACTTTCATTTTTAGCTTTGAAAATTATTGTTTTGAGATTAAATTCTTTTATATGATTGAAGTTTGCAAATAGATCATCTTGGAGTTCTAAAATCAAATTATATATATATTAGTTTACATGTGATTGATGTTCTAAACTATTCTATAACATTAATTTGATTGAAGCAGGTCATTCTACTAATATCATTGAAGGTAGATATCATAAAATGGTTTAATTCTTAGATGTTTATAATTGGAATAGTCTTGTTATATATCCAACTTTTAGCTTTCAAGAGGGGATAAATAGTGATAATTGTTATTGTTTGAAAATATAAAAGTTCTTAATTTTACTATAATGCTCGTAGCTCTAATCCAACGGTGTAGACGGGTTAGGGGTGTTACATTTAGTGGTATCAGAGTTATGGTTTAGTCGGTTCTAGAACTGAACATAGCGTATATCGAGTCTACGATTACATGCCATATTAACCAGTAAAGTGTGTGATGCTTGTAAACCGATCTGACAATGTTTTATTTTATAGATTATTAAATGGCTAATAGAAATAATCCTGTTGATAATGACGAAGTTGAAAGTCATGCTCTAGGTTTCGATGAAGGAGCAAGCAAAGAGATGTCTAGATCTCAATTACCTGGAAGTGGAGATCGTAATACTTTCTTTCAGATGATGAATGATGTGTTTACCCAGTTTATGCAAAATAATCTAATAGCTTCATAACCTCCACCCCCTCATGTATCTGTTTCAGCACCCGTTCGTCCTTAGAATATAACTCAGGTACTTGTTCATCGACCTCCTACTGATAAAATTCGTAAATGTAGAGTTGAGGACTTTCGTGGATTGTACAATGAAGATTTGGCTAAAGCTGAATATTGGTTAGAAAATGTACAATGTGTCTTTGATGAATTAAATTGTACTCCCGAAGATAGTTTGAAATATGCCATTTCATTGTTAAAAGAATATGCTTATCAATGGTAGGTTAATCTAACGAGAGTAGTTTTGAAAGATTGAGTAACATGGGAATTCTTTCAAACTAAATTTAGAAAGAAGTATGTCAGTCAACTATATTTGGAGGACAAGAAACGTGAATTCTTAGATCTGAAATAGGGAAGCATGTCTGTTGTTAAATATGAGCGTAAATTCGTGAGTTTGAGTAAGTATGCTCAGGAACAACTAACTTCTCAAGCTGAAATGTGTGCTAGATTTGAAAGGGGATTGGATGAAAATATATGGGCAATAGTGGGAATGTTTGAAATTAAAAAATTTGTGGTATTATCTGAACGTGCCCAGAAAATGGAAGCAATTCGAAAAGACAAGAAGCGAGCTAAAGTCAGGAAAGAAGCTTCGAGCAAATGAAATGACTTCGGAAGTTTTTCTGCACCTTCACCAAAGAAACCAAAGAAGTACAGTAGTCAATTTGTTCCTACTACTGGGAATACAAGAAAAAGTACATTCAGGCGGTTTCATTCAAAGACTCAAGCTACCTCAGTGGCAAGTGCCGACAACATTCGGAATACGGACACTTCTACCTATAAGCACTATGGAAAACTTCATTTGGGAGAGTGTAGGATCAAATCAGGGGCATGTTTTCGCTATGGCTCACATGAACATTTAATTAGAGAAGGTTCGAATAAAGTTGAATTTAGTTTAGAACGAGTTGACAAGTCTACACATGCATCATAGAGGAACAAAAAATCGAGACCTGGAAATACCTTTAGAATGAGTCGCATGGAATTACGCAATACAACTTTTAAGTATGAAGGTAGGGCACCAGCCGGAACTTACGCGATTCGAGCTAAAGAGGAAGCTACGAGTCTTGATGTCATTGCTGGTACTTTCACTCTTTTTTATGTTATTGTTATTGCATTAATTGATCATGGATCCACAAATTCTTATATATGTACAACATTAGCTTCAGAAAAGAAAATAATCGTAGAGTTCACTGAATTTGATGTTATAGTGTCAAATATGATAGGTCAGAGTGTTATAGTTAATAAAGTTTGTAAAAGCTGTCCAATGAAAATCCAAGGTTACGAATTTCCTACTGATTTGATGTTATTTCCCTTTGATGAATTTGATGTTATTTTGGGAATGGATTAGTTAACAGTTCATGATGCATTTGTTAGTGATCGCTGTGAAGTCAGAGTTTTAAAATTTATAAAGAGAATGATCGAACCTGGAAACTAACTATGACAACGATTGAGGCAAGTGCACCTATCGAACAGTAGTATAGCTTAGGCAAGACCGGGTTGTCGAACCCAAAGGAACTAGAAGCACTAATACTAACTTTCTTTCTATTATTTAGCCTAAAATAAGTGAATTTGTTTATTGATCTAAATTAACTAATTACTAAGCTAAAGACGCAAAGATAAAAAGAATGAATTGGGGAAATACTTGGGAAAAACTCAGTTGATTAAGACGATACCCTTAGGAAGAATCCACTAGACTCTACTTGTTATCTAACACTGAACCAGACGATTTATTCACTTGACTTGATCCGTAGGACTCCCTAACGTATATTAAACCCTCTCTCGAGGCGAATAACATCTAACCCTAGGTTAATTAATTGAAATCTCTTTCCCATTAATAACCCCCTAGAATAGCAGTAAATCGATCTATGGACTTCCCATATTAGGTTTCACCCTAATCCGGCAAAATCTCGTCACCCTATCTCTAGGCGCGCGATCAACTCTGCTTAATTATGCTAGATCTACTCTTAAGCAGAGACTTTTGATCCACCACCTAAGCACATTCGACTTGAATTAATATCCGCGAAATATCAACACAATAATTAAATACACATAATTAAGAACAAATCAAGTATTTATCATATAGTTCAAAAAACAATAACAAGATTCATCTAGGTTTCATCCCCTTCAGTATCTCGAAGGGTTTAGTTCATAATAATAAAAAAAACATCTCAAAAGAAAAGATAAAACAAAACATAAGAAATCCCTAAAACCCCCTGAAGGAATTGAAGAGGAGATCCTCCGTCTTGAGTAGAATTTCGGCTTCTTGAGATGGATCAACTGGCTATCCCTTGAGAGTTTCCACAAATCTGAACTTTTCGGCTCGGCTCCTTGGCCTAGCTAACTGCCCTCTTCTAGGTTATACTTAGTGTCTTTATATAGGATTTTGAAATAGGTTTCTTTGCCCCTAAGTATCCTTTTCCGAGTGAAGTTACTCTCCTCCACGGCAGGGGCACGGCCATGGCACACGCCCGTGTGAATCTTGGCCAGGCCGTGTTGGACTCCGTTAGTGAGGCACGGCCGTGTAGATCGAGATCAGGCCGTGTTCTAGTATATTTGAGGAGGCACGGCCGTGTGGGCTTTAGTCCAAGCCGTGTCGACTTCTTCTTTGGCCCATTTTGGTCTGTTTTGAGCCCGTTTCTCGTTCTTTTTATTCTTGGGTGCTTTCCTGAGTATAATACATGAAAAGAAAGGATTAAGAGCACCTTTTTACATAAATCAAGGGATAAATCATCCGAAAGTATGTTAAATGTGGGATTAAAATATGTTACTATTTCAGTTTATCAGTTAGTTGCAAACGATAACGAATTGTTTTGAAATGTTTGAATGGAGATTTGGTTAGTATTGAAATAGAATGAACTAGTTGTACGCCTAATATAATATCAGCTCTAACTGCCCAGAAGTTGATATGAAAAGGTGCTGAAGCTTTTCTGGCTTATATTTTAGATACTCGGGTATTGATGACATCACGAACTAACTAAAATACGACAAAGCTAAGCGCACCTATCGAACAATAATATAGTTATGGTGAGTCCGGAATATCGTATCCACGAGGACTAAAAGTATTAGTAGTTACTATCTTTTTATTATCTAGCCTATAATTAAATGAATTGTTTTTAATCTAAAACTAAACTAATTAACTGTGAACGCGGCAGAGAGTGAAGAAAGTAATCGAATAAACCAATGACAAAGACAATACCCAAGGAAGAATTCACCTAGACTTCACTTATTATTATGACTCTGAATTAAACAATTTATTCACTTGTCTTGATCCGTAAAAATCCCTAATTTATGTTAATATCTCTTTCCAGACTAAGAACAACCGACTCTAGGTTGATTAGTTAAAATCTCTTTCTAATTAAAACCCTTATTGTCGCATTAACTCGATCTATGGATTCCCTTATTAGATTTGACTCTAATCCGGCAGATTTATGTCGTCTTATTTCTAGGATTGCAATCAACTCTGCTTAATTATGCTAGATCTACTCTTAAACAGGGACTTTTGCTCTACTGAATAAGCACATCAAACTTGAATTAACATCCTGAAAATATTAAAGCAAGAATTAAGAACACATAATCAAGAACAAGAACAAGTATTTATCATGTAATTCAGAAAATTAAATAATAAGATCCGTCATAGGTTTCGTCTTCCCTAGGTATTTAGGGAGTTTAGTTCATACTTATAGAGGAAAACATCTCAAAATAAGAATAACAACAAGACATGAAAAACCCAATAAAACTTCGAAGGAAATTCGACTGGAGATCTTCAATCTTGGAGTGGATTTGCTTCCGAGATGATTCCAACGGCGTTCTTCGAGTAATTTCTTCGTTCTACTCTGCGTCCTCCTTTAAGTCTTCTTCTAGTATGTTTTTATAGACTTTGGAATGCTCAAAAATACCTAAAAATTGGCTTTTTCCACGTGAAAAATGAAACAGGGTTCGACAGGGACATTAGCGTGTGATAAGCTCGTGTAAGAATGCCCAGGCCGTGTGCAATACTGACATGGTTCGATATCAACACGGGCTGGTACACAGGCGTGTGGCCAGCCCGTGTGGTTCACACGGGCATGTGCTTAGCTCGTGTGGGATTAGCTTGGCCGTGTGGATCCTTAAGACAGCCCGTTTTGTCTGATTTTGGCCCATTTTCTGTTCCTTTTGCTCCCCTATGCTCACCTAAGTATAGAAACATGAGATTAAAGGATTAGGAGCATCAAATTCACTAAATTATATAATAAATCATCCAAAAATATGCTAAGCACGAGATTAAAATATGTTACTTTTATGGTTTATCAAAAATAGTCCCCACACTTAAGCGTTTGCTTGTCCTCAAGAAAATCTTTAACTCACAATTAAAATTAATTCTTCTCAACTTATAATCCTCATCAATAATGCTTCGAAATAATTCAAAAATAGTCATACATTGAGAATTAAACTAAAAGAACAATAAAGTTTCAAACAATCCAAGTCGAATATTTTATCCTAAAAAATGTAGGTATTTCCCTTCATCTACGTAATTACCTTTAATTCAAAATCAACAAGAGTTGATATCCTTACTAAAGATTCACTCAAATCACTCGAAGTGTTTAAGGTCAAGAAATAAGCACTAAATAGTCAAACATGAAACATTATTACCATAGGCTTACATGAAAATCAAATCTCCACCACTATAAATTGAGATGATACACAAATCAAAAGGTCTTTAAAGGGTTGTAATAGGGCTTAGGTTAGGGGTGTGGATAAAGGATGAAAAAGAAGGTTAGAATCGAGATCGAATTGATAAATTACCTAACTAGAAAAATAAATTACTACTGAATAATTTCATCAATCGAAATTATTAAAGAATAACACGAGCTTCTTCTCAGAATATGAAATTTTAAGCTCAAACCAAAGAACTAGTATATAAATATAATTTTTTTTCAATGGATAATAAGAGAAAATTTAACAACTGAAACAAAAGAACATAGTTAGGCAACTAACCAAATCAAATCTCGATAAAAAGGGAGTCAATAAAATGGGAATAACGAATAAAAAATGAATTATGGGTTAATATTAATGGGTGAATCAAGAACGATTTGTTAGGCTCAAAAGGGTTCACTAAGGGTTAATTATGAAGGTAGGCTTTTAATGGGATAAGTGGGTTAAAACCTAAGTGCCTTTATCATCTTAGTATATCAAATCAAAGGTGTGGTCTCGACATGCATAATCGAAGCAAGTTCTAGAATAACAAATCAATATTGACACACTCATAACCAATGATAAAGTGAGCAAGAAAGTGTATGCTCTTAAAGGCTCAAAATCTCACAAAAATTATGGTTTTTGATGTTAATCTTGCAAATTTCAAACTTCAAGGTAATACCTCAATTTTGGGAAACAACCTAGAAATTTTAATTCTAAAAATAGACTTCTCATGCTTGATTCTCTAATGTCTTAAAGTTTAATCAATCAATGCACAATTACCTATGAATTTAATCTAAAGCACATCAATGATAATCACAAATCAATAAGAATTCATTCTAATAGTAATATGAGAAAGATTACTTAATCACAAGATAAAATTTAGGGTTTTTCTGATGATTATATAAATAACCTCCCCATACTTAAGATGGACATTGTCCTCAATGGACAAAAATAGATTATAACAATATAATCAGAAAGTCATAAGAGAGGGAGAGAACTGAAACTGCCCTGAATTTTGGATGAAATCCCCAGAATAGTGAAGAGCGAAATTCTAGATAAAACTAAATGAAGTGCAGGATTCTGAGCAACTATTAAGAAAATAAACATAACTGTGGAAGAAGATTAAATGATTACTCGATTAGGAACAACCATAAAAAAATAAAATAGAGTTCAAAATATAAAAGAAAAGTCTTGAAAAGATGATAAGAAACATAAAAGATAAATAAACTAAAAATAAAAATAAAAATAAAAATTAAATAAAAATTAAATAAAAGAGATGACTCAAAGGTCCTCATCATCAGACGCATGAGTCGTCGGCGCTGGAGGAGAAATATGAAAATGCTGACAAATTTGATGCAATGTCGCATCAATATTGTCGAACCTCTTAGCACAGAACTGGCGGAAACTAGTGAATTCCTCGTAGGATACTCCTTGAGAGCTAGCAGCAGAATGAACATGTCTATGACTCGAAGATGGTGGCTGAGGTGGATCCTCGTGATAGGAGGAACATCATCAGTGAAGTCCTCGAGGTCATCCTGAACGTCAGAATGAAACAATCTATACTGAGGAGGATCCACTCCATGTCATCGCTCGATCATCCTCATGTGGATCATGCTCGAGATGCCCTGAGGGGATATCTGACCGACTAGGGTAAGTGCCGAGGACTGCTCCGGTGTGTCGAGAAGACCGAAGTGTCGAGCGAGGCGAGTCACGTAAGGGCCTAGACAGATGGGGCCCCTCCTGTGACGGTCAGCCTGATGGCGGAAAGATAGGGCAATGAAGTTCGCCAAGTCAATAATATGGCCATGGGCCATGCTCTATAAGAAGTAAGCGCCGTGGGTGCTAAAGACTCCAGTGCTCTCTCTGTCCTGTCATGGTGTGAGCGAGGAGTGCCTGAATATATCGTAGGGCTAGAGAGAGTGAAGTCGCCTTCGAGCGACTCGCGTCATAAGGTGTCTGACTCGCTTTAAGATCGGTCCAACAACATGATGGTGAGTAATGGATGTGCCGATGAAGCTGAAGGAAGTTCTCGGTGCTCATGAACTCCTTTGTGTAGAGTCTCATAGCAGCACCGAACTCTAGGACGCTCATATGTCGCACCAAACCACCTAAGTGAAAAGTAATGGTGCCTGGTCGTCATGAACTGTCATGACCTGCTGTACCAGAAACGTCGAGTAAAACTCCAATGTCAGCTCCATGTAGGTGGGCTCGATGATGGCAAAAAATCTATCCCACGGAGCTGTGGCGATAATGGCGCGCACATTATCAGCGAGTCAGACCTGCTCCAGCGCGGCCCAATCAATGCAGCGACCTAGGCCTAGTGGTCATACGCGAAGGAGCTGATACAAATCCTCCTGGGGCCCGCTGAAAATCGAAGATAGGGGTGGCGGGCCTCGGCAAATGCATTCGAGGAGGAGGTTGCACCGGGCCCCTTCCGCTTTTTCGAAACGGGGACGGCAACCTTATACTTGCCCGTGTGTTTGTCATAATGTGTCTACAAGTAAGAGACTTTAATTAATAAAATAATCACCAAATCTGCAAGAAAACATCTAAGTAGTCCTAAATAATAAATTGCTCCTAAAACAATATGGACAAAAACCCAAGCATGCCAAAACTATATAGTGAAAGTAAGTAAGAATCAAAGTGATCAAAGAAAGAAAAAAAAAATCAGCACTAAAAAAAAATCAGGACTAAAAGACAAATTAGGGTATACTTAAAATAACAATACTAACAATAGTAACTAAGAATAAAGAGGATAATAAAATATATATGGACTGACATAGACTAATCATATTAGACAGAAGAGCAATAAGCAGAAATAAATAGATAAAGAAACAAATCTAATGCCAAGACAAAGGACAAATAGTAATAGAAACAGTGAGCAAGTAATTTAAATAAGGAATATCAATAACTATTTATAATATAACCAGGAAAGAACTAATACTAATTATAAATAGTAACAATGAAGACCAGAAAAAGACTATTTATGAATGATAATACTAATGATAATAATAAAACAAAAATAACAATAAAATAATAAAAATAAAGAAATAATAAAACTAATACTAATTATAATAAATAAATAATTAATAAAATAGAGAAAAAGGGAGGGTAAAAACGAAAAAGGGATAACTGACGTCGGTGGGGCGGTGGTTGCGGCGCGGGGTTAGGGGTTATGCGCGTGGTGGTCAGTCGGGGTCGAAGGGATGGAGCAAGAGGTGGATGTGGGGGTCGGGTTGGGGCTGCTGTGTGATGGGAGAGGGGAAGAAGGGAAGAAGGAAGGGGAAGGCTGGTCGGGGCTAGGGCTGGACGGCAATGGTGGGAAGGGGGTGAGGTTCGATCGATGGAAAAGGGAAAAGGGGAAGGCAGGGCGTGGATGGCTGGTCGGTGGGTTGTGGCTTGGGGGAGGAGGAGGGTGGCGGTTTGAGGGAAGGAAAAGAAGGAAAGAATGGGGTTTGGGTGGTTAAGGATGTAGGACGAAAGGGAGAAGAGAAATGGAAGGAAAAGAATTAAAAGGGAAGGGCGAGGGTGGCGCAAACGGCGACGGAATAGGGCGACGGTGGCCGGAATGAGGGAAAAAATAAGAGCGGCAGCTAGGGTTTAAGGAGTTTGAGAAGAAGACAAAAGATAATAATTAAAAAGGAATTAGGGATTTAAAAAGTGACACGGTCGTGTGAGGCCCGTATTGGGCCACACGGCTGTGTGGATCACTATTCAGCCCGTGTGTGATTAAAAATTAAAGCCCAGTTTCACACGGCCTTGGACACGGCCGTGTGTACAGGCTGTGTGGGTCACACGGCCATGTCGCACGGTCGTGTACAATGTCCTTCTCTTCTCCCACGCTCGTGTGGCATCCCACACTCCCGTGTGACCGCACACATGGCCGTGTGTCTTGCCCGTGTAACTCTCTGACTTGTTTTAGATTTGAAAAATTAAGCTCCAGTTTTCACACGGCCTTGGACACGCCCGTGTGTCCAGGCCGTGTGGTCCACACGGCCATGTCGCATGCCCGTGTGGACTATATTTAGGCCGTGTGTCTATCGATTTTTGGGAATTTGAGCTCCAGGCTCCACATGGCCAAGGACAAGCCCGTGTGTCCAGGCCGCGTGGGTGACACGGCCATGCCGTCAGGCCATGTAACTCCATGTCGATTTCCTTAAAATTTAAAAACTAAGTCTCAGAATTGACATGGATTCTCCATGTCAAAATTTAAAAACGGCCATGTCGTCAGGCCATGTAACTCCATGTCGTCAGGCCAAGGACTAACTCCATGTCGATCGTGTGTCCAGGCCGTGTGGGTTTTAAAATCACATTTTTTTAATTAATTAATTTTGAAAATGTCATAAGATAAAATTAGTAAATTAGGAATGTTAATGCTCGGGTTGCCTCCCGAGAAGCGCTTATTTAAAGTCTAAGCTCGACTTACCTCATATTCGTATGGTCACGGCGGTTCACAGAGTCGAGACTCCTCTTTCTCGCTATCAATTCTATTATCAACAAATGGTTTGAGCCGAGTAATATTTACCTTAAAAGTGCCAAATTTAGAGTGATTTACCTCGACTGTACTATATGGAAAATCATTCAGTACCATAAGAGGAGTTGCTCCGTTTGGAATAAGCTCTAAAGTGGCAATTCGAGGGTCCTTTTCATCTAATAATACCTGGTCCCCAATCTTAAATTGACTCGTTCCATCCTTATGGCTTTGTTTCAGTTCTGCATCGTGTATTTTTGGTTTCTCCTTGACATGTGTCTGCCATTCGTCTAGTTTATCGATCTGAAGCCTTTGTTCTTCACGAGTTGTTCTATTTTTGTTACTTGAGCTGGACTGTGGCTCTATCACCTTTTTTCGAGGAATTTCCTGGAAAGAAGGTTGAGCCACAAGGTTACTCACATTAGAAGAACTCGTAATATCATCTCGATCACTAGTTATCCTAACAGAATCACGAGCTTAGAGTTTAGTCGTGTCATCACCTACACGAAGTATCAATTCACATGTACCAACATCAATGATAGTTCTAGCAGTTGCTAAAAAAGGCCGTCCTAAAATTAAAGGTACGTCACTATCTTCATCCATGTCTAGAACAACAAAGTCAACTGGGAATATAAATATATCGATTTTGACAAGAAAGTCTTCAATAATACCCCTAAGAAATCTAATGGTTCTATCAGCTAATTGGGTACTCATCCTAGTTTGTTTGGGTTTTCCAAGACCTAGTTGCTTAAACATTTTATAGGGTATGTGATAAACTGTAATATATACATATTTTAATCCCACATTTAGCATACTTTTTGGATGATTTATCCTTTGAATTATGGAATTTCATGCTCCAGATCCTTTAATTTCATGTTTTATACTTAGGAAAGCATAGGAGGATGAAAGGAACTAGAAACGGGCCGAAAACGGAGCAAATAGGCTTACCTTAGAGACTCACATGGCTTGGACTATCACCCACGGCCGTGCGTTTCGAGTAGCAACTGAGGCACGGCCTAGAACATCGTACACGGCCAGATCACATGGCCGTGTGTGGCAAACAGGATCGACCACGGCTGAGAGAGTCGACCACGGGTGTGTCCCTGCTATAGCCAAGATGAGTTTCATTCGGAATAGGATACTTAGGGGCCAAGAAAGACATTCCAAAGCCTATATAAACGCCCTAGGTATAACCTAAAAAGTGTCTTTGGTCGGAGGCGAAGCCAGAGAGGGCTGAACACGGGGAATTACTCCAAGAAAGCCAGTTGATTCATCTCAAAAGTCGGATTCACGCTCAAGATGGAAGATCTTCCCTTCAATTTCATTCAGGGGGTTTTAGGGTTTTTCTTATGTTTTTTTATTTACTTTCTTCTGAGATGTATTCTTTATTATTCATGAACTAAAACCCTCAAATACCTGAGGGGGATGAAACCTAAGACGAATCTTGTTATTGTTTTCTGAACTATATGATAAATACTTGATTTGTTCTTAACTATGTGTTCTTAATTCTTGTTTTAATATTTCAGGATATTGATTCAAGTATTGATGTGCTTAAGCAGTGGAGTAAAAGTCCCTGTTTAAGAGTAGATCTAGCATAGTTAAGCGGAGTTGATCGCAACCCTAGAGATAGGAAGACGAAAATCTGCTGGATTAGGGTCAAACCTAATATGGGAGTCCATAGATCGAGTTAATGCAACACTAGGGGTTTTAATTAGAAAGAGATTTTAATTAATCAACCTAGGGTTAGACGTTAGTAGCCTCAAAAGAGGTATTAATATAAATTAGGGAATCCTACAGATCAAGTCAAGTGAATAAATCGTCTGGTTTAGAGTTAAATAACAAGTGAAGTCTAGGTGGATTCTTCCTTGGGTATTGTCTTAATCAACTAGTTTTTCCCAAAAGTATTTTCCCAATCCACTCTCTGTGTCTTAGCAACCTTAGCTTAGTAATTAGTTAGATAAATATCAATCCCCTTTATTTTAGGCTAGATAATAAAAAGATAGTAACTACTAGTACTCTTGGTTCCTTTGGGTTCGACATTCCGGTCTTGCCACTAAGCTATACTACTGTTCGATAGGTGCGCTTGCCTCAATCATGGTGATAGTTAGTTTCTAGGCTCGATTATTCATTATATAAATATTAAAACTCTCACACACGATCAATATGACATTAATACTTGCCCCTAAATCAGCCAAAGCATTATTAACATTTAAACTACCAATTAAACAAGGAATAGTAAAACTCCCTGGATCTTTCAATTTGTTGGGTAGTTTATTCTGTAGAATGGCTGAGTAAACTGCATTCAGCTCCACATGCGATGAATCATCTAACTTCTGCTTGTTTGCTAAAAGCTCTTTTAAAAATTTGACTGAATTGGGCATCTGCGAAAGAGCTTCAATAAACGGTAAGTTAATATACAAATTTTTCAACAGTTTAAGGAATTTACCGAATTGTTCGTTTGTGTGGTCCTTCCTTGTCGCATTTGGATATGGCACACGAGGTTTATATTCCTTACCGACCGAATCTTGCTTATTTTGGCTTACCTCAACCTTACCATTACTTACCACAGTTTCTTGCCTTAGTTATAGTTTAGGATCAACTAACCCTTCTTCATCTCGAACCGTAATTGCATGAAGCTGCTCTCTTGGGTTAGTTTCTATGTTGTTAGGCAAGCTACCTTGTGGTCTTTCTAAAATCATTTTAGCAAGCTGCCTTATTTGGTTTTCGAGTCCTTGATTCGATGCTTGTTGATTCTTAAGTGCGGTTTCAGAGTTTTGAAAATGAGTTTCTGACACAGAAATAAATTTCGTCAGCATCTCTTCAAGGATTGGCTTCTTCTCTTACTGGTAGGGTTGTTGTTGGAAGCCTAGAGGGGGTTGTAGTCTCTGATTTCCTTGGCCACACCAAGAGAAATTGGGGTGGTTCCTCCAACCTGCATTATAAGTATTACTATAGGGATTATTCTAAGGTCTAGAATTATTACCTATATAGTTAACTTGTTCGTCTTCTGTGCTAAGGTTGTAGGATCGATTTTCTGGATGGTTCCCTCCTCTATTTGCGTCGCATTGTATCACCAGATGTAACTGCGTAGAACCATATAAACCATCAATCTTTTTATTCAAGAGTTCTACCTGGTTCGATAACATGGTGACTGCATCAACGTTAAAAACATCGGATGCTTTCATCGACTTTGTCCTCATAACTTGCCACTGATAATTATTCAGTGACATCTCTTCTATAAACTCTTAAGCCTCCTCAGGTGTTTTATTATTCAAAGTACCAGCAGCGGATGCATCGATCAACTGCCTAGTTGAGGGGATCAAACTATTGTAAAAAGTTTGAACCTGTAGCCATAAAGGTAACCCATGGTGAGGGCACCTTCTTAATAAATCCTTATACCTCTCACATGCATCATATAAGGTTTCTAAATCCATCTGTACAAAGGAAGAGATATCATTCCTTATCTTGGCTGTCTTAGCCGGTGGAAAATACTTCAATAAAAACTTTTCGGTCATTTGCTCCCATGTAGTGATAGAACCTCGTGGTAGGGAGTTCAACCACTGTTTAGCCTTATTCCTCAACGAGAAAGGAAACAACCGAAGGTGAATGGCATCGTCAGAAATGCCATTAATTTTAAAAATGTCGCAGAATTCCAAGAAATTAGCCAAATGAGTATTTGGGTCTTCATCCTACAAACCATCAAACTGAACAAACTGTTGAATCATTTGAATTGTGTTAGGTTTTAGTTCAAAATTATTTGCAGCAATAGCAGGTCTAACAATACTCGATTCAGCCCCAGTTAAATTGGACTTGGCATAATCGTACATAGTACGAGGAGCAGGATTTGCGGCAACCACAGGAGGTAGCTGATTATTCTAATTTTCAGCCATCTCCTCAGTAATAACAATAACTTCCTCTTGCTCTTCTATTGTACTTTTTTGACTTTGCCTCACTTCTCTACGATTTCTGCAAGCTGTGCTTTCAATTTCACTGTTGAACACTAGAGGTCCTGTCGGGTTTCTTATAGTCATAAACTAAAGGAACCTGCCAGAAGCAAATAAAAGAAAAGTTAGTAAACAAAAACAAAATAAAATGCAATGAAAATAAAAATGGCTAAAGTAATAAAAATTAAGTGTTCCTAATAATTTTATCGACTATGTGTCGAATTAAGAAAAAGGACATAATCGCGTAAAGTGTGAAATGCTGTGTGTTGATTGTTATATGCTTAATTGTTGTTGACTTTATAAATTGGAGGATTCATGTTGAAATTTAGTCATTTTATAAGATAATGGGCAGCAAGGCTATAAAATGTATAAGTTTTATAAGTTATTTTAATGGTTAAAATATATAAATTAATAATATATGATAATATAATGAAACAAAACAAGAGTGAGTGGCCATATTCACTATTTTTGGCTGAAAATACAAAAGAAGAAGAAAAGAAAAGGAAGCTAGGTTTCGGCTAGCTTTTAATTCAAATTTAAGGTATGTTTTTAATCGGTTTTCGATAATTTCTACATTTTCGTGATCGTTGCTTCGTGCTTTAGCTAACCCATATCTTAATTTTGTGAATTGATGGTGATTTTGAGATATGACATTGATGAATGCTTGAGCTATGTGTTAGTTGATGGTGGAAAATGAAAGATATGTGTTTAATGAACATGTGTTGTTCTTGAATTTTTGATGAATTTAGCTAATTAGGGCTAAATTGTGGAAAATAGCATTTTTAGGGGCTAAATTGAGAAATAAATGAAATGTATGGATTTATATGAGCATAGTATATATTCGGCTAAACATGGGTACAAGCAAATTGTGTGTATTTGATGAATTTATGAATTAGGGACTAAAGTGTCAAAATGTGAAAATGTGAGGGCTATTTTGTAAAATGCCCTAAATAAGTGTGTGTGGACTAAATTGAATAAATTCTGATTGAATGGATTAAATTTGAATGTATATAGACCAAGAGAGAAGAGGTTCGAATCGAGATTGAGGCAAAGATAAAGTACTCGATTAATTGACCGTTTCGGTATTTCAACGTCCGAGGTAAGTTCGGATATAGTACAAGTTGTTAATTTATGTTTTATGTGATGTGAATTGAATGAATATCTATATAATTATGAGATTAGAAATGCTATGTGCTGAATTGAATTAGAAGGCACTAAGTGTGCGAAATTAGAAACGGGATAGAAATGATTGGCGCTATGTGTGCGACTTCGGCTTATTGAATTGGCACTGTGTGTACGATACCGATATAAGCTCGGTTTAACGTATTGGCACTAAGTGTACGATGACAACTACGTTTTGTTTACAAATTGGCACTAAGTGTGTGAACAAAGCAAGAGAATAGCAAAGGTTGATCGAAATGTAAAATCGAGCGGTTGAGTAGCATGATTGGTGACTAACTATGTGTTGGCAAAGGTATGTATAATACCTATGTGGTTGATGAAATTGGAAGTAGATGAATGAAATGCTATGTGAGTATTGGATATGGTTGGATTTGTGTGACATTGGAAAATTATCTATGTGATGGTTTAATGTGTACATTGATTTAATTTAATGAGCTAATTGTATTGTATCTCGAACTTACTAAGCTTTGAAAGCTTACTGTGTGATGTGTTTCTCTGTTTCACAGTGTCAGTAAAGTTAGCTCGGATCCGGGAATCGTCAGCATCTCTATCACACTATCGGCAATCTATTTTGATACTTATGGAAAGATGTATATAGTTGAAATATGGCATGTATAGGCTAGTTGTTTTGAACATATTTGAGATGTGTAAATAGCCATGAGATGTGGCTAGATATATGTGGCTATAAGCATGAATGGATTTGGTATATAATGCATATTTTGGTTTGACTTATTGGTAATGAAAATTTCTTATGAATGATAATCTTAGTGATGGATTGATGTTAATATGATTTAGTGATATTGAGGATGAATCATGTTTGGTAATGTATGTGTTGTAGTTGTGCAATTTGGTTGATAAACTAACATGTATAGAAATGAGATTGGATAGGATGATATGATGACTATTTGATGTATATTTGGTTGCCAAATCATGAGAGAAAACATGCCTAATTGTTCTTGTAGGATTGACCCTTGTGTGGGTGGAAAATTGGCCTTGCAAATGGCCTGTTTTATCTACACGGTTATGGCACACGGGCGTGCCTAGTGACCGTGGGTTAAAGTCAGTAGCTAGCCCAAGTATGCACGGCCATGGTACACGGACGTGCCTAGTAGCCGTGTGAATAAGTCAGTATATTGCCTAAGAGTACACGGCCTTAGCACAAGGGCGTGCCTAATGGCCGTGTAACAGTCCAGTTTGTACCCTAGTCAGAACAGTGGTTTTGGGACCACAAATTCGAGTCTGAATAATATTTTAATATTATTTTCTGTGCCATTGATGAGTATTTAAGCATGTGTTAAATTTTCGTGAGCTAATTTATCTGTCTGTGTGTTTAATATGAGCAAAGGATTGAATTGCATTGATTTGTAAATTAGCATGCTACATGAAAAGGTACCTATTTGCCATGTCTTTAAAATTATGGAGGATTTATATGGCAAATTTGCCTATTACCTAAGTTAGTGGACGGCACAAGTACTAAAATGGCCTTAATTCATTTGTTATATATGTTTTATTTTAAGGATAATTTTGTAATTAGATTAATAATATGTTTTGTAATAAAACAAACAAATGAAAGTGGATGTTCATCTTCATGTCTTACCACCGAAAATCAAAGAAAGAAAAAGAAGAAACCTTAAGTTAGGTTCGGCCATTTCAAGCTCAAATTAAGGTGAGTTTTGATTTCGATTTTTTGATAATTCCTACGTTTCTGCAATCGTTACTTTGTCTACTACAAAGCCCATGTCTTAATTTTGTGTATTGATGATGGTTGTGCGATATGCCATTGATGTTATGTTGAGATTTGTGATAATTTATGGTGTTAAATGAAAGATTTGAGCTAGATGAACATACTTTGTTCTTGAATTTTTGATGAATTTAGCTAATTAGGGCTAAATTGAGAAAATAGCAACTTGAAGGGCTAAATTACAAATTGATGAAAAATATGGGCTTGTATGAGATGTATGAATATTCGGCTAAGCATGTGTATGTAATGATTTTGTGAATTTGATGTTTTGAGAAAAATGGACTAAATTGATAAATTGTGCAAATGTGAGGGTTAATTTGCAAATAGCCCTAAATGTGTGTCCTTGAATTGAATTGAAAGGGTTAGCGAATAAAAGAGTTAATTCTGAATATGTATAGATGAAGAACCGAGGAAAATAGACTTAGATCATGGGAAAGCAAAAGTAACCGAGTAGCCATTTCTATTTCTGATAAATCGAATCCGAGGTAAGTCATATTGCAAATAAATGTAATTGTATTGAGTTGAGCATATTCATATGCCTATCGTTGATAATGAATGCTTATGAAGTGTTATGCAAATGAATTCTGAGATAAGATCGACTTAGCGACAATGTCCGAGAAGTCCTGTAGGAACCTAGAAATACATAGGTATCTGTTCTGTTTATCATGTAAGACCACGTCTGGGACGTTGGCGTCGATTTGAGTTTCGTGTAAGACCATGTCTGGGACGTTGGCATCGATATTATCTTTATGTGTAAGACCACGTCTGGGACGTTGGTATCGATATGAGCTTTATGTGTAAGACCATGTCTGGGACGTTGGCGTCGATATGAGCTTTACGTGTAAGACCATATGCGGGACATCGACGCGCGTGTCGATTAAGTATAAGACCACATGCGGGATAGTGGCATCGATATTTGAGTACATGTGAGACCTCGTCTGGGACGTTGGCATTGTACGATCATTCTGAGTTTCCGAGTAACCTATTAGGTTCCTAACGGTTCAACGGGCAAGTCTGTGATACGAATGGTTAAGTGAATTGTATATCCGTTTCAGGTACGTTGATTTATACACTAAGTGTGTATCTAAGGTAAGTACCTGTGTGATCTTACTATGATGATTATGTATATTGGAATAACAATATGATATGTGAAAGTAAGAATGAATGAGCTATGTTTATATAAGACTTCTGAATTGATGAATGTGACAAATATGGCCAAGTACATGGATCAAAGCACATATGTGATAGTTTGCTAAGTCATTAAGATGTGTCAATGTACCTATGTGTGTATATGCCTTCATGCTAAGTTTGTTTGTATTATGACTTACTAAGCTTTTAGAAAGCTTACTCTATGTGTGTGTTTTCTCTGTTTTATAGGTCGTCAAAGCTACTGAAGGCTCGGGACCGTCAAGGATCGTCATCACACTACTAAACTCATTTTGGTACACTTTGGAAATGTATATAGCTAGATAATGCATGTATAGGCTAGTATTTTGATATAAGTTTGTTATATGAACTTAGCCATGTGATTTGGCTAGTTATGAGTTGAGAATTTGCTTGAATGAATATGATATGTGAAGTATGTTTTTGGCATGGTTATTTGACACATGAAATGGTCAAGTTTTGATTAAGCAAATGAATGAATTATGCTTGTGATGAGATGAGTTTTAGTCTTGTAATTTGGATGGTTATTTTGGTATGTTCTTGGTTGCCAAATAGGCATGAGAGGTCTTGATGATTTTTTCTTGTAGGTAAGACCTATGTGGGTGGCATTTTGGCCTTGCAAATGGCCTATTTTGCCACACGGTTGTGGCACACGGGCGTGCCTAGTGACCGTGGGGCTAAGTCAGTAGCTAGCCAAAGAGCAGACGGCCAAGATACACGAGCGTGTCTAGTAGCCGTGTGAAAAAGTCAGTATATGGCCTATAAGTGCACGGCCTTAGCACACGGGGGTGCTTGGTAACCGTGGAGCCAAAACAGATTCGACCACGGCCAAGGTACACGGGCGTGCTTGGTGGCCGTGGATGTAAAGTCAGATTTGACCACGGGGAGGACACACGGGTGTGTCCACCAGCCGTGGGAGGCACACGGCCTGCCTACACGGGCGTGTAGCCCCTGAAACTTAGAAAAGTTTTAAATTTTCGTGAAATTTTGTATGTGTTCCGGTTTAGTCCCGACCCAGTTTATATGCATGTTTTAGGTCCCGATGACCTACTAAGGGGACATTATGTTTGAGGTTGATATGCAATTGTATGACATTTCTATAAATGTTTCCGATCTGTCTGGTAATGCCTTTAACCCTAGTTTGGTGACGGATACGAGTTAGGGGTGTTACATTTGGTTGGTATCGGAGCTACGGTTTAGTCGATTCTCGGACTAACGTAGCGTGTCAGAGTCTAGCTATACATGCCATATTTATGAATTGTGAAAGTGTGATGAATCCTGACGTATAAGTGTGATTTTCGTATAGTAATGGATCCCGAAAGAGCCGTAGCTGACGACGTAGAAAGTAATACGCCTACTCCCGCGCATGGGACATCACCCTCTGATCCGAGACCGGCTGCTAGCGGTCATGAGGGAGAAACTAAACAAGCTTTCTTCCAGATGATGAGTGAATGGTTCACTCAATTCGTAAAGAATAAACAGACTGTTTCTCAACCCCCACCCCCGGTTAATCCCCCTCAGACTACAGTTGTGCCATCGGTTATGTATCTGAGTTTGTTGAATAAGCCTCCGATTGACAAAATCCGTAAGTATGGGGCTGAAGAGTTCCGGGCTACTAATGATGATGATGCTGAAAAGGCCGAGTTTTGGTTAGAAAAAACGATCTGGGTATTCGATGAGATGTCTTTAACTCTGGAAGAATGCATAAAGTGTGTTGTATCTTTGCTCCGAGATGCAGCTTATCAATGGTGGAAAACTTTGATCTCTGTTGTTCTAAAGGAACGGGTGACATGGGATTTCTTTCAGATTGAGTTTCGAAAGAAATATATCAGTGAGAGATTCGTTGAACAGAAATGAAAGGAATTTCTAGATTTGAAACAGGGCTATATGTCTGTTACGGAATATGAACGAGAGTTTGTCAGACTGAGTCAATATGCTCGTGAATGTGTATCTACTGAGGCAATGATGTGTAAAAGATTTGAAGATGGCCTTAATGAAGATATCCGTTTGTTAGTCGGTGTAACACCCCAAACCCGGACAGGACACCACGTCCGAATCTGGTATGTTACGGGGAAAAACGTTTCTAAGAAGTTCAGATTTTTCGTTTAAAAGTGGGGTGAAAACACCGTGTGCTTGAAACAGATTTGAGTAGACGTGTTTGAAAAACTTTTGATGTATTTAAAACCCGGAGATTTTGAAAACTCAGCTAGAATTTGTAGTTGAAACGAGTTTAAACCATATAAAACCTCATTAGTTACTTAATGATACATAAAACACTTTCGGACTTAGGTGAATTACAAGTTAGAATTTGAAACCAGTTGAATTTGTTTGTCAAAAAGACTTAGTGTGATACCCGATGGTATAGTTAAAAACACGTCGCGTTATAATTTTGAAGGCATTATCTTTCCAGGTTTTAGTAAAACTTATACCGGCTTATTTTGTTAAGGCATATTAAATCTAACTAAAACATCAACCAACTTAAAACATAACTTTAAAGGCCTTTTACAAACCAAATGAAAAACCCAAATAAAAGTAAATAACTAAAGTACCCAAAATATAGAGTCTGAGTAAAGACTTTATTCAGCATGGCATAAGCACCTCGAGTCCATCCCGGCTCCAAGTCCGCGTCTACGAGTCACCTGAAATGTCAAAGGAGAGGGTGAGTCGAGTGACTCAGTGTGTAAATCCAGCTCCCAAAGAATCAACATGCCAACACACATCATACATAGCAACATGATTAATGCAACCCGAACCTAACCATCCATATCGCCTCTTCTACCCCGTGTGGTACCAAACCACCGGTGGTGCCAAACCACCGGTGACATATAGTCACAATGTGCTACCAAAGCACCGGTGTCCCAAAGACACAATATCCGTCAATGTGCTACCAAAGCACTTTGGTGTCCCAAAGACAACTGTTGTGCTACTAAAGCACCGTGACCAAGTCACGAATCCAATGATGATGGGGCCAACCCATCGTGTGTTACCAAAACACTAGCAGGGCGATCCCATATCTCAAGTGGGGCCAACCCACGGTGGTTAAACCACGGGGACAAGTCGCAATGAGGTGCCAAACCTCTGGTGTCCCAAAGACACAATGTGCTACCAAAGCACTTGGTGACCGTAGTCACAAATCGGTGATGGGGCCAACCCATCGTGTGTGTTACCAAAACACTGGCGTCAATCCCGTATAATCATCTGCGTGGGGCCAACCCAGCTGTGGTACCGGAGCCACCGGGACGAGGCGAGGTACCAAACCTCTGGAGGTGCCAAACCTCTGGTGACCCAAAGTCACAAAGTGTGCTACCAAAGCACGGTGCTCGTCGGCACAAAATATCACTTCTCCCTCCTCTCGTATCACCCATCAACATGCCAAACTCATGTAATCATGAATGTCATGCTATCATGCATATCATACTATCATGCATATCATGCCAATATGTCTAATCTCATACCCCATGTCACATATCCATAACCATGATATCATACGGATCATCAATAACTCATAATAATAGCACTGACTTACCCGAGTCCCAACTCGTACCCATGAGGGTATCATATGATCACCACCTTGTTTCATTAGTCATTGCACAAAGTTATTCACAATATTACTAAATATAAGTGTGTTAGTATACACACTGATAGCTACTCTGAGTCTAAAGATCCCTACGAATCACTCTGAGTCCCTTGACTATCGGCTCCTAGAATCGGCCAAAAGTAAACCATTAGGCAACCACAATATTCGGCCAACATAGGGGTTAGGCACTAAGGCCATTCGGCCATAACCAAATGAACCACAAGGGTTAGCGTTGAACCCTTACCTTGCTATTGGTTCGGTTTCCTACCAAACCTGAACCACAGTGGCCCTTCTTTGATCACCAATCGGCTACACCTTAAGAGAGAAGGGTTAATCCTTTGTCACCTTGACTTAATCAGATTTAAGCGAATAATCTGCGAATGATATCTTACCATCACTTACCTAATCGGTTCACAAAGAGAGAAGGCTCCACACATCGCTTTCGATATCCAAGACCCTAACACAAGATGATAACCAAAGGTTAACACCCTTCCAAACCCGACCATAATCGACCCTTAACCAAAACACAACCAAATAAAGAACCAAAAGAGGGAGATATGGCCATTCGGCCTAGACTTACCACCACCAACGATTAAAGCCAAAGCTTCCAAAACACCACCGATATTCGGCCAAAGGAGACTACTAGGGAAGAAGAGAATATTCGGCTATCTTTGGAACAATAGCAAGAAGAAAATTGGCACAAGGTGTTTAACACTCTTGTTTTCGGTTTTGGATTAAAGAGAAAGAAAGAACGTAGGTGAGAAGAAATGGAGATTACTGGCACTAGGATTTGAGAAAATAGAAGAACGTTTGGGGCAAGTTGATATGGTTTCGGCTAGCAAGAGAAGAGATGGAAAATGTTTTGGAGAGGTGGAGTTTCGGCTCAAGTGTTTTAAGAGAAGGAATGAAAAAAAAAAAATACGAGGAGAAAAGAAAATGAATAAGAGAACAATTGGTACTAATTTCGAAAAGCGGTGAAGAAGAAGAGAAAATGCAAGGGTGCATTCGGTTAGCAAGAAGGTTGAGAGAAAAGAAAATAAATTCGGCAAGTCCTAGGAATTTTGATCTTTCGGTTTCAAGAAGAATACACAAGGGAATTTACTTGGAAAACATTCAACTTTGGTACAACAAAAGAGACTTTCGGTTTAGGCAAAAAAAAAAAATGACCAAAAGTGCACAAATTTCCAATTGAAACTCGGCACAACTCCATCCCCCATACTCCACCGTCACTCTCCCACCAATCCCCCCTAAAATTCGGCCAACTTTCCCCCATGCACTCTCATCCACACGTTCAAACAAGTTGAACAAGTCTTCCTCCACTATTTGCTCTCCACCCTCCATTTGAGTGTGAAGACCAAGTCAAAGCGAGTTTGAACGCCTACAAACTCCTCCCTCCATGCCGTCAAAATGAGTGCCAAAAGTGGCCACTCCATGACTCGAACACAAGGCCTCCACCTTGCTTTAGGCGTTACCCACTCCAAGCCTTAGTGGCGCCTACATTGCCACTCCACCAATTTGTTCCTTGTGCTAACAAACTCCCAAAATAAATTTAAAAGCCCCACTTCCTCGACTCCTAATGCCTTAGCTCAAAACCAAAATTTCCTAATTTTCTCGGGCATACACCTAAGCTTTAATTAAGCCCCTAAAACATAAAAATAGCAACACAGCACACTACAAACATGCAATATCATGCAGCCACAAAACAGCCCCCTAACCCGGGATATTACAGTTCTACCCCCCTTAAAAATAATTTCGGCCTCGAAATTACAGTCAAAAGAGTTGCGGGTATTCTTTGTCTCATCGTATCCTCGGGTTCCCACGCCGCTTCTTCTACGCCATGATTCCGCCAAAGTACCTTAACCAAAGGCACAGACTTCCTACGTAGAACCTTTACATCTCGATCAAGAATCTGTACAGGTTCTTCTTCCATAGTCAAGTCTGGATTCACCTCGATCTCTTCCACTGCTACCACATGCGACGGATCTGAGCGATACCTCCAAGCATCGGAAACATGAAAAAGCGTCGTGAATCGACTAAGCTCTGCGGCAACTCAAGGCGATACGCTCATCGGGTCCAACTCGTCTCAAAACCTTATACGGCCCAATGAACCTCGGACTTAGCTTGCCTTTCTTCCCGAACCTCAGAACTTTCTTCCAAGGCGAGACCTTCAGGAAAACTTTATCCCCTACAGCAAACTCTATATCTCTTCGTTTAAGATCGGCATAAGACTTCTGCCGGTCCGAAGCTTCCTTTAATCGAGCACGAATCACTTTGACCTTGTCCTCCGTCTCGGCTACCAACTCGGGTCCCAACAATTGGCGTTCACCCAACTCCGTCCAACACGTGGGTGAGCGACACTTCCTACCATATAACGCCTCATACGGTGCCATCTTGATGCTTGCTTGGTAATCGTTGTTGTAGGCAAACTCGACCAACAGTGAAACTCCTCCCAACTACCTCTGAAATCCAGGACACAACCCCTCGGCATGTCCTCTAAGATCTGAATAACCCTTTCTTGATTGTCCGTCGATTTGCGGGGTGAAAAGCGTGCTAAAATCCAAGCAGTACCCAAAGCTTGATGCAATGCCTTCCGAACCTTGAAGTAAACACAGGGATCCCTATCCGAGATTATCGAAATCGGCACACCGTGCAACCTCACGATCTACGAAACATACAACTTCGCCGACTTAGAAGTGAGTAGTCAACCTCACCGGAATAAAGTGAGTGATTTAGTCGACGATCCACCACTACCCAAATCGAATCCTTCTTGCTTGGCGTAGCGGTAACCCACCGACAAAATCCATGGTTATCCTTTCCCACTTCCATCGAGGAATCTTTACAGTTGGAGCAAACCCGACGGCAACTGATGTTCAGCCTTGACCTGCTGACAAGTCAGACATTTCCCAACAAACTCCGTCACCTCTTTCTTCAGACCAGGCCACCAAAACCGCTCTCTAAGATCCTTATACATCTTGCTACCTCCAGGATGCATAGCATGAGGACTGCTATGTGCGTCCTGAAGAATCTTTGCCTCGGCTCAACATCTTTAGGCATACAAGCCTTACCACGAAAACACGAACCTCGTCACTAGACAAGCAGTAACCATCCACACCACCATTACGCACTTGCAACCTTCGCGCACCCGAGACCTCATCCTCTAACTGTTTCTCTCTCGATGCTCTCAACCCAAGTAGGCTTAACTTGCGGCTCTGCCAAAATACTCCGTCGTCATACAAGCTCAAATGGGCAAACAAAGCTCTTAAGTCCGAAACAACCTTACGGCTCAACGCGTGCGCCACCACGTTAGCCTTGCCCGAATGATACTCAATAGAAACGATCGTAATCCTTCAACAACTCAACCCATCTACGCCGCCTCAAATTCAAATCCTTCTTACAGTCGATAAATACTTCAGACTCTTGTGATCGGTATAGACTATCGATCTCTCTCCATACAAGTAGTGCCTCCAAATCTTTAGAGCGAAGACTACAGCTGCTAGCTCCAAATCATGCGTCGGATAGTTGACCTCATGTGGCCTCAGCTGCCTAGAAGCGTAAGCCACAACCTTGCCTTCTTGCATCAAAGACACAACCTGCACCGTATGTGACGCATCGCGATGAGCGTGTATTCCTTACCAGCCTCAGGTTGAATTAGAACCGGAGCCTCAGTCAAGATCTTCTTTAACTTATCGAAGCTTTCCTGTTGTTTCTCAGTCCAAACAAACGGAACCTCTTTCCTTAACAACTTAGTCATTGGCGCTGCTATCAACGAGAAACCCTCAACAAATCTTACGTAGTATCGGTAAACCAGAAAACTACGAATCTCGACCAGCGACCTAGGTGGCTTCCAATCGAATCGCCTCAATCTTGCGAGGATCTACTCGAATACCCTCTGCGACACTACATGACCCAAGAACGTCACTTCCTAAGCCGAACTCACACTTACTAAACTTAGCATAGAGTTGCTTTTCCTCAAAATCTGCGGCGCGCCACCCTCGATGCTTATCATGCTCTTCCTCTGTCGCCAGAGTATACTAAGATGTCGTCTATAAAAACCACCACGAACCGATCCGAGATCTTTCTGAAACACCCTATTCATCATATCCATAAAACGCTGCAGGTGCGTTAGTCAACCCGAATGGCATTACCGAGGAATTCGTAGTGCCCATACCGAGTCCGAAACGCTGTTTTATGGATATCGACCTCCTTAACCTTCAATCGATGGTACCCGATCTCAAGTCGATCTTCGAGAATACCGCGACACCCTTCAACGATCAAACAAGTCATCTATCCGCGGCAACGGATACTTGTTTTTAATCGTCGACTTGTTCAATTGGCGGTAGTCTATACACATCCGCATCGTACCATCTTTCTTCTTAACAAAGAGTACCGCGCACCCGCGGCGAAACACTTGGCCGATAAAACCTCGATCCAATAACTCCTGGATCCGAGCCTTAAGCTCCACCGTTCCTTTGGTGCCATCCTATACGGAGCAATAGACACCGCGCGCCGTCCCCGCAACAGATCAATCCCGAACTCTACCTCTCGATCGGCGGCAAACCGGAAGTTCCTCGAGAAACACATCAACAAATTCCCTAACAGTGCAGAACCTTCTCTACATGGACTCTTTAGCCTCCAAGGCATACACATGAACCACATATGCTTCGACCCTTCCTCGACCATCTTCTCCGCTTTCGAGAGCGGACACCACATTTGATAAGTAATCCCTCCTATTACCTATCATAGCCACCTCAACGCCATCAACCGTCTTAAGAACCATACGCTTAGCCGCGCAATCCAACCTCGCTTTGGTACTTAACTAGCCAATCCATCCCGAGAATCGGATCGAACTCCCCAAACGGCGGTTCCATCGGATCGGCGACAAACACTACCCCTTGGAGTTCTAGGGTACCTCTCTAAACACTTATCTACCACTACTGAGTGACCCAGGAGGACTAATCACGGTCATCCGCCTAGAAGATATCTCGAGTCTAAGTCCATTGTCTCTACTATACTACGGCAACATAAGAGTGCGTAGAACCCACATCGATTAAAGCGGTATAAGTACCAAAAATCAAAAACGTCTGGTTATGACGTCCGGTGCGTCGCCCTCCTCCTCGGCGTCTCGCAAATACACCAATCCAGTGCTGGCCTCGAACTACCCGTACCTGCACGGTGCTCCACGGCCCCGACCAGGATCCATAACCACCTCTGCCATTACCACGGCCCCTCTGCGGTGGCGGTCCATTACCTCTGGGCGATTACGGCCACGACTCTCGGTCGAATCACGGCCATCCTACACGGACAATCCCTAATGCGATGCTCCGAGAGAACCACACTCGAAGCAACCTTTACCTCCAGTCAAAGAACCACCCCAATGAGATTTCCCACATCGGTTACATCTGCGGCGGTCCACGCCTAGCGACAACAAACCTAGCGATGATTACGCCCACTCGGTCTAGCCCTCTTCTCGCGGATTGCCGGACGAACGAGAAGACCCAAAGCTCCTCTTAAGCCTACTCCTGTCCATACTGCGCCTCACCGACTCCTTAACACCCTCGGCCACCTTAGCCTTCTCAACTAAGACAACAAACTCGCTCTCCTGGCGAGGAGCAATCAGCGACCTCAACTCGTCTCGCGAGACCATCCTCGAAACGAACACACCTCTCATGCTCGGTGGCTACAATGCCCCCGGCATACCTACTCGACCGGGAACTCGACCTGCGTACTCCGCAAATGCATTTACTCCTGAACAAGCCTCGAAAACGCCTTTGGCGGGAGTCGATGTAACTAGCCCGATGTACTTCTTTTGATATGCGGCCGGAAATAATCCCATGTCAAATCCTCCACGCCACACTTGTCTCCGGACCGTGAGCCACCACGATATGACTCATCCCGAGAAGCGTCGATACCCTTCAGCTTCTCTTACGTCGTCAAGTCCGGATCATCCATGATCCATTCGGTTGCCTCCACCAATATTCAAGCGGTGCTAGGAGCAACACGGATACACCTCGGAAAAATTCGGCCCGTTAGCCCGAAGTCGCTCGGGAACGATTTCCTAACTCTGCACCACCACTAGCCCCAGCTACCCTTTCCAACACTCGCGGCATCGCTCGTGACACTGCGTCGTCTCCGTCGATCTTGGAACTCACCACCTCCACCGGTGGCGAGCCGGTATCTCATTTTACGAACCTGCCCGGATCCTACGGGCTCGAAACCGTCATTCTACCCCTACCTCTACCACGAGTATTACGACCACGTCCGCCTCGAGTGCTCATGACTAATCTTCCTACGTGATCGATTAAAGAATTTTATGCATCGAGATTTATTCCACTTGTTTAAAAAGCAAGTCTTATGAATTAAAGAGGATTGTTCTCGTAAGTTTCACAAAATCCTATCGGTTTCAATCTCTAAAGTAGTATACTATTGCTATTAAATCGATCATATAACATCCAATCAAATCACAAAGAATAGTCCGGTACTTACTTACAGGCGAATCAGTGCCGGAGACTCGGTGCCATGCCTTTCAAAATCATATATTCCAAAACAACACTTAAAACAGACTTTTGAAAACCTTTTTGGGCCTCGGGCCCACAGAAGCCTTTGAACTGCTCGATACCACAATTGTAACACCCCAAACCCTGACGGGGACACCACGTCCGAATCGGTATGTTACGGGGAAAAACGTTTCTAAGAAGTTCAGATTTTTCGTTTAAAAGTGGGGTGAAAACACCGTGTGCTTGAAACAGATTTGAGTAGGCGTGTTTGAAAAACTTTTGATGTATTTAAAACCCGGAGATTTTGAAAACTCAAATAGAATTTGTAGTTGAAACGAGTTTAAACCATATAAAACCTCATTAGTTACTTAATGATACATAAAACACTTTCGGACTTAGGTGAATTACAAGTTAGAATTTGAAACCAGTTGAATTTGTTTGTCAAAAGACTTAGTGTGATACCCGATGGTATAGTTAAAAACACGTCGCGTTATAATTTTGAAGGCATTATCTTTCCAGTTTTTAGTAAAACTTATACCGGCTTATTTTGTTAAGGCATATTAAATCTAACTAAAACATCAACCAACTTAAAACATAACTTTAAAGGCCTTTTACAAACCAAATGAAAAACCCAAATAAAAGTAAATAACTAAAGTACCCAAAATATAGAGTCTGAGTAAAGACTTTATTCAAAGATGGCATAAGCACCTCGAGTCCATCCCGGCTCCAAGTCCGCGTCTACGAGTCACTGAAATGTCAAAGGAGAGGGTGAGTCGAGTGACTCAGTGTGTAAATCCCGCTCCCAAAGAATCAACATGCCAACACACATCATACATAGCAACATGATTAATGCAACCCGAACCTAACCATCCATATCGCCTCTTCTACCCCGTGTGGTACCAAACCACCGGTGGTGCCAAACCACCGGTGACATATAGTCACAATGTGCTACCAAAGCAAATTGGTGTCCCAAAGACACAATATCCGTCAATGTGCTACCAAAGCAATCGGTGTCCCAAAGACAACGCGTTGTGCTACCAAAGCACCGGTGACCAAGTCACGAATCCAATGATGATGGGGCCAACCCATCGTGTGTTACCAAAACACTAGCGAGGCGATCCCATATCTCAAGTGGGGCCAACCCACGGTGGTTAAACCACAGGGACAAGTCGCAATGAGGTGCCAAACCTCCGGTGTCCCAAAGACACAATGTGCTACAAAGCACCGGTGACCGTAGTCACAAATCGGTGATGGGGCCAACCCATCGTGTGTTACCAAAACACCGGCGTCAATCCCAGTATAATCATCTGTGGGGCCAACCCATCGTGGTGCTCGAGCCACTGGACGAGACGACGAGGTACCAAACCTCTGGAGGTGCCAAACCTCCGGTGACCCAAAGTCACAAAGTGTGCTACCAAAGCACCGGTGCTCGTCAAAGACAAAATATCACTTCTCCTCCTCTCGTATCACCCATCAACATGCCAAACTCATGTAATCATGAATGTCATGCTATCATGCATATCATACTATCATGCATATCATGCCAATATGTCTAATCTCATACCCCATGTCACATATCCATAACCATGATATCATACAGATCATCAATAACTCATAATAATAGCACCGACTTACCCGAGTCCCAACTCGTACCCATGAGGGTATCATAATGATCACCACTTTGTTTCATTAGTCATTACAAGGTTATTCACAATATTACTAAATATAAGTGTGTTAGTATACACACACGATAGCTACTGAGTCTAAAGATCCCTACGAATCACTCTGAGTCCCTTGACTATCCGGCTCCTAGAATCGGCCAAAAGTAAACCATTAGGCAACCACAATATTCGGCCAACATAGGGGTTAGGCACTAAGGCCATTCGGCCATAACCAAATGAACCACAAGGGTTAGCGTTGAACCCTTACCTTGCTATTGGTTCGGTTTCCTACCAAACTGAACCACGGTGGCCCTTCTTTGATCACCAATCGGCTACACCTTAAGAGAGAAGGGTTAATCCTTTGTCACCTTGACTTAATCGATTTAAACGAATAATGCGAATGATATCTTACCATCACTTACCTAATCGGTTCACAAAGAGAGAAGGCTCCACAGACCTTTTGATATCCAAGACCCTAACACAAGATGATAACCAAAGGTTAACACCCTTCCAAATCGACCATAATCGACCTTAACCAAAACACAACCAAATAAAGAACCAAAAGAGGAGATATGGCCATTCGGCCTAGACTTACCACCACCAACGATTAAGCCAAAGCTTCCAAAACACCACCGATATTCGGCCAAAGGAGACTACTAGGGAAGAAGAGAATATTCGGCTATCTTTGGAACAATAGCAAGAAGAAAATTGGCACAAGGTGTTTAACACTCTTGTTTTCTGGGTTTTGGATTAAAAGAGAAAGAAAGAACGTAGGTGAGAAGAAATGGAGATTACTGCACTAGGATTTGAGAAAATAGAAGAACGTTTGGGGCAAGTTGATATGGTTTGGCTAGCAAGAGAAGAGATGGAAAATGTTTTGGAGAGGTGGAGTTTCGGCTCAAGTGTTTTAAGAGAAGGAATGAAAAAAATACGAGGAGAAAAGAAAATGAATAAGAGAACAATTGGTACTAATTTAGCTTAGCGGTGAAGAAAAGAGAAAATGCAAGGGTGCATTCGGTTAGCAAGAAGGTTGAGAGAAAAGAAAATAAATTCGGCAAGTCCTAGGAATTTTGATCTTTCGGTTTCAAGAAGAATACACAAGGGAATTTACTTGGAAAACATTCAACTTTGGTACAACAAAAGAGACTTTCGGTTTAGGCAAAAAAAAAAATGACCAAAAGTGCACAAATTTCCAATTGAAACTCGGCACAACTCCATCCCCATACTCCACCGTCACTCTCCCACCAATCCCCTAAAAATTCGGCCAACTTTCCCCATGCACTCTCATCCACACGCTTCAAACAAGTTGAACAAGTCTTCCTCCACTATTTGCTCTCCACCCTCCATTTGAGTGTGAAGACCAAGTCAAAGCGAGTTTGAACGCCTACAAACTCCTCCCTCCATGCCGTCAAAATGAGTGCCAAAAAGTGGCCACTCCATGCAACTTCGAACACAAGGCCTCCACCTTGCTTTAGGCGTTACCCACTCCAAGCCTTAGTGGCGCCTACATTGCCACTCCACCAATTTGTTCCTTGTGCTAACAAACTCCCAAAATAAATTTAAAGCCCCACTTCCTCGGCTCCTAATGCCTTAGCTCAAAAACCAAAATTTCCTAATTTTCTCGGGCATACACCTAAGCTTTAATTAAGCCCCTAAAACATAAAAATAGCAACACAAACACACTACAAACATGCAATATCATGCGACCACAAAACAGCCCCTAACCCGGGATATTACAATGGGGATCTTAGAAATAAAAGAGTTTGTTGTACTTGTTGATCGAGCATGCAAAGTGAGGCACTTGGGAAAGATAAAAGAAAGTCGAGTCGAAGCTTTGAGAAGTGAGAAAGAGATTTGAGTAGATCATTTCAGTTTGCTTCAAAGAAATTTAGAGATGATCAAAGCCGTTCGAGAGTTAATATGGGATATTCAAATAGAAATCGAGATAGATCACAAATGAGCTCCAAAGCTCCGGCAACTTCAGTGGCAAGTGTTGGTAATGTACAATCTGATAAACCAGAATGTAAGCATTGTGGGAAAAGACATCCGGGAAGCTTTAGAATGAATGACAGAGCTTGTTTCAGATGTGGATCACTTGATCATTTTATCCGTGATTGCCCTGAGTCTGTCGAGCCAGAGACTGTTCAGAATCTGAGATCTGATAATGCACCTGTGAGAGGTAGACCTTCGAGGAATGTAAGGAATGTCAGTGGTAGTCAGAGAACTACGAGAGAGACTGTTGCGAGATCTGAAGCTAGAGCGTCTGCCAAAGCGTATGCTATTCGAACTCGTGAGGAAGCTTCATCTCCAGATGTTATAACGGGTACTTTTACACTTTATGATACTTCTGTGATTGCATTGATAGACCCTGGTTCTACGCATTCGTATATATGCATGAATTTAGTATTCGATGAAGACTTTGCTGTAGAGTCTCACGAGTTTGTTATAAAAGTATCGAACCCTTTAGGTAAAAGTGTCCTGGTTAACAAAGTATGCAAGAACTGTCCGTTAATGTTTCGAGATATCTGTTTCTCTGCTGATCTGAGGCTTTTGCCATTTGATGAGTTCAATATCATTCTGGGTATGGACTGGTTGGCATTGCATGACGCGGTTGTAAATTGTAAAAGAAAGACTGTTGATTTGAGATGTCCTAATAATGAAATTGTACGGGTTGAGTCTATTGATTTAGATAGATTGCCTACTGTGATATCTATATTAAAAGCTCAGAGATATGTGAAAAAGGGATATGAAGCATATTTTGCTTATGTAATTGATTCAAAAGTATCTGAAAAGAAAGTTGAGTCGATGCATTTTCATGCAGCGTGAGTTTTTTGATGTATTTCCTGAAGAATTACCGGGTTTGCCTCCGATTCGTGAAGTTGAGTTTGGTATTGAGTTATTACCTGGTACTACACCTATTTTGATATCTCCGTATAGAATGGCACCAACAGAGTTGAAAGAGTTAAAGTCACAGTTTCAAGAATTGACCGATAGAGGGTTTGCTAGACCGAGTTTTTCGCCTTGGGGTGCTCCTGTTCTGTTTGTGAAAAAGAAAGATGGCACGATGAGAATGTGCATCGATTATCATCAGTTAAACAAGGTGACCATAAAGAATAAATATCCGTTGCCCATGATTGATGATTTATTTGATCAGTTAAAAGGAGCTACTGTATTTTCCAAGAATGATCTGAGATCGGGATATTATCAGTTGAGAGTGAAAGATTCAGATATTCTAAAAACTGCCTTCAGAACGAGGTACAGGCATTATGAATTTTTAGTTATGCCATTTGGACTAACAAATGCTCCTGCTATTTTTATGGATCTGATGAACAGAATTTTTAGATCGTACCTAGATCGATTTGTTGTTGTATTCATAGATGACATTCTGATTTATTTACGGGGTAAGATTAAACTTGCCGAACATCTGAGAATTGTGTTGCAAACTCTGAGAGAAAAGAAATTATATGCGAAATTCAACAAATGTGAATTCTGGTTACATGAGGTTAGTTTTCTGGGGCATATTGTGTTAGCTTCTGGGATTCGAGTTGATCCGAGCATGTAACATCCCAAAGATGGGGCTATTTGGAATTAAATTATTTTTCTTATGTATGAACTGCTGTGATATTATTTATGGAATAATAGAGCTTAATTAAGGCTTTGAGTTGGCACGGTTTGGTAGAAAATTCCAGTTTTTAACTTTAAAGGCAGGGAGCCTTAGCAGGAGGGTGTTATAAGAATAAATATGGATAATTTGACACAAAAATCAGCTTGGAAAAGTGGCAAAAAGAAGGTCACTTAAAGGCTATAGATGACGCCACAAGGGGGGAACAAGGGAGCTTGTGTTCGAGTCGCGGAAATCCCTCATTTTGCTCATTAATAGGACGGCATCTCTTTTCGGGATTTAGACTTCTCGTTGGCGACAGGTGTGTACATACACACTTATAACCATTAATGAACTGAATTAAATACATGTTGTATGTAAATCTGTTTTATGTAGATATGGATTTAGTGCCTTAATGGTACAAGCGAGGAACCCGGTAAGTCTCTGTCAGTATGAGATTGATAATAATGCTTTTGGGAAGCATGGCTTATTTGATACATGTGATAAATGTATGTTGACATAAACTCTGTTTATAACTGCTTGATATGGGTTGATGAGAGGAGGGGGCAGTATTAATCGTGCCGACGGGCACCAGTGTTTTGGTAACACACCGTGACTACGGTCACCAGAGGTTTGGTACCTCCAGAGGTTTGGTACCTCATAGCGACTCGTCCCTGTGGTTAACACCACCGTGGGTTGGCCCCACTTGAGATATGGGATCGCCCGCGGTGATTTGGTATCACCACGATGGGTTGGCCCCATCAATCGATTCGTGTCTACTGGACACCGGTGTTTTGGTAACACATCGTGACTATATGTCACCAATGGTTTAGCACCACCGGTGGTTTGGTACCACAAATGGGTAGACAAAGTGGCGTTTGGTTGGCTAGGTTGGGGGTACATAATATTCTCGCATATTAAGCATTATATGTTGTGTATGGAAATGTCTTTAAAACGGGGAAGGGTTACATATCGAGTCTTGGTGACTCACCTTCTCCTTTACATTTTTCGTGTGACACGTAGATCGCGGATGTGGGCCGGGTTGACTCGAGGTGGCCATGCGGTGGATTTAAATTAAATAAACTTTAATTTTAGTTATGATAAATTTTATTTCCGGTTTTTAGTTTATTTGGATGTAATAAGGCCTCCTGGTATTTTATTTTTTTGTTATTTTTCATATGTCGAATAATTGTTTTAAACTATGATTATCAATATTAAATTTAAGTCACATGTTTTCCCAAATTAACACGAAAATGTTTTCATCGTGCCATCGGGCACACTCGGTATTTTATAATAACTTAGTTGAATTAATTTTAAATAAATTCTAAGTAAGGTTTAACAAAACAATCAATTGAAAAGGTTTTCAGCAACTAAGAATTTTTACTTTCCAAAAGTGTTTTCCAAAATATTTTCCACTGTAGCAACTAGATTCGGCCATAGTGTTTGGGCCGGGTTTGGGTTGTTACAAAATTGGTATCAGAGCCAAGTTCAAAGCTCATTTGTGGGGCCCAAGGCCCAAAAATGTTTTAGTAGGCCTTATGGAATGATTTTTGGTTTTTGAACGGCATGGCCCGAGTCTCCCAACTATCCGCCCGTAAGTACATCTAAACCTCTTGGTGAATTATATTACTGTATAAGGGTAGGAAGCATGGAACGTAGATAGACTTATAGGAACTTGAACCTAGGATTAGGCTACTCAAACACACAAACGAAGCATAAGACTTAAGGAACTAAACCAACCTATGACTTAGTCAGCGAGCTAGGGTGTGGTAACCCCATGACGCATGTCTAGGAGTGGATCCGGAAGAGCACGGTATTTAAGCGACCCTCGTGACTCACCTCCTCTTCGCAGTATCCTACCTGCAGTGCGTAGCTTCGGTTCACCCTAACTCGGAGGGCTCGGTGGTGTGGTAACCTCAGTGCGCATGTCTGTCAGAAAGGTTCGGTGAGAGCTTGGTATTTAAGCGGTCCGCGTGACCCACCTCCTCTTCACTCAAATTCTGCCTGGTGCGTAGCTTTGGTTCACCCTGACCAGGAGGGCTCGGTCATAGGCTAAACACAATGATTAAAACCCGAAAAGGGAATTAGCCATGTTTTCGAAAAAGAATGAAACAACAAACCCTAATGTTTTCAAAACTTGTGCAATAACTTTTTTTTCAAATTCGAGAACATTATTTTTACAACGTTTTCCTCGAAAACTTGATTGTGGAAAATTACAGAAATGCCCTTAGGGGGTAAAATTACTAAAATGCCCTCGGTTCATAAAATATCAGTTCAATGGTTTTGCTCAAAAATTTCAACTATTTTACAAATATTCAACAACTTAGCTTTGGAAATCATCAGCAAAATATTTTGGTTCTGGAAAATTACGAAAATACCCCTGTAGGAAAAAGACGAAAATACCCCTGGGTTAGAAATGGGCAGAAATGTCCGATGAGCGAATAGGTATGGAAAGTATTAAGGAATGGATGCATGAACTTCTTTGTGCGAACTAGGATAGGAAACTGAAACCTTGGTTGCTCGAAAGAATCTCTGATTAAAACACTATCCATAAAATTTCTTCGTGAATAAGAAAGTGGAACAAATGCTAACGCATAAAATTTTTCTTAAACAGATTAAAGCTCGGTAGATAGGATGAGTTCTAGAGGACGTGGACGCCGTGGACGCGGTAGGGGTAGGATGACAGTGTCTGAACCCGTCAGGTCGGGACAAGGTTCTGAAAATGAGGTACCATCAGCCACCATCACCTCCTACTTTTAGAGTGAGAGGAGCCGATCGGGCCGGAGGTGAGGCGGTATCGCAAGTCGCTTTTGCGAGTCTTGGAGATGGTGGTGAGGCTGGTGGAAATTTGGGAGCTCAAAAATGTCCTCGAGCGACTCCGATCTAACGGAGCGGAGGTATTCCGGTGTGTCGGAGTGGCACCAGTCTGCGTGAATCATCGCTAGAGTCAATCGGAAGGATCATGGATGATCTTGACTTTGACCGAGGAAGAAAAGTCGAAAGGGGCGTGTCGCTTCTAAAGGATGAAGCGTGATCGGTGGTGGCTTACGGTTCGAGACGGGCTACAGCAGATGATCCGACTTGGGAGTATTTCAAAACCACCTATCGAGAAGAAGTATGTGGGTACCACTACACCGACGCCAGCAGAGAAGGCTTTTCGGGTATTAGTGCAAGGAACTAAGTCGGTGTCGAGTATGAGGCGGAGTTTTTAAGGCGTGAGTAGGTATGCTAGAGGCATCGTGTCTCATCGAGCATGAGCGTGTGGTCCACTTTGAGGATGGACTCGAGATGATTTGAAGTTACCGATTGCCCCGCACAGTTCGTGAGTTCTCATCTCTAGTGGAAAAGGCTAAGGTAGCCGAAGGGATCAAGGAGGTCATGAGGCAAAGTTATAGTAGGAATAATCGTAAGAGAGGATTTGGGTCACCGGATCAAGTGGTAGTGTTCGTAAAAGGCTAGGCCAAGTGGGCCAAATCAGGCGGCAAGACCCACGACTACTAATCGAGGCCGACTCGGTGTAAACCACTGTGGAAAGACCCATTGGGGAGGTTGTTGGACCGGTGATAGAGGATGATTTGAGTGTGGGTCTTTGGAGCATCGTGTCGAGATTGTCCCCGAAACTAGCTAAGAATCACCGGAGGGGCGTAATCGTACTCGGGATAGAAATGTGGGACCACGGAGGGTCGTGGTAATGGCGAGAGAAACAACGGTCCTAACCGAGGTCGTGGAACTCGGGCGAGGTTCAGGCAACAACAGAGCTAGGCGGCTGGCTTAGTTTACGCAGATGAGGTGTCGCAAGGAAGGTGACGCACCGGATGTCATAACCGGTACTTTTCTAATTTTTGATATTCCTTATGTTGCATTAATTGATGTGGGTTCGACGCACTTTCGTACATTGCTAGTAGTGTGGTAGGAACTATGGACCTAAACTCAAACCGCTTCTTCTAGGAGATGACTCGTAGTTAGCCCTTTAGGTCACTCTGTAGTGGTAGACAAACTTTATAGAGACGTACCCTAGAACTCCAAGGGGTAGTATTTGTGGTCGATCTGATGGAACTACCGCTTTGGGAGTTCGATTTGATCCTTGGAATGGACTGGCTGGTTAAGTATCAGGCGAATTTGGATTGCGCGGCTAAGCGCATGGTTCTTAAGACGGCGGAAGGTGATGAAGTAGTTATGATAGGTGATAGGAGGAATTACCTATCCAATGTAGTGTCTGCCTTGAAGGCAGAAAAGATGGTCAAGAAGGGTTGTGAGGCGTTTTTGGCTCGAATCATGCTTTGGAAGCTAAGGGGTCGTGAGTTGGAAAGGTCCGAGCGGTTGGGGAATTTGGCGATGTGTTCCCGGAAAGAGCTTCCGTCCGCCTCCGGATCGGGAAGTCGAATCGAGTATAGACTTGCTACCGAACGGCACTGTGTCTATAGCACCATACCGAATGGCACCAAAGGAATTGGTGGAGCTAAAGGCTCAAATTCGGGAACTCTTGGATAGAGGGTTTATTCGACCAAGTATATCTCCGTGGGGGAGCACTGTGTTGTTTGTCAAGAAGAAGGACGGTTCTATGCGGATGTGCATCGACTACCGCCGCTAAACAAGTTAACGATCAAAAACAAGTACCCGTTGCCTCGATCGATGATTTGTTTGACCAACCGAAGGGTGCGCGTCGGTATTCTCAAAGATTGACCTTAGGTCGAGTTATCATCAATTAAGGGTGAAGGAGGTTGATGTTCACAAGACGGCATTTCGAACTCGGTATGGGCATTACGAGTTCTTAGTGATGCCATTCGGGTTGACCAATGCGCCGCGCGCATTTATGGACTTAATGAATAGGGTATTTCAACAAGATTTGGACCAATTCGTCGTGGTGTTCATAGACGACATATTGGTTTATTCAAAGACAGAGGAGGAGCATGACAAGCATTTACGGATAGTTCTGCAAGTATTGAGGAGAAGCGATTATATGCCAAATTCGGTAAGTGCAAATTTTGGTGAGGGAAGTGGCTTTCTTAGGGCACGTGGTGTCGTGAAAGGAATTAGAGTAGACCCTCGCAAGATTGAAGCGAATTGGATTGGAAGCCACCTAGGTCGGTGGGTGAAATACTGAAGTTTTTGGGTTTAGCGGGGTACTATCGGAGATTCGTGGAAGGATTCTCTCTAATAGCAGCGCCAGATTAACTAAGTTACTAAGGAAAGGTGTTCCATTTGTATGGACGGAGAAGCGACAAGGAAGCTTTGATAAGCTAAGGAAAATTTTGACTAAGCTCGGTTTTGGTACACTGAAGCAGAAAGTTATTCACGTCTATTGTGATGCATCCCACACGGGTTTGGGATGTGTGTTGATGCAGATGGGAAGGTAGTAGCCTATGCATCCCATCGATTAAGACCGCATGAGGTTAACTACCCAACGCACAACTTGGAGTTAGCGGCGATGCGTCTTTGCTCAAGATATGGAGACATTACACAGTATGGGGAGAAGTCGATAGTCTACACGGATCACAAAAGCTTGAGGTATCTTCGACTCGTAAGGATCCGAATCGGGACAGCGTCGGTGGATTGAGCTACTAAAGGACTACGATTGTTCAATCGAGTACCACCCGGTAAGGCTAACGTGGTAGCCGACGCGTTGAGCCTAAGGTTGTGACGGACTTAAGAGCAATGTTCGCTCGGTTGAGTCTATATGATGATGGGAGTCTTTTGGCGGAACTCCAAGTTAAGCCAACATGGATTGAGAGATTAAGGAAAAGCGATTAATGGATGAAGGCTTGAACGCTAAGAGGGTACAAGTTCGGGATGGTGGTTTGGAAGGGTGCGGTGCTGTCTAGTGATGGAGTGCTATGTTTTCAAGGGCGAGCGTGCATGCCGAAGGATGAAGAGTTGAGGCGAGAAAATTCTCCATGATGCACATAGCAGCCCATATGCTATGCATCCGGAGGAAGCAAGATGTATGGAGATTTGCGAAATGAGTTAGTGGCGGGGTTGAGCGTGAGATAACCGAGTTCGTAGGAAAGTGTCGACATGCCAGCGAGTTAAGGTCGAACATCGCTTACCATCGGGACTACTTCAACCGATAAAGATCCTCAATGGAAATGGGAGAGGATCACCATGGATTTCGTTAGTGGGCTACCCCTTACGCCCAACAAGAAGGATGCGCTTTGGGTAATTGTGGATCGCCTGACTAAATCAGCTCACTTCATGCCGGTGAGAATGGATTACTCACTCCAGAAGCTAGCGAAGTTGTATGTGGGTGAAATAGTGAGGTTGCATGGTGTGCCAGTATCGATTATCTCGGATAGGGATCCCGATTCACGTCGAGGTTAGAAAGCGTTACATCAAGCTTTGGGTACACGATTAGATTTCAGTACGGCTTTCCATCCACAGTCTGACGGACAATCGGAAAGGGTGATACAGATCCTAGAGGACATGTTAAGAGGATGTGTCTTGGATTTTAGTGGTAGTTGGGAGGAGTACCTGCCATTAGCGGAATTCGCTTATAACAATAGTTATCAATCGAGTATTTCGATGGCTCCATATGAAGCCCTATATGGACGAAAATGCCGTACTCCTACATGTTGGACGGAGTTGGGGAACGACAAGTTACGGGTCCGACTGGTAACAGAGGCTCAAGACAAAGTCAAAGTGATTCGGTCTCGTCTCAAGGAAGCATCAGATAGGCAGAAGTCTTATGCCGATCTCAAACGCAAGGAAATGGAGTATGCTGTGGGAGACAAGGTCTTTCTGAAAGTGTCGCCTTGGAAAAAGGTGTTGAGGTTTGGACGAAAAGGGAAGCTAAGCCCAAGGTTCATCGGACCATATACTGATTGTAAAGCGAGTAGGACCGGTAGCCTATCAGCTAGAGTTGCCGGTAGAATCGAATCGCATCCATGACGTATTTCATGTATCGATGCTGAGATGGTATCGGTCGATCCTTCGCATGCGTTGTGCTAGTAGCGAGAGATTGAGGTGAACTCGGATTTATCTTTTGAAGAAGAACCGGTTCGCATCTTAGATCGAGATGTGAAGGTTCTACGTATAAAGTCGCGCCCTTAGTGAAAGTGCTTTGGCGGAATCATGGTGTGGAAGAAGCTACGTGGGAATGAGGATGTGATACGGCAAAGAATACCCCATCTGCTTTAGCTAGGTAATTTCGAGGACTAAATTTATTTTAAGGGGGTAGAATCGTAACATCCCAAAGATGGGGCTATTTGGAATTAAATTATTTTTCTTATGTATGAACTAGCATTGTGATATTATTTATGGAATAATAGAGCTTAATTAAGGCTTTGAGTTGGCACGGTTTGGTAGAAAATTCCAGCTTTTTAACTTTAAAGGCGAGGAGCCTTAGCGGGAGGGTGTTATAAGAATAAATGTGGATAATTTGACACAAAAATCAGCTTGGAAAAGTGGCAAAAGAAGGTCACTTAAGGGCTATAGATGACGCCACAAGGGGGAACAAGGAGCTTGTGTTCGAGTCATGAAATCCCTCATTTTGCTCATTAATGGGACGGCACAAGGGGGAGTTTTCCTCGGTTTAAACTCTTTTATTAATTATCATTAAGGGATAATTTGATCACTTTAAATTGGTTTTAATTTGCTTAAATCTGGAGATAATAAGGGATATTAGTAAATGGATTATTAATTGATTATTATGGGAACAATTCAAATTGTTTTGAATGAGTTTTAAATTAGTGGCAAGGAGAAGAGATAGGTGTTTGCCGAAATTGGAACTCCTCAAGTGGAGTGGACGGCAAGTAAAGGGAGTTTAGTGCCGAATTCCCCTTAGTTCTTCTCATAATTTTCGGCTAGCCTCATTAATCCCTATTTCACCTTTTATTTTCTTTCTCTCACACTTTTGGCCGAATCTCCTACACCACCTTCAACCTATTTTCTTTCTTTTCTTTTCCTTGAAACTCTTCTCTACTCTCTCCTTTGTCGAATCCCTCTCCCACTTTCACCATCTTTTCTTCTTTTTTTTCCCACACTAGCCGAACTCTTTTTCCTCCTTTGTTAAACTTTAGCCGAATCTTAAGCAAGGGAGATCTCCTTCAATTTCTTCTTCAATCGGTCTGAGAGAGAGGTAGGTGTGCGAAACTTCATGGTTTTTCCCTCCTGTTCTTAGCCGATTTCCATTAGGGGAAGGGGTAAGTGCCGATTTCGACAATGGTTAATAAGGCTTCTAAACGTTCTTGTAAACAATTTTTCCTAGGAACCCTGGGATATTTGGAAACAGGCAATCTAAGCCCCAATCTCTAGCAATCGGTTTTGGAAGTAAAGTGGTAAGATTAATCTCTTTATTTTGACATTTGATTAAGCCAGAAGGCTTTTAGTCTTATTTACTAATCGGTGGTAATTGATTAAGCGATTCGGAAATTGAGTAATCGTGGTTAGTAAATCGAAAGAATAAAGGTAAAGATTCGGGTTCAAGCAATAGCTTAAAAGAATTATTTGGTTTGGCGAATGGCCCATATCACTAACACTATTATGGCCGAATATAGGGACAAGTAGATCTAGGGTGGCCGACATCTCTTTTCGGGATTTAGACTTCTCGTTGGCGACAGTGTGTACATACACACTTATAACCATTAATGAACCGAATTAAATACATGTTGTATGTAAATCATTTTTATGTAGATATGGATTTAGTGCCTTAATGGTACAAGCGAGGAACCCAGTAAGTCTCTCGCAAGATGAGATTGATAATAATGCTTTTGGGAAGCATGGCTTATTTGATACATGTGATAAATGTATGTTGACATAAACTCTGCTTATAAGCGCTTGATATGGATTGATGAGAGGAGGGGGCAGATTAATCGTGCCGACGGGCACCGATGTTTTGGTAACACACCGTGACTACGGTCACGAGGTTTGGTACCTCCGGAGGTTTGGTACCTCATAGCGACTCGTCCACCGTGGTTAACACCACCGTGGGTTGGCCCCACTTGAGATATGGGATCGGCCGCCGGTGATTTGGTATCACACGATGGGTTGGCCCCATCAATCGATTCGTGTCTCACGGACACCGATGTTTTGGTAACACATCGTGACTATATGTCACCAGGTGGTTTGGCACCACCGGTGGTTTGGTACCACAAATGGGTAGACAGTGGTGTTTGGTTGGCTAGGTTGGGGTACATAATATTCGGATATTAATCGTTATATGTTGTGTATGGAAATGTCTTTAAAACGGGGAAGGGTTACATCTTGAGTCTTGGTGACTCACCTTCTCCTTTACATTTTTCAGTGACACGTAGATCGCGGATGTGGGCCGGGTTGACTCGAGGTGGCCATGCGGTGGATTTAAATTAAATAAACTTTAATTTTAGTTATGATAAATTTTATTTCCGGTTTTTAGTTTATTTGGATGTAATAAGGCCTCCTGGTATTTTATTTTTTTTGTTATTTTTCATATGTCGAATAATTGTTTTAAACTATGATTATCAATATTAAATTTAAGTCACATGTTTTCCCAAATTAACACAAAAATGTTTTCATCGTGCCATCGGGCACACTCGGTATTTTATAATAACTTGGTTGAATTAATTTTAAATAAATTCTAAGTAAGGTTTAACAAAACAATCAATTGAAAAGGTTTTCAGCAACTAAGAATTTTTACTTTCCAAAAGTGTTTTCCAAAATATTTTCCACTGTAGCAACTAGATTCGGCCATAGTGTTTGGGCCGGGTTTGGGTTGTTACAGAGCAAGATTTCTGCTATTCTGGATTAGAAACCTCCGAGAAACGTATCTGAAGTCCGTAGCTTTCTGGGCCTAGCGGGTTATTACCGTCGATTTGTGAAACACTTTTCAGTGATAGCTACTCCGTTGACTAGATTACTTCAGAAAGATGTTAGATTTGAATGGTCGGATAAATGCCAGAAAAGTTTTGATCAGTTGAAAACTCTGTTAACTGAAGCTCCAGTATTAATATAGCCAGAATCGGGTAAAGAATTTGTAATATACAGTGATGCTTCGTTAAACGGTCTGGGATGTGTACTGATGCAAGAAGGCAAAGTAGTAGCTTATGCTTCGAGACAATTGAAGCCTCATGAAAAGAACTATCCGACACACAATCTTGAGCTAGTTGCGATTGTGTTTGCACTAAAGATCTGTCGCCATTATTTGTATGGTGAGAAATGTCACGTATTTTCAGATCATAAAAGTTTGAAATATCTGACGACTCAGAAAGATTTGAACCTGCGTCAAAGAAGATGGCTAGAGCTATTAAATGATTATGAACTTGTGATAGATTATCATCAGGGTAAAGCAAATGTCGTTGTTGATGCGCTGAGTAGGAAATCATTGTTTGCACTACGTGCTTTGAATGCTCAGTTAGACCTGTTTGATGATAGTTTTGTAATGGCTGAATTAAAAACAAAACCGTTATTTATACAGCAGATATGTGATGCTCAAAAGGTTGATAATGAATTGCTAATGAAACGAGCTCAGTGAGATTCGAATTCTGAATCTCAATTTCGAGTTGTTGCTGATTGCTTGAGATTCCGAGATCGTATCTGTGTTTCAAGAAATTCGAAATTGATTCAATTGATTTTGAGTGAAGCACATAATAGTCATCTATCTGTTCATCCGGGGAGTACAAAAATGTACCATGATTTGAGGCGACACTATTGGTGGTCTGGTATAAAGCGTGGTATTTCTGACTTTGTTTTAAAATGTTTAATCTGTCAGCAAGTCAAAGCTGAACATCAAGTTACGTCTGGGTTGCTACAACCGATTTTGATTCCTGAGTGCAAATGGGATAGAGTGACAATGGATTTTGTTTCTTGTTTGCCTCAGACTCAGAAAAAGAAAGATGCGATATGGGTCGTAGTTGATCGATTGACGAAATCTGCCCATTTTATTCCGGTAAGATCTGACTATTCACTTAATAGATTAGCCGAGCTTTATATTTCTGAGATTGTTAGATTGCACGGGGTGCCACTATCTATTGTGTCAGATAGAGACCCGAGGTTTACATCGAGGTTCTAGAAGAAATTGCAAGAAGCTTTAGGCACGAAACTGCATTTCAGTACAGCTTTTCATCCGCAAATAGATGGTCAATCCGAGCGGATTATTCAGATTCTTGAAGATATGTTAAGATGTTGTACACTTGAGTTTAATGGTTCGTGGGAAACGATGTTGCCATTGATTGAATTTGCATACAATAATAGTTTTCGATTGAGCATCAAAATGGCACCATATGAAGCTTTATGCGGGCGTAAATGTCGTACACCTGCATCTTGGATCGAGCTCGGTGAAAGTAAGCTACTGAGGAGTTGAATTAATAAAAGACTCGAGCAGAAAGTGAAATTGATCCGAGATTGTTTGAAAGTAGCATCTGATCGTCAGAATTCTTATGCAGACTTAAAACGAAAAGATATAGAATTTAAGATCGGCAACAAAGTATTTCTGAAAGTGTCACCATAGAAGAAAGTACTTCGTTTCGGACGTAAAGGCAAGTTGAGTCCGAGATTCATCGGGCCGTATGAAATCATTGAGCGAGTTGGACCTGTTGCATATCGATTGTTGTTGCCTCCCGAGCTAGAAAAGATACATAATGTATTTCATGTCTCGATGCTCCGTAGATATCAATCTGATCCTTCACATGTGATTGCCCCATTTGAAATTGAAATCTGATCTGATATGACATATGAAGAAGAACCGATTCAAATCTTAGCTCGTGAAGTAAAAGAGTTGAGAAATAAGAAAATTCCGTTAGTGAAAGTATTATGGAATCGACACAGAATTGAAGAGGCAACGTGGGAGCCAAAAGATTCAATGAGGCAGCAATATCCGACTTTGTTTAACGGTAAGATTTTTGGGGACGAAAATCCCTAAGAGGGGAGAATTGTAACAGTCCAGTTTGTACCCTAGTCGAAACAGTGGTTTCGGGACCACAAATCTGAGTTCGAATAATATTTTAGTATTATTTTCTGTGCCATTGATGAGTATTTAAGCATGCGTTAAATTTTTGTAAGCTAATTTGTCTGTCTGTGTGTTTAATTTGAGTAAATGATTGAATTGCATTGATTTGTAAATTAGCATGCTACATGAAAAGGTGCCTATTTGCCATGTCTTTAAAAGTATGGAGGATTTATATGGAAAATTTGCCTATTACCTAAGTTAGTGGACGGCACAAGTACTTAAATGGCCTTAATTCATTTGTTATATATGTTTTATTTTAAGGATAATTTTGTAATTAGATTAATAATATGTTTTGTAATAAAATAAACAAATGAAAGTGGATGTTCATCTTCATGTCTTACCACCGAAAATCAAAGAAAGAAAAAGAAGAAAACCTTAAGTTAGGTTCGGCCATTTCAAGCTCAAATTAAGGTGAGTTTTGACTTCGGTTTTTGATAATTTCTATGTTTTTACAATCGTTACTTTGTCTACTACAAATCCCATGTCTCAATTTTGTGTATTGATGATGGTTGTGCGATATGCCAGTGATGTTATGTTGAACTTTGTGATAATTTATGGTGTTAAATGAAAGATTTGAGCTAGATGAACATACTTTGTTCTTGAATTTTTGATGAATTTAGCTAATTAGGGCTAAATTGAGAAAATAGAAACTTGAAGGATTAAATTGCAAATTGATGGAAAATATGGGCTTGTATGAGATGTATGAATATTCGGCTAAGCATGTGTATGTAATGATTTTGTGAATTTGATGTTTTGAGAAAAATGGACTAAATTGATAAATTGTGCAAATGTGAGGGTTAATTTGCAAATAGCCCTAAATATGTGTCCTTGAATTGAATTGAAAGAGTTAGCGAATAAAAGAGTTAATTCTGAATATGTATAGATCAAGAACCGAGGAAAACGGACTTAAATCGCGGGAAAGTGAAAGTAACCGAGTAGCCATTTCTATTTCTGATAAATCGAATCCGAGGTAAGTCATATTGCAAATAATTGTAATTGTATTGAGTTGAGCATACTCATATGCCTATCGTTGATAATGAATGCTTATGAAGTGTTATGCAAATGAATTCTGAGATAAGATCAACTTAGCGACAATGTCCGAGAAGTCCCGTACGAACCTAGGAATACATAAGTATCTGTTCTATTTATCATGTAAGACCATGTCTGGGACGTTGGCGTTGATGTGAGTTTCGTGTAAGACCACGTCTGGGACGTTGGCATTGATATGATCTTTACGTGTAAGACCACGTCTGGGACGTTGGCATCGATATTATCTTTATGTGTAAGACCACGTCTGGGACGTTGGCATCGATATAAGCTTTATGTGTAAGACCACATCTGGGACGTTGGCGTCGATATGAGCTTTACGTGTAAGACCATGTCTAGGACATCAGCATCGTATCGATTCGTATAAGACCTTGTTTGGGACAGTGGCATCGATATTTGAGTACATGTAAGACCTTGTCTGGGACGTTGGCATTGTACGATCATTCTGAGTTTTCGAGTATCCTATTAGGTTCCTAACGGTTCAACTGGCAAGTCTGTGATACGAATGGTTAAGTGAATTGTATATCCGTTTCAGGTACGTTGATTTATACACTAAGTGTGTATATAAGGTAAGTACCTATGTGATCTTACTATGATGATTATGTATATTGGAATAACAATATGATATGTGAAAGTAAGCATGAATGAGCTATGTCTATATAAGACTTTTGAATTGATGAATGTGACAAATATGGCCAAGTACATGGATCAAAGCACATATGTGATAGTTTGCTAAGTCATTAAGATGTGTCAATTTACCTATGTGCATATATGCCTTCATGCTAAGTTTGTTTGTATTATGACTTACTAAGCTTTTAGAAAGCTTACTCTGTGTGCGTGTTTTCTCTGTTTTATAGGTCGTCAAAGCTACTGAAGGCTCAAGACCGTCAAGGATTGTCATCACGCTACTAAACTCATTTTGGTACACTTTGGAAATGTATATAGCTAGATATGGCATGTATAGGCTAGTATTTGATATAAATTTGTTATATGAACTTAGCCATGTGATTTGGCTAGTTATGAGTTGAGAATTTGCTTGAATGAATGTGGTATGTGAAGTATGTTTTTGGCATGGTTATTTGATACATGAAATGGTCAAGTTTTAATTAAGCAAATGAATGAATTATGCTTGTGATGAGATGAGTTTTAGTCTTGTAATTTGGACCAAATAGGCATGAGAGGTCTTGATGATTTTTGCTTGTAGGTAAGACCCATGTGGGTGGCATTTTGGCCTTGCAAATGGCCTATTTTGCCACACGGTTGTGGCACAGGGGCGTGCCTAGTGACCGTGGGGCTAAGTCAGTAGCTAGCCTAAGAGCACACGACCAAGATACACGGGCGTGTCTAGTAGCCGTGTGAAAAAGTCAGTATATGGCCTATGAGTGCACGGCCTTAGCACACGTGGGTGCTTGGTAACCGTGAAGCCAAAACAGATTCGACCACGGCCAAGGTACACGGGCGTGCTTGGTGGCCGTGGATGTAAAGTCAGATTTGACCACGGGGAGGACACACGGTGTGTCCAAAGCACCGTGGGAGGCACACGCCCGCCTTTGCCTACGGGGCGTAACCCCTGAAAATTAGAAAAGTTTTAAATTTTCGTGAAATTTTGTATGTGTTCCGGTTTAGTCCCAACCCAGTTTATAAGCATGTTTTAGGTCCCGATGACCTACTAATGGGACATTATGTTTGAGGTTGATATGAAATTGTATGACATTTCTGTAAATGTTTCCGATTTGTCTGGTAACGCCTTTAATCCTAGTCCAGCGATGGATACGAGTTAGGGGTGTTACAGGTCGTGTGGAGAAGTCAGAATACATGCTCTGCTTTAGCGCGGCCTGGACACATGGGGGTGTCTGGTAATCGTGTGAGGCACACGGCCTGATTGCACGGGCGTGTGACCTCAACAGTTTTGAAGAATATTCAAAATTTTGAAAACTTTCATTAGTGTTTAGTTTAGTCTCGACCCCTTTCTAACACATGTTTAAGTTCTCGTAGACCTAAATGAGGGTCTGCATGTTCGTATTTGAATATGTATGATTGATGATAGGCTTTTTGTCGAGAAATGGTGGTGAAATACCCCATTTTTTCGGTAATGCCTCCTAACCCTATTCCAGCGACGGTTACAGGTTAGAGGTGTTACATTTTATTGGTATCAGAGCTACGGTTTAGTCGATTCTCGGACTAACGTAGCGTGTGTGAGTCTATCTATACATGCCATATATGAAATTGCGATAGTGTGATGCATTCTGACAGATGAAAATGTGTTTTCATATAGTAATGGATCCCGATCGAGCAGTTGCTGACGACGTAGAGAGTAATGCGCCTACTCCCGCTCAAGGGACAGCACCGGCCACCCCTCGGCCGAACAAAAGTAGTGAGGGAGGAGAGGCTCAGGAAGCCTTCTTCCGTATGATGAGTGAGTAGTTTTCGGAGTTCATTTGAACGAATCCGGCTGCTCCACAACCTCCACCCCCACAAGTACCTGTTGTGCCACAAGTTGTAGATCCGATACGATTGAGTAAACCTCCTGTGGATAAGATTTGTAAGTATGGGACCGAAGAGTTCAGGGCCACAGCCGATGATGATACCGAGAGAGCTGAGTTTTGGCTCGAGAATACAATTTGGGTATTCGATGAGATGTCGTTGACTCCTGATGAATGTATAAAATGTGTTGTTTTGTTGTTGTGAGATACAGCTTATAACTGGTGGAAAACATTGATATATGTGGTTCTGAGAGAGAGAATCACCTGGAATTTCTTTCAAGTTGAGTTTAGAAAGAAGTATATCAGTCAACGATTCATTGATCAGAAATGTAAAGAGTTTCTAGAGCTGAAACATGACCGTTTGTCAGTTACTGAGTACGAGCGGGAATTTGTGAGATTGAGCCAGTATGCTCGAGAATGTGTTTCGACCGAAGCTACTATGTGTAAACGCTTCATAGAATGGCTGAATGAATATATTAAGTTGTTGGTCGGGATACTTGATATAAACGAATTTGTTGTATTAGTCGAAAGAGCATGCAAAGCTGAGGAGCTCAGTAAAGAAAAGAAGAAAGTTGATTCTGAGGCTCGTGATGAAAGAAAAAGATCGATGAGTAAGTTTTCTCAACCTTCGAAGAAGATATTTAGAGATGCAAGCAATCGATCAAATGCTTCTTTTGGACATCAGAATAGGGATCGTGCAAGACTAAGTGTAGGTACGATAACTCAAGCTCCGATGGAATCAAGTGTTGATAGTGCCAAAAGTAATAAACCTGAGTGTAGACAGTGTGGAAGACGAAATGTGGGAGAATGCTGGGGCAAGTACAATAATAGAGTTTGCTATAAATGTGGATCTCGATATCACTTTATCCGAGACTGCCCAAAGATGGTTAGGGAAGAAAATATTTAGAATGTGAGATCGAATAATGTGACTGCTAGGGGTAGACCACCCAGAAATTCTGGGAATGTAAGTGGAAGCCAGAGAGGGACCATCGATACAGCAGTGAGATCAGAGGTGAGAGCACCTGCCCGAGCTTATGCTATACGAGCACGAGAGGAAGCGTCATCTCCAGACGTTATCACTGGTACTTTTACTCTATTTGATACTGATGTGATTGCATTGATAGATCCAGGATCTACTCATTCCTATGTGTGTGTGAATCTAGTATCAAGTAAGACTCTACTGTTGAGTCTCTTCAATTAAATAATTAGTATCGAACCCTTTAGGCAAGTGTGTCTTGGTGGATAAAGTGTGTAAGAATTTCCCATTGATGTTTCGGGATATATACTTTCCGGCTAATTTGATGTTACTACCTTTTGATGAATTTGATATCATTCTGGGTATGGATTGGCTCACTTTGCATAATGCCATTGTGAATTGTAAAAGAAAGAGTATTGAATTGAGAAGTCAGAACAGTGAGATAGTTCGAATTGAATCCAGTGATATGAAAGGGCTACCAGCTGTTGTATCTGCGATGAAAGCTTTGAACTATGTGAGAAAGGGTTGCGAAGCTTATCTGGCATATGTGATTGATACAAAAGTGTCAGAAAAGAAAGTTGAATCAGTGCCTGTGGTTAGTGAGTTTCCAGATGTATTTCCTTAAGAGTTATCGGGATTACCTCCAATCAGAGAAGTTGAATTCGGTATTGAATTAGTTCCGGGAACGACCCCTATCTCGATAGCTCCATATAGAATGGCACCAACAGATTTGAAAGAGTTGAAGTCTCAGTTGCAAGAGTTGACTGATAGAGGATTCGCACGACCAAGTTTCTCGCCCTGGGGTGCTCCTGTATTATTTGTGAAAAAGAAAGACGGTACTATGAGAATGTGTATTGATTACCAACAATTGAACAAATTGATGATAAAGAACAAATATCCGTTGCCTCGTATCGATGATTTTTTGATCAGCTGAGAGGAGCTACAGTGTTTTCTAAGATAGATTTGAGATCGGGCTACTATCAGTTGAGAGTTAAAGAATCCGATGTGCTAAAAACTGCTTTCAAAATAAGGTACGGACATTACGAATTCTTAGTGATGCCTTTTGGACTAACAAATGCTCCTGCAGTGTTTATGGATCTAATGAATCGGATATTCAGACCGTATTTGGATTATTTTTTTGTGGTGTTCATTGATAATATTGTGATCTACTCATGTGATGAGACGCAACATGCCGAGCATTTGAGAATTGTGCTACAAACTCTGCGTGAGAAACAATTGTATGCTAAGTTTAGCAAATGTGAGTTTTGGTTGCGTGAAGTTGGATTTCTGGGGCATATTGTATCAGCTGCGGGAATAAGAGTTGATCCGAGTAAAATCTCTGCTATATTAGAATGGAAGCCTCCAAGAAATGTGTCTGAAGTCTGTAATTTTCTGGGACTAGCGGGATATTATAGACGGTTTGTGAAAGGCTTCTCGATGATTACGACTCCGTTGACGAAGTTGCTACAGAAAGATGTTAAAGTTGAATGGTCGGAAAAGTGTCATCAGAGTTTTGAGCAGTTGAAAGTGTTGTTGATAGAGGCACCAGTGTTAGTTCAACTAGAATCGGGTAAAGAATTCGTAGTATATAGTGATGCATCGTTGAATGGTTTGGGCTGTGTGCTGATGCAAGAAGGTAAAGTCATAGCTTATGCTTCGAGGCAGTTAAAGCCACATGAAAAGAACTATCCGACGCACGACCTTGAATTGGCCGCGATTGTATTTGCATTGAAAATTTGGCGTCATTATTTATTTGGTGAGAAATGTCATATTTTTACAGATCACAAGAGTTTGAAATATTTGATGACTCAGAAAGATTTAAATTTGCGACAGAGAAGATGGTTAGAATTGTTGAAAGACTACGAGCTTGTGATAGATTATCACCCGGGTAAAGCTAATGTTGTAGCTGATGCCTTGAGTCGAAAATCGTTATGTGCCTTGCGAGCTATGAGTACTCAGATAGATCTGTGTGATGATAGTGCAGTTATAGCTGAGTTGAAAGTAAAGCCGATGTTTGTACATCAGATTTGTGGCCCAGAAAAGTGATGTTGGAAATGATGGCTAAACGAACTCAGTGTGAATCGAATGTTGATTCAAAATTTCGAGTTGAAAGTGATGACTGTCTGAGATTTAGAGATCAGATTTGTGTTCCGAGAAATTCAGAGTTGACTCAGATGATTTTGAATGAAGCTCACAATAGTCGTTTGACTGTTCATCTGGGGAGTACGAAAATGTATAATGATTTGAAACTATTTTATTGGTGGCATGGTATGAAACGAGATATATCTGACTTTGTGTCGAAATGTTTAGTTTGTCAGCAAGTTAAAGCTGAACATCAGGTTCCATCCGATTTGTTACAACCGATTATGATTCCTGAGTGGAAATGGGAAAGAATCACGATGGACTTTGTGTCGGGATTGCCTTTATCTCTGGGAAAGAAAGATACAATCTGGGTGATAGTTGACAGATTGACGAAATCAGCTCATTTCATTCCAGTGAGAACAAATTATTCACTCGATAGATTAGCTGAATTGTATATTGTTGTGATTGTTAGATTGCACGGGGTGCCTCTATCTATTGTATCTGATAGAGATCCAAGATTTACCTCACGGTTTTGGAAGAAATTGCAAGAGGCTTTAGGTACAAAATTGCATTTCAGTACTACGTTTCATCCACAAACAGATGGACAATCCGAGCGGATAATTCAAGTTTTTGAAGATATGTTGAGATGCTATATACTTGAGTTCGAGACTATGTGGGAAAAATATTGACCATAGATTGAATTCGCGTATAACAATAGTTTTCAATCTAGCATTAAAATGGCACCATATGAGGCTCTTTATGGTAGAAAATGCCGAACCCCATTGTATTGGACTGAGCTGAGAGAATAAGATTCACGGGGTTGATTTGATAAAAGAGACTGAGTAGAAAGTGAAAGTGATTCGCGAAAGTTTGAAAGCGGCCTCAGATCGTCAGAAGTCTTATGCAGATTTGAAACGGAAGGATATTGAATTTGAGATTGGTGACAAAGTGTTTCTGAAAGTGTCTCCGTGGAAGAAAATACTTCGATTTGGCCGAAAAGGCAAGCTGAGTTCGAGGTTCATTGGGCCATATGAGATCATTGAACGAGTTGGGCCGGTTGCTTATAGATTGATGTTGCCACCTGAGTTAGAAAAGATTCATAATGTGTTTCATGTGTCGATGCTTTGACGATACCGATCTGATCCGTCTAATGTGATTGCTCCTACTGAGGTTGAAATTCAGTCAGATTTCTCGTACAGTGAAAAGCCAATTCAAATTTTGGCACGAAAGATCAAAAAGTTGAGAAACAAAAGAATATATTTAGTGAAAGTGTTATGGCACAAAAACGGAGTAGAAGAGGCTACGTGGGAGCCTGAGAACGTTATGAGAGAGCAATATCCACACCTATTCACTGGTAAGATTTTTGGGGACAAAAATCCCTAAGGGGGAAGAGTTGTAACAGCCCGGTTTAGACCCTAGTTAGAACAGTGGTTTCGAGACCATAAATCTGAGGTTGGAATAATATTTTAATGTTATTTCTGGTGTTGATTATATGTGATAAAGCATGTGAGAAAATTCTGTGTGGTAATTTTATCGACTGTGTGCCGAATTAAGAAAAAAGGACTTAATCGCATAAAGTGTGAAATGCTGTGTGCTAATTGTTATATGCTTAATTGTTGTTGACTTTATAAATTGGAGGATTTATGTTGAAATTTAGCCATTTTATAAGATAATGGGCGGCAAGGCTATCAAATGTATAAGAGTTATAAGTTATTTGAATGGTTAAAATATATAAAATAATAATATATGATAATATAATGAAACAAAACAAGAGTGAGAAGCCATATTCACTATTTTTGGCCGAAAATACAAAAAGAAGAAGAAAAGAAAAGGAAGATAGGTTTCGACTAGCTTTTAATTCAAATTCAAGGTATGTTTTTAATCGATTTTTGATAATTTCTACGTTTTCGTGATTGTTGCTTCGTGCTCTAGCTAACCCATGTCTTAGTTTTGTGAATTGATGGTGATTTTGAGATATGCCATTGATGAATGCTTGAGCTATGTGTTAGTTGATGGTGGAAAATGAAAGATATGTGTTTAATGAACATGTGCTGTTCTTGAATTTTTGATGAATTTAGCTAATTAGGGCTAAATTGTGGAAAATAGCATTTTGAGGGGATAAATTGAGAAATAAATGAAATGTATGGATTTATATGAGCATAGTATATATTCGGCTAAACATGGGTACAAGCAAATTGTGTGTATTTGATGAATTTATGAATTAGGGACTAAAGTGTCGAAATGTGAAAATGTGAGGGCTATTTTGTAAAATGCCCTAAATAAGTGTGTGTGGACTAAATTGAATAAATTGTGATTGAATGGATTGAATTTGAATGTATATAGACCAAGAGAGAAGAGGTTCAGATCGAGATCGAGGCAAAGATAAAATGCTCGATTAATCGACCGTTTCGGTAATTCAACGTCCGAGGTAAGTTCGGATATAGTACAAGTTGTTAATTTATGTTCTATGTGATGTGAATTGAATGAATATCTATATAATTATGAGATTAGAAATGCTATGTGCTGAATTGAATTAGAAGGCACTAAGTGTGCGAAATTAGAAACGGGATAGAAATGATTGGCACTATGTGTGCGAGATGATAGAAGCTTCTGCTTATTGAATTGGCACTGTGTGTGCGATACCGACATAAGCTCGGTTTAACGTATTGGCACTAAGTGTGTGATGGCAACTACGTTTTGTTTACAAATTGGCACTAAGTGTGCGAACAAAGCAAGAGAATAGCAAATGTTGATCGAAATGTAAAATCGAGCAGTTGAGTAGCATGATTGGTGACTAACTATGTGTTGGCAAAGGTATGTATAATACCTATGTGGTTGATGAAATTGGAAGTAGATGAATGAAATGCTATGTGAGTATTGGATATGGTTGGATTTGTGTGACATTGGAAAATTATCTATGTGATGGTTTAATGTGTACATTGATTTAATTTAATGAGCGAATTGTATTGTATCTCGAACTTACTAAGCTTTGAAAGCTTACTGTGTGATGTGTTTCTCTGTTTCGCAGTGTCTGTAACAGTCCGGTTTATACCCTATTCGTAACAGTGGTTTCGGGACCACAAATCTGAGTCTGTATAATATTTTAATATTATTTTTTGTGACGTTGATAAGTGACTAAGCATGTGTTAAATTTCCGTAAGTTAATTTGTCCATCTGTGTGTTTAATTGACAAATAGGATGAAATTGCATTGAATGTGAAATTTGCTTGCTATTTGCTAAAGTACTAATGTGTTGTGGCTTTGTTAAGGTGGAGTCCTTATGTTGTTATTATGCCAACTTATAGTTAGTGGATGAATGAAAGACAATCATGCCCTTATTACATGTTTGTTTTATTTGTTTAATGAAAGGCTAAATATGTAAATGAATTATTATGTATGTTATATTGGATAAAACATAACAAAATGGCCATTTTTAGTTCATCTTTTGACCGAAATAAGAAAAAGAGAAAGCAAGGGTTGAGTTTTACATATTCGGCCATTTGAGAGCCAAATTAGAGGTATGTTTTCGGTTGGTTTTTGATAATTTCCACGTTTTTGTAATCGTTGTTTTGAGAGCTACAAAACCCATGTATTAATTTCATGAATTGATGATGTTTGTGTAAAATGCCATTGATGCTATGTTGAGCTTTGTGATGTTTTGTGGTGTTAAATGATAGATATGTATTTGATGAACATACTTTGTTCTTGAATTTTGGATGAATTTAGTTAATTAGGGCTATATTAAGAAAATATTATTTTGGAGGACTAAATTGTCAATTTGATGAAAAGTATGGGCTTGTATGATGTATATATATATTCGGCTAAGCTTGGTTGTGTATTGATTTTGTGAATTTGATGTTTTGAGAAAAATGGACTAAATTGATAAATTATGAAAATATGAAGGCTAATTTGCAAATTGCCCGAAATAAGTACTTTTGGGTTGAATTGAATGTGTTATTAAATAAAAGGGTTAAATTCTGAATATGATTAGATCAAGAGCCGAGGAAAACGGACTTAGATCGCGGGAAAGCGAAAATAACCGAGTAGCCGTATCCATTCCGATAAACTGAATCCGAGGTAAGTCATATTGCAAATAAATGTTATTGTATTGAATTGAGTTTATTTCCATGACTATAAATGATAATGAATGCTTATGAGATGCTATGTATATGAATTTTGGGATAAGGTCGATATAGTGATAAGTCTGAGAAATCCCGTACGAACTTAGGAATACAAAGGTATCTATTCTGTGTTATCGAGTAAGACCCTGTCTGGGACAGTGGCATCAATATCTGAATACGAGTAAGACCTTATGCAGGGCAAAGGCATCAATATCACGAATACGAGTAAGACCACATGCAGACAAAGTGGCATCAATATCCGAATCTGAGTAAGACCCTATCCGGGGACAAAGGCATTAATATCTGAATACGAGTAAGACCACATGCAGGGACAAAGGCCTAAATGAAGATATCCAATTGCTAATTGGTACTTTGGAGATACAAGAGTTTGTAGTGTTAGTTGACCGAGCATGCAAAGCTGAGTCTGAAGCCAGAGATATGAAAAAGAGATTTATGAGCAAATCATTTCAGTCTGCCTCGAAGAAATTCCGAGATGAACATAGCCGTTCAAAGGCTAATGTGAGGCATTCGAGTAGAGATCGAGCTAGATCACAGTTAAGCTCCAAAGCTCCAACAACTTCAATGACTAGTATTGGAAATGTCAGATTCAAGCGACCTGAATGTAAACATTATGGAAAAAGGCATCTGAGAATTTTTAGATTAAATGATCGAGCATGTTTCAGATGTGGATCATTAGACCATTTCATCCGAGATCGCCAGTAGTCTGCATTGAACAAGAGATTGTTCTGAACCCGAGATCTAAGAATGTTTCAGCGAGAGGTAGATCTCCTCAAAATGCAAGAAACGTCAGTAGTAGTCAGAGAACTACTAGAGATACTGTTGCGAGATCAGAAGCTAGAGCGCTTGCCAGAGCGTATACTATCCGAGCTCGGGAGGAAGCTTCATCTCCAAATGTTATAGTGGGTACTTTTACACTTTATGATACTTTTGTGATTGCTTTGATAGACCCTGGTTCTACTCATTTCTATATATGCATGAACTTAGTATTCAGTAAGACTTTGCCTGTAAAGTCTACCGAGTTTGCTAGAAAAGTATCGAACCCCTTAGGTAAAAGTGTTCTTGTTGACAAAGTATGTAAGAACTATCCGTTAATGTTTCGAGATATCTGTTTCCCTGCTGATCTGATGCTTTTGCCATTTGATAAGTTCGATATTATTCTGGGTATGATTGGTTATTTTTTTTTGCATGATGCTATGGTGAACTGTAAAAGAAAGACTATTGATTTGAGATGTTCGAATAATGAAATTTTGCAGATTGAGTCTAATGATATGAATGGATTGTCTGCTGTGATATCAGTTTTGAAAGCTCAAAGTTATGTGAAAAAGGGTTATGAGGCATATTTTGCTTCTGTGATTGATTCGAAAGTGCCTGAAAAGAAAATAGAATCGGTGCTGTTGTGCCGTGAATATTCGATGTGTTTCAAGAATTGCTGGGTTTACCTCTGATACGTGAAGTTGAATTTGGTATTGAGTTGTTTCCTGGTACGACCCCTATTTCGATAACTCCGTATAGAATGGCAACAATGGAATTAAAAGAGGTAAAAGTCACAGTTGCAAGAATTAACCGACAGATGGTTCACAAGACCGAGTTTTTCACCTTGGGGTGCTCTGTTCTATTTTTGAAAAAGAAAGATTTGAACTGCGTCAAAGAAGATGGTTGGAATCGTTAAAAGATTATGAGCTTGTGATAGATTATCATCCGGTAAAGCGAAACGTTGTTGCCGATCGCGCTGAGTCGAAAATCATTGTTTGCGCTACATGCTCGAATGTCCAGATTAGATTTGACCGATAACGATTCTGTAATAGTTGAATTAAAAGCAAAGCCGTTGTTCTTACAACGGATATGTGATGCTCGTGAATCTGATAATGAATTGCTAGCGAGATGAGCTCAGTGTGAAGTGAATTCTGAATCTGAATTTCAAATTGTTGATGATTGTTTGAGATTCCGGGATCGTATCTGTGTTCCGAGAAATCCAGAGTTGATTCAGTTGATTTTGAATGAAGCACATGATAATCGTCTATCTGTTCATCCGGGAAATACTAAAATGTATCATTATCTGAAGCAACACTATTGGTGGTCTGGTATGAAACGATACATTTCTAACTTTGTTTCGAAATGCTTAATCACCGACAAGTGAAAAGTTTGAACATCAGGTTCCGTCTGGTTTGCTACAACCAATTCTGATTCCCAAATGGAAATGGGATAGAGTAACGATGGACTTTGTTTCTGGTTTGCCTCAGACTCCGAGAAAGAAGGATGCGATTTGGGTCGTAGTTGACCGATTGACGAAATCTACCCATTTTGTTCCGATAAGGTCTGATTATTCACTTGATAGATTAGCCGAGCTTTATATTTCAGAAATTGTGAGATTGCACGGGGTGCCACTATCCATTGCGTCAGATAGAGATCCGAGGTTTACATTGAGATTCTGGAAGAAATCGCAAGAAGCTTTAGGCACAAATCGCATTTCAAGATGACTTTTCATCCGCAAATAGATGGTCAATCCGAAAGCGGATCATTAAGATTCTCAAGACATGTTGAAATGTTGCATTCTTGAATTTAATAGTTCGTGGGAACAGTATTTGCCGTTGATTGAATTTGCGTATAATAATAGTTTTCAGTCAAGCATTAAAATGGCACCTTATGAAGCTTTATATGGACGTAAATGTCGTACACCTCTGTATTAGACCGAACTCAGTGAGAATAAGTTACACGGGGTTGATTTGATAAAAGATTCAGAACAGAAAGTGAAACTGATCCGAGATAGTTTGAAAGTAGCATCTGATCGACAGAAGTCTTATGCGAACTTGAAACGTAAAGATTTAGAATTTGAGATCGGCGACAAAGTATTTCTGAAAGTGTCTATAGGGACGTGTGCATCAATATCTGAATACGAGTAAGACCCTGTCTGGGACAGTGGCATCAATATCTGAATACGAGTAAGACCCTGTCTGGGACAGTAGCTTCAATATTTGATTACTTTTAAGACCACGTCTGGGACGTTGGAATTGTATTATTATTCCGGGCACTTTACCTATTCTATTAGATTACAAACAGTACAATGGTCTAGCTCAAGAAGCAAGGAATATGTAAATTTGTATATTTGTTTCAGGTATGTTTGATAAGTACACTATGTGTGTATAAGAAGGTAAGTAATTCCTTAAACTTACCTAGATGAATTATGTATTTGAATATGGTAATAAAAGTGTGTTATATGGGTAGAAAAGCTATGATCTAATAAAGTGTGTACTAATATATAGGTTTGAAGAATGAAAGGCCTAAGTTAATGAACTAAGAAGAATTATGATGGTGAAATTGAGCCATTAGTGAATTTAGATTGATTATATGTTTTGAGTGTTTATATGCTAAGTTTATTGGTATTATGACTTACTAAGCTTTTGGAAAGCTTACTTTGTGTGTGTTTTCTCTGTTTTATAGGTCGTAATAGCTACTGAAGGCTCGGAACCGTTGTGGATCGTCATCACACTATTAAACTTATTTTGGTACACTTTGAAAATGTATATGGCTAAATATGGCATGTATAGGCTAGTCATTGGTATGAATTGTTATGTGAACTTAGCCATGTGATTTGGCTAGTTATTGTTTGGTAATATGCTTAAAGGAATGGGATATGTAAAGTTGTTCTGGTAAGATTAGTTGATATATGAAATGGTTATGATATGGTAAGTATATAGATGAATGGTGTTTGGGCATAATTGTGATTTGGTCATGCAAATTGGTATGTTTGGAATTGGTTTTGAATGTAAAGATAGAATGGATATTGAATGTATTATTGTGTGATTTCCTTAGTTGTCAAATATGCATGATTTGGGATGGCTATTTGGTATATTTTGGTGGTTATATGTGAATGAAATGGGATGATATATGTTGCTTGCAGGTTTGACCCTTATGGGTGGCATTTTGGCCTTGTAAATGGCCTATAATGTTACACTTGCCAGTACACAGGCGTGCCTAAAGACCGTGGGTGAATTGGTAGAATGTAGCTTAGTAGCACACGACCTCGACACGGGGGTGTCAGCTAGCAGTGGTGTGCAAGTCAGTAGCTAGCTAAGAGCACACGGCCTTGGCACACGGGCGTGCCTAGTGTCCGTGTTGATATAGTCAGTATATAGACACGGATAGACACACGGGGGTGTCTAGAAGCCGTGGAGGGCACACGGTCTCCTCCCACGGGCGTGTCTCCCCTGTATTTTAGAAAAGTTTAAATTTTTCCATGAGATTCTGTATGTGTTCCGATTTAGTCTCGACCCTATTTCTGAGCATACTTAAGGTTTCAATGACCTACTTAAGGGACACTATGATTGTAATTGATGTATGATATTATGAAATTGTCTGTTAAAGTTTCCGATCTATCCGGTAACGCCTTTATCCCCAGTCCGATGTTGGATACGGGTTAGGGGTGTTACATTTGGTTGGTATCAGAGCTACGGTTTAGCCGATTCTCGGACTAACGTAGCATGTCAGAGTCTAGCTATACATGCCATATTTTTGAATTGTGATAGTGTGATGAATCTTGACTTATAAAATGTGATTTCTGTATAGTAATGGATCCCGAAAGAGCTGTAGCTGACGACGTAGAAAGTAATGTGCCTGCTCCCGCGAAAGGGACAGTGCCCTCTTATCCGAAACCGGTTACTAGCGGTTAGGAGGGAGAAGCTAAACAGGATTTCTTCCAGATGATGAGTGAATGGTTCACTCAATTCGTAAAGTATAACCCGACTGTTTCACAACCCCTGCCCCCGGTTAATCCCCCTCAAACCTCGCTTATGCCTCCGGTGATGGGTATAAATCATTGAATAAGCCTCCAGTGAGACAAGATCCGCAAGTATGGGGTGAGGAGTTCCGGCTACTAATGATGATGATGATTTGAGAAAGCCGAGTTTTGGTTAGAAAACACTATCCGAGTATTTGATGAGATGTCACTGACTCCTGAAGAATGTATAAAGTGTGTTATTTCTTTGTTACGAGATGCAGCCTATCGGTGGTGGAAAACTTTGATTTCGGTTATTCCTAAAGAACGGATCACATGGGATTTCTTTCAGTCTGAGTTCAAAAAGAAATACATTATTCAGAGATTCATTGATCAGAAACGAAAAGAATTTTTGGAATTGAAACAAGGTCACATGTTCATTCATCGAGTACAAACGAGAGTTTGTAAGATTAAGTCAGTATGCTCGGGAATACGTTTCGACAGAAATGATAATGTGTAAAAGATTCAAAGATGGCCTAAATGAAGATATCCAATTGCTAATTGGTACTTTGGAGATACAAGAGTTTGTAGTGTTAGTTGACCGAGCATGCAAAGTTGAGTCTGAAGCCAGAGATATGAAAAAGAGATTTATGAGCAAATCATTTCGATGCGCCTCGAGAAATTCCGAGATGAACATAGCCGTTCAAAGGCTAATGTGAGGCATTCGAGTAGAGATCGAGCTAGATCACAGTTAAGCTCCAAAGCTCCAACAACTTCAATGACTAGTATTGGAAATGTCAGATTCAAGCGACCTGAATGTAAACATTATGGAAAAAGGCATCTGAGAATTTTTAGATTAAATGACCGAGCATGTTTCAGATGTGGATCATTAGACCATTTCATCCGAGACTGCCCAGAGTCTGTTGAACAAGAGATTGTTCTGAACCCGAGATCTAAGAATGTTTCAGCGAGAGGTAGATCTCCTCAAAATGCAAGAAACGCCGTGTAGTAGTCGAGAACTACTAGAGATACTGCTGCGCGAGATCGTAAGCTAGAGCGCTTGCCAGAGCGTATACTATCCGAGCTCGGGAGGAAGCTTCATCTCCAAATGTTATAGTGGGTACTTTTACACTTTATGATACTTTTGTGATTGCTTTGATAGACCCTGGTTCTACTCATTTCTATATATGCATGAACTTAGTATTCAGTAAGACTTTGCCTGTAAAGTCTACCGAGTTTGCTAGAAAAGTATCGAACCCCTTAGGTAAAAGTGTTCTTGTTGACAAAGTATGTAAGAACTATCCGTTAATGTTTCGAGATATCTGCTTCCTCACGATCCGATGCTTTTGCCATTTGATAAGTTCGATATTATTCTGGGTATGATTGGTTATTTTTTTTTGCATGATGCTATGGTGAACTGTAAAAGAAAGACTATTGATTTGAGATGTTCGAATAATGAAATTTTGCAGATTGAGTCTAATGATATGAATGGATTGTCTGGCTTGTGATATCGCTTTGAAAGCTCAAAGTTATGTGAAAAAGGGTTATGAGGCATATTTTGCTTCTGTGATTGATTCGAAAGTGCCTGAAAAGAAAATAGAATCGGTGCCTGTTGTCTGTGAATATTCTGATGTGTTTCCTGAAGAATTGCTGGGTTTACCTCTGATACGTGAAGTTGAATTTGGTATTGAGTTGTTTCCTGGTACGACCCCTATTTCGATAACTCCGTATAGAATGGCAACAATGGAATTAAAAGAGGTAAAAGTCACAGTTGCAAGAATTAACCGACAGATGGTTCACAAGACCGAGTTTTTCACCTTGGGGTGCTCCTGTTCTATTTTTGAAAAAGAAAGATTTGAACCTGCGTCAAAGAAGATGGTTGGAACTGTTAAAAGATTATGAGCTTGTGATAGATTATCATCCGGGTAAAGCGAACGTTGTTGCTGATGCGTTGAGTCGAAAATCATTGTTTGCGCTACATGCTCTGAATGTCCAGTTAGATTTGACTGATAACAGTTCTGTAATAGTTGAATTAAAAGCAAAGCCGTTGTTCTTACAACAGATATGTGATGCTCAGGAATCTGATAATGAATTGCTAGCGAGACGAGCTCAGTGTGAAGTGAATTCCGAATCTGAATTTCAAATTGTTGATGATTGTTTGAGATTCCGAGATCGTATCTGTGTTCCGAGAAATCCAGAGTTGATTCAGTTGATTTTGAATGAAGCACATGATAATCGTCTATCTGTTCATCCGGGAAATACTAAAATGTATCATTATCTGAAGCAACACTATTGGTGGTCTGGTATGAAACGATACATTTCTAACTTTGTTTCGAAATGCTTAATCTGTCAGCAAGTGAAAGCTGAACATCAGGTTCCGTCTGGTTTGCTACAACCAATTCTGATTCCCAAATGGAAATGGGATAGAGTAACGATGGACTTTGTTTCTGGTTTGCCTCAGACTCCGAGAAAGAAGGATGCGATTTGGGTCGTAGTTGACCGATTGACGAAATCTGCCCATTTTGTTCCGATAAGGTCTGATTATTCACTTGATAGATTAGCCGAGCTTTATATTTCAGAAATTGTGAGATTGCACGGGGTGCCACTATCCATTGCGTCAGATAGAGATCCGAGGTTTACATTGAGATTCTGGAAGAAACTGCAAGAAGCTTTAGGCACGAAACTGCATTTCAGTACAGCTTTTCATCCGCAAATAGATGGTCAATCCGAGCGGATCATTAAGATTCTCGAAGACATGTTGAAATGTTGCATTCTTGAATTTAATAGTTCGTGGGAACAGTATTTGCCGTTGATTGAATTTGCGTATAATAATAGTTTTCAGTCAAGCATTAAAATGGCACCTTATGAAGCTTTATATGGACGTAAATGTCGTACACCTCTGTATTAGACCGAACTCAGTGAGAATAAGTTACACGGGGTTGATTTGATAAAAGATTCAGAACAGAAAGTGAAACTGATCCGAGATAGTTTGAAAGTAGCATCTGATCGACAGAAGTCTTATGCGAACTTGAAACGTAAAGATTTAGAATTTGAGATCGGCGACAAAGTATTTCTGAAAGTGTCTATAGGGACGTGTGCATCAATATCTGAATACGAGTAAGACCCTGTCTGGGACAGTGGCATCAATATCTGAATACGAGTAAGACCCTGTCTGGGACAGTAGCTTCAATATTTGATTACTTTTAAGACCACGTCTCGGGACGTTGGAATTGTATTATTATTCCGGCACTTTACCTATTCTATTAGATTACAAACAGTACAATGGTCTAGCTCAAGAAGCAAGGAATATGTAAATTTGTATATTTGTTTCAGGTATGTTTGATAAGTACACTATGTGTGTATAAGAAGGTAAGTAATTCCTTAAACTTACCTAGATGAATTATGTATTTGAATATGGTAATAAAAGTGTGTTATATGGGTAGAAAAGCTATGATCTAATAAAGTGTGTACTAATATACAGGTTTGAAGAATGAAAGGCCTAAGTTAATGAACTAAGAAGAATTATGATGGTGAAATTGAGCCATTAGTGAATTTAGATTGATTATATGTTTTGAGTGTTTATATGCTAAGTTTATTGGTATTATGACTTACTAAGCTTTTGGAAAGCTTACTTTGTGTGTGTTTTCTCTGCTTTATAGGTCGTAATAGCTACTGAAGGCTCTCTGAACCATTGTGGATCGTCATCACACTATTAAACTTATTTTGGTACACTTTGAAAATGTATATGGCTAAATATGGCATGTATAGGCTAGTCATTGGTATGAATTGTTATGTGAACTTAGCCATGTGATTTGGCTAGTTATTGTTTGCAATATGCTTAAAGGAATGGGATATGTAAAGTTGTTCTGGTAAGATTAGTTGATATATGAAATGGTTATGATATGGTAAGTATATAGATGAATGGTGTTTGGGCATAATTGTGATTTGGTCATGCAAATTGGTATGTTTGGAATTGGTTTTGAATGTAAAGATAGAATGGATATTGAATGTATTATTGTGTGATTTCCTTAGTTGTCAAATATGCATGATTTGGGATGGCTATTTGGTATATTTTGGTGGTTATATGTGAATGAAATGGGATGATATATGTTGCTTGCAGGTTTGACCCTTATGGGTGGCATTTTGGCCTTGTAAATGGCCTATAATGTTACACGGTTGTGGCACACGGGCGTGCCTAAAGACCGTGGGTGAATTGGCAGAATGTAGCTTAGTAGCACACGACCTCGACACGGGGTGTCACCTAGCGATGGTGTGCAAGTCGGTAGCTAGCTAAGAGCACACGCCTTGGCACACGGGCGTGCCTAGTGTCCGTGTTGATATAGTCGAGATATAGACACGGATAGACACACGGGGTGTCTAGAAGCCGTGGAGGGCACACGCCTCTCCCACCCGGCGTGTCTCCGGCAAAGCGAAACGTTGTTGCCGATGCGCTGAGTCGAAAATCATTGTTTGCGCTACATGCTCAATGTCCAGATTAGATTTGACCGATAACGCTTCGTAATAGTTGAATTAAAAGCAAAGCCGTTGTTCTTACAACGTATATGTGATGCTCGTGAATCGATAATGAATTGCTAGCGAGACGAGCTCGGTGTGAAGTGAATTCGAATCAAATTTCAAATTGTTGATGATTGTTTGAGATTCCGAGATCGATCTCGTGTTCCGAGAAATCCGAGTTGATTCATTGATTTTGAATGAAGCACATGATAATCGCCTATCTGCTCATCCGGAAATACTAAAATGTATCATTATCCGAAGCAACACTATTGGTGGTCCGGTATGAAACGATACATTTCTAACTTTGTTTCAAATGCTTAATCACCGCCAAGTGAAAGCTGAACATCGTTTCCGTCCTCGGTTTGCTACAACCAATTCTGATTCCCAAATGGAAATGGGATAGAGTAACGATGGACTTTGTTTCTGGTTTGCCTCAGACTCCGAGAAAGAAGGATGCGATTTGGGTCGTAGTTGACCGATTGACGAAATCTACCCATTTTGTTCCGGTAAGGTCTGATTATTCACTTGATAGATTAGCCGAGCTTTATATTTCAAAAATTGTGAGATTGCACGGGGTGCCACTATCCATTGTGTCAGATAGAGATTCGAGGTTTACATTGAGATTCTGGAAGAAACTGCAAGAAGCTTTAGGCACGAAACTGCATTTCAGTACAGCTTTTCATCCGCAAACAGATGGTCAATCCGAGCGGATCATTAAGATTCTCGAAGACATGTTGAGATGTTGCATTCTTGAATTTAATAGTTCGTGGGAACAGTATTTGCCGTTGATTAAATTTGCGTATAATAATAATTTTCAGTCAAGCATTAAAATGGCACCTTATGAAGCTTTATACGGACGTAAATGTCGTACACCTCTGTATTAGACCGAACTCAGTGAGAATAAGTTACACGGGGTTGATTTGATAAAAGATTCAGAACAGAAAGTGAAACTGATCCGAGATAGTTTGAAAGTAGCATCTGATCGACAGAAGTCTTATGCGAACTTGAAACGTAAAGATATAGAATTTGAGATCGACGACAAAGTATTTCTGAAAGTGTCTCCGTGGAAGAAAGTGCTTCGATTCGAACGGAAAGGCAAATTAAGTCCGAGATTCATCGAACCGTATGAGATCATTGAGTGTGTCGGGCCTGTTGCATATATATTAAGGTTGTCATCTGAATTAGAAAAGATTCACGATGTATTTCATGTTTCAATGCTCCGTAGATATCGATCTGTATTCTTGCTTGTGAAGTGAAAGAGCTAAGAAATAAGAAGATTCCATTAGTGAAAGTGTTGTGGAATCGACACGGAATTGAAGAGGCAACGTGGGAGCCCAAAGATTCAATGAGATAACAATATCCGATTCTGTTTAACGGTAAGATTTTCGGGGACGAAAATCCCTAAGGGGGGAGAATTTTAACAGTCCGATTTATACCCTAGTCGGAACAGTGGTTTTGGGACCACAAATCCGAGTCTGTATAATATTTTAATATTATTTTTTATGCCGTTGATAAGTGACTAAGCATGTGTTAAATTTCCGTAAGTTAATTTGTCCGTCTGTGTGTTTAATTGACAAATAGGATGAAATTGCATTGAATGTGAAATTTGCTTGCTATTTGCTAAAGTACTAATGTGTTGTGGCTTTGTTAAGGTGGAGTCCTTATGTTGTTATTATGCCAACTTATAGTTAGTGGATGAATGAAAGACAATCATGCCCTTATTACATGTTTGTTTTATTTGTTTAATGAAAGGCTAAATATGTAAATGAATTATTATGTATGTTATATTGGATAAAACATAACAAAATGGCCATTTTTAGTTCATCTTTTGACCGAAATAAGAAAAAGAGAAAGCAAGGGTTGAGTTTTACATATTCGGCCATTTGCGAGCCAAATTAGAGGTATGTTTTCGGTTGGTTTTCGATAATTTCTACGTTTTTGTAATCGTTGTTTTGAGAGCTACAAAACCCATGTATTAATTTCATGAATTGATGATGTTTGTGTAAAATGCCACTGTGCTATGTTGAGCTTTGTGATGTTTTGTGGTTTTAAATGATAGATATGTATTTGATGAACAGACTTTGTTCTTGAATTTTTGATGAATTTAGTTAATTAGGGCTATATTAAGAAAATATTATTTTGGAGGACTAAATTATCAATTTGATGAAAAGTATGGGCTTGTATGATGTATATATATATTCGGCTAAGCTTGGTTGTGTACTGATTTTGTGAATTTGATGTTTTGAGAAAAATGGACTAAATTGATAAATTATGCAAATATGAGGGCTAATTTGCAAATTGCCCGAAATAAGTATTTTTGGGTTGAATTGAATGTGTTATTAAATAAAAAGGGTTAAATTCTGAATATGATTAGATCAAGAGCCGAGGAAAACGGACTTAGATCGTGGGAAAGCGAAAATAACCGAGTAGCCGTATCCATTCCGATAAACCGAATCCGAGGTAAGTCATATTGAAAATAAATGTTATTGTATTGAATTGAGTTTATTTCCATGACTATAAATGATAATGAATGCTTATGAGATGCTATGTATATGAATTTTGGGATAAGGTCGATATAGTGATAAGTCTGAGAAATCCCGTACGAACTTAGGAATAAAAAGGTATCTATTCTGTGTTATCGAGTAAGACCCTGTCTTGGACAGTGGCATCAATATCTGAATACGAGTAAGACCGTTCGGGGACAAAGGGCATCAATATCCGAATAGGAGTAAGACCGTCTGGGACAAAGGCATCAATATCTCAATACGAGTAAGACCTGTCTGCGGGACAAAGGGGCATCAATATCTCAATACGAGTAAGACCGTCTGCGGGACAAAGGCATCAATATCTCAATACGAGTAAGACCCTATTCGGGACAAAGGGCATCAATATCTCAATACGAGTAAGACCACATCGGGGACAAAGAGCTTCAATATTTGATTACTTTTAAGACCACGTCTGGGACGTTGGCATTGTATTATTATTCCGGGCACTTTAACTATTCTATTAGATTACAAACGGTACAATGGTCTAGTTCGAGAAGCAAGGAATATGTAAATTTGTATATTTGTTTCAGGTATGTTTGATAAGTACACTATGTGTGTATAAGAAGGTAAGTAATTCCTTAAACTTACCTAGATGAATTATGTATTTGAATATGGGAATAAAAGTGTGTTATATGGGTAGAAAAGCTATGATCTAATAAAGTGTGTACTAATATACAGGTTTGAAGAATGAAAGGCCTAAGTGAATGAACTAAGAAGAATTATGATGGTGAAATTGAGCCATTAGTGAATTTAGATTGATTATATGTTTTGAGTGTTTATATGCTAAGTTTATTGGTATTATGACTTACTAAGCTTTTGGAAAGCTTACTTTGTGTGCGTTTCTCTGCTTTATAGGTCGTAATAGCTACTCAAGGCTCGGGACCGTTGTGGATCGTCATCACACTATTAAACTTATTTTGGTACACTTTGAAAATGTATATGGCTAGATATGGCATGTATAGGCTAGTCATTGGTATGAATTGTTATGTGAACTTAGCCATGTGATTTGGCTAGTTATGTTTTTGTATTATGCTTAAAGGAATGTGATATGTGAAGTTGTTTTGGTAAGATTAGTTGATATATGAAATGGTTATGATATGGTAAGTATATAGATGAATGGTGTTTGGGCATAATTGTGATTTGGTCATGCAAATTGGTATGTTTGGAATTGGTTTTGAATGTAAAGATAGAATGGATATTGAATGTATTATTGTGTGATTTCCTTAGTTGTCAAATATGCATGATTTGGGATGGCTATTTGGTATATTTTGGTGGTTATATGTGAATGAAATGGGATGATATATGTTGCTTGTAGGTTTGACCCTTATGGGTGGCATTTTGGCCTTGTAAATGGCCTATAATGTTACACGGTTGTGGCACACGCAAGCGTGCCTAAAGACCGTGGGTGAATTGGCGTAATGTAGCTTAGTAGCACACGGCCTCGACACGGGGTGTCGGCTAGCCGTGGTGTGCAAGTCGTCGAGCTAAGAAGAGCACACGGCCATAGCACACGGGCGTGCTTGGTGGCCGTGGTGGGGAAGTCAGTATATGGCCGAGTAGCACACGGCCATGGCACACGGGCGTGCCTAGTGTCCGTGTTGATATAGTCAGTATATAGACACGGATGGACATACGTGGGTGTCTAGAAGCCGTGGAGGGCACACAGTCTCCTCCAACGGGCGTGTCTCCCCTGTATTTTAGAAAAGTTTAAATTTTTCCATGAGATTTTTTATGTGTTCCAGTTTAGTCCCGACCCTATTTCCGAGCATACTTAAGGTTTCAATGACCTACTTAAGGGACACTATGATTGTAATTGATGTATGATCTTATCAAATTGTCTGTTAAAGTTTCCGATCCGTCCGGTAATGCCTTTATCCCCAGTCCGACGTCGGATATGGGTTAGGGGTGTTACAGTGTCAGTAAAGTTAGCTCGGATCTGGGAATCGTCAGCATCTCTATCACACTATCGGCAATCTATTTTGATACTTATGGAAAGATGTATATAGTTGAAATATGGCATGTATAGGCTAGTTGTTTTGAACATATTTGAGATGTGTAAATAGCCATGAGATGTGGCTAGATATATGTGGCTATAAGCATGAATGGATTTGGTATATAATGCATATTTTGGTTTGACTTGTTGGTAATGAAAATGTTTTATGAATGATAATCTTAGTGATGGATTGATGTTAATATGATTTAGTAATATTGAGGATGAATCATGTTTGGTAATGTATGTGTTCTAGTTGTGCAATTTGGTTGATAAACTAACATGTATAGAAATGAGATTGGATAGGATGATATGATATGATGACTATTTGATGTATATTTGGTTGCCAAATCATGAGAGAAAACATGCCTAATTGTGCTTGTAGGATTGACCCTTGTGTGGGTGGAAAATTGGCCTTGCAAATGGCTTGTTTTGTCTACACGGTTATGGCACACGGGCGTGCCTAGTGACTGTGGGTTAAAGTCAGTAGCTAGCCCAAGTATGCATGGCCATGGTACACGGACGTGCCTAGTAGCCGTGTGAATAAGTCAGTATATTGCCTAAGAGTACACGGCCTTAGCACACGGGCGTGCCTAATGGCCGTGTGGAGAAGTCAGAATACATGCTCTGCTTTGGCACGGCCTGGACACATGGGGGTGCCTGGTGACCGTGTGAGGCACACGGCCTGATTGCACAAGCGTGTGCCCTCAACAGGTTTGAAGAATATTCAAAATTTTGAAAACTTTCATTAGTATTCGGTTTAGTCCCGACCCCTTTCTAATACATGTTTAAGGTCTCGTAGACCTAAATGAGGGACTGTATGTTCGTATTTGAATATGTATGATTAATGATAGACTTTGTGTCGAGAAATGGTGGTGAAATGCTCCGATTGTCCGGTAATGCCTCCTAACCCTATTCCGGCAACGGTTACGGGTTAGGGGTGTTGCACAAAGAACCAGGCATTCCGAAAACAACGTTTAGAACTCGATATGGCCATTATGAGTTTCTGGTCATGCCGTACGTTTTGACAAATGGCCTTGCTTCATTTATGGATTTGATGAATAAAGTGTTTCAACCAAATCTGGATCAGTTTATGGCAGTGTTTATTGATGACACCTTGATCTATTCAAAGAGTAAAATTGAGCATGATCGGCATCTGAGAGTTGTATTACAGACTTTACGTGAAAAGTAGTTTTATGCTAAATTCAGCAAGTGTGAATTTTGGTTATTTGAGGTTGGATTTTTGGGGCATGTGATTTCTCCGGATGGTATACATGTTGATCCAAACAAAATTTCAGCAATCGTAAATTGGAAACCTCCAAGAAATATTATAGCGGTACGTAGTTTTCTGGGATTAGCAGTGATAAATCGTAAAAGTAACATATTCTAAGCCCACATTTAGTATGCTTTTGGATGATTTAAGCCCCAATTTATATAAAAAGGTGCTTTTAATCCTTTCTTTTCATGTCTTATACTCAGGAAAGCACCCGAGGACAAAAAGAACGAGAAACGGGCTTAAAACGGACCAAGTTGGGCCAAGCCACGAAATCGACACGGCCTGAACTCCACTCCACACGGCTGTGCCACCATTCCTACTAGAACACGGCCTTGCCCACGACTTCTACACCTACCGTGCCTTATTTAATAAAGTGCTGTCGAACACGGCCGCCACGATTTACACGGCGCAGTGCCATGGTCGTGCTCTCCGCTGCGTGGAGAAGAGGAATTTCATTCGGGAAAGGATACTTAGGGAGAAATAAACGTGTTTCAAAATCCTATAAATACACCCTAGGTACCAGCTGAATGGGGGGAAAAAGCGAGGCTAAAAAGCCAAGCCGGAAAGGTCAGATTTGTGGGAATCACTCGAAGATAGCCAGTTGATCCATCTCAAGAAGCCGAAATTCTACTCAAGACGGAGGATCTCCTCTTCAATTCCTTCAGGGGGTTTTAGGGATTTCTTATGTTTTGTGTTATCTTTTCTCTTGAGATGTTTTCCTTTATTGTTAAGAACTAAACCTTCGGATACCCGAAGGGGATGAAACCTATGATGAATCTTGTTATTTTATTATTTGAATTATATGATAAATACTTAGTTTGTTCTTAATTATGTGAGCTTAATCCAAATTTAATGTGCTTAGGTGGAGGAGGAATAGACCCTGCCTAAGAGTAGATCCAACATAATTAAGCGGAGTTGATCACATGCCTAGAGATAGGGTGACGAGATTTTGTCGGATTAGGGTGAAACCTAATATGGGAATCCACAGATCGATTTACTGCTATTCTAGGGGTTTATTATAAGAGAATGAGAGTTCCACTAATTAACCTAGGGTTAGACGTTATTCGCCTCGAGAGAGGGTTTAATATACGTTAGGGAGTCTTACGGATCAAACTAAGTGAATAAATCGTATGGTTCAGTGTTAGATAACAAGTGAAGTCTAGGTGGATTCTTCCTAGGGTATCGTCCCAATCAACTGAGTTTTTCCCAAGTTATTTTCCAAATTCATTCTTCTTTGTCTTAGAGTCTTTAGTTTAGTAGTTAATTAATTTAGATTAATAAACAACTTCACTTATTTTAGGCTAAATAATAAAAAGAAAGTTAGTATTAGTACTTTTAGTTCCTTTGGGTTCGATAATCCGGTCTTGCCTAAACTATACTAATGTTTGATAGGTGCACTTGCCTTTAATCGTTGTTAGAGTTAGTTTCCAGGTCCGATCATTCTTTTATAAATTTTAAAACTCTGATTTACAGCGATCATTCACCCACGCCCATTTTACAGATTGCCACGCCCGTTGGTATAAGTCAGTGTTGTCCACGGCCGCGTCGCACGGCCATGGTGTTTTATCGATGCCCGTGGGGTGGTGGTTGGAGTCTGTGACTCGAAGATTTGATTCTTTCTGACTTGTACCCTCTCTTCCATTGTCAAGATTTTAGATTCCGTGCTTCCACACGGCCACACCACCACGTTGTGTGTAAGGCCGTGTGGCCTGAAATCGCACTTTTGGTTAGTTTAAAGCTAGGTGTTTAAGACTAAGAGAAGAAAAGAAAATGAAAACAAAAGCAAAAGTAACTAGGGTTAGTGCTCGGGTTGCCTCCCGAGAAGCGCTCGTTTAAAGTCTTAAGCTAGACTTACCTCTCGTTTGTATCGTTAGGGTGGTTTGAGGAGTTGAAAGTCCTTCCTATAGGGTGGTTTGAGGAGTTGAAAGTCCTTCCTCACGCTATCAGTTTTATTATCATGATAGAGTTTAAGTCGAGATGCATTTATATTGAAAGTACCAAAAATAGGATTACTTACCTCGACTGTTCTGTATGGAAAAACACTGATTACCCTAAATAGTATTTCTTTGTTTGTGTTAGGGTCAGGAAGAGGTGTTCGAGGGTCTATTTTTTCTATCAATACCTGATCTCTGATTTTGAACTTGTTTGCTTCGTGGAGTGGCTCTGGTTCTACTTCGTGTATTCCTAATTTTTCCTTGAAATGCGTTTTCCACTCATGTAGATCATCTATCTGAATCCCTTGTTCTTCGTGTGTTATTTCTTTGTTGGCACATGGTATAGAATCGGGTTCAGTTTTATTCTTTCCTGGTGTTTCCTGAAAAGAAAGGTTAACCGAATGGTTATCAATAGAATTTGTTTTCTCACCTGGATTACTCGATGTTCTAGCCAAGTCGAGAGCTTGGAGAGTGACTGTCTCATTACCTACACGAAGTATTAGTTCTCCTGCATCAATGTCGATTTTAGTTCTAACAGTTGCTAAGAATGGTCTTCCTAAAATTAAGGGATTCGAATTCTGCGATACCTTCAAAATAAATGGCGTTTCTGATGATGCCATACGTCTTCGGTTATTTCCCTTTTCATTAAGGAATAAAGCCAAACAGTGGTTAAACTTGTTACCACGAGGGTCAATTACTACATGGGAACAAATGACCGAAAAATTTCTATTAAAATATTTTCCACCGGCCAAAACGGCCAAGTTACATAATGATATATCTTCTTTTGTGTAGATGGATTTAAAGACATTATACGATCCATGGGAGAGATACAAAGATCTCTTGAGGAGATGCCCACACCACGGATTACCATTGTGGCTCCAAGTCCAAACTTTTTACAATGGTGTGAATCCTTCAACACGGCAATTTACAAGAACAAAGCCAACAAAAACAGCCGAAGTTTACAACCTCGATGCAGTAACCATGCTATCAAACCAGGTAGAGTTGATGAATAAGAAGATTGATAGTTTGTGTTCTTTGCAGGTACACCCAGTCATGCAGTGCGACGCAAGTGGAACTGTGGCGAATTTTGAGTACCCACCCTACCAACCAGAGAGCGAACAGATAAACTATATAGGTAACAATTTCAGATCCAATAATAATCCATATAGTAATAATTATAATCCAGGTTGGAGGAACCACCCAAATTTTTCGTGGGGAGGACAAGGAAATCAAGGAAATCAAAGACAACAACCTCCTCAAAATTTCCAAAATCAGCCTTATCTACAGGAAAAGAAGCCGAGTCTTGAAGAGACGTTGAACAAATTCATAGCATCCACAGAAGCCCGTCTCCAAAAAAATGAGGTAACGCTCAACACCCAACAAACATCAATCAAAATGATCAAGAACCAAGTTGGAGGACTTACAAAGGCAATCGGGGAAATTACCCAGTCAGTCGGAGAAATTGCAAAGCTATTATCCGAACGACCACAAGGGCGTCTACCAAGTAACACTGAAATTAATCCTAAAGAGCAGATCCAAGCCATAACAGCTCAGGAGAATACAAGGGTAGATGAATCCATCTCAATACAAGAAAACAAGGTAGAAAAAGGTAAAGATGAGGTAACACAAGACAAGCCAAAACCGGTAATCAAGGAGTACCAACCTCGCATACCTTATCCCGAAGCGTTGAAGAGAGACGACACAGAGGAACAGCCTGTAAGTTTCTTAAACTCTTAAAGAAATTACACATTAACTTACCACTCCTTGAAGCTTTTTCGCAGATGCCCGATTCCAGAAATTCTTAAAGAAGCTTCGACAAACAAACAAGCGGAAATTAGATGAAGATTCGCATGTGGAACTCAACGCAAAGTGCTCAAAGCAATCTTGCAAAATAAGCTACCACGAAACTAAAAGATCCAGGAGTTTTACAATTCCATGTTTAATTGGTAGACTAACTGCTGATAATGCGTTAGCTGATTTAGGGGCAAGCATAAATGTCATGCCTTATAAATTGTTTAAACAATTAGGTCTAGGGAAACCCAAACAAACTAGGATGAGCATTCAATTAGCTGATAAAACTGTTAGAATTCCTAGGGTATTATCGAAGATGTTCTTGTAAAATTGACAGATTCATTTTCCCAAAGAGATTTAGTTGTCTTAGACATGGATGAGGATAATTCGATCCCCCTAATTTTAGGAAGACCCTTTTTAGCCACTGCCAGGACTAAAATTGATGTTGATGCAAGGGAACTCATACTTTGCGTAGGTAATGAGACCGCCACCATCAAGGCTCTCGATCTCGCTAGAACATCGAGTAATCAAGGTGAGAACGTAAATTTCCTAATAACCATTCGGTCAACTCTTCTTTTCAGAAAACACCACCAAGAATACAACCTAACCTGATCCTGACCCCAACCCCAACAAAGAAATAACTCATGAAGATCGAGGAATTCAGATCGATGATCTAGATGAGTGGAAGACACATTTAAAGGAGAAATTAGGGATACACGACGAAGAGCCAGAACCACACAAGGAAAAATCAAAAGAGTCCCCAGAAGAGCTTATAGGAACAACAAACCACTTCAAAATAGGGGACAAGGTATCGTTAGAAGAAGCAGATCTTCGAATATCTCCTCCTGACCCTAGCACAAACAAAGAAATATCTTTTAGGGTAACCAAAGTGTTTTTCCATAATGAAACAATGAGGTAAGTAATCCTATTTTTGGTAATTTTACTATAAACGCATCTCGACTTAATTTTTTCACGAGGAGACAGATAATAATATGAGGAAGGACTTCCAACTCCTCAAACCACCCTGAAGATACAAACGAGAAGAGAGTCTAGCTTAAGACTATAAACAAGCGCTTCTCGGGAGGCAACCCGAGCACTAACATAACTTATTCTCACATTTTGCTTTAAATTTATTTTTCTTTTCTTCTTTTCTTTTTGAATACGTAGTTATAAACTAACAAGGGGTGCAGAATTTCAGGACACACGGCCTTGCACACGGCCGTGGCCGTGGCCATGTGTACCTGAAGAATCTTAGTACTAACAGGGCAGGACGGTACAAGTCAGAATGACCTAATTTCTGGCAATCACGAACTCAACAACTCTCCCACGGGCACCGACAAAGTGACACGACCGTGCTTGACGGCCGTGTGAGGCTACTGACTTGCCAACCACGGGCTGAACACGCCTGCGCGCCTAATCGTGCTAATATACTGACTTGTCGAACACAGGCTAGACACGAGCGTGGGGAATCAACACGCCCTAGAGCACGACCGTGCGAAGCGGCCGTGTGAATCGACACACCCTCAACCCACGGGCGTGGGAAACCGCCAGACCTGAATTCTATTTAAACATCATACACTTTTCAATTTTTCTTAACCCACTTCTTTCTTCTTTCCTTCTTCCATTTTGTCCTCTCTTTTTCCTTTTCCCTAAGAAATCCTTAGACTCTTGAGCCACAATAATATCATATCCATGGCAAGGAAGCGTAAGAGGCCAATCTCCCCAAAGGAGACCAATTCACATGAGTTCATGCCGACAGCTTCATCTGAACAACAAGCCAAGGATATTTGAGGCTATTTAATTTTTATTTCATTTCTCTCTTTTTCTTAAGTTTTCTTATCTACACTTCTCTTCCACTTAAATTATTTTATTCTATCTTAGTTTCTTTGACTTAGGAGCTAAAGGCTGCTTGGGAATCACGCCACTTCCACCACCGCCAGCATATCCGTGACCGTAGAAGTCACATCCACCTCGCAAACCATACACCAATAAGGATTCTTGAGCCCCTTTATTTTTTAGTTTTATTTTGTTTACATTTTTGTTTCCTCTTTCTTTACTTTTCTTTCCTTTAATTATATATTTAGTTTATTTTAAATTTGTCTTAATAAATCCTGGCCAATCCTCCACGAGTTCCCCAATTTCTTCATCTAGCGCAGAACTCGTGAGCATCCACCACATCCAAAAACGAGCCCTCCAACTTATCTTTCACCACGACCACTGCCAACTCTAGGAAATCATCCAATTCAGGGAGTGTCACTCTCTCCCTTCTCTTTTGATTTTACATATTAATTTTCATTATATATCTTTTTACATTGAGGACAATGTACATCTTAAGTGTGGGGGGTGAACAACCTAAGAAGACACCTAACAAAAACCCTAAATTGAGTCTTGTTTTTAAGTGAATTTACTCATATTGCTAATTAGGATGAAATTTCTGATGATTTATGATTTTTATTGATATGTTTTAGATTAAGTCATTGATAATTGTGCATTGATAATTAAATTTGAAGAATGCTAGAGAATCAAGCATGATAAGTCTATTTTTCTCGAAATTAAAATTTTTTCTAAAGTGTCACAAACCGAGTTTAAATATTACCTTGAAGTTTGAAATTTACGAGGTTGACATCAAAATACCCATAATTTTTGTGAGTTTTGAGCCCTATAGAGCATAAATTCTTTTGCGTGCTCACTTTATTGATTATGAGTATGTCAACACTGATCTGTTATTCTAGAACTTGCATCGATTATACATGTCGAGACCACATTTTATGATTTGAATCATAGAGATGATAAAGACACCTAGGATTTAACCCACTAATTCCCTAAAAATCCTACCATCACAAATTAACCCCTAGTTAACCCCGTTTTAACCGAACACCCTTTTTATTGACATACCCACTAATATTAACCCAGAACCCCTTTGTTTTTGTTATCACCATTCCTTTTTACTACCTTATATTGAGATTTGATCTGGATTAGTTGCCTAATTATGAATTTTAGTAGTTTATCCTTTATTATGTATTTAGTTTGTTCTAAAAAAAATGAAGTATATCCATTATTCATTATTAGTTGTGATTAAATGAGCTTATACGTTTGGATTCCAAATATCGAAGAAGAAGATCGTATTATTAGTATTCTTATTTTTCAATTGATGTATTTATTATTATTAATTCATTAGTTCTTAGTTAGGTAATTTGTCAATTCAATCTCGATTCTAACCCTTTAATTCAGCCTTACTCCACACCTTAACCCTAGCCCCGTTACAACCCCAACAAAGACCTTTTGGATTTGTGTTTCATCTCATATTTCAGTGGTGGAGATTTGATTTTCATGCAAGCCTATGGGACTAACTCTTCTTGTTTGACTTTTGAGTGCCTAAATTTTGAACCTTAAACACTTTGAGTGATTTGAGCGAATCTTTTGAGAGGATGTCAATCCTTGTCGATTTCAAATCAGAGGTAATTATTTAGATGAAGGGAAACGCCTATGTTTGGTGCTACAGAATCTATGACTTATACTGTTTGAATTTTTAGGACACTTTGAATTAAATTATCCATGTATAAATTATCTATGAATTATGATGAGACACTATCAATAGGAATTATGAATCACGGGAAGTTCGTTTTAATTGTAAGTTGAGAATTTTGCTTGAGGACAAGCAAAAGCTTAAGTGTGGGGGTATTTGATAAATCGTAAAAGTAACATATTCTAAGCCCACATTTAGTATGCTTTTGGATGATTTAAGCCCCAATTTATATAAAAATGTGCTTTTAATCCTTTCTTTTCATGTCTTATACTCAGGAAAGCACCCGAGGACGAAAAGAACGAGAAACGGGCTTAAAACGGACCAAGTTGGGCCAATCCACAAAATCGACACGACTTGAACTCCACTCCACGCGGTCGTGCCACCATTCCTACTAGAACACAGCCTTGCCCACGACTTACACGGCCGTGCCTCATTTAACAGTGTCGAACACGACCTGACCACGATTTACACGAGCGTGTGCCATGGCCGTGCCTCTGCCGTGGAGAAGCGGAATTTCATTCGGGAAAGGATACTTAGGGAGAAAGAAATGTGTTTCAAAAGCCTATAAATACACCCTAGGTACCAGCTGAAAGGGGGGAAAAGCGAGGCTAAAAAGCCAAGCCGGAAAGGTCAGATTTGTGGGAATCACTCGAAGATAACCAGTTGATCCATCTCAAGAAGCCGAAATTCTACTCAAGACGGAGGATCTCCTCTTCAATTCCTTCAGGGGGTTTTAGGGATTTATTATGTTTTGTGTTATCTTTTCTCTTGAGATGTTTTCCTTTATTGTTATGAACTAAACCTTCGGGTACCCGAAGGGGATGAAAACTATGATGAATCTTGTTATTTGATTATTTGAATTATATGATAAATACTTAGTTTGTTCTTAATTATGTGAGCTTAATCCAAATTTAATGTGCTTAGGTGGAGGAGGAATAGACCCTGCCTAAGAGTAGATCCAACATAATTAAGCGGAGTTGATCGTACGCCTAGAGATAGGGTGACGAGATTTTGTCGGATTAGGGTGAAACCTAATATGGGAGTCCACAGATCAATTTACTACTATTCTAGGGGGTTATTATAAGCGAACGAGAGTTCCACGAATTAACCTAGGGTTAGATGTTATTCGCCTCGAGAGAGGGTTTAATATACGTTAGGGAGTCTCACGGATCAAACTAAGTAAATAAATCATATGGTTCAAGGTTAGATAACAAGTGAAGTCTAGGTGGATTTTTCCTAAGGGTATCGCTTGAGTCAACTGAGTTTTTCCAAAAGTTATTTCCCGAATTCATTCTTTTTGTCTTTGCGTCTTAGCTTAGTAAGTAGATTAGTTTTAGTTTAACAACCATCACTTTATATTAAGGCTAAATAATAAAAAGACGGTGAGTATTAGTACTGTTAGTTCCTTTGGGTTCGATAATCCGGTCTTGCCTAAATTATACTACTGTTCGATAGGTGCACTTGCCTTTAATTGTTGTCAGAGTTGGTTTCCAGGTTCGATCAATCTTTTATAAATTTTAAAACTCTGATTTACAGCGATCAAGCAGGTTACTACCGGTACTTTTAAAAAGTTTTTCAATTATTGCTTCACTGATAACGAAACTACTACAGAAGGATGTTCAGTTTGTATGGACTGAAAAATGCCAGCAAAGTTTCAAACAACTGAAACATATGTTAACTAAAGCTTCAGTGTTGACTCAACCTGAGTTTGAAAAAGAGTTTATAGTTTACAGCGATGCCTGGCTGAATGGAATAGGTTGTGTACTTATGCAGGAAGACAAAGTGATAGCTTATGCCTCACATCAACTAAAAACTCATGAAAGAAATTATCTGACACATGACTTAGAGTTAGTTGGATTGTGTTTCAATTAAGGATTTGGCGATATTATCTCTACGATGAAAAATGTCATATATATTCGGATCATAAGAGTTCGAAATATTTGATGACACAAAAAGAACTGAATCTTCATTATCGAAGGTGGCTTGAATTGTTGAAAGACTACGACTTGGTTATAGATTATCATCCCAGTAAAGCCAATGTAGTTACGGATGCCTTGAGCGAGAAATCTTTATTTTCCTTAAGGGCATTGAATACTTGGTTGACTTTGATACGAGATGGCTCTATTCTAGCTGAATTATGTGTTAAATCGATGTTTATTCAATGAATTTCAGAGTTGTAGAAAAATGACCCTGAATTGAAACTAAAGCTTGAATTAGTCGAAAACGGCCAGACTACAGAATTCAGCATTGGTGAGAATGGTAATTTGTATTTCAGAGGCCGGTTGTGTATTATGGATGATAAAGTATTGAAATGAGATATTTTGAGTGAAGCATACAATAGTACTTTTTCTATTCACCCGGGCAGTACAAAAATGTATAATGATTTGAAACAAACGTCCTGATGGTTAGTCCGAACGAATAATTCAAATTCTTGAAGATACACTGAGATGTTGTGTTATTGAGTTTGAAAGCAGTTGGGAGAAATTTCTATTTTTAGTTGAGTCTGCTTACAATAACAATTATCAATCAAGTATCAAAATGGCTCCGTATGAGGTTTTATATGGAAGAAAGTGTAGAACTTCGTTGTATTGGTCCGAGCTGAGTGAAAGAAAAATAGTTGCACTGATTTGATTCAAGAAACTGAAAAAAGTCAGGGTTATTCGTGATTGTTTAAAATTCACTTTTGATTGAAAAAAATCATATGCTGATTTGAAACGAAAAAAATATTGAATTTTAAGTCGAGAATAAAGTATTTTTGAAAGTCTCGCCTTAGAAAAAAGTGTTGCGATTTGGCAAAAAGGGAAAGCTTAGTCCTAGGTTTATTGAGCATGATTGGTGTGTCATAGTCTTAAAATTTATAATGAGAATGATCGAGCCTAAAAACTAACTATGACAACGATTGAGGCAAGTGTACCTATCGAACATTAGTATAGCTTAGTGGCAAGACCGGATTGTCGAACCCAAAGGAACCGAAAGTACTAATACTAACTTTCTTTTTATTATTTAGCCTTAAAATTGAAGTGAATCGGTTTAATCTAGAAAGTTAACTAACTACTCACCCTACTAAGCTAAAGACAATGAGACAAAAAGAATGAAATTAGGGAAATACTTGTAGGAAAAACCAATTGATTAAAACAATACCCAAGGAAGAATCCACCTAGACTGCACTTGTTATCTAACTCTGAACTAGACGATTTATTCATTTGACTTGATCCGTAAGATCCCCTAATGTATATTAAACCCTCTCTCGAAGCGAATGACGTCTAACCCTAGGTTGATTAATAGAAATCTCTTTCTAATTAAAACCCCTAGAATTGCATTAACTCGATCTATGGACTCCCATATTAGGTTTCACCCTAATCCGACAAAATCTCGTCACCCTATCTCTAGGCATGCGATCAACTTCGCTTAATTATGCTAGATCTACTCTTAGGCAGGGACTTTTGCTCCTCCACATAAGCACATCAAACTTGGATTAATATCCCGGAAATATCAACACAAGAATTAAGAACACATAATTAAGAACAAATCAAATATTTATCATATAGTTCAAAGAAACGATAACAAGATTCATCTTAGGTTTCATCCCCTCAGGTATTTGAGGGTTTAGTTCATAATGATAATAAAATACATCTCAAAAGAAAAGATAAAACAAAACATAAGAAAAACTCTAAAACCCCTGAAGGAATTGAAGAGAGATCCTCTGTCTTGAGTATAACTCCGGCTTCTTGAGATGAATCAACTGGCTTTCTTCAAGTGATTCCCACAATTCTGATCTTTCTGGCTCGGCTCCTTGGCCTAGCTGGACGCCCTTTGAAAGTTGGCCTTTAGGGTGTTTATATAGGCTTTTGGAATGTGTTTCTTTACCCCTAAGTATCCAAATCCGAGTGAAATTCCTCTTCTCCACGGCAGGGACACGCCCTTGGCACACGCCCATGTGAATCGTGGCCAAGTCGTGTTCAGGTCTGATTAGGAAGGCACGGCCGTGTTGCTTGGGCCCAGCCCGTGTCAATTTTGTGATTTGTCCCATTTGGTCCGTTTTAAGCCCATTTCTCGTTCTTTTTATCCTCCGGTGCTTCCTGAGTATAAAACATGAAAACAAAGGATTAAAAGCACCAAATTACACAATTCAAGGCTTAAATCACCCAAAAGCATGCTAAATATGGGTTTAAAATATATTACTATTACGGTTTATCAAATATCCCCACACTTAAGCTTTTGCTTGTCCTCAAGCAAAATTCTCAACTCATGATTAAAAGGAACTTCCTTGATTCATAATATTCATCAATAATGTTTCATCATAATTCAAAGATAATTCATACATGGATAATTCAACTCTAAGAGTTCTAAAGAGTCAAACAATCCAAGTCGTACATTTTGTAGCATGAAAACATAGGTGTTTCCCCTCATCTAAATAATTACCTCTGATTTAAAATTGACAGGGATTGACATCCTTACTAAAGATTTACTCAAATCACTCGAGGTGTTTAAGGCTCAAAAATTAAGCACTCATAAGTCGAACATGAAAAGTTAATCCCATAGGCTTGCACGAGAATCACATCTCCACCACTATAATATGAGATAATACACAAATCAAAAGGTCTTTAATAGGGTTGTAACGGGGCTTGGGTTAAGGTGTGGATATATGCTGAATTAGAAGGTTAGAATCGAGATTGACCTGACAAATTACCTAACCAGAAACAATGAACTGATAATAAACAATTACATCAATTGAGAACTTGTAATAATAATACTATTACTAATATGAGCTTCTTTTTCAACAATTGGAATTTAGATGTATAAGCTCACTTAATCACAGAACTAATAATGAATATACTTCAATTTTTTTAAGAACAAATCAAATATATATGATAATTGATGAATTTACTATCGAAATCAATAGGCAATCGATCAAATCAAATCTCGATATAAGGGTAGTCAAAAGGAATGGTGATAACAAAAACAAAGGGTTTTGGGATAATATTAGTGGGTGAGTAAATAAAAAGGGTTGTTAGGATCAACGAGGTTCACTAGGGGTTAATAAAATGGGTAGGCTTTTTGGTGGAGTGAGTGGGTTAAAAACTAGGTGCCTTTATCATTTTAGTGTATCAAATCAAAGGTGTGGTCTCGACATGTATAATCGATGCAAGTTCTAGAATAACAAATCAATGTTGACACACTCATAATCAATAAAGTGAGCAAGAAAAAGAATATATGCTCTATAAGGCTCAACATCTCACAAAAATTATGGGTATTTTGATGTCAACCTAGCAAATTTTAAACTTCAAAGTAATATTCAAATTCAGGTAGACAACCTAATTTTTTTTTTAATTTTGAAAAATAGACTTATCATGCTTGGCTCTCTAGTATCTTAGAGTATAAATCATCAATGCATAATTATCAATGACTTAATCTCAAATATATCAATAAAAATCATAAATCACAGGAAATTTCATTCTAATCATAATATGAGAAACTTACTTTAAGACAAGGCATAATTCAGGATTTGAGAAAAAGTTTGGCACTTTTAAGATTCACCCCCCACACTTAAGATGTACATTGCCCTCAATGTACAAAGATAGATAGAAATTCATAAAAGATAGGGAGAGATGATACTTCCTGAATTATGGATGAAATCCTTGGAGGATGTTCCATGACAAATGTGATGACTAGGTAAAAGTGATGTTTTCGTTCCTTGAGTTGTATATTTAATCTAATTAATCTGTGAAAGTCATCAATTAAATGTTTAGGGGAAAATAACTAATGAGAGTTGTTAGAGATACTCGAGGGTTAGACAACCAGTTGATAAAAGAAATTAAACTATAAATAAAAGTTTTAAACATGAATTGCAAAAAGTCTGAAAAATAAAAATAAAAATAAACGATGAAAATGGAAAATAAAAAGGAAATAGAAGGACTCAAAGGTCCTCGTCGTCGGTTGGAACGCGAGGTGGTGGCGGTGGTGAGATATGGAAGTGGTGATAGATCTGCTGAAGGGTCGCCTCGATCCTGTCAAATCTTCGAGCGGTGTTATCGAATTGCTGCGTACAGTAGTGCTCAAACTGAGTGAGACGTGCAGAAATGTCTGAGAGGGAGGTAGCCGAATGAACTGGACGATGGCCTTGTTGTGGTGCTTCCTCTGGTGGGGGGACATCTTCAGTAATGTCCTCAGGGTCTTCCTCTTCAGTGGTAGGTGCTAGCCTATATTGGGGAGGATCGGTCCCACGTCGACGCTGAATCATCCTCATGTGCAAGATCGTCCTGGATGCCAATGGGGCCATCCGACCCTATCGCATGAGGAGGCGGTTGTGATGCGATGTTGAGAGACCGGTACCTCGCGAGCCGTGTTACATAAGGCCCCATAAAAATGACCCCCTTTCGGTGGCACTCCGTTTGATGTTGAATGGCCAAAGCGATGAAGTATGCAAGGTCAAAGACGTAGCCATTTGCCATACACCAGAGGAAGTAGGCGTCATGCGTGTTAACGACCTCGGTTCTCTCTTGCCTTCCTGTCAATGTGTGGGCTAAGATGGCGTGTAGGTATCGTAAGGATAGGGCAAGGGCTGTCGCTTTGGAGCGACTGGGGTCATAGGTGCCTGTGTTGGGGTTTATATTATACCAACATTGTGCAGGGGGTTTATGGATGTGGCGGCGGAGCTCCGCAAGATCATGTTCCCTTTTAAAGTCATCCGTGTAAAGACCTAAAGTTATTCTAAATTCAGGAATACTCATTTCCTGAACTAAGCCTCCTAGACGAAACTGAATAGTGCCCGGGTCATCGTGTTGTGTCATTACTACCTGCAAATGGAAAGTAGAGCAAAGCTCTAATGTTAGTTCAAGGTAGGTGGGTTCGATTATACCAAAAAAACGTTCCCAAGGGTCAGTCGTTAGGAGTGCCCGAATATCATCAGCGAGTTGAACATGTTCCAGAGCGTCCCAGTCGATACATCGGCCTTGACTGAGAGGTCGTGCTCGTAGTATTTGAAACAGTTCGTCTTGGGTTCCAGGAGGAAACTGTAGGAATGGATGTCGGACTTCAGTTGTAGTGGCGGATGATGAACCGGGTCCCTTTCGTTTTTTGGACGTAGGGACTGCGGTTTTCTTTCCTCGGGATGACGACATTGTACCTGAAAGTATCAATTATTCAAGTAATTTTTTCGATCAAGAAATATCACATATTGTGATCAATATTCAGAATATACAAAGACTTGAACTCATAATAGAACCGTTCAACCACATTTAGGTGGAGCAAACATTTTGACGATGAATGATTCCCATTTTATTATGTACACAATGACTAAAGTAATCGAAATAGTAATCAAAATAGTGATAAAAATCCTAAGGATTAACTCTAAAAATTAATAATAATAATAGTCAAATGAAATTTAACGAAATGAGATTCTAATTATAAAATATTTAACTAAATGGAAATGAGATAGTGAGGAGTGACCAGCAGTGTTTTTGGAGTGTGATGGGCGGGGCACGGGCGTGGAACGATGGGGCACGGGTGTGTGCTGTAAGTATTCTGGGTTACACGACAGTGGAGCGGGCGTGGGTTCTTGTTAACATGGGCGTGTATCTATTTTGATGTGATTGTAAAGGGAGGAGGGCGATAATGAGTAGAGGGAGTCAAGGAGGGGGAGATTTTCTGATGGTGGCCAGAGGGGGGAAAGGGTTTTGAGGAAATTGTTTAGGGTTGGGGATTTGGGGGAGAAACGGCGGACGATGGTTTTATATAGGAAAGGGGACACGGGTAGGTGCCACACCCGTGTTTCTTTAATTTAGCCCGTGTGTTTCGTGATTTTCAAATTTAGGCGCGGTTGAGATGTTGTGTTCCATGCCCGTGTTTTTGGTTACACGCCCGTGCTTTATAAGTCAGTATCGTCCACGGTCTTTGGGCACGGGCGTGGCTTATGCCAGTGCCTGGTTGCTCAGTGTTCACCATGGGTTGGATGCACGGGATTGTCGCATGCCCGTGTCACTTTAGTCAGTATCGACCACGGTCTAACCGCACGGGCGTGTGTCTTTTATCGTAGCTCGTATTCTTTTGGGCAGTTTCAACCACGGCCGAGTCGCATGGCCGTGGTGTATAATCAGAGCCCGTGTTTTGGGGAAATTTTTCTTCTACCTCTCGCACGACTACCTGCACGCCCGTTCTTCGTCCCATGGCGTCCCCACGGCCACGGGCACGCCCGTGTGTAAGGCTGTGTGGTTGGTAAATCTGCGCTTCATTGAATCGGTTAGTTTGGAGTTAGTTGCTAAAAGTCACAAATAAATTATTATGGAAGTTAGTGCTCGGGTTGCCTCCCGAGAAGCGCTCGTTTAAAGTCTTAAGCTAGACTCACCCTGTTTTCATTTCTAAATGAAGGTTCACGGAGCTGAAGCTCCTCTCTTAATTCCTTGAAATCTTCACCATTATAAAGTTTTAGTCGGTGACCATTTACCTTGAATGTTCCCTAAGTTGGATGGGTTACCTCAACTATGCCATAGGGAAAAATGGTTTTGATCACAAATGGGCCTGACCACCTTGATTTTAGCTTTCCAGGAAATAGTTTGAGCCTTGAATTATACAGCAAGACTAAGTCTCCTACTTCGAATTGCTTTGATTGTTTTAAGCGAGCATCATGACGTCTTTTTGTTGCCTCTTTATATAGTTGTGAGTTTTCATAGGCTTCAGCTCGCCATTCATCCAGCTCGTTCAACTGCATCATCCTCTTCTCACCTGCGTTTTTAAGATCGTAATTCAAGAATTTTATAGCCCAGTAAGCTTTGTGTTCTAACTCAAATGGTAGATGACAAATTTTTTCGTAGATAAGTTTGTACGGGGATGTTCCTAAAGGGGTTTTAAAGGCTGTTCTATAGGCCCATAAAGTATCATCTACTTTTATTGCCCAACCTTTCTTGTTGGATTCAACTATTTTTTCTAAGATCCGCTTAAGCTCTCGATTTGCCACTTCCACTTGCCCACTGGTTTGAGGATGATAAGGGGTAGCTGTTCTGTGGTGTACTCCATATTTTCTTAAGACTTTATCAAATTGAGTATTGCGAAAGTGAGTACCCCTATCACTGATAATCGCTCTGGGTCTTCCAAAACGAGAGAAGAGTTTCTTAAGAAACTTTACTACAGCTCTAGCATCATTAGTAGGTAAAGCTTGGGCTTTCACCCATTTGGACATGTAATCTACTGCTACTAAGATGTATTTATTTCCGAATGAACTAGGGAATGGACCCATAAAATCAATACCCTATACGTCGAATATTTCACATGATAACATATATGTTTGAGGCATTTCATCGCGTTTAGAGATATTACCTGTTCTTTGGCATTTATCACACGGCGACATACCATATGTCTTTAAACAGGTTGGCCAATAAAATCCTGATTCGAGCGTTTTGTGTGCCATCTTAATCCTGCTGTAATGTCCTCCTGAAGGTCCTGAATGGAAATGTTCTAGGATTTTGCTTGCTTCTGCCTTTATAACGCATCTCCGAATTACTTGATCTGCACAAATGCGGAAAAGAAAGGGGTCCTCCCAAAAATAGTTCTTCGCATCAGCAAAGAATCGCTTCTTTTGATGATGTGTTAACCTTTTTGGAAGAATATTAGCAGCTAAATAATTCGCAATATCTGCAAACCAAGGTACCTCGGAGCTAGTTATAGAAAAGAGTTGTTCCTCAGGGAATGAGTCGTTTATCTCACTCTCGTCGAGTTCTTCGATATGTGGGTTCTCAAGCCTGGAGAGGTGATCTGCTGCCAAATTTTCAGCTCCCTTCTTATTCTGAATTTCCAAATCAAATTCCTGTAAGAGTAAGATCCATCGTATGAGTCGAGGTTTTGCATCAGGTTTAGTTAAAGGATAACGAAGAGTTGAATGGTCAGTGTGAACGACAACTTTAGATAATATCAGATACTGTCTAAATTTGTCAAATGCAAAAAGTACAGCTAGCAATTCTTTCTCTGTGGTGGTGTAGTTTTCTTGTGCAAAGTCCACTGCTCGCTAGCATAATAGATTGGCTAAAAATGCTTGTTTCTTTTCTCGTCCCAAAATCGCACCTCTCGCAAAAATCACTGCATCACACATTAGTTCAAAGGGTAGATTCCAATCAGGTGCAATTATAATCGGAGCATTTATTAGTTTGTCTTTGAGGATATTAAATGCATCTAAACATTCCTGATCAAAATTGAAATGAACATCTTTTTCTAGTAATCTCGTTAAAGGTTTAGCTATTTTAGAGAAATCTTTAGTGAATCTCCTATAAAATCCAGCATGTCCTAGAAAGCTTCTAATAGCCTTAACTGAAATAGGGGGAGGTAATTTTTCTATGGTTTCAATCTTTGCTTTATCTACCTTGATCCCTTTACTAGAAATTTTATGTCCTAACACGATCCCCTCTCTAACCATAAAATGACATTTCTCCCAATTTAAGACAAGGTTTGTTTCCTCACATCTCATTAGAACTCGTTCTAAATTTTTAAGGCAAAGATGGAAAGAATTACCGAATACCGAGAAGTCGTCCATAAATACCTCCATAATGTCTTCCACAAGTTCATCAAAGATGGCCAAAGATGCAAAATACCGAAAGGTAGAAAGAGCGTTACATAATCCAAAAGGCATTCTACGATAAGCAAACGTACCGTATGGACATGTGAATGTTGTCTTTTCTTGATCCTCAGGAGCTATTGGGATTTGGAAGTAGCCGGAGAGTCCGTCCAAGAAGCAGTGTACATATGCCCAGATAATCTTTCTAACATCTGATCAATAAAGGGCAAAGGGAAGTGATCTTTTTGGTGGCGCTGCTTCAGCTTTCTATAGTCAATCTGAGACTCTCCAACCTTGTGGATCGCTCTTGTAGGAATCAATTTATTCTTTTCGTTGGCTACGACAGTCATGCCTCCTTTCTTTGAAACTACCTTCACAGGACTTACCCAAGTACTGTCAGAAATAGGATAAATTATTCATGCATCTAGAAGTTTAATTACCTCAGCTTTAACAACTTCTTTCATATTGGGGTTCAAACATCTATGAGGTTGCACACACGGTTTATACTCATCTTCCATTAAAATTTTGTGAGTGCAGAATGATGGGCTTATTCCTTTAATGTCAGACATTTTCCATGCTATGGCTCTTTTATGTTCCCTTAGTACCTTAAGCAACTCTTCTTTCTCTTTGGGTTCCAGTCAAGAGATGATTACTGGTAGTGTAGAATTATCCCCGAGGAATGCATATTCTAGATGTTTTGGCAACTGTTTTAATTCTAACTTTGGTGGTTCATCAATGGAGGGTTTTTGTTTTGGTTCGTCGTTAATTTCAATATCCTCTATTTTTGTTTGTCTAGGGGAGGATGTCTTAAGATTCAATTCATCGATATCGTCATCTATCCTCTCACCTTATGTAACACAGAGTTCCATCGTGTCATTGTGCATGATTTCCTACAAAAGACTCTTGAATAATGTGATCAGTGGTATCCACTGATCGCTGTGAAGTCAGAGTTTTAAAATTTATAAAGATAATGGTCGAACCTGGAAACTAACTATGACAACGATTGAGGCAAGTGCACCTATCGAACAGTAGTATAGCTTAGGCAAGACCGGATTGTCGAACCCAAAGGAACTAAAAGTACTAATACTAACTTTCTTTCTATTATTTAGCCTAAAATAAGTGAAGTTGTTTATTAATCTAAATTAACTAATTACTAAGCTAAAGACGCAAAGACAAAAAGAATGAATTGAGGAAATACTTGGGAAAAACTCAGTTGATTAAGAAGATACCCTTAGGAAGAATCCACCTAGACTTCACTTGTTATCTAACACTGAACCAGACGATTTATTCACTTGACTTGATCCGTAGGACTCCCTAACGTATATTAAACCCTCTCTCGAGGCAAATAACATCTAACCCTAGGTTAATTAATTGAAAACTCTTTCCCATTAATAACCCCCGGAATAGCAGTAAATTGATCTATGGACTCCCATATTAGGTTTCACCCTAATCCGGCAAAATCTCGTCACCCTATCTCTAGGCGCGCGATCAACTCTGCTTAATTATGCTAGATCTACTCTTAAGCAGGGACTTTTGCTCCACCACCTAAGCACATCATACTTGAATTAATATTCGAGAAATATCAACAAAAGAATTAAGGACACATAATTAAGAACAAATCAAGTATTTATCATATAGTTCAAAAAACAATAACAAGATTCATCTAGGTTTCATCCCCTCCGTATCTCAAGGGTTTAGTTCATAATAATAAAAGAAAACATCTCGTAAGAAAAGATAAAACAAAACATAAGAAATCCCTAAAACCCCAAAGGAATTGAAGAGAGATCCTCCGTCTTGAGTAGAATTTCGGCTTCTTGAGATGGATCAACTGGCTATCCCTTGAGAGTTTCCCACAAATCTGACCTTTTCGGATCGGCTCCTTGGCCTAGCCGACCGCCCGTCGACTCCCCTTTAGGTTATACTTAAGTCGTATTTATAGGCTTTTGGAATGTGTTTCTTTGCCCTAAGTATCCTTTTTCCGAGTGAAATTACTCTCCCACCACAGTAGGGCACGGCCATGGCACACGCCTGCGTGAATCGTGGCCAGCCGTGTTGGACTCCGTTAGTGAGGCACGCCATGTAGATCGACATCGTGCCGCTTTCTAGTATATTTGAGGAGGCACGGCCGTGTAGGCTTTAGTCCGTGTCGTGTCGATTTCTTCTTTGGCCCATTTTGGTCCGCTTTGAGCCCGTTTCTCGCTCTTTTTATTCTTAGGTGCTTTCACGAGTATAAGACATGAAAAGAAAGGATTAAGAGCACCTTTTACATAAATCAAGGGATAAATCATCCAAAAGTATGCTAAATGTGGGATTAAAATATGTTACTATTTCGGTTTATCAAATACCCCCACACTTAAGCTTTTGCTTGTCCTCAAGCAAAATTCTCAACTTCCAATTAAAACAAACTTTCAATAATTCATAATTCCTATCAACAATGTCTTATCATAATTCATAGATAATTTATACATGGATAATTCAATTCAAAGAGTCCTAAGGATTCAAACATCTAAGTCATAGATTTGTAGCTCGAAAATATAGGCGTCTCCCCTTATCTAAATAATTACCTTTAATTCAAAACCGACAAGGATTGTCATCCTCACTAGAGATTCACTCAAATCACTCAAAGTGTTTAAGGTTCAAGAAAAAGTGCATAAAAGTCGAACATGAAAAGTTAATCCCATAGGCTTGCCTGAAAATCAAATCTCCACCACTATAATATGATATGATGCACAAATCAAAAGGTCTTTGAAAGGGTTGTAACGGGGCTAGGGTTAAGGTGTGGATAGAGGCTGAATTAGAAGGTTAGAATCGAGATTAAATTGATAAAATACCTAACTAGAAACAATAAACTGAATAATTACATAATGGATTGAAACTTTAAACTAATAATACGAGCTTCTTCTTCAATATTTGGAATTCAAACGTATAAGCTCACTTAATCACAAAACTAATAATGAATAATGAATATACTTTGATTGATTTTTTTTAAGAACAAATCATAAATACATAACAAAGGATAAATTACTGAAATAAAAACATAGTTAGGCTATTAATCAAATCAAATATCGATATAAGGGAAGTCGAAAAAGAATAATGATAACAAAAACAAAGGGTTTCTGGGTTAATATTAGCGGTTATGTCAATAAAAAGGGTTTTTAGGATTAAAAGGGGTTCACTAGGGGTTAATTGTGAAGGTAGGTTTTTAATGGAGTTAGTGGGTTAAAACCTAGGTGCCTTTATCATCTCTGTATATCAAATCATAGGTGTGGTCTCGATATGTATAAATGATGCAAGTTCTAGAATAACAAATCAATGTTGACATACTCATAATCAATAAAGTGAGCATGAAAAAGAATATACGCTCTATAAGGATCAAAATCTCACAAAAATTATGGGTATTTTGATATCAACCTCGTAAATTTCAAACTTCAAAGTAATATTTAAACTCGCCTCGACAACCTAGAAAATTTTTAATTTCTCGAAAATAGACTTATCATGCTTGATTCTCTAGTATTCTTAGAATTTAATTATCAATGCACAATTATCAATGACTTAATCTAAAACATATCAATAAAAATCATAAATCATTAGAAATTTTATCCTAATTATAATATGATGAATTTACTTAAAAACAAGACTAAATTCAGGGTTTTGAGAATAATGCGAAAAGTTTGGCACCTAATTTCAGAAATTTGAGAATAATGAAAAAAGTTAGGCACCTTTTTAGGTTGTTCACCCCCCCACACTTAAGATGTACATTGCCCTCAATGTACAAAGTTAGATATATAGACAATAATACTAAAATCATGAGATATGGAGAGAAGTGAAACTCCCTGAATTTTGGATGGATTCCTTGAGACGGAGGTGAAAGATAAGTTGGAGGGCCTTGTGCGGATGACGATCCTGCGCTAGATGAAGAAATTGGGTAGCTCGTGGAGGATTAGCCAGGATATAATAATAATAATTAAAACTATACTAATTAAATAATTAAAGAAAAGCAAGCTAAAGTAAAGAAAAATAAAGATGAAAATAAAATTAAAAGAAAAGATGGATGGACCGTAGAGTCCTTATTGTTGGGTGTGATTTCTAAGGCTGAGGATATGGTGGTGGTCGTGGTGTGATTCCCTAGCAGCCTTTAGAACCTAAAATTAAGAAACTGGTACCATCCCACGCCCGTGTTCCTTAGGCGTGTCGATTCACACGGCCACCTCGCACAGCCGTGGGTCTAGGTGTGTTGGTTCACCCACACCCGTTTTACAGATTGCCACGCCCGTTGGTGATAAGTCAGTGTCGTCCACGGCCGCGTCGCACGGTCGTGGCATTCTGTCAATGCCCGTGGTGGTTGGAGTCCGTGACTTCGAATATTTGATTCTCTCTGACTCGTACCACCTCTACCATGTCAGTACGGCGATCCAGGGCATCCACACGGCCACAGCCACGGCCGTGTGCTAGGCCGTGTGGCATGGAAATCTGCACTTTTGGTTAGTTTAAAGCTAGATACTATAAAGAAAGGATAAAATAGAAGAAATAAGAAGAAATAAAAATGTAAAAGTGAAGTCTAGGTGGATTCTTCCTAAGGTATCGTCTAAATCAACTGAGTTTTTCCCAAGTTATTTTCCAAATTCATTCTTCTTTGTCTTAGAGTCTTTAGTTTAGTAGTTAATTAATTTAGATTAATAAACAACTTCACTTATTTTAGGCTAAATAATAAAAAGAAAGTTAGTATTAGTACTTTTAGTTCCTTTGGGTTCGATAATCCGGTCTTGCCTAAGCTATACTACTGTTCGATAGGTGCACTTGCCTTTAATCGTTGTCAGAGTTAGTTTCCAGGTTCGATCATTCTTTTATAAATTTTAAAACTCTAATTCATAGCGATTAAGTTTTTGGCGCCGTTGCCAGGGAACTAAAATATTAAGAAAGTTCTATTTTTATTACTTTAGCCATTTTTTTTATTTTCTGTAATTTATTTTTTTTTATTTTTTTTTTACTTTGCTAAATTTTTTTTATTTGATTTTGACAGATAGAGGAGATGGCACTGAATAACTATCGCGACAAGTTACAAGGACAAAGCCAACAAAAGCGTAAATTGATATCTACGACCTCGACCCAAGAACTGTGCTATCAAACCGCTTAGAGATGTTACATAAAAATTTAATGGTTTATACAGCCTCGCAGTACATCCAGCTTATGCGAAGTGAAACAAGCGGGCGTGGCGAATCTCGAGTACCCACCCTACGGACATGGCATGGAAAGCTAACAAGTCCACTATATGAGTAACTATTATAAACCTCAAAATAATTTTTATAGTGACACTTATAATGCAGTTGGAGGTACCATCCTAATTTCTCGTGGGATGATCAAAGTAGCCAAAGACAGGAACTTCCTTTAAATTTTCAACAACCACCTTACCAACAGGAAGACGAGTCAAACCTTGAAGAGATGCTGACAAAATTCATGGCAGCTATCGATAACCGTCTCCAAGACACTGAAACCACCCTTGAGACCCAACAAGCATCGATCAAAGGGGTCGAGAGCCAAGTTAGTGAAGTCACTGAGTCAGTTGGGGAACTTACTAAGTCAGTTATACAACTTGCTAAGCTAATCTCAGAACTACCACAAGAAAGCTTGCCACGCAATACTGAAACTAACCCGAGTGAGCAAAATCAAGCCATTTACGATAGTGAAGGGTTAGACGAACCAAACCCAAGGGAAGAACCTGTGGTAAGCGAAGGTAAGGTTGAAGTGTGCCATGATATACCAAAACCGGCAATTACAGAGTACCAACCTCGTATGCCATATCCCGATGCAATAAAGAAAGACCACACGCAGAGGAAGAAGTCGGTGAACTCACACTTCGTGTAGACGATGAAACAATCACTCTTCAAGCTCTTGACTCACTAGGACATCGAGTAATAAAGGTACGAACGTTAATTCTATTGATAACCATTTGGTTCAACCTTCTTTTACAGGAGGCATCACGAAATCACCTAGTAAGCTAGATCTTAGACCTCGTACTCCATAAAGAAATAATTCACGAAGAACTAAGGCTTGTGTCGATGAACTAGACGAGTGGAAAACACACTTTAAAGAGAAACTAGGAATACACGAAGCGAAACCGAAGGAAACCCCAGATGAGCTGATAGGAACAACAAATCACTTCAAAATAGGGGATCATGTATTGTTGAATAAGGAAGACCCTCGAATCACCAATTCACACCTCAAGACAAATGAAGAAATCATTTTTGAGGTACTTAATGTCTTCCTATACGGCACAGTCGAGGTAAGCAATCCTAAATTCAACACTTTTGAGGTAAACATTACTCGACTTAAACTTTATATCCACAACCGAATTGATCGCATGAGAAAGGATTTTCACCTCCTCAAACCACCTTGACCATACGAATGGGAGGTAAAGTCTAGCTTAAGACTATAAACGAGCGCTTCTCGGGAGGCAACCCGAGCACTAAACCCATTAATTTCTACATTTTTTTCTTCTTTTACTTTTATTTTCCCTTTTTAGCACCTAACTATAAACTAACCAAAGTGCATATTTCCAGACCACACGGCCTTACACACGACCGTGGCCGTGGCCGTGTGGCCACCACAGGAAGGTACAAGGGTGGGGGGCAACCACCAGATCCATAATTCTTATTTAACCCCCTTCTTCCTTTTTCTTTTCCAGTTGTTTTCCTTTTTTTCCATTTTCCATTATTTACTTTTATTTTTTATTTTTATTTTTATTTTTATTTTTATTTCTTTTAATTTTCTTTTATTTTCTTTATTATTTTCTTCTTATTATTATTCATTCCATTTAGATTTAGGTTAGGATACAATAAAATTAGGACGGCTGCTTCGAGGACTCAAACGGTTCGAGACGCTTTCCCACGTTCACCTCCAATCCTATTCGGTTTCTTTTCATTGGCTTCATCCAAAATTCAGGAAGTTTCACTTCTCTCCCTATCTTATGATTTTATGATTATTTTTCTATTATCTATCTTTGTACATTGAGGGCAATGTACATCTTAAGTGTGGGGGGTTAACTATAGTATTATTTGAAAATCCCTGAATTATGCCTTTTCTTAAAGTAAGTTTCTCATATTATGATTAGAATGAAATTTCTGATGATTTATGATTTTTATTGATATGTTTTGGATTAAATCATTGATAATTGTGCATTGATAATTAAATTTGAAGAATACTAGAGAATCAAGCATGATAAGTCTATTTTTCAGAAATTAAAATTTTTTTTAGGTTGTCGAACTAAGTTTAAATATTACTTTGAAGTTTGAAATTTACGAGGTTGACGTCAAAATACCCATAATTTTTGTGAGTTTTTGAGCCTTATAGAGCATAAATTCTTTTTCTTGCTCACTGATTTGTTATTCTAGAACTTGCATCGATTATACATGTCGAGACCATATTTTTTTGATTTGATACACAGAGATGATAAAGGCACCTAGGATTTAACCCACTTACTCCATAAAAAGCCTACCTTCATAATTAACCCCTAGTGAACCCCTTTTAATCCTAACAACCCTATTTATTGACATAACCGATAATATTAACCCAGAAACCCTTTGTTTTTGTTATCACCATTCTTTCTAACTACCCCTATATCGAGATTTGATCTGATTAGTTGCCTAATTATGAATTTTAGTAATTTATCCTTTATTATGTATTTAGTTTGTTCTTAAAAAAAAACAAAAAAAAGAGACGAAGTATATTCATTATTAGTTATGTGATTAAACGAGCTTATACATTTAAAATCCAAATATCGAAAAACGAAGCTCGTAATGTTAGTATTATTCGCTTTCAATTGATGTAATTATTAGTTCATTAGTTCTTAGTTAGGTAATTTGTCAATTCAATCTCGATTCTAACCCTCTAATTCAGCCTTACTCCACACCTTAACCCTAGCCCCGTTACAACCCTAACAAAGACCTTTTGATTTGTGTTTCATCTCATATTTCAGTGGTGGAGATTTGATTTTCAGGCAAGCCTATGGTATTAACTTTTCATGTTCGACTTTTGAGTGCCTAAATTTTGAACCTTAAACACTTTGAGTGATTTGAGTGGATCTTGTGTGAGGATATCAATCCTTGTCGATTTCGAATTAAAGGTAATTATTTAGATAAGGGGAGACTCCTATATTTTCGAGCTACAAAATCTATGACTTAGACTGTTTGAATCTTTAGGACTCTTTAAGTTGAATTCTCCATGTATAAATTATCTATGAATTATGATAAAACATTGTTGATAGGAATTATGAATTATAGGAAGTTCGTTTTAATTATGAGTTGAGAATTTTGCTTGAGGACAAGCAAAAGCTTAAGTGTGGGGGTATTTGATAAACCGAAATAGTAACACATTTTAGGCCCACATTTAGTATGCTTTTGGATGAATTATCCCTTATTTTATGTAAAAAGGTACTCTTAATCCTTTATTTTCATGATATATACTCAGGAAAGCACCAGGGGATGAAAAGAACGCAAAACGGGCTTAAAACGAGACAAATAGGCCAAAGCATGAAATCGACATGGCCTGGACCAAAGATCACACGGTCGTGCCTCACTGATCATCTAGAACACGGTCTTCCCTCGATTCACACGGCCGTGCCTCATTAAAGAAGTCCGAGCACGGCCTGGCCACGATCCACACGGGCGTGTGCCATGGTCGTGTCCCTGTCGTTGGAAAGAGCAATTTCACTCGGATTTGGATGCTTGGAGGCAAAGAAACACACTCCAAAGTCTAATTAAACCCCCAATTAGGAATTGCACTCAAATTAGGATACTTGGAGGCCAAGTAACACATCTCAAAGCCTATATAAACACCATAGGGGGCAACTTAATGGGGGATTTTGGCAGAAGCCGGAGTCGACTGAGGAGCCCAAAGCCATCGTCGAGGGGCGTCATGCTAGGCCAGAGAAGGTATATTTGTGGGGATTTACTCAGGGATAGCCAGTTGATCCATCTCAAGAAGCCGGAGTTATACTCAAGACGGAGGATCTCCTCTCCAATTCCTTCAGGGGGTTTTAGGGATTTCTTATGTTTTGTTTTATCTTTTCTCTTGAGATGTTTTCCGTTATTGTTAGGAACTAAACCCTTCGGATACCCGAAGGGGATGAAACCTATGATGAATCTTGTTATTTGATTATTTGAATTATATGATAAATACTTAGTTTGTTCTTAATTATGTGAGCTTAATCCAAATTTAATGTGCTTAGGTGGAGGAGGAATAGACCCTGCCTAAGAGTAGATCCAACATAATTAATCCTTTCTTTTCATGTCTTGTGCTCAGGAAAGCACCGGATGACAAAAAGAACGAGAAACAGGCTTAAAACGGACCAAATTGGGCCAAGCCACAAAATCAGCACGGCCTGGACTTTAAGCCACACGGCCGTGCCACCATTCCTACTAGAACACGGCCTTACCATGACTCACACGGCCGTGCCTCATTCAACAGTGTCGAACACGACCTGAAGACGATTCACACCGGCGTGTGCCATGGCCGTGTCCCTGCCGCAGAAAAGAGGAATTTTACTCGGATTTGGATACTTGGAGACAAAGAAAGGCATTCCAAAGCCTATTCAAACACCCTAGTAGGAACTGTACTTGAATTAGGATACTTTGGGGCCAAGTAAGGCATCTTAAAGTCTATATAAACACCCAAGGGGGCAACTTGTCAAGGGGGAGTTCGACAGAAACCCTCTGTCGAGGGGAGCCCAAAGCTATCGTCTAGGGGCGTCGTGCTAGCCCAGAGAAGGCAGATTTGTGGGGATTCACTCAGGGATAGCCAGTTGATCCATCTCAAGAAGCCAGAGTTATACTCAAGACGAAGGATCTCCTCTTCAATTCTTTCAGGGGGTTTTAGGGATTTCTTATGTTTTGTTTTATCTTTTCTCTTGAGATGTTTTCCTTTATTGTTATGAACTAAACCCTTCGGATACCCGAAGGGGATGAAACCTATGATGAATCTTGTTATTTGATTATTTGAATTATATGATAAATACTTAGTTTATTCTTAATTATGTGAGCTTAATCCAAATTTAATGTGCTTAAGTGGAGGAGTAATAGACCCTGCCTAAGAGTAGATCCAACATAATTAAGCGGAGTTGATCACACGCCTAGAGATAGGGTGACGAGATTTTGCCGGATTAGGGTGAAACCTAATATGGAAATCCACAAATCGATTTACTACTATTCTAGGGGTTATTATAAGAGAACGAGAGTTCCACTAATTAACCTAGGGTTATATGTTATTCGCCTCGAGAGAGGGTTTAATATATGTTAGGGAGTCTTACGGATCAAACTAAGTGAATAAATCGTATGGTTCAGTGTTAGATAACAAGTGAAGTCTAGGTGGATTCTTCCTAGGGTATCGTCGCAATCAACTGAGTGTTTTCCAAGTTATTTTCCAAATTCATTCTTTTTTGTCTTAGAGTCTTTAGTTTAGTAGTTAATTAATTTTGATTAATAAACAACTTCACTTATTTTAGGCTAAATAATAAAAAGAAAGTTAGTGTTAGTAGTTTTAGTTCCTTTGGGTTTGATAATCCGGTCTTGCCTAAACTATACTACTGTTCGATAGGTGCACTTACCTTTAATCATTGTCAGAGTTAGTTTCCAGGTTCGATCATTCTTTTATAAATTTTAAAACTCTGATTTACAGTGATCACGGAGTTGATCGCACGCCTAGAGATAGGGTGACGAGATTTTGCCGGATTAGGGTGAAACCTAATATGGGAATCCATAGATCGATTTACTGCTATTCTAGAGGGTTATTATAAGAGAACGAGCGTTCCACTAATTAACCTAGGGTTAAACGTTATTCGCCTCGAGAGAGGGTTTAATATACGTTAGGGAGTCTTACGAATCAAACTAAGTGAATAAATCGTATGGTTCAGTGTTAGATAACAAGTGAAGTCTAGGTGGATTCTTCCTAGGGTATCGTCTAAATCAACTGAGTTTTTCCCAAGTTATTTTCCAAATTCATTCTTCTTTGTCTTAGAGTCTTTAGTTTATTAGTTAATAAATTTAGATTAATAAACAACTTCACTTATTTTAGGCTAAATAATAAAAAGAAAGTTAGTATTAGTACTTTTAGTTCCTTTGGGTTCGATAATCCGGTCTTGCCTAAGCTATACTACTGTTCGATAGGTGCACTTGCCTTTAATCGTTGTCAGAGTTAGTTTCCAGGTTCGATCATTCTTTTATAAATTTTAAAACTCTGATTCACAGCGATCATTAGGATTGCTTACCTCGACTGTGCCGTATAGGAAGACATTAAGTACCTCAAAAGTGATTTCTTCGTTTGTCTTGAGGTCTGAATTGGTGATTCGAGGGTCTTCCTTATTCAACAATACCTGATCCCCTATTTTGAAGTGATTTATTGTTTCTATCAGCTCGTCTGGGGTTTCCTTCGGTTTCACTTCATGTATTCCTAGTTTCTTTTTAAAGTGTGTTTTCCACTCGTCTAGTTCATCGACCTGAAGCCTTAGTTCTTCATGAATTATTTCTTTATGGGTACGAGGTCTAAGATCTATCTCAGCTAGGTGATTTCGTGATGTTTCCTATAAAGAAGGTTGAACCAAATGGTTATCAATAGAATTAACATTCGTACCTTTATTACTCGATGTCCTAGCTGAGTCAAGAGCTTGAAGAGTGATTGTTTCGTTGTCTACACGAAGTGTGAGTTCACCGAATTCTTCCTCTGTGTGGTCTTTCTTTATTGCATCGGAATATGGCACACGAGGTTGGTACTCTGTAATTGCCTGTTTTGGTATATCAACCTTACCTTTACTTACCACAGGTTCTTCCCTTGGGTTTGGTTCGTCTAACCCTTCACTATCGTAAATGGCTTGATTTTGCTCTCTCGGGTTAGTTTCAGTATTGCTTGGCAAGCTTCCTTGTGGTGGTTCGAAAATCAGCTTCGCAAGTTGTCCAACTGACATAGTAATTTCTCCAACTGACTTAGTAAGTTCCCCAACTTGGTTCCTGATCCCTTCAATCGATGTTTGTTGGTTTTTAAGTGTTGTCTCAGCGTCTTGAAGACGGGTATCTGTGGCTGCCATGAATTTTGTCAGCATCTCTTCAATGTTTGACTCCTCTTCCTGTTGGTGAGGTGGTTGTTGAAAATCTGGAGGAAGTTCCGGTCTTTGGCTATTTTGATCATCCCACGAGAAATTGGGATGGTACCTCCAACCTGCATTATAAGTGTCATTATAAAAATTATTTTGTGGTCTAGAATAGTTACCTTTATAGTGAGCTTGCTCATTTTCCATGCCATATCCGTAGAGTGGGTACTCAGGATTCGCCACGCCTCCTAAATTCGAATCTTATTGTATTTCTGGGTGTACCTGCGAGGGACTGGTGACCACATCGAGGTTGAAGACACTGGCTGCTTTAGTAGGAATTGTTCTCATCCCTTGCCACTGATAATTATTCAGTGCCATCTTCTCTATAGACTAAAATTATCTGCCAAAAGCAAAATAGAGGAAAAATTAGCAAAGTAAAAAAATAATAACAATAAAAATAAAAATAAATTACAGAAAATAAAAAAAAATGGCTAAAGTAATAAAAATAGAGCTTTCTTAATATTTTTAGTTCCCTGGCAACGGCGCCAAAAACTTGATAGCTGTGAAGTAGGAGTTTTAAAATTTATAAAGATAATGATCGAACCTGGAAACTAACTATGACAACGATTGAGGCAAGTGCTGTAATATCCTAGATTAGGGGTTATGCGTTAAGAGCACAACTCAAGTATTAGTAGGTTTTAAGGGTATTTGGAGATGTTTTAAGAGTTTTTAGAACTCTAGAATGAAGGGGAAACTTTGGGAAAATTTTTAAAATTTAAGTCTAAAGAGGGGAAGCTTGGTAAAGGAGGCTTTAAAGGAATTTTAGGGGATTTATGACACAAGGATTGGTTCGGTAAAGTGGCAGCAAGGCGCCACTTAAGGCTTGGGCAAGTAACGCCATGTGCAGTGAGCAAAGGGGCTTGGTTCGAGCAGTGTGGGAAGCAAGTGAGTGTTTATTTTTGCGTCAAGAAGGCGCCTGGTGAAAGGGGTTTTAAAATAAATTTTGGGTGAATCATAACACAAGCGCTGGCGGGCGAAGTGGTCAAGCGTTATCTGCAAAGATGCATTCAAGGGCTCCAACAGTGTCTCGGGTCGAGGGTCAGGCTGAGCAAGCAGCAGCATGTTTTATTTTGTTTTTGGCGTTAAGACAAGGGGGAGCTAGGAAGGAATTCTTAAAAGAAATTGTGGGAGGTTGTGTCACAAAAGAACCAAAGAAGAAAGTGGCGGGACGCTTGCGCAAAGGGAGCCTCTGGAGGGCTCAAGTTCGAGCCTTGCTGGCAGCATTGGGGTGCTGTTTTATTTTTGGCTATTGGCGTTAAGAAAGAAGGGAGAAGAGTTGGACGGCTTTGGGACTTCAAATGGATGAGATAAGTTTTATTTTATTTTTATTTATCTATTTATTTAAGTGATAGGATAAGAGATAAAGATTGGCTTAATTCAAATTATTTTTGAATGAGTTTGGGAGAGGAAAAATAGGTGCCGAAATTATATTTTTAGGAGTATCCATCTTTTTGTCCTCCTTTAGACTTATTGCCGAATTCTTTTCATTCTCTCTTCGTATTATTTTTCCTTCTCTCAACCTTAATTCCTTCTATCACCATTGGTAAAGCTTAGCCGAATCTTATGAGCTTTCTTTGACTTTTCTTTGCTTGGGACCTTAAAGAACACCATAGCCGAAATATCTTTGCTTAAACCGAAACCTCTCTTAAAGTTGCCATTGCCGAATATTTCTACTACAATTGAAGAGCCATAGCCGATTGTCAAGTGCCCTTATTCCTATTCTTTTGTCGCAAGTCTTAAAAGTCGAAGATCAAGCGTTTTCTCTCTTTTGTCGAATATACTATTTCTTGCACTTCAAACGTGTGATTGTGGTAAGTATTTTCCATTTTAGCAATCGGTTATAGGTCCTCTTCCATTTGTGTGCCGAAAGCAAGTGTTTAAGACCTTGGTTTTTGGTTTGGCTGAATCTAATAGTTGTTTAGCAGGGATTTCGACAGGAATAAGTGGTGATTTGGGAAATAGGTAAGCTTGGTAAGTGACTTGTGATATTCGGCCATAGGCCATTTTATGGGTTTAAGTGATGACCGACTTCTAACTTTGGTTCTTAGGAACAAATCAACAGGAATAAGGAAAGTTTCGGGATTTGAAGTGATCGAGGTAAGCCCAAATACTATTCGGCCTTAGGCCATATTTGGTATAAGCATTAACCGATTTGACTATGATGGTTTAGGGGCTAGTCGATAGAGGTAATCAGAGGCTTTTAGGATTCAAGATTTTTCTGATAAGGATGATAAGTGTAGTTTCTATTCGTGTAGATCCCGTATAATGATGATTAACCGTTTGATTCTGATTAAAGTGGTTGTGGATGGAGGCAAATACAAGTCAAGAAGGTAAAGGGAAGGCCCCTATCCCTAAGTTCAAAAGGAGAGCGGTTTCTGCTATTCAGGATTGGCCACCGGGCTGTGGGCCTGCAGCAAAGCAGGAAAATAGGCAGATAGCCGTAGTATCGCTTAGTGATAGCATCGAGGATCGAGTATTGAACTCCAAGTCATCGTGTGTGTGGTTAACCCACCGCTTTCCGAAGTTCTTGCTATAATTGCATGTGTGATTTATGTGCTAACCAAAGGTGTAGTGGTAGTTAGGTGGTAATTACCCTAAAAGGGGTATATCGATAATCGTGTTTAGTGTTATCTGTTGATAAGGATGTGAAAGTGCCGATGTGAATGTAACTATGCCTATGGAAATATGATTGTCTCGCTTTAATGACATGTGCATGCATTTATTTTTATGTCACTATTACATGTTGCATGTGCATGGGTGGGATATGATATGAAAGAAGGACAGGGTGTACTTCGAGTACGTGGTTGATATAGGCTATGTGCCATATCGTGTTAATGATGGCTTTGTGCTCATCGTGGTTTTGATGATAGCTTTGGCTACATCGTGGATTGGCACCGATCGAGGTCGCGTTGTGGATTATTTGCGATTAAGTTCGCGTGGACGGCATTTGTTGCCATATTGGAGTAAAAGGAGAGGGTGATTTAATAATCCCCCGTGTGGTAGGTCGGATAAGGGGGTGTGTAGAGGATGGACCTAGGTGGGTTGGGCTTCATAATTGCATAACTTTGCATGTGAATATATGTGGAAATGGGCCAAGCCCAATATGTGATGTGGATTAATGTGAAATGGGCCAAGCCCAATATGTGAAGTGGATTCAATGTGGTAATGGGCCAAGCCCAGTATGTGGAAACATGTGGTTAATTGCACTATTATAAGAATGTGATATGGATATGGGCCAAGCCCAATAAGTGAACTCATGTAAATAAAGTTGCATTAATATCTGACATGTGGGTAATTAAGTGGTTAACATGTGGGTGGAATACAGTGGTTTAATTACACACTGAGTCTGTATGACTCACCCAACCTTTTAAACATTGCAGGTGATATGATGATCGACCAGGGTTGGAGTGCATACGAGGTGGCCCATGCGAAAGACGTTTTGATTATTTCAATCGAGTTTATTATTAAGTACTTTGGTTTAAGTAATTATTGTAATAAGGCCCAGCTTAAAGTATTTGAGCATTTTGTTATGTTTAAGTTGGATGACTTTTAAATTAATATTTGGAAATGTTTAAATTTTCTAAATTTTATACTTGAAAATATTTATTAAAGTTTTAATCCGGATATTTTTATAACAACTTGATTTTTACTTAAGAATGTTTTAAATTACAAAAATGTTTTTATTAAAGGCAACAAATTTTTAATGGTATTTACTTTTAAGCAAGAATATTTTCAAACGTTTTCCATGCAGTGGCATTTCAAATTCTGGTAAATAACGAATGGGCCGGGTTTGGGGTGTTACAAGTTTGGTATCAGAGCTCGGTTCAAAACTCGGCTTTGTGGATTTGGGGGTCCAAAAACGTTTTCAAAATGGGCTTTTCAAAATATGGGCTTTTATTTCAGGTTTTTCTGGCATGGCACCTGTATCTCCTACCAAGTCCACTGTAAGTACTTCTAATTATTGAAGTAATTTGTTTATGTGAACTGTTATGGGCTTATTTGGGCTCGTAGATTAGAATATTAAGGCTATTTAACCCTAGGGCTAGTGCACTCAAACACATGCATAAGACTTAAGGACTATTAAACAAACCTGTGAACTAAGTCGCCGAGCTAGGGTGTGGCAACCATTGTGCGCATGTCTAGGATTGGATCCTAAGAGCCTGGTACTTAAGCGGTCCTAGTGACTCACCTCCTCTTTCTTTGGAATCCTACCGTGCGTAGCTACGGTTCACCCTAACCAAGAGGACTTATTCGCAAGCTAAACCAATGATTAAAACCCGAAAGGGACTAGCCATGCAGTTTTATAAAATTCCTAGCTTTAAAATCCCTAAATTACCCTCTTAATTGTAGTAAAAGATTATTGTGAAAATTTTTCCAAAATATCTCCGATTTACAAAATTACAAAAATGCCCCTGTATTGTAAATTACTAAAATACCCTTAGTTTTTTTTAGATTTTCAAAAATACCCTCGACGTTTGCTAAAATATTTCTACTTTACAAAAATACCAAAAACCTTATTTTGTGAAATATTAAAATACTCTGACTTGGAAAATTTACGGAACTGCCCCTGAACAAAAATTACCAAAATGACCCCGATTTCTAAAATTTTTGTATTACCTTCGATTTGAAGAAATTTTCAAAATACCCACAAGTTTCGAAAATTTTGAAATGCCTATGATTTATAAAGATTTTCAAATTTACCCCGATTTATTACCAAAATACCCTTATAGGAAAAATGACAAAAATGCCCCTGGGATAGAAACGGACAGCAATGTTCGAATAGTGAGTGTGGGTGGTGGATACCACTGGATGAATATGTTGATGAATGAATGTGCCTTTATTGAGAAATGAATGTGATATTCTGAAGTAGAATAGTGAACTTGAACTGAACCTTTGTTTGATCGAAAGGACTACTTCTAAATATCTTCATTTCATAAAATTGTTCGCGGTTAATAAGTGGAACAAAAGTCTGATGCATAAAACTTTTTAATCGAGATAAACCGCGACGTTAGAAATGAGTTCTAGGGGCGTGGTCGCCGTGGGCCGCGGTAGAGGTAGAATGGCGATCACAGGAACCGGTAGGGTCGAAAAATGAAGTCGCCGCCAAAGAAGTAGCGGAGGATCAAGATCGATCGAGAGACGATGACGTAGTATCGCGGGCTATGTTGCGAGTGCTCGAGCGAGTAGCGGGAGCTAGTGTAGGAAACGGAGCTCGAAAGTCAGTGTGGGAAAGACTCAGGTCGAACGGGGCTGAAGTTTTTAGAGTATCAGGAGTAGCTCCGAATGTAGCGGAGTATTGGTTGGAAGCAATCGAAAGGATTATGGACGATTTGGACTGCACTGATGAGGAAAAGTCGAAGGGTGTTTGTTTTCGTTGCTCGAGACGAAGCTTATCGATGGTGGCTCACTTGTCAAACAAGGTGTACCGTAGATCGATTGAATTGGGATTACTTTAAGGCTAAGTTTGAAGGAAAGTACGTAGGAGCGCTTACTTAGACTCGCAAAGAAAAGCGTTTCTAAACTTGGTTCAAGGAAGCAAGTCAGTAGCAGAATATGAAGCGGAATTTATACGGTTAAGTCAGTACGGCAAAGGGATCATAGCTACTGATTACGAAAGGTGTGTCCGATTCGAAGACGGATTGCGAGATGAGTTGCGAATGTTGATTGCTCCGCAAAGAGAAAGGGACTTCGCCATTCTAGTGGAGAAAGCTCGGATCACTGAAAAAGTTAAGAGGACTGTAAGGGAGAATCGAGATAAGGAAAGGAACAGGAATAAGAGAAGTTTTGGACCGTCAGCATCGTTTGAAGATGTTCGGAAAAGACCAAGGATCGAGAATTGCATGCGTGCACTGTATTCGGTTCTCGAGAATCGAAATCGTTCCTGTGCTCGGTGTGGGAGAACTCACACAGGAGAATGTTGGGGTAATAGTAAGGAATGTTTCCGGTGTGGATCTAAGGCTCATTTGGTTAAGAAATGTCCTCAAGTGATGGATAGGGCTCGAGGTCAAGGTCGTGAAACCCCAAGCAGAGGAGCTGAAGGTTCTAATGTGAGGCAACCAAGGTTGGCATAGGCAGTTAAAGCAAGGAGGAAGCTGGACCAGATAGGATCAGGTATGTTCCCTAATCCTGGAATCTATTTATTGCCTTGATTGTTATAAAGCTAGTTAGTTCTTGTGATGTTAGTGAAGTGCATGGAATCTTGATTGTGAATTTTTGGATTGTACAAGGAAATGTGTTAGTCTTATTAAGATTAGAGTACGCAGCAGTAGGGAAGTGTGAGGAGTTAAGGATACACGATTATTCGATAGTAAGTAATTTCGAGGACGAAATTATTTTTAAGGAGGGTAGAACTGTAATATCCTAGATTAGGGGTTATGCGTTAAGAGCATAACTCAAGTATTAGTAGGTTTTAAGGGTATTTGGAGATGTTTTAAGAGTTTTTAGAACTCTAGAATGAAGGGGAAACTTTGGGAAAATTTTTAAAATTTAAGTCTAAAGAGGGGAAGCTTGGTAAAGGAGGCTTTAAAGGAATTTTAGGGGATTTATGACACAAGGATTGGTTCGGTAAAGTGGCAGCAAGGCGCCACTTAAGGCTTGGGCAAGTAATGCCATGTGCAGTGAGCAAAGGGCCTTGGTTCGAGCAGTGTGGGAAGCAAGTGAGTGTTTATTTTTGCGTCAAGAAGGCGCTGGCGAAAGGGGTTTTAAAAGAAATTTTGGGTGAATCATAACACAAGCAAATGCACGGGCAAAGTGGTCAGGGGCGTTATCTGCGAATGCATTCAAGGGCTCCAACAGTCTCTCGGGTTCGAGGTCAGTGAGCGCAGATGAGGCATGTTTTATTTTGTTTTTGGTGTTAAGACAAGGGGGAGCTAGGAAGGAACTCTTAAAAGAAATTGTGGGAGGTTGTGTCACAAAAGAACCAAAGAGCAAAGTGGCTGGGACGCTTGCAAGCAAAGGGAGTCTCTGGAGGGCTCAAGTTTGAGCCTTGTTTGGCGGCAAAGATTGGGGTCTTGTTTTATTTTTGGCTATTAGCGTCAAGAAAGAAGGAGAAGAGTTGGACGGCTTTGGGACTTCAAATGGATGAGATAAGTTTTGTTTTATTTTTATTTATCTATTTATTTAAGTGATAGGATAAGAGATAAAGATTGGCTTAATTCAAATTATTTTTGAATGAGTTTGGGAGAGGAAAATAGGTGCCGAAATTATATTTTTAGGAGTATCCATCTTTTTGTCCTCCTTTAGACTTATTGCCGAATTCTTTTCATTCTCTCTTCGTATTCTTTTTCCTTCTCTCAACCTTAATTCCTTCTATCACCATTGGTAAAGCTTAGCCGAATCTTATGAGCTTTCTTTGACTTTTCTTTGCTTGGGACCTTAAAGAACACCATAGCCGAAATATCTTTGCTTAAACCGAAACCTCTCTTAAAGTTTCCATTGCCGAATATTTCTACTACAATTGAAGAGCCATAGCCGATTGTCAAGTGCCCTTATTCCTATTCTTTTGTCGCAAGTCTTAAAAGTCGAAGATCAAGCGTTTTCTCTCTTTTGTCGAATATACTATTTCTTGCACTTCAAACGTGTGATTGTGGTAAGTATTTTCCATTTTAGCAATCGGTTATAGGTCCTCTTCCATTTGTGTGCCGAAAGCAAGTGTTTAAGACCTTGGTTTTTGGTTTGGCTGAATCTAATAGTTGTTTAGCAGGGATTTTGACAGGAATAAGTGGTGATTTTGGAAATAGGTAAGCTTGGTAAGTGACTTGTGATATTCGGCCATAGGCCATTTTATGGGTTTAAGTGATGACCGACTTCTAACTTTGGTTCTTAGGAACAAATCAACAGGAATAAGGAAAGTTTCGGGATTTGAAGTGATCGAGGTAAGCCCAAATACTATTCGGCCTTAGGCCATATTTGGTATAAGCATTAACCGATTTGACTATGATGGTTTAGGGGCTAGTCGATAGAGGTAATCAGAGGCTTTCGAGATTCAAGATTTTTCCTAAGGATGATAAGTGTAGTTTCTATTCGTGTAGATCCCGTATAATGATGATTAACCGTTTGATTCTCGATTAAAGTGGTTGTGGATGGAGGCAAATACCGATCAAGAAGGTAAAGGGAAGGCCCCTATCCTAAGTTCAAAAGGAGAGCGGTTTCTGCTGTTCGGGATTGGCCACCGGTCGTGGGGCGGCAAAGAAAGCAGGAAAATAGGCGATATAGCCGTAGTATCGCTTAGTGATAGCATCGGGATCGAGAGTATTGAACTCCAAGTCATCAGGTGTGTGGTTAACCCACCGTTTTCCAGTTCTTGCTATAATTGCATGTGTGATTTATGTGCTAACCAATGTAGTGGTAGTTAGGTGGTAATTACCCTAAAAAGGGGTATATCGATAATCAGGTTAGTGTTATCTGTTGATAAGAATGTGAAAGTGCCGATGTGAATGTAACTATGCCTATGGAAATATGATTGTGCATTTAATGACATGTGCATGCATTTATTTTTATGTCACTATTACATGTTGCATGTGCATGGGTGGGATATGATATGAAAGAAGGACAGGGTGTACTTCGAGTACGTGGTTGATATAGGCTATGTGCCATATCGTGGTTAATGATGGCTTTGTGCTCATCGTGGTTTTGATGATAGCTTCGGCTACATCGTGGATTGGCGCTGACTGAGGTCGCGTTGTGGATTATTTGCAATTAAGTTCGCGTGGACGGCATTTGTTGCCATATTGGAGTAAAAGGAGAGGGTGATTTAATAATCCCCGTGTGGTAAATTTGGATAAGGGGGTGTGTAGAGGATGGACCCTAGGCTGGGTTGGGCTTCATAATTGCATAACTTTGCATGTGAATATATGTGGAAATGGGCCAAGCCCAATATGTGATGTGGATTAATGTGAAATGGGCCAAGCCCAATATGTGAAGTGGATTCAATGTGGTAATGGGCCAAGCCCAGTATGTGGAAACATGTGGTTAATTACACTATTATAAGAATGTGATATGGATATGGGCCAAGCCCAATAAGTGAACTCATGTAAATAATGTTGCATTAATATCTGACATGTGGGTAATTATGTGGTTAACATGGGGGTGGAATACAGTGGTTTAATTACACACTGAGTCTGTATGACTCACCCAACCTTTTAAACATCGCAGGTGATATGATGATCGGACCGGGTTGGAGTGCATACGAGGTGGCCCATGCAGAAGACGTTTTGATTATTTCAATCAGTTTATTATTAAGTACTTTGGTTTAAGTAATTATTGTAATAAGGCCCAGTTAAAGTATTTGAGCATTTTATTATGTTTAAGCTGGATGACTTTTAAATTAATATTTGGAAATGTTTAAATTTTCGGCAATTTTATACTTGAAAATATTTATTAAAGTTTTAATCCGGATATTTTTATAACAACTTGATTTTTACTTAAGAATGTTTTAAATTACGAAAATGTTTTTATTAAAGGCAACAAATTTTTAATGGTATTTACTTTTAAGCAAGAATATTTTCAAACGTTTTCCGCAGTGGCATTTCAAATTCGGTCGTAACGAATGGGCCGGGTTTGGGGTGTTACAAGTGCACCTATCGAACAGTAGTATAGCTTAGGCAAGACCAGATTGTTGAACCCAAAGGAACTAAAAGTACTAATACTAACTTTCTTTATATTATTTAGCCTAGAATAAGTGAAGTTGTTTATTAATCTAAATTAACTAATTACTAAGCTAAAGACGCAAAGACAAAAAGAATGAATTGGGGAAATACTTGGGAAAAACTCAGTTGATTAAGACGAGACCCTTAGAAAGAATCCACCTAGACTTCACTTGTTATCTAACACTGAACCAGATGATTTATTCACTTGACTTGATCCGTAGGACTCCCTAACGTATATTAAACCCTCTCTCGAGGCGAATAACGTCTAACCCTAGGTTAATTAATTGAAATCTCTTTCCCATTAATAACCCCCTAGAATAGCAGTAAATCGATCTATGGACTCCCATATTAGGTTTCACCCTAATCCGGCAAAATCTCGTCACCCTATCTCTAGGTGCGCGATCAACTCCGCTTAATTATGCTAGATCTACGCTTAAGCAGGGACTTTTGCTCCACCACCTAAGCACATCATACTTGAATTAATATCTGCGAAATATCAACACAAGAATTAAGCACACATAGTTAAGAACAAATCAAGTATTTATCATATAGTTAAGAAAACAATAACAAGATTCATCTAGGTTTCATCCCCTTCGTATCTCTCAAGGGTTTAGTTCATAATAATAAAAGAAAACATCTCAGAAGAAAAGATAAAACAAAACATAAGAAATCCCTAAAACCCCCTAAAGGAATTGAAGAGGAGATCCTCCGTCTTGAGTAGAATTCCGACTTCTTGAGATGGATCAACTGGCTATTCCTTGAGAGTTTCCCACAAATCGACCTTTTTATTTCGGCTCCTTGGCCTAGCTGACCGCCCGTCGACTCCCCCTTTTAGGTTATACTTAGGGTGTATTTATAGGCTTTTGGAATATGTTTCTTTGCCCCTAAGTATCCTTTTCCGAGTGAAATTACTCTCCTCCACGGCAGGGCATGGCCATGGCACACGCCCGTGTGAATTGTGGCCAGGCCGTGTTGGACTCCGTTAGTGAGGCACGGCCGTGTAGATCGACATCAGGCTGTGTTCTAGTATATTTGAGGAGGCACAGCCGTGTGGGCTTTAGTCCAGGCCGTGTCGATTTCTTCTTTGGCCCATTTTGGTCCGTTTTGAGCCCGTTTCTCGTTCTTTTTATTCTTGGGTGCTTTCCTGAGTATAAGACATGAAAAGAAAGGATTAAGAGCACCTTTTTACATAAATCAAGGGATAAATCATCCAAAAGTATGCTAAATGTGGGATTAAAATATGTTACTATTTCGGTTTATCATCAACAAAGTAACAAGAATCATCTTGTTCTCTAGAATATCGCATAGCCTCATAAATTTGAAAAATAATTTTCTCATCGCCTACCCTTAGCGCGAGTTTACCATTACCAACATCAATGATAGCCCTAGCAGTGGCTAAAAAGGGTCGTCCCAAAATTAAAGGTACCTCTACGTCCTCATTCATGTCAAGCACAACAAAATCAACAGGAAATATAAACTTATCAACTTTTACCAGGATATCTTCAATAATTCATGTAACACCCCGAACCCGGCCCAGAAGTTAGGCCCGAATCTTGCGTGTCACACAAAAAAACTCGTTTGAAAGTTTCAGCCTCTTTGTTAAAACCCAAAACACTTAAGCAATTTATTAACTACTTGAAAACGTAATTATCTTTAAAAACCTTTTTGGTGGCAAAAGCATATTTGAGATAAACAATTTACAAAAATGTGATGTTAGAAACAGAGTTGCGTATATTCAAAATCGTTTCAGAAACGTAGATAAAATACAAATATTTTTGAGAGATTGATTGATGAGTCAACAATCAAGGTAGTGAACTTAAACCGTGACTTTTGAAAATATTGTTTGATAGTTTGAGAAAATAACTTCCGTGTTAAAATATTTATAAAGTTTATTATGAAATCCATTGGTTAATCGATTTTGGAAAACCTTTATTTAAGTTTTAGAAAAATTCTCGTTTTAAACAATTTAAGCAAAATAATAAGTATATCAACATAAACCGATAATAAAATACTCCAGATGCCTTATTACAACTTAAACCAAAATAGAAAAATAATAAAATAAACGGAAATAGAAATTTAAAATTCAATAACACCATTTCAAAGTATGGCCTCCACCGAGTCATCCATGGGCCCAAGTCCTCAAATCATTGAGCATTACCTACAAGGGTTAAGAAAAGGGGTGAGTTACAAGAACTCAGATGTGAAATCCCCTTACCAGTCATCCACTGGGCCTCGAACCCATATAGCAATCATCTTGGGCCTAAGCCTTTTTGCATAACAATCTTAAAATGAAGCAAATGTATGAATGTATGCAACCCAACCCAACCTAGATATCCATCCGCTACACACCACCCGTACCATCCATCACACCTGTGGGGATCTTTTGTCAACCCACCCCGCCAACACACCAATCATAGGCATTTAGCCATTTATATCAAATTCGAATTGTGGACAAGCCACCAGAATAACAAAATATACGTGGCTTAGCCACCGGACAAAATGTGACAGAGTCACCAGATTATGTGGCAGAGCCACCAAATTTCACTTCCCCGATCATCAATATCCCAATCCCATGCAACTTATGTAAATGCAACATACATAGTAAATCATGATATTTACAATATAACCACGATAATTAATAACTCAGAGATTTATTACAAACAATTTGGCCCATTAACACTTTGCAAAATCAGCCCATTAGGGCATTATATCAAATTGGCTCATTTAGCCATATGTCAAATTGGCCCATTAAATAATATATCATATCGGCCCACAAAAAAATATATATCAAATCGGCCCATTAACAATACATCAGATCGGCCCATTAGGGGCATTTTTGTAATTCAAATTATAAGGGCATTTCAATGAATCGGTCCATAAGGACATTTCGTAGTCGGTAATCTTACCCACTAAGGGTAATTTGGTAATCTCGCAACCCAGGGGTTTTTCGGTAATTTACCCTCTAAGGGTATTATGGTAATTTTGCAACCCAGACTTAACTACTAATTTGGGGCATAAAAATTGAAACTGTCCATATGTGTCATACTGACTAAACTGACCATAACTCGGATTAGGAAACTCGAAATTTAGATCCGTAAATTTTCCTTGAAACTAGACTCATATATATTCTTACGGTAATTTTTCCAGAATTTTTTACTTAATCATTTAGTACAGTTTATTCCTTAAAGTTTCCCTTGTTTCACTGTCCAACGATTCTGACCTCTCTTATCTTAATTTCAAATATCTTACTGTACAGTTTTCATATGCTGCTCCCACTTGTTTCTATTAAAAATAGGTTCAATAAGGAATCCATACATATTAATTATAACTCTTAATTTACTTTGTACAATTTTATACGATTTTTCCAAGATAGAACAGGGAACCACGAAGTCCATCAAAACCAGTCTCACTAAAATTAAGATATCTCAGAATATAAAATTCCTTTTCCTTCTCCGTTGAGGGTTTAGGGTTTAGGGTTTAGGGTTTAGGGTTTAATTCTATATCTTATTCACTTTCTAATTTCATTTCTCCTATTTTTCATGATATTTTGAAATCACGTCACTGCTGTTGACCAAAACTGTTTCATTGCAAAAATATGGTTACCACTATGAACCTACGCACGCCCGAGTGATCACGGAAGCCGGTTTCCGGTTTTCTTTGGTATTACGACCAAATCACAGAACATTTCATGCAAACAATCAGAGAGATGTGAGAACACACACCATTTCAAACATGTATTCGGAAGGGTACGGGATTACACACCTTATTTTGATTTCCTAAAGAACCACTCTTCGTTGATCCTAGAACAATACCAACCAAAAGTTAGCCTCGGATTTCCAAAAGATTCATACTCAACACATTGCTTACACTTGAAGCACTTACCACTATATCCGAAGAATTTGCAAATAGAATATATCGAGTGATTTCGTCCCTAAAATATAATCGATTAGTCGAAACTTCAATCCGATTTGCAACATAGCCAAATAGAGATATAACGAAAAATCCAAAAATGAACCCCTTACCTTAATGATGATAGATCTGACTTCAATAGTTTGACTCAAGACTAGAGAGGGATCAATAAGAATGTCCTTTACGACTACACACTAGAACACTACGAAAGGAAAGATGATCACGCTTAGAGAGAATAGAAGAAATGATGTTTTCGGTTAAGAAAACCATCCCAAGACAAGGGCACAAAATTTGGCATGGAGAAAAGAAAATTACAATGATAGAATAGAGTCTCTTACCGATCTGATTAAGAAGAGTTTTTTCCCACACGATGGTGAACGAAATGATGAAGGAATAGGATGATAATGGGTTCGGCTATCAAAGGAAAAGAAGCAAAGATGCCTTGAGGGTTTGGTCAAAACAAGAGAAAAGATGCTCTCTTTTTGGCTTTGGAGTTTCAAAAAGAGGGAAAAATTGGAGAAAGAAAAAGACACCAAAATGCTGAGGAGAAAACAACCTCTTCAAGCACCAAAAATTTGCAAATTCCTATAGAAAATTCGGCTATCACAAACCCCCCTCCAAAACCATTATCATCTTTTCCAAAAGATGAACATTAACCAATTAAAATCTTTCCAAAACACCTTCCACACTATATGCCAACATGTTCCCCTATCCTTCCTTTTCTTTCATTTCTTTCCCTCTTTTTCCTTATCTTCCTCCTTACCATATTCCTTAGCCTCCTTCCAAAATTAAAAAGTCTTCCATACCATATTAAAGCCTTGGCCGACACTGACCTTATTAGTACAAAAATTTAATCCAAAATATTTGCACTTGGTGGGATTTGAACCTCTTCCCTTAAAGTCCTTCATGTGACATCATATCCTCTTTACCAATTGCTCATTTATGCAAGCAAATTACTCTCTTATTTCCATAAGCCTTGATGCCACTTACTATCTCTCCTTAAAGTGCTTAAACACAAAAATTTTCATATAACTTAACTTGAACCCGGAACTTCCTAAAAACCTCGTAACTCTCCAAAATCACCTTCCTAATAAGTCCAACTTGAAATAATGTCGTTCTCAAATTCCCATGAATTTTAAAACGATTCTACGCTCAAGGTCCAATGGGCCCAATAGGTCCAATTCTGCTAGGCCTAATTTTGGGATGTTACAATTCCCCTAGGATATTTAATAGATCTGTCAGCTAACTGAATACTCTTCCTAGTGGGTTTGGGTTCTCCTAGACTAAGTTGCTTAAACATTCTATAAGGCATTAAATTAATACTAGCACCTAGATCAGCTAATGCCTTTTCTATGTTCAAACTACCAATTAAACAGGGAATAGTAAAACTTCCTGGATCTTTTAACTTAGTTGGTAGCTTGTTTTGGATGATGGCTGAACATTCTTCATTAAGTTCCACTGTTGAAATTTCTTCGAACTTTCTCTTATTTGTAAGAAGCTCCTTTAAAAATTTTGCATATGTTGGGATCTGCGAAATAGCTTCAACAAAAGGTAAGTTAATATGCAATTGTTTAAACAGTTCAAGAAATTTACCATATTGTGCGTCTAAGCGGTCTTTTTTCAACTTTGCTGAATATGGAATCGGTGGTTTAATTCCCTCACGAATTGGAGTTGCATTTGCCTCATCGGGTTCGTGTGATGTCTTTTTTCTCGTTTTAATTAATTCCTTTCCACTTCTTAGCGTCACAGCTTTTACCTGCTCTTTGTCCCTAAGTAAAATTTCTGATCGTATTTCAGTAACTAACTTAGTAAGTTGTCCAATTTGATCCTTGAGCTCCTGTGTCGATGCTTCTTATTTTTCAAGTTTTGCTTCTATACTCTGGAAACGTGTTTCTGTGGCTACCATGAATTTTGTCAGCATCTCCTCAAGGTTCGGCTTCTTTTCCTGTGGGTACTGCTGCTGTTGGAATTTTAGAGGGTGTTGTTGTCTTTGATTTTCTTGACCACCCCATGAAAAATTGGGGTTGTTCTTCCAACCTGGATTGTAAGTATTGCTATAAGGGTTATTTTGATATCTGAAATTTTTACTTACATAGTTCATTTGTTCGCCTTCTATGCCATGTCCGTAGGGTGGGTACTCAGGATTCACCACACCTCCACTTGTTTCGCACTGCATAACGGTTGTACCTGCAAGGAATTACACAAACCATCAATTTTTTTTGTTAACACATTTACCTGATTCGATAGCATGGTTACTTCGTCGAGGTTGAAAACACTGGCAGCTTTCGTGGGCTTTGTCCTCGTGGCTTGCCACTGATAGTTATTTAGGGACATCTCCTCTATAAATTCGTAAGTCGCCTGTGTGTTTTATTATTCGAGTTCCACCGTTCTTTGAATCGATCAACCGCCTAGTTGAGGGGTTCACACCGTTGTTGTAAGATTTGGACCAGTAGCCACAAGGGTAATCCATGGTGTGGGCACCTTCTCAATAGATCTTTGTATCTCTCCCATGCATCGTAAAGTGTTTCTAAATCCATCTGCACAAAAGAAGAGATATCATTCCTTAATTTGGTTGTTTTGGCCGGTGGAAAATATTTTAATAAAAAATTTTCGGTCATTTGTTCCCATGTAGTAATTGATCCTCAGGAAAGAGAATGCAACCACTGTTTAGCTTTATTCCTCAAAGAAAAGGGAAATAACCAAAGTCGGATGGCATCATCGAAACGCCATTAATTTTAAAAGTGTCGCAGAAATTCCTAAAATTCGCTAAGTGTGTGTTAGGATCCTCATCCTGCAAACCATCAAACTGAACGAACTGTTGTATCATCTGTATAGTGTTAGGTTTCAATTCGGAATTATTTGCAGCAATAGTAGGTCTAACAATACTAGATTCAGTACCAACTAAACTAGGCTTAGTATAATCATACATAGTTCGAGGAGCCTGATTTTCGGCCATCTCTAGAGGTAGCAGATTATTTTCAGCCATCTCTTCGGTGGTATTGATGATGTTTTCTTGCTCTTCTTCTATGTATTGTAGACTTCACCTAATTTCTCTCCAGTTTCTACGAGCGGTTGCTTCGATCTCACTATCGTAAATTAAAGGTCCTGTTGGGTTCCTTCTAGTCATAAACTAGAGGTACCTACAAGGAGCAAAGACTAAAATTTAGAAAGATAAAAATATAAAACAAAATAAGAGTAAAATTGCGGAAAATAAAAATGGCTAAAGTAATAAAAATTGAGTGTTCTTAATATTTCAGTTCCCCGGCAACAGCGCCAAAAACTTGATCAGTGTGTCACAGTCTTAAAATGTATAATGAGAATGATCGAGCCTAAAAACTAACTATGACAACGATTGAGGCAAGTGTACCTATCGAACAGTAGTATAGCTTAGTGGCAAGACCGGATTGTCGAACCCAAAGGAACCAAAAGTACTAATACTAACTTTCTTTTTATTATTTAGCCCTAAAATTGAAGTGAATCGGTTTAATCTAGAAAATTAACTAACTACTCACCCTACTAAGCTAAAGACGATGAGACAAAAAGAATGAAATTAGGGAAATACTTGTGGGAAAAACCAATTGATTAAAACAATACCCAAGGAAGAATCCACCTAGACTGCACTTGTTATCTAACTTTGAACCAGACGATTTATTCATTTGACTTGATCCGTAAGATCCCCTAATGTATATTAAACCCTTTCTCAAAGCAAATAACGTCTAACCCTAGGTTGATTAATTGAAATCTCTTTCTAATTAAAACCCCTATAATTGTATTAACTCGATCTATGGACTCCCATATTAGGTTTCACCCTAATCCGGCAAAATCTCGTCACCCTATCTCTAGGCGTGCGATCAACTCCGCTTAATTATGCTAGATCTACTCTTAGGCAGGGACTTTTGCTCCTCCACCTAAGCACATCAAACTTGGATTAATATCCCGAAAATATCAACACAAGAATTAAGAACACATAATTAAGAACAAATCAAATATTTATCATATAGTTCAACAAACGATAACAAGATTCATCTTAGGTTTTATCCCCCTCAGGTATTTGAGGGTTTAGTTCATAATGATAATAAAATACATCTCAAAAGAAAAGATAAAACAAAACATAAGAAAAACTCTAAAACCCCCTGAAGGAATTGAAGAGAGATCCTCCGTCTTGAGTATAACTCCGGCTTCTTGAGATGAATCAACTGGCTTTCTTCAAGTGATTCCCACAATTCTGATCTTTTTGGCTCGGCTCCTTGGCCTAGTTGGACGCCCTTTGAAAGTTGGCCTCTAGGGTGTTTATATAGGCTTTTGGAATGTGTTTCTTTACCCCTAAGTATCCAAATTCGAGTGAAATTCCTCTTCTCCATGGCAGGGACACGCCCTTGGCACATGCCCGTGTGAATCGTGGCCAGGCCGTATTCAGGTCTGATTAGGGAGGCACGGCCGTGTTGCTTGGGCCCAGGCCGTGTCAATTTCGTGATTTGGCCCATTTGGTCCGTTTAAGCCCATTTCTCGTTCTTTTTATCCTCCAGTGCTTCCTGAGTATAAAACATGAAAACAAAGGATTAAAAGCACCAAATTACACAATTCGAGGCTTAAATCACCCAAAAGCATGCTAAATGTGGGTTTAAAATATTTTACTATTACAGTTTATCAGAGCCGTATGAAGTTTTAGAGAAAATCAGACCTGTAGCATACCATTTGGCTTTACTACCAGAGTTGGAGAAAATTCACGTCTTTCATGTTTCGATGCTTCGTCGCTATCGTTCTGATCCGTCACATGTTCTAGCTTCGAATAAAATAGATTTGTAGCTCGATTTAACGTATAACGAGGAACCAATAAAGATTTTAGCTCGAGAGGTGAAAGAACTACGAAATAAATGAGTTTCGTTATTTAAGGTATTATGGCATTGACATGGAGCTGAAGAAGCTATATGGAAAACTGAAGAATCAACGAAACCTCAATACCCGAATCTTTTCTCTGGTAAGATTTTCGAGGACAAAAATTCTTTTAGGTGGGAGAGTTGTAACATCTCGTTTTTCAATGGTGTCGGGAACAGTGGTTTTGGGACCACAATTCTGGCTAGTAAGTCAATGTTTTATTGATTATTTAATATTTATAGGGAGTTTATGATGTAGTATTCGAGTTTGATTAAGAAATTTTAATATTTAGTTAGGTAATTAAGTAAAAAAGACTAAATAATTAAAGTTGTAAAAGTTAGTGGTTATTAGTTAAAAGTAGTATAAAGCTTAAGTACTTGAATTGTTAGCCTTATATGGTAATTAGACCATTATTAAATATAGGGGACGATCATGGTTGTAATTTGTGAAATTTTGAGTAATTTTTAAGGGCAAAAGGATAATTAAGTTAATTGTAAATTAAGTAAAAGAACTATCATCTTTCTTCTCTAAATTATCGAAATTGAAAGGGGAAAGATGTAACACCCCGAATTTTGGCCTTAGAAGTTTTGAGGTTTGTGGTTAGGGTCAACGAGAAGGTTGCGTTGTTATGTTTAGTTGCGCATTTTAGTGTCAGAATGGGCCTACTCGTCTAGTGGTTTGTTGTGTGTTAATTTGTTTTTGGGTTCTGGGTTCGAGTCTTTGTGTGAGCTTTTTGAGTGAATTTTTTTTTAGTTTTATTTTGCTACTTATTTAATTCTATTTAGTTTTAGTTTATTATTATATTTTTATTATAATTATTTTAATTCTTCAAGGCACGTTCTTTTTTGTTTTTATTTTATTTTTTTCTTTCCTTTCTTTTCTTTTCTGTTTGGCTTTTCTTTTTGCTTCTTTTCTTAAACTTTTGAAAATGGTGGTGTGTGATTTTGGAAGAGTCATTTCCTCGTCGCCAAGTCGGTGTCAGAACATCGTAGATCACAAAACAGATGTGGGTTTCGAACCTTTTCTATTTTTATTTGCGAATTCTAATTCGACTTTGCGAAAAGTCGACTATGGATGTGATATCATTAATTTATGCTTGGAATGTGTATGGTTTAGTATAATTCTGATCTAACTAGGATCGAAAAGTGCTTTGCGGCTGAAAGCACATTTTTTTGGGGTTGTTTAGGATGGTTTCATGACCACACAGGCGCCCATACAGGTGTGTGACGACTCACACGGCCGTGTGCTTTTGGAAGTTAGGGTTCCGGGCGAAATTTGGGTGCCATACGGTCGTATGGCCGATTTGGGGTTTTTTTTCAATTTTCACACGGCCGTGCCCCGGGGTACACGGGCATTTGTGATTGGAAATTAGGGATTTAGAGTTTTGGAGCCACATGGCCGTGTGGCTGATTTGGGGATTTAGGGATCCCACACGGACGTGTGTTTTGGGCATACGGCCATGTCTGGTGGAGCACAGGGCTGTGTCTGGTGGGGCACACGGGTGTGTGAGACCTTTACACGATCGTGTCTGCCTTGCACTCTAATTTAGCAAATTTGGACAGTGAGTTACACGGCATGTTCGCATGGGCGTGTCCCTGCATCACACGGGCGTGTGCCTCTACCACATGGTCATATGCCTCCCTCCACGCAGGCGTTTTGAACCCCACACGGCCTAGGTTTCCTACACGGTCGGAGCACACGGTCGCATGGCTCTAAGTCAACTATTTTGATTCTATGTGTTTTTTATTCGAGCATTTGTCTATGTGTTTTGCCTTGGCTGATCTTTAGTCAGGGTGGCTAAGAATTCTGATCTGGGCTTCGGCCTGAGTGTATCTGTGACTGTCATGTGAGATGTTTGAATCTGAATCTATTCTGTTTGGTGTATGCATAGCTATTCTGCCTGACTGTCTGATATTCTGTCTCTGTTCTGTAAGATGGTATGCATACGTACACCTGCATAAAATATTTTGAGATGGGTTTTGAAGAGAAGGGAGTCTGATTCTGATTTAATCTGGCAGTTCAAACTGCAATTTGTCTGTACTGTGGATTACCACAATGCACTGTACAGAACATACGTCAGCCTTGCTGCGTATATTTATCTGATCTGGCAGTTAAACTGCAATTTACCAGTATAGCAGTTTACCGCATAGCACTATACCATATCTATGCTACGTACTATTATCTGATCTGGCAGTTTAACTGCAAATTACCGGTATAGCGATTTATCGCATTACACTGTACCGCATGTACGTTAGCTATGCTACGTATAAATACATTTGATCTGGCAGTTCAACTGCAGTTTGATAAGCCATCGTTGCCGGGCAACCTGTTATGACTTTATATGGTATGTAGGGTTGGATGGGCCTACTTGGTCCTATGTGGTGTGTTTGGTTGGATGAGCTCAAACAGCTCTTACGAGGTGTGATCGGGGACAGAGAGGTGTGTTTGGCTGGATGGGTGGGTTCTTTTAATATCAGACTACATACATACGCATCTGTTTGAGTGTTTTGCGTGTGAGATTCTCTAACCGTTTCTGTTTGACTGGTTAGCACATGTGACAGTGTGACTGTGAGTGTGACTTAGTATGCTCAAAATGTTATTTAGTTTTGAGATGTTGGTTTCGGGTTACCTTCTAGATCTGTATGTCTTTGTGAGTACGTTTCTTTATTGAACTGTTATCTGGCATCTTAGTCTATGTTTCTGTAGTTAGGTTGGTTTTGAACTCACACTGAGCTCGAGTAGCTCACCCCTCTTAGTGTTTCCCTTTCAGGTACACTTTTGAATTCTAACGCTGGACTCGGCAAGTCAGAGGTCTCAGACGCATCATCTTTCTCTTTAATTGGTTAACAAAGCATTTCTTTGAATCTGAGTTTTATGTAAACGGTTTTGAATTGTAATTTCTGTTTTAAAAATTGTGGTATAAAATGTTTTAAATTAAATTACTTTGTGTTGAACTTTGGGGTTTGACAATTGAGGTTTCTGTAACTTATATAAACTAAATTTTTACCTAGATCACTTTGGTGATCAATATGACATCCGAAATTTATCCTAAACTTCTAGGCCAGGTTTAGGGTGTTACAAAAGAACTACCATGGAAGGAGCTTTTTTTGGTTAGCTTTTTTTCATTGCATGATCAAGAGACGAGTGGATCATTTGTTAATCGTGGGAAAGAGAAGGTCGTCGAGTAATCTTCTTTGGTTTTGGGTAAATATCAAAGTTTGGTAAGTTTCTACTGATTTCTAGGTTATAATTTGATATTAATATTATTAATTGTACTTATATATATTGAGTTATCACTATAGTGAATAATTAGATTTATAAGAAGTCGATATGATTTTTTGAAAAGATTTTGACGGATCGAGTAAAAGCTTCATATGTGAAATTTATATCCGAATATCTGTTCTAGACTGAGCTCTTGCATGTGTGCAGACTTGGGTTAACATGAAACTCAGATTTAGCCTGATTTAGCTATCTGTTGTCGTTTAATACACTTACCTAGCTCTGGCCAAGCTAGTTTATTTGTGCTGTCATTGGTTTAACCCGAAACGGTAACCTGATGCAACTAATCTGTACCTGACTGGCTCTTGTGAGCATTATATGTTTCTAAACTTACTTATTGAATAATTTTACAAAAATCCATCGGAATAATAAAAGTGATCTAACACATAATTGTTTCAATGAAGTATAACAAGCTATGAATTTTGAGTACCCGTATGTTTAAATGTTACTGACTTTGAAATTCTGAATCATGTTGAAACAAGGTTGAACTTCAATTGATTATATGCTCATAGTTGTTTAATGAACATAGAAAGTATAGTATTGATTTTTGTGGAAGCTTACTAAGTATTGCTTATACTTACTTTGGTTATTATTTTCTTATGTAGACTTTGAACTTTTGGATCACGTTGTTCAGATCGTCGGAGCACACACACATCTTCCTTCATCACCTTACGGTAGATTTTGAAGTCATGACTTTTGGTTAAACATGGCATGTAATTAGGGTGTTGTTATGAAAATATGTGAACATGATTTAAGACCTTGTTTGTATATAATTTTAATACTAGTTTAGTGTTTATACTAACAATATAGATGTCTTTTGATAATATTTGAAGTAGCTCATGATGGTTTAGTTTTAGGTGTGATGGATAATATGAAGATAGATTGTATAGTTTAGTAGAATTATCATGGATGAATGTGATTTGTTTAGTTTTTTAGATGTGGTGTCAATGAGGGCACATTGGTTAGTTATTTAGGTGATTGAATGGATAAATTATTGTCTTTTGTGGTAAAGTGACTTTTTGACATGAATTGAATATGCTAAGATAAGATTTTACCATTTTGAGATAAGCATCGATGCTTTGTGATGGTCACTAAACTAACTAAAAATACGACAAAGGCAAGCGCACCTATCGAACAATAGTATAGCTATGGTGAGTAGGGAATATCGTATTCACGAGGACTAAAAGTACTAGTAATTACCGTCTTCTTATTATTTAGCCAACAAATTAGAGTGATTGTGTTTTAATCTAAAATTACTAAACTAATTTAACTAAGAATGCAACAAAGAATTAAATAGGAAAATAATTAAAGATAACCAATGAGATGGACAATACCTAGGAAAGAATCCACCTAGACTTTACCTATTATTATGAATCTGAATTAAACGGTTTATTCACTTGTTACTTGATCCGTAAAAATCCCTAAATTATGTTAATATCTCTTTCGAGAGTAAGAACAACTGACTCTAGGTTAATTAATTGAAATCTCTTTCTAATTAAAACCCATATCGTCACATTAACTCGATCTATGGATTCCCCTATTAGATTTGACTCTAATCCGGTAGATTTATTTCATCCTGTTTCTAGGATTGCATGCAACTCCACTCAATTATGCTAGATCTACTCTTAAACAGGGCCTTTTGCTCCACTGAATTAAGCACATTAAACATGAATTAATGTCCTAGAAATATTAAAACAAGAAATAAGAATATATAATTGAGAACAAGAATCAAGTATTTATCGCGTAAAAACAAAAATTGAATAATAGGATTCATCATAGGTTTCATCTCCCCTAGGTATCTAGGGGATTAGTTCATAATCTTGAATGAAAACATCTCAAAGTCAGAAAAACCACAAGACATAAAGAACTCAATAAAACTTCCAAAGAAATTAAAAGGAGATCTTCAATTTTGATGGAGATCCGCTTCCGAGTTGGCTCCGATGGTATTCTTCGAGTGTTTTCTTCGATCTTCTCTGATTGACCCCTTAGGTCTTCTTCTAATATGTATTTATAGACTTTAGAATGCTCAGAAAGCCTAGAAATTGGGTTTTTCTGCGATTTTGGGAAGCAGAATGCGAAATCGACACGGGCTGGCACATGGGCGTGTGCCCAGACCGTGTGGCTCACACGGGCATGTGCCTAGCCCATGTGGAAATGCCCAGGCCGTGTGGATCTTTAAAACAACTCTTTTTGTCCGATTTTGGCTCATTTTTTGCTCCTTTCACTCATCTATGCTCACCTAAGTATAGAAACATGAATTTAAAGGATTAGGAGCATCAAATTCACTAATTAATCATCCAAAAACGCATTAAGAATGAGATTAAAATATGTTACTTTTATAGCTTATCGCTTTGGCATTTGGTATCGATACTTGACCAAATGAATAGTATCTAAATAAAACAAAATTCCAAAATGGTGGTATCGATACTTTTCATAAAATATTGATACCACTAACTAATTATCGATACCATTGCTTTTCAAAGAAAATAGAATTGAATTTTGGTATTGATTTTTCTAAATGGTATCAATTAGGTATTGATACCAACTACAGGACTTCATTTTTAGCTTTAAAACTTATTATTTTGAGATTAAATTCTTTTATATTATTGAAGTTTGCAAATAGATCCTCTTGGAGTTCTAAAATCAAATTATATATATATTAGTTTACATGTGATTGATGTTCTGAACTGTTCCGTAACCTTAATCTGATTGAAGCAGGTCATTCTGCTATCATCAAAGGTAGATATCATAAAATGGTTTAATTCTTAGATGTTTATAATTGGAATAGTATTGTTATGTATCCAACTTTTAGCTTTCAAGAGGGGATAAATAGTGATAATTGTTATTGTTTGAGAATGTAAATGTTCTGAATTGTGCTGCAATGCCCGTAACTCTAATCCAGTAGTGTAGACGGGTTAAGGGGTGTTACAGAGTATCCTTGTATATTTCCATATAATTTTTGGCACCCTGTAGTCCCTATATATAGAGAAAAATCACAAGAGCTCTGTTAGAATAGGAAAATTGAGAAAATAATATTTTAATAGAAAACTAGAGTTATGCTAGAACTTTATAAGGGTGGGCACCCTCACAATGTGTCGTCGACTTGTGTAATAATTGGACTCTCCGAGCCTTTTATGTATAGGGTACAATTATATGTAAAGTATAGTTGTAAATTAAAATAAGCCTATATAATTGTCCAACCCAATAATCAATATTCTATTCCCAAAATATTAATTAATTAATTAAAATTTAATTAATCCTGTTAAATTATTTTCTCAACCCAATTCTAATTTCGTCAAAGTAATGATGATTTTACTATATTAGAATCATTGAGTAAATTAATTTAAGTGTCCTATTTAGTAAAACTACGATAACTAATTAATTTAATTTTTGAAATTGGACTTAATTATTTAGTTAAATTTAATTAAATAATAATTCAAAGAAATTAAATTAATTTCTAAGTTATCTCATGTTGCTTTGAGAAAATGCATTTACTACAGATAGTAATTCATGCAATCCATTTCACATTCATTCATCAAAGTGATTCTTATCATGCAAACCATACAGAGTTATGTTGATCTAACATAGGGACTGATCAGTCATATATAATTAGTGCTAAACTAATTTGTAATTAAGTTTTGACTACTCCTCTATTAATCCCAAATTATTTGGTCATGGAGTTAATCCACTAAAATTACCTTGTCATTTGTGTGTTACCCTCAAAAGATATCCTTGGTCCTTTTACGTTAAACCCCATTCACCCAACTCGATCCTATTTTATCTCACGGTTACCATTGCATTTTCTATGATGAAAAAGATCATAATAGTAATGATAATCAAGAAAACATAAGACCAACCTATACAAGGGCTTATGTTTTTCAACTGCATCATACCTGGAGGGGTCCATACCTCCTTTAGATAAATAGTGCCCCGTGCTCCTAATGTAGAGCTATAACTACTGCTACCGTGGAATTCACGATCACACATGAGTACCTCACCTTCCAAAAAAAATGACTGCTAATTGACACTAATGCTAATGAGGACCATCGATCAAGAAAGACTTCAGAGACTGCAATCAAATAAAAATATATATATATAAACATAGAGCCAACTCTTCTAGTTGCGCCTCTAACCTTACTATGCTACCCAACCAACTGATAAAAGGTCTAATTCAGTAAGGCTAGAGGTACGAAATGCCGATCAAACCCGTTAAAGGAAGCCTAATCAAAGCAGGCAAACAAGAAGATCTGAATGAGTTGATGATCCCAAACAAATGACCCATATCCACGTTCATTTTTCATAATTCATGTAATGCTAGTGAGGGGATACCATTAACTCCTTAATTGTGCTATGATTTCCATTATTGTAAGTGAAGCCATGTCATACATAAGTCATGCACCCCGTATACCAACAAAGGAGCACAAACTTTCAATATACAAAGTACATGAGTTATGAACACATGGTCAGACATTTACTCAGGATTTGGGTGAGTCACATCATGAATGTCACAAGTGAACAAATTCATAAAGGAGTCTAAGATAAATTCTACTTGGTCCAGCTGGATGTATTGTCAATCCAAACAATTACACTTATGTCTTTATTTTTTGGAGTTAATTGCCCCGATACCCGAGATAAGGTCTCGCCCTAATTGAACATATAAACAACATCATAGCCTTCATGAATCAATTGCTCATTTTGGTTCCCATGGTCTACAAACAATTTAGATTACCTATTAATATAAGTTATTTTCTTGCATCATAATCCTTTCATATAATGCAACTTAATATTAGTTAAACCTTTAGGTAATCAATGATCTAATAATTGCTTATTTCATTTTTTTTTCATGCAAAAACCATTGAGGACAATCATACAAAGATATGATAAGCTAATTATGGAATTTTATTTATTCAATCAATTTAAAAATTACATGTAGAATGACAAAATCACAACACTAAAAGCACAAAATCCTAACAGTGGCATCTCGAGAACTATCAAGAACAACCCCTTAAAGACTCACACTAGGAAATGAGGGCAAGACTCTCTCTCTCAATATTATGTGATGTTTGACAATATTTTTTTTTGACAATTATGTTTCGTATTTTGTTAGAATAAAATAAATTTAATGATCAAGAAAAATAAATGATTTTTTTATAAAAGAGAAATATATCAGGTTTTCTTCTGCCCATGCTTTGTGTAGCTCAATGTTTCCATGTTATATTTTCAAAGCCCACATAATCATTAAGGAATTAAAAAAAAAACTCTTTTAAACCCTAAATACATCAAGAATAAATTTTTTTTTTTTTGGTAAAAGAACAAAAGCATAATGGTAGCTAGTTAATACATTTAATGTTAGAACCTGTTGAGAAACGATAATAGGATAGTATTGAATAAAAAATTCCTCCAGTACATTTTTTGCTGCTACTGTATGACTGTAATAGAAAGGGTAGGTAATAACTAATTAACGTACTTAGTAATTAATTACAAGCAACTAATCCCTAAATACTAGGTGCTGTTATAACAACTTATTTACTAGCTTCAACACTCCCTCTCAAGTTGGAGGGTGATATATGTCTATCACTCCCAACTTGGATATTAAGTGTCTATGTTGTTGTCTGCTAATCCTTTGGTGAGAATATCTGCAAGCTATTCCTTTGTGGAAATATGTTCAGTTTTCACCAAGCCTTTTTGAATATTTTCTCTCACAAAGTGGCAGTCGATTTCAATGTGCTTGGTTCTTTCATGGTAAACGGGATTTGCTGCAATTTGAATTGCGACTTGATCATCACAATAAAGCACCGCTGGTTTATTTCCTTTAATCCCCAACTCTTCAAGTAATCCTTTTAACCATTTCAACTCGCAATGATAAATGCCATGCTCCTATATTACGCTCACTGAAGATCTTAAAGATCTGTATTTTGTTTTTTTATTTCCAAGAGATTAATGAACTTCCAAGCTTTATGCAATATCCCGTTGTTGATTTTCTAGACATAGGGCAAGATGCCCATCTGAATCATAATATCACGATTAAAGCAGAATCTCCATCGAAGCAAGTAAAATTCCTTGTCCTGGATTGCTTTTAATGTATCTCACAATCCTCAATGCAGCTACATAGTGAGACTTCTTAGGCTTATGCATGAACTGACTTAAGTGTTGTACACTATAAGCAATGTCTGGTCTAGTGTTTGTCAAGTATAACAATCTTCCAATAAGCCTTTGATAAACTGTTGCATCTACTAAAACTTCATCATCATCTTTCGACTGCAATGTTTCATCAAATTCTACTGTTGTAAGCTTTTGATTTTGCTCTAATGGAGTGACAACTATTTTTGCTCCATTTAAACCAGCATCTTCAATTAATTCAAGAGCATACTTTCTCTGATTTAGCACAATTCCTGCACCTGACCTTAATATTTCTATCCCAAGGAAATATTTCAGACTCCCAAGATCCTTCATCTTGAAATTCTTATGCAATATGCCTCTTAATTCATTGATCAGATTACTGTCATTTCCTGTAATCAGCAAATCATCAACATATATTAACATGATGACTTGTTTGAGTTCTATCCTCTTTGTGAACATTGAGTAGTCATGTTTGCTCTGAATGTAGCCATGTGAAATCAATGTTTCAGTCAACTTCAAGTTCCACTGTCGTCAAGCCTATTTCAGGCCATAGAGAGATTTACGCAACCTGCAGACCCTATTCTCCCCCTGGTTGCGAAATCCCTCAGGAAGAGTCATGAATACTTCCTCATGTAAATCACCTTGTAAAAAAGCATTGAAAACATCTAGCTGATAAAGAGGCCAGTGAAAAAGGGTAGCAAGAGCAATAACAATACGGACAGTAACCTATTTTGCAACTGGAGAAAACATTTCTTGGAAGTCAATCCCTTCTTGTTGATTGTAACCCTTGGCGATAAGTCGAGCTTTGAATCTTTCAATAGTACCATCAGAATGATATTTGATCTTATATACCCATTTACAACCAATGGAAGGTTTCCCATGAGGTAAAGAGACTACTTCCCAAGTGCCATTTGATTCCAAGGCTTGAATTTCCTGTTGTATAGCCTCTATCCAACACTTGTGTTTAATAGCCTCAGAATAGGATTGTGGTTCCACAAGTTGTGATATGGTGGCAGCAAAGTGGTGTGTATGTAAAGGTAAATGAGTATAAGACAAAGTAAGAGGATACGAACCTTGTATTGCAAGTGAAGAGGATGAAGAAGATAGAGGAGAACATACAAAGTCTTGTAGCCAAGAGGGTCGTGTAGTGGTTTGGGTGGATCGTCGAAGTGGAGGAGGTGGTTGTAAAGGTGGAAATGAAGAAGGGTCCAAAGTGAAAGAGGGTAAAGAAGAATCAGATGAGGTAATAGGAGGAGGTATAGGAGGGTTGGAAAGAAAATTGGAGTCTTCGATGGGGCCAAAATTATTGATGGGAAACATTGGAGGAGGTGAAGATGAAAACTTGAAAGGAAAAACATTTTCATGAAAAACAACATTGTGATTAACAAAAAATTTCTTTGAAAGAAGATCAAATAGAATGTAACCCTTTTGAACTAGAGAATAACCAAGAAAAACAGAAGGAATAGATTTAGGAGAAAGCTTATCATGATAATGAGGTACGGTGGCATAACATAAACAACCAAAAACCCTTATATGATCGAGAGATGGAGGAGTTTTGTAGAGTTTTTCATAAGGAGATGTCCAAGACAAAACAGAGCTAGGTAAACGATTGATAATGTAGCAAGCTGTTAGGAAACATTCACCCCAAAATTTAGATGGTAAATTAGAGTGAAATTTCAAGGCTCGAGCAAGCACAAGGAGATGGCGGTGTTTGCGTTCAGCAACTCCATTTTGCTGTGGAGTGTCAACGCATGAACTTTGATGGACAATACCACGAGAGGTGAAAAAAGGTGTGCAAGTGGAGTTAAAAAATTCAAAACCATTATCGCTACGAATGATCTTGATATCAGCTAAGAATTGTGTTTTGACATAGGCAACAAATTGTGTAAGAGCAATAGAGGCATCACTTTTGGTTCGCAAAAGGTAGACCCAAGTCATTCGAGTGAAGTCATCAACTATAGTGAGGAAAAAATGATGACCACTATGAGTTGAAATTCTATAAGGTCCCCATAAGTCAATATGAATTAAAGAAAAAGCATGAGTTGATTGAGTAAGACTACGAGGAAATGGCAATTTAGTTTACTTAGCCAATGGACAAATAGAACAAGAAGATAATTCATTAAGATCATGTAAAACAGATTGCAATTGAATAATTTTTTTCATTGTGGAAATAGAGGTGTGACTAAGGCGAGCATGCCATACATGGGAATCATGATTTAAAGCCATAAGAGAGGTAACAATGGGCAAAGAAGAAGTGGCAGATTTGTGAGGAAGGACAATACTGGAAGAGAGCTGGTGTGGTTGGAAGTAGTATAGACCAGCATGTTCTCTACCAATCCCCAGTATCCGTCCACTGCAAAGGTCCTGTAAAAGGCAGAAAGAGGGGTAAAATGACACAAAACAGTTAAGGTCTTTAGTAAGCTGAGAAATAGAAAGCAAATTGTAATTAAAGTCAGGTATATATAAAACATTAGTGAGTTTATAAGTGGGGGAAAGAATATGATGGCCAACATGAGTAACCGGGGCTGATCTCCCATTAGGTAATTGAACACACGAGTTGTTAGGAGCAAGAACAACAGAAGAATTCAACCAGTGAAATTCAAATGTCATGTGGTTGGTAGCTCCTGTGTCAAGGATCCAGCTAAAGGATGTAGAGGAAGAAAGTGTACCAGCCATCTGAGCAGTAGCAGAAATAGATGAATCCTTTTGCAATATATGCGAAGCTAACGATCTTTGTTCCGATGTTAAAGTAGGAGCAGATGGAGTCCGAATGGAGGAGGATTCACGGTATCAACAGAATTAACCGAAGAGGTGACATTAGTAGCAACTGATTTCTTGCGAGTAAACTTAAAATCAGGAGGGAAACCAATCAATTTATAACAAGTCTCACGTTTATGACCCCGAACATTGCAGTGGTCACAAATGCCATTGAATCGGCGCTTGGAACCACCAGTGGGAGTAGTCGAGGAATAAAGCGCAGTCGGTTCAGATGCAGAGAGTAATGGAGAAGAGAGCTGACGGTGAGATTCTTCCTGAACAAGCATGGAGTAGGCTTGATTAACTAACGGCAGTGGTTGCATAAGTAAGAGTTGACTTCGCACAGCAGAGTAAGAATCATTGAGACCCATTAAAAATTGAAAGAGTCATTGTTGAAGAAAAGAGACAGATGCGGGTCGAGCATTGTCACAACCACATGGAGAGCAAGGCACCAAAACATCATATTCATCCCATAAAAGGCAAAGTTGAGTGAAATATGTGGAGATAGAAGCAGTATCCTGAGTATGAGAAGAAATAGCATGATGGAGGTAATAAATTCTAGACCCATCGACTTTACTGTAGCGTTCTTGAAGATCCTTCCAAACAAGGCAGGCATTTGAAGCGAAAACGATACCAGCTGAAAGTTCTTGGCAAACAGTGTTGAGGATCCAAGAGAGTACAATGGCATTGCAACGGTCCCATTGAGGATGAAGAGCAGCTGGAAAATCAGTCCGTGAGCAAGTACCATCAACAAATCCGAGTTTGTTTTTGGCAAGAAGAACGATATGCATAGATCGGCTCCATATAGTATAATTTTCAAAACCAAGAAGCTGATGAGAAACTAACAGAGTGCTAGGAGTATCAGATGGATGAAGATAAAGAGGATGATGAAAGTCAATGAGAGAAGAAGATGGATCGATGGCCATTGAAGAAGATTATGAAAAAATCAGAGAGGCAAAAAATTGTTCCTGGATACTGATACCATGTTGAGAAACAATAATAGGATAGTATTGAATAAAAAATTCCTCCAGTACATTTTTTGTTGCTACTGTATGACTGTAATATAAAGGGTAGGTAATAACTAATTAACGTACTTAGTAATTAATTACAAGCAACTAATCCCTAAATACTAGGTGCTGTTATAACAACTTATTTACTAGCTTCAACAGAACCATCCTCGGGAATTTCCTGGGCGTGCCGAATTGCGAGCCATGCAATAGAGTTTCTGATGTAATGCATGCCAGGAAGCCGCCATGTAGATGTCGAATCTTTGTTGTAGAGTTAAAATATCACTCCCTATGGGTTGCAACTTCCAGTGTACTTCAACTTGGCCATGGAAAAGCCTCTTCCATTTCCTCTTAAGGTAATGTAAATTGAATGATGAAAGTCAGAGGTGGAATAAGTTTATTTACTTAAGTTGCTACTATCTTAATAATTTTAATTATATTACCTGAATTGATTAATTAAGGTTAAATGTTTAAATTAATTGAAATTTTTTATTAGTTGCTTACATAAGAGTCAAACATATTTAAATGGTCATATAAGGCTCTAACATTTAAAAAAGTACTTAAATAGGAGTTTTTCAGACACTTCAACCTAATTTGTAGTAAAAATTAGATGAATGCTAACATATCTAAAATAAAATACATGACAATTGAATTCAGATATTACTTGAAAAGAAAAGAAAATAACAAAACATGATTTAAAACATGATATACAATATTTAAAAAGCGCTTGTATCTAAGCACTTTTGAAAAAAATTGAACCCTTTAGACCATAAGTACTAAAAAATTATCATTATTTGTTAATTTTATTTTTTTAAAATTTAAATTTATTTAATTAATCAATATTAATTAGGGTGAAAGTATTCTTAAAGATAATTGATTTAGCATGATATTAATTATATTTTAAAAAAAATATATGAAATAACATAATTTTATTGGATTTCTAAAAAAAAACTTTTTGAATGATCTAATATAATTTAAACACAATAAATATTGGATAACATCACTAGCCGGTTTATACAGTGTATCTATTTCTAAAGCATCCGCAACCCATCATTTGATTTTTTTTTAAATCAAATCAACAGTTTTTGTTTATAAATATAATGGAAATGAAAACAATAAATATCAATAGATAAAAGGTAGGATTGTTTATCTTAAAAGAGAGGGATTTGATGAAATTTGGAATTATTATATCCCCAACAATTGCAATGAAACTCTGGGTTGGTACAAGTACAAGACCAGCTCCACCATTTTTGTTAGGCAGATTTAAATAAAAAAATTTAAAGCACTCATTTGTTCAATGCCAAGGTTGGCTTAGGCAAAATAACACGCAGCAAAACCATTACATAAGTTAACAACAAAACTCTCCCAACAAGGATTTAAAAGGGAACCAAAAATTATGGTTAATTATGGACGCATGTAAAGCTTGATGCTTCAAGTCCCAAAAAGGGATAATAAAAAACTCAACACTTGGGAAGATCAGAAGGTGGAGGAGGCAGCTTCTGGTTTGGGAGTTCTCCATCCAACACTATCCATGCCATTCCTAAGCCCCAACTCTGATGAACATCAAAGTGACAGTGCATCAGCCAAACTCCTGCATCATTAACATATAATATCACTAAATGCATTCTCATCTTATGTTTTGAAGATAAAACTTGTATGATCTCATTTGTTACCAGGATTGTCTGTAACACCCCAAACCCGGTCAATACACCACGACCGAATCTGGTATGTTACGGGGAAAACGTACTTGAGAGGTTTAGGTTTTTCGTTTAAAAGCAGGATGTAAACACTTCACTATCTAGTGTATTTGAAGAAAATTTGAGTAGGCTTGTTTGAAATCAGGTGGTGTATTCAGAAAACCCAAAAGAAAATTTTGAAAGCTTAACCAAAAGATGTAGTTAAACGAGTTTATTCCATTTCATTATTCAAATAGTTTCTTAGTGTTACTTAAGACATTTTAACTTGGTAGAAAATCGAGTTTTGATTTGGAAATCGTTTGAGTTTCTAATGCAAGTCATGGTGAGATACCCGATGGTATAGTTTAAAACACTTTGCGTTATAGTTTTTAAATCATTGTCTTTCCAAATTTTAGTAAAATTTCAACCCACTTATTTTGTTAAGGCATGTTAAAGTCTATTTAAAGCATAAACATCATAAAGCATAATTTAAAGGCCTTTTACAATCCAAAACAAAACCCAAATAATAAAAAGCAAGCTAAAGTACCCAAATTATAAAGTCTGAGTAAAACTTTATTAAGCGTGGCATGAGCACCCCGAGTCCATCCCGGCTCCATGTCCGCGTCTAAGTGTCACCTGAAATGTCAAAGGAGAGGGTGAGTCGAATGACTCAGTGCATAAATCCGCTCCCGATAAAACAACATGCTAACACACATCATACATAGCAACATGATTAATGCAACCCGATCCTAACCATCCATATCGCCTTTTCTACCCCGTGTGGTACCAAACCACTGGTGGTGCCAAACCACTGGTGACCCAAAGTCACGATATCCATAAGTGTGGTGCCAAACCACTGGTGACCCAAAGTCACGAATAATCCAATGATGGGGCCAACCCATCGTGTGATACCAAATCACTAGCAGACGATCCCATATCTCAAAGTGGGGCCAACCCACGGTGGTGTTAACCACAGGGACGAGTCGCAATGAGGTGCCAAACCTGCACGGTGTCCCAAAGACACAGTGTGATACCAAATCACTTTGGTGGCCAGAGTCACAAATCCGATGATGGGGCCAACCCATCGTGTGATACCAAATCACTAGCGATTTATCCCATATCTCAAAGTGGGGCCAACCCACGGTGGTGTTAACCACAGGGACGAGTCGCAATGAGGTGCCAAACCTCTGGTGTCCCAAAGACACAGTGTCCCAAAGACACGGATATCATCATCCTCCCTCCACTCATATCACCCATCATCATGCCATACTCATGTGATCATGCATCTCATACAAGTCATGCATATCATGCCAACATGCCAAGCATTATATCTCATAGCATACATAACATAGATCATAATATTGAGTATACATCAATAGAACTCGTAATGCTACGGACTTACCCGGATCCGTACATATACCCCACTTGGGTACCAATTAATCCATCATACTGTTTTGGTTTTACAAAGCAATCAGAGTTATTAATAATATTACTAAGTATGGGTGTGTTAGTTACACACCTGGAAAACAACAGCCTTAAACCCCTCGAACAGATCTAAGCCCCCTTGATTATCTTGCTCCTATAATCGGCCAAATAAGAGCATTAGACAACTTATCACATTCGGCCAAGACCATCTAACCCCAAAAGAATCCATATCAAACCCTCACCTTTAAACTTGATTTGGTTTCCCACCAAATCTCGAATCAGCGGTGATTCCCCTTGACAATCAGCCCAACCCTTAAAAGAGAAACGGTTAAACTTTAATGATCTTGACTTAATCGAAACCAAAAGATTGAACGATTAATGATAATACCAATCACTTACCACAACCACTGCTTACCAATCGGTTAAAAGAGTCGAAAACTCTTCTTGGTTACTTTTCAATATCCAAAGACCCTATCACAAGATGATTAACAACAGGTTAATACCCTTTCAACCACAACCAATCATGAGCTTTTAATCCAACCGAATTCAAGATAGAACTAGAGAAGATGGACATGGCCATTTGGCCAAACACTTACCCCCTTCCAATCGAAAGAAAACAAGAACCCAACACGATTACCACCCTTCTAATATTCGGCCACCAAGGAACTACTAAGAGAGAGGAGAGTTTCGGCCAAGAGGAATAGAAGGAACAAATGGAGACAAACGGCTTGAGCTTTGAACAAAAGACAAGAATAAAAGATAAGTAGAGAGTGGGGACTTTTAGTTTGAAAGCAAATAGGTGAAGAAAGTGTTTTGGAAGATAAGATTCGGCTACCAAAGTTTCAAGAAGAGAAAAGAATGTTTGAGAAGAGAGAGCTTGGCTTGCACAATTGAACAAAAGAAGAAATAGTTTCGGCACAAAGAAATGGGAAGATGAATGGAGAATTCGACTACAAATGAACCAAGGAAAAAGGAGATGAAGAGGAGGATACTCGGCTACCAACCCAACACCAAAGATCAAAGATATTTCGGCCAGATTTAGGAGTGTGGTATTTCGGTTTTCAAAAGCAAAAGAATGAGAGAAAACTCTTTGAGAAAATCGGCTTGTTTGACAAAATGAGAGAACTTTTGCTTACCAATTACTTTTGGCCGAAAATGCACAAGGTAGAAAGTGCATTTCGGCACATCCCTCTTCCACACTAAGCCGTCCACTCCCCCACTCCAAACACCCAAAAATTCGGCCAATATCCCTCCATTCACTCACCACCACTCCTTCAAACATGTTTGACCAAGTCTTCCTCCTAAAATCCCTCATCACCCTCCATTTGAATGGGAAGACCAAGTCCAAAGTAGAATTCTAATTGCCTTCTACCTCTCCCCTCCATGCCGTCCAAAATGGGAACCAAAATGGGGACTCTGCGACTTGAACACGGGATCTCTCCCCCTGTAGATGACGCCACCCTCAAGCTCCAAGTGGCACATGCCTTGCCACTTTTCCAGCTCCTCATTTGTGCAACAAAACACCAAATAAAATACATATCCCTCAGCTCCATCAGCTCCCCTCCTATAAAGCCTAAAAATAAAAATTTTCCTACCTACTCAGGCACACTCCTAGCCTACAATTAAGCCCCTAAAACATAGAAATAGCAACATAGCACACCAACACATGCAATATCATGCAACAACAAAATAGCCCCCCAACCCGGGATATTACATTGTCTGCTTGAAAACGGATTGCAACCCAACCACCAGACGGCACCCCGACTGTGTTTCTTTCAACAGGATCAACCAGGTTGAACTTTGGAGGGTCGTTTTCAGGGTCAAAGTTTCCAAAACCCTGACCAACAACATAGAAGTTATAGCCATGGAGATGAAGAGGATGGCTCTCAGCACCGAGGATGCTTGTGTCCTGCAACACTGCTTCCATACTTGTATTGAATGGTATCGCCACAAGTTTAGTGCCATTGTTTACAAGTGTGTTGTTAGGTGTAGTGCCTGTGTAATTGAATGGAATCTGAGGGAAAGCTGGGAAATCAGTGGTGTAAACCCTTTTAGAATATTGGGAGAAAAAGTGGGATTGGAGGAGTGCAGTTCTTGGGAGTGCAAAGGAGATGTTGTTCATTGAAGCTGCAAATTTTGTGGTATTTGTTGGTCCTTGGCAGGTCTGGTTTTTGGGGCAAGGCTTGGTTCCAAGACCAACCGTGAAGAAAAACTTCTTGTCTACTTTTTGTGGGACATTGGCAGGGAACTTGGCGGTGGCTAAACTTCGAATTTGCTTGTAAAATTGGCAACAAAATTTGTAGCATTGATAGCGAGCAAGCTGGTTTAAGTAGTGGCTTTGTTTTTAAGCTCTTTTGGAAGGTGTTTCATATTCAAGAATACCAGCTACAGTAGTGTTATCAAAGGTGCCCATGCCAGTGGTGTTGGGATGTTAGCAGCAACTCAACATGCCACACATTCAATATGCATAAAATTTTATGTGAAAAGAAAGAAGAAGATGAGAGAATAGCAACTTAAACTCACAAGTCAATGAAAGATCTTAGAAACCATTTCATTGATATGCAAATATATACATAGGATACAAAGATTGAATAGTCAAAAAGACTATGGCCTAGTGAACCAACTACTCCCACTAGACTATGACTAATACAAGCTTAAGTTGTACATAAAATAATACTTAAAACATCAGCTATTACATCAATTTAAATCAACATTATAACCTACAAGCTTAGCTATTACATTGTACAAGAATTAAGCTTAGCTTCATAGGAGTAAATCAATCAAAAAAAAAAAAAAATGTAGGCTGCTTTGCACTAGGTTCTATTTGGATGACTACCGCTTGCTTTGGTTTCTTTGTTGCATTGCAGGCCAAAAGTCTAACACTCCTCCTTGGACTGTATGCAACAGACACCAATTTGATCCCTCAAAAGTTCAAACCGTAGTGTACCAAGAGGCTTGGTCAAAATGTCTGCCAATTGGTCTTGTGAGCTACAATGAACAAGGCTGATTTCTCCAGACTGTTCAGCCTCCCTGACAAAGTGAAATTTGATCTTAAAATGCTTTGTCTTGCCATGAAATACAGGGTTCTTGGCTATGGCAACTGCTGATTGGTTGTCGACCAAGATTTCTGTGGGCTTTGTTTGTTCTTCATTTAAGTCACATAGGAGTTTTCTGAGCCAAATGGCTTGATTAACACTTGCGAGATCTTTGCTATGTACTCGACTCTGCTGCAGTAGATTGAGCAACGATGCATTTGCTTCTTAGAGCTCCAACAAAATATACATGCCAAGTGTGAAGAGGTGACCGGAAGTACTCTTCATGTCATCTAACGAGCACCTTGATCACTATCGAGAATACCTGTCAATTTGAGCTCATTTTTGCTTTCAAATCTAACTCCATGTTTCAAAGTTCCTTTGACATATCTGAGTATTCTTTTAGCAGCCTTGAAGTGAACAATATTACAGCAGTGCATAAATCTTGAAAGAAGACTTACACCATAAGTGATGTCTGGTCGAGTGGCTGTTAAGTATAGCAAACAGCCCACCAAGCTTCGATATTCTTTCTCATCTACCCTTGCATGCTCTCCACTACTAGTTAATTTTTCTCCTTGTGCAACAGGTGTGCTGACTGTCTTACAGTTTTGCATGCAAAATTTGTTAAGGATTTTTGATGCAAAGGCATGTTGGCTGATGAAGATGCCATGATCAGATTGGCTTACTTCCATTCCAAGGAAGTATGTCATGACTCCTAAATCTGTCATTTCGAAAACTTGCTGCATCTGTGCCTTGAATTCAGAGATTAACTCATCTTTACTGCCTGTTACAAGCAAATCATCAACATAGAGGGATACAATCAGCATGGTTTCTCCTTCTGACCTTTTTACATAGAGTGTAGCTTCACTAACACTCTTCTCAAACCCGAGCTTGGACAGGTAAGTGTCTATCCTGTCATACCAAGCTCTTGGTGCCTGTTTTAGGCCATACAAGGCCTTCTTCAATTTGTAAACCTTGTCTTCATGTCCTTCTACCTTGAAGCCATCCAGTTTGCTCGATGAAAATTTCCTCCTTGAGGAAACCATTAAGAATGCTTGATTTGACATCAAGGTGATGAAGCTTCCATCGTTTTTGGCGGCTATGGCACATAACGATCTAATGGTGTCCAATCGCCACACGAGAGCAAACGTTTCTAGAAAGTCTACCCCATATTGCTGACTATAACCCTTGACCACAAGCCTTGCTTTGTGCTTGTTCAAGGAGCCATCTGCATTATACTTGGCCCTAAATACCCATTTTACACCAATCACCTTCTTATGACTTGGTACGTCCATCGACTCCCATGTATCATTCTTGTGAATCATCTCCAATTCACTTCCATTGCCCTCTTCCACTTGCTTATCCTTGGCGGCTTCCTCAAAATCGAGGTTCAACTATTGCAACATCACATCTTTGATAGATGTCTGCAATAGCTCTTGTGCCTCTTGTAGGGACTTGTCATCAACATCTTCATTGTGAGGCTCGGCTTGGCTATTTCAAGACTCTTGTCTAGAAGATTTTCTTCAGACTGACTTGTAGTTGAATCATTCCAGTTCCAAATCCTCTCTTCATTGAATCTGACATCTCTACTCACCAAGACTTTCTTTGTTGCTGGATCAAACACCCTATAGCCCTTGTTTGTATTGCTGTAACCAACAAATATCCCTGGAACAGCCCTTCTTTCTAGCTTAGTTCTCTTTTCTGCTGGAATAAGAACATAGCAAACACAACCAAACACCTTCAAGTGTGAGACATTAGGCTTAAGTCCATGCCATGCTTCAAAAGGTGTCATGTTCTTGATAGCTTGTGTTGGCAATTTGTTGAGAAGATAAACTGAGGTATTGACTGCCTCATTAAAACTTGTTAGGTAGCTTGCTTTCAAATAGTAGACACTGGCCATGTTCATCATGTTCTCTTTCTTCTTTCACAAACTCCATTTTGCTCTGAGGAGTATAAACCTGTAGTGAGTGGTGATGGATCCCATTTTGCTCACATATCTTTTGGAATTTGTCAGATAGATACTCTGAGCCATTATGCATTCTCGGGGCTTTAATTTTGCAACTAGTTTGATTTTCAACTAAAGCCTTGAATTTGTTGAAGGCTTCAAAGACTTCAGATTTATGCTTCAAGAAATAGACATAGCAGAATCTAGTCGGATCATCAATAAATAGCACAAAGTACCTGCTATCATTCAAGGAAGGAGTCCTCATTGGTCCACAGATATCTGAGTGAACCAATTCAAGCTTTTCTCGGGCTCTGAATGCTTTGTCAACTGGAAAGGGTAGTCTGACTTGTTTGCCAAACTGACAGACTTCACAAACAGACTCCTTGACTTCAACCTTGCTCAAATCATCAACCAAGTTCAATCTATTCATCAATTCTAATGACTTATAGCTAGCATGGCCTAGCCTTTTATGCCACAGGTTAGTGCTATCAGCCAAACTTGTATAGGCCTTCTTCTCAACCATATTCACATCGAGCATGAAGCTCCTATCTGTCATTGCTACTGTAATCAGTTCTTGGCCATATAGATCTCTAACAATGCAGGATCCATTTTCAAAAGTGAGTGAGTGACCCTTTTCAACTAGTTGTCCAACACTCAACAAATTCTGATCTATTTCAGGTACAAAGAGTACATCAGAGATTACTTTGTTACACAGGCGATCTTGATTACCACATTGCCTCTCCCTTTGGCTTCAATGAGATCTCCATTACCTATTCTGATTTTAGAGGCAAAGCTTCTATCAAGGTCTTTAAACAGCCCTTCATTGGCTGCCATATGGTGCGTCACGACCAACTGTCTACTAGCCACTCTACTTTGGCCTGTGGTTGTTGCAAAACTTGTTCTTTGTGAAGAGATGCTCCTCCTGAGCTTGAATATCCTCAGCAGCTTGAGCCTTGACTTGTTGCTGTGCAGGTGCCTTGCCTTTATTTTTGCAGACCTTCTCCACATGTCCAAACTGTTTGCAACTCCTGCATTGGATGTCTGGTCTATACCAGCAATATTTTTCTGAATGTGAGGTCTTTTGGCAGTGTTTGCATGGTGGTAGCCTTCTCTGGCCTGATTCTCTTCTTGACTTCACTTTCTTATCGAGCCATGGTTTCTTACCTTTCTGACTTGAGTCTTCCTTGGTCTTTGCTTGAAAGGCTCCCTCAGAATGGTCTTCTTGCCTGTTGGCTCTTCTCTGTTCAAGTGCATAGAGAGAGTTTACCAGTTCAGACAGAGAAATTGTTGTAAGGTCTCTCGAGTCCTCCAATGAGGAGATTTTTGACTCGAATCTCTCAGAGAGAGTGGTGATCACCTTCTCAACGACCCTGCTTTCACTAAAATCTTCACCAAGCAGCCTTATATTATTGACAGTGGCCATTATTGCATGCGAATATTTGCTTAATAGTCTCGACTTCCTTCATTTTCAAGTTCTCAAAGTCTCTCCTCAAATTGATCAATTTCTTTGTTGCCTTGTTTTTGGACCCCATGAACTCCTCCTTTAACTTTTCCCATGCTTGCTTAGGAGAATCACAAGCCATGATTCTAGTAAATATTATATCGATACTCCATTTTGAAGACAAGCCATGGCCTTGTGCTTCTTGGCTCGTTCCTCGCTGTGCTGTCTCATCTGAGCAATGGTGCGGTTAGCTCTCAATGGAGGTGGTTCGACATCACTTTCAACTGCACTCCAAAGGTCTTATGCTTGTAGATGTGTTTTCATTTTCTGACCATATGTGATAGTTCTCGCCCCGGTGAATACGGTGGTGGAGGTCTTTGTGTAACTCATCTTGTTGCAACAGATTCAATGATCTCGATTTCTTCTTTCTTAAGCTTTCTTCCACAAGTCAATAACCAACAATGGAGGCCCTCAAAGATAATTGGCTCTGATTACCATTTGTTGGGATGTTAGCAGCAACTCAACATGCCACACATTCAATATGTATAAAATTTTATGTGAAAAGAAAGAAGAAGATGAGAGAATAGCAACTTAAACTCACAAGTCAATGAAAGAGCTTAGAAACCATTTCATTGATATGCAAATATATACATAGGATACAAAGATTGAATAGTCAAAAAGACTATGGCCTAGTGAACCAACTACTCCCACTAGACTATGACTAATACAAGCTTAAGTTGTACATAAAATAATACTTAAAACATCAGCTATTACATCAATTTAAATCAACATTATAACCTACAAGCTTAGCTATTACATTGCACAAGAATTAAGCTTAGCTTCATAGGAGTAAATCAATAAAAAAAAAACAAAATGTAGCTGCTTTGCACTAGGTCCGGCTGGATGACTCTTCGCTTCTTTGGTTTCTTGTTGCATTGCGGGCCAAAAGTCTAACAAGTGGCATATGGTGCAGCTAACATCAAGAAAGTGGCATTGGGAGCTTTAGATTTGGCTTTTAGAAGAACATTGGTGGTTTGTCCTGGTGTTATCATCAACACATTGGTCTCAAAGGGCTTCACATACATGCATCGCTTTCCACCACAGTTAAAGCGTGGTCCGCAATCTTGAAGAAAAGCTCATCATTGAGTGCGGCATTGGTCAACCTCGAAGATATGTTTTCCACGGCTTTACCTTGACTTATATGCATCTGTTAATCACAAATCACATGCATTAATATCCAAAGGGATTTATAAATACATAGATACATACATGTGTGCAAATATTTATATACCTTTGGCGAACAATTGTACAATGGACACAGGAGGCCATTGAAGGTGTAGGCATCTGAAACATTAGGGCCACCTCACATGTCTCAAGAGACCGATTGATAAGCGCCTCGGGATCGACATTAAACCACTCTCACTGTAGTTAACAATGATTGAGTTAAATTGCCATCAAATGACATCATATATTTGCTGCATTGCATGAAGAAGATATAGGTGATTCCGTAACATTACCGAACAAGATCGGGACTTCTTTGTAGGGCTTCACAAAAGGGTAAGATTCGTTTCGCCTTGGGAGGATGATAAGCGGTCCGTGCCACGTTGCTCTAAGCCATGAAATGTGAGCATGCCGTAAGAGAGTTCCTCTTTGGCGGTAATGGTGAAGTTGTACACATAAGAGTGGCCAATTTGAATGGGACATTGCGTGATGTATGATGGCCCGTCCGCCCATCCGCTCGAAAATGTCGAACTCCATGCTGTAAACAACATTAATTTACCATATTCCAAAAGAGCTTAGCCTTAGAAACGTAAACAACTTATATATACGGTGAATGCTGATATTGTTTGGAACATGGTTAACTACTTTAACGACTAAGCGGTCGCCTTCTCTGATAATAACACGAGGTCGGGGAACTTCCCATTAAGCGTGACAATGCTCTTAGTGTGGCACAAGCGAGTGATGTTTTTCACTTTATCTGCAAAGGAAAATTGGATAAGTTCTTGAGGATTATATCAATTACTTTCACCTCAAGTTACCCAAAGTAAACAATGCAATATACATACATTGAAGGTATAGTGCACAGTAATGCTGTGTGTTTTTGAAGTGACGACCTCGGGATAGGCCATGAAACGACCATGAACAACAAAGAGTATCATGATAATTTCTGGTGAAGTACCCATGTTTTAAGCTGGAAAGAAAATATAGGTGAAGTCTTTGAAGTTTTGGCTCTTAATTTGGGGTGATTCATGAAAAATACCTGTGGAGATATGCATGTTTATATAGAGACAAGATTGAACTATCTTTAAGTCCATGTTTGGTTGATTAGGTAATAAGATGTTACAGGTCTGAGAAAGGAGGGAATTTCTAAGCTATGGCCCCAAGTGTTCACTGTGGATTGTCATTAAAGTCTGTGAATAAACGTTTTGTCCTTGTTATGCCTGTCAACTTTATCTTTATACACAAAATTTCACCATCCCCAAACTTAATACAGATTATGAATGATGAGTAACAATTCCACGAGAACCCTTTGTCAAAAAACCAGCATATATTTACATGATTACAAGGAAAACCAATTGAAACTACAGGAGACAATCCTATTTGGTTGGTGACAATAAAAGGAAACTCTTTGTTAAGATTAATGGTGCCTTTGAAAGATGTATTTTAAGATAATTATGTGGTTTCAAATGCTTTATTTCCATTGAAGTAAACAGTGAAATAAACATCCCAACCACTGTGCATTTCTATTGATGTCCTCGATCCAAAATATCCTAGGATTATTATTTGATGAATTGTTAGCGGAGCTTTATTTTTAGTTTCCTAACTGGAAGTGAGAAACTGTATATGTCTTGAATTCTTCCATATTAATTAATGGTATTTGGTTTTTTTTAATCTAACTCTTTTATCTAATTTATATATATATATATATATATATATATATATTTGTCAATTGGATGGGTTAAGTTAATTTTGAATCGAGATAAATTTAATACATATATTTTTAAAACTTTCATGATAAAATTAATTTGGATTTGGGTTTCTTATTTTAGACACAAACCATTTTAGGTTTGAACCATTTATGTAATTTCTAATTTTGGATTTGTGTCATTTTAGATTTTGTTATTCTTTTTTAAAATCAAAGTCGTGTTATTTTGAACTTTGTCATCCGAACTCAACTTTAGAGTTTAGATAATTTTAAATTTAAATAATTATAAATTTGAATTTTTTTAACTCTATGATGAATTCAAATTCAACAAGTACAAATTTTGATTAATCAAAAAGATATTCGATATAATATATACAGCTAAACTGTATCTGATGAAAAAGTTTACCATCTTCCCACGGCTTGTCAATCAACCAATTGAATTGAGATTGACATTGATGGTGATGATTATTTCAATGGAAAGCTCACTGGGACATGCAAAATTGGTTGGTGACAACAGCTCTCCCCAACCAAATAGAAGCCATGGGTGAGTCGCAAAGCCAAGGGAAGACGACTGTTGACCCACCTTCCTTTTAAGCAACTCTACGCATGATTAGGGTTTATGTGCTTAGCTACTTCTTAATACTATTAATAACCAAACTAAATCACTCAAAAGATCAAGCTAAGGGATAAACTAGACTTAGCAAGTGTCTACTTCCAAAAGGCTTTTGTGAAAAATTAGTTTACCATTTAGAGTTACAACTTTTTAATTATTACATTAATTTAGATGTGTATTAGATATAAAATAAATTTAGAAGATCACAAATCTATTCAATTATGTGTCTAATGTAAATATTTTTATATAAAAATTCGGTTGGACTCGAAATTAAAATTTTATAAATTACTATGACAATAGATTTTAGGGAAATTTTCTTTAAAACATATTATTTCTTTGTTGTGCACAACAATTAGTTAATTTTATTCTCATAATATAATACCTTTACTCCAATAACATTTTTTAATTTATCATATTAAATTATCATTATTCCGTTAATTTTAAGGGTAAACTATTAAAATAATAACTTTTGTTTAGTTCAGGTTACATTTTTGTTATTTATGTTTGAACAGGGGCGAAGCCAGGGGGTGGCATGGGCCCCGGCCCCCCCATAAATGTAAAATTGCTATTTAGGCCCTTAAAATTTTTTAAAAATTATAAATTAGTAAAGGTAAAATTACACTTTGGCCCCCCTAAAATTATAAAAATTCGATTTAATCCTTTACAAATTATAAAGATATAAACTATAAAAAATTAAAATTTCATCCGCCCCCCCTAAAAATTTGTTCTGGCTTCGCCCCTGAGTTTGAAATGTTACGTTTTAGTCACTTACGTTATCGTGTCGTAACATTTTTAGTCATTGAGCAGTTAATTGTTATTAACGGTGTAACGGTAAGCTGACGTGGCACGTTAAATCATCATTTCAAAAAAAAAGGTTAATTTATACAATTGGTCCTCATATTTTATCTTTTTGAGTAATTTAATTTTTTTCTTTTATGTTTCTTAACTTTCCTTTTTTTCCTTTATTTTCTATTCTCTTCTTCTCCCTCGGGTTTCCTCCCTTTTCCATTTCTTTTAATGTAGTTTTTCTGTAACGCCCCTAACCCGTATCCGTCGCCAGAATAGAGTTACGGAGCATTACCGAACAAAACACAACTTCTGGATATTTATGAACATATATAGAAATTAAATCATTCAAAAATCATCAAATATTAAAATAAACCGAAATTACTATTTGATATTCCTATAATAAACATCAAATATAATATAAAGATTATTTAATAACTAAAACACATTAACAAAGTCACAAGCTAACTCATATCTAACTATTTTATTTATTAAAACATAAATCACTATTCATATGGTCATTTCATAAACTTAAACTTAATATTAAACAAGCTTAATAATTATACTCTATTTAATGTCAACTTTTGTTATACTTTAATCAATTCAAGTTAAAACATCTCAAGTCTATTTCATAAACCACAACTTATCCGTAACTTAATATATAACAATATTACTCAAATTCGCATTTATACTTTCCTTGACATATGATAGCCGAACCGTACTCATTTTAATCTATACTCATTCACCATATTCAAATATATATATATATATATATACCTAAAATAAACATCATTTATCCATAGTACAAAACATCATAATCAAACATACTCAAACTCAACTAAACAAAACCAAATTCAAACTAATATGTTACGCCATTTTCGCATGGCTTTATATACAAACACTTTCAAAATATTCTAATTCCAAGGCTAGCCTATACATGCCATAAGTCCGATTTCAATTTATAAAAGTACTGAAACAGTCAATAGTGTGGTGAACTTCGCTGACGATCCCCGAGCTGTAACTTGAGTCTAAAATCTATAAAACAGAATAAACATAACACACAGAGTAAGCTGACATAGCTTAGTAAGCCTTTAGCAAATTAAACCATTCAAAAGAATAATCGAAACATTTAAAACAAGCCATATTATAACATTATTGAATTACATAATGCCAAACATATCATTTAATTTATTTATAACTTGTACTTTTATGCAAATAATTTATCTTGGCCGAATGCTATTGTATCACAATTAGCATAATTCCATTCGACTTTTTATTCTAAAAAAAAAAATGAAATTATATCAAGTATGCTTACATTTGAAAATGTATATATATATTCATGAATCAAAACTCAACTTCATTTATTTACTTCCCTATATAACACATTCAAGGATTCACATTTCACTATTCATTATTCGAAAGTACAATAATCCTTTAATATCAATATGGATTTCACATTTGAATCTCTTCCTCATGTAACATTTGGCCGAATATAACTTAATAATCAAACATTAATATCACGTACTTTACATTAATTCACATATAGATTTTCATATACACATTCACTACCATTAACATCAATTATAACTTGTATCACATATTAAATAATCAACTTACCTTTTCTCTGAAAAGGTAATAAATTGTCACATACCTGTTCGCTTTAACTCATTTAACGTATTCAATTTCCATAGTAGCATATAATTTTTTTAATCATAAACTTATAACAATTCACCGGCATAAAGCCCGATATCTTTCACCGGCACAAAGCCTGATAGGCATTTAGCCCGATATTATACACCGGCACAAAGCTTGCTAGGCATAAAACCCGATATCTTTCACCAGCACAAGGCTTGCTAGGCTCAAAGCCCGCATATCATTATTATAAAACTGTCTCACAAACAATTCATATATCGAACTTTTCATATACTCCATATACCTCATACAGACTTTCAAATGTTATAGCTCAATCGAACTAACTTCAAACACATTATTTCTATATTTATTCACATTCGACTAACTCAACATTAATTCCAAAAATTCCAAATCAGCATATTACTAAGTTACATTCAAAATTAACGATGTTTAATTGCTTAAAGACTTACCTCGGATAACGACGAACGATGTAATCGGCTATTAAACTATTTTTGTTTTTCCCCGATCCAAGTCCGATTTCTTTGGTTCTTGATCTAAACATATTCAAATTAAGCTCATTCAAACATATTTTCATTCAATTTAGTCCAAAAACACATAAATGAACAAATTACATTTTTACCCCAAATATTTCATATTTTCACAATTTAGTCCCTATTGCACAAAACACAAAATATTCAAAATTTGACTAGACCCTGCTTAGGCCGAATATTCATTATACTCATACAAATCCATACATTTCATTTATTTTACATTTTAGTCCCTCAATTTATTAATTTTTCAATTTAGTCCTAATTACTCAAAATCATCAAAAACTCCAATACAAAACTTGTTAATCTAAAACATATCTTTAATATTTTATCATCAAACATTACAAAACACAAATATTCATCAATGGCCTAACTCAAAATATGCATCAAAATCAGAAAATTCTAGTATGGGTCGATAGTATTCAAAGCAACGATCTCAAAAACGTAAAAATTATCAAAAACCGAGCTGAACACATACCTTGATTTAGCTTAGAAATGACCGAACCCCAAGTTTTCTTTCTCTTTTCTTTTGTTTTAGTTTCGGTCTTCAACAATAAAAGATGAACATGCATTTTTTTAAAATGGATACTTTAGTACATAGCCGTCCACTATAATATAAAATGGGCTAATTTTAACTTTACTACTTCTTTTTTAAAAGACAACATCAATTTAGCCCCTTTTTCAAACAACCACCAAATTTTCAATTTACGCGATTTAGCCCATTTATTAAATCAGACATCCAAACGATAAAATTTTTAAACGAAAATCTAATACACACAAATTCACACATTATAAACACCAAATATAATTTTAAAATATTTTTCTGATTCGGATTCGTGGTCCCCAAACCACCGTTCTGATTAGGGTCTAAATCGGGCCGTTACAACTCTCCCCCCTTAGGGATTTTTGTCCCCGAAAATCTTACCGGTGAATAGGTTCGGATAACGTTCTTTTATTGCATCCTCTGACTCCCACGTTGCTTCCTCAACTCCGTGTTTATGCCACAATATTTTAACTAACAGAATTTTCCTATTTCGCAACTCTTTAATTTCACGAGCCAGAATACGAACCGGTTCTTCCTCATATGACATATCAGGCTTAATTTCAATCTCTGACGGGCTAATCACATGTGAAGGGTCAGATCGATATCTTCGAAGCATCGAGACATGAAATACATTGTGGATCTTTTCTAACTCAGGTGGCAACAATAATCTGTAATAAACTGGTCTGATACGCTCTATAATCTCATACGGTCCAATGAATCTCGGACTCAATTTGCCTTTACGACTAAATCGAAGTATTTTCTTCCACGGTGATACTTTCAAGAAAACTTTATCTCCGATCTGAAGCTCTATATCTTTCCATTTCAAGTCCGTGTATGACTTCTGACGATCCAATGCTGTTTTAAAGCTATCTCGAATTACTTTCACCTTCTGTTCTGTTTCTTTGATCAAATCAACCCCTTGTATCTTATTTTCACTGAGCTCAATCCAATACAATGGTGTATGACATTTGTGTCCGTACAAAGCCTCGTAAGGTGCCATTTTGATACTCGATTGAAAGCTATTATTGTACGCAAATTCAATCAAAGGTAAGTATCGTTCCCACGTACCTTCAAACTCGAGAATGCAACATCTCAACATATCCTCAAGTATCTGAATAATTCGTTCGGACTGACCATCTGTTTGCGGACGAAAAGCTATGCTGAAATGCAATTTCGTACCTAATGCATCTCGTAATTTCTTCCAAAACCGCGGTGTAAACCTCGGATCTCTATCTGAAACAATAGAAATAGGCACACCATGTAATCTTACAATCTGTGACACATATAACTCAACAAGCTTATCAAGTGAATAATCCGTACGAACTGGAACAAAGTGAGCTGACTTAGTCAATCTATCCACAATAACCCAGATTGCATCTTTCTTGCTCGGTGTCATCGGTAAATCGGATACAAAATCCATCGTAACTCTGTCCCATTTCCATTCAGGTATCATAATCGGCTGAAGTGACCCGGAAGGTACCTGATGTTCGGCTTTCACTTGTTGACAAATTAAATATTTCGAAACAAAGTCAGAAATGTCTCGTTTCATACCATGCCACTAGTAAAGTTGTTTCAAATCATTATACATTTTTGTGCTACCCGGGTGAACAAATAACCGACTACTGTGAGCTTCATTCAAAATCATCTGAATCAACTCTGGATTTCTCGGAACACATATTCGGTTTACGAATGCAAAATAATCATCGCATCAACTCGAAACTCGAATCGCATTCGTTTCTGCCGAACTCATTTTGCTAATAATTCATTATCAACTTTCTGGGCATCACAAATTTGTTGAATAAATAATGGTCTTGTCTTCAATTCAGCTACTATCGCACCATTATCAGACATAGCCATATGCGCATTCATTGCACGCAAAGCAAACAGTGATTTTCGGCTTAATGCATCAGCAACAACATTAGCCTTTCCTTGATGGTAATCAATCACAAGCTCGCAGTCTTTTAATAATTCCAACCATCGTCGTTGTCTCAGATTCAGTTCCTTCTGAGTCATTAAGTACTTTAGGCTTTTATGATCGGAATAGACATGGCATTTTTCACCGAACAGATAGTGACGCCATATTTTCAATGCAAACACAATAGCTGCCAACTCTAAATCGTGCGTCGAATAGTTCTTTTCATGTGGCTTCAACTGTCTCGAGGCATAAGCTACCACTTTTCCTTCCTGCATCAATACACAACCCAAACCATTTAAAGATGCATCACTGTAAATGACAAATTCTTTACTCGATTCTGGTTGAACTAGCACTAGAGCTTCAGTCAAAAGAGCTTTCAATTGATCGAAACTTTTCTGGCACTTTTCTGACCACTCGAACTTAACATCTTTCTGTAGTAGCTTTGTCATCGGAGTTGCGATCATAGAGAAACCTTTCACAAACCATCTATAGTAACCAGCAAGTCCCAGAAAACTTCTGACTTCAGAAACGTTTCTCGAAGGTTTCCAGTCAAGTATTGCTGAAATTTTGCTCGGATCAACCCGAGTACCTGATGCTAAAAGAACATGTCCCAGAAAGCTAACTTCGTATAACCAGAACTCACATTTACTAAACTTCGCATACAACTGTTTTTCTCGCAAAGTCTGTAACACAAGTCTCAAATTCTCGGCATGTTCGATTTCGTTACGGGAGTAGATCAGTATATCATCAATGAACACAACCACAAACCGATCTAAATACTGCCTGAAGATCCGATTCATCAAATCCATAAAAATAGCAGGTGCATTAGTAAGTCCAAACGGCATAACTAAAAACTCATAATGTCCGTACCTCGTTCGAAAAGCAGTTTTTGGTACATTGGAGTCTCTGACTCTCAACTGATAATAACCCGATCTCAAATCTATCTTCGAAAACACTAAAGCCCCTTTCAATTGATCGAACAGATCATCAATCCGTGGCAATGGATATTTATTCTTTATAGTCACCTTATTTAGTTGGCGGTAATAAATACACATTCTCATAGTTTCGTCTTTCTTTTTCACAAATAGAACTGGCGCACTCCAGGGAGAAGAACTCGGTCGTGCAAAACCTCTATCTGTCAATTCTTGCAACTGTGCTTTCAATTCTTTTAATTCTGTAGGTACCATTCTGTACGGAGCTATAGAAATCAGAGTTGTCCCCGGTACTAACTCAATACCAAACTCTACCTCTCGAATAGGTGGCAAACCCGAAAATTCTTCAGGAAACACGTCTGGATATCCGCACACAACAGGTACTGATTTAATCTTTCTTTCAGCCACTTTACTATCAAGCACATAGGCAAAATAAGCTTCACAACCTTTTCTCATATATTTTTGAGCCAACATCGAAGATATCACTGCCGGTAAACCATTCAGATCACTAGATCCAATTCGAATAATCTCATTATTCTGACATCTCAAATCAATGGTCTTTCTTTTGCAATTAACAACGGTATCGTGCAAAATCAACCAATCCATACCCAAAATTATTTCAAACTCGTCAAAAGGTAAAAACATCAAATCGGCTGGAAAGCATGAATCTCGAATCATCAATGGGCAATTTTTACACATTTTGTCAACCAGAACACACCGGCCTAGGGAGTTTGATACTCGAATCACAAACTCAGTAGACTCAACAGGCAAAGTCTTACTGGATACTAATGTTTTACACACATAAGAATGAGTCGAACCAGGATCAATCAATGCAATAACACTAGTATCATAAAGAGTGAAAGTACCGGTAATAACATCTGGGGAAGAAGCATCCTCACAAGCGTGTATAGCATATGCTCTGGCAGGTGCATAAGCCTCAGATCAAACTGCTGTATCTTTCGTCCCTCTTTGACTGCCACCTACATTACTCGAATGCCTGGGTGGTCTACCTCGCACTGACATGTTACTCGGTCTCGCATTCTGAACAGTGTTTTGCTCGGCTAACATCGGGCAATCTCGGATAAAATGATCCATCGATCCACATTTAAAACACGACCGATCATGCAATCTACAATTTCTAGAATGCCATTTACCATAATGCATACACTCGAGTCTGTTCTGCCAATCACTGCCAACATTAGCAATCGAAGTGGCTCGTGAACTCACAGGAGGTCGGTCTCGATCTCGTCTAGAAAAGTCTGAAGTAGCTTTAGATCAACCTGAATCATCTCTGAACTTCATCAATGCTGAGTGAAAAGTCTTACTCGATGATCTTTTACGGGAATCTCTGGCTTTAAAGTCAGCTTTTCTTTTCTCTTTCCCAAGCTCTTCGGCTTTGCAGGCTCGCTCAACAAGTACCACGAACTCTTTAATTTCAAGTATACCAACCAGCAATTTAATGTCTTCGTTCAAACCGTCTTCGAATATTTTACACATAATAGCTTCGGTTGAAACACATTCACGGGCATATCGACTTAGTCTCACAAATTTCCGTTCATACTCAGTTACAGTCATACGACCCTGTTTCAATTCCAAAAATTCTTTGCATTTCTGGTCGATAAATCTCTTGCTGATGTATTTCTTACGGAACTCAGTCTGAAAGAATTCCCACATCACTATCTCTTTTTGGACCACCGATACTAGTGTATTCCACCAGTGATATGTGGTGTCTCGTAGCAAGCATATAGCACATTTTAAACACTCATCCGGGGTACAAGATAACTCATCAAACACGCAGATAGTATTATCAAGCTAGAATTCAGCTCGCTCAGCATCATCATCATCAGCAGCTCTGAATTCCTCAGCCCCGTGCTTTCTGATTTTATCAACAGGACGCTTATTAAATCTCATCGGATCAATCATAAAAAGGTACCACAGGTATCGGAGATGGATTATTCGGGGGTGGAGTTTGTTGTGCAACCGGATTAGTCCGGATATACTGTGTAAACCAATCATTCATCATTTGGTAGAAGGCTTGTCTAGCCTCCCCCTCTGGATTACTCGAAGTAGATCGAGAATCTATCGGCGGTGTCCCTGATGCGGGAGCAGGCGCTACACTCTCGACATCATCAGCTACGGCTCGATCGGGATCTATTACTATATGAAAACACATTTTCAGATGTCAGAAGTCATCACACTATCGCAGTATAAAATATGGCATGTATAGCTAGACTCATACGCGCTACGTTAGTCCTAGAATCGACTAAACCGTAGCTCTGATACCAATAAAATGTAACACCCCTAACCCGTATCCGTCGCCAAAATAGGGTTACGGAGTATTACCGAACAAAACACAACTTCTGGATATTTATGAACATATATAGAAATTAAATCATTCAAAAATCATCAAATATTACAATAAACCAAAATTACTATTTGATATTCCTATAATAATGTAACATCTTGAAATCGGGGCTATTTGTGATTGAATTATTTTTCATGTGTTTGAACTTTTGTGTTATTAATTGTGGTGTGGTAAGGCTTAATTATGGACTTTGAGTAGGTTCGGTTTAGTAGAATAAATTTTTGTACGGTTTATTTAATGAAGTGGATTAAGTGAGCTTAGCACTTAAGTTAATTTAAGTGTTAATTAAAGCACATGAGGAATTAGTGGCAAAGTGGTTATGGTGTTTGAACTTATAGCTTGGGGTTAGAGGTTCGAGTAGCATGTTTAACATTTTGAAGGTTTATTTTTGAATCCTTGCATTGATGGACGGTCAAACTTATTTATGATAGGTTGGACTATTCCTTTTGGTAAGTTAAAAATTTGTTATGGAAAGCTTGAAGATAGGGATAAGAATCTTGAGTTTATGGTATAATGAGGGGACAAAGGCATGGAAGGTGGGGGATGTTTTGGAAAGAAATCCTATGCCTTAATGCATGAATGTGGACGGCATGTAAGGCTAGGGGAGTGGCCGAATTTTTGGTAGGTAGCTTGGAGGATGTTGACCAACCTTTTGTTTGTGCATCATTTTGTGTTTGTTTTTCCTCTCCAAAAAGCTCTCATCTTTGGCCGAATGTATAGGGTACTTTTGGTGCAAAAATATTTCTTTTGATGACAACTTCATTTTGTTGGAAACAAAATACCACTTTCTTTCTCTCATTTTTCTTTTGAACCAAACTACATTTTTGCATCTTGTGCATTTTCTTCTTTGGTAAAGTTTGTGGTGACCGAATATCATTTCTTCCATTTCTCTTTTTCTTCCTTTGATCAATTCTTTTTCATTCTCTTTTCAAATTTTATCAAAACCAAAAACCATTCTTTCTTTCTCTAAACTTTGGCCGAATCTCCTACACCATTATCTTTCATCTACTACTTTTCTTTTCTTCTCAAAACCGAATGCTTTGGTAACACATTGTGACTACGGTCACCAGAGGTTTGGCACCTCCAGAGGTTTGGCACCTCATAGCGTCTCGTCCCTGTGGCTTAGTACCACCGTGGGTTGGCCCCACATTTGAGATATGGGATTGACGCCAGTGATTTGGTATCACACGATGGGTTGGCCCCATCATTTGATTGTGACTTCGGGTCACCAATGGTTTGGTACCACAATATTGACGGATTTCGTGACTATACGTCACCAGTGGTTTGGCACCACCAGTGGTTTGGTACCACACGGGGTAGAGAAAGGCGTACGGATGGCTAGGTTGGGTGCATATTAAACTTGTGCATATTAAATTAATTATGATTTGTGTATGATGTTACATTAAACCGGGAAAAAGGGTTACACATTGGGTCTTAATGACTCACCTTTTTCCTTTAACATTTTCAGGTGACTCGTAGTTGCGGACAAGGAGCCGGATGAACACGAGGCGGCCATGCAATGAAAATATGGACTAGGTGGATTTGGAACTATTTTTATTTTAATATGGGTTTGATTTATTTTGTTTAAGATGTAATAAGGCCTCCTCAAATTTGCACTTGGATTATTTTATGTTTTGATAAATTGCTTAACTATTTTATGATATTAAAATGGGTACACATGTTTTTCTCAAATTAATTCGTAAAAATGTTTTATTGTGCCATCGGGTACACTTGAAACTGTAACAACCTAACTTAGTATATTTTAAATGACATTAAGTAATGCTTTCTTCATAACACCTCAACTGTTTTAAATCAAAACAATATCTTTTATCAAAATTTAAAACGACTTAAAAAGGGGATTTTCAAAAGTTTTTCCTCCGTAGTATACCAAATTCGGTCGTAATGTTTGGGCCGGGTTTGGGGTGTTACAAATAAACATCAAATATAATATAAAGATTATTTAATAATTAAAACACATTAACAAAGTCACAAGCTAACTCATATCTAACTATTTTATTTATTAAAACATAAATCACTATTCATATGGTCATTTCATAAACTTAAACTTAATATTAAACAAGCTTAATAATTATACTCTATTTAATGTCAACTTTTGTTATACTTTAATCAGTTCAAGTTAAAACATCTCAAGTCTATTTCATAAACCACAACTTATCCGTAACTTAATATATAACAATATTACTCAAATTCGCATTTATACTTTCCTTGACATATGATAGCCGAACCGTACTCATTTTAATCTATACTCATTCACCATATTCAAATATATATATATATACCTAACATAAACATCATTTATCCATAGTACAAAACATCATAATCAAACATACTCAAACTCAACTAAACAAAACCAAATTCAATCTAATATGTTACGCCATTTTCGCATGGCTTTATATACAAACACTTTCAAAATATTCTAATTCCAAGGCTAGCCTATACATGCCATAAGTCCGATTTCAATTTATAAAAGTCTTGAAACGATCGATAGTGTGGTGAACTTCACTTGTGATCCCCGACCCCTGTAACTTGAGTCTAAAATCTATAAAACGGAATAAACATAACACACAGAGTAAGCTGACATAGCTTAGTAAGCCTTCAGCAAATTAAACCATTCAAAAGAATAATCGAAACATTTAAAACAAGCCATATTATAACATTATTGAATTACATAATCCCAAACATATCATTTAATTTATTTATAACTTGTACTTTTATGCAAATAACTTATCTTGGCCGAATGCTATTGTATCACAATTAGCATAATTCCATTCGACTTTTTATTCTAAAAAAAAATGACATTATATCAAGTATGCTTACATTTGAAAATGTATATATATATATTCATGAATCAAAACTCAACTTCATTTATTTACTTCCCTATATAACACATTCAAGGATTCACATTTCAATATTCATTATTCGAAAGTACAATAATCCTTTAACATCAATATGGATTTCACATTTCAATCTCTTCCTCATGTAACATTTGGCCGAATATAACTTAATAATCAAACATTAATATCACGTACTTACATTAATTCACATATAGATTTTCATATACACATTCTGAAACACCCCAAACCCGGCCCAAACATTACGACCGAATTTGGTATGCTACGGAGGAAAAACCTTTGAAAATCCCTTGTTAAGTCGTTTTAAATTTTGATAAAAGATATTGTTTTGATTTAAAACAATTGAGGTGTTATGAAGAAAGCATTACTTAATGTCATTTAAAAAAATATACTAAGTTAGGTTATTACTGATTTTCAAATGTACCCGATGGTACTTTAAAAAACATTTTTTGCGTTTAATTTGAGAAAACATGTGCATCCGTTTTTAACATCATCAAATAGTTTAAACAAAACATGCAGCAATAATAAAATAATCCTAGGAGGCCTTATTACAATTAAGCAACATAAACCCAACAGAAAAATAGATAAAATCCAAAATTCATTTATTAAAAATCTCCACTGCATGGCCACCTCGAGTCCATCCGGCTCCTCATCCGCGGTCTACGAATCACCTGAAAAATTAAAGGAGAAGGTGAGTCACCAAGACTCAATGTGTAACCCTTCCCCAATTTAATGCAATCACATACACAAATTATAACCAATTAACATGCATAAGTTAAATGCACCCAACCTAACCATCCATACGCCTTTTTCTACCCCTTGTGGTACCAAACCACTTTGGTGGTGCCAAACCACCGTGACGTATAGTCACAAATGTGATACCAAATCACTGGAGATACCAAATCTCTGGTGTCCGAAGACACAATTGTGTTACCAAAACACTGGTGACCGAAGTCACAAATAGATGATGGGGCCAACCCATCGTGTGATACCAAATCACCGCAGACAATCCCATATCTCAAAGTGGGGCCAACCCACGGTGGTATTAACCACGAGGGACAAGTCGCTATGAGGTGCCAAACCTCCGGAGGTACCAAACCTCTGTGGCCCGTAGTCACGATGTGTTACCAAAACACCGGTGTCCGCTCGACACGAATATCACCGCCCCTCCACTCATCAACCCATATCAAACAATTATGCATGTACCACAAATCATGTTGATAGATTTATTTAACAACATCCAATTGATTTATCATAAGCCATATATCAAATAATACACATACCAAATGTGTCATGCTTCCCAAAAGCATCAAATAATAATCACATAGTAATAGGAACTTACCCAAATCCTTGTTAATACCATGAAGGTATTTTATCCATGTCTACACAAAACGTTTAGGCATAAAATAACACTTAGCATATTAAAAGTTATAAGATGTGTATGTATACACACAGCACCAAAAAGAGTTCTAAATCCCGAATAGACAAATCGGCCACACAAGTATTCTTGCCCTATATTCGGCCAAAAATGAATATTAGAACCATGGCCTAATCGGCCAAACCAAAATAATTGAGAAGGGTTCCTTGTGAACCTAAAATCTTACCCAAAGCCTTGAACACTTATCCAACACTCCTAAAAGAATCGGCCTCACTTCCTACAATCAACCATCAACAATAAAGTTTATTAGCCTTCGGCTTAAACTAAACTTAAAATAATAATCCTTCAAATAAACCTTACCACCTTACCAAAACCAATTTCTAGAGAAGTCCCGATGATAACTATCTTACCTTCAATATTCGGCCAAAGATAAATCTAAAGAAAGTAGAAGATTCGGCTATATGGTTATGGAAAATGAAGAATATGTGAAAGAAAAGAGAATTGAAATGAGAGAGAATTCGGTTTAATCAACAAAAGAAAAGAGAGAGCAACAAGAAGAGAATGGTTCGCCCAAAAGAAAGAGAAAGAGAAAGTGGTTGAGCAATATTGAAAGAAAGAAAAAGAGAGAAAAGGGAGTAAGAGTTTCGCCAACACCTAGTTATCAAAGAAGAAAAAGATGCACAAAAGTTCCCATGTTGTTACTGTTTCAAAAAGGACAAATGAAAGAAAAGAAATGGTATTTGGTTCACATGAAATGAGGCTAAAAACCAAAAGAGAAAAATTGCACCAAAATGCACAAGACACTTTCTACCAAAGAGAGGAATTTTGGAGAGAAAGAAAAACAAAGCAAAAGATGTTCAAATGACAAAAGAATTGGCCAACTATTCCTTCCCCAAGCTACCTATCAAAATTCGCCACCCCTAGCCATACATGCCGTCCCACATTCATCCACTAAAGGCTTAGGAAACTTTCCAAAACATCCTCCACCCTTCATGCCTTTTGTCCCCTCATCATACCATAACTTCAAGATTCTTATCCCTACTATCAAGCTTTCCTTAATCATATATTCAACTTACCAAAAGAATTAGTCCAACCTATCATAAATAAGTTTGACCGTCCATCAAAGCAAGGATATAAAAATAAACCTTCAAATTGCTAAACATGCTACTCAACCTCTAACCTCAAGCCAAACTCCATGCGCCATTACCAACTTGCCATGCACTCATCTTGTCACTTATTGCTACTTAAATTAACTTAAGTGCTAAGCTCCTTTAATCCTCTTCTTTAAATAAGCCATACTAAGAATTATTCTACTAAACCGAGCTTACTCAAGACCCCTAATTAAGCCTTATACCATCACGAATAATATCACGAAATTCAAATACAAGAAAAATAATTCAATCACAAATAACCCCTATTTTGGGATGTTACAGTTCTACCCCCCTTAAAATAATTTCGACCTCGAAATTACCTGATCAGAAAAGGTGAGGGTATTGCTGCCGCATCACCTCCTCAGATTCCCACGCCGCTTCTCCGCACCATGGTTTCGCCATAGCACTTTCACTAAAGTGGTACCGACTTTCTACGCAACACCTTGACATCACGATCTAAAATCAACCGGTTCCTCCTCGAATGATAAGTCGGAGTTAACCTCAATCTCTATTCATCGCACGATGTGCGATGGATCTCGACCTATACCGTCTAAGCATCGACACATGGAAGACATTGTGAATCGACTCAACTCTGCTGGCGATTCGAGTGATAAGCTACCGGTCCTACTCGCTTCAACACGAGATACGGGCCGATGAACCTTGGACTTAATTTCCTTTTTGCCCAAAAACGCAACACCTTTTTCCAAGGCGACACCTTCAGAAAAGACTTTATCTCCTACTTCGTATTCCATCTCCTTGCGCTTGAGATCGGCGTAAGACTTTTGCCTATCCGATGCTTCCTTGAGACGAGCCCGAATTACCTTAACTTTGTCCTCGCTTTAGTCACCACCTCGGACCCAAGACATGTCGTTCACCTAGTTCCGTCCAACACGTAGGAGTACGGCATTTTCGTCCATACTGATTAACTTCATATGGAGCCATTTGGATACTCGCTTGATAACTATTGTTATAAGCGAATTCCGCCAACGGTAGATACTCCTCCCAACTGCCACTGAAGTCCAGAACACAACCTCTGAGCATATCTTCTAAGATCTGAATCACTCTCTTCGATTGTCCGTCGGATTGCGGATGAAAAGCTGTGCTGAAGTCCAATCTCGTACCCAAAGCTTGATGCAACGCTCTCCAAAACCTCGATGTAAACCTCGGATCCCTATCCGAGATAATCGATACTGGCACACCATGCAATCTCACTATCTCAGCTACATATAACTTAGCTAACCTTTGAAGCGAATAATCTACCCTTACAGGTATGAAATGCGCTGATTTAGTCAGACGATCCACAATCACCCAAACTGAATTCTTCTTGCTAGGCGTAAGAGGTAATCCACTGACAAAGTCCATGGTGATCCTCTCCCACTTCCACTGAGGAATCTTCACCTACTGAAGTAAACCAGGATGGCAACCGATGTTCACCTTGACTTGTTGACACGTCGGACACTTACCCACGAACTCGCCATTTCTTCCGCTTCGCACTGCCACCAAAATTGCTCTCTCAAATCCCGATACATCTTGCTACCTCCGGGATGCATAGCATATGGCCGCTGCTATGAGCGTCCCGAAGAATCCTTTGTCTCAACTCCACATCCTTCGGCATACAAGCTCTTCCTTTAAAGCACAAAACTCCATCACTGGACAGACTAAAATCCTCTAATCCACCATTCTGGACTTGCAACCTCCGATCATTCAAACCATCATCCTCTAATCGCTTCTCCTTAATCCCAGTCTAACCAAGTCGGCTTGACTTGCAATTACGCCAAAAGACTCCCATCATCGAACGGACTAAGTTCGAGCAAACATCGATCTTAAATCCGATACAACCTTACGACTCAACGCGCGCGCCACCACGTTAGCCTTACCAGATGATACTCGATCGAACGATCGTAGTCCTTCAACGACTCAATCCATCTACGCTGCCTCAAATTCAAATCCTTCGAGTCAAGAGATACTTAAGACTCTTGTGATCCGTATAAACTATCGACTTCTCTCCGCACAAATAGTGCCTCCATATCTTCAAAGCGAAGACTACACCGCTAACTCCAAGTCATGAGTCGGATAATTAGCCTCATGTGGTCTCAATCGCCGAGATGCATAAGCCACTACCTTCCTTCTTGCATCAAGACGCATCCCAAACCAATATGTGATGCATCGCAATAAACCGTGAATTCCTTGCACGCCTCGAGTTGAATCAAAACCGAGCTTCATCGAGAATCTTCTTCAATTTGTCGAAACTTTCTTGCTTCTTCTCGGTCCATACAAATGGAACTCCTTTCCTCAACAACTTGGTCATCGGTGCGGCAATCAAAGAAAATCCTTCCACAAATCTTCGGTAATACCCGCCGGACCTAGAAAACTCCGAATTTCACCCACAGATTTAGGCGGCTTCCAATCCAACATCGCCTCAATCTTTCGAGGATCCACTCTAATCCCCTCGGTGAAACAACGTGACCCAAGAAAGTCACCTCCTTAAGCCAGTCGCACTTACTAAATTTCGCATCATTACACCGCCCTCGAGACTGCAACACCACTGCAAAATGCGCATCATGCTCCTCTTCCGACTTGAATACACCAAAATATCATCTATAAAGACCACAACGAACTGATCCAAAACTATTGAAATACCCTATTCATCATGTCCATGAAAGCTGCCGTGCATTAGTCAAACCAAACGGCATCACCAGAACTCGTAGTGTCCATACCGAGTACGAAATGCCGTCTTATGGATATCACCTCTTTCACCTTCGATTGATGATATCCGGACCTTAAATCAATCTTAGAGAAAACCGCACCCTTTTCACCGATCAAACAAGTCATCTATCCTCGGCAAAGGATACTTGTTTTTAATCGTCGACTTATTCAACTGGCAAGTAGTCTATACACATCCGCATCGTACCATCCTTCTTCTTGACAAAAGTACCGGCGCTCCCCAAGGTGAAACACTTGGTCGAATGAAACCTCGATCCAACAACTCTTGTATCTCGAGCCTTCAATTCCAACAATTCGCCGATTGCCATCCTATACGGAGCTATAGACACCGGCGCCGTTCGAATGTGATCTATACCAAATTCGACTTCACGATCCGGAGGCAATCCTTAAGTTCTTCAGAAATACGTCAGCAAATTCCTTTACAGCTTTGAACATTCCTCACAGAATACTCCTTAGCTTCCAAAGCACACACATGAACTACGAACGCCTCACACCCTTCTTCCGACCATCTTTCTTTGCTTTCAAGCGCGGATACCACGTTGGATAGATAATCTCTCCTATTACCTATCATGACCACTTCTTCACCTTCAACCGTCTTCAAAACCATGCGCTTAGCGGCACAATCCAAACTTGCTTGGTACTTGACCAACCATCCATCCCAAGAATCGATCAAACTCCTCAAACGGCGGTTCCATCGGATCGGCTACAAACACTACCCCCTTGGAGTTCTAGAGGTATATCTCTATACACTTATCTACTTCTACTGAGTGACCTAAAGGACTAAGTAAATGCGGTCATCCTCTTAGAAGCGGTCTAGAACTAAACTCATGGTCTCAACTATACTACTAGCAACGTAAGAGTGCGTCGAACCCACATCTATCAAGGCGATATGGAACACCAAAAAATTAAAAACGCACGTGCGGTTATGGCGTCCGGTCGTCTCCTTCCTCACGACGCCTCGCAAAGATACACCAAACCAGTGCCTAGCCTCCGTGTTGCCAATACCTCTGCCAACGCTCCTCGACCTCCACTAGAGCCATAACCACCTCTACCATTACCACGACCTCTGCGGTGCTGGTCCCTCCTTTCTCGAATCGAGCACGACCTTGACCTTCGAATGATTCCTAGCTTGCTTACGCGGGCGATCCCTCACACGATGTTCTAACGAACCACACTCGAAACATCCTTTCCTCCGGTCCAACATTCACCCCAATGAAACTTTCCACAACGGTTACACTGGGCGGTCTTTGATTAGCATTTGTGGACCTCCTGCTGATTTGACCCACTCTGCCTAAATCTTTTACGAACATTACCACCGACCTGCATTTGATCCAAAGCCTCTCTTGACTTGCTCCTATCATAACTTTGCCTCGCGGACTCCTTGATTCCTTCGGCTACCTTGGCCTTCTCCACCAAGACAAAGAAACTCACGTTCTTCTTTGTGGAGCAATCAAGCAGCCCTTAACTCGCGTCTCTAAGTCCGTCTTCAAAACGAACACAACGATCATGTTCCGATGCCACTATTCCCGAGCATAACGACTCGGCCTTAGGAATTCCGCTTCATACTCCGAGACGGACTTATTCCCTTACACTAACCCCGAAAAGCTTTCCTTTGAGCGTCAATGTAGCTTGATCCAACATACTTCTTCCGATATGCGACTTTGAAGTACTCCCAAGTGAGATCATCTGCGTAGCACCATCTCGGACCGTGAGCCACCATCGATATGACTCATCCTTGAGAAGCGACACCGCTCCTTTCGGTTTCTCCTCATTTGTCAAATCTATCTCATCCATGATTCTTTCTTGGTCGATTCCACCAATACTCACCAGTATTGGGCGCTACACCGCACACACCTCGGAAAAATTCAGCTCCGTTAGCTCGAAGTCTCTCGAACCGACTTAGAGCTCCTCCACTTCCACCAATTCCAGCTACCCTTTCCGAACCCGTAGCATCGCTTGACACAGCAGCGTCACCCGTCGATCCTGCTCTTCGGCTCCAAAGGTTGGGGTGGTGGTGGCGGTATCTCATTCTCAGATCCTTGACCCGACCCGACAGGTTCTGATACAGCCATCCTACCCCTTCCACGTCCACGACGGCCACGTCCTCTAAAGCTCATTCTAACTATCGCGCTTTAATCTGATTAGGAAATTTTTATGAATTAGTACATGTTTCACTTGATTATCCGCGAAGAAATTTTATGAAAAGAGTTTAATAGAGATTCTTTCGATCAAACAAGGTTTTAAGTCTTCTATCTTGGTTTACATAGAATAATACATCCATTCCCTATACCTTTCATACTTATGCACTCTTCAGGCATTACTGTCCGTTTCTAACCCAGGGGTATTTTCGTCATTTTTTTTTCCTAAAGGGTATTTTGGTAATTTTGTCAATCAAGAATATTTTAAAAATTTTCGAAGATAAATTTGTCCTACCATCTAAAAAATAATTTAATGATTTTAAAGCCGAAGTTTTTCCTTAAAACATGGCTAATCCCTTTCGGGTTTTATTTAGGATTTCGCCTATGACCGAGTCCTCTTGGTTAGGGTGAACCGAAGCTACGCACCAGGTAGGAATCCCGCGAAGAGGAGGTGAGTCACGAGGACCGCTAAGTACCAAGCTCTTCCTGATCCAATCCTAGACATGCGCACTGCGCAAGGTTACCACACCCCTAACTCGGCGACTTGGTCGTAGGTTGGTTTAATTAGGCTCTTGAAGTCTTATGTCTTTGTTTGGAGTAAACTAGTCCTAAAGTTTAAAATACTATCACTATCTACGTCCCATGCTTCCTACCCTTCTACATGAAATAATTCATACCAAAAAGTTAGTGGTACTTACAGGCGGATCGGTCTTGGGAGACTCGAAGGCCATGCTTATTCAAAACCATAATATTTCAAATAGACCTACTAAAACATTTTTGGGCCTTGGGCCCCACAGTAGAGCTTTGAACTGGGCTCGATACCAATTTTGTAACACCCCAAACCCGCCCAAACATTACGACCGAATTTGGTATGCTACGGAGGAAAAACCTTTGAAAATCCCTTGTTAAGTCGTTTTAAATTTTGATAAAAGATATTGTTTTGATTTAAAACAATTGAGGTGTTATGAAGAAAACATTACTTAATGTCATTTAAAAAAAATATACTAAGTTAGGTTGTTACTGATTTCAAATGTACCCGATGGTACTTTAAAAAACATTTTGCGCTTTAATTTGAGAAAACATGTGCATCCGTTTTAACATCATCAAATAGTTTAAACAAAACATGCAAAGAATAATAAAATAATCCTAGGAGGCCTTATTACAATTAAGCAACATAAACCCAACAGAAAAATAGATAAAATCCAAAATTCATTTATTAAAAATCTCCACTGCATGGCCACCTCGAGTCCATCCGGCTCCTCATCCGCGGTCTACGAATCACCTGAAAAATTAAAGGAGAAGGTGAGTCACCAAGACTCAATGTGTAACCCTTCCCCAATTTAATGCAATCACATACACAAATTATAACCAATTAACATGCATAAGTTAAATGCACCCAACCTAACCATCCATACGCCTTTTTCTACCCCTTGTGGTACCAAACCACTGGTGGTGCCAAACCACTGGTGACGTATAGTCACAAATGTGATACCAAATCACTGGAGATACCAAATCTCTGGTGTCCGAAGACACAATTGTGTTACCAAAACACTGGTGACCGAAGTCACAAATAGATGATGGGGCCAACCCATCGTGTGATACCAAATCACCGCGACAATCCCATATCTCAAAGTGGGGCCAACCCACGGTGGTATTAACCACAGGGACAAGTCGCTATGAGGTGCCAAACCTCTGGAGGTACCAAACCTCTGGTGACCGTAGTCACGATGTGTTACCAAAACACTGGTGTCCGTCGACACGAATATCACTGCCCCCTCCACTCATCAACCCATATCAAACAATTATGCATGTACCACAAATCATGTTGATAGATTTATTTAACAACATCCAATTGATTTATCATAAGCCATATATCAAATAATACACATACCAAATGTGTCATGCTTCCCAAAAGCATCAAATAATAATCACATAGTAATAGGAACTTACCCAAATCCTTGTTAATACCATGAAGGTATTTTATCCATGTCTACACAAAACGTTTAGGCATAAAATAACACTTAGCATATTAAAAAGTTATAAGATGTGTATGTATACACACCTGGCACCAAAAAGAGTTCTAAATCCCGAATAGACAAATCGGCCACACAAGTATTCTTGCCCCTATATTCGGCCAAAAATGAATATTAGAACCATGGCCTAATCGGCCAAACCAAAATAATTGAGAAGGGTTCCTTGTGAACCTAAAATCTTACCCAAAGCCTTCGAACACTTATCCAACACTCCTAAAAGAATCGGCCTCACTTCCCTACAATCAACCATCAACAATAAAGTTTATTAGCCTTCTAAGCTTAAACGAAACTTAAAATAATAATCCTTCGAAATAAACCTTACCACCTTACCAAAACCAATTTCTAGAGAAGTCCCGATGATAACTATCTTACCTTCAATATTCGGCCAAAGATAAATCTAAAGAAAGTAGAAGATTCGGCTATATGGTTATGGAAAATGAAGAATATGTGAAAGAAAAGAGAATTGAAATGAGAGAGAATTCGGTTTAATCAACAAAAGAAAAGAGAGAGCAACAAGAAGAGAATGGTTCGCCCAAAAGAAAGAGAAAGAGAAAGTGGTTGAGCAATATTGAAAGAAAGAAAAAGAGAGAAAAGGGAGTAAGAGTTTCGGCCAACACCTAGTTATCAAAGAAGAAAAAGATGCACAAAAGTTCCCATGTTATTACGGTTTCAAAAGGACAAATGAAAGAAAAGAAATGGTATTTGGTTCACATGAAATGAGGCTAAAAACCAAAAGAGAAAAAAATTGCACCAAAATGCACAAGACACTTTCGGCCAAAGAGAGGAATTTTGGAGAGAAAGAAAAACAAAGCAAAAAGATGTTCAAATGACAAAAGAATTGGCCAACTATTCCTTCCCCCAAGCTACCTATCAAAATTCGGCCACCCCCTAGCCATACATGCCGTCCACATTCATCCACTAAAGGCTTAGGAAACTTTCCAAAACATCCTCCACCCTTCATGCCTTTTGTCCCCTCATCATACCATAACTTCAAGATTCTTATCCCTACTATCAAGCTTTCCTTAATCATATATTCAACTTACCAAAAGAATTAGTCCAACCTATCATAAATAAGTTTGACCGTCCATCAAAGCAAGGATATAAAAATAAACCTTCAAATTGCTAAACATGCTACTCGAACCTCTAACCTCAAGCCAAACTCCATGCGCCATTACCAACTTGCCATGCACTCATCTTGTCACTTATTGCTACTTAAATTAACTTAAGTGCTAAGCTCCTTTAATCCTCTTCTTTAAATAAGCCATACTAAGAATTATTCTACTAAACCGAGCTTACTCAAGACCCTAATTAAGCCTTATACCATCACGAATAATATCACGAAAATTCAAATACAAGAAAAATAATTCAATCACAAATAACCCCTATTTTGGGATGTTACGCTTCTACCCCTTAAAAATAATTTCGACCTCGAAATTACACGATCGTAAAAGGTGAGGGTATTGCGCGCATCACCTCCTCGATTCCCACGCCGCTTCCTCCGTACTCATGGTTTCGCCATAGCACTTTCACTAAGGGTACCGACTTTCTACGCAACACCTTGACATCACGATCTAAAATCAACTGGTTCCTCCTCGAATGATAAGTCGGAGTTAACCTCAATCTCTCGCATTCGCACGATGTGCGATGGATCGACCTATACCGTCTAAGCATCGACACATGGAAGACATTGTGAATCGACTCAACTCTGTGGCGATTCGAGATATAAGCTACCGGTCCTACTCGCTTCAACACGATTATACGGGCGATGAACCTTGGACTTAATTTCCTTTTTGCCCAAAACGTAACACCTTTTTCCAAGGCGACACCTTCGAGAAAGACTTTATCTCCTACTTCGTATTCCATCTCCTTGCGCTTGAGATCGGCGTAAGACTTTTGCCTATCCGATGCTTCCTTGAGACGAGCCCGAATTACCTTAACTTTGTCCTCGCCTTAGTCACCACCTCTGGACCCAAGACATGTCGTTCACCTAGTTCCGCTCCAACACGTAGGAGTACGGCATTTTCGTCCCATACTGATTACTTCATATGGAGCCATTTGGATACTCGCTGATAACTATTGTTATAAGCGAATTCCGCCAACAGTAGATACTCCTCCCAACCGCCATCAAGTCCGAACACAACCTCTCGAGCATATCTTCTAAGATCTGAATCACTCTCTTCGATTGTCCGTCGGATTGCGGATGAAAAGTCATCTTTGAAGTCCAATCTCGTACTCCAAAGCTTGATGCAACGCTCTCCAAAACCTCGATGTAAACCTCGGATCCCTATCTGAGATAATCGATACTGGCACACCATGCAATCTCACTATCTCAGCTACATATAACTTAGCTAACCTCTGAAGCGAATAATCTACCCTTACAGGTATGAAATGCGCTGATTTAGTCAGACGATCCACAATCACCCAAACTGAATTCTTCTTGCTAGGCGTAAGAGGTAATCCACTGACAAAGTCCATGGTGATCCTCTCCCACTTCCATCGAGGAATCTTCACCGGTGAAGTAAACGGATGGCAACTGATGTTCAGCCTTGACTTGTTGACACGTCAGACACTTACCCACGAACTCAGTTACTTCCCGTTTCAGACCTGGCCACCAAAATTGCTCTCTCAAATCCCGATACATCTTGCTACCTCCAGGATGCATAGCATATGGGCTGCTATGAGCGCGTCAAGAATCCTTTGTCTCAACTCCACATCCTTCGGCATACAAGCTCTTCCTTTAAAGCACAAAACTCCATCAACGATGTACTAAAATCCTCTAATCCACCATTACGGACTTGCAACCTCCGATCATTCAAACCATCATCCTCTAACCGCTTCTCCTTAATCTGATCTAACCAAGTCGGCTTGACTTGCAATTACGCCAAAAGACTCCCATCATCGAACGGACTAAGTCGAGCAAACATCGATCTTAAATCCGATACAACCTTACGACTCAACGCGTCTCGCCACCACGTTAGCCTTACCAGGATGATACTCGATCGAACAATCGTAGTCCTTCAACACTCAATCCATCTACGCTGCAAATTCAAATCCTTCCGAGTCAAGAGATACTTAAGACTCTTGTGATCCGTATAAACTATCGACTTCTCTCCGCACAAATAGTGCCTCCATATCTTCAAAGCGAAGACTACAAACGCTAACTCCAAGTCATGAGTCGGATAATTAGCCTCATGTGGTCTCAATCTACGAGATGCATAAGCCACTACCTTCCCTTCTTGCATCAAACGCATCCCAAACCAATATGTGATGCATCGCAATAAACCGTGAATTCCTTGCTCGCCTCGAGTTGAATCAAAACCGAGCTTCGATCGAATCTTCTTCAATTTGTCGAAACTTTCTTGCGCTTCTCGGTCCATACAAATGGAACTCCTTTCCTCAACAACTTGGTCATCGGTGCGGCAATCAAAGAAAATCCTTCCACAAATCTTCTGTAATACCCGCGGACCTAGAAAACTCAATTTCACCCGCACAGATTTAGGCGGCTTCCAATCCAACATCGCCTCAATCTTTCGAGGATCCACTCTAATCCTCGGTTGAAACAACGTGACCTAAGAAAGTCACCTCCTTAAGCGAGTCGCACTTACTAAATTTCGTGATACAAATGCTTTTCCTCGAATCTGCAACACCACTGCAAATGCGCATCATGCTCCTCTTCGACTTCGAATACACCAAAATATCATCTATAAAGACCACAACGAACTGATCCAAAAACTATTGAAATACCCTATTCATCATGTCCATGAAAGCTTCTTTGGTGCATTAGTCAAACCAAACGGCATCACCAGAACTCAGTGAGTGTCCATACCGAGTACGAAATGCCGTCTTATGGATATCACCTCTTTCACCTTCGCTTGATGATATCCGGACCTTAAATCAATCTTAGAAAAACCGCACCCCTTTCAAATTGATCAAACAAGTCATCTATCCTCGGCAAAGGATACTTGTTTTTAATCGTCGACTTATTCAATCGGGCGGTAGTCTATACACATCCGCATCGTACCATCCTTCTTCTTGACAAAAAGTACCGCGCTCCCAAGGTGAAACACTTGGTCGAATGAAACCTCGATCCAACAACTCTTGTATCCGAGCCTTCAATTCCAACAATTCCTTCGGTGCCATCCTATACGGAGCTATAGACACTTTGGCGCTGCCTGAAATGTGATCTATACCAAATTCGACTTCACGATCCGGAGGCAATCCCGGAAGTTCTTCAGAAATACGTCGACAAATTCCTTTACGCTTTGAACATTCCTCACAGAATACTCCTTAGCTTCCAAAGCACACACATGAACTACGAAGCGCCTCACGCCCTTTCGACCATCTTTCTGCTTTCAACGCAGATACCACGTTGGATAGATAATCTCTCCTATTACCTATCATGACCACTTCTTCACCTTCAACCGTCTTCAAAACCATGCGCTTAGCGGCACAATCCAAACTTGCTTGGTACTTGACCAACCACCCATCCCAAGAATCGATCAAACTCCTCAAACGGCGGTTCCATCGGATCGGCTACAAACACTACCCCTTGGAGTTCTAGAGGTATATCTCTATACGACTTATCTACTTCTCTGAGTGACCTAAAGGACTAAGTACACCATCCTCTTAGAAGCGCCTAGAACTAAACTCATGGTCTCAACTATACTACTAGCAACGTAAGAGTGCGTCGAACCCACATCTATCAAGGCGTTATATGGAACACCAAAAATTAAAAACGCGTCTGCATGACGTCCGGTGCGTCTCCTTCCTCACGACGCCTCGCAAAGATACACCAAACCAGCCGCCTAGCCTCCGTGTTGCCAATACCTCTCGCCACCGCTCCGCGACCTCCACTAGAGCCATAACCACCTCTACCATTACCACGACCTCTCTCGGTGCTTTGTCCCTCCTTTCTCGAATCGAGCACGACCTTGACCTTCGTAATGATTCCTAGCTTGCTTACGCGGACGAGTCCCTCACACGATGTTCTAACGAACCACACTCGAAACATCCTTTCCCTCCGGTCCAACATTCACCCCAATGAAACTTTCCACAACGGTTACACTGGGCGGTCTTTGATTAGCAAACAGTGGACCTCCCCGCCTGATTTGACCCACTCTGCCTAAATCTTTTACTCGAACATTACCACGACCCAGCACGATCCAAAGCCTCTCTTGACTTGCTCCTATCATAACTTTGCCTCGCGGACTCCTTGATTCCTTCGGCTACCTTGGCCTTCTCCACCAAGACAAAGAAACTCACGTTCTTCTTTGTGGAGCAATCAGCACTTTAACTCGTCTCTAAGTCCGTCTTCAAAACGAACACAACGATCATGTTCCGATGCCACTATTCCCGAGCATAACGACTCAAATTTTAGGAATTCCGCTTCATACTCCGAGAGACGGACTTATTCCTTTGCACTAACCCCGAAAAGCTTTCCTTTGAGCGTCAATGTAGCTTGATCCAACATACTTCTTCCGATATGCGGCTTTGAAGTACTCCCAAGTGAGATCATCTGCCGTAGCACCATCTCGGACCGTGAGCCACCATCGATATGACTCATCCTTGAGAAGCGACACCGCTCCTTTCGCTCCTCATTTGTCAAATCTATCTCATCCATGATTCTTTCTGGTCGATTCCACCAATACTCACCGTATTGGGCGCTACACTGCATACACACCTCGGAAAAATTCAGCTCCGTTAGCTCAAGTCTCTCGAGAACCGACTTCCGAGCTCCTCCACTTCCACCAATTCCAGCTACCCTTTCCGAACCCGTAGCATCGCTTGTGACACAAATATTGTCGTCACCGCCCGATCCTGCTCTTCACTCCAAAGGTTGGGGGTGGTGGTGGCGGTATCTCATTCTCGGATCCTTGACCCGACCCGACAAAGTTCGATCTGGCCATCCTACCCCTTCCACGTCCACGATGGCCACGTCCTCTAAAGCTCATTCTAACTATCGCTTTAATCTGATTAGGAAATTTTTATGAATTAGTACATGTTTCACTTGATTATCCGCGAAGAAATTTTATGAAAAGAGTTTAATAGAGATTCTTTCGATCAAACAAGGTTTTAAGTCTTCTATCTTGGTTTACATAGAATAATACATCCATTCCCTATACCTTTCATACTTATGCACTCTTGAGCATTATCATCTGTTTCTAACCTGTGGGTATTTTCGTCATTTTTTTTCCTAAAGGGTATTTTGGTAATTTTGTCAATCAAGAATATTTTAAAAATTTTCAAGATAAATTTGTCCTACCATCTAAAAAATAATTTAATGATTTTAAAGCCAAGTTTTTCCTTAAAACATGGCTAATCCCTTCGGGTTTTATTTAGGATTTCGCCTATGACCGAGTCCTCTTGGTTAGGGTGAACCGGTTACGCACTGGTAGGAATCCCGCGAAGAGGAGGTGAGTCACGAGGATCGCTTAAGTACCAAGCTCTTAGGATCCAATCCTAGACATGCGCACCAAGGTTACCACACCCTAACTCCTGGCGACTTGGTCGTAGGTTGGTTTAATTAGGCTCTTGAAGTCTTATGTCTTTGTTTGGAGTAAACTAGTCCTAAAGTTTAAAATACTATCACTATCTACGTCCCATGCTTCCTACCCTTCTACAAAGAAATAATTCATACCAAAAAGTTAGTGGTACTTACAGGCGGATCGGTCTGAGACTCAAAGTGCCATGCTTATTCAAAACCATAATATTTCAAATAGACCTACCAAAACATTTTTGGGCCTTGGGCCCCTACACATGAGCTTTGAACTGGCTCGATACCAATTTTGTAACACCCCAAACCCGGCCCAAACATTACGACCGAATTTGGTATGCTACGGAGGAAAAACCTTTGAAAATCCCTTGTTAAGTCGTTTTAAATTTTGATAAAAGATATTGTTTTGATTTAAAACAATTGAGGTGTTATGAAGAAAACATTACTTAATGTCATTTAAAAAAAATATACTAAGTTAGGTTGTTACTGCTTTCAAATGTACCGATGGTACTTTAAAAAACATTTTGCGTTTAATTTGAGAAAACATGTGCATCCGTTTTAACATCATCAAATAGTTTAAACAAAACATGCAGCAATAATAAAATAATCCTAGGAGGCCTTATTACAATTAAGCAACATAAACCCAACAGAAAAATAGATAAAATCCAAAATTCATTTATTAAAAATCTCCACTGCATGGCCACCTCGAGTCCATCCGGCTCCTCATCCGCGGTCCTACGAATCACTGAAAAATTAAAGGAGAAGGTGAGTCACCAAGACTCAATGTGTAACCCTTCCCCAATTTAATGCAATCACATACACAAATTATAACCAATTAACATGCATAAGTTAAATGCACCCAACCTAACCATCCATACGCCTTTTTCTACCCCTTGTGGTACCAAACCACCGGTGGTGCCAAACCACCGTGACGTATAGTCACAAATGTGATACCAAATCACCGGAGATACCAAATCTCTGGTGTCAGAAGACACAATTGTGTTACCAAAACACCGTGACCGAAGTCACAAATAGATGATGGGGCCAACCCATCGTGTGATACCAAATCACCGCGAGACAATCCCATATCTCAAAGTGGGGCCAACCCACGGTGGTATTAACCACGAGGACAAGTCGCTATGAGGTGCCAAACCTCTGGAGGTACCAAACCTCTGGTGACCGTAGTCACGATGTGTTACCAAAACACCGGTGTCCGTCGACACGAATATCACCGCTTCTCCACTCATCAACCCATATCAAACAATTATGCATGTACCACAAATCATGTTGATAGATTTATTTAACAACATCCAATTGATTTATCATAAGCCATATATCAAATAATACACATACCAAATGTGTCATGCTTCCCAAAAGCATCAAATAATAATCACATAGTAATAGGAACTTACCCAAATCCTTGTTAATACCATGAAGGTATTTTATCCATGTCTACACAAAACGTTTAGGCATAAAATAACACTTAGCATATTAAAAGTTATAAGATGTGTATGTATACACACTGCACCAAAAAGAGTTCTAAATCCCGAATAGACAAATCGGCCACACAAGTATTCTTGCCCCTATATTCGGCCAAAAATGAATATTAGAACCATGGCCTAATCGGCCAAACCAAAATAATTGAGAAGGGTTCCTTGTGAACCTAAAATCTTACCCAAAGCCTTCAACACTTATCCAACACTCCTAAAAGAATCGGCCTCACTTCCCTACAATCAACCATCAACAATAAAGTTTATTAGCCTTCGGCTTAAACGAAACTTAAAATAATAATCCTTCGAAATAAACCTTACCACCTTACCAAAACCAATTTCTAGAGAAGTCCCGATGATAACTATCTTACCTTCAATATTCGGCCAAAGATAAATCTAAAGAAAGTAGAAGATTCGGCTATATGGTTATGGAAAATGAAGAATATGTGAAAGAAAAGAGAATTGAAATGAGAGAGAATTCGGTTTAATCAACAAAAGAAAAGAGAGAGCAACAAGAAGAGAATGGTTCGCCCAAAAGAAAGAGAAAGAGAAAGTGGTTGAGCAATATTGAAAGAAAGAAAAAGAGAGAAAAGGGAGTAAGAGTTTCGGCCAACACCTAGTTATCAAAGAAGAAAAAGATGCACAAAAGTTCCCATGTTGTTACGGTTTCAAAAAGGACAAATGAAAGAAAAGAAATGGTATTTGGTTCACATGAAATGAGGCTAAAAACCAAAAGAGAAAAATTGCACCAAAATGCACAAGACACTTTCGGCCAAAGAGAGGAATTTTGGAGAGAAAGAAAAACAAAGCAAAAAGATGTTCAAATGACAAAAGAATTGGCCAACTATTCCTTCCCCCAAGCTACCTATCAAAATTCGGCCACCCCCTAGCCATACATGCCGTCCACATTCATCCACTAAAGGCTTAGGAAACTTTCCAAAACATCCTCCACCCTTCATGCCTTTTGTCCCTCATCATACCATAACTTCAAGATTCTTATCCCTACTATCAAGCTTTCCTTAATCATATATTCAACTTACCAAAAGAATTAGTCCAACCTATCATAAATAAGTTTGACCGTCCCATCAAAGCAAGGATATAAAAATAAACCTTCAAATTGCTAAACATGCTACTCGAACCTCTAACCTCAAGCCAAACTCCATGCGCCATTACCAACTTGCCATGCACTCATCTTGTCACTTATTGCTACTTAAATTAACTTAAGTGCTAAGCTCCTTTAATCCTCTTCTTTAAATAAGCCATACTAAGAATTATTCTACTAAACCGAGCTTACTCAAGACCCCTAATTAAGCCTTATACCATCACGAATAATATCACAGAAATTCAAATACAAGAAAAATAATTCAATCACAAATAACCCCTATTTTGGGATGTTACACATTCACTACCATTAACATCAATTATAACTTGTATCACATATTAAATAATCAACTTACCTTATCTCTGAAAAGGTAATAAATTGTCACATACCTGTTCGCTTTAACTCATTTAACGTATTCAATTTCCATAGTAGCATAAAATTTTTTTAATCATAAACTTATAATAATTCACAGGCATAAATTCTGCTATGCAATAAAGCCCGATATCTTTCATCAAGACAAAGCTCAAGCTAGGCATTTAGCCCGATATTATACACCTAAGACAAAGCACGCTAGGCATAAAACCCGATATCTTTCACCAGCACAAGGCTTGCTAGGCTCAAAGCCCGAATATCATTATTATAAAACTGTCTCACAAACAATTCATATATCGAACTTTTCATATACTCCATATACCTCATACGGACTTTCAAATGTTATAGCTTAATTGAACTAACTTCAAACACATTATTTCTATATTTATTCACATTCGACTAACTCAACATTAATTCCAAAAATTCCAAATCAGCATATTACTAAGTTACATTCAAAATTAATGATGTTTAATTGCTTAAAGACTTACCTCGGATAACGACGAACGACGTAATCGGCTATTCAATTATTTTTGTTTTTCCCTGATCCAAGTCTGATTTCTCTGGTTCTTGATCTAAATATATTCAAATTAAGCTCATTCAAACATATTTTCATTCAATTTAGTCCAAAAACACATAAATGGGCAAATTACATTTTTACCCCTAATATTTCATATTTTCACAATTTAGTCCCTATTGCACAAAACACAAAATATTCAAAATTTGACTACACCATGCTTAGGCCGAATATTCATTATACTCATACAAATCAATATATTTCATTTATTTCACATTTTAGTCCCTCAATTTATTATTTTTACAATTTAGTCCTAATTACTCAAAATCATCAAAAACTCCAATACAAAACTTGTTAATCTAAAACATATCTTTAATATTTTATCATCAAACATTACAAAACACAAATATTCATCAATGGCCTAACTCAAAATATGCATCAAAATCAGAAATTCTAGTATGGGTCGGATAGTATTCGAAGCAATGATCTCAAAAACGTAAAAATTATCAAAAATCGAGCTGAACACATACCTTGATTTAGCTTAGAAATGACCGAACCCCAAGTTTTCTTTCTCTTTTCTTTTGTTTTAGTTTCGGTCTTCAACAATAAAAGATGAACATGCATTTTTTTATGATATGTTTTCTTATTATAGTACTTATATTATAATTTACTATAATAACCTTATTTACATTTTATTTATCAACATGAACTAATGGATACTTTAGTACATAGCCGTCCACTATAATGTAAAATGGGCTAATTTCAACTTTAGTACTTCTTTTTTAGAAGACAACATCAATTTAGTCCCTTTTTCAAACAACCACCAAATTTTCAATTTACGCGATTTAGCCCATTTATTAAATCGGACATCCAAACGATAAAATTTTTAAACAAAAATCTAATACACACAAATTCACACATTATAAACACCAAATATAGTTTTAAAATATTTTTCTAATTTGGATTCGTGGTCCCGAAACCACCGTTCCGATTAGGGTCTAAATCAGACTGTTACATTTTCTATGTTTTCCATTTGTTAAAACTAGTCCCTATATTTTTTATCTTTTTGAACAATTTAATTTTTTCGAGTGAGGCAAGCTTGTGGACTAGCTTTAAGAAATGAAAAACATAGAAAAACTACATTAAAAGAAATGAAGAATGGAGGAAAACAGAAGAAGTAGAAGAGAATGGAAAATAAAAAGAAAAAAAGAACATTTAAAAGAACATAAAAGAAAAAATTAAATTGCTCAATGAAAAAATATAGGGACCAATTGTAGAATTTAACTTAAAACTTTCGTTTGAAATGATAATTTATCATGCCACGTCAGCTTACCGTTACATCGTTAACAGCAATTAACATATCAGTGACTAAAATGTTACAACATGATAACATAACTAAAACAAAACATTTCAAAAATAAATGACTAAAATGTAACTTGAAACAAACAAAAGTGATTATTTTAGTAGTTTACCCCTAATTTTAAATTGCACTAGTATAATTTCCTTGGATTATTCCCGCAAACATTTTTATCCAACTTTAAGATTGCTCATTCCCTTCTTTTTATTATTAAAAGTTGAAACCCAAATTTATAAAATGTTTGCCCAATCTTATATATATTCTTATTTAAATCAATAATCAAATATATAAAAAGTTTCACAATTAATTGTTAATATAATAGTTTTGAAACTTTTGTATAAAACATCTTTTTCTCTTTTTATGGTCAAACACGTTAGATATCTTAAACTCTTTATTCACCATTATAAATAAGTGATTGCTTAAGATGTTGAATTAGTGTATGTAGCTTGTAAAGCCCAAATTTTACCCGGGGACCAAGCAAAACCAAATAAACAAATAAAAAATAACAAAGTCCAGTTTATTTTACAAACAGACTCAAAACATCAGCCCAAATACACTACCCAATTAAACAACCCAGTTATAGCCCAACAATAAAAAAAAACTCTAGAGCCCAAATAGCCCAAAACTAAACCAATTTTCAGCAAAAAGAAGAAAAAAACCCTAGCAACTACATGTCTTCTAACCTCCGTACACTGCCACGCATGCCACCTCCACGCGTCTGACATCTTCGTACCTGCAGGCTAACAGCACAACAACAGCAAAAAAAAAACATATTGTATTTTATATTTCTTCAATTTCGGTTATAAAACCGAAGAAAACCTTTGTAAAAGACAAAAAAAAAAAGATCAATAAAAAACAGAAGAGAAAATTTCAAAAAGGTTATCCTCGTTTTCTTTTTCTATTTATTTTACCATTTAAGTTTTTATTTTCATACAAAGCAGAGGAGTTTGATTCAAAGATCGGAGGAGTTATTTTGATTCCTTTTCTCTTTATTTTTGTTTCTTTTTTCGAAACTATACATATATATATAGATATTAAAAGAGTTTAAAAAGAAAGTTGCCTTTTTTCTGTCTTCGCTAAAAAAAAAGAGGGCATTTTCGGGTTCACCAGGCACTGGCACGTGATGGCGATGGCATGTGAGTCCATGGCGGCGATCGACCGAACTGGATTTACCAAGGGAGAGTTGAGAGAAAAAGAGATTTTTTTTGAAAGTTTTTTTTTTAAAAAGTGAGCAGAATGAAAGTAAATAAAAAATAAAAAATTCTCTTTTATAAGCCCATGGAACGACGTCATTTAGGGTTGAGTTCAATAGCCTCAAAACGGCGTCGTTTAGCCTTAACCCGTGCGCGCAACCTGACCCGCAAAGAGGATCCGCGTGTTTTTAATAATTGGGTTATTTACCCTTTCGGTCCTTCTGCTTTTTTAATTGGTTTTAATTTAGTCTTTTCACTTTTTTTTTCTTATTTATAGATTTGATCGCAGAATTTGTTGTGTGTTCCAATTTAGTCCCTGGCCTATTGATGCGCTGGAAGTGGACACATGTCCAGGGATTGGGCTTTTTTCCCATTTGGTCCTCGCGTGTTTTCGCGCTTGTCATATTAGTCCCTTTCTTCTTTTATTTTTTTATATTTGTCCCCAAACTTTTGTTTTTAGTTCAATTTAGTCCTTTTTTTTTCTTTTGTTACTTTTGCTGTTTTATTAATTAATTTTAATATTATTATTATTATTATCATTATTATTACTATTTTAATATTATTATTATATTTATTAGTATTATTATTTTTTTATTTTTATTACTACCACTATTATTATTATTATTATTATTACTATTATTACCATTATCGTTATTTTATTTTATTATTATTATTATCATTATTATTATTATTACTATTATTTATTTATTTTTATTTTTTTACTATTATTATTTGTTTATTATAGTTACTATTTATTATTATTATTATTATCATTATCATTATCATTACTATTATTATTTTTGTTACTATTATTATTATTATTTTCTTTACTATTATTATTGCTATTATTTTTATTATTATTACTATTATAATTATATTTTCTCTTTGTATTCATTACTTATTTTTTTTCGTTTTTGACTTGTTTATTTTATTTTATTTTCGTCCTTATTATTGTTATTCACATTAATACATTTATTATTCTTTCATCATCCATATTTGTACCATTATTTTTTCATCTTACTACCAATTTACGTTACTTTAATCTTTATCCGATACATAAATTTTTTTTGTTAAAAACGAGCAATATATCGTATTTTGAGATTCGAAAGGTCGTACCCTAACTTACGGGGTTCCGACTCTCTCGATAAATCCAAACAAACGAACATTTTTAAATTTTTAAAATAACCTCGGGAATTTCAAAAAGATCGTGTTCTAACTTACGGAATATGATTTCTTTCTAAAAACCGAGATAATCGAATACCTTTCAAAATAAATAAATTTTTCGGCGTTTATTCTCGTATCGGGAATTTAAAACATTGTGTCCTAACTTACGGGACGTAATTCTTTTTCTCAATTAACGTAAAATATGCCCTATTCTCAAAAATTTTCAATTTTATAACAAAGGATCGTATTTTAAAATTTTCTTCAAATTTTCAATTTTCGACATAAAGACATCAAATAATCAATTAGGTACCAATCTTGGGCGTCACGAGGGTGCTAATCCTTCCTCGTGCGTAACCGACTCCCGAACCCATTTTCTGGATTTTTGTAGACCAAAAAAATATTGTTTTGATAAATCAAACATTTCGTCAAAACAATCAAACTACAAGGTGACCCGATCATTTTCATTTTCAAAATCAAAGTCTTCTCCTTTTACAAAAAATGGTTTCAACAGCTTGGCGACTCCACTGGGGACCCAAAATAAGAGAGTCAAGCCACGAGTTGATTACTTTTTGTCTTTTTGTCGAAAATTGAAAACTTGGTTTAAATGTACAATCCTTTCGTTGCATTTCATCCGTCTTTGTTACGATCTTCATCATTGTGGTTTATAATTGCTGTGTTGGTTTAAGTTTTGGTATCTTTCTACACATTGCATTGCATGATCGGTCGATCTTACCCTTTTAAGTGGGAGTGAGAAACTATTCTTTCGTGAGGTTTTCACCTCTGTGTAGGATAGTGGATCGCTTTCGGGATACATCCGTACCTATGTCTACGTGAGATTTTCATCTCTGTGTAGCCATAGGGAAATGTATTCCCCTGAACTGAATTCAGTCCATATGAGCCTATAATGGGTGAGGATCGAGGAATCTGCCGGTTCAGGTACCCTTACTTTAGAACGGAACCACATATAGTGAGCCTTAAGAGCTTACCCCGGGTAGAACCATACCAAACCCTAGTGGTCACCCGAATAGGTACTCTATTTGTTTCTTTCTTGCTTGCTTTTACTTTGTACTAACCTGTTTCGTTTTGTTTTGGTTATGATTGCATTGCATTTTCATCATAGAAAATAGGAGTTGATTCACGTTAAGTTACTAAATAGAGAGCCTGTAATGGAAAATGGATTTCTTGATAAAGTGGAGGATAATGCGACCTTCCGAATATGGTCTGAGTAAACACAACGAGAGAAGGCTGATGGTCTGATGGAGGAGTACATGACTTTGCTTCGTTGCCCGAGGATTCAAGCCGACAAAGATTATTCGAGAGCCGTTAACGTCCCAATTTTCTTAAAAAAGCTAACAAGCATCACGGGGATGAGTGAGCAATGGGTCACAGCCCGGATCAAGAAAAAGGGCTAGTAGAGGCATCCATTGGAAAATTTATGAGATTTGATCTTAACATCCGGATATGAAGAAAAGGACCGATGTCTTCGCTTTGAGTATTAAGGCAAGGCCGTGTATGTAATCTGTTTTATGTAAAGAAATTTGTTTTCTAGAAAAGTTGTTCTAATAGAATTGAATCAGAATCAACGCCTCTTTTTTGTATTCATTTCATGCATTAGTATTGCATTGCATCACATGCAATAAAACTCACGAAAAACCCTTACCCTGGAATATCGTTACAGTGCACGAGAAAAAACTGAAGCAATGGACCAAAGGTTGAAGAGATTAGAGCAAATGCAAATACAGATGCAAGAGCAATTGGCCAAAGTTCAACAAGATATGAGGAACCAGATGCTAGAATTCCAAAGAAACATGATGAGCTAGTTAACTGAGAAACCGTAAAAGTAACATATTTTAGGCCCACATTTAGCATGCTTTTGGATGAATTATCCCTTATTTTATGTAAAAAGGTGCTCTTAATCCTTTCTTTCCATGTTTTATACTCAGGAAAGCACTGGAGGATGAAAAGAACAAGAAACGGGCTTAAAACGAGCCAAATGGGCCAAAGCACGAAATCAACACGGCTTGAGCCCAAGACCACACGGCCGTGCTTCCTCAATAATCTCGAACACGGTCTAAGCCATGAAATACACGGCCGTGCCTCATTAATGAAGTCCGAACACGGCCTAAAGATGATTCACACGGGCGTGTGCCATGGCCGTGTCCCTACTGCAGAAAAGAGCAATTTCAATCGGATTTGGATACTTAGGGGCAAAGAAACACATTCCAAAAGCCTATAAATACACCCTAAGTATGACCTAAAAGGGGGGAGTCGACGGGAGCCTGAAGCTACCGTCTAAGGGCATCTTGCTAGGCCAGAGAAGGCAGATTTGTGGGGATTCGCTAAGGGATAGCATCCCAGTTGATCCATCTCAAGAAGCTAGAATTCTACTCAAGATGGAGGATCTCCTCTTCAATTCCTTCAGGGGGTTTTAGGGATTTCTTATGTTTTGTTTTATCTTTTCTTCTGAGATATTTTCTTTTATTGTTGTGAACTAAACCCTCAGATACCTGAGGGGGATGAAACTTAGATGATTCTTGTTATCGTTTGCTGAACTATATGATAAATATTTGATTTGTTCTTAATTATGTGTTCTTAATTCTTGTGTTGATATTTCGCGGATATTGATTCAAGTTTGATGTGCTTAGGTGGAGGAGCAAAAGTCCCTGCCTAAGAGTAGATCTAGCATAGTTAAGCGGAGTTGATCGCGCGCCTAGAGATAGGGTGACGAGCGTTCTTTGGATTAGGGGTGAAACCTAATATGGGAGTCCATAGATCGAGTTAATGCAATTCTAGGGGTTTTAATTAGAAAGAGATTTCAATTAATCAACCTAGGGTTAGACGTTATTCGCCTCGAGAGAGGGTTTAATATAAATTAGGGAATCCTATGGGTCAAGTCAAATGAATAAATCGTCTGGTTCAGAGTTAGATAACAAGTGAAGTCTAGGTGGATTCTTCCTTGGCTGTCGTCTTAATTAATTGGTTTTTCCTCAAGTATTCTTCCAAATTCATTCTTCTTTGTCTTAGATTCTTTAGTCTAGTAGTTAATTAATTTAGATTAAACAACCATTCGCTTAATTCTTAGGCTAAATAATAGAAAGAAAGTTAGTATTAGTACTTTTAGTTCCTTTGGGTTCGATAATCCGGTCTTGCCTAAGCTATACTACTGTTCGATAGGTGCACTTGCCTTAAATCGTTGTCAGAGTTAGTTTCCAGGTTCGATCATTCTTTTTATAAATTTTAAAACTCAATAGACTAACGATCAAGTTTTTGGCGCCGTTGCCGGGGAACTAAAATATTAAGAATACTCTATTTTTATTACTTTAGCCATTTTTATTTTTTATTTTTTTTGTAATTCAATTTTATTTCTTATTTTATTTGCTAATTTTTATTCTTTTATTACCTTTTCCTTCCAGGTACCTCTAGTTTATGACTAGAAGGAACCCGGTAGGACCACTAGTATACGACAATGATATTGAAGCTACCGCTCGCAGGAATCGCAGAAAAATTAGGTGAGCCCTAAATTACACAGAAAAAGAGCGAGAAGACGAATCCAATCCTACTGAAGGGATGGACGAGAATAATCCACCACCCCAAGATGTGGTAGAAAATAATGCTCCACGTACTATGTATGATTATGCTAAACCTCATTTAACAGGAGCCAAATCAAGTATTGTTAGGCCTGCTATAGCTGCTAATAATTTTGAATTAAAGCCTAACACTATACAAATGATTCAATAATTTGTTCAATTTGATGGTTTGCGGATCTAAGATCCAAACACTCATATAGCTAATTTTTAGAGTTCTACGTGATACCTTCAAAATAAATGGCGTTTTTAATGATGCCATAAGGCTTCGGTTATTTCCTTTTCATTAAGAAATAAAGCCAAATAATTGGTTAAACTTCGTTACCACGAGGGTCAATCACCACATGGGATCAAATGACCGAAATTTTTTTATTAAATTATTTCCCACCGGCCAAAACGGCCAAATTACGGAATGATATCTCTTCTTTTGTGCAGATGGATTTAGAGACATTGTACGATGCATGGGAGAGATATAAGGATCTCTTGAGAAGGTGTCCGCACCATGGTTTACCCTTGTGGCTCCAAGTCCAAACTTTCTATAACGGTGTAAACCCCTCAACGAGGCAACTAATTAATTCAGTCGCCGGTGGAACCTTAAACAACAGAACTCCTGAAGCAGCCTACGAGTTTATTGAAGAGATGTCACTGAATAACTATCAGTGGCAGGTTACAAGGATAAAACCAACAAAATCAGCCGGAGTTTTCAACATCGATGCAGTAACCATGCTATCAACACAGGTAGAGATGATGAATAAAAAGCTTGATAGTTTGTAATCTTCACAGGTACATCCAGTGATGCAGTGCGATGCAAGTGGAACTGTGGCGAATCCTGAGTACCCACCCTACCAACCGAGCACAGAAGGCGAACAGATGAACTATATAGGTAACAATTTTAGATCTAATAATAATCCTTATAGTAATAATTATAACCCAGGTTGAAGGAACCACCCAAAATTTTCATGGGGAGGACAAGGTAATCAAAGAAATCAAAGACAACAACCTCCTCAAAATTTCCAAAATCAGCCCTATCCACAAGAGAAGAAGCCAAACCTTGAAGAGATGCTGACAAAATTCATGGTAGCTACAGATAACCGTCTCCAAGACACTGAGACCACCATTAAGAATCAACAGGCATCAATTAAAGGGATCGAGAGCCAAGTCGGGGAACTCACTAAGACAGTTGGACAACTTACTAACACGATTGGACAGCTTGCAAAGGTAATTTTCAAACGACCGCAAGGGCGTCTACCAAGCAACACTGAGATTAACCCAAAGGAGCAAATCCAAGCCATTTTAGCTCAAGAAAGTGAAGGGTTAGACGAGCCCAATTCAAGGCAAGAGGATGACGTCAAAGAAGGTAAGGTTGAGGTAAGTAATAATAAGCCAAAACCGGTAATCAAAGAGTACCAACCTCGCATACCATATCCCAAGCATTAAGGAGAGACGATCTGAGGAACAGTTCGGTAAGTTTTTTAAACTTTTAAAGAAATTACATATTAACTTACCAATTACTTGAAGCTCTTTCACACGGATGCCGATTCTAGAAAATTTTTAAAAGAACTTTTGATGAACAAGAGAAGGATAGACGAGGCATCACACGTGGAACTAAACGCAATGTGCTCAGCAATCTTGCAAAATAAACTACCACAGAAATTAAAAGATCCAGGGAGTTTTACAATTCCATGCTTAATTGGTAGTTTACCTATTGATAATGCGTTAGCTGATCTAGGGGCAAGCATAAATGTTATGCCTTATAAATTTTTTAAACAACTAGGTCTAGGGAAACCCAAGCAAACTAGGATGAGCATTCAATTAGCTGATAAAACTGTTAGAATTCCTAGGGGTATAATCGAAGATGTACTCGTAAAAGTTGAAAAAATCGTATTCCAAGTAGACTTTGTCGTTTTAGACATGGATGAGGATAATTCGATCCCCTTAATCTTAGGAAGACCATTTTTAGCAACTGCCAGGACTAAAATTGATATTGATGCAGGAGAACTCATACTTCGTGTAGGTAATGAGACAGTCACTCTCAAAGCTCTTGATTCGGCTAGAACATCGAGTAACCAAGGTGAGAAAACAAATTCTATTGATAACCATTCGGTTAACCCCTCTTTTCAGGAAGCACCACAAAAGAATACAACTGAACCCGATCCTAGACCCAGTGTTAACAAAGAAATAACTCATGAGGAACGAGGGATTCAATTCGATGATCTAGACGAGTGGAAGACGCATTTCAAGGAGAAATTAGGAATACATGAAGCCGAACCAGAGCCACTCCACGAAGCAAATAAATTCAAAATTGGAGATCAGGTATTGATAGAAAAAACAGACCCTCGAATATCTCCTCCTGACCCTAACACAAACAAAGAAATACCGTTTAGGGTAATCAGTATTTTTCCATACGAAACAGTCGAGGTAAGTAATCCTATCTTTGGCTCTTTCAATATAAACGCATCTCGACTTAAATACTATCATGATAATGAAACTGATAGCATGAGGGAGGACTTTCAACTCCTCAAACCACCATGAACATACAAATGAGAGGAAAGTCTAGCTTAAGACTATAAACGAGCGCTTCTCGGGAGGCAACCCGAGCACTAACCCTAGTTACTTTTGCTTTTGTTTTCATTTTCTTTTCTTCTCTTAGTCTTAAAACACCTAACTTTAAACTAACAAAAAGTGCAGATTTCCAGGCCACACGGCCTTGCACACGGCCGTGGCCGTGGCCATGTGGAGGTACAGAATCGTCGTACTAACATGGCAGAGAGGGTACAAGTCAGAAAGAATCAAATCTTCGAGTCACGGACTCCAACCACCAACCCACGGGCACCGACAAAGTGCCACGGCTGTGCGACGCGATCGTGGACGACACTGACTTAGCATCAACGGGCGTGGTGACCTGAGCATGGGCGTGGGAGAAACAAACGAAACCCACCACGGCCGTGTGATGTAGCCGTGTGACTTAGCACACCCACGGTACACGGGCGTGGGATTGTACCAGGCTTGAAAATCTATTTAAACCCCCTCATTTTTCTCTTTTCCTACTAACTCTCAACTTTTCACCCCTTTGCAACTTTCACCCTTCTTCCTCCCTTGCATCCCTATACACCATACATTCTTAGCATTCTTCATTCTTATAGCATTCTTCTCAATCTTTTTGGTCATGTTGAAGAAACGGAAGGATCCTAGCACAGTTTCCCTCAAGGAGACCGATACATATAAGTTCATGCCGACTGCTTCAATCACTTGACAAGCCAATGGTCTTTGAGACCATTTATTTTTTCATTTACTTTTATCTTCTCCTTTATTTTCCTTCTCTTTAACACTCTTATGCTTAATTTAGTTTATTTTATCTTAGTTTCTTAATTTTAGGTTCTAAAGGCTGCTAGGGAATCACACCACGACCACCACCATATCCCCAGCCTTAGAAATCACACCCAATAATAAGGACTCTACGGTCCATTTATCTCTTCTTTTAATTTTAGTTTCATCTTTATTTTTCTTCACTTTAGCTTGCTTTTTCTTTAATTATTTAATCAGTATAGTTTTAATTATTATTATTATATCCTGGCTAATCCTCCACGAGCTACCCAATTTCTTCATCTAGCGCAGGATCGTCACCCAGACCAACCCCTCCAAGTCATCTGTCACCTCCGACTCAAGGAATCCATCAAAAATTTAGGAAGTTTCACCTCTCTCCATATCTTTTCAATTTATACTTAATTGTCTATATATATATCTTTGTACATTGAGGGCAATGTACATCTTAAGTGTGGGGTGGGGGGTGAACAACCTAAAAAGGTGCCTAATTTTTTTTCATTATTCTCAAATTCCTGAAATTAGGTGCCAAACTTTTTGTATTATTCTCAAATCCTGAATTATTTCTTGTTTCTTAAAGTAAATTTCTCGTATTATCATTAGAATGAAATTTCTATGATTCATGATTTTTATTGATATGTTTTAGATTAAGTCATTGATAATTTTGCATTGATAATAGAATTCTAAAGAATACTAGAGAATCAAGCATGATAAGTCTATTTTTCAGAAATAAAAAATCTTCTAGGTTGTCTACCTGAATTTGATAATTACTTTGAAGTTTGAAGTTTACAAGGTTGATATCAAAATACCCATAATTTTTGTGAGATTTTGAGCCTTATAGAGCATAAATTCTTTTTCTTGCTCACTTTATTGATTATGAGTGCGTCAACATTGATTTGTTATTCTAGAACTTGCATCGATTATACATGTCGAGACCACACCTTTGATTTGATATACAGAGATGATGAAGGAACCTAGGATTTAACCCACTTACTCCACTAAAAACCTACCTTCATAATTAACCCCTAGTGAACCACTTTTAATCCTAACAACCTTTTTATTGACTTACCCGCTAATATTAACCTAAAACCTTTTGTATTTATTATCACCATCCTTTTTAACTACCCTTATATCGAGATTTGATTTGATTAATAGCCTAACTATGTTTTTTATTTCAGTAATTTATCCTTTGTTATGTACTTATGATTTGTTCTTAAAAAAAATCAAAAGTATATTCATTAATTATTAGTTTGTGATTAAATGAGCTTATACGTTTGAATTCCAAATATTGAAGAAGAAGCTCGTATTATTAGTATTATTAGCTTTCAGTTGATGTAATTACTTTTATTTAGTTCATTATTTCTGGTTAGGTAATTTTTCAGGTCGATCTTGATTCTAACCCTCTAATTCAGCCTTTATCCACACCTTTAACCTAAGCCCCATTACAACCCCTCATTAAAGACCTTTTGATTTGTGCATCATTTCATATTCTGATGGTGGAGATTTGATTTTCATGCAAGCCTATGGGATTAACTTTTCAGGTTTGACGTTTGAGTGCTTAATTTTGAACCTTAAACACTTCGAATGATTTGAGTGAATCTTTTGTGAGGATGTCAATCCTTGTAGGTTTTGGATCAGAGGTAATTATTTAGATAAGGGGAAACACCTATGTTTTGTGCTACAAATATATGACTTATATTGTTTGAATCTTTACGGCTGTTTGAGTTGAATTATCCATGTATAAATTATCTATGAATTATGATGAGACATTGTTGATAGGAATATTGAATTATGGAAAGTTCGTTTTAATTGTAAGTTGAGAATTTTGCTTGAGGACAAGCAAAAGCTTAAGTGTGGGGGTATTTGATAAACCGTAAAAGTAACATATTTTAAGCCCACATTTAGCATGCTTTTGGATGAATTATCCCTTATTTTATGTAAAAAAAGGTGCTCTTAATCCTTTCTTTCCATGTTTTATACTCAGGAAAGCACCGGAGGATGAAAAGAACAAGAAACGGGCTTAAAACGAGCCAAATGGGTGAAAGCACGAAATCAACACAGCCTGAGCCCAAGACCACACGGCTGTGCTTCCTCAATAATCTCGAACACGGTCTAAGCCACAAAATACATGGTCGTGCCTCATTAATGAAGTCCGAACACGGCCTAAAGACGATTCACACGGGCGTGTGCCATGGCCGTGTCCCTGCTGTAGAAAAGAGCAATTTCAATCAGATTTGGATACTTAGGGGCAAAGAAACACATTCCAAAAGCCTATAAATACACCCTAAGTATGACCTAAAAGGGGGGAGTCGATGGGAGCCTGAAGCTACTGTCTAAGGGCATCTTGCTAGGCCAGAGAAGGCAGATTTGTGGGGATTCGCTAACGGATAGCCAGTTGATCCATCTCAAGAAGCCGGAATTCTACTCAAGACGGAGGATCTCCTCTTCAATTCCTTCAGGGGTTTTTAGGGATTTCTTATATTTTGTTTTATCTTTTCTTCTGAGATGTTTTCTTTTATTGTTGTGAACTAAACCCTCAGATACCTGAGGGGGATGAAACTTAGATGAATCTTGTTATCGTTTGCTGAACTATATAATAAATATTTGATTTGTTCTTAATTATGTGTTCTTAATTCTTGTGTTGATATTTCGCGGATATTGATTCAAGTTTGATGTGCTTAGGTGGAGGAGCAAAAGTCTCTGCCTAAGAGTAGATCTAGCATAGTTAAGCAGAGTTGATCGCGCGCCTAGAGATAGGGTGACGAGGTGTTGCCGGATTAGGGTGAAACCTAATATGGGAGTCCATAGATCGAGTTAATGCAATTCTAGGGGTTTTAATTAGAAAGAGATTTCAATTAATCAACCTAGGGTTAGACGTTATTCGCCTCGAGAGAGGGTTTAATATAAATTAGGGAATCCTACGGATCAAGTCAAATGAATAAATCGTGCAGTTCGAGTTAGATAACAAGTGAAGTCTAGGTGGATTCTTCCTTGGGTGTCGTCTTAATTAATTTGTTTTTCCTCAAGTATTCTTCCAAATTCATTCTTTTTTGTCTTAGAGTCTTTAGTCTAGTAGTTAATTAATTTAGATTAAACAACCATTCGCTTAATTCTTAGGCTAAATAATAGAAAGAAAGTTAGTATTAGTACTTTTAGTTCCTTTGGGTTCGATAATCCGGTCTTTCCTAAGCTATACTACTATTTGATAGGTGCACTTGCCTTAAATCATTGTCAGAGTTAGTTTCCAGGTTTGATCATTCTTTTAATAAATTTTAAAACTCGACAGACTAACGATCATTAACCCAGATGCTAGATGGAGGGTTAGAAAAAGGAAAAAGCCCTATGGTTAATTCCGGGGATGATAACGAGGACTCCGCTTATCATTCAGGCTTTACCTCAGCAAACACCCAAGCACAACAAGATGCGTATCCACAAAGGGTGTCCGTTAACATCAGACCCCAATACCAGACCAGTACCTCGACACCGGTGAACTTCCCGATAGGTTCAGGTTCTAGTCCAGGGGATAATCTAATCAATCCCGTCGTCATTGATTTGGATGATCTAGTGGAAACAAAAAATTTGAGAGTGAAGCTCCCAAAACAATTTGAAGATCGTTACAAACGGAAAAGGCAAGAGAGGAGCTCCCAAATCAATAATGTAAAGGCCCTGAGGAAGAGGGAAAATGAGGTGAATAATGCGAGTATGTATGACAAGGGCTATTCAAAGCCGATTACCGTAAGCCAGCCAAGGACGAAAACTACTAGCCATCAGGTCCCCCAAGGCAAGATTCCAAGCCAAGACCGAACTCAAAAAAACTCCGGTTCATGCCCATCCCAATCACGTATGGGGAGTTGTACCAAAGTTTGTTTGATGCACATATAATATCCCCTTTCTACCTAAAACCTATGCAGCCTCTGTTCCCAAAATGGTACGATGCGAACGCCCAATGCGAGTACCACGTAGGAATCACAGGACACTCGATCGAGAACTGCACCGCTTTCAAAAAGATAATCGAAAGACTCATCAAAATGGGTATTGTGAAATTCGATGATCCATTTGGTACAGAAAATTTGTTACCCAACCATTTTAAAAAATGGGTAAACGTGATAATTGAGAATACGGGAAAGAGAATCAAGATGAATATATCAGAAGTGAAAACCCCACTGAGAGAGGTTTGGAAGAAAATGGTAGAAAGTGGATTAATCATACAGGACTCAGGGGAGGAACCTGGAGAAGCAAGGAACTACTGTGAGTTCCACAATGAAGAAGGTGACGAGATTCAAAAGTGCAGTGAATTCAGGGCCCTGGTGCAAGGCATGTGATGGAGCTCGAAACTAACTATTATTTCGACAAAGGCAAGCGCACCTATCGAACAGTAGTATAGCTGTGGTAAGTCCGAAATATCGTATCCTCAAGGACCAAGAGTACTAGTATTAACTATCTTTTTATTATCTAGCCTACTAATTAAGGGGATTTATTTTTAATCTAAAATTTAATTAACTAATTTAACTAACTAAGAACGCGACAGAGAGTAAATTGGGAAAATACTTTTGGACAACTTATATGAGATAGGCAATACCTAAGGAAGAATCCACCTAGACTTCACTTATTACTTTTGATTCATGCGATTTATTCACTTGGCTTAATCCGTAGAAATCCCTAAATTATATTAATACCTCTTTCGAGGCTACTAACAACTGACTCTAGGTTGATTAATTGAAATCTCTTTCTAATTAAAACCCCTATTGTCGCATTAACTCGATCTATGGACTCCCTTATTAGGTTTGACCCTAATCCGCGATTTTAAATCGCCTATTTCTAGGGTTGCAATCAACTCCGCTTAATTGTGTTGATCTACTCTTAAACAGGGACTTTTGCTCCATTGAACAAGCACATTCGACTTGAATCAATAACCTGAATTATCAAAACAAGAATAAGAACTCACAATTAAGAATAAGCACAATTATTTATCTCATAAATCAAATAATAATAAGATCTGTCTTAGGTTTCATCCCCTTAGATATCTAAGGGATTTAGTTCATACTAAAAAAGGGAAACATCATAAAAGAGGAAAAACAACAAAACATAAGAAAACCCAAAAAACTCCTAAAGAACTTGATGGGAGATCTTCAGTCTTGATGGAAATCCTTCTCCTAAGCTGTTCCCGATGGCTGTCTTGGAGTATTTTCTCCTTCTACTTGGTGTCTATTCGACGTCCTATCGAGCTCCCCTTTTAGGTTGCCCCCTAGGGTGTTTATATAAGCTTTGAGATGCCTTACTTGGCCCACAAGTATCCCATTCCGAATAGAATTCATCTTGATTTCGGCAGGGACACGCCCGTGTGACACGCCCGTGGTGGACTCCCTTGACCGTGGTCGATCCTGCTCGCCACACACGGCTGTGTCCAATGGTCCAGGCCGTGTTGATTTCCTATGTAGGCCTGTTTTGCCCCTTTTTTGCCCGTTTCTCGTTCCTTTCGACTCTCTAAACTCTTCTGAGCATAAAACATGAAATTAAGAGATTAGGAGCATCAAATTCATCAAATTCAATGGAAAATTCATCCAAAAGTAAGCTAAGCATGGGGTTAAAATATGTGTAAATCATGGTTTATCAAATATCCCCACACTTAAGCCTTTGCTTGTCCTCAAGCAAAATCCTCAACTCACAATTAAAATTAACTCCCTCAATTCATAATCCTCATCAATAATGTTTCATCATAATTCATAGATAATTCATACATTGATAATTTAACTAAAAGAGTCCTAGAGATTCAAACAATCTAAGTCATAAATTTTTATAGCATGAAAACATAGGTGTTTCCCCTTACCTAAATAATTACATCTGATTCAAAACTGACAAGTATTGACATCCTCACTAAAGATTCACTCAAATCACTCAAAGTGTTTAAGGTTCAAATTAAGCACTCAAAAGTCAAACATGAAAAGTTAATCCCATAGGCTTGCATGAAAATCAAATCTCCACCACTATAAAATGAGATTATACACAAATCAAAAGGTCTTTTAACGGGTTGTAATGGGTCTTGGGTTAAAGGTGTGGATAAAGGCTGAATTAGAGGGTTAGTATCGAGATTGAATTGATAAATTACCTAACTAGAAAAATTAGACTAATACTGAATAATTACATCAATTGAAAACTTAATACTAATAACATGAGCTTCTTCTCAAAATGTGAAATTAACTGCTTAAGCTCAACAATACCGAACTAATAATAGATAAATTTCCAACTTTTTTTTTAAGAATAAGAATAAGAACAAGTAATAGAATTTACAACTGAAATATAGAACATAGTTAGGCAACTAATCAAATCAAATCTCGACATAAGGGGGGTCAAAGTAAGAGAAGTAAAAATTTGGTTTTGGGTTAATATTAATGGGTGAGTCAAGAAAACGGTTTATTAGGCTAAAGAAAAAGGTTCACTAGGGGTTAATTATGAAGGTAGGCTTTTAATGGAGTAAGTGGGTTAAATCCTAAGTGCCTTTACCATCTCAGTATATCAAATCAAAAGTGTGGTCTCGACATGCATAATCGAGTCAAGTTCTAGAATAACAAATCAATGTTGACACACTCATAATCAATAGAGTGAGCAAGAAAAATATATGCTCTTAAAGGCTCAAAATCTCACAAAAATTATGGTTTTTGATGTCAACCTTGCAAATTTCAAACTTCAAAGTAATATTTAAATTTAGGGAAACAACCTAATAAATTTTTAATTCTGAAAATAGATTTATCATGCTTGATTCTCTAATGTCTTAAAGTTTAAACCATCAATGCACAATTACCTATGACTTAATCCAAAACATATCAATAAAAATCATAAATCAATAAAAGTTTCATTCTAATAGTAATATGAGAAAATTACTTAAGAACAAGACATAATTCAGGGATTTTCTGGTAATGATATACTTTAAATAACCTCCCCACACTTAAGATGTACATTGTCCTCAATGTACAAAAATAGATAATGATAAGATAATAAGAATATCGTAAAAGAGGGAGAGAAGTGAAACTTCCTGAATTATGGATGAAATCCTTAGAAAGTGAAAAGAAGCCTGATGAACTAGGCAGAGGTGAAGGTGGGGGAGAATACTCCGGTAGTTTGGTCGTTCCTTAGTAGCACCTTGAACCTTTGAAACTGTGATAAACCGAAATAGTAACATATTTTAATCCCACATTTAACATACTTTTGGATGATTTATCCCTTGATTTATGTAAAAAGGTGCTCTTAATCCTTTCTTTTCATGTCTTATACTCAGGAAAGCACCCAAGAATAAAAAGAACGAGAAACGGGCTCAAAATGAACCAAAATGGGCCAAAGAAGAAGTCGGCACGGCCTGGACTAAAGCCCACACGGCCGTGCCTCCTCAAATATACTAGAACACGGCCTGATGTCGATCTACACGACCATGCCTCACTAACAGAGTCAAAAACGGCCTGGCCACGATTCACACGGGCGTGTGCCATGGCCGTGCCCCTACCATGGAGGAGAGTAATTTCACTCGAAAAAGGATACTTAGGGGCAAAGAAACCTATTTCAAAAGCCTAACCTTAAGTATAACCTAGAATAGGGCGGTTAGCTAGGCCAAGGAGCCGAGCCGAGCCGAAAAGGTCAGATTTGTGGAAACTTTCAAGGGATAGCCAGTTGATCCATCTCAAGAAGCCGAAATTCTACTCAAGACGGAGGATCTCCTCTTCAATTCCTTCAGGGGGTTTTAGGGATTTCTTATATTTTATTTTATCTTTTCTTTTGAGATGTTTTCTTTTATTATTATGAACTAAACCCTTCAGATACCTGAAGGGGGATGAAACCTAGATGAATCTTGTTACTATTTTCTGACTATATGATAAATACTTGATTTGTTCTTAATTATGTGTGCTTAATTCTTGTGTTGATATTTCGCGGATATTAATTCAAGTCGAATGTGCTTAGGTGGTGGAGCAAAGTCCCCGCTTAAGAGTAGATCTGCATAATTAAGCGGAGTTGATCGCGCGCTAGAGATAGGGTGACGAGATTTTGCCGGATTAGGGTGAAACCTGATATGGGAAGTCCATAGATCAATTTACTGCTATTCTAGGGGGTTATTAATGGGAAAGAGATTTCAATTAATTAACCTAGGGTTAGACGTTATTCGCCTCGAGAGAGGGTTTAATATACGTTAGGGAGTCCTACAGATCAAGTCAAGTGAATAAATCGTCTGGTTCAGTGTTAGATAACAAGTGGAGTCTAGGTGGATTCTTCCTAAGGGTATTGTCTTAATCAACTGAGTTTTTCCCAAGTATTTCCCCAATTCATTCTTTTTGTCTTTGCCTCTTTAGCTTAGTAATTAGTTAATTTAGATTAATAAACAACTTCACTTATTTTAGGCTAAATAATAGAAAGAAAGTTAGTATTAGTACGTCTAATTCCTTTGGGTTCGACAATCCGGTCTTGCCTAAGCTATACTACTGTTCGATAGGTGCACTTGCCTCAATCGTTGTCATAGTTAGTTTCCAGGTTCGATCATTCTCTTTATAAATTTTAAAACTCTGACTTCACAGCGATCAAACTGCGAAGTCATCAGTAAAGTTTTAGGGAGTTTTATTAATGGTCGTTGGTATGGTTACTCGATAATAGACAGCCAGAGATATATACTAATAAGAATTTAAGACAAGAAAGATAAAAAGAAAGAGTTCAAAATTTAAAATAAAAGAAAAAGAAAAAATAAAAGGACTCAAAGGTCCTCCCACGCCCGTGTAGAGGATCACACGCCTGTGTTTTTTAGTCAGTGTCGACCACGGCCGCAACGCACGGCGGTGGAAATTTATCACAGCCTGTGTTTTGGGGAAATTTTCGTCCTTGACCCGCACGATCTCCATCACGCTGGTGTGCCTCCTCGTGGTGTCCACATGGCCATGGCCATGCCCGTGTGCAAGGCCGTGTTGTAGGGAAACCTGTGCCTAAAACATGAACGAAAGTGAAAACAAACTAATTAGTAGGGTTAGTGCTCGGGTTGCCTCCCGAGAAGTGCTTGTTTAGAGTCCTAAGCTAGACTTACTCCTTTATTCGCATAATCATGGTGGTTTGAGGAATTGAAACTCCTCTCTCTCCTGCTATCAGTTCTATGATCTCTATATAATTTGAGTCGAGTAGTGTTTACCTTAAAAGTGCCGAACTTAGGATTAGTTACCTCGACTGTTCCGTATGGGAAGACATTGAGTACCTTAAAAGGGATTTCTTCATTTGTATTAAGGTCTGAAATGGCGATTCGAGGGTTTGTCTTGTCCAACAATACCTTATCCCCGATATGAAATTGGTATGTCCCATCTTTAAGTTTGGCATGGAGTTGCCTCGTTTTTGCTTCGTGTGTTTTTAGTTTCTCCTTGAAATGTGTCTTCCACTCATCTAGTTCATCGATCTGAAGCCTTCGTTCCTCATGAGTTATTTCCTTGTTGGCACGAGGTTTAGGATGTGGCTGAGATGTGTAATTTTGTGGTGCTTCCCGAAAAGAAGGCTGAGCTGAATTGTCATTTATAGAATTTATGTTCTCACCTTTATTACTCGATGTCCTAGCCGTGTCAAGAGCCTGAAGAGTGATCGTTTCGTCACCTACACGAAATGTGAGCTCACCTGTACCAACATTAATTTTAGTTTTGGCAGTTGCTAAAAAGGGTCTTCCTAAAATTAAAAGAATATTATTGTCCTCATCTATGTCTAAAACGACAAAGTCTACTGGGAATATGAATTTATCAATTTTTACTAGTACATTTTCGATTATACCCCTAGGAACTCTAATAGTCTTATCAGCTAATTGAATGCTCATCCTAGTTTGTTTGGGTTTCCCTAGACCTAGCTGTTTAAACATTTTATAAGGCATAACATTTATGCTTGCCCCTAAATCAGCCAAAGCGTTATTAACAGATAAACTACCAATTAAGCATGGAATTGTAAAACTCCCTGGATCTTTTAATTTTCGTGGTAGTTTATTTTGTAGAATTACTGAGCACACTGCGTTTAGCTCCACATGCGACGTATCGTCTAACTTCCGTTTGTTTGTCAAAAGCTCTTTTAAAAATTTCCTTGAATCTGGCATCTGCGAAAGAGCTTCATGAAACAGTAAGTTAATATGTAATTTCTTTAGAAGTTTAAGAAATTTATCGAATTGTTCCTCTGTGTGGTCTTTCTTTATCGCATTGGGTTATGGCACACGAGGTTGGTATTCTATAATTACCGGTTTTGGTTTATCATGGCTTACCTCAACCTTACCCTTCACTACCACACTCTCTTACCTCAATTTCGATTCATTTAACCCTTCACTATCGTGAGCAGAAACGACATGAAGTTGCTCCTTTGGGTTAGTTTCAGTGTTGCTTGGCAAGTTTCCTTGTGGTCATTCTGAGATTAGCTTAGCAAGCTGACCTATTTGGTTCTCGAGCCCTTGAATTGATGCTTGCTGATTTTTGAGTGTTGTTCCGGTGTTTTTGAAACGGGTTTCTGACACCGCGATGAATTTTGTTAGCATCTTTTCAAGGTTTGACTTCTTCTCTTGTGGGTAGGGTTGTTGTTGAAAGCCTGGAGGGGGTTGTTGTCTCTGATTTCCTTGACCACCCCATGAGAAATTGGGATGGCTCCTCCAACCTGGATTGTAAGTGTTACTATAAGGATTATTCTGAGGTCTAGAATTATTACCCATATAGCTCATCTGTTCGCTTTCTATGCCAGAGTTGTAGGATGGATATTCTGTATTGCTTATTCCTCCTCTATTCGTATCGCACTGCATCACTAGATGTACCTGCGAAGAACCACATAAACCATCAATTTTTTTACTTAGAAGCTCTACCTGGTTTCATAGCATTGTAACTGCGTCGAGGTTGAAAAATCCAGTGGCTTTTGTTGGCTTCGTCCTCATAACTTGCCACTGATAGTTATCAGTGACAGCTCTTCAATGAATTCATAAGCCGCTTAAGGAGTTTTGTTATTCAGGGTTCCACCGGAGGCTGCATCTATCAGTTGCCTAGTTGAGGGGTTCAAACCTTTGTAAAAGGTTTGAACTTGTAACTATAGAGGTAACCTATGGTGTGGCCACCTTCTCAACAAATCCTTGAGATAAACCGTAATGTATACATATTTTAATCCCACATTTAGCTTACTTTTGGATGAATTTTGATTGAATTTGATGAATTCGATGCTCCTAATCTCTTAATTTCATGTTCTATACTCAGGAGAGCATAGGGAATCGAAAGAAAAGAGAAACGGGCCGAAAAGGGGCAAAATGGGCTTACCTTAGAGACTCACACGGCCTGGACTATATCCCACGACCGTGCATTTCGAGTAACAACCAACACACGGCCTAAAAAATCATACACGGCCAAATCACATGGCCGTGTGTGGCAAACAGGATCGACCACGGCTAAGAGAGTCGACCACGGGCGTATCACACGGGCGTGTCCCTGCTATAGCCAAGATGAGTTTCATTTGGAATAGGATACTTGTGGGCCAAGAAAGACATTCCAAAGCCTATATAAACGCCCTAAGTATAACCTAAAAAGTGTCTTTGGTCGGGGGCGAAGCCAAAGAGGGCTGAACACAGGGGATTACTTCAAGAAAGCCAGTTGATCTATCTCAGAAGCCGGAATCACACTCAAGACGGAAGATCTTCCCTTCAATTTCCTTCAAGGGGTTTTAGGGTTTTTCTTATGTTTTGTTATTTACTTTCTTCTGAGATGTATTCTTTATTAAACATGAACTAAACCCCTTAAATACCTGAGGGGGATGAAACCTAAGACGGATCTTGTTATTATTTTCTGAACTATATGATAAATACTTGATTTGTTCTTAATTATGTGTTCTTAATTCTTGTTTTAATATTTCAGGATATTGATTCAAGTAGTGATGTGCTTAGGCGGTGGAGAAAAAGTCCCTGTTTAAGAGTAGATCTAGCATAGTTAAGCGGAGTTGATCGCAACCCTAGAGATAGGATGACGAAAATCTACCGGATTAGGGTCAAACCTAATATGGGAGTCCATAGATCGAGTTAATGCAACACTAGGGGTTTTAATTAGAAAGAGATTTCAATTAATCAACCTAGGGTTAGACGTTAGTAGCCTCGAAAGAGGTATTAATATAAATTAGAGAATCCTACGGATCAAGTCAAATGAATAAATCGTCTGGTTCAGAGTTAAATAACAAGTGAAGTCTAGGTGGATTCTTCCTCGGGTATTGTCTGATTGCTGTGAAGTCAGAGTTTTAAATTTATAAAGATAATGATCGGACCTGGAAACTAACTATGACAACGATTGAGGTAAGTGCACCAATCGAACAGTAGTATAGCTTAGGCAAGACCAGATTGTCGAACCCAAAGGAACTAAAAGTACTAATACTAACTTTCTTTCTATTATTTAGCCTAAGAATTAAGCGAATGGTTGTTTAATCTAAATTAATTAACTACTAAACTTAAAGACTCTAAGACAAAGAAGAATGAATTTGGGAGAATACTTGAGAAAAAACCAAATAATTAAGACGACACCCAAGGAAGAATCCACCTAGACTTCACTTGTTATCTAACTCTGAACCAGACGATTTATTCATTTGACTTGATCCGTAGGATTCCTTAATTTATATTAAACCCTCTCTCGAGGCGAATAACGTCTAACCCTAGGTTGATTAATTGAAATCTCTTTCTAATTAAAACCCCTAGAATTACATTAGCTCGATCTATGGACTCCCATATTAGGTTTCACCCTAATCTGGCAATGCCTCGTCACCCTATCTCTAGGCGCACGATCAACTCCGCTTAACTATGCTAGATCTACTCTTAGGCAGGGACTTTTGCTCCTCCACCTAAGCACATCCAACTTGAATTAATATCCGCGAAATATCAATACAAGAATTAAGAACACATAATTAAGAACAAATCAAATATTTATCATATAGTTCAGCAAACGATAACAAGATTCATCTAAGTTTAATCCCCCTCAGGTATCTGAGGGTTTAGTTCATAAAAATAAAAGAAAATATCTCAGAAGAAAAGATAAAACAAAACATAAGAAATCCCTAAAACCCCTTGAAGGAATTGAAGAGGAGACCCTCCGTCTTGAGTAGAATTCTGGCTTCTTGAGATGGATCAACTGGCTATCCCCGAGTGAATTCCCAAAAATCTGCCTTCTTTGGCCTAGCAAGACGCCCCTAAACGGTAACTTTAGGCTCCCGTCGACTCTCCCCTTCTAGGTCATACTTAGGGTGTATTTATAGGCTTTTGGAATGTGTTTCTTTGCCCCTAAGTATCCAAATCCGATTGAAATTGCTCTTTTCATGCGCAGGACACGGCCATGGCACACGCCCGTGTGAATCGTCTTTAGGTCGTGTCCGGACTTCATTAATGAGGCACGACCGTGTAATTCGTGGCTTAGATCGTGTTTGAGATTATTGAGGAGGCACGGCCGTGTGGTCTTGGGCCCAGGCCGTGTTGGTTTCTTACTTTGGCCCATTTGGCTCGATTTAAGCCCGTTTCTTGTTCTTTTCATCCTTTGGTGCTTCCTTGAGTATAAAACATGAAAAGAAAGGATTAAGAGCACCTTTTTACATAAATCAAAGGATAAATCATCCAAAAGTATGCTAAATGTGGGATTAAAATATGTTACTTTTACGGTTTATCACATACCCCCACACTTAAGCTTTTGCTTGTCCTCAAGCAAAATTCTCAACTTACAATTAAAATGAACTTTCCATGATTCAATATTCCTATCAACAATGTCTCATCATAATTCATAGATAATTTATACATGGATAATTTAACTCAAAGAGTCCTAAAGATTCAAACAATCTAAGTCATACATTTGTAGCACAAAACATAGGTGTTTCCCCTCATCTAAATAATTACCTCTGATTCAAAACCTACAAGGATTGACGTCCTCACTAAAGATTCACTCAAATGTCAAACCTGAAAAGTTAATCCCATAGGCTTGCATAAAAATCAAATCTCCACCACTGTAATATGAAATGATGCACAAATCAAAAAGTCTTTGAAAGGGTTGTAACGGGGCTTGGGTTAAGGTGTGGATAAAGGCTGAATTAGAGGGTTAGAATCGAGATCGACCTAAAAAATTACCTAACCAGAAATAATGAACTAAATAAAAGGAATTACATCAATTGAAAGCTAATAATACTAATAATACGAGCTTCTTCTTCAATATTTGGAATTCAAACGTATAAGCTCATTTAATCACAAACTAAGAATGAATAATGAATATACTTTTGATTTTTTTTTTGAAGAACGAATCATAAATACATAACAAAGGATAAATAACTGAAATAAAAAAACATAGTTAGGCTATTAATCAAATCAAATCTCGATATAAGAGTAGTCAAAAGGAATGGTGATAACAAAAAAGGGTTTCTGGGTTAAAATTAGTGGGTGAGTAAAAAAAAAGGGTTGTTAGGATCAAAGGGGTTCACTAGGGGTTAATTATGAAGGTAGGTTTTTAGTGGAGTAAGTGGGTTAAATCCTAGGTGCCTTTATCATTTCTGTATATCAAATCAAAGGTGTGGTCTCGACATGTATAATCGATGCAAGTTCTAGAATAACAAATCAGTGTTGACACACTCATAATCAATAAAGTGAGCAAGAAAAAGAATATATGCTCTACAAGGCTCAAAATCTCACAAAAATTATGGGTGTTTTTATATCAACCTTGTAAATTTCAAACTTCAAAGTAATATTCAAATTCAGGTAGACAACCTAGAAATTTTTTAATTTCTGAAAAATAGACTTATCATGCTTGATTCTCTAGTATTCTTAGAATTTAATTATCAATGCACAATTATCAATGACTTAATTTAAAACATATCAATAAAAATCATAAATCATGGAAATTTCATTCTAATGATAATATGAGAAAATTACTTAAAAACAAGACATAATTCAGGATTTGAGAATAATGCGAAAAGTTTGGCACCTAATTTCAGGAATTTGAGAATAATGAAAAAAATTAGGCACCTTTTTAGGTTGTTCACCCCCCCACACTTAAGATGTACATTGCCCTCAATGTACAAAGTTAGATAATAACACAATAATACTAAAATCATAAGATATGGGGAGAAGTGAAACTTCCTGAACTATGGATGAAATCCTTGGAGGATGAGGAAAATACGTTGGAGGGGTCGGTCTGGATGACGATCCTGCGCTAGATGAAGAAATTGGGTAGCTCGTGGAGGATTAGCCAGGATATAATAATAATAATTAAAACTATACTAATTAAATACTTAAAGAAAAGCAAGCTAAAGTGAAGAAAAATAAAAATTGAAATAAAATTGAAAGAAAAGATGGATGGACCTTAGAGTCCTTATTGTTGGGTGTGATTTCTAAGGTTTGAGGATATGGTGGTGGTCGTGGTGTGATTCCCTAGCACCTTTGGAACCTAAAATCAAGAAACTAAAGTAAAATAAGTTAAATTAAGCGTAAAGAGAAGTAAAGATAAGGAAATTGAAGCAAAAGAGAAAATGAAATAAAAACTAAATGGCCTCAAATATCCTTGGCTCAAATCGAGTGATTGAAGCGCCAAGCATAAACTTATGTAGATCGGTCTCCATGAGGAGGCTGTCTTTGGCCGATCCTTATGTTTCTTCGACATGGCCAAAAGATTTAGAAGAATGCTATAAGAATGAAGAATGCTAAGAATGTATGGTGTATAAGGGTGCAAGGGAGGAAGAAGGGTGAAAATTAGATGAGAAGAGGGAGGGGTGGGTGGTTTAAATAGAAATCTCAAATCAGGTATAACCCCACGCCCGTGTACCGTGGGCGTGCTAAGTCACACAGCCACATCGCACGACCGTGGTAGGCTTCGTTTGTTTCTCCCACGCCCATGCTCAGGTCACCACGCCCGTTAGTGGTAAGTCAGTGTCGTCCACGGCTACGTCGCACGGCCGCGGCATTTTGTCGATGCCCGTGGGTTTGTAGTTAGAGTCCGTGACTCCAAGATTTGTTTCTTTCTGACTTGTACCCTCTTTGCCGTGTCAGTATGGCGATTCTGTACTTCCACACGGCCACGGCCATGTGTAAGGCCGTGTGGCCTGAAATTCTGTACTTCTGGTTAGTTTAAAGTTAGATACTATAAAGAAAAGATAAAATAGACAAAATAAAAATGTAAGAGTTAATGGGGTTAGTATTCGGGTTGCCTCCCGAGAAGCACTCGTTTATAGTCTTAAGCTAGACTCTCCTCTCATTTGTATGTTCATGGTGGTTTGAGGAGTTGAAAGTCTTTCCTCATGCTATCGGTTTCATTATCATGATAGTATTTAAGTCGAGATGCGTTTATATTGAAAGTGGCAAATATAGGATTACTTACCTCGACTATTCCGTATGGAAAAACACTGATTACCCTAAATGGTATTTCTTTGTTTGTTTTAGGGTCAGGAGGAGATGTTCGAGGGTCTATTTTTTCTATCAATACCTGATCTCTGATTTTGAACTTGTTTGATTCGTGGAGTGGTTCTGGTTCTGCTTCGTGTATTCCTAATTTCTCCTTGAAATGCGTCTTCCACTCGTCTAGATCATCGAATTGAATCCCTCGTTCCTCATGAGTTATTTCTTTATTAACATTGGGTCTAGGATCGGGTTCAGTTGTATTCTTTTGTGGTGCTTCCTAAAACGAAGGGTTAACCGAATGGTTATCAATAGAATTTGTTTTCTCACCTTGGTTACTCGATATTCTAGCCGAATCAAGAGCTTTGAGAGTGACTGTCTCATTACCTACACGGCGTATGAGTTCTCCCGCATCAATATCAATTTTAGTCCCAGCGATCGCTAAAAATGGTCTTCCTAAGATTAAAGGGATCAAATTATCCTCATCCATGTCTAAAACGACAAAGTCTACTTGGAATACGAATTTTTCAACTTTTACGAGTACATCTTCGATTATACCCCTAGGAATTCTAACAGTTTTATCAGCTAGTTGAATGCTCATCCTAGTTTGTTTGGGTTTCCCTAGACTTAGTTGTTTAAACAATTTATAAGGCATGACATTTATGCTTGCCCTAGATCACCTAACGCATTATCAGCAGTTAGTCTACCAATTAAACATGGAATTGTAAAACTCCTGGATCTTTTAATTTACGTGGTAGTTTATTTTGCAAGATTGCTTGAGCACATTGCATTTAGTTCCACGTGTGATGCCTCGTCTATCCTTCTCTTGTTCGTCAAAAGTTCTTTTAAAAATTTTCTAGAATCGCATCTGTGAAAGAGCTTCAAGTAACGTAAGTTAATATGTAATTTCTTTAAAAGTTTAAGAAACTTACCGAACTGTTCCTCTCAGTGTCGTCTCTCCTTAATGCTTGGGTATGGTATGCGAGGTTGGTATTCTTTGATTACGGTTTTGGCTTTTCTTGTGTTTCCTCAACCTTACCTTCTTTGACCTCATCCTCTTGCCTTGAATTGGGCTCGTCTAACCCTTCACTTTCTTGAGCTGTTATGGCTTGGATTTGCTCCTTTGGGTTAATCTCAGTGTTGCTTTGTAGACGCCCTTGGGGTCGTTCAGAAATTATCTTTGCAAGCTGTCCAACTGTGTTAGTAAGTTGTCCAACTGTCTTAGTGAGTTCCCCGACTTGGCTCTCGATCCCTTTAATTGATGCTGTTGATTCTTAAGGGTGGTCTCGGTGTCTTGGAGACAGATTATCTGTAGTCTGCCATGAATTTTGTCGACATCTCTTCAAGGTTCGGCTTCTTTTCCCGTGGATAGGGCTGATTTTGGAAATTTTGAGGAGGTTGTTGTCTTTGATTTCCTTGATTTCCTTGTCCTCCCCATGAAAAATTTGGTTGGTTCCTCCAACCTGGATTATAATTATTACTATAAGGATTATTATTAGATCTGAAATTGTTACCTATATAGTTCATCTGTTCGCTTTCTGTCTCGGTTGGTAGGGTGGGTACTCAGGATTCGCCACAGTTCCACTTGCGTCGCACTGCATCACTGGATGTACCTGCGAAGAACACAAACTATCAAGCTTTTTATTCATCATTTCTACCTGTGTTGATAGCATGGTTACTGCATCGATGTTGAAGACTCCGCTGATTTTGTTGGTTTTATCCTTGTAACCTGTCACTGATAGTTATTCAGTGACATCTCTTCAATAAAATCGTAGGCTGCTTCAGGAGTTCTGTTGTTTAGGGTTCCACCGGCGGCTGAATTAATTAGTTGCCTCGTTGAGGGGTTTACACCGTTATAGAAAGTTTGGACTTAGAGCCACAAGGGTAAACCATGGTGCGGACACCTTCTCAAGAGATCCTTATATCTCTCCCATGCATCGTATAATGTCTCTAAATCCATCTGCACAAAAGAAGAGATATCATTCCGTAATTTGGCTATTTTGGCCGGTGGGAAATATTTTAATAAAAAATTTTCGGTCATTTGGTCCCATGTAGTGATTGACCCTCGCTGTAACGAGTTTAACCACTGTTTGGCTTTATTCCTTAATGAAAATGGAAATAACCGAAGCCTTATGGCATCATCAGAAACACCATTTATTTTGAAGGTATCAAAGAACTCTAAAAAATTAGCTATATGAGTGTTTGGATCTTCGTCCTGCAAACCATCAAATTGAACAAATTGTTGAATCGTTTGTATAGTGTTAGGCTTTAATTCAAAATTATTAGCGGCTATAGCAGGCCTAACAATACTCGATTCGGCTCCTGTTAAATGAGGTTTAGCATAATCATACATAGTACGTGGATCATTATTTTCTGCCACATCTTGGGGTGGTGGATTATTCTCGTCCATCCCTTCAAAAGATTGGATCCGCCTTCTCGCTCTTTTTCTCGTGTAATTTAGGGCTCGCCTAATTTCTCTGCGATTCCTGCGAGCGGTAGCTTCAATATCACTGTCGTATACTAGTGGTCCTCTCGGGCTCCTTCTAGTCATAAACTAGAGGTACCTGGAAGGAAGAAGAAGAAAAATTAGCAAATAAAATAAGAAATAAAATTAAATTGCAAAAAAAAGGCTAAAGTAATAAAAATAGAGTGTTCTTAATATTTTAGTTCCCCGGCAACGGCGCCAAAAACTTGATCGTTGTGAAGTCAGAGTTATAAATTTATAAAGATAATGATCGAACCTGTAAACTAACTATGACAACGACTGAGGCAAGTGCACCTATCGAACAGTAGTATAGCTTAGGCAAGACCGGATTGTTGAACCCAAATGAACTAAAAGTACTAATACTAACTTTCTTTCTATTATTTAGCCTAAGAATTAAGTGAATAGTTGTTTAATCTAAATTAATTAACTACTAAACTTAAAGACTCTAAGACAAAGAAGAATGAATTTGGGAGAATACTTGAGGAAAAACCAATTAATTAAGACAACACCCAAGGAAGAATCCACCTAGACTTCACTTGTTATCTAACTCTGAACCATACGATTTATTCATTTGACTTGATCCGCAGGATTCCCTAATTTATATTAAACCCCCTCTCGAGGCGAATAACATCTAACCCTAAGTTGATTAATTTAAATCTCTTTCTAATTAAAACCCCTAGATTTGCATTAGCTCGATCTATGGACTCCCATATTAGGTTTCACCCTAATCCGGAAACGCCTTGTCACCCTATTTCTAGGCGCGCGATCAACTCCGCTTAACTATGCTAGATCTACTCTTAGGCAGGGACTTTTGCTCCTCCACCTAAGCACATCCAACTTGTATTAATATCCGCTAAATATCAACACAAGAAATAAGAACACATAATTAAGAACAAATCAAATATTTATCATATAGTTCAGCAAATGATAACAAGATTCATCTAAGTTTAATCCCCCTCAGGTATCTGAGGGTTTAGTTCATAACAATAAAAGAAAACATCTCAGAAGAAAAGATAAAACAAAACATAAGAAATCTCTAAAACCCCCTGAAGGAATTGAAGAGGAGATCCTCCGTCTTGAGTAGAATTCCGGCTTCTTGAGATGGATCAACTGGCTATCCCCGAGTGAATTCCCACAAATCTGCCTTCTTTGGCCTAGCAAGACGCCCATAAACGGTAGCTTTAGGCTCCCGTCGACTCTCCCATTTTAGGTCATACTTAGGGTGTATTTATAGGCTATTGGAATGTGTTTCTTTGCCCCTAAGTATCAAAATTTGATTGAAATTGCTCTTTTTTGCGGCAGGGACACTGCCATGGCACACACCCGTGTGAATCGTCTTTAGGCCGTGTCCGGACTTCATTAATGAGGCACGGCCATGTATTTCATGGCTTAGACCGTGTTCGAGATTATTGAGGAGGCACGGTCGTGTGGTCTTGGGACCAGGCCGTGTTGATTTCGTGCTTTGGCCCATTTGGCTCGATTTAAGCCCATTTCTTGTTCTTTTCATCCTCCTGTGCTTCCCTGAGTATAAAACATGAAAAGAAAGGATTAAGAGCTCCTTTTTACATAAATCAAAGGATAAATCATCCAAAAGTATGCTAAATGTGGGATTAAAATATGTTACTTTTACGGTTTATCATTGTCTTAATCAACTGGTTTTTCCCACAAGTATTTTCCCAATTCACTCTCTTTGTCTTAGCATCCTTAGTTTAGTAATTAGTTAGATAAACATCAATTCCCTTAATACTTAGGCTAAATAATAAAAACATAGTAACTACTAGTACTCTTGGTCCTCGAGGATGCGATATTTCCGGTCTTGCCATATCTATACTACCAAACGATAGGTGCGCTTGCCTTATTCGTTGTCATAGTTAGTTTGGACAAGATCAAGTGTTTGGCGCCGTTGCTGGGGACTAAGATATTAGGAACACTTGATTTTTATTACTTTAGCCATTTTTTATTTATGCAATTAATTTTTATTTTATTTCTACTTTGCTAATTTTTCTTTTATTTGCTTCTGACAGGTATTCTAGTTTATGACTAGAAGAAACCCGTCAGGATCTCTACTTTACGATAGTGATATAGAAGGAACCGTTCGCAAAAACCGAAGAGAGATAAGGTGAAGCCTACAATACATACAAGAAGAGCAAGAGGACGATACTAATAACACCGAAGAGATGGCTGATCCCCAGAATAATCCACTTCCTCCGGTGGTGGCCGAAAATTATGCTCCTCGTACTATGTATGATTATGCTAAACCTAGTTTAGCCGGTACCGAATCAAGTATTGCTAGACCTACTATTGCTGCAAATAATTTTGAATTTAAACCTAACACTATACAGATGATACAATAGTTTGTTCAGTTTGAAGGTTTGCAGGATGAGGATCCTAACACACACTTAGTGAACTTTTTGGAATTATGCGATACGTTTAAAATTAATGGTGTTTCTGATGATGTCATTCACCTTCAGTTATTTCCCTTTTCATTGAGCAAAGCTAAACAGTGGTTGAACTCGTTACCACGAGGATCAATCACTACATGGGAGCAAATGACCGAAAAATTTTTGCTAAAATATTTTCCGCCGGCTAAAATGGCAAAGTTGAGGAATGATATTTCTTCTTTTGTGCAGATGGATTTAGAGACACTTTACAACGCATGGGAGAGATACAAAGATCTACTGAGAAGGTGCCCTCACCATGGATTACCTTTATGGCTACAGGTTCAAACGTTTTACAACGGTGTGAACCCCTCAACTAGGCAGTTAGTTGATTCAGCCACCGGCGGAACCCTGAATAACAAAACACCTGAAGCAGCTTACGAATTTATAGAGGAAATGTCACTGAATAACTATCAGTTGCAAGTTACAAGGACAAAGCCGACAAAAGCTGCCAATGTTTTTAACCTCGACGCAGTAACCATGCTATCAAATCAGGTAGAACTGTTAAGTAAGAAAATTGATGGTTTATATGGTTCTTCGCAGGTACACCCAGTGATGTAGTGCGATGTAAATGGAGGAGGGATGAGCAATACAGAATACCAGCCTTACAACCCAAGCATTTAAAACGAGTAAGTTCACTATACGGGTAACAATCCTCGATCTCAAAATAATCCCTATAGTAACAATTATAATCAAGGTTGGAGGAACCACCCAAACTTTTCGTGGGGTGGCCAAGGAAATCAAAGACAACAACCCCCTCTAGGCTTTCAACAGCAACCCTACCAATAAGAGAAGAAGCCGAACCTTGAGGAGATGCTAACGAAATTCATCGCAGTGTCAGAAACTCGTTTCCAAAACACCAAAATAGCACTAAAAAATCAGTAAGCGTCAATTCAAAGGCTCGAGAACCAAATAGGTCAGCTTGCTAAGCTGATCTCAGAACGACCACAAGAAAACTTGCCAAGCAACACTGAAACTAACCCAAATGAGCAAATTCACGCCATTACTGTTCACGATAGTGAAGGGTTAGACGAACCAGATTTGAGGCAAGAGAATATGTAGAGAAAGGTAAGGTTGAGGCAAGCCATGATAAACCAAAACCGATAATTGCAGAATACCAACCTCGTGTGCCATACCCCAATGCGATGAAGAAAGACAACACAGATGAACAATTCGGTAAGTTTCTTAAACTTCTAAAGAAATTACATATTAACTTACCGTTTCTTGAAGCTCTTTCGCGGATGCGATTCAAGGAAATTTTTAAAGGAGCTTCTATGCAAACAAACGGAAGTTAGGCGATGCGTCGACGTGGAGTTAAACGCAGCTTTGCTCAAATTTCTTTTACAAAATAAACTACCCAACAAATTAAAAGATCCAGGGAGTTTTACTATTCCTTGTTTAGTTGGTAGTTTAGATGCTAACAATGCCTTGGCTGATTTAGGGGCAAGTATTAACGTCATGCCTTATAAAATGTTTAAGCAACTAGGTCTTGGGAAACCTAAACAAACTAGGATGAGCGTTCAACTAGCAGATAAAACTATTAGATTTCCTAGGGGAATTGTTGAGGTTATGCTTGTAAAAGTCGATAAATTTATATTCCCAGTTGACTTCGTTGTCCTAGACATGGACGAGGACAGTAACGCACCTTTAATTTTAGGGCGACCCTTTTTAGCAACTGCTAAACTAGAATTGATGTTGGTACAGGTGAGCTCACACTTCGTGTAGGTGATGAAACAATCACTTTTCAAGCTCGTGACTCCGTTAGGATATCTAGTGATCAAGATGATATTACGAGTTCTGTTAATGTTAATGACCTTGTGGCTCAACATTCTTTGCAGGAAACACCTCGAAAAAACGTGATAGAACCACAGTCTAGTTTATATGACACAAATAGCACAAATCATGAAGAAAGAAGACTACAAATCGATGATCTAGATGAATGGCGGACACACGACAAGTGGAAATAAAAATACACGATGAACCAAAGCGGCTCCATGACGAGCTTAAAAGAGGAATAAATCACTCCAAGGTTGGGGACCAGGTACTGTTAGATTCAACCGATCCTCGGATTATAACCTCAGAGCTTAAAGCAAACGGAGAAATTCCTTTTACGGTACTTAAGGTCTTTCCATACGGAACGGTCGAGGTAACTCATTCTAATTTCGGCACTTTTAAGGTAAATATTACTCGACTCAAACCATATGTTGATAGAATTGATAGTAAGAAAAAGGAGTTTCGACTCCTCAAACCACCATGGTTATGCGAATGACAGGTAAGTCTAGCTCAAGATTTTAAACGAGCGCTTCTCGGGAGGAAACCCGAGCACTAACCCTACTAACGTCCATACTCTCAAATTTTAGCATCTAACTAAAAACTAACCAAATTTTTAAGCGCAGGTTTCCCTACCCACATGGCCTTGCACACGGGCGTGGTCGTGGCCGTGTGGAAACAGGGAAAAACTTTTCCCAAAAACACGGGCTGCGATAAAACATCACGGTTGTGCGATACGGCCGTGGTCGACACTGACTAAAGAACACGGGCATGTGATCCTCTACACGCCCGTGGGACCTTTGAGTCTATTTATTTTTTTCTTTTTCTCTCATTTTCATTTTTAATTTCTTTTCTTTTATCTTTCTCTTCTTTAATTTATATTATTATATTTTGATTTCTTTAATTTAGGTTCAAGGGGCTTTTAACGAACGACCACACCACCACCGGAGTATCCTCCCCACCTTCACCTCTCTCCAACTTTACCGTTTCTTTTCATTAACTCCATCCAAAATTCAGGAAGTTTCACTTCTCTCCCTATCTTATGATTTTATTACTATATTGCTATTATCTATCTTTGTACATTGAGGACAATTTACATCTTAAGTTTGGGGTTAACTACGATGAGTATTTGAAAATCCTCGAATTATGTCTTATTCTTAAGTAATTTTCTCATATCACTGTTAGAATGAAATTTCTTTTGATTTATGATTTCCATTAATATGTTTTGGATTAAGTCATAGTTAATTGTGCATTGATGATTTAAACTTTAAGATATTAGAGAATCAAGCATAATAAGTCTATTTTTCGTAATTAAAATTTCTAGGTTGTTTTCCTAAATTTAAATATTACTTTGAAGTTTGAAATTTGCAAGGTTGACATCAAAAGCCCATAATTTTTGTGAGATCTTGAGCTTTTTAGAGCATACATTCTTTTCTTTCTCACTTTATTGATTATGAGTATGTCAACATTGACTTGTTATTCTAAAACTTGCTTCGATTATACATGTCGAGACCACACTTTTGAGTTGATATACAGAGATGATAAAGGCACCTAGGTTTTAACCCACTTATTCCACTAAAAAGCCTACCCATTTAATTAACCCTTAGTGAAACCCTTTGAATCCTAACAAACCATTTCTTGACTCACCCATTAATATTAACCCAAAACCCACTTTGTATTTGTTATCACCATTTCTCTTGACTACCCCTATATCGAGATTTGATTTGATCGGTTACTTAACTATTTTCTTTATTTCAGTTGTTAAATTCTATCTTATTATTATTGTACCTGATTTGTTCTTAAAAAAAACGAAGTATATTCATTATTAGTCCTATGTTATTTGAGCTTACGTTTAATTTTACATTTTGAGAAGAAGCTCGTGCTATTAGTGATGAATTCTTAATTGATGTAATTATTCAAGCTTTAGTTATTTTTCTAGTTAGGTAATTTATCAATTCAGTCTCGATACTAACCTTCTAATTCAGCCTTTATCCACACCTTTAACCCAAGCCCCGTTACAACCCATAAAAGACCTTTTGATTTGTGTATCATCTCATTTTAAAGTGGTGGAGATTTGATTTTCAGGCAAGCCTATGGGATTAACTTTTCATGTTTGACTCTTGAGTGCTTATTTTTGAACCTTAAACACCATGAGTGATTTGAGTGAACCCTTAGTAAGGATGCCAATTCTTGTTGATTTTGAATTAAAGGTGATTATTTAGGTAAGGGGAAACACATATTTTTCGTACTATAGAAACTATGACTTTGATTGTTTGAATCTTTAGGAACCTTCTGGTTAAATTATCAAAGTATGAATTACCTATGAATTATGATGAAACATTATTGATGAAGATTATGAATTGAGGGAAGTTAATTTTAATTGTGAACTAAAAATTATGCTTGAGGACAAGCAAATGCTTAAGTGTGGGGGTATTTGATAAACCGTAATATATACATATTTTAATCCCACATTTAGCTTACTTTTGGATGAATTTTGATTGAATTTTATGAATTCGATGCTCCTAATCTCTTAATTTCATGTTCTATACTCAGGAGAGCTTAGGGAATCGAAAGGAACGAGAAACGAGCCAAAAAGGGGCAAAATGGGCTTACCTTAGAGACTCACACGGCCTGGACTATCACCCACGGTCGTGCGTTTTGAGTAACAATCGAGACATGGCCTAGAACATCGTACACGGCTAGATCACATGGCCGCGTGTGGAAAACAGGATCGACCACGGCCAAGAGAGTCGACCACGGGCGTATCACACGGGCGTGTCCCTGCTATAGCCAAGATGAGTTTCATTCGGAATAGGATACTTGTGGGCCAAGAAAGACATTCCGAAGCCAATATAAACGCCCTAAGCATAACCTAAAAAGTGTCTTTGGTCTGAGGCGAAGCCAGAGAGGGCTGAACACAGGGGATTACTCCAAGAAAGCCAGTTGATCCATCTCAGAAGCCGGAATAACACTCAAGAAGGAAGATCTTCCCTTCAATTTCCTTCAGGGGGTTTTAGGGTTTTTCTTATGTTTTGTTATTTACTTTCTTCTGAGATGTATTCTTTATTAAACATGAACTAAACCCCTCAAATACCTGAGGGGGATGAAACCTAAGACAGATCTTGTTATTGTTTTCTGAACTATATGATAAATACTTGATTTGTTCTTAATTATGTGTTCTTAATTCTTATTTTAATATTTCAGGATATTGATTCAAGTATTGATGTGCTTAGGGAGTAGAGCAAAAGTCCCTGTTTAAGAGTAGATGTAGCATAGTTAAGCGGAGTTGATCGCAACCCTAGAGATAGGATGATGAAAATCTATCGGATTAGGGTCAAACCTAATATGGGAGTCCATAGATCGAGTTAATGCAACACTAGGGGTTTTAATTAGAAAGAGATTTCAATTAATCAACCTAGGGTTAAACGTTAGTAGCCTCGAAAGAGGTATTAATATAAATTAGGGAATCCTACGGATCAAGTCAAGTGAATAAATCGTTTGGTTCAGAGTTAAATAACAAGTGAAGTCTAGGTGGATTCTTCCTCGGGTATTGTCTTAATCAACTAGTTTTTCCCACAATTATTTTCCCAATTCACTATCTTTGTCTTAGCATCCTTAGTTTAGTAATTAGTTAGATAAACATCAATTCCCTTAATACTTAGGCTAAATAATAAAAACATAGTAACTACTAGTACTCTTGGTCCTCGAGGATACGATATTTTCGGTCTTGCCATAGCTATACTACCAAACGATAGGTGCGCTTGCCTTATTCGTTGTCATAGTTAGTTTGGACACGATCACCTTGTATCTATCCCATGCGTCGTAAAGTGTTTCTAAATCCATCTGCATAAAAGAAGAAATATCATTCCTCAACTTAGCCGTTTTAGCCGGCGGAAAGTATTTAAGTAAAAAATTTCGGTCATTTGATCCCATGTAGTGATTGATCCTCGTGGCAACGAGTTCAACCACTGTTTAGCTTTGTTTCTCAACGAGAAGGGAAACAACCGAAGACGAATGGCATCATCAGAAACACCATTTATTTTGAAAGTGTCGCAAAACTCTAGAAAATTTGCCAAGTGATTGTTTGGATCATCATCCTGCAAACCATCAAACTGAACAAATTGCTGAATCATATGTATAGTGTTAGGTTTCAGTTCAAAATTATTTGCAGCAATAGAAGGTCTAACAATACTTGATTCAGTTCTTGTTAAATTTGGTTTAGCATAATCATACATAGTACGTGGAGCATGATTTTCGGCAACCACCGGGGGTAACGGATTATTATCAGCCATCTCTTCGGTATTAGTGATTTCGTCCTCTTGCTCTTCTTATATGTATTGTAGGCTTCGCCTTATTTCTCTACGATTTCTGTGAACTGTACTTTCAATTTCACTGTCAAAAAGCAAGGGTCCTGACGGGTTTCTTCTAGTCATAAACTAGAGATAACTGCCAGAAACAAAGAAACGGAAAATTAGCAAATAAAAAATAAAAAATAAAATAAATTGTAAATAAAATAAAATGGCTAAAGTAATAAAAATTTAGTGTTCCTAATATCTTAGTCCCCGGCAACGGCGCCAAAAACTTGATGGAGCTTGAAACTAACTATTATTTCGACAAAGGCAAGCGCACCTATCGAACAGTAGTATAGATGTGGTGAGTCCGGAATATCGTATCCTCAAGGACCAAGAGTACTAGTATTAACTATCTTTTTATTATCTAGCCTACTAATTAAGGGGATTTATTTTTAATCTAAAATTTAATTAACTAATTTAACTAACTAAGAACGCGACAGAGAGTAAATTGGGAAAATACTTTTGGACAACTTATATGAGATAGGCAATACCTAAGGAAGAATCCACCTAGACTTCACTTATTACTTTTGATTCATGCGATTTATTCACTTGGCTTAATCCGTAGAAATCCCTAAATTATATTAATACCTCTTTTGAGGCTACTAACAACTGACTCTAGGTTGATTAATTGAAATCTCTTTCTAATTAAAACCCCTATTGTCGCATTAACGCGATCTATGGACTCCCTTATTAGGTTTGACCCTAATCCGGTAGATTTTCGTCGCCTTATTTCTAGGGTTGTAATCAACTCCGCTTAATTGTGTTGATCTACTCTTAAATAGGGACTTTTTCTCCACTGAATAAGCACATTCGACTTGAATCAATAACCTGAATTATCAAAACAAGAATAAGAACTCACAATTAAGAATAAGCACAAGTATTTATCTCATAAATCAAATAATAATAAGATCTGTCTTAGGTTTCATCCCCTTAGATATTTAAGGGATTTAGTTCATACTAAAAGAGGGAAACATCATAAAAGAGGAAAAACAAAAAAATATAAGAAAACCCAAAAAACTCCTAAAGAACTTGATGGGAGATCTTCAGTCTTGATGGAGATCCTTCTCCTAAGCTATTCCCGACGGCTGTCTTGGAGTATTTTCTCCTTCTACTCGGCGTCTATTCGATGTCCTGTCGAGCTCCCCTTTTAGGTTACCCCCGAGGGTGTTTATATAAGCTTTGAGATGCCTTACTTGGCCTACAAGTATCCCATTCCGAATAGAATTCATCTTGATTTCGGCAGGGACACGCTCGTGTGACACGCCCGTGGTGGACTCCCTTGACCGTGGTCGATCCTGCTCGTCACACACGACCGTGTCCAATGGTCCAGGCCGTGTTGATTTCCTAAGTAGGCCCGTTTTGCCCCTTTTTGGCCCGTTTCTCGTTCCTTTCGACTCCCTAAACTCTCATGAGTATAAAACATGAAATTAAGAGATTAGGAGCATTGAAATCATCAAATTCAATGGAAAATTCATCCAAAAGTAAGCTAAGCATGGGGTTAAAATATGTGTAAATTATGGTTTATCAGCCTAATAGATAATAAGAAACTAGAATTCCTTGAAGAAGTCAAAAGCCTAGAAGTAATATCGGGGAATCTGAACATTAACGCCGTATCTGAAGAGGAAACCGGGGAATAGAATTTTCCAAGCGTCTGCCCGTACATACTTGGGAGTGTTTTGAACAATGGGACTGTGGAAGAGATCCTTGTATTTTTTAGAGCTAATTTAGAGTAATATTCAAAACACGTTTTTTGCTTTAAGCCTAGAAGCAATAAGAATCCTTTCGTGAAATAGGATCATGTTCATACCACAGAAATAATTATTCTTAGATTCATTTGTTCTTTGAATATTCCTTCATACCTACAACAAGTATCCAGATATCAACAACATGAGCGACGCTGCTACTGACTCAGAATCTACTTTTGAGCAAGATATGTGTCTAGAGGAATCTCAGGACTTTAAAGACGAAAGAGATGGTAACCTATCTCCTGATTTGTTAAGGATGGTAGAAAAAGATGAAAAATATATCCTACCTTACAAAGAGTCATTGTGAGCCTAGGAGAAGAGAAAGAGGTGAAGATCGGAGCCTGTATCACCACAGAGACAAAACGAGACGTCATTGAGTTATTCCAAAAATTCAAATATGTTTTCGAATGATCGTATCAAGATATGCCTGTGCTAATAAGACATGTGGATGCTGTTAAGGCTAAGAAAATCTCAGAAGAGGTCCATAAGGGTGTCTGAGGAGCACATGCTAATGGTTTTACAATGGCCAGGCAAATCATGAGGTTCGGGTACTGCTGGTCCACCATGGAAGGGGATTGCATCAGTTATACCAAGAAATGTCGTAGGTACCAAATTTATAGAGACAAGATTCATGTGCCTCCTTCATTTCTTCATGTTATGACTTCTCCACAGACTTTCTCTATGTGGGGCATGGATGTTATTGGGCCGATCTAATCAAAAGCTTCTAGCATACATTGATTCATCTTTGTGGTCGTCAATTACTCCACTAAGTGGATGAAAGTTACTTCATATGCCGATGTCACAAAGTTGACAGTCAGCAAATTCTTGAGAAAAAAGAAATCATATGTCGGTATGGAATGCCAAAAAAATGATCATATCTGGCAATGCACTAAATTTGAACGACAAAGACGATATCTAAGTTTGCGATTGCTCAAGATTAACATCACATCGCCCCAAAATGAACTGCGGAATGTTGGGGCAACCTTCAAAAAAAATCGTGAGGAAGATGATTGAAACTCATAAAGATTAGCCTGAGAAATTACCATCTATGCTCATCAAACGCTATCGGGACCTCCACCGGGCAACGCCTTTCTCATCGGTTGAGATTCCTTCCCTTCGAGTCTTGTCGAGATAAAGTTGGATGAAGCGAATGAATCCAATCTCGGTAGGATCAGCTAAATCTGATCAAAGAGAAGAGGTTGAAAGCTATCCGTCATGGTCAAATGTACCAAAAATGAATGATGCGAGCTTACCACAAACAGGTTTGCCCCAGAGAATTCCATGAGGGGGACTTGGTTTTAAAGAAGATTCTTCCCGTACAAAAGGACTTCAGAAAGAAATGGATGCCAAATTGGGAATGACCTTATGTGGTAAAGAAGGCCTTTTTTGGAGGAGCATTGACTTTGACTGAAGTGGATGGCAAAAGCCTGCCTAATCCAGTGAATTCGGATTCAGTCAAGAAATACTTCATTAAAAAAAAGAAAAGAAAAGAAAAGAAAGAAAAGAAAAGGAAAAGAAAAAGGAGAGGCCAAGGCGAAAACCCGCTGTAACACCCCTAACCCGTGTCCGACGCCGGACTAGGGTTAAGAGCGTTACCGGACAGATCGGAAATTTTAATCAAAGAATTTATCTAATATCACATCGAATACAATCAAAATTTCCCTCATTGCGGTCAACAAGACCTAAAACATGCTTATAAACCGAGTCGGGACTAAATCGAAACACATACGAAATTTCACGAAAATTTAAAACTTTTCTAAGTTTCAGAGCCTACACGCCCGTGTGGGCAAGCCGTGTGCCTCCCACGGCTGCTGGACACCCCGTGTGTCCACTCTATGGTCGAATCTGACCTCACATCCATGGCCACCAAGCACACCCGTGTGCCTTGGCCGTGGTCGGATCTGACTTCACATCCACGGCCACCAAGCACGCCCGTGTGCTAAGGCCGTGTACTCTTAGGCCATATACTAACTTTCTCACACGGCTACTAGACACGCCCGTGTGTCTTGGCCGTGTGCTATTAGGCTTGCTACTGACTTAGCCCCATGGTCACTAGGTACGCCCGTGTGCCACAACCGTGTGACATTATAGGCCATTTGCTAGGCCAAAATGCCACCCACATAGGTCATACCTACAAGCAATGTTTACCAACTCATTTCATGCATATTTATCAACCAATAACACACCAAAACAACCATCTTATCAATACATTCAATATCCATTTCAACCATGCCAACTTTCAAAACCAAGACATATGTATATCAAGTATAATTCATCCAAATGCTCATCCAAAAACTTGACCAAATCACATGCTTCAACCATACCAAAGCATACGTCATATACCACATTCATTAAAACATAATACCAACATTTAATTAGCCAAATCACATGGCTAAATTCACTACATTTACAAGTACAAAAGACTAGCCTATACATGCCATATCTAGCTTTATACATTTCCAAAATGTACCGAAATAGGTTTAGTAGTGTGACGACGATCCTTGACGGTCCCGAGCCTTCAGTAGCTTTGACGACCTATAAAAAAGAGAAAATACACACACAGAGTAAGCTTTCCAAAATCTTAGTAAGTCATATACAAATAATCTTAATATGTAAAGCATATAACCATATAACCATATTGGCACAATTCATATACATTGCAAATTTCTCACATATATACTTTGATCCATATCCTTTGCCATGTTTGCCACATTCATCAACTTAAGAATCATAGTAAGATCACATAGGTGTTTACCTTATATACACACTTAGTGTATAAATCAACGTACCTGAAACGGATATGCAATTCACTTAATTCATCATAGCTCGGATTTGCAATTCGTATCACAGACTTGCCCGTTGAACCGTAAGAATCTAGTAGGATACTCAGAAAACTCAGAATGGTCGTACAATGCCAACATTCCAGACGAGGTCTTACATGTAATCGACTATCGATGCCACTGTCCCAGACAAGGTCTTACACGAATCAATACGATGCCGATGTCCCAGACATGGTCTTACATGTAAAGATCATATCGATGCCAACGTCTTAGACATGGTCTTACACGTAACGCTCATTTCGATGCCTACGTCCCAGACGAGGTCTTACATGAAATTTCAAATTAATGCCAACGTCCTAGACGTGGTCTTACATGATAAAACAGAACAGATACCTATGTCATGACATAGCTAATCCTATATATATTCCTAGGTTCGTACGGGACTTCTCGGACTTAACACTATATCATCCATATCTCGGAATTCATATTCAAAGTATCTCATAAGCATTTATTTTCACAAATAATCATATGAATAAACTCAATTCAATATAACAACATTTATTTGCAATATGACTTACCTCGGATTCGGTTTAACAGAAACAGAAACGGCTACTCGGTTACTTTCGCTTTCCCGCGATCTAAGTTCGTTTTCCTCGGTTCTTGATTTATACATATTCAGAATTAACCCTTTTATTCACTAACTAATTCAATTCAATCCAAGAACACACATTTAGGGCTATTTGCAAATTAACCCTCACATTTGCACAATTTATCAATTTAGTCCATTTTTCTCAAAACATTAAATTCACAAAATCATCACATACTCATGCTTAGCCGAATGTTCATACATCTCGTACAAGCCCATATTTTCCATCAAATTTGAAATCTAATCCTTTAAATTACTATTTTCTCAATTTAGCCCTAATTAGCTACATTCATCAAAATTTCAAGAACAAAGTATGTTCATCTAGCTCAAATCTTTCATTTAACTACTAAACTCATCACAAAGCTCAACATATCATCAATGGTATATCTCATAAACATCATCAATACACAAAATTGAGACATGGGCTTGATAGTAGACTAAGCAACAATATCAAAAACATCAAAATCATCAAAATCTAAAACCAAAATATACCTTAATTTGACCCCAAGCTAGCCGAATATTAGAAACATTCAAACCCTTTCTTTTCTTCTATGATTTTCGATGGACAAAGATGATAACAATAGCCATTTCATGCTTTTGTTTTATCATGTATAACATAATTATCAAATTCCCTTTTTACCCTTAATGAATCCTTAGTAACTAAACATTCAAACTATGGACATACTTGTCCATCTACAGTCCACTATCCTTTCAATGGGCCAAATTTCTTTTTAAGGGCTCCAAATTATAAAGACATCATCAATTTGGTACTTTCACATTTAACAATTAAACTTTCATTTTATGCGATTAAGCCCTTTTGTCAAATTAAACACACAGACGGACAAATTAACTTACGAAACTTTAGCACATGCATAATCACTTATTAGAGACACAGAAAATACTATTAAAATAATTTACTGACTCGGAGTTGTGGTCCCGAAACCACTGTTCTGACTAGGGTATAAACCGAACTGTTACAATTCTCCCCCCTTAGGGATTTTCATCCCCGAAAATCTTACCGTTAAACAGAGTCGGATATTACTGTTTCATTGAATCTTCCGGCTCCCACGTAGCCTCTTCAATACCATGTCGATTCCACAATACTTTCACTAACGGAATTTTCTTGTTTCTCAACTCTTTTACTTCACGAGCTAAGATACGGATCAGTTCCTCTTCGTATGACATATCAGATCGAATTTCAATTTCAGATGGGGCAATCACATGTGACGGATCGGATCGATATCTACGGAGCATTGAGACATGAAATACATTATGTATCTTTTCTAGCTCAGAGGGCAACTTTAATCTATAAGCAACAGGCCCAACACGTTCAATGATCTCATACGGTCCGATGAACCTCGGACTTAATTTGCCTTTATGTCCGAATTGAAGCACTTTCTTCCACGAAGACACTTTCAGAAATACTTTGTCACCGATCTCAAATTCTATATCTTTTCATTTCAAGTCCGCATAAGACTTCTGACTATCAGATGCTGCTTTCATACAATCTCGGATCAGTTTCACTTTCTGTTCTGAGTCTTTTATCAAATCGACTCCAAGTAACTTCTTTTCACTGAGCTCGATCCAGTACAGAGGTACGACATTTACGTCCGTACAGAGCTTCAGATGGTGCCATTTTGATGCTCGACTGAAAACTATTATTGTATGCAAATTCAATCAATGGAAAATACTTGTTCGACGCATCACAAATTCAAGAATGCAAAGACCTTAACATGTCTTGAGAATCTGAATGATCCGCTCGGATTGACCATCTATTTGCGGATGAAAAGCTGTACTGAAATGCAGTTTCGTGCCTAAAGCTTCTTGCAATTTCTTCTAGAACCTCGATGTAAATCTAGGATCTCTATCTGACACAATGGATAGTGGCACTCCGTGCAATCTCACAATCTCAAAAATATAAAGCTCGGCTAATCTATCAAGGGAATACTCAGATCTTACCGGAATGAAATGGGCAGATTTCGTTAATCGATCAACTACGACCCAAATCGCATCTTTCTTTCTCGGAGTCTTAGGCAATCCAGAAACAAAGTCCATCGTTACTCTATCCCATTTCCACTCAGGAATCAGAATCGGTTGTAGCAACCCAGACGGAACTTGATGTTCAGCTTTCACTTGCTGACAGGTTAAACATTTCAAAACAAAGTTAGAAATGTCTCGTTTCATACCAGACCACCAATAGTGTTGCTTCAGATCATGGTACATCTTAGTACTCCCCGGATGAACAGATAGACAACTGTTATGAGCTTCACTCAAAATCAACTGAATCAATTCTGGATTTCTTGGAACACAGATACGATCTCGAAATCTCAAACAATCATCAACAACTCGAAATTCCGATTCAGAATTAAAACCACACTGAGCTCGTTTTGCTAATAACTCATTATCAGATTTTTAAGCATCACATATCTACTGTATAAACAACGGTTTCACTTTTGATTCAACTATCACAGAACTATCATCAGACAAATCTAGCTGAGCATTCAAAGCACGCAGTGCAAACAATGATTTTCTACTCAATGCATCAGCAACAACATTTGCTTTACTCGGGTGATAATCTATCACAAGCTCATAATCTTTTAATAGCTCTAGCCATCTTCTTTGACGCAGGTTCAAATCTTTCTGAGTCATCAGATATTTTAGACTTTTATGATCTGAAAACATGTGACATTTCTCACCATACAAATAATGGCGCCAGATCTTAAGTGCAAACACAATCGCAGCTAACTCAAGGTCGTGCATCGGATAGTTATTTTCATGAGGTTTCAATTGTCTTGAGGCATAAGCTACAACTTTGCCTTCCTGCATCAAAACACATCCTAGACCATTTAATGAAGCATCACTGTAAATCACAAATTCTTTGCCCGATTCTAGTTGTACTAATACCGGAGCTTCTGTTAATAGAGTTTTCAACTAATCAAAACTTTTCTGACATCTATCCGACCATTCAAATCTAACATCTTTCTGAAGTAGTTTAGTCAACGGAGTAGCTATCGTCGAAAAGGCTTTTACAAATATGCGGTAATAACTGGCTAAGCCCAGAAAACTACGGGCTTCAGATACATTTCTCGGAGGTTTCCAATCCAGAATAGCATAAATCTTGCTCGGATCAACTTGAATCCCAGAAGCTGGCACAATATGCCCCAAAAAACTAACCTCATGCAACCAGAATTCACATTTGCTAAATTTTGCATACAATTGCTTTTCTCGCAGAGTTTGCAACACAATCCTCAAATGCTCGGCATGCTCAGTCTCATCCCGTGAATAAACCAATATATCATCTATGAACACCACAACAAATCGATCTAGGTACGGTCTGAAAATTATGTTCATCAGATCCATAAAAACAGCAGGAGCATTGGTTAGTCCAAATGGCATAACTAAAGACTCGTAATGCCTATACCTTGTTCTGAAAGCAGTCTTCGGAATGTCTGAATCTTTAACTCTCAACTGGTAGTATCCTGATCTCAGATCAATCTTAGAAAATACAGTAGCTCCTTTTAACTGATCAAATAAATCATCAATTCTAGACAACGGATATTTGTTCTTTATTGTCACATTAATCAACTGACGATAATCGATGCACATTCTCATCGTGCCATCTTTCTTTTTCACAAACAGAACAGGAGCACCCCAAGGTGAGAAACTCGGTCTAGCAAACCCTCTATCGCTTAATTCTTATAATCATGACTTTAACTCCTTCAACTCATTGGTGCCATTCTATACGGAGCTATCGAAATAGGTGTAGTACCGTGCAACAACTCAATACCAAACTCAACTTCACGAATCGGAGGCAAACCCGACAATTCTTCAGGGAACACATCAGAAAACTCACAGACAACAGGGACTGACTCAACTTTCTTTTCAGATACTTTCGAATCAATTACATAAGCAAAATATGCTTCATATCCCTTTTTCACATACTTTAGAGCTTTTAACACCGATATCACAAAGCAGTAAACCATTCAAATCATTAGATTCAATCCGCACAATTTCATCATTCGGACATCTCAAATCAATAATCTTTCTTTTACTGATTCACAACAAGATCATGCAATATCAACCATCCATACCTGCAATTATATCAAACTCATCAAATGGTAATAGCATCGGATCGTGAGAAGCGATATCTCTCGGAACATTAACGGGCAATTCTTACATATTTTGTCAACAAGGACACTTTTACCTAAGGGGTTTGATACTTTTATAACAAACTCGATGAGACTCTACAGCAAAGTCTTACTCGAATACTAAATTGTGCATATATATGAATGCGTAGAACCAGGGTCTATGAATGCAATCACAGAAGTATCATAAAGAGTAAAAGTACCCGTTATAACATCAGGAGATGAAGCTTCTTCACGAGCTCGGATAGCATACACTCTGGCAGGCGCTCTAGCTTCAGATCTCGCAACAGTATCTCTTGTATTTCTCTGACTACCATTGACATTTCTTACGTTCTTCAAAGGTCTACCTCTCACAAGTGCATTATCAGATCTCAGATTCTGAACAGTTTCAGGCTCGACAGACTCAGGACAATCACGGATAAAATGATCAAGTGATCCACATCTGAAGCAAGCTTTGTCATTTAATCTACAGCTTCCTGGATGCCCTTTTCCATAATATTTACATTCAGGTCTCTCAGATCGAGCATTACCAACGCTAGCCACTAAAGTTGCTGGAGTTTTAAAACTCATTTGCAGTCTAGATTGATTTCTATTCAAATGTCCCACATTATCTCTGGAACAACTTTGATTATCTCTAAATCTTTTCGGAGCAGACTGAAATGATTTACTCTAAAATTTCTTTCTCATATCTCGAGCTTCAGACTCAACTTTTCTTTTATCTTTCCCGAGTGCCTCAGCTTTGCACGCTCGGTCAACGAGTACAACAAACTCTTTTATCTCTAAAATCCTGACTAGTAAACGGATGTCTTCATTAAGCCCATCTTCGAACCTTTTGCACATTATAGCTTCAGATGATATACACTCTCGAGCATACTGACTTAATTGCACAAACTCTCGTTCATACTCAGAAACAGTCATTTGGCCCTGTTTAAGTTCTAGAAATTCCTTTCGTTTCTGATCAACGAATCTCTCACTGATATATTTCTTTCAGAACTCGATCTGAAAGAAGTCCCATGTAACTCGCTCTTTCGGAACGATAGAAATTAAGGTTTTCCACCATTGATAGGCTGCATCTCGAAGCAAAGATACCACACACATTATGCATTCTTCCGGTGTCAGAGACATTCCATCGAATACCCGAATAGTATTTTCAATCCAGAACTCGGCCTTTTTAGCATCATCATCATTAGTAGCCCGGAACTCTTCAGCCCCATACTTACGAATCTTGTCAACCGGAGGCTTATTCCACAGATTTAGATTTGCAGTCGGAGGTATATCAAATGTCTGAGGGGGATTAACCGGGGGCAGGGGTTGTGAAACAGTCGGGTTATTCTTTACTAATTGAGTGAACCACTCACTCATCTTTTGGAAGAAAGCTTGTTTAGCTTCTCCCTCTTGACCGCTCGTAGCCGGTCTCGATTCAGATGGCGCTATCCCTTGCGCGGGAGCAGGCGCATTACTTTCTACGTCGTCAGCTACGGCTCTTTCGGGATCCATTACTATACGAAAATCACATTTATACATCAGGATTTATCACACTATCACAATTTAGATATATGGCATGTATAGCTACACTCTGACACACTGCGTTAGTCCGAGAATCGGCTAAACCATAGCTCTGATACCAACCAAATGTAACACCCCTAACCTGTGTCTGAAGTCAGACTAGGGTTAAGAGCGTTACTGGACAGATTAGAAATTTTAATCAAATAATTTATCTAATATCACATCGAATACAATCAAAATGTCCCTCATTGCGGCCAACGAGACCTAAAACATTCTTATAAATCGAGTCGGGACTAAACCGAAACACATACAAAATTTCACGGAAATTTAAAACTTTTCTAAGTTTCAGAGCCTACACACCCGTGTGGGCAAGCCGTGTGCCTCCCACGGCTGCTGGACACCCCTGTGTGTCCTCCCCGTGGTCGAATCTGACCTCACATCTACGGCCACCAAGCACGCCTGTGTGCCTTGGCCGTGGTCGAATCTGACTTCACATCCACGGCCACTAAGCACGCCCGTGTGCTAAGGCCGTGTACTCTTAGGCCATATACTGACTTTCTCACACGACTACTAGACACGCCCGTGTGTCTTGGTCGTATGCTATTAGGCTTGCTACTGACTTAGCCCCACGGTCACTAGGCACGCGCACGCCTGTGCCTGGCAGTGTGACATTATAGGCCATTTGTAAGGCCAAAATGCCACCCACATAGGTCATACCTACAAGAAATGTTTACCAACTCATTTCATGCATATTTATCAACCAATAACACACCAAAACAACCATCATATCAATACATTCAATATCCATTTCAACCATGCCAACTTTCAAAACCAAGACATATGTGTATCAAGTATAATTCATCCAAATGCTCATCCAAAAACTTGACCAAATCACATGCTTCAACCATACCAAAGCATACGTCATATACCACATTCATTAAAACATAATACCAACATTTATGTAGCCAAATCACATGGCTAAATTCACTACATTTACAAGTACAAAAGACTAGCCTATACATGCCATATCTAGCTTTATACATTTCCAAAATGTACCGAAATAGGTTTAGTAGTGTGACAGTGATCCTTGACGGTCCCGAGCCTTCAGTAGCTTTGACGACCTATAAAACAGAGAAAATACACACACAGAGTAAGCTTTCCAAAAGCTTAGTAAGTCATATACAAATAATCTTAATATGTAAAGCATATAAGCAGATAACCATATTGGCACAATTCATATACATTGCAAATTTCTCACATATATACTTTGATCCATATCCTTTGCCATGTTTGCCACATTCATCAACTTAAGAATCATAGTAAGATCACATAGGTGTTTACCTTATATACACACTTAGAGTATAAATCAACGTACATGAAACAGATATGCAATCACTTAATTCATCATAGCTCAGATTTGCAATTCGTATCACAGACTTGCCCGTTGAACCGTAAAGAATCTAGTAGGATACTCGAAAAACTTCGGAATGGTCGTACAATGCCAACGTTCGATTTGAGGTCTTACATGTAATCGACTATCGATGCCATTTGTCCCGCATGGGTCTTACACGAATCAATACGATCGCGATGTCCCGGACATGGTCTTACATGTAAAGATCATATCGATGCCAACGCCCACGGCGTGGTCTTACACGTAACGCTCATGTCGATGCCTACGTCCCGCATTTGGTCTTACACGAAATTTCAAATCAATGCCAACGTCCCAGACGTGGTCTTACATGATAAAATAGAACAGATACCTATGTCATGACATAGCTAATCCTATATATATTCCTAGGTTCGTACGGGACTTCTCGGACTTAACACTATATCATCCATATCTCGGAATTCATATTCAAAGTATCTCATAAGCATTTATTTTCACAAATAATCATATGAATAAACTCAATTCAATATAACAACATTTATTTGCAATATGACTTACCTCTGATTCGGTTTAACAGAAACGGAAACGGCTACTCGGTTACTTTCGCTTTCCTGCAATCTAAGTCTATTTTCCTCGGTTCTTGATCTATACATATTCAGAATTAACCCTTTTATTCACTAACTAATTTAATTCAATCCAAGGAAACACATTTAGGGCAATTTGCAAATTAACCCTCACATTTGCATAATTTATCAATTAAGTCCATTTTTCTCAAAACATCAAATTCACAAAATCATCACATACTCATGCTTAGCCGAATGTTCATACATCTCATACAAGCCCATATTTTCCATCAAATTTTAAATTTAATCCTTTAAATTACTATTTTCTCAATTTAGTCCTAATTAGCTAAATTCATCAAAATTTCAAGAACAAAGTATGTTCATCTAGCTCAAATCTTTTATTTAACAACTAAACTCATCACAAAGCTCAACATATCATCAATGGTATATCTCATAAACATCATCAATACACAAAATTGAGACATGGGCTTTGATAAACCGAAATAGTAACATATTTTAATCCCACATTTAGCATACTTTTGGATGATTTATCCCTTGATTTATGTAAAAAAATTCTCTTAGTCCTTTCTTTTCATGTCTTATACTCAGGAAAGCACCCAAGAATAAAAAGAACGAGAAATGGGCTCAAAACAGACCAAAATGGGCCAAAGAAGAAATCGACACGGCTTGGACTAAAGCCCACACAGCCGTGCCTCCTCAAATATACTAGAACACGGCTTGATGTCGGCCGTGCCTCACTAACGGAGTCCAACACGGCACAGCCACGATTCACACGGGCGTGTGCCATGGCCGTGCCCTGCCGCTGTGGAGGAGAGTAATTTCACTCGGAAAAAGGATACTTAGGGGCAAAGAAACACATTACAAAAGCCTATAAATACACCCTAAGTATAACCTAAAAGGGGGAGTCGACGGGGCGGTCGGCTAGGCCAAGGAGCCGAGCCGAAAAGGTCGGTTTGTGGGAAACTCTCAAGGGATAGCCAGTTGATCCATCTCAAGAAGCGGAATTCTACTCAAGATGGAGGATCTCCTCTTCAATTCCTTCAGGGGGTTTTAGGGATTTCTTATGTTTTTTTTTATCTTTTCTTCTGAGATGTTTTCTTTTATTATTATGAACTAAACCCTTGAGATACGAAGGGGGATGAAACCTAGATGAATCTTGTTATTGTTTTCGAACTATATGATAAATACTTGATTTGTTCTTAATTATGTGTGCTTAATTCTTGTGTTAATATTTCGCGGATATTAATTCGAGTATGATGTGCTTAGGTGGTGGAGCAAAAGTCCCTGCTTAAGAATAGATCTAGCATAATTAAGCGGAGTTGATCGCGCGCCTAGAGATAGGGTGACGAGATTTTGTCGGATTAGGGTGAAACCTAATATGGGAGTCCATAGATCGATTTACTTCTATTCTAGGGGGTTATTAATGGGAAAGAGGTTTCAATTAATTAACCTAGGGTTAGACGTTATTTGCCTCAAGAGAGGGTTTAATATAAATTAGGGAGTCCTACGGATCAAGTCAAGTGAATAAATAAATGCAGTTCGGTGTTAGATAACAAGTGGAGTCTAGGTGGATTCTTCCTAATGGTATCGTCTTAATCAACTGAGTTTTTCCCAAGTATTTCCCCAATTCATTATTTTTTGTCTTTGCGTCTTTAGCTTAGTAATTAGTTAATTTAGATTAATAAACAACTTCACTTATTTTAGGCTAAATAATAGAAAGAAAGTTAGTATTAGTACTTTTAGTTCCTTTGGGTTCGACAATCCGGTCTTGCTTAAGCTATACTACTGTTCGATAGGTGCACTTGCCTAAATCGTTGTCATAGTTAGTTTCCAGGTTCGATCATTATCTTTATAAATTTTAAAACTCTAACTTTACAGCGATCAAGTTTTTGGCACTGTTTCCGGGGAACTAAAATATTAAGAAAGCTCTATTTTTATTACTTTAGCCATTATTTTTTATTTTCTGCAATTTACTTTTATTTTTAAGTTTAAATTTTAACTTTGCTATTTTTTTCTTTCTTTTCCTAGCAGGTACCTCTAGTTTATGACTAGAAGGAACCCGAGAGGGCCACTAGTATACGACAGTGATATTGAAGCTACCGCTCGTAGAAATCGCAGAGAAATTAGGCGAGCCCTAAATTACCAAGAAGAAGAGCGAGAAGACAGATCCAATCCTACTAAAGGGATGGACGAAAATAACCCACCACCACAAGATGTGGCAGAAAATAATGCTCTGCGTACTATGTATGGTTATGCTAAACCTCATTTAACAAGAGTCGAATCTAGTATTGTTAGGCCTGCTATAGCTGCTAATAATTTTGAATTAAAGCCTAACACTATACAAATGATTCAACAATTTGTTCAATTTGATGGTTTATGGACGAAGACTCAAACACTCATATAGCTAATTTTTGAGTTACGTGATACCTTCAAAATAAATGGCGTTTACGATGATGCCATAAGGCTTCTGCTATTTCCCTTTTCATTAAGGAATAAAGCCAAATAGATGGTTAAACTTCGTTACCACGGGGTCAATCACCACATGGGATCAAATGACCGAAAAATTTTTATTAAAATATTTCCCACCGCCAAAACGGCCAAATTACGAAATGATATCTCTTCTTTTGTGCGGATGGATTTAGAGACATTATATGACGCATGGGAGAGATATAAGGATCTCTTGAGAAGGTCTCCGCACCATGGTTTACCCTTGTGGCTCCAAGTCCAAACTTTCTATAACGGTGTAAACCCTCAATGAGGCAACTAATTGATTCAAATGCACCAGGTGGAACCACGAACAATAGAACTCTGAAGCGACCTACGAGTTTATTGAAGAGATGTCACCAATAACTATCGGTGGCGAGTTATAAGGACCAAACCAACAAAATCAGGTGGAGTTTTCAACATAGATGCAATAACCATGCTATCAACACGGTAGAGATGATGAATAAAAAGCTTGATAGTTTGTGTTCTTCGCAGTACATCCATGTGCGATGCGATGCAAGTGGAACCGTGGCGAATCCTGAGTACCCACCCTACCAACCGAGCACCGAGAGCGAGCAGATGAACTATATAGGTAACAATTTCAGATCTAATAATAACCCATATAGTAATAATTATAACCCAGGTTGGAGGAACCACCCAAATTTTTCGTGGGGACGTCAAGGAAATCAAAGACAACAACCTCCTCAAAATTTCCAAAATCAGCCCTATCCACAGGAGAAGAAGCCGAACCTTGAAGAGATGCTAACAAGATTCATGGCATCCACAGAAAATCGTCTCCAAGACAATGAAACCACCCTTAAGACCTAACAAGCATCGATCAAATGGATCGAGAGCCAAGTTGGAGAACTTACTAAGTCAGTTGGGGAAATTACTAAGTCAGTTGGGCAGCTTACTAAGATTGTTTCTGACATTCGATCAGAGATTTTTTTCTAAAAAAATAGAACAGGTAAAGGCAGTTACACTGAGAAGTGGAAATAAGTTAGTCGAACCAAAGAAAAAAATACTACATGATGATGACAAAGCAAAGGATGAGGGAGTTGAGGATGTAACTCCAGTGCGCAAAGAAAGTAAACCATCAATCCCATACCCAGTAAAGTTGAAGAAAGACCGATTAGATGCCCAATACGGTAAATTTCTTAAACTTTTTAAACAAATACATATTAACTTACCCTTTGCTGAAGCCATTTCACAGATGCCGACATACGCAAAATTCTTAAAAGAACTCCCGATTTAATAAAACGAAGCTTGAAGAAGTATCAATCAGGAGCTTAATGAAGAATGTTCACCATCCTCCAAAACAAGTTACCAACCAAATTAAAAGACCGGGAAAGTTTTACTATTCCTTGTTTAATTGGTAGTTTAAATATTAAGAAAGCATTAGCTAATCTAGGTGCGATATTAATTTAATGCCTTATAAAATGTTTAAACAACTAGATCTAGGGGAACCAAAACCCACTAGGATGAGTATTCAATTAGCTGATAGATCGATTAAATATCCTAGAATAGTTATCAAGGACGTTTTGGTAAAAATTGATAAATTTATTTTCCCTGTTGATTTTGTTGTGCTTGACATGGATGAGGATATTGAGGTTCCCTTAATTTTAGGGCGCCCTTTTTTAGCTACCGCTAGGGCTGTTATCAATGTAAGTGACGATAAACTTGCATTAAGAATAGGCGATGAGGAAATTATTTTTTAGATTTATGATGCCATGCGATATTCTAAAGAACAAGATGATTCCTGTTATTTTGTTGATACTAATGACCATATCATTCAAAACTCATTACATGAAATTATACATGACGACACGATGGAACTGTGCCTGACTCAAGAAGAGGGGGAAGAAGATGAAGTTGACAAGCTGAATCTGAATACATCTTCATCTAGACAAATGGAAAAAAAGAGCATTGAAGTCAATGACGAACTAAAACAAAAACCCTCTATTGATGAGCCGCCCATATTAGAATTAAAACAGTTGCCGAAACACTTAGAATATGCATTCCTCAGGGATAATTCTATGCTACCAGTAATTATCTCTTCAGAATTGGAACCCAAGGAAAAAGAGGAGTTGATACAGGTACTAAGAGAACATAAAAGAGCCATAGCGTGGAAAATCTCTGACATTAAGGGAATAAGCCCATCGTTTTGCACCCACAAAATTTTAATGGAAGAGGAATACAAGCCATGTGTGCAACCTCAAAGACGATTGAATCCCAACGTAAAAGAAGTTGTGAAAGCTGAGGTAATTAAACTTCTAGATGCTGGAATAATTTATCCTATTTCTGACAGCAATTGGGTAAGTCTTGTACAGGTTGTTCCAAAGAAAGGAGGCATGACGGTGGTAGCCAACGAGAAGAATGAACTAATTCCCACTAGAACAGTTACAGGTTGGAGAGTCTGCATTGATTACAAAAAGCTGAATGATGCCACTAGAAAAGATCACTTTCCTTTGCCCTTCATTGATCAAATGTTAGAAAGGTTATCTGGGCATATGTACTATTGCTTCCTAGATGGACTCTCCGGCTATTTCTAAATCCCAATAGCACCTGAAGATCAAGATAAGACAACATTCACATGTCCATATGATACGTTTGCTTATCATAGAATGCCTTTTGGATTATGTAATGCTCCTGCTACTTTTCAGCGTTGCATGTTGGCAATCTTTGACGAACTTGTGGAAGACATTATAGAGGTATTTATGGACGATTTTTTAGTATTCGGTAATTCTTTCCATCTTTGCCTTAAAAACTTAAAATGAGTTCTAATGAGATGTGAGGAGACAAATCTTGTCTTAAATTGGGAAAAATGCCACTTTATGGTACAAGAGGGAATTGTATTAGGACATAAAATTTCTAGTAAAGGAATCGAGGTAGATAAAGCAAAGGTTAAAACCATAGAAAAATTACCTCCTCCTAGTTCAGTTAAGGCTATTAGAAGCTTTTTAGGACATGCAGGATTTTATAGAAGATTTATTAAAGATTTTTTCTAAAATAGCTAAGCCTCTAAGGAAATTGCTAGAAAAAGATGTACCTTTTAATTTTAATCAGGAATGTTTAGATGCATTTAATATTCTTAAAGAAAAATTAATAAACGCCCCAATTATAATTGCCCCTGATTGGAATCTCCCTTTTGAACTAATGTGTGATGCAAGTGATTTTGCAATGAGGTGCGCTTTTAGGACAAATGAAAGATAAGCACTTCCAGCCGATTTATTACGCCAGCAAGACATTAACAGCCGCACAAGAAAATTATACTACTACTAAAAAAGAATTACTAGCTATGGTCTTTGCGTTTGATAAATTTAGACAATATTTAGTATTATCTAAAGTTTTCGTTTACACTGACCACTCTGCTCTTCGTTATCTTTTAACTAAACTCGATGCAAAACCACGACTCATAAGATGGATTTTACTTTTACAGAATTTGACACGAAATACAAGATAAGAAGGGAGCTGAAAACCTTGCAGTGAGATCACCTCTCCGGGCTTGAGAACCCATATCTCGAAGAGCTCGACTGAAGTGAGATAAACGACTCATTCCCGAGGAACAACTCTTTTCTATAACTTTGCTCAGAGGTACCATGGTTTGCGAGATATTGCAAATTATTTAGCCGCTAACGTCCTACCGAAAAAGCTAACACATCATCAAAAAAGCGATTCTTTTCTGATGTGAAGAACTATTTCTATGAGGACCTCTTTCTTTTCCACATTTGTGCAGATCAAGTAATTCAAAGATGCGTTACAAAGACAGAAGCAAGCAAAATCCTACAACATTGCCATTCAGGACCTTCAGGAGGACACTACAGTGGCATTAAGACAGCACATAAAATACTCGAATCAGGTTTTTATTGGCCCACTCTATTCAAAGATGCCAACAGGTATGTCGCTTCATGTGATAAATACCAAAGAACGGGTAATGTTTCTAAACGTGATGAAATGCCTCAAACATATATGCTATCTTGTGAAATATTTGATGTATGGGGTATTGATTTTATGGGTCCATTCCCTAGTTCATTCGGAAATAAGTACATCCTAGTAGCAGTTGATTACATGTCAAAATGGGTGGAAGCTGAAGCTTTACATACCAATGATGCCAGGGTAGTAGTTAAGTTTCTTAAGAAACTGTTTTCTCGATTCGGAACACCTAGAGCCATCATTAGTGATAGGGGTACTCATTTTTGTAATACTCAATTTGATAAGGCCTTAAAAAATATGGAGTACACCATAGGATAGCTACCCCATATCACCCTCAAACCAGTGGGCAGGTAGAAGTAGCAAACCGAGAACTTAAGCGGATCTTAGAGAAAATAGTTGAATCCAACAGGAAAGATTGGGCAATAAAAGAAGACGACGCTTTATGGGCCTATAGAACAGCCTTTAAAACCCCTTTAGGAACATCCCCGTACAAACTTGTCTACGGGAAAAGTTGTCATCTACCATTTGAGTTAGAACATAAAGCTTACTGGGCTATAAAATTTTTGAATTACGATATTAAAACTGCAGGTGAGAAGAGAATGATGTAGATGAACGAACTAGACGAATGGAAAGCTGATGCCTACGAGAACTCGAAATTATACAAGGAGGCAACAAAGCGACGCCATGATGCTCGTCTAAAGAAATTGAGACAATTCAAAGTAGGGGACTTGGTCCTGCTATACAACTCGAGGCTTAAACTGTTCCCTGGGAAACTAAAATCAAGATGGTCAGGTCCATTCATGATCAAAACAATTTTTCCCTATGGCACAATCGAGGTAACTCATCCTACTCAAGGCACATTCAAGGTAAATGGTCACCAACTCAAAATCTATAATGGTGAAGATTTTAGGGATATGAGAGAGGAGCTTCAGCTCCGTGAACCTTCTTTTTAAAATGAAAACAGGGTAAGTCTAGCTTAAGACTTTAAACGAGCGCTTCTTGGGAGGCAACTCGAGTACTAACCCCATTAACTTTACATTTTTATTTTTCTTATTTATTCTATTTTACCCTTTCTTTATAGTATCTAGCTTTAAACTAACCAAAAAGTGTAGATTTCCAGGCCACACGGCCTAGCACACAGCCGTGGCCGTGGCTGTGGCCGTGTGGATGCCCCGGATCGCCATACTGACATGGCAAAGATGGTACAAGTCAGAGAGAATCAAATTTTCGAAGTCACGGACTCCAACCACCGCTCCACAGGCACCGACAGATCACTAACGGGCGTGGCAATCTATAAAACGAGCGTGGGTGAACCAACACACCTAGACACACAGCCGTGCGAGGCGGCCGTGTGAATCGACACGCCTAAGGAGCACGGGCGTGGGATGGTACCAGGTTTGAAAATCTATTTAAACCCCCCTCCCTTCCCTCTTCTCCTACTAACTTTCAACCTTCAACTTTTCATTTTCTTTCCTACCCCTTTTCTCTATACCCTTGAGCTACACCAAAACAATGCCAAAGAAGCGGAAGAAGCCAAGCACAGTCTCCCTCATAGAGACCGATACATATAAATTCATGCCGGTCGCTTCAACCATTCGACGAGCCAAGGATATTTAAGACCATTTAGTTTTTATTTCGTTTTTCTCTTTTGCTTCAATTTCCTTATCTTTACTTCTCTTCTGCTTAATTTAGTTTATTTTATCTTAGTTTCTTGATATTAGGTTCTAAAGGCTGCTAGGGAATCACACCACGACCACCACCATATCCTCAGCCTTAGAAATCACACCCAATAATAAGGACTCTACGGTCCATCCATCTTTTCTTTTAATTTTAGTTTCATCTTTATTTTTCTTCACTTTAGCTTGCTTTTCTTTAATTATTTAATTAGTATAGTTTTAATTATTATTATTATATCCTGGCTAATCCTCCACGAGCTACCCAATTTCTTCATCTAGTGCAGGATCATCATCCAGACCGGCCCCTCCAACTTATCTTTCACCTCCGACTCAAGGAATCCATCCAAAATTCAGGGAGTTTCACTTCTCTCCATATCTTATGATTTTAGTATTATTGTCTATATATCTAACTTTGTACATTGAGGGCAATGTACATCTTAAGTGTGGGGGGTGAACAACCTAAAAAGGTGCCTAACTTTTTTCATTATTCTCAAATTTCTAAAATTAGGTGCCAAACTTTTTGCATTATTCTCAAAACCGTGAATTTAGTCTGGTTTTTAAGTAAATTCCTCATATTACTAATTAGGATGAAATTTTTAATGATTTATGATTTTTATTGATATGTTTTAGATTAAGTCATTGATAATTGTGCATTGATAATTAAATTCTAAGAATACTAGAGAATCAAGCATGATAAGTCTATTTTTCAGAAATTAAAAATTTTCTAGGTTGTCGAACTGAGTTTAAATATTACTTTGAATTTTAAAATTTACGAGGTTGATGTCAAAAATACCCATAATTTTTGTGAGATTTTGAGCCTTATAGAGCATATATTCTTTTTCATGCTCACTTTATTGATTATGAGTATGTCAACATTGATTTGTTATTCTAGAACTTGCCTCGTTTATACATATCGAGACCACACCTATGATTTGATATACAGAGATGATAAAGGCACCTAGGTTTTAACCCACTAACTCCATTAAAAGCCTACCTTCACAATTAACCCCTAGTGAACCCCTTTTAATCCTAACAACCCTTTTTATTGACATAACCACTAATATTAACCCAGAAACCCTTTGTTTTTGTTATCACCATTCTTTTTTGACTTCTCTTATATCGAGATTTGATTTGATTAATAGCCTAACTATGTTTTTATTTCAGTAATTTATCCTTTGTTATGTATTTATGATTTGTGTTTAAAAAAATCAATCAAAGTATATTCATTATTCATTATTAGTTTTGTGATTAAGTGAGCTTATACGTTTGAATTCCAAATATTGAAGAAGAAGCTCGTATTATTAGTTTAAAGTTTCAATCCATTATGTAATTATTCAGTTTACTGTTTCTAGTTAAGTATTTTATGAATTCAATCTCGATTCTAACCTTCTAATTCAGCCTCTATCCACACCTTAACCCTAGCCCCGTTACAACCCTGACAAAGACCTTTTGATTTGTGCATCATCTCATATTATAGTGGTGGAGATTTGATTTTCAGGCAAGCCTATGGGATTAACTTTTCATGTTTGACTTTTGAGCGCTTTTTCTTGAACCTTAAACACTTTGAGTGATTTGAGTGAATCTCTAGTGAGGATGTCAATCCTTGTCGGTTTTAAATTAAAGGTAATTATTTAGAAAAGGGGAGACGCCTATATTTTCGAGCTACAAATCTATGACTTAGATTGTTTGAATCCTTAGGACTCTTTGAATAGAATTATCCATGTATAAATTATCTATGAATTATAATAAGACATTGTTGATAGGAATTATGAATTATTGAAAGTTCGTTTTAATTGTAAGTTGAGAGTTTTGCTTGAGGACAAGCAAAAGCTTAAGTGTGGGGGTATTTGATAAACCGAAATAGTAACATATTTTAATCCCACATTTAGCATACTTTTGGATGATTTATCCCTTGATTCATGTAAAAAGGTGCTCTTAATATTTTCTTTTCATGTCTTATACTCAGGAAAGCACCCAAGAATAAAAAGAACGAGAAACGGGCTCAAAACGGACCAAAATGGGCCAAATAAGAAATCGACACGGCATGGAATAAAGCCCACACGGCTGTGCCTCCTCAAATATACTAGAACACGGCCTGATGTCGATCTACACAGCTGTGCCTCACTAACGGAGTCAAACACGGCCTGGCCACGATTCACACGGGCGTGTGCCATGGCCGTGCCCCTACCGTGGAGGAGAGTAATTTCACTCGGAAAAGGATACTTAGGGGCAAAGAAACACATTTCAAAAGCCTATACATTCACCCTAGGTATAACCTAAAAGGGGGAGTCGACGGGCGGTCAGCTAGGCCAAGGAGCCGAGCCGAAAAGGTCAGATTTGTGGGAAACTCTCAAGGGATAGCCAGTTGATCCATCTCAAGAAGCCGGAATTCTACTCAAGACAGAGGATCTCCTCTTCAATTCCTTCAGGGGGTTTTAGGGATTTCTTATGTTTTGTTTTACCTTTTCTTCTGAGATGTTTTCTTTTATTATTATGAACTAAACCCTTCAGATACCTGAAGGGGGATGAAACCTAGATGAATCTTGTTATTGTTTTCTGAACTATATGATAAATACTTGATTTGTTCTTAATTATGTGTTCTTAATTCTTGTGTTGATATTTCGCGGATATTAATTCAAGTATGATGTGCTTAGGTGGTGGAGCAAAACTCCCTACTTAAGAGTAGATCTAGCATAATTAAGCGGAGTTGATCGCGCGCCTAGAGATAGGGTGATGAGATTTTACCGGATTAGGGTGAAACCTAATATGGGAGTCCATAGATCGATTTACTGCTATTCTAGGGGGTTATTAATGGGGAAGAGATTTCAATTAATTAACCTAGGGTTAGACGTTATTCGCCTCGAGAGAGGGTTTAATATAAATTAGGGAGGCCTACGAATCAAGTCAAGTGAATAAATCGTCTGGTTCAGTGTTAGATAACAAGTGGAGTCTAGGTGGATTCTTCCTAAGGGTATCGTCTTAATCAACTGAGTTTTTCCCAAGTATTTCCCCAATTCATTCTTTTTGTCTTTACGTCTTTAGCTTAGTAATTAGTTAATTTAGATTAATAAACAACTTCACTTATTTTAGGCTAAATAATAGAAAGAAAGTTAGTTTTAGTACTTTTAGTTCCTTTGGGTTCGACAATCCGGTTTTGCCTAAGCTATGCTATTGTTCGATAGGTGCACTTGCCTCAATCGTTGTCATAGTTAGTTTCTAGGTTCGATCATTATCTTTATAAATTTTAAAACTCTGACTTCACAGCGGTCAGGCTTGATAGTAGACTAAGCAACAATCTCAAAAACTTAAAAATCATCAAAATCTAAAACCAAAATATACCTTGATTTGACCCCAAGCTAGCCGAATATTAGAAACATTCAAACCCTTTCTTTTCTTCTTTGATTTTCGGTGGACAAAGATGATAAAAATAGCCATTTCATGCTTTTGTTTTATCATTTATAACATAATTATCAAATTCCCTTTTTACCCTTAATGAATCCTTAATAACTAAACATTCAAACTATGGACATAATTGTCCATCTACCGTCCACTATCCTTTCAATGGGCCAAATTTCTTTTTAAGGGCTCCAAATTATAATGACATCATTAATTTGATACTTTCACATTTAACCATTAAACTTTCATTTTATGCGATTAAGTCCTTTTGTCAAATTAAACACACAGACGAACAAATTAACTTACGAAACTTTAGCACATGCATAATCACTTATCAGAGACAAAGAAAATACTATTAAAATAATTTACTGACTCGAATTTGTGGTCCTGAAACCACTGTTCCGACTAGGGTATAAACCGGACTGTTACACCCGCAAAGGGCGTCTTGAGACCAAAGGGATTTTGAATTGAAAACCCGTGAAAGGGCAATTCAAATTATGATCGAAGGAGGGGCATGCGGTAGTCTCGCTTTCTCCGAATTAACAAGAAGGAGAGATGTTACGTCTTGGGGCATCAACAGAGTACTCTTGATCTCCTAAACACATGTTGAGCTTAAAATGGTCCTCAAGAAGTTCGTGCAAAGAAGCCCATGCTGCGATATCTGGGGCACCTATTTTCCTCTCACTTATTTTGTATTCCAGCAATATTTGCTTTCTTTGATTAATCCATTCTTTTCAGATTTTGTTCCTGATAAATTTCAGTTTTGACCATCATTGTAATCTCATTTCAATCATTTTGCATTGAAATAACGATTGATGGGCTAATAATACTTTCACAAAAGGAGTTCTGCATATTACTCTGTAAGCTTCTAAATAGTACAAGAACCTGAAACAGGACTATTATTTAGAACTCACCAAACCTAAGGGTTGGAAATATTTGAGAAAGAAAAGTCTAAATTGTGACTACTTCTTCGGATTTTCTGTCAAAGACACCAGCTGAGCAAAGAGGGCATAATAACACCTCAATGATACAACCTTGATGAACAACGAGCAATGACAACCCAAACATTAAAAAAGGATCATTTTCACGCATTCATACAAATATCATTCATACACATTTAGTTAGGAGCATTTGATTCATTCTGATCATGACATCCTAATCATTTGGCATAAACATAGGCCCATGAAATCGATTCTACACGTCATGTCCCCCAGAGGACAGTGTAGCAAGATCGATGAATCCACAAATCTCATCTCCCTGAAGTAGCAGTGGAGCAGATTAAAGTTGTAGATTTTATCTCCTTGAAATTGCGGTGGAGTAGATCGAATATGGCGAATCTTATCTTCCTGAAGTTGCAGTGGAGCACATTGAAGCCACCAGCCTTATCTCCCTGAAGTTGCAGCGGAGTAGACTGAAAACAATGAATCTTATTTCCCTGGCGTTGCAGTGGAATAGATTGAAGCTACAAATTATGGTGGATCTTATCTTCCTGAAGTTGCAGTGGAGCAGATTGAAGCCACTAGCCTTATCTCCCTGAAGTTACAGTGGAGCAAACTGAAGACAACGAATCTTATTTCCCTGGCGTTGCAGTGGAACATATTAAAGCTACAAATTATGGCGGATCTTATCTTCCTTAAGTTGCAGTGGAGCAGATTGAAGCCACCAGCCTTATCTCCTCGGTTCTTTGCGCGAGCGCATCGAACACAACGAATCTTATTTCCCTGAAGTTTCAGTGGAACAGATTAAAGTTACAAATTATGGCGGATCTTATCTTCCTGAAGTTGCGATGGAGCGATTGAAGCCACTAGCCATATCTCCCACGAGTTGCGTGGAGCGCGATTGAAGATAGCGAATCTTATTTCCACGACGTTGCGATGGAGCATGATTAAAGCTACAAATTATGGCGGATCTTATCTTCCGAAGTTGCGATGGAGCACATTGAAGCCACCACCTTATCTCCACGAAGTTGCAATGAGCGGGATCAAGACAATGAATCTTATTTCCACAGGCGTGTAATAGCCCAAATTTCGATGATATCGAAATAGTGGTTCGAGACCACCAAATCTGACAAATGAACTCGTAGATTATATTATTTAATATTTACGAGTCAAATGTAGCTTTTAAAAGATTTTTGAAATAGTAAATTGTGTTTTATAAAGATTTATTTGGTCAAGAAATTGAGAAAAAGAGGTATCGAGATCTCGGTGTTATAAACCAAGTCATAAATATTTTTATGAATATTTACGGAATGTCAATAAGGTAGTATTAAAATTTCGTTAGAAAATTTTGACGTTTGGGTGGTTAATTAAAAAAAAAAGACTAAATTGAAAAAGGTGTAAAAGTTGCTAGAAGGATTAAATAGCTTAATTGTCAAATGAGGAAGGACCTAAAGTGCAAATAAGCCCAAAGGAGATATTTTGGGCGGAAATAGCTGAGAAAAATCAGGAAATGGATGAAATAAGGGCAAAATTGGAAATTTTCCAAAATTAGCTAAATAAAAATGGGACCAAATTGGAATATCTAGAATTCTCTTCATTTCTCTTCATTTTCATCAGCTGAAAAACAGCCATGGAAGAGGGTTCAAGCTGGTTTTCATACTCTAGCTTCATGTAAGTTTAATTCTTGCTTTCTCCTTGAAATTTCTATGTTTTTGGACTTTTACAATTGGGTCCAACTTACTATGTCATTAGTTTTTGATTCCATGGCTAATTTTTAAAGTTGCTATGGATGAGTTCTGGAAGCATATGATGAATAAACATAGAATTGAAGCTTTAATTTTGATATATGAAGATTTTATCAAGTAAAATTGATGGAAATTGACTTTAGGACCTAATAGTGAAAGAGTTTGGAATTAAGGTCTAGTGCTAAATTTTTTATTTTCAAGGGTTATGAAGTAGTTTAAAATGATAGAATAAAGTATTATTTGAGAAAAATTATCCCAATTGAGGGGTTAATTGGACAAGGACTGAATTGTATGAACTATGAAATTTGGGGCAAAATGGAAATCAACACTTTGCACTAAAACAGTTTTGGACAGCAGCAGTAGTATAAATTTGAAAAATCACCAAAAAATGTAGAAATTGGATTAGAAGATGAATAAAATATGGAATTAAAGCTTATTGAGTCTAGTTTCTTATAAAATAAACAGTGTAAGCAATGGAATTGTAAATCATGAGATATAATAGGTTTTGTGAGACAAGGTCAGAATGATTTCGGGTTCCCCTGTTCTGACTTTGGAAAATCATCAAAAATTGGAGAAAATAATTAATACTTAAATTTATATGTTTAAAATCCTGAATGAATCTATTTTCAAGAAAAATAAATGGAAACATCATTCGAATCTTGTATAAGGAGATAATTAATTTTTAATGAAGAAGGGTCGGAACTGTCAGACAGCAGAACAGGGGTGACTTTAAAGAATAAACTATACTTATTGGCTAAACCAAAAATTTTGAAAATTTTATGGTAAGAATATATGTGAGTCTAGTTTCAGGGAAAATTAGCGGATCTTAATTTGGAGTTTTTTAGCTCAGGATAAAAATAATTTAGCGACTTTGACACGGATGGACAACTTGAATATCCATATAAGTAAATAGTGAAAATTATAGATAATGTTACTTACAAGTGTGTTATTTATATTAAGGATGTGGATGGAGAGGAGGAGGAGGAAGAATATATTAAAGATTTGTGTATAAATTGATCACATGCCCGATTATAATTGATAAATGTTGAATTAGAAATGATATATTGTTTTATTTGGAATATTTATTATGAAATTATGATTATCGTTATAATACAAAATTTTAACTTGTGAGTTTATATGGCTAAATTTTAGTGATCATTTGTTAATTTTATGAACTTCATGATGTGTTATTTCATATGTATTGATGATAAAATCGTGAATAATGTAAAAGCATGAAAATTGAATAAAGGATCAAATTGAGCACTTCAGTTCAGTGACAAGATGAATTGATTTTAAAAGACCATGGTTGAACCATGGCAACAAGTGATAAGTAATAGCTTCAGCTACACTTATCTGATCAAGGACAAGTGAAAGTGATAAGTGATAGCTTCGGCTACACTTATCTGATCAAGGACAAGTGAAAGTGAAAAGTGGTAGCTCCGGCTACGATCGATGAAAAGTGGTAGCTCGGCTGCGATCGATGAAAAGTGGTAGCTCGGCTGCCGGTCGATGAATAGTGCTAGCTTCGGCTACAAGTGACAAGTGATTTCTGTGTAAGACCATATCTGGGATATGGCATCGGTGTGATATGTGTTTAAGATGTAAGACCATAGCTGGGCTATGGCATTCTAGTGAAAAGTGATGAATTGACGGATAAGTCCATGGTTTCACCATGGCATAATGATAGTGAAGATGTAAGACCATGGCTGAGCTATGGCATTCTAGTGAAAAGACCATAGCTATGTTATGGCATTAGTGATTATCATTGGAATTCAGTGCATACCGGTGCAGACCAATTCCGTAAGACGTTTACTAATTTGACAAAGTTTGGTAAGTGTTACATAGAATTATGTGATATAAGGAAGTACGAGTTGATGAGACATGAACATAGAACTTGGTTGATAAATGAGTTCATTTGTGATTTTATATTTGTACACCCTTGAGTGTATTATCCGTATGAATTGGTATTCCAAATGAGTTAATGAGAAGAGTTCTAATAAGAAATAATCTGAATTCTAAATGAAATATTATGAAAAATGTATATGAAATACAAATGTATGATTGTTATATATTATATGAATACATAATGTGAAAAAAATATAAGTACAAGAGAAAATTAATGAGAATTGAGCCCATATATGTTTCTTGTTATTTATATGAAGTGTACGACTAACAAATGGTATTAAGTATAAGGCTTGGTTGAATATCTTGAATTGGTTTTTGTATGTATTAAATGTGGGACCCTTGTAAATGAGATAAATTTTGGGATATTGCGAAAAATTTCATACGATTCTGATTTAGTCCCGACCCGATCCTAATGCATGATTTGGACTTCAAGGGTCCGTTAAAGGAACTTTTATAATCAATTTTGGTATTTGAGCAATAAATGGTTTAAATTATCTGTAAGTGTTATGTACTCCTCAGTAATGCCTCGTACTTTATTCCGGCAACGGATACGGGAAGGGGTGTTACATGGCGTTGCAGTGGAACAGATTGAAGCTACAAGTTACGAGCCTTATCTCCCTGAAGTTGCAGTGGAGCAGGTTGAAATTACCAATTTTTATCTCCTTGAAGTTCCAGCGGAATAGATCGAAGCTACAAATCTCTTCTCCCTGAAATCACATTCGAGCAGGTCGAAGTACCAATTCCTATACCCCTGAAAATGCGGTGGGATGGAAGGAGGCTACTTGAAGAACAGAAACACTAAAGAAGTCGAGATTCGGAAATCGGGCAAATTTGGTCCTTCTTAAAAGTCTTTGCTTCGTTCTCATTACACGACAACAAGCAAAGCGGGGCAGCTGTAAAGCCCAAATTTTGCCTGGGGCCCAAGCAAAACCAAATAAACAAATAAAAAATAACAAAGTCCAGTTTATTTTACAAACAGACCCAAAACATCAGCCCATATACACTACCCAATTAAACAACCCAGTTATAGCTCAACAATAAAAAAAACCCTAAAGCCCAAATAGCCCAAAACTAAACCAATTTTCAGCAAAAAGAAGAAAAAAACCCTAGCAGCCGCATGTCTTCTGACCTCCGTACACTGCCACGCGCGCCACCACCGTCGCACGCCACCTCCACGCGTCTGACATCTCCGTACCTGTAGACGAACAACACAACAACAGCAAAAAAAAAGAAAAAAATATATTGTATTTTATATTTCTTCAATTTCGGTTATAAAACCGAAGAAAACCTTTGTAAAAGACAAAAAAAAAGATCAATAAAAAACAGAAGAGAAAATTTCAAAAAGGTTATCCTCATTTTCTTTTTCTATTTATTTTACCATTTAAGTTTTTATTTTCATACAAAGCAGAGGAGTTTGATTCAAAGATCGGAGGCGTTATTTTGATTCCTTTTATCTCTTTATTTTTGTTTCTTTTTTCGAAACTATACATACATATATATATATATAGATATTAAAAGAGTTTAAAAAGAATGTTACCTTTTTTCTGTCTTCGCTAAAAAAAAAAAGGGGGGCATTTTCGGATTCTGGTCGCCGTGCACGGCGGTCGACGGCGGCAGAGTCCATGGTGGCGACCAACTGGAGCCTGACCGGACTAAGGGAGAGTTGAGAGAAAAAGAGATTTTTTTTGAAAGTTTTTTTTTAAAAAAAAAAAGTGAGCAGAATGAAAAAAAAATAATTCTCTTTTATAAGCCCATGGAACGACGTCGTTTAGGGTTGAGTTCAATAGCCTCAAAACGACGCCGTTTAGCCTTAACCTGTGCGCGCGACCCGACCCGCAAGGAGGATCCGTGTGTTTTTAATAATTGGGTTATTTACCCTTTCAGTCCTTCCGCTTTGTTAATTGGTTTTAATTTAGTCCTTTCGCTATTTTTTTCTTATTTATAGATTTGACCGCAAAATTTGTTGCGTGTTTCAATTTAGTCCCTGGCCTATTGATGCGCTGGAAGTGGACACGTGTCCAGGGATTGGGCTTTTTTTCCATTTGGTCCTCGCGTGTTTTCGCGCTTGTCATATTAGTCCCTTTCTTCTTTTATTTTTTTATATTTGTCCCCAAACTTTTGTTTTTAGTTCAATTTAGTCCTTTTTTTATTTCTTTTGTTACTTTTGCTATTTTATTAATTAATTTTAATAATATTATTATTATTATTATTATTATTACTATTTTAATAATATTATTATATTTATTAGTATTATTATTTTTTTTATTTTTATTACTACCACTATTATTATTATTATTACTATTATTACCATTATCATTATTTTATTTTATTATTATTATCATTATTATTATTATTACTATTATTGATTTATTTTTATTTTTACTATTATTATTTGTTTATTATTACTATTTATTATTATTATTATCATTACTATTATTATTTTTGTTACTATTATTATTATTATTATTATTATTTTCTTTACTACTATTATTATTGCTATTATTATTATTATTATTATTATTACTATTATAATTATATTTTTCTTTGTATTCATTACTTATTATTTTTATTTATTTTTACTATTATTATTTGTTTATTATTATTACTATTTATTATTATTATCATTACTATTATTATTTTTATTACTATTATTATTATTATTATTATTATTTTCTTTATTATTATTATTGCTATTATTCTTATTATTATTACCATTATAATTATATTTTCTCTTTTTATTCATTACTTATTATTTTTTTTCTTTTTCTTTTTGACTTGTTTATTTTATTTTATTTTCGTCCTTATTATTGTTATTCACATTAATACATTTATTATTCTTTCATCATCCATATTTGTACCATTATTTTTTCATCTTACTACCAATTTATGTTACTTTAATCTTTATCCGATACATAAATTTTTTTTGTTAAAAACGAGCAATATATCGTATTTTGAGATTCGAAAGGTCGTACCCTAACTTACGGGGTTCCGACTCTCTCGATAAATCCAAACAAACGAATGTTTTTAAATTTTTAAAATAACCTCAGGAATTACAAAAAGATCGTGTTCTAACTTACGGAATATGATTTCTTTCTAAAAACTGAGATAATCGAATACCTTTCAAAATAAATAAATTTTTCGGCGTTTATTCTCGTATCGGGAATTTAAGACATTGTGTCCTAACTTACGAGACGTAATTCTTTTTCTTGATTAACATGAAATATGCCCTATTCTCGAAAATTTTCAATTTTATAACAAATGATCGTATTTTAAAATTTTCTTCAAATTTTCAATTTTCGACATAAAGACATCAAATAATCAATTAGGTATCAATCTTGGGCGTCACGAGGGTGCTAATCCTTCCTCGTGCGTAACCGACTCCCGAACCCATTTTCTGGATTTTTGTAGACCAAAAAAATATTGTTTTGATAAATCAAACATTTCGTCAAAACAATCAAACTACGAGGTGACCCGATCACACCTTACAAAAAATGATTGGTGGCGACTCCCATTTTTTCGTTTTCATTTTCAAAATCAAAGTCGACTCTTTTTACAAAAAATGGTTTCGACATAGCTTATATAATTTTTTCCCATAATATATGGTTGTTTGTTGTCTTTCTGCACTTGAAACTTTTATTGCCGCAGGTTTCCATTGTAGCTTTAATTTATAGCTTGAGTCGGACTCGGGTGCTATGATGAAGTGGAGCTCCAACATCAACTACAAGCCTTGGGCGATGTAGAAAAATCATTCACCATTGTATTAACCGTTGCAAGAAAGTAACACTTATCAAAATTGATTAATGGCGGAACTCTATGAGTGATTTTCTTGCGAAACAAGCTGAAGCTTATTTCTTGGTAGTAAGTGATTATGGGATGCAAGATTAACTCCTAGTTTTTTTTTTTTTTTTTTATGATCTTTATTGTTATAAAAATAATATAATAATAACAACCAAAGTAAAATGGATTGTTGGAATACAAGTTTTCAAGGTTTGTTCTAGTCTAACATCTTTGTTCTAATAAAATTTTTATATTCGATTCCATCCAATCTTTAATATATGTTTCTCTAAGTGAATTGATATTTATTGATAGACTTGATTAATTCCACAATATCAGCATAACCCAAAAATATTTTTCAATATATTGCCAACTTTCAAATATGGCAAGTTGTTCTCTGTTGCACTGATAATGAAAGTGGACACTTCCAAAAGTACATAACAGCCACTTCAAAAATTTGCCTCAACATAAATATTGATTAGAAAATTTAATATGGTTAATTATTTATTTTTATTTACTAATTTTAAACAAAAATGAAAATTTAAATTTCAAATTGGAATTAAATTACCAAATATTTACCAATAACTTTTTTCACACTACTATTCTTAATAGATTACGTTTATTTTTTTGTGTGGAAAAGATATCAATTTTTATTAAACTACTAAATTAAAGTATGATGCACAAAAAGTCCATAGGCATATAGTCCAAAAGTAAACGATTTAAACAACTAGGTGGATTAAAACACACATACAAAGTAAACTAGTAGACCAAATTTCATTTGGAAAAGAGAAAGAGTTTCCCAAACGTGATAAAGTGTCCACACATTTGTTCCCTTCACGGAAAACATACATCAGCTTGCTAGAACTCATAGAATGAAGGAGCATCCGCATTCATGTCTACCTACTTACCATCAAGAATGACCTCACACCTCATTTTCCAAATAAACCAGCATATAGAAACGATCCTAATGGTAAGACCCTCAACCCCCCCCCCCCCCCCAAACATTTGATAGAATTTCAGTAAACCATGTATCAAATGAATGTATATACTCTTTATAAATTCGCAAACCAAAACGACATTCAAACCAAATACCCCTTACTCCGCTACATCCAAAAAAGATGTGTTCAGTAGACTCCTCCATCCCGCACAGCAAACATAAAGACGTTGGAGAACAATCCCTCTTCCAAAGATTGAGCCTCGATGGAACAGCATTAGAGCATAACTTCCGGCAGAAAACTTTCTAACTTGCTCGGGACTTCCATCTTCCAAATAGTTTTCCACAATTTGGTGTCCATCGAATGAGAGTTTGAGGGTTTCAACATTTAATTGGCAGCAAAAACAAAAGCAATTGAAGGCAAGGAGGGTATAATACTTAGAACGAATAATAGTAGCAAAAATTTTCACTCGGTTGACAACTAATTTATGAGGCAAATGGCAGGTTGTAGGGGAAGCGATAAGAACCACGACAGTCAGCAAATAAAATTGCAGCAAATTGATGCACAATCGGTCATGCAAGTTGCTCAAAATTAAATAGAAACAATCAGATCAATGGAGAGGAAAAGAAAGAAGCAAAAATCCAAATTAAATTCTTGCAACAAATAGCATATTAAAGGACGGCAAAACAGTTGATTTTTTTTAAAGGGTAAACTATACAAATGGTCACCCAACTATACCCGTGTTTCGGTTTTAGGCAACCAACTTTAGAAATTTTCAATTTAGGCACTAATGATTGAATTCATTGCTATTTTGGTCATCCACTGTTAAATTGATAACGCGAAATCTTTTTCTAACTGGTATAATAACACATTTAGTCCTCAATACTTACATATTCTATCAACTTTATCCTAATTCTAAATAATTCAATAAATTTAACCCTTCACATTTACAAATTCTATCAATTTGATCCTCAAACTTCCTAACCAAAGCTTTTAACTTTTTAAAACAAAGTCATTCCACATCTATAAATTTGTAAAACCCAAAAAAGAAAAAAAATTCTCTCAACTAACGAGCCATTTTTCGAGCCAATTCTTGATACCAATGAGTTTATCTTGATACTTTAATTTTCTTTTCTTTTTTTATTAGTTTTCTTCTAAATATAATATTTTATAATTCTTTGATTGATAAAATTTTGGCTAAAAAAATGGACAAACCTTTAAAATGAACACTTTAAATTTACTCTTGTTGTTAACCATATTATATTTCCTTCAAGATACATAAAAATAGTCCTCGAAGTTGCTCCTTGAAATTGAAAATTAAATCCAGAGTTAAAAAATATGACTTTGAAAAATCCAATTGTTGAATCAATAATTATATAAGAAAAAATTATGAACCATAAAAAAATGTGAAAGAATTAGTTGAATTTCCTTTTGTTACATTGATAATATTTTTTTTTAAATTTTATAAACTGATTAAGATATTATTCTGTGTTCTATTTATTTTTTATTATTTGATTTAAACTTTTAAGTCCACAATAAGCAATATGTATCACTAATAACCTGATTTAGTGTCAAATCATTTATCAAATTAATTAAAAACTAAAATTATGCTAGTTGAAGTGAAAATTATCTTTTACAAATATTAAATTATTTATATAATTTTATTATATATATTACATTTTAATATTTTTATTTTCTATTATTTTTAATGTTTTTTTAAAGATAAATGATATCAATTAATGGCGATTACAATTCAGAGAAATTCCTAAGTAGCAAAAGGGATAATGCATCCAAGTCTCCACGTAGCAGTGCCAGAGCTGATTCCCGGGGTTCTTCAAATCTCTGTAAACTATTAATGTTATGATCAACTAGTTCAGCCATGTGGTCAGTAACTTTCTTGTGGTCTCTAGGAATATGTCGAATTCGCACACTCCACTTGCGTTTTAGGATCTAATCAATTAGTCGCAGCTCTGTCATTATATTAACAGAAATCCCTCCAGCCAGAATCGATTCAACTACCATCGCATTGTCACATTCTAGATCCAAATGGTGTTTTATTAATTTCTAACACCAACTTCTTAAAAATATAAACAAAATGGGTTGTGTTCCAAATTGGATAATTTCAACCATAAAACAATTCATAGACGTGGAACAACTCCATTTTAAAAGTTGAAAGCTTTGGTTAGAAAGTTTGAGGATCAAATTGATAGAATTGGTAAATGTGAATGGTTAAATTTATTGAATTATTTAGAATTAAGATCAAATTGATAGAATATGTAAATATTGAGGACCAAATGTGTTATTATACCAAATAAAAAAAGGCTTTCCATTATTATTTAATCGTAGGTGACCAAAACAAGAACAAATTCAAATATTAGTACCTAAATGGAAATTTTTTTAAAATTGGGTGACCAAAACAGGAACGCAGGCAAAGTCGGGCAAAGTTGGGTGACCGTTTGTATAGTTTACCCTTTTTTAGACATTAGCAGCTAAACTTTAATGGTATTTTGCACCAATTACACGATAAATCAGCAAGCAAATTGAAGAAGAAATCGGTAACAATTCGCAGCAACAACGATAGCTTATACGAGTCAATAAAGTCGCAAAAAGAAAACAAAATTAAGTTGATTGATATGAGTTTGCGATTAGATGAAATAATCGGTGTATTGAAGGGAAGAAAATACGGTGATTATCTGGTGCAAAACAACCATAATCGAGCAGCTATTTTGGCGCTAAACGGTAAGCATACAACAACAATTTAAATGGGAACAATCGGTGCAATGTGTTAGAAGATGGCCTTCCATGCAGCCCATGCAGCACCAAAGAAGCATCACATGCGGCTCATGCAAAGCAGAAAAAAGGTGGCCATGCGAGACGAGCAAAGCGCGTAAGTTGTTATTTCATGTGCAGCTAATGTTGTTTTAGTTTACTTTGTAACATTTTGTTAATGTAATGTAATCTAGTTTCATTTGAACTATGTTAGGATGATATTTGATGTAATTAGGTGGTGATTGAGCTGACAAATCAGCTTTGTTTATGTGTGCAAGTTAAGTTTTTCTTATTTCAGTGTAATTAGTGGTGTTAGGTGAAAGTTTAGGTAATCTTTGACATGTGATTACCAGCTATCAAGTTGTATTTGTATTGGCATTATGCCATTGTTCATTTTGAATGAAATCTCAAGAAGTTTTCATCCATATGCTCCAATTTTCTTAGTCTGTTTTCTTTTCTGTTTTGCATTTATGCTTTTGTTTCTTCTCCAAGCCACGAGGCTTGCTGCTGAAGTCACAGCTGATCATTGTTGCTATTGATCATAGCACCAATAATTGGTATCTAGAGCTTTTGTCTTAGAGGACCTGTTGCTGTTAAACCTTAAATCGAATGGCTTCATCAAGCTTCTCACCAGCTGCACCACCAGTCTTCAATGGAGAGGGCTTCCACATATGGGTGGTTAAGATGAGGACTTACCTGCAGGCCTTTGATCTGTGGGAAGTTGTCAACTCTGATGTCGAGCGAGCACCCCTTCGAGCCAACCCAACAGTGGCTCAGATAAGGCAGCATGCAGATGAGAGGACCAAGAGGCTGATAAACCATAAAAGTAACATATTTTAATCCCATATTTAGCATACTTTTGGATGATTTAATCCCTTTAATTGTGGAATTTGATGCTCCTAATCCTTTAATTTCATGTTTTATACTTAGGAGAGCATCGGAGGATGAAAAGAACGAGAAACGGGCCGAAAACAGAGAAAATGGGCCAAAGTAGGAAATCAACATGGCCTGGAGTTCACCACACGGTCGTGCCACTTTAGCAGACTCGAACACGGCCTTGGGATTGATTCACACGGGCGTGTCCCTGCCGTGGCCAAGATGAGTTTCATTCAGATTAGGATACTTGCGGGCCATGTAAGGCATCCCAAAAGCCTATATAAACACCCTAGAGGGCAACCTAAAGGGGGAGTTCGACAGAAGCCTTCTGTCAGGGCTTTTGACGAATGGGGCGAAGCCAAAGAGGGCTGAACACAGGGAATTACTCCAAGAAAGCCAGTTGGTCCATCTCAGAAGCCGGAATCACACTCAAGACGGAAGATTTTCCCTTCAATCTCCTTCAGGGGGTTTTAGGGTTTTTCTTATGTTTTGTTATTTACTTTCTTTTGAGATGTATTCTTTATTAAACATGAACTAAACCCCTCAAATACCTGAGGGGATGAAACCTAAGACGGATCTTGTTATTTTTTTCTTGAACTGTATGATAAATACTTGATTTGTTCTTAATTATGTGTTCTTAATTCTTGTTTTAATATTTCAGGATATTGATTCAAGTATTGATGTGCTTAGGCAGTGGAGCAAAAGTCCCTGCTTAAGAGTAGATCTAGCATAGTTAAGCGGAGTTGATCGCAACCCTAGAGATAGGATGATGAAAATCTGTCGGATTAGGGTTAAACCTAATATAGGAGTCCATAGATCAAGCTAATACAACACTAGGGGTTTTAATTAGAGAGAGATTTCAATTAATCAACCTAGGGTTAGACGTTAGTAGCCTCGAAAGAGGTATTAATATAAATTAAGGAACCCTATGGATCAAGTCAAGTGAATAAATCGTCTGGTTCAGAGTTAAGTAACAAGTGAAGTCTAGGTGGATTCTTCCTCGGGTATTGTCTTAGTCAACTGGTTTTCCCAAAAGTATTTTCCCAATTCATTCTATGTGTCTTAGCATCCTTAGTTTAGTAATTAGTTAATTAAACATCGATTCTCTTAATACTTAGGCTAGATAATAAAAAGATAGTAACTACTAGTACTCTTGGTCCTTGAGGATACGATATTTCCGGTCTTGCCATAGCTATACTACCGAATGATAGGTGCGCTTGCCTTATTCATTGTCATAGTTAGTGTTGACACGATCAGAGGCACAAGGCCATGTCATGCATACAAAACTGTGTCTGATGTGATCTTCATAAGGATCATGGCTTGTGAGACACCAAAGCAGGCCTGGGACAAACTAAAGGAGGAGTTCCAAGGCATTGAGAGGACAAGGCAGCAACAGCTTTTGAACTTGAGAAGGGACTTCAAAAACTTGAAGATGAAAGAGGAAGAAACTTTCAAGCAGTACTCAGACAGAATCATGGCTGTTGTAAACAGCATAAGGCTCCTTGGAGAGCGATTTAATGAAGCTAGAATAGTGGAGAAAGTGCTTTCTACCTTACCAGAAAGTTATGAAGCAAAGATATCCTCTCTAGAGGACTCAAGAGATCTTTCAACTATCTCTTTAACAGAGCTCATCAATGCTCTATATGCTCAGGAGCAAGGGAGAGCTAGCAGGATGGAGGAGCACCAAGAAGGTGCTTTTCAAGCCAAGACCAAGTCTTACTCGATCACTTCTGCCTACAAAGGCAAGAAGACTTGGAAAAACAAGACTAAGCCTGATGCTGCAAGAAGTGGTGAGCAACTTTGCAAATTCTGTAAGAAGCCTGGTCATCCAGAAGAAAGATGCTGGTTTAGACCAGATGCACTATGCCAACACTGCAAGAAGAGGGGCCATGTTGAAAGGGTTTGCAAAAACAATGGCAGACTAAGGCAGGCTCAGCATCAACAGCCAAAGGCTGAAGCTCGAGTAGCTGAAGAAGGCAGTGACAATGAAGAACAAGTGTTTACAGTCTCATGCTCAGCTGCAAAAGAAAAGGCTACCAAAGGATGGCTATTGGACAGTGGCTGTACCAACCACATGACACCAGATGCAACCATCTTCAAAACTTTGGATAGAAGCTGCAAAACCAAAGTTAAAGTTGGCAATGGTCAGTTTATCAAGGCTGTAGGCAAAGGGGATGTGTTGATATGCACTTCTACAGGTAACAAGCTCATTTCAAATGTGTTGCTTGTACCTGAAATTGACAGAAACCTTCTTAGCATAGCTCAACTGCTAGAGAAAGGCTACTCAGTGGTGTTCAAGGGCAAAGAATGCCAGATTGCTGATCCAAATGGATCAAGCTTCATGACAGTCACAATGACTGATAAATGCTTCGGAGTAAACTGGCCAAGTGACTCGCACTTAGCCTGCATAGCCTCTACTGAAGACTCCAAGCTTTGGCACCAAAGGCTTGGGCATGCCAACTTCGGATCAATTGCTCAGATGGTCAGTGAAAGTTTGGTTGAAAACTTCATCAGCTCAGTGAAAAATAATGATGTTTGTGAGGTGTGTCAGCTAGGAAAACAAGCCAGGCAACCATTTCCCTCCAATCAAGTCTGGAGAGCCTCAGAAAAACTTCAGGTTGTGCACATTGATATGTGTGGTCCAATGAAGACTGAATCACTCAGTGGTAACAGGTAATTCATTCTTTTCATTGATGATTGTACCAGATATTGTTGGATTTACTTCTTAAAGCATAAGTCTGAGGTAGCTCAAGTGTTCTTGAAGTTCAAAGCTGCAGTTGAAACTGAAACAGGCTACAAATTAAAGACCATAAGGTCAGACAATGGAGCTGAGTATACCTCAGCTCAGTTTCAAGCTCTTTGCACCGATGCTGGCATCAAACACCAGCTAACCAATGTGTACACACCTCAGCAAAATGGGGTAAGTGAAAGGAAAAATAGAAGTTTGCTGGATATGGCCAGATGCCTTATGTTTGAGAAAAATCTACCCAAAACCATGTGGGTTGAAGCAGTTAACACTGCTGTTTATCTTCAAAATAGGCTCCCAACAAAGGATCTGGCTCACAAAACTCCATTTGAAGCTTGGTTTGGGTTCAAGCCATCATTGGCTCATTTGAAGGTCTTTGGCTGCCTATGCTATGCTCATGTGCCATCTGTGAAGAGGGATAAGCTGTCAAAAAGGGCCTAACCTAGTGTTCTAGTAGGCTATAGCTCAGTCAAGAAGGGTTATAGGATCTTAGATCCTTCAACAAAAAAGATCCAAGTGAGCAGAGATGTGATCTTTGATGAAAAAGCATGCTGGAACTGGGACAGAAATGAACCAGAGGCTCCTTTTGAAGACCATAAGAATGTTAGTTGCTTTGGCAGCACAAAGGCAATGGTGCATACACCAGCTTGATGTGAAGTCTGCTTTCCTCAATGGCCTCCTTGAAGAAGAAACCTACATTGACCAGCCTGAAGGATTCATTGTTTCTGGCAAGGAACACATGGTGTACAGACTCAAAAAGGCCCTATATGGCTTGAAGCAAGCTCATAGAGCATGGTATGCTCGAATTGATAGCTATCTGATCAGTTTGGGATTTGAAAAAAGTGTTAGTGAGCCAACACTCTATGTCAAGAAAGAACAAGCTGAAACACAGCTTATTGTGTCCCTCTATGTTGATGAACTCTTGGTGACAGGAGGAGACAAAGATGAAAGACATGTTTGAAATGTCTGACATGGGAAAAATGACATACTTTCTAGGAATGGAGGTGTCCCAGACAGAAAAAGGAATCTTCTTAGGCCAGCAAACATTTGCCATGAAGATCCTAAAGAAGTTCTCAATGGAGAATAGCAAGCCAACTAGCACACCTGTGGCTGTTGGAATGAAGCTGACAAGCCAAGATGACCATGATCGAGTAGATGAATCTGCTTATAGAAGTCTGGTTGGATCCTTATTGTATTTGACAGCAACCAGACCAGATATCATGTTTGCTGTAAGTATGCTATCGAGGTTCATGCATTGCTGCAACAAACAGCATCTTCAAGCAGCAAAAAGAGTGCTCAGGTACATTGATAGTTTATAGTTTATCAAAGCTGAAAACATGAAGTTAATAGGCTACATTGATAGTGACTGGGCTGGTTCAAAGGATGACATGAAGAGTACTTCTGGTTATGCATTTACACTTGGCTCAGCAATGTTTTGCTGGTGCTCAAAGAAGTAATCGATAGTAGCTCAGTCAACAGCATAAGCTGAGTATGTTGCAACTGCAAATGCTGTTAATCAGGCCATTTGGCTGAGAAAAATCCTAGCTGATTTGAACCTACATCAAGGGGCAGCAACAGAGATCTTTTGTGATAACAAGTCTGCTATTGCAATTGCAAAGAACCCTGTCTTCCATGGTAGAACTAAGCACTTTAGCATCAAGCTACATGTGGTAAGGAAGATGGAACAAGCTCGAGAGGTGGAGCTGATTCATTGCAATTCTGAAGAACAGATTGCTGATATTTTCACAAAGGCCCTCAATGTAACAAGGTTCATTAAGCTGAGGAAGGAGTTAGGATTCAGCAGCATGGAGACCAAGGAGGAGTGTTAGAAGATGGCCTTCCATGCAGCCCATGCAACACCAAAGAAGCATCACATGCAGCTCATGCAGCAGAAAAGGTGGCCATGCAGACGAGCAAAGCAGAAGCTGTTATTTCATGTGCAGCTGATGTGGTTTTAGTTTATTTTGTAACATTTTGTTAATGTAATGTAATCTAGTTTCATTTGAACTATGTTAGGATGATATTTGATGTAATTAGGTGGTGATTGAGCTGACAAATCAGCTTTGTTTATGTGTGCAAGTTAAGTTTTTCTTATTTCAGTGTAATTAGTGGTGTTAGGTGAAAGTTTATGTAATCTTTGACATGTGATTACCAGCTATCAAGTTGTATTTGTATTGGCATTATGCCATTGTTCATTTTGAATGAAATCTCAAGAAGTTTTCTTCCATATGCTCCAATTTTATTAGTCTGTTTTATTTTCTGTTTTGCATTTCTGCTTTTGTTTCTTCTCCAAGCCACGAGGCTTGCTGCTCAAGTCACAGCTGATCATTGTTGCTACTGATCATAACACCAACACAATGGAGGGAAATGAAGTAGCAAAAAGAATTGCATTAAAACCAGCAACAATAGCAAAGTAATGGACTGCGGAACAGCTGGTTATTAATCACTACTAGCAGCAGCAAAAACAGAGAAAGCGTGACAAATTTTAGTGTTTTCTTGAAAGCAAACAGCAGCTAGCTGATGAAGCAAATAATTGATGAATGGCGTGGGAAATTTTGAAGTCATTTGAGCGGTATTTGAAGTAACAATTAAGGAACATAATCGATGATGGATGGAGTGAATATGCAGTGCAATGGTTGTCAAAAATCAAAACTGAGAGTATGACAATATAACGAACATCAAAGCTACAATAGAGACAAACAAACAATACTAAAGAATGGAATTGAAGAGCTGATCAGAAAGTGTTTAAAAGAATATGAAATCGACAACCAATGGCCATATTAAGGGGTTCAAGCTTTCCAATCGAATGATGCTTGAATCTTGAAAAGAAATTCAAAGAGAAAAACTGGAGATCAATTTACCTTATTGAACCCTTGGATCAGCACCCGAAAATCAAAGAAACTCTTAGCTGAGAATTTTTTTTTTTTTTTTTTTTTTTTTTTTGGAAGAACCAAAAACCGACTCACTCACGAAAACTCCTGAGGTTTTCGCGTATTTAAAAATTTTGGTGTAATATCCATATAAAATCCTCTTGATTCGTCCATTGTTCAATTAAGTTCTCAAGCTTTAAATTTTGAAATTTCTCATTCACTCCAAGCGAATCCCTAGCCAAAATAGCACTTGATAATTTCTAACTTCCAAGAATAATTTTTAACTCTGAAAATAATTTTTTTATATTAAATTTGCTTTATAAAAATTAATTTCCGATATACCTCGTGTTATTTTACCAAAATTTCGTGTAATTTGACATCGAAAATTTTGGTGCATTAAATTTTTTATTTTATTTTTTTAATTTCTAAGAATCTGAAAACAAAGTGGAGAATAAACAATTTATAATGCATCTTTTAATAAATCCATTGCATGGTTTTATTATTTTGAACTTGCATAGGACAAAAATATCAACCAATTATATGACTGTGAATTGAATACAATGATATTTTCTTATCGTATCCAAAGACTAAGAGCAATAGATTGTTGAAATATGACATAAAACATATATTCAAAGGTCAAAAACTGCTCTCACATGCCTTGCCAGGCCAGGTAAGTCTCTGTCTTTGGCTTAATTAGCTATCATACACCTGCAACAAGACAAATAATATCATACCCCTGCAAGCAGCTTCATTTACATTCCTGGTTTTTGGGATTAATCTCCAGGGCCAAAATAGTAGCCTATTTGTGGTGATTAATGATTCCAAATCCATACTTCCAGCAACGGCAAACAGTCACTTTATTTATTTATAAATAATCCTCCCATGTCCTCAAACCTTTGTATTCTGCATTCTAATGCCTATATATTAACCTTTTTACGAGAGTTATTCTTCAACTCAAAGCCTACATCACAGCAGCAATGGAGTTTTCTAAGCTTCTCATTTCCCTTTTCATTTTCCAAGTTTTCTTCCCTTGCCATATGTCAATCCAAGCAGCTCCTGCGAACTCGGACCTTTTCCGGGAATACATAGGAGCTGAATTCAACAACGTTAAATTCAGTGATGTTCCCATTAATTCAAATGTTGAATTCCACTTCATTCTCTCATTTGCCATAGACTATGACAGTACCACAGGCTCTCCTTCTCCAACAAATGGGAAGTTCAATGTCTTTTGGGACTCTGATAACCTCAGTCCTTCCCAGGTTTCTTCCATCAAGAGTACCCATTCAAATGTTAAAGTAGCTTTGAGCTTAGGAGGGGACAGTGTGGGAGATGGCTATGCTTACTTCGACCCTTCCTCTGTAGATTCTTGGGTTTCCAATGCAGTTTCTTCACTCACAAATATCATCCAAGAGTACCACTTGGATGGGATTGATATTGATTATGAGCACTTCAATGCTGACCCTGACACTTTTTCTGAGTGCATTGGGAAACTTATAAAAACCCTCAAGAATAATGGAGTGATCTCTTTTGCTTCAATAGCTCCATTTGATGATGATGATGTTCAAAGCCATTACAAGGCTTTGTGGAAAAGCTATGGTGACCTCATTGACTATGTCAACTTCCAGTTCTATGCCTATGATCAAGGAACAACAGTCTCTCAATTTATGAATTACTTCAACACCCAAAGCTCTAACTATAACGGTGGTAAGGTTTTAGCCAGCTTTATAAGCGGCAGTGCAGTGGCTTGACACCGGAAAACGGATTCTTCACTGCCTGCAGTAGGCTGAAGAGTGAGAACAAACTCCATGGCATATTTGTTTGGTCTGCAGATGATTCTAAGAGAAATGGTTTCCGCTATGAGAAACAATCACAAGCTCTACTCGCAATTTCCCACTAGTATTTCTCTGTTCTCTCCTTTTATAAAAGCACTGAATGAGTTACAATTACATTAGGGGATGTAGTGATGTACTATGTGTATTGCTTTCTTTTGTATAAATAAATATATACCAGAGATCTGATGTGTGCCCCTTTTCAACGCTTAAAGTAGGATTGTTTAGCTTAAAAGAGAGGGATTTGATGATATTTGGAATTATTATATCCCCAACAATTGCAATGAAACTCTGGGTTCGTACAAGTACAAAAACAGCTCCACCATTTTTGTTAGGCAGATTTAAATAAAAATAAAGCACTCATTTGTTCAATGCCAAGGTTGGCTTAGGTAAAATAACACACAGCAAAACCATTACATAAGTTAACAACAAAACTCTCCCAACAAGGATTTAAAAGGGAACCAAAAATTATGGTTAATTATGGACGCATGTAAAGCTTCAAGTCCCAAAAAGGGATAAAAAAAACTCAACACTTGGGAAGATCAAAGGGTGGAGGAGGCAACTTCTGGTTTGGGAATTCTCCATCCAACAGTATCCATGCCATTCCTAAGCCCCAGCTCTAATGAACATCAAAGTGACAGTGCATCAGCCAAACTCCTGCATCATTAACATATAATATCACTAAATGCATTCTCATATTATGTTTTTAAGATAAAACTTGTATGATCTCAATTGTTACCAGGATTGTCTGCTTGAAAATGGATTGCAACCCAACCACCAGAGGGCACCCCGACAGTGTTTCTTTCAACAAGATCAACCAAGTTAAACTTTGGAGGGTCGTTTTCAGGGTCAAAGTTTCCAAAACCCTGACCAACAACATAGAAGTTATAGCCATGGAGATGGAGAGGTTGGCTCTCAGCACCAAGGATGCTTGTGTCCTGTAACACTACTTCCACACTTGTATTGAATGGTATCACCACAAGTTTAGTGCCATTGTTTACAAGTATGTTGTTAGGTGGAGTGCTTGTGTAGTTGAATGGAATCAGAGGGAAAGCTGGGAAATCAGTGGTGTAAACCCCTTAAAATTGGGAGAAAAAGTGGGATTGGAGGAGTGCAGTTCTTGGGAGTGCAGAGGAGATGTTGTTCATTGAAGCTGCAAATTTTGTGGTATTTGTTGGTCCTTGGCAGGTCTGGTTTTTGGGGCAAGGCTTGGTTCCAAGACCAACTGTGAAGAAAAACTTCTTGTCTACTTTTTGTGGGACATTGGCAGGGAACTTGGCGGTGGCTAAACTTCTGAATTTGCTTGTAAAGTTGGCAACAAAATTTGTAGCATTGATAGCAGGCAAGCTTGGTTTAAGAAGTGGCCTGTTTTTTAAGCTAGTGGAAGGTGTTTTGATAAACCATATTTTATACATATTTTAATCCCATGCTTGGCTTATTTTTGGATAAATTTTCATTAGATTTGATGAATTTGATGATCTAATCCTTCAATTTCATGTTTCACACTCAGAAGAGCTTAGGGAGTCGAAAAAGATGAGAAACGGGCCAAAAAGGGACAAAATGGGCCTACCTCAGAAATCAACACGGCCTGGACTATCTCACACGGGAAGACCACACGGCCGTGTGTGACGAGCAGAATCAAACATGGCCTAAACTATCGTACACGGGCATACCACACGGCCGTGTGTGACGAGCAGAATCAAGCACGGCCTAAGCTAACACGCACGGGCGTGTCACACGGGCGTGTCCCTTCCGGACCCAAGTCTAATTCTATTCGGAAAAGACTACTCGTGGACCAAGAAAGGTGTTCCAAAGCCTATATAAACACCCCAAGAGAGGACCTAAAAGGACACAGAGGGAGTAGAAATCAGAAAATACTCGAAGACAGCCATCGGGAGCAGCTTGGAAGGAGGATCTCCATCAAGACTGAAGATCTCCTATCAATTTCTCTTGAAGTTTTTGGGTTTTCTTATGTTTTGTAGGTTACCTTATTTTAAGATGCTTCCCTCTATCAGTATGAACTAAATCCCTTAAATACCTGAGGGGATGATACCTAGATGAATCTTATTACTATTTGATTTATAAGATAAATACTTGTTCTTATTCTTAATTGTGAGTTCTTATTCTTGTTTTAATAATTCAGGTTATTGATTCAAGTCGAATGTGCTTATTCAGAGGAGCAAAAGTCCCTGGTTAAGAGTAGATCAACACAATTAAGCGGAGTTGAATGCAATCCTAGATATAGGACGACGTAAATCTGCCGGATTAGAGTCAAATCTAATAAGGGAATCCATAGATCGAGTTAATGTGACAATAGGGGTTTTAATTAGAAAGAGATTCAATTGATCAACCTAGAGTCAATTGTTTTTAGTCTTGAAAGAGATATTAACATAAATCAGGGATTTCTATGGATTAAGTCAAGTGAATAAATCGTATGAATCAGAAGTAATAAGTGAAGTCTAGGTGGATTCTTCCTTGGGTATTGCCTCTCTCATAAAGTTGTCTAAAAAGTATTTTCCCAATTCATTCTCTGTCGTGCTTTTAATTAATTTTAGTTTAAAAGAAATCACTCCAATTCTTAGGCTAGATAATAAGAAGATAGTAATTACTAGTACTCTTGGTCCTTGTGGATACGATATTTCCGGTCTTACCATAACTATACTATTAAACGATAGGTGCGCTTGCCTTTATTGTGATCGTAGTTAGTTAGAGACACATCAAGTTTTTGGCGCCGTTGCCGGGGACTAAGATATTAGGAACACTAAATTTTTATTACTTTAGCCATTTTTTATTTTATTACAATTTATTTTTATTTTTATTTTTACTTTTCTAATTTTACACTTTCTTTGCTTCTGGCAGGAGTCTCTAGTTTATGACTAGAAGAAACCCGTCAGGACCATTGCTTTACGACAGTGAGATAGAGAGCACCGCTCGTAGAAACCGAAGAGAGATAAGGCGAAGTCTACAATACATAGAGGAAGAGCAAGAGGACGATAATAATACTACCGAGGAGATGGCTGATAATAATCCGCTACCTCATGTGGTCGCTGCAGATCTAGTAAATCAGAATCCTGCTCCTCGAACTATGTATGATTATGCTAAGCCTACTTTAACAGGAGCTGAATCAAGTATTGTTAGACCTGTTGTTGCTGCAAATAAATTTGAACTGAAACCTAACACTATTCAGATGACTCAGCAGTTTGTTCAGTTTGATGGTTAGCAGGATGAGGATCCAAACAATCACTTGGCAAATTTTCTGGAATTCTGCGACACTTTCAAGATTAATGGCATTTCTGATGATGCCATTCGCCTCCAGTTGTTTCCCTTATCATTGAGGAACAAAGCTAAACAGTGGTTGAACTCGTTACCACGAGGATCAATAACTACATAGGAACAAATGACCAAAATTTTTTTACTTAAATATTTTCCGCCAGCTAAAACGGCTAAGTTAAGGAATGATATCTCTTCTTTTGTGCAGATGGATTTAGAAACACTTTACGATGCATGGGAGAGATACAAGGATCTACTGAGAAGGTGCCCTCACCATGGGTTACCTTTATGGCTACAGGTTCAAACCTTTTACAATGGTGTGAACCCCTTAACTAGGCAATTGATTGATACAGCCGCCGGTGGAACCTTAAAAAACAAAACACCTGAAGCTGCTTACGAATTTATTGAAGAGATGTCACTGAATAACTATCAGTGGCAAGTTATGAGGACAAAGCCAACCAAAGCCGCTGGCGTTTTCAACCTCGATGCAGTTACTATGCTATCAAACCAGGTAGAGCTTTTAAATAAAAAGATTGATAGTTTATGTGGTTCTTCGCAGGTACACCCAGTGATGCAGTGCGATACAAATGGAGGAGGAATGGGCAATACAAAATATCCATCTTACAACCCTGGCATGGAGAATGAACAACTGAATTATATGGGTAATAACTCTAAACCTCCAAATAATCCTTACAATAATACATATAATCCAGGATAGAGGAACCACCCAAATTTCTCATGGGGTAATCAAGGGAATCAAAGACCGCAAACCCCTCCAGGTTTCCAACCACCCTACCAGCAAGAGAAAAAATCGAACCTTGAAGATATGCTAGCAAAGTTTATTTCGGTGTCAGAAACTCATTTTCAGAATACTGAAACAACGTTGAAAAATCAGCAAGCATCGATTCAAGGACTGGAGAATCAAATTGGACAGCTGGCTAAGTTAGTTTCCGAAAGGCAACCAGGTAGTTTACCTAGTAACATCGAACCTAACCCAAAAGAGCATGTGAAGGCAGTTACACTAAGGAATGGGAAGGTGTTGGTTGAAGCTGAAAAGAAAATGCCACAAGAAACTGATAAGGCAAAGGGTGAGGAAGTAAACGAGAATGTAACACCGGTACTTAAAGAGTATAAACCACCGATCCCATATCCAGCAAAGTTGAAGAAAGACCGCATGGACGCATAATTCGGTAAATTTCTTGAACTTTTTAAACAATTACATATTAACTTAACTTTTGTTGAAGCTATTTCGCAGATGCCAACGTACGCAAAATTCTTAAAGGAGCTTTTAACAAATAAAAGGAAGTTTGAAGAGCTATCAACCGTGGAGCTTAACGAGGAATGTTCAGCTATTCTCCAAAATAAGCTACCAACCAAATTTAAAGATCCAGGAAGTTTCACTATTCCCTATTTAATTGGTAGTTTAAATATTGAGAAAGCATTAGCTGATTTAGGTGCCAGTATTAATTTAATGCCTTATAAAATGTTCAAGTATCTTGGTCTTGAGGAACCAGATCCCACTAGGATGAGTATCCAATTTGCTGATAGATCTAATAAATATCCTAGGGGAATTATTGAAGATGTTTTGGTAAAAGTTGATAAATTCATATTCCCTGTTGATTTTGTTGTGCTTGACATGGATGAGGACGTTGAGGTGCCTTTAATTTTAGGATGCCCATTTTTAGCTACTGCTAGGGCTGTTATTGATGTAAGTGATGGTAAACTTGTGCTCAGGGTAGGTGACGAGGAAGTTATTTTTAAATTTATGATGCTATGCAATACTCTAGAGAGCAAGATGATTCCTGTTATTTTATCGACGCTATTGATCATTCTATTCAAGATTCTTTTCAGGAAATCATACATAAAGACACGTTGGAACTGTGTCTTGCCCAAGGCGAGGAGGCAGATGACGATACCAATGAGATGGGGGAGATAAAAATTGAGTTAAATTCTATTACTACTTCCCAAGACAAAAGAAGTATGAGGGCATTGAAATAAACAACGAACTAAAACAAAAACCCTCTATTGAAGAGCCTCCCAAATTGGAATTGAAACAGTTACCAAATCACTTAGAGTATGCATTCCTCGGAGATAATTCTACACTACCGATAATTATTTCTTCAGAATTGGAACCCAATGAGAAAGACGAGTTACTATAGGTACTAAAGGAGCATAAAAGAGCCATAGCTTGGAAGATTTCTGACATTAAAGGGATAAGCCCATTGTTTTGCACCCACAAAATTTTAATGGAAGATGAATATAAACCATGTGTGCAACCTCAAAGATGATTAAATCCCAACATGAAGGAAGTTGTTAAAGCTGAGGTAATTAAACTTCTAGATGCTGGAGTTGTTTATCCTATTTCTGACAGTACTTTGGTAAGTCATGTGCAGGTTGTTCCAAAGAAGGGAGGCATGAATGTTGTAGCCAACTAGAAGAATGAATTGATTCCAACAAGAACAGTCACATGTTGGAGAGTTTGCATTGATTATAGGAAGTTGAACGATGCCACGAGAAAAGATCACTTTCCCCTACCCTTCATTGATCAGATGTTAGAAAGATTATCTGGGCATATGTACTATTGCTTCCTAGACGGACTCTCTAGCTACTTCCAAATCCCAATAGCTCCTGAGGATCAAGAAAAGACAACATTTACATGTCCATATGGTACGTTTGCTTATCGTAGAATGCCTTTTGGATTATGTAATGCTCCTGCTACTTTTCAGCGCTGCATGCTAGCCATCTTTGATGAACTTGTGGAAGATATTATGGAGGTATTTATGGACGACTTTTCGGTATTTGGTAATTCTTTCCACCTTTGCCTTAAAAATTTAAAACAAGTTCTAATGAGATGTGAGGAAACGAACCTTGTGCTTAATTGGGAAAAGTGTCACTTTATGGTTCGAGAAGGGATTGTGTTAGGTCACAAAATTTCTAGTAAAAGGATTGAGGTTGATAAAGCAAAAATTGAAACCATAGAAAAATTACCTCCTCCTAGTTCAGTTAAGGTTATTAGAAGCTTTTTAGGACATGCAGGATTTTTAGAAGATTTATTAAGGATTTTTCTAAAATAGCTAAGCCTTTAACAAAATTACTAGAAAAAGATGTGCCTTTCAATTTTGATCAGGAATGTTTAGATGCATTTAATACCCTCAAAAATAAATTAATAAATGCTCCAATTATAATTGCACCCGATTGGAATTTACCCTTTGAACTAATGTGTGATACGAGTGATTTTGCGAAGAGGTGCGATTTTGGGACAAATAAGAGACAAGCATTTTCAAATAGATTTATTACGCTAGCAAGACATTGACGGCCACACAAGAAAATTACACCACCACGAAAAAGAGTTGCTAGTGTGGTTTTGCATTTGATAAATTTAGACGATGATTCGATATTATCTAAAGTTGTCGTTTACAACGACCATTCAAACTCTTCGTTATCTTTTAACTAAATCTGATGCAAAACCTCGACTCATAAGATGGATTTTACTCTTACAGGAATTTGATTTGGAAATTCAAGATAAGAAAGGAGCTGAAAATCTTGCGGCAGACCATCTTTCTAGGCTTGAAAATCCACATATCAAAGAACTCGATGAGAATGAGATAAATGACTCATTTCATGAAGAACAACTCTTGGCTATATCCGACTCTGAGGTACCCTGGTTTGCAGATATTGCGAATTACTTAGCTACTAACATCCTACCAAAAGGGTTAACACATCATCAAAAGAAGCGATTCTTTGCTGATGTGAAAACTATTTTTGGGAGGACCCTTTTCTTTTTCGTGTATGTGCAGATCAAGTAATTCGGAGATGTGTTACAAAGGCAGAAGCAGAAAAAATTCTAGAACATTGCCATTCAGGACCAATAGGAGGACATTGCAGTGGGACTAGGACAGCACATAAAACGCTCGAATCAGGTTTTTATTGGCCCACGATGGAGCTCGAAACTAACTATTATTGTGACAAAGGCAAGCGCACCTATCGAACAGTAGTATAGCTGTGGTGAGTCCGGAATATCGTATCCTCAAGGACCAAGAGCACTAGTATTAACTATCTTTTTATTATCTAGCCTAATAATTAAGGGGATTTATTTTTAATCTAAAATTTACTAACTAATTTAACTAACTATGAATGCGACAGAGAGTAAATTGGGAAAATACTTTAAAACAACTTTTATATGAGATAAGCAATACCTAAGGAAGAATCCACCTAGACTTCACTTATTACTTTTGATTCATGCGATTTATTCACTTGGCTTAATCCGTAGAAATCCCTAAATTATATTAATACCTCTTTCGAGGCTACTAACAACTGACTCTAGGTTGATTAATTGAAATCTCTTTCTAATTAAAACCCCTATTGTCGCATTAACTCGATCTATGGATTCCCTTATTAGGTTTGACCCTAATTCGACAGATTTTCGTTGCCCTATCTCTAGGGTTGCAATCAACTCCGCTTAATTGTGTTGATCTACTCTTAGACAGGGACTTTTTCTCCACTGAATAAGCACATTCGAACTTGAATCAATAACCTGAATTATCAAAACAAGAATAAGAACTCACAATTAAGAATAAGCACAAGTATTTATCTCATAAATCAAATAATAATAAGATCTGTCTTAGGTTTCATCCCCTTAGATATTTAAGGGAATTAGTTCATACTAAAAGAGGGAAACATCATAAAAGAGGAAAAACAACAAAACATAAAAAAACCCAAAAACTCCTAAAGAACTTGATGGGAGATCTTCAGTCTTGATGGAGATCCTTCTTCTAAGCTGTTCCCGACGACTGTCTTGGAGTATTTTCTCCTTCTACTCGACGTATATTCGATGTCCTGCCGAGCTCCCCTTTTAAGTTGCCTCCTAGGGTGTTTATATAGGCTTTGAGATGCCTTACTTGGCCCACAAGTATCCCATTCCGAATAGAATTCATCTTGATTTCGACAGGGACACGCCCGCGTGACATGCTCGTGGTGGACTCCCTTGGCCGTGGTCGATCTTGGTCGCCACACATGGCCGTGTGATCTGTCCATGGTTGATAGTCCAGGCCGTGGTTGATCCTTGCTCGAAACACACAGCCGTGTCCAATGGTCCAGGCCATGTTGATTTCCTAAGTAGGCCCGTTTTGCCCATTTTTGGCCCGTTTCTCGTCCTTTTCGACTTCCTAAGCTCTCCTGAGTATAAAACATGAAATTAAAAGATTAGGAGCATCGAATTCATCAAATTCAATCAAAATTCATCCAAAAGTAAGCTAAGCATAGGGTTAAAATATGTGTAAATTATGATTTATCAAATATCCCCACACTTAAGCCTTTGCTTGTCCTCAAGCAAAATCCTCAACTCACAATTAAAATTAACTCCCTCAATTCATAATCCTCATCAATAACATTTCATCATAATTCATAGATAATTGATACATTCATAATTTAACTAAAAGAGTCCTAGAGATTCAAACAATCTAAGTCATAAATTTTTATAGCATGAAAACATAGGTGTTTCCCCTTACCTAAATAATTACCTCTGATTCAAAACTGACAAGTATTGACATCCTCACTAAAGATTCACTCAAATCACTCAAAGTGTTTAAGGTTCAAATTAAGCACTCAGAAGTCAAACATGAAAAGTTAATCCCATAGGCTTGCATGAAAATCAAATCTCCACCACTATAAAATGAGATGATACACAAATCAAAAGGTCTTTTAAAGGGTTGTAATGGGGCTTGGGTTAAAGGTGTGGATAAAGGCTGAATTAGAGGGTTAGTATCGAGATTGAATTGATAAATTACCTAACTAGAAAAATTAGACTAATACTAATTGTTACATCAATTGAAAACTGATCACTAATAACATGAGCTTCTTCTCAAAATGTGCCATTAACTGCTTAAGCTCAAATAACAAAGAACTAATACTAAATAAATTACCAAATTTCTTTTTTTTTAAGAATAAGAACATACAATAATAAGATAGAATTTAACAACTGAAATAAAGAAAATAGTTAAGCAACTAATCAAATCAAATCTCAATAAAAAGGTAGTTAAGAGAAATGGTGATAACAAATACAAAATGGGTTTTGGTTTAATATTAGTGGTATATCAAGAAATGGTTGATTAGGCTTCAAAGGGGTTCACTAGGGGTTAATTATGAATGTAGGCTTTTAATGGAGTAAGTGGGTTAAAACCTAGGTGCCTTTTTCATCTTAGTATATCAAATCAAAGGTGTGGTCTCGACATGTATGATCGAAGCAAGTTCTAGAATAACAAATCAATGTTGACACACTCATAACCAACAATAAAGTGAGCAAGAAAAATATATGCTCTAAAAGGCTCAAAATCTCACAAAAAATATGGTTTTTGATGTCAACCTTGCAAATTTCAAACTTCAAAGTAATATTTAAATGTAGGAAAACAACCTAGAAATTTTAATTACAGAAAATAGACTTATCATGCTTGATTCTCTAATATCTTAAAGTTTAAATCATCAATGCACAATTAACTATGACTTAATCCAAGACATATCAATGAAAATCATAAATCAAAAGAAATTTTATTCTAACAGTAATATGAGAAAATTACTTAAGACAAGATATCATTTAGGGACAGTATTGTTGACACCTCCCCACACTTAAGACGTATATTGTCTTCAATGTACAAAGATAGATATCTACAATGTATAAAATCATAAGATAGGGAGAGAAGTGAACTTCCTGAATTTTGGATGGAGTCAAGGAGAAGAAACAGTACGTTGGGCATAGATGAAGGTGGAGGTGGATACTAGGGTCGTGGTGTGGTGATTCCCTAACAGCCTTTTGAACCTAAATTAAAAAATCAAAATATAATAATATAAATTAAGCACAAGAAAGATAAAGAGAATGAAAATAAAGGAGAAGAGAAAAGAAAAAGAAAAAATAAATGGACTCAAAGGTCCTTGTCCTGTCGAGTTAATGAAGCGGCCGGCATGAACTTATGTAGATCGGTCTCGCATGGGGAGACTGTGCTAGGGTCCTTTCGCTTCTTCGACATGGAGATTATGGTGAGGATGGTGAAAGAAAAAGAATGAGGGGAAGGGGAAAGGAAAATGAAGGGAGAAGATAGTGAGAAAAGAGAGGGGTGTGGTGGCTGGGGTTTGGGAGAAGAAGAATTTTGGGAGAAAATGAGAAGAATGAGAGGTTTTAAATAGGAATCAGAGATCTGGTTGCTGCCCACGCCCGTGTGCCGTGGGCGTGTTAGGTCACACGGCCATATCGCACGGCCGTGTGGTGGCTCGTTTGTTTCTCCCACGCCTGTGTAGAGGTTTCCACGCACGTGTAGCTTTCTCAGTATCAGCCACGGCCGTATCGCACGGCTGTGGCATTTTATTACCGCCCGTGGTTTGGGGATTTTTTCGTCCTTGGTTCGTACGATCTCTGCCACGTCGGTGTGTTTATTCGTGGTGTCCACACAGCCACAGCCACGCCCGTGTGCATGGCCGTATGGTAGGGAAAACTGTGCTTCATTAATTTGGTTAGTTTTGAGTTAGGTTCTAAAAATTGAAATTATGAAATTAGTGAAGTTAGTGCTCGGGTTGCCTCCCGAGAAGCGATCGTTTAAAGTCTTAAGCTAGACTTACCCCTTTATTCGCATAATCATGGTGGTTTGAGGAGTTAAAACTCCTCTCCCCTGCTATCAGTTCTATGATCACTATATAATTTGAGTCGAGTAGTGTTTACCTTAAGAGTGCCGAACTTAGGATTAGTTACCTCGACTGTTCCGTATGGGAAGACATTGAGTACCATAAAATGGATTTCTTCATTTGTATTAAGGTCTGAAATGGCGATTCGAGGGTCCGTCTTGTCCAACAATACTTGATCCCCGATCTGAAATTGGTATGTCTGATCGGTGTGTCACAGTCTTAAAATTTATAATGAGAATGATCGAGCCTAAAAACTAACTATGACAACGATTGAGGCAAGTGTACCTATCGAACAGTAGTATATCTTAGTGGCAAAACAGGATTGTCGAACCCAAAGGAACCGAAAGTACTAATACTAACCTTCTTTTTATTATTTAGCCTTAAAATTTAAGTGAATCGGATTAATCTAGAAAATTAACTAACTCCTAAGCTAAAGACGATGAGACAAAAAAGAATGAAATTGGGGAAATACTTGTGGGAAAAACCGATTGATTAAAACAATACCCAAGGAAGAATCCACCTAGACTTCACTTGTTATCTAACTCAAACGCATTTACGATTTATTCATTTGACTTGATCCGTGAGATTCCCTAAGTTATATTAATACCTCCGTTGAGGCTACTAACGTCTAATCCTAGGTTTATTAATTGAAATCTCTTTCTAATTAAAACCCCTAAGATTGCATTAACTCGATCTATAGACTCCCATATTAGGTTTCACCCTAATCCGGCAAAATCTCGTCACCCTATGCCTAGGCGTGCGATCAACTCCGCTTAATCATGTGATCGTATGTCTATCAAGTTTTAAAATTTATAAAGAGAATGATCGAACCTGGAAACTAACTCTGACAACGATTGAGGCAAGTGCACCTATCGAACAGTAGTATAGCTTAGGCAAGACCGGATTATCGAACGCAAAGGAACTAAAAGTACTAATACTAACTTTCTTTTTATTATTTAGCCTAAGAATTAAACAAATGGTTGTTTAATCTAAATTAATTAACTACTAGACTAAAGACTCTAAGACAAAGAAGAATGAATTTGGAAGAACACTTTAGGGAAAACCAATTAATTAAGACGATACCCAAGGAAGAATCGACCTAGACTTCACTTGTTATCTAACTCTGAACCAGACATTGTATTCACTTGACTTGATCCGTAGGATTCCCTAATTTATATTAAACCCTCTCTCGAGGCGAATAACGTATAACCCTAGGTTGATTAATTGAAATCTCTTTCTAATTAAAACCCCTAGAATTACATTAACTCGATCTATGGACTCCCATATTAGGTTTCACCCTAATCCAGCAACGCCTCGTCATCCTATCTCTAGGCGCGCGATCAACTCCGCTTAACTATTCTAGATCTACTCTTAAGCAGGGACTTTTGCTCCTCCACCTAAGCACATCAAACTTGAATCGATATCCGCGAAATATCAACACAAGAATTAAGAACACATAATTAAGAACAAATCAAATATTTATCATATAGTTCAGCAAACTATAAAAAGATTCATCTAAGTTTCATCCCCCTCGGGTATCTGAGGGTTTAGTTCATAACAATAAAAGAAAACATCTCAGAAGAAAAGATAAAACAAAACATAAGAAATCCCTAAAACCCCCTGAAGGAATTGAAGGACAGATCCTCCGTCTTGAGTATAATTCTGGCTTCTTGAAATGGATCAACTGGCTACCCCTGAGTGAATCCCCACAAATCTGCCCTCTCTGGCCTAGCAAGACGCCCCTAAACGATAGCTTTGGGCTCCGGCTTCTGCCGAACTCCTCGCTTAAGTTGCCCCCTAGGATGTTTATATAGGCTTGGAGATGCCTTACTTGGCCTCCAAGTATCCTCATCTGATTGAAGTTCCTATTTGGGTGTTTATATAGACTTTGGATTGTGTTTTTTTGCCTCCAAGCACCCTATTCCGATTGAAATTACTCTTTTCCACGGCAGGGACACGGCCATGGCACACGCCCGTGTGAATCGTCTTTAGGTCGTGTTCAGACTTTTAATGAGGTGACACGCCCGTGTATCTCGTGGCTAGACCGTGTTCGAGATTATTAAGGAGGCACGGTCGTGTGGTCTTAGGTCCAGGCCATGCCGATTTCGTGCTTTGGCCCATTTGGCCCATTTTAAGCCTGTTTCTCGTTCTTTTCGTCCTCCGGTGCTTCCGTGAGTATATAACATGAAAAGAAAGGATTAAGAGCACCAAATTACATAATTCAAGGCTTAAATCATCCAAAAGCATGCTAAATGTGGGCCTAAAATATGTTACTTTTACAGTTTATCACATACCCCCACACTTAAGCTTTTGGTTGTCCTCAAGCAAAATTCTCAACTCATAATTAAAACGAACTTTCCATAATTCATAATAGTCATTAATAATGTTTCATCATAATTGAAGGATAATTTATACATGGATAATTCAACTCAAAGAGTCCTAAAGATTCAAACAGTCTAAGTCATACATTTGTAGCACAAAACATAGGTGTTTTCCCTCATCTAAATAATTACCTCTGGTTCAAAATCGACAAGAATTGACATCCTTACTAAAGATTCACTCAAATCACTCAAGGTGTTTAAGGTTCAGAATTAAGCACTCAAATGTCAAACCTGAAAAGTTAATCCCATAGGCTTGCATGAAAGTCAAATCTCCACCACTTATTAAATGAGATGATACACAAATCAAAAGGTCTTTAACAGGGTTGTAATGGGGCTTGGGTTAAAGGTGTGGTTAAAGGCTGAATTAGAGGGTTAGAATCGAGATTGACCTGACAAAATATCTATCCAGAAACAACGAACTAAATAATAGTTATTACATCAATTTGAAAAATACTAATACTACGAGCTTCTTCTTCAATATTTGGAATTCAAACGTATAAGCTCTTTAATCACAAAACTAAAAATGAATAAACTTTTGATTTTTTTTATATCATAAATACATAACAAAGGATAAATTACTGAAATAAAAAAATAGTTAGGCTATTAATCAAATCAAATCTCGATATAAGGGTAGTTAAAAAGGATGGTGATAATAAATACAAAGGGTTTTTGGGTTAGTATTAGTGGGTAAGTCAATAAAAAGGTTGTTAGGATTAAACGGGGTTCACTAGGGGTTAATTATGAAGGTAAGCTTTTTAGTGGAGTAAGTGGGTTAAATCCTAGGTGCCTTTATCATTTCTGTATATCAAATCAAAGATGTGGTCTCAACATGTATAATCGATGCAAGTTCTAGAATAACAAATCAATGTTGACACACTCATAATAAAAAAGTTAGCATGAAAAAGGATATATGCTCTTATAAGGCTCAAAATCTCACAAAAAATTATGGGTATTTTGATATCAACCTAGTAAATTTCAAATTTCAAAGTAATATTCAAATTCAGGTAGACAACCTAGAAATTTTTTTTCTTCTGAAAAATAGACTTATCATGCTTGATTCTCTAGTATTCTTAGAATTCAATTATCAATGACTTAATCTAAAACATATCAATAAAAATCATCAATCATGGAAATTTCATTCTAATGGTAATATGAGAAATTTACTTTAAGACAAGGTATAATTCAGGGATTTGAGAACAATGCAAAAAGTTTGGCACCTAATTTCAGGAATTTGAGAATAATGAAAAAAAAGTTAGGCACCTTTTTAGGTTGTTCACCCCCCCACACTTAAGATGTACATTGCACTCAATGTACAAAGATAGATAATAGCAAAATAAAATCATACGATAGGGAGAGAGGTGAAACTTCCTGAATTTTGGATGAAGTCAATGAAAAGAAACCGGATAGGATTGGAGGTGAAAGTGGGGAAGCACCTCGAACCGTTTGAACTTGAATCCTCAAAGTAGCCGGCCTGATTTTATTGTATCCTAAGCTAAATCTAAATGCCATTGAGAAAAATAAAAATAATAAAGGAAGTAAAAATAAAAATAAAAATAAAAATAGGAATAAAATTAAATAGAGATACGGTCCACGTCCATGTGCCTACCCGTGGTGTCCACACGGCCACGGCCACGGCCGTGTGCAAGGCCGTGTGGGTGTGGAAACCTACGCCTAAATATGAAAAGAAATAAAACAAAACTAATTAGTAGAGTTAGTGCTCGGGTTGCCTCCCGAGAAGCGCTCGTTTAAAGTCTTGAGCTAGACTTACCTCTTATTCGCATTATCAGGGTGGTTTGAGGAGGTGAAAATCCTTTCTCATACGTTCGATTCGGTTTTTGATATATAGTTTAAGTCGAGTAGTGTTTACCTTAAAAGTGCTGAATTTAGGATTAGTTACCTTGACTGTTCCATCTGGGAAGATTTTGAGTACCTGATCTCCTATCTTAAGCTGGGTTGTCCCATCGTTAAGTTTCTCGTGGAGTTGCCTCGTTTTTGCTTCGTGTATTTCTTTGAAGTGTATCTTCCACTCATCTAGTTCATTGATCCGAAGCTTTCCTTCCCAATGAATTTCTTTTTTATTGACACGAGGTCTAGGATCTGGCATCTGCGAAAGAGCTTCTAGAAACGACAAGTTAATATGAAATTTCTTTGAAAGTTTAAGAGGCTTACCGAGTTGTTCCTCTGTGTGGTCTTTCTTTGTCGCATCGGGGTATGGCACACGGGGTTGGTACTCTGTAATCACCGGGTTTGGTAAATCATGGCTTACCTCAACATTACCTTCATCGACCACGGGCTCTTGCCTTGGGTCGATTCCACTAACCTTTCACCGCCATGAGTCGTTTACGGTTTGAATTTGCTCTTTTAGGTTAGTTTCGTGTTGCTTGGCAAGCTTTCTTGTAGTTGTTCCGAGATTATCTTTGCAAGTTGTCCAACCGTGTTAGTAAGTTGTCCAACTGTCTTAGTAAGTTCCCCAACTTGGCTCTCGATCCCTTTGATTGATGCCTGTTGATTCTTAAGGGTGGTCTTAGTGTCTTGGAAACGGTTATCTGTAGCTGCCATGAATTTTGTCAACATCTCCTCAAGGTTCGACTCCTCTTCCTGTTGGTGAGATGGTTGTTGAAAATTTAGAGGAAGTTCCGGTCTTTGGCTACTTTGATCATCCCACGAGAAATTGGGATGGTACCTCCAACCTGCATTATAAGTGTTATCATAAAAATTATTTTGAGGTCTAGCATAGTTACCCATATAGTTGACTTGCTCGCTTTCCATGCCATGTCCGTAGGGTGGGTACTCAGGATTCGCCACGCCTCCGCTTGTTTCACACATCGCATTCGGATGTGCTGCGCGAGGAACCGTATAAACCATCAAAATTTTTATGTAACATCTCTAACTGGGTTGATAGCTTGGTTACTGGGTCGAGGTTGTAGTTATCGGCTGCTTTTGTTGGCTTTGTCCTCATAACTTGCCACTGGTAGTTATTCAGTGCCATCTCCTCTATAAACTAAAATTTTCCTGAAAAAAGCAAATAAAAGAAAAATTAGCAAAATAAAAATAAAATTTAATTAAAAAAATAAAATATGGCTAGAGTAATAAAAATTGAGTGTTCTAAATATTTTAGTTCCCCGGCAACGGTGCCAAAAACTTGATCATATGTCTGTCGAGTTTTAAAATTTATAAAAAGAATGATCGAACCTGGAAACTAACTCTGACAACGATTTAAGGCAAGTGCACCTATCGAACAGTAGTATAGCTTAGGCAAGACTGGATTATCGAACCCAAAGGAACTAAAAGTACTAATACTAACTTTCTCTTTATTATTTAGCCTAAGAATTAAGCGAATGGTTGTTTAATCTAAATTAATTAACTACTAGACTAAAGACTCTAAGACAAAGAAGAATGAATTTGGGAGAATACTTGAGGAAAAACCAATTAATTAAGACGACACCCAAGGAAGAATCCACCTAGACTTCACTTGTTATCTAACTCTGAACCAGACAATGTATTCACTTGACTTGGTCCGTAGGATTCCTTAATTTATATCAAACCCTCTCTCGAGGCGAATAACGTCTAACCCTAGGTTGATTAATTGAAATCTCTTTCTAATTAAAACCCCTAGAATTGCATTAATTCGATCTATGGACTCCCATATTAGGTTTCACCCTAATCTGACAACGCCTCGTCACCCTATCTCTAGGCGCGCGATCAACTCAAGCGCTTTAACTATGCTAGATCTACTCTTAGGCAGGGACTTTTGCTCCTCCACCTAAGCACATCAAACTTGAGTCGATATCCGCGAAAGATCAACACAAGAATTAAGAGCACATAATTAAGAACAAATCAAATATTTATCATATAGTTCAGCAAACGATAACAAGATTTATCTAAGTTTCATCCCCCTCAGGTATCTGAGGGTTTAGTTCATAACAATAAAAGAAAACATCTCAGAAGAAAAGATAAAAAAAAACATAAGAAATCCTTAAAACCCCCTGAAGGAATTGAAGAGGAGATCCTCCGTCTTGAGTATAATTCCGGCTTCTTGAGATGAATCAACTGGCTATCCCTGAGCGAATCCCCACAAATCTGTCCTCTCTGGCCTAGCAAGACGCCCCTAAACGATAGCTTTGGGCTCCGGCTTCTGCCGAACTCCCCGCTTAAGTTGCCCCCTAGGATGTTTATATAGGCTTGGAGATGCCTTACTTGGCCTCCAAGTACCCTCATCTGAGTGAAGTTCCTATTTGAGTGTTTATATAGACTTTGGATAGTGTTTTTTTGCCTCCAAGCACCCTATTCCGATTGAAATTGCTCTTTTCCGCGGCAGGGACACGGCCATGGCACACGCCCGTGTGAATCGTCTTTAGGCCGTGTTCGGAGTTTTAATATGGTGACACGCCCGTGTATCTCGTGGCTAGACCGTGTTCGAGATTATTAAGGAGGCACGGCCGTGTGGTCTTAGGTCCAGGCCGTTCCGATTTCGTGCTTTGGCCCATTTGGCCCGTTTTAAGCCTGTTTCTCGTTCTTTTCATCCTCCGGTGCTTCGATGAGTATATAACATGAAAAGAAAGGATTAAGAGCACCAAATTACATAATTCAAGGCTTAAATCATCCAAAAGCATGCTAAATGTGGGCCTAAAATATGTTACTTTTACGGTTTATCACAAACATAGTCTAACTCCATTTAAACATATTTTAAGCCCACATTTAGCATGCTTTTGTATGAATTATCCCTTATTTTGTGTAAAAAGGTGCTCTTAATCCTTTCTTTTCAAGTTATATACTCAGGGAAGCACAGGAGGATGAAAAGAATGAGAAACGGGCTTAAAACGGGCCAAAGCACGAAATCGGCACGGCCTGGACCTAAGACCACATGGCCGTGCCTCCTTAATAATCTCGAACACGATTTAGCCACGATTTACACTGCCGTGCCTCATCAACAAAGTCCACACGGCCTGGCCACGATTCACACGGGCGTGTGCCATGGCCGTGTCCTTGCCACAACCAAGAGAAGTTTTACTCGGAATAGGGTGCTTGGAGGCAAAGAAACACAATCCAAAGTCTATATAAACACCCAAATAGGAACTTCACTCAGATGAGGATACTTGGAGGCCAAGTAAGGCATCTCCAAGCCTATATAAACATCCTAGGGGGCAACTTAAGGGGGGAGTTCGACGGGAGCCCAAAGCTATCGTTTAGGGGCGTCTTGCTAGATCAGAGAGGGCAGATTTGTGGGGATTCGCTCAGGGATAGCCAGTTGATCCATCTCAAGAAGCCGGAATTATACTCAAGACAGAGGATCTCCTTTTCAATTCCTTCAGGGGGTTTTAGGGATTTCTTATGTTTTGTTTTATCTTTTCTTCTGAGATGTTTTCTTTTATTGTTATGAACTAAACCCTCAGATACCTGAGGGGGATGAAACTTAGATGAATCTTGTTATCGTTTGTTGAACTATATGATAAATATTTGATTTATTCTTAATTATGTGATCTTAATTCTTGTGTTGATATTTCGCGGATATTAATTCAAGTTTGATGTGCTTAGGTGGAGGAGCAAAGTCCTCGCCAAGAGTAGATCTAGCATAGTTAAGCGGAGTTGATCGCGCCTAGAGATAGGGTGACGAGCGCTGCCGCATTAGGGTGAAACCTAATATGGGAGTCCATAGATCGAGTTAATGCAATTCTAGGGGTTTAATTAGAAAGAGATTTCAATTAATCAACCTAGGGTTAGACGTTATTAGCCTCGAGAGAGGGTTTAATATAAATTAGGGAATCCTACGGATCAAGTCAAGTGAATACATCGTCTGCGTTCGTAGTTAGATAACAAGTGAAGTCTAGGTGGATTCTTCCTGGGTGTCGTCTTAATTAATTGGTTTTCCTCAAGTATTCTCCCAAATTCATTCTTCTTTGTCTTAGAGTCTTTAGTCTAGTAGTTAATTAATTTAGATTAAACAACCATTTGCTTAATTCTTAGGCTAAATAATAAAAGAAAGTTAGCATTAGTACTTTTAGTTCCTTTGGGTTCGATAATCTCGTCTTGCCTAAGCTATACTAACATCGTTACGATACGTGCACTTGCCTCAATCATTGTCGAGTTAGTTTCGTGTTCGATCATTCTCTTTATAAATTTTAAAACTCGACGCACATACGATCAAGTTTTTGCTGCCGCTGTTGAAACTAAAATATTAAGAACGATCAATTTTTATTACTCTAGCCATATTTTATTTTTTCAATTAAATTTTATTTTTATTTTGCTAATTTTTCTTTTATTTGCTTTTGTCAGGAAAATTTTAGTTTATAGAGGAGATGGCACTGAATAACTATGATCGCTGTGAAGTCAGAGTTTTAAATTTATAAAGATAATGATCGAACCTGGAAACTAACTATGAAAACGATTGAGGCAAGTGCACCTATCGAACAGTAGTATAGCTTAGGCAAGACCGGATTGTCGAACCCAAAGGAACTAAAAGTACTAATACTAACTTTCTTTCTATTATTTAGCCTAAGAATTAAGCGAATGGTTGTTTAATCTAAATTAATTAACTACTAAACTTAAAGACTATAAGACAAAGAAGAATGAAATTGGGAAAATAACTTGAGGAAAAACCAATTAATTAAAACGATACCCGAGGAAGAATCCACCTAGACTTCACTTGTTATCTAACTCTGAACTGCATTTATTTATTCATTTGACTTGATCCGTAGGATTCCCTAATTTATATTAAACCCTCTCTCGAGGCGAATAATGTCTAACCCTAGGTTGATTAATTGAAATCCCTTTCTAATTAAAACCCCTAGAATTGCATTAACTCGATCTATGGACTCCCATATTAGGTTTCACCCCTAATCCGCAACGCTGTCACCCCTATCTCTAGGCGCGCGATCAACTCCGCTTAACTATGCTAGATCTACTCCTAGGCAGGGACTTTTGCTCCTCCACCTAAGCACATCCAACTTGAATTAATATCCGCGAAATATCAACACAAGAATTAAGCACACATAATTAAGAACAAATCAAATATTTATCATATAGTTCAGCAAACGATAACAAGATTCATCTAAGTTTCATCCCCCTCAGGTATCTGAGGGTTTAGTTCATAACAATAAAAGAAAACATCTCAGAAGAAAAGATAAAACAAAACATAAGAAATCCCTAAAACCCTATGAAGGAATTGAAGATGAGATCCTCCGTCTTGAGTAGAATTCTGGCTTCTTGAGATGGATCAACTGGCTATCCCCGAGTGAATTCCCACAAATCTGACCTTTTCGGCTTAGCTCATTGGCCTAGCTCACCGCCCCCTTCTAGGTTATACATAGGGTGTATTTATAGGCTTTTGGAATGTGTTTCTTTGCCCCTAAGTATCCAAATCAGATTGAAATTGCTCTTTTCTGCGGCAGGGACACGGCCATGGCACACGCCCGTGTGAATCATCTTTAGGCCATGTCCGGACTTCATTCATGAGGCATGGCTGTGTATTTCGTGGCTTAGACCGTGTTCGAGATTATTGAGGAGGCACGGCCGTGTGGTTTTGGGCCCAGGCCGTGTGAATTTCATGATATGGCCTATTTGGCTCGTTTTAAGCCCGTTCCTTATTCTTTTCATCCTCCGGTGCTTTCCTGAGTATAAAACATGAAAAGAAAGGATTAAGAGCACCTTTTTACATAAAATAAGGGATAATTCATCCAAAAGTATTCTAAATGTGAGCCTAAAATATGTTACTTTTACGGTTTATCAAATACCCCCACACTTAAGCTTTTGCTTGTCCTCAAGCAAAATTCTCAACTTACAATTAAAACGAACTTTCCATGTTTCAATATTCCTATCAACAATGTCTCATCATAATTCATAGATAATTTATACATGGATAATTTAACTCAAAGAGCCCTAAAGATTCAAACAATCTAAGTCATACATTTTTAGCACAAAACATAGGTGTTTTCCCCTCATCTAAATAATTACCTCTGATCCAAAACCTACAAGGATTGACATCCTCACAAAAGATTCACTCAAATCACTCGAAGTGTTTAAGGTTCAGAATTAAGCACTCAAATGTCAAACCTGAATAGTTAATCCCATAGGCTTGCATGAAAATCAAATCTCCACCACTGTAATATGAGATGATGCACAAATCAAAAGGTCTTTAACAGGGTTGTAACGGGGCTTGGGTTAAAGGTGTGGATAAAGGCTGAATTAGAGGGTTAGAATCGAGATCAAATTTGAAAAATTACCTAACCAAAAATAATGAATAAAAGAAATTACGTCAACTGAAAGCTAATAATACTAATAATATGGGCTTCTTCTTCAATATTTGGAATTCAAACTTATAAGCTCATTTAATCACAAAAATAATAAATAATGAATATACTTTTTTTAAGAACAAATCATAAATACATAACAAAGGATAAATTACTAAATTAAGAAACATAGTTAGGCTATTAATCAAATCAAATCTTGATATAAGGGTAGTCAAAAGGAATGGTGATAACAAAAATAAAGGGTTTCTAGGTTAAAATTAGCGGGTGAGTCAATAAAAAGGGTTGTTAGGATCAAAGGGGTTCACTAGGGGTTAATTATGAGGGTAGGCTTTTAGTGGAGTAAGTGGGTTAAATCCTAGGTGCCTTTATCATTTCTGTATATCAAATCAAAGGTGTGGTCTCGACATGTATAATCGATGCAAGTTCTAGAATAACAAATCAATGTTGACACACTCATAATCAATAAAGTGAGCAAGAAAAAGAATTTATGCTCTATAAGGCTCAAAATCTCACAAAAATTACGGGTATTTTGATATCAACCTTGTAAATTTCAAACTTCAAAGTAATATTCAAATTCAGGTAGACAACCTAGAAAATTTTCAATTTTTGAAAAATAGACTTATCATGCTTGATTCTCTAGTATCTTAGAATTCAATCACCAATGCACAATTAACTTATGACTTAATCTAAAACATATCAATAAAGATCATAAATCATGGAAATTTCATTCTAATGATAATATGAGAAATTTACTTTAGGACAAGGCATAATTAAGGGATTTGATAATAATGAAAAAAATTAGGCACCTTTTTAGGTTGTTCACCCCCCACACTTAAGATGTACATTGCCCTCAATGTACAAAGATAGATAATAGAAAAATAAAATCATACGATAGGGAGAGAGGTGAAACTTCCTGAATTTTGGATGAAGTCAATGAAAAGAAACCGGATAGGATTGGTGGTGAACATGGGGAAGCGCCTCGAACCGTTTGAACTTGAATCCTCAAAGTAGCCAGTCTGATTTTATTGTATACTAAGCTAAATCTAAATGCCATTGAGAAAAAGAAAAATAATAAAGGAAGTAAAAATAAAAATAAAAATAAAAATAAAAATAAAAATAGGAATAAAATTAAATAGAGATACGGTCCACGCCCATGTGCCTACTGTGGTGTCCACACGGCCACGGCCACGGCCGTGTGCAAGGCCGTGTGGGTGTGGAAACCTACGCCTAAATACGAAAATAAATAAAACGAAACTAATTAGTAGAGTTAGTGCTCGGGTTGCCTCCCGAGAAGCGCTCGTTTAAAGTCTTGAGCTAGACTTACCTCTTATTCGCATTATCAGGGTGGTTTGAGGAGGTGAAAATCCTTTCTCATGCGTTCAATTCAATTTTTGATATATAGTTTAAGTCGAGTAGTGTTTACCTTAAAAGTGCTGAATTTAGGATTAGTTACCTCGACTGTTCCATCTAGGAAGATTTTGAGTACCTGATCTCCTATCTTAAGCTGGGTTGTCCCATCGTCAAGTTTCTCGTGGAGTTGCCTCATTTTTGTTTCGTGTATTTCTTGGAAGTGTATCTTCCACTCGTCTAGTTCATTGATCCGAAGCTTTCATTCCCCATGGATTTCTTCTTTATTGACACGAGGTCTAGGATCTGGCATCTGCGAAAGAGCTTCTAGAAACGACAAGTTAATATGAAATTTCTTCGAAAGTTTAAAAGGCTTACCGAGTTGTTCCTCTGTGTGGTCTTTCTTTGTCGCATCGGGGTGTGGCACACGGGGTTGGTACTCTGTAATCACCGGGTTTGGTAAATCATGGCTTACCTCAACCTTACCTTCACTTACTACAGGCTCTTGCCTTGGGTCAGATTCCACTAACCTTTCACTGTCATGAGCTGTTACGGCTTGAATTTGCTCTTTTGGGTTAGTTTCAATGTTGCTTGGCAAGCTTTCTTGTAGTTGTTCTGAGATTATCTTTGCAAGTTGTCCAACTGTGTTAGTAAGTTGTCCAACTATCTTAGTAAGTTCCCCAACTTGGCTCTCGATCCCTTTGATTGATGCCTGTTGATTCTTAAGGGTGGTCTCAAAGTGTCTTGGAGATGGTTATCTGTGAGTCGCCATGAATTTTGTCAACATCTCCTCAAGGTTCGACTCCTCTTCCTGTTGGTGAGGTGGTTGTTGAAAATTTGGAGGAAGTTTCGGTCTTTGGCTACTTTGATCATCCCACGAGAAATTGGGATGGTACCTCCAACCTTCATTATAAGTGTTAACATAAAAATTATTTTGAGGTCTAGCATAGTTACCCATATAGTTGACTTGTTCGCTTTCCATGCCATGTCCGTAGGGTGGGTGCTCAGGATTCGCCACGCCTCCGCTTTTTTCACACTGCATAACTGGATGTGCCTGCGAGGAACCGTATAAATCATCAAATTTTTTATGTAACATCTCTAACTGGATTAATAGCCTGGTTACTGGGTCGAGGTTGTAGATATCGGCTACTTTTGGTGGCTTTGTCCTCGTAACTTGCCATTAGTAGTTATTCAGTGCCATCTCCTCTATAAACTAAAATTTTCCTGACAAAAGCAAATAAAAGAAAAATTAGCAAAATAAAAATAAAATTTAATTGAAAAAATAAAATATGGCTAGAGTAATAAAAATTGAGCGTTCTTAATATTTTAGTTCCCCGGCAACGGCGCCAAAAACTTGATCGCTGTGAAGTCAGAGTTTTAAATTTATAAAGATAATGACCGAACCTAGAAACTAACTATGACAACGATTGAGGCAAGTGCACCTATCGAACAGTAGTATAGCTTAGGCAAGACCGGATTGTCGAACCCAAAGGAACTAAAAGTACTAATACTAACTTTCTTTCTATTATTTAGCCTAAGAATTAAGCGAATGGTTGTTTAATCTAAATTAATTAACTACTAAAATTAAAGACTCTATTAACTACTATAATTAAAGACTCTAAGACAAAGAAGAATGAAATTGGGAAAATAACTTGAGGAAAAACCAATTAATTAAGACGATACCCGAGGAAGAATCCACCTAGACTTCACTTGTTATCTAACTCTGAACTAGACGATTTATTCATTTGACTTGATCCGTAGGATTCCATAATTTATATTAAACCCTCTCTCGAGGCGAATAACATCTAACCCTAGGTTGATTAATTGAAATCTCTTTCTAATTAAAACCCCTAGAATTGCATTAACTCGATCTATGGACTCCCATGTTAGGTTTCACCCTAATCCAGCAACGCTTCGTCACCCTATCTCTAGGCGCGCGATCAACTCCGCTTAACTATGCTAGATCTACTCCTAGGCAAGGGATTTTGCTCCTCCACCTAAGCACATCCAACTTGAATTAATATCCGCGAAATATCAACACAAGAATTAAGCACACATAATTAAGAACAAATCAAATATTTATCATATAGTTCAGCCTACGATAACAAGATTCATCTAAGTTTCATCCCCCTCTGGTATCTAAGGGTTTAGTTCATAACAATAAAAGAAAACATCTCAGAAGAAAAGATAAAACAAAACATAAGAAATCCCTAAAACCCCCTGAAGGAATTGAAGAGGAGATCCTCCGTCTTGAGTAGAATTCCGACTTCTTGAGATGGATCAACTGGCTATCCCCGAGTGAATTCCCACAAATCTGACCTTTTTGGCTTGGCTCCTTGGCCTAGCTCACCGCCCCCTTCTAGGTTATACTTAGGGTGTATTTATAGGCTTTTGGATTGTGTTTCTTTTCCCCTAAGTATCCAAATCCAATTGAAATTGCTCTTTTCTGCGGCAGGGACACGGCCATGGCACACGCCCGTGAGAATCGTCTTTAGGCTGTGTTCGGAATTCATTCATGAGGCATGGCCGTGTATTTCGTGGCTTAGACCGTGTTCGAGATTATTGAGGAGGCATGGCCGTGTGGTCTTGGGCCCAGGCCGTGTGGATTTCGTGATATGGCCCATTCGGCTCGTTTTAAGCCCGTTTCTTGTTCTTTTCATCCTCCGATGCTTTCCTGAGTATAAAACATGAAAAGAAAGGATTAAGAGCACCTTTTTACATAAAATAAGGGATAATTCATCCAAAAGTATGCTAAATGTGGGCCTAAAATATGTTACTTTTACGGTTTATCAAACTACCAGTGGAAAGTTATAAGGACAAAGCCAACAAAAGCAGCCGATATCTACAACCTCGACCTAGTAACCAGGCTATCAACCCAGTTAGAGATGTTACATAAAAAATTTGATGGTTTATACGGTTCCTTGCAGGCACATCAAGTTATGCAGTGTGAAACAAGCGGAGGCGTGGCGAATCCTGAGTACCCACCCTACGGACATGGCCTGGAAAGCGAACAAGTCAACTATATGGGTAACTATGCTAGACCTCAAAATAATTTTTATGATAACACTTATAATGTAGGTTAGAGGTACCATCCCAATTTCTTGTGGGATGATCAAAGTAGCCAAAGACCGGAACTTCCTCCAAATTTTCAACAACCACCTCACCAACAGGAAGAGGAGTCGAACCTTGAGGAGATGATGACAAAATTCATGGCAGCTACAGATAACCGTGTCCAAGACACTGAGACCACCCTTAAGAATCAACAGGCATCAATCAAAGGGATAGAGAGCCAAGTTGGGGAACTTACTAAGATAGTTGGACAACTTACTAACACAGTTGGACCACTTGCAAAGATAATCTCAGAACAACTACAAGAAAGCTTGCCAAGCAACACTGAAACTAACCCAAAAGAGAAAATTCAAGTCGTAATGACTCATGACAAATGAAAGGTTAGTGGAATCTGACTCAAGGCAAGAGCCTGTGGTAAGTGAAGGTAAGGTTGAGGTAAACCATGATATACCGAACCAGGTGATTACATAGTACCAACCCCGTGTGCCATACCCCGATGCGACAAAGAAAGACCACACAGAGGAACAACTCGGTAAGCCTCTTAAACTTTCAAAGAAATTTCATATTAACTTGCGTTTCTAGAAGCTCTTTCGCAGATTCCAGATCCTAGACCTCGTGTCGATAAAGAAGAAATTCATGAGGAACGAAGGCTTTGGATCGATGAACTAGATGAATGGAAGACACACTTCTAGGAGAGACTAAAAACACACGAAGCAAAAAGGAGGCAACTCCACGACGAACTTAAAAATGGGACCCAGCTTAAGATAGGAGATCAGGTACTCAAAATCTTCCCAGATGGAACGGTCGAGGTAACACATTATACTTTCGGCACTTTTGAGGAAAACATTACTCGACTTAAATTATTTATCAAAAACCGAATTGATCGCATGAGAAAAGATTTTCACCTCCTCAAACCACCCTGATAATGCGAATGAGAGGTAAGTCTAGCTCAAGACTTTAAATGAGCGCTTCTCGGGAGGCAACCCGAGCACTAACCCTACTAATTAGTTTAGTTTGATTTCTTTTCATATTTAGGCGTAGGTTTTCATACCCACACGGCCTTGCACACGGCCGTGGCCGTGGCCGTGTGGGGACCATAGGTAGGTAAAAGGGCGTGGCCGTAGACGTGTGGCAACAAGACAAAATTTTTCCCAAAACACGAGCTGCATCTCTATTTAAACCCCCATTCTTCCTTTTTCTTTTCCAATTGTCGTTCTTCTTTCACCTTCCATTATTTACTTTTATTTCTATTTTTATTTTTATTTTTATTATTTTTATTTTTCTTTTATTTTCTTTATTATTTTCTTCTTATTCTTCATGCCATTTAGATTTAGCTTAGGATACAATAAAATTGGGCCGGCTACTTCGAGGATTAAAATTCAAACGGTTCAAGGCGCTCTCCCACGTTCACCTTTGCCAATTCCTATCCGGTTTCTTTTCATTAACTCCATTCAAAATTCAGGAAGTTTCACCTCTCTCCCTATCTTATGATTTTATTATTATTTTTCTATTATCTATCTTTGTACATTGAGGGCAATGTACATCTTAAGTGTGGGGGGGTTAACTATAGTATCATTTGAAAATCCTTGAATTATGTATTGTCTTAAAGTAAGTTTCTCATATTATGATTAGAATGAAATTCCCATGATTGATGATTTTTATTGATATGTTTTAGATTAAGTAATTGATAATTTTGCATTGATAATTAAATTCTAAGATACTAGAGAATCAAGCATGATAAGTCTATTTTTCGGTATTAAATTTTTTTTCTAGGTTGTTAACCTGAATTTGAATATTACTTTGAAATTTGAAATTTATGAGGTTGATATCAAAATACCCATAATATTTTTTGAGATTTTGAGCCTTATAAGAGCATATATCCTTTTTCATGCTCACTTTTTGATTATGGGTGTGTCAACATTGATTTGTTATTCTAGAACTTGCATCGATTATACATGTTGAGACCACATCTTTGATTTGATATACAGAAATGATAAAGGCACCTAGGATTTAACCCACTTACTCCATAAAAAGCCTACCTTCATAATTAACCCCTAGTGAACCCCTTTGATCCTAACAACCCTTTTTATTGACTCACCCACTAATATTAACCCAAAACCCTTTGTTTTTGTTATCAACATTCTTCTTGACTGCCCTTTTTGTCGATATTTGATTTTGAGCAATTACCTAACTATGTTCTATATTTCAGTTGTTAAAGTTCTTTATTATTATTTGTGATTTGTTCTTAAAAAAAATTGAAGTGTATTCATTATTAGTTTTGTGATTAAGTGAGCTTACACGTTTAAATTCCAATTACTGAAGAAGAAGCTCGTATTAGAGTATTATTAGTACAAGTTTTCAATTGATGTAATTATTTATCACTTCATTTTTTCTAGTGAGGTAATTTGTCAATTCAATTTCGATTCTAATCCTCTAATTCAGCCTTTATCCACACCTTAAACCCAAGCCCAAGCACAACCTCAAGTAAAGACCTTTTGATTTGTGTATCATCTCATATTATAGTGGTGGAGATTTGATTTTCATGCAAGCCTATGGGATTAACTTTTCATGTTTGGCTTTTGAGTGCTTAATTCTGAACCTTAAACACTTGAAGTGATTTGAGTGAATCTTTAGTGAGGATGTCAAATCTTGTCGGTTTTGAATCAGAGGTAATTATTTAGATGAGGGGAAACACCTATGTTTTGTGCCACAAATGTATGACTTTGATTATTTGAATCTTTAGGACTCTTTGAGTTGAATTATCCATGTGTGAATTATCTTTGAATTATGATGAAACATTATTGATAAATATTATGAATCGACGAAGTTTGTTTTAATTGTGAGTTGAGAATTTTTCTTGAGGACAAGCAAAAGCTTAAGTGTGGGGGTATTTGATAAACCGTAAAAGTAACATATTTTAAGCCCACATTTAGCATGCTTTTGGATGAATTATCCCTTATTTTATTAAAAAGGTGCTCTTAATCCTTTCTTTTCATGTTATATACTCAGGGAAGCACCGGAGGATGAAATGAACGAGAAACGGGCTTAAAACGGGCCAAATGGGCCAAAGCATGAAATCGGCACGGCCTGGACCTAAGACCACACGGTCGTGCCTCCTTAATAATCTCAAACATGGTCCAGCCACAATTTACACGACCGTGCCTCATCAACGAAGTCCACACGGCCTGGCCATTTTTCACACGGACGTGTGCCATGGCCGTGTCTCTGCCACGGCCAAGAGAAGTTTTACTCGGAATAGGGTGCTTGGAGGCAAAGAAACACAATCCAATGTCTATATAAACACCCAAATAGGAACTTCACTCAGATGAGGATACTTGGAGGCCAAGTAAGGCATCTCTAAGCCTATATAAACATCCTAGGGGGCAACTTAAGGGGGGAGTTCTACGGGAGCCCAAAGCTATCATTTAGGGGCGTCTTGCTAGACCAGACAGGGCAGATTTGTGGGGATTCGCTCCTCAAGGATAGCCAGTTGATCCATCTCAAGAAGCCAGAATTATACTCAAGACGGAGGATCTCCTCTTCAATTCCTTCAGGGGGTTTTAGGGATTTCTTATGTTTTGTTTTATCTTTTCTTCTAAGATGTTTTCTTTTATTGTTATGAACTAAACCCTCAGATACCTGAGGGGGATGAAACTTAGGTAAATCTTGTTATCGTTTGCTGAACTATATGATAAATATTTGATTTATTCTTAATTATGTGTTCTTAATTCTTGTGTTGATATTTCGCGGATATTAATTCAAGTTTGATGTGATTAGGTGGAGGAGCAAAAGTCCCTGCCTAAGAGTAGATCTAGCATAGTTAAGCGGAGTTGATCGCGCGCCTAGAGATAGGGTGACGAGGTGTTGCCAGATTAGGGTGAAACCTAATATGGGAGTCCATAGATCGAGTTAATGCAATTCTAGGGGTTTTAATTAGAAAGAGATTTCAATTAACCAACCTAGGGTTAGTCGTTATTCGCCTCGAGAGAGGGTTTAATATAAATTAGGGAATCCTACGGATCAAGTCAAGTGAATACATCGTGCAGTTTGAGTTAGATAACAAGTGAAGTCTAGGTGGATTCTTCCTTGGGTGTCGTCTTAATTAATTGGTTTTTCCTCAAGTATTCTCCCAAATTCATTCTTCTTTGTCTTAGAGTCTTTAGTCTAGTAGTTAATTAATTTAGATTAAACAACCATTCGCTTAATTCTTAGGCTAAATAATAAAAAGAAAGTTAGTATTAGTACTTTTAGTTCCTTTGGGTTCGATAATTCGGTCTTGCCTAAGCTATACTCTTTGTTCGATAGGTGCACTTGCCTCAATCGTTGTCGAGTTAGTTTCGAGTGTTCGATCATTCTCTTTATAAATTTTAAAACTACGCGGACATACGATCAAGTTTTTGAAAACATATCACTAAAAATCATAAATCATGGAAATTTCATACTAATTAGTAATATGAGAAAATTACTTAAAAAACAAGACTAAATTCAGGGATTTGAGAATATTGCAAAAAGTTAGGCATCCTTAAGATTTACCCCCCACACTTAAGATGTACATTGCCCTCAATGTACAAATATAGATAATATCATTATAAAATCATAAGATATGGGAAGAAGTGAAACTTCCTGAATTTTCGGATGGCATCCTTTGCTTGAAGGTGAAAGATAGGTCGGAGGGGTCGGTCTGGATGACTTATGTAGCAGTGAATTACTCCTATTGATTTGTTCGTTTATACGGAGTGTGCAATTGAATCTGCGAAGTCATCAGTTAGATGTCTCGGGGGCGTAAAAAATGTTAGGCATGCTCGAAGGTTAGATAACCAATGGTAAAAACAGTTTGAAATATAAAAAGTGAAAAAGTTTAACTTAAAAATTAAAATGAAAAACTTAATATAAAGAAAAGAAAACTAAAAATAAGAAAAATAAGAGGACTCAGAGGTCCTCATCATCTGCCGGATCCAGCGGTGGTGTCGGTGAAGAAATATGGAAGTGATGGCATATTTGCTGGAGGGTGGCCTCGATCCCGTCAAAATGTTAAGCGGTGTCGATGAATCGCTTAGTACAAGATCTTTGCTCGAATCGGGAAAAGCGTGCGAGAGATATCCGTCGATGAAGCCGCTGCATGATGAGAGGACCGCTGCTCGGGATTGGTGCCTCTGTGGGACATCGTCGATGTGTCCTCGGGCTCCTCCTCGTCGGGAGAGATGGCTAATCGATCTCGAGGAGGGTCGGTCCCACGACGATATTTAATCATCCTCATGTGTAACATCGTTTGGATGCCCTGAGGTACCATCTGGCCGATCAGTGTTAGGGAGGAGATCTGAGTCTCGGTGTTGAGGAGGCCAAAGTGTCGAGCCAGCCGGGTGATGTATGGCCTCATCGATAGAATCCCCTTTCTGTGCAGCTCCGTTTGGTGCTGAATCGCACGAGTTATGAAGTAGGCGAGGTCAAAAACATGCCTGTTTGACATGCACGATAAGTAGTAGATGTCGTGTGTATTCACCACGCCGGTGCTCTCACGTCGACCCGTAATGGTGTGAGCTAAAATGGTGTGGATGTACCGCAGGGATGGGGCAAGGGCTGTCGCCTTGGAGCGACTGGGTCGTAGATGCCCGTGTTGGGGGCTAAGCTGCGCCAACAGCCGATGGGAGTGCAGTGGAACTGGCGGTTTAGCTCGGAGAGTGGATTTTCTGCTACAAACTCATTTGTATAGAGTCTGAGTGCCGTCCCGAATTGTGGTAAGTTCAGTCGTCGTACCGTGCCCCCTAACCGGAATTGAATTGTGCCTGGGTCATCGTATTGCCCCATCACTGTTTGTAGGGTAAAAGTGGCGCAAAACTCTAGGGTGAGTTCCAAAAATATGGGCTCGATGATGGAGAAAAATTGTTCCCACAGCTCGGTTGAGAGAAGTGCTCGGATATCGTCTGCTAGCCCGACCTGTTCCAAAGCGTCCCAGTCAATGCACCTACCGGTGCCAAGAGGTCGTGCTCGAAAAGCCTTGTATCGTTCCTCCTGGGCTTCCTGAGTAAATTGGAGGAAGCGGTGTCGCACTTCGGAAGAGGCACTGGCTGAGGACGAGCAGGGTCCCTTTCTTTTCTTAGTGGGGGCGGCCGTGGTTCGTTTTCCTCTTGATGATGACATTATACCTGAAAATGGTGAAAATTCAAGTAATGTTTGTACTAAATCAAATCAAGCACTTTTATCAAGACCCGAGATATTTAAAAGCTAAATATGATTATTCTATCTATGAGCAACCAATTCTATCTAATAAATATCTAAAGCAAAATGTTCAAAATAACAATCAGTATGAATTTGCAAGAGAGTAAATAACACTAATAGGTGACAAAAAGCTAGATAAAAATGGGAATGAATTCTAAAATTTTAAGAAATTATTCTAAAAGAAAATAAATAAACAAAATATTATAAACAAAATATTCTAAAATTTAAATCAAACAATCAGTAAGAAAATGAAGAAATGAAGGAAACCAGCAGAGTTTTGAGGGTGTGGTGGTGTGAATCGACGAAACACGGGCTGATCACAGTGGTGCTATAATTTTCTGGAGGTGCACGACGGTGGCGAGGGCGTGGGCGTTTTTTTTGTATGGGTTTTGGAGAGAAGGGGAGGTTGATGGGTTTTGGGAGTTAAAATGTGGGTGATTTTTGGGTATGGTGGCCGGATTTTGGAGAAAGGAGACTGAGAAAATCAATTTAGGGTTGGTTTGGGGAAGATGAGTGGTTAAGTTGCTTAAATAGGGGTGGGAGCACGGGCAAAGGCACGTTCATGCTCAATTTTAATGACCCCGTGTTTTTCGTGATTTTGAATTTTTGGACGCGTTCAGGGTGTTCAAGCACGGCCGTGGTTAAAGTGGCATGCCCGTGTTCTTATTCACACGGTCATTTAGAACGGGCGTGTCCAACCCGTGTTTGGCAAATCAGTAAAGTCCACGGTTGTTCAGCACGGGCGTGGGGATTTGTCGTAGCCGGTGTTGGGGAAAAAAATTGCCTTTGTCGAGCACGGTTATAGATACGCCCGTGTTTTGTCCTGTGGTTTCCACATGGCCACTGGCACGCCCGTGTGGAAGGCCGTGTGGTCTTACAACATGTGCTTTATTGGATTAGATAATATGGAGTTAGATGCTAACAATTAAAATTATAATGTTAGTAAAGTAACATATTAGTTTTGTGATTAAGTGAGCTTACACGTTTAAATTCCAATTACGGAAGAAGAAGCTCGTATTAGAGTATTATTAGTACAAGTTTTCAATTGATGTAATTATTTATCAGTACATTTTTTCTAGTGAGGTAATTTGTCAATTCAATCTCGATTCTAACCCTCTAATTCAGCCTTTATCCACACCTTTAACCCAAGCCCCGTTACAACCCTGTTAAAGACCTTTTGATTTGTGTATCATCTCATATTATAGTGGAGGAGATTTGATTTTCATGCAGGCCTATGGGATTAACTTTTCATGTTTGGCTTTTGAGTGCTTAATTCTGAACCTTAAACACTTCGAGTGATTTGAGTGAATCTTTAGTGAGGATGTCAAATCTTGTCGGTTTTGAATCAGAGGTAATTATTTAGATGAGGGGAAACACCTATGTTTTGTGCCACAAATGTATGACTTTGATTATTTGAATCTTTAGGACTCTTTGAGTTGAATTATCCATGTGTGAATTATCTTTGAATTATGACGAAACATTATTGATAAATATTATGAATCGAGGAAGTCTGTTTTAATTGTGAGTTGAGAATTTTGCTTGAGGACAAGCAAAAGCTGAAGTGTGGGGGTATGTGATAAACCGTAAAAGTAACATATTTTAGGCCTATATTTAGCATGATTTTGGATGATTTAAGCCTTGAATTATGTAATTTGGTGCTCTTAATCCTTTGTTTTCATGTTATATACTCAGGGAAGCACCGGAGGATGAAAAGAACGAGAAACGGGCTTAAAACAGGCCAAATGGGCCAAAGCACAAAATCGGCACGGCCTGGACCTAAGACCACACGGACGTGCCTCCTTGATAATCTCAAACACGGTCTAGCCACGATTTACACGGCCGTGCCTCATCAACAAAGTCCACACGGCCTGGCCACGATTCACAAGGGCGTGTGCCATGGCCGTGTCCCTGCCACGGCCAACAGAAGTTTTACTCGGAATAGGGTGCTTGGAGGCAAAGAAACACAATCCAAAGTCTATATAAACACCCAAATAGGAACTTCACTCAGATGGGGATACTTGGAGGCCAAGCAAGGCATCTCCAAGCCTATATAAACATCCTAGGGGGCAACTTAAGGGGGGAGTTTGACGGGAGCCCAAAGCTATCGTTTAGGGGTGTCTTGCTAGACCAGAGTGGGTAGATTTGTGGGGATTCGCTCAGGGATAGCCAGTTGATCCATCTCAAGAAGCCGGAATTATACTCAAGATGGAGGATCTCCTCTTCAATTCCTTCAGGGGGTTTTAGGGATTTCTTATGTTTTGTTTTATCTTTTTTCCTGAGATGTTTTCTTTTATTGTTATGAACTAAACCCTCGGATACACGAGGGGATGAAACTTAGATGAATCTTGTTATCGTTTCTTTGAACTATATGATAAATATTTGATTTGTTCTTAATTATGTGTTCTTAATTCTTGTGTTGATATTTCGCGGATATCGATTAAAGTTTGATGTGCTTAGGTGGAGGAGCAAAGTCCCGCCTAAGAGTAGATCTAGCATAGTTAAGCGGAGTTGATCGCGCGCCTAGAGATAGGGTGACGAGGCGTTGCCGGATTAGGGTGAAACCTAATATTGGAGTCCATAGATCGAGTTAATGCAATTCTAGGGGTTTTAATTAGAAAGAGATTTCTATTAATCAACCTAAGGTTAGACGTTATTCACCTCGAGAGAGGGTTTAATATAAATTAGGGAATCCTACGGATCAAGTCAAGTGAATACATCGTCTGGTTTAGAGTTAGATAACAAGTGAAGTCTAGGTGGATTCTTCCTTAGGTGTCGTCTTAATTAATTGGTTTTTCCTCAAGTATTCTCCCAAATTCATTCTTCTTTGTCTTAGAGTCTTTAGTCTAGTAGTTAATTTATTTAGATTAAACAACCATTCGCTTAATTCTTAGGCTAAATAATAAAAAGAAAGTTAGTATTAGTACTTTTAGTTCCTTTGGGATCGATAATCCGGTCGTGCCTAAGCTATACTACTGTTCGATAGGTGCACTTGCCTCAATCGTTGTCAGAGTTAGTTTCCAGGTTCGATCATTCTCTTTATAAATTTTAAAACTCGACAGACATACGATCAAGTTTTTGGCGCCGTTGCCGGGGAACTAAAATATTAAGAACGCTCAATTTTTATTACTCTAGCCATATTTTATTTTTTCAATTAAATTTTATTTTTATTTTGCTAATTTTTCTTTTATTTGCTTTTGTCAGGAAAATTTTAGTTTATAGAGGAGATGGCACTGAATAACTACCAGTTGCAAGTTATGAGGACAAAGCCAACAAAAGCAGCCGATATCTATAACCTCGACCCAGTAACCAGGCTATCAACCTAGTTAGAGATGTTACATAAAAAATTTGATGGTTTATACGGTTCCTCGCAGGCACATCCAGTTATGCAGTGTGAAACAAGCGGAGTCGTGGCGAATCCTGAGTACCCACCCTACGGACATGGCATGGAAAGCGAACAAGTCAACTATATGGGTAACTATGCTAGACCTCAAAATAATTTTTATGATAACACTTATAATGCAGGTTGGAGGTACCATCCCAATTTCTCGTGGGATGATCAAAGTAGCCAAAGACCGGAACTTCCTCCAAATTTTCAACAACCACCTCACCAACAGGAAGAGGAGTCAAACTTGAGGAGATGCTGACAAAATTCATGGCAGCTACAGATAACCGTGTCCAAGACACTGAGACCACCCTTAAGAATCAACAGGCATCAATGAAAAGGATCGAGAGCCAAGTTGGGGAACTTACTAAGACAGTTGGACAACTTACTAACACAGTTGGACAACTTGCAAAGGTAATCTCAGAACAACTACAAGAAAGCTTGCCAAGCAACACTGAAACTAACCCAAAAGAGCAAATTTAAGCCGCAACAGCTCATGACAGTGAAAGGTTAGTGGAATCTGACCCAAGGCAAGAGCCTGTGGTAAGTGATGGTAAGGTTGAGGTAAACCATGATTTACCGAACCCGGTGATTACAGAGTACCAACCCCGTGTGCCATACCCCAATGTGACAAAGAAAGACCACACAGAGGAACAACTCGGTAAGCCTCTTAAACTTTCAAAGAAATTTGATAAACCGTAAAAGTAACATATTCTAAGCCCACATTTAGTATGATTTTGGATGATTTAAGCCCTAATTTATGTAAAAAGGTGCTCTTAATCCTTTCTTTTCATGTCTTATACTCAAGAAAGCACCCGATGACGAAAAGAACGAGAAACGTGCTTAAAACAGACCAAATTGGGCCAAGCCACGAAATCAGCACAGCTTGGACTTCAAGCCACACGGCTGTGCCACCATTCCTACTAGAACACGGCCTTACCCCAACTTACACGACCGTGCCTCATTCAACAGTGTCGAACACGGCCTGGCCACGATTTACACGGGCTTGAGCCATGGCCGTGCCTCTGCCGTGGAAAAGAGCAATTCCATTCGGGAAAGGATACTTAGGGAGAAAGAAACGTGTTTCAAAAGCTTATAAATACACCCTAGGTACCAGTTGAAAGGGGGGCGGAGAGCTAGGCCAAGAAGCCAAGCCGAGAAGGTCAGATTTGTGGGAATCACTCGAAGATAGCCAGTTGATCCATCTCAAGAAGCTGAAATTCTACTCAAGACGGAGGATCTCCTCTTCAATTCCTTCAGGGGGTTTTAGGGATTTCTTATGTTTTGTTTTATCTTTTATCTTGAGATGTTTTCCTTTATTATTATGAACTAAACCTTCGGATACCCGAAGGGGATGAAACCTATGATGAATCTTGTTATTTGATTATTTGAATTATATGATAATAACTTAGATTGTTCTTAATTGTTTGAACTTAATCCAAATCTAATGTGCTTAGGTGGAGGAGGAATAGACTCTACCTAAGAGTAGATCCAACATAATTAAGCGGAGTTGATCGCACGCTTAGAGATAGGGTGACGAGATTTTGGCAGATTAGGGTGAAACCTAATATGGGAGTCCACAGATCGATTTACTGCTATTCTAGGGGGTTATTATAAGCGAATGAGAGTTCCACTAATTAACCTAGGGTTAGACATTATTCGCCTCGAGAGAGGGTTTATTATACGTTAGGGAGTCTCACGGATCAAACTAAGTAAATAAATCATATGGTTCAAGGTTAAATAACAAGTGAAGTCTAGGTGGATTTTTCCTAAGGGTATTGTTTGAGTCAACTAAGTTTTCCCAAAAGTTATTTCCCGAATTCATTCTTTTTATCTTTGCGTCTTAGCTTAGTTAGTAGATTATTTTTAGTTTAAATAATCATCACTTTATATTAAGGCTAAATAATAAAAAGACGGTGAGTATTATTACTTTTAGTTCCTTTGGGTTCGACAATCTAGTCTTGCCTAAACTATACTACAGTTCGATAGGTGCACTATCCTTTAATCGTTGTCAGAGTTAGTTTCCAGGTTCGATCATTCTTTTATAAATTTTAAAACTCTAATTTACAGCGATCAAGTTTTTGGCGCCGTTGCCGGGGAACTAAAATATTAAGAAAACTCTATTTTTATTACTTTAGCCATTATTTTTATTTTTCGCAATTTATTTTTATTTTTAAATTTGCTAAACTTTCTTTCTTTCTTTTCCTAGCAGGTACCTCTAGTTTATGACTAGAAGGAACCCGAGAGGACCTTTAGAATACGACAGTGATATTGAAGCTACCGCTCAAAGAAATCGCAGAGAAATTAGGCGAGCCCTAAATTACCAAGCAGAGCGAGAAGACAGATCCAATCCTACTGAAGGGATGGACAAAAATAATCTTCCACCACAAGATGTGGGAGAAAATAATGCTCCTCGTACTATGTTTGGTTATGCTAAACCTCATTTAACAGGAGCCGAATCTAGTATTGTTAGGCCTGCTACAGCTGCTAATAATTTTGATTTAAAGCCTAACACTATACAAATGATTCAACAGTTTGTTCAATTTGATGGTTTACAGGACGAAGATCCAAACGCTCAAATAGCTAATTTTTTAGAGTTCTGTGATACCTTCAAAATAAATGGCGTTTCTGATGATGCCATACGTCTTCGGTTATTTCCCTTTTCATTAAAGAATAAAGCTAAACAGTGGTTAAACTCGTTACCACGAGGGTCAATCACTACATGGGAACAAACGACCGAAATTTTTTTATTACAATATTTCCCACCAGCCAAAACGACCAAATTATGTAATGATATCTCTTCTTTTATGCAGATGGATTTAGAGACATTATACGATGCATGAGAGAGATATAAGGATCTCTTAAGAAGGTGTCCACACCATGGTTTACCCTTGTGGCTCCAAGTCCAAACTTTCTATAACGGTGTAAACCCCTCAACGAGGCAACTAATCGACTCAGCCGTCGGTGGAACCCTGAATAATAGAACTCTTGAGGCAGCCTACGAGTTTATTGAAGAGATGTCGCTGAATAACTATCAGTGGCAAGTTACAAGAACAAGGCCAATGAAAACAGCCGGAGTTTACAACCTCGACGCAGTAACTATGCTATCAAATCAGGTAAAATTGATGAATAAGAAGATTGATAGTTTGTGTTCTTCGCAGGTACATCCAGTCATGCAGTGCGACGCAAGTGGAACTGTGGCGAATTTTGAGTACCCACCCTACCAACCAGGCACAGAGAGAGAACAGATGAACTATATAGGTAACAATTTCAGATCTAATAATAACCCATATAGTAATAACTATAATCCAAGTTGGAGGAACCACCCAAATTTTTTTTTGGGGAGGACAAGGAAATCAAGGAAATCAAAGACAACAACCTCCTCAAAATTTCCAAAATCAGCCCTATCCACAAGAAAAGAAGCCGAGTCTTGAAGAGACGTTGAACAAATTCATAGCATCCACGAAGCCCGTCTCCAAAAAAATGAGGTAACACTCGACACCCAACAAACATCGATCAAAAGATCGAGAACCAAGTTGGAGGACTTACAAAGGCAATCGGAAATTACCCGATCGATCGGAGAAATTGCAAAGCTATTATCCGAACGAACGTAAGGGCGTCTACCGAGTAATCTCAAATTAATCCAAAGGAGCAAATCCAAGCCATAACACTCAAGAAAGCGAAGAAGTAGACGAACCAGTCCAACACAAGGAAACGAGGTAGAAAAGGTAAAGTTGAGGTAACACAAGACAAGCCAAAATCGAGAATCAAGGAGTACCAACCTCGCGTACCTTACCCCGAGGCATTAAGAAGAGACGACACAGAAGAATAGTTCGGTAAGTTTCTTAAACTCTTAAAGAAATTACATATTAACTTACCATTACTTGAAGCTCTGTCGCAGATGCCATATTCTAGGAAATTTTTAAAAGAGCTTCTAACAAACAAACGGAAGTTAGACGAGTCGTCACATGTGGAACTTAACGCAAAGTGCTCAAGCAATTCTCCAAAATAGGCTACCACAAAAGCTAAAAGATCCGGGAGTTTTACAATTCCATGTTTAATTGGTAGACTAACTGTTGATAATGGGTTAGTTGATTTAGGGGCAAGCATAAATGTCATGCCTTATAAATTGTTTAAACAATTAGGTCTAAGGAAACCCAAACAAACTAGGATGAGCATTCAATTAGTGATAAAACTGTTAGAATTCCTAGGGGTATTATCGAAGATGTTCTTGTGAAAATCGATGATTCGTTTTCCCAAAGAGACTTTGTTGTCTTAGACATGGATGAGGATAATTCGATCCCCTAATCTTAGGAAGACCCTTTTTAGCGATCGCCAGGACTAAAATTGATGTTGATGCGGGAGAACTCATACTTTGTGTAGGTAATGAGACAGTCACCATCAAGGCTCTCGACTCGGCTAGAACATCGAGTAATCAAGGTGAGAACGTAAATTCTACTAATAACCATTCGATTAACCCTTATTTTCCGGAAGCACCACCAAAGAATACAATGAACCGATCCTAAACCCCATGCCAACAAAGAAATAACTCATGAAGATCGAGGATTCGGTTCGATGATCTAGACAGTGGAAGACACACTTCAAGGGGAAATTAGGATACACGACGAAGAATCGAGAACCACACGAGATAAAACGAAGGAGCCCCCAAAAGAGCTAATAGGAACAACAAATCACTTCAAAATAGGGGACCAAATCTTTGTTAGATCGATAAATCCTCGAATATCTCATCTAGACCACTGCACAAACAAAGAAATATCTTTTAGGGTAACCAGTGTTTTCCCACAAGCAGTCAAGGTAAGTAATCCTACTTTTGGTACTTTTACTAGAAACGCATCTCGACTTAAATTTTTCACGAGGATACAGATAATAACATGAGGAAGGACTTCCAACTCCTCAAACCACCCTGAAGATGCAAACGAGAAGAGAGTCTAGCTTAAGACTATAAACGAGCGCTTATCGGAAGGCAACCCGAGCACTAATACTAGTATTTTTTTATATTCAGTTTATCTTAATTTTCCTTTTTATCTTCCTTTTTAGCAACTAACAACCAACTAACCAAGTGCAGAATTCCAGGCCACACGGCCTTACACACGGCCGTGGTCGTGGCCGTGTGAGTACTCCGACGCTTTGAACTAACAGAGCAAAGAAGGTACATGTCAGGCAAAACAGATTTTCAGAATCACGGACCCAACTACTAGCCTATGGGCACCGACAAAGTGGCACGACCGTGCTTTACGACTGTGTGAGGCTACTGACTTGCCAACCACGGGCTGAACACGCCCGTGCCGGATAACCGTGCCAATATACTGACTTATCGAACACAGGCTAGACACGAGCGTGGGGAACCAACACGCCCTAGAGCACGGTCGTGCGAGGCGGCCGTGTGAATCGACACACCCTCAACCCACGGGCGTGGGAAACTGCCAGATCTGAAGGTTTATTTAAACACCATACCCTTCTCCTTTCTCTTCTTTCTTTCTTTCTTTCTTTCTTTCTTTTCTCCCTCTTTCTTTTTCCTTTTTCCTAATAAATCCTTAGACTCTTGAGCCACAACAATATCATATCCATGGCAAGGAATCATAAAAGGCCAATCACAGTCTCCTCAAAGGAGACCGAGTCACATGAGTTCATGCCGGCAGCTTCATCCAAACAACAAGCCAAGGGTCTTTGAGACCAATTATCTGTTCTTTTATTTTTATCTTCTCCATTATTTTCCTTATCTTTACTTCTCTTCTGCTTAATTTAGCTTATTTTATCTTAATTTCTTAATTTTAGGTTCTAAAGGCTGCTTGGGAATCACGCCACCACCACCACCATAACCTCAGCCTTAGAAATCACACCCAATAATAAGGACCTCCCAGTCTATTCATCTTTTCTTTTAATTTTAGTTTTCTTCTTAGCCTCCTTCTCTTTATCTTTCTTGTCCTTAATTTTATATTTAGTTTACTCTAATTATGTCTTAATGATCCCTGGCTAATTCTCCACGAGCCTCCCATTTTTCTTCATCTAGCGCAGGTTCGTCATCCAGACGGCCCATCACCACCACCAAAGGCACAATCTCCTCTCAAGGAATCATCCGAAAATTCAAGAAGTTTTCACTTATCCCCATATCTGATGATTTTATTACAAGGTTATTATATATTTTTGTACATTGAGGGCAATGTACATCTCAAGTGTGGGGGGGTGAACAACCTAAAAAGATACCTAACTCAAAGCCTGAATTTAGTTTTGTTTGAAAGTAAATTACTCATATTACTAAATAGGATGAAATTTCTGATGATTTATGATTTTTTATTGATATGTTTTAGATTAAGTCATTGATAATTGTGCATTGATAATTAAATTCTAAGAATACTAGAGAATCAAGCATGATAAGTCTATTTTTCAAAAATTAAAAAAAAAAATTCTAGGTTGTCGAACTGAGTTTAAATATTACCTTGAAGTTTGAAATTTACGAGGTTGACATCAAAATACCCATAATTTTTGTGAGTTTTTGAACCTTATAGAGCATAAATTCTTTTTCTTGCTCACTTTATTGATTATGAGTATGTCAACACTGATTTGTTATTCTAGAACTTGCATCGATTATACATGTCGAGACCACATTTTTTTGATTTGATACACAGAGATGATAAAGGCACCTAGGATTTAACCCACTTACTCCATTAAAAAGCCTACCTTCATAATTAACCCTTAGTGAACCCCGTTTAATCCTAACAACCCTATTTATTGACATAACCGCTAATATTAACCCAGAACCCCTTTGTTTTTGTTATCACAATTCCTTTTGACTACCCTTATATCGAGATTTGATTTGATTAGTTGCCTAATTATGAATTTTAGTAGTTTATCCTTTATTATGTATTTAGTAGTTCTTAAAAAAACAAAAACAAAGTATATTCATTATTCATCATTAGTTGCGATTAAATGAGCTTATACGCTTAAATTCCAAGTATCGAAAAAAGAAGCTCGTATTATTAGTATTATTAGTTTTAAATTGATGTAATTATTATTATTAGTTCATTAGTTCTTAGTTAGGTAATTTTTAATTCAATCTCGATTCTAACCCTCTAATTCACCTTACTCCACACCTTAACCTAGCCCAAGTTACAACCCTAACAAAGACCTTTTGATTTGTGTTTTCATCTCATATTTCATGGTGGAGATTTGATTTTCATGCAAGCCTATGGGATTAACTCTTCATGTTCGACCTTTGAGTGCCTAATTGTGAACCTTAAACACTTTGAGTGATTTGAGTGAATCTTTTGTGAGGATGTCAATCCTTGTCAATTCCAAATTAAAGGTAATAATCTAGATAAGGGGAGACGCCTAAGTTTTCGAGCTATAAAATCTATGACTTATATTGTTTGAATTTTTAGGACGCTTTGAGTTGAATTATCCATGTATAAATTACCTCTGAATTATGATGAGACACTATCAATGACAATTATGAATTACATGAAGTTCATTTTAATTGTAAGTTGAGAATTTTGCTTGAGGCCAAGCAAAAGCTTAAGTGTGGGGGTATTTGATAAACCGTAAAAGTAACATATTCTAAGCCCACATTTAGTATGCTTTTGGATGATTTAAGCCCCAATTTATGTAAAAAGGTGCTCTTAATCCTTTCTTTTCATGTCTTATACTCGGAAAGCACCCAGATGATGAAAAGAACGAAACGGGCTTAAAACGGACCAAATTGGGCCAAGCCACGAAATCAAAGACGGCACGGACTTCAAGCCACACGGCCGTGCCACCATTCCTACTAGAACACGGCCTTACCACGACTTACGGCGTGCCTCATTCAACAGTGTCAAACACGGCCTGGCCACGATTTACACGGGCTTGAGCCATGGCCGTGTGCCTGCCGTGGAGAAGAGCAATTCCATTCGGAAAGGATACTTAGGAGAAATAAACGTGTTTCAAAAGCCTATAAATACACCTTAGGTACCAGCTGAAAGGGGGGCGGAGAGCTAGGCCAAGAAGCCAAGCTGAGAAGGTCAGATTTGTGGGAATCACTCGAAGATAGCCAGTTGATCCATCTCAAGAAGTCGGAATTCTACTCAAGACGGAGGATCTCCTCTTCAATTCCTTCAGGGGGTTTTAGGGATTTCTTATGTTTTGTTTTATCTTTTCTCTTGAAATTTATTTTCCTTTATTGTTATGAACTAAACCTTCTGATACCCAAGAGGGATGAAACCTATGATGAATCTTGTTATTTGATTATTTGAATTATATGATAATAACTTAGTTTGTTCTTAATTGTGTGAACTTAATCCAAATCTAATGTGCTTAGGTGGAGGAGGAATAGACCACGCCAAGAGTAGATCCAACATAATTAAGCGGAGTTGATCGAAATGCGCCTAGAGATAGGGTGACGAGTTTTTGTCGGATTAGGGTGAAACCTAATATGGGAGTCCACAGATCGATTTCTCGCTATTCTAGGGGTTATTATAAGCGACGAGAGTTCCACTAATTAACCTAGGGTTAGACGTTATTCGCCTCGAGAGAGGGTTTAATATACGTTAGGGAGTCTCACGTATCAAACTAAGTAAATAAATCATATGGTTCAAGGTTAAATAACAAGTGAAGTCTAGGTGGAGTTTTCCTAAGGGTATCGTTTGAGTCAACTGAGTTTTCCCAAAAGTTATTTCCCGAATTCATTCTTTTTGTCTTTGCGTCTTGCTTAGTTAGTAGATTATTTTTAGTTTAAACAATCATCACTTTATATTAAGGCTAAATAATAAAAAGACGGTGAGTATTAGTACTTTTAGTTCCTTTGGGTTCGACAATCCAGTCTTGCCTAAACTATACTACTGTTCGATAGGTGCACTTGCCTTTAATCGTTGTCAGAGTTAGTTTCCAGGTTCAATCATTCTTTTATAAATTTTAAAACTCTGATTTACAGTGATCAAAATTTCATATTAACTTGCCGTTTCTAGAAGCTCTTTCACAGATGCCAAATCCTAGACCTCGTGTCGATAAAGAAGAAATTCATGAGGAACGAAGGCTTTGGATCGATGAACTAGATGAATGGAAGACACACTTCAAGGAGAGACTAAAAACACACGAAGCAAAAAGGAGGCAACTCCACGACGAACTTAATAATAGGACCCAGCTTAAGATAGGAGATCAGGTACTCAAAATCTTCCCAGATGGAACGGTCGAGGTAACACATTATAATTTTAGCACTTTTGAGAAAACATTACTCGAATTAAATTATTTATAAAGAATCGAATTGATCGCATGAGAAAGGATTTTCACCTCCTCAAACCACCCTGATAATGCGAATGAGAGGTAAGTCTAGCTCAAGACTTTAAACGAGCGCTTCTCGGGAGGCAACCCGAGCACTAACCCTACTAATTAGTTTAGTTTGATTTCTTTCCATATTTAGGCGCAGGTTTTCATACCCATACGGCCTTGCACACGGCCGTGGCCGTGGCCGTGTGGGCACCATAGGTAGGTAAAAGGGTGTTGCCGTAGATGTGTGGCAACAGGACAAAATTTTTCCCAAAACACGAGCTACATCTCTATTTAAACCCCCATTCTTCCTTTTTCTTTTCCAATTGTCGTTCTTCTTTCACCTTCCATTATTTACTTTTATTTTTATTTTTATTTCTTTTATTTTTCTTTTATTTTCTTTATTTTTTTCTTCTTATTCTTCATGTCATTTAGATTTAGCTTAGGATACAATAAAATCAGGCCGGCTACTTCGAGGATTAAAATTCAAACGGTTCAATGCGCTCTCCCACGTTCACCTTTGCCAATTCCTTTCCGGTTTATTTTCATTGACTCCATCCAAAATTCAGGAAGCTTCACCTCTCTCCCTATCTTATGATTTTATTATTATTTTTCTATTATCTATCTTTGTACGTTGAGGGCAATGTACATCTTAAGTGTGGGGGGGGGGGTTAACTATAGTATCATTTGAAAATCCCTGAATTATGTATTGTCTTAAAGTAAGTTTCTCATATTATGATTAGAATGAAATTCCCATGATTGATGATTTTTATTGATATGTTTTAGATTAAGTCATTGATAATTGTGCATTGATAATTAAATTCTAAGATACTAGAGAATCAAGCATGATAAGTCTATTTTTCGGTATTAAAATTTTTTTCTAGGTTGTTAACCTGAATTTGAATATTACTTTGAAATTTTAAATTTACGAGGTTGATATCAAAATACCCATAATATTTTGTGAGATTTTGAGCCTTATAAGAGCATATATCCTTTTTCATGCTCACTTTTTGATTATGAGTGTGTCAACATTGATTTTTTATTCTAGAACTTGCATCGATTATACATGTTGAGACCACATCTTTGATTTGATATACAGAAATGATAAAGGCACCTAGGATTTAACCCACTTACTCCATAAAAAGCCTACATTCATAATTAACCCCTAGTGAACCCCTTTGATCCTAACAACCCTTTTTATTGACTCACCCACTAATATTAACCCAAAACCCTTTGTATTTGTTATCAACATTCTTCTTGACTACGCTTTTTGTCGAGATTTGATTTTGATGAATTACCTAACTATGTTCTATATTTCAGTTGTTAAAGTTCTTTATTATTATTTATGATTTGTTCTTAAAAAAAATTGAAGTGTATTCATTATTAGTTTTGTGATTAAGTGAGCTTACACGTTTAAATTCCAATTACTGAAGAAGAAGCTCGTATTAGAGTATTATTAGTACAAGTTTTCAATTGATGTAATTATTTATCACTTCATTTTTTCTAGTGAGGTAATTTGTCAATTCAATTTCGATTCTAATCCTCTAATTCAGCCTTTATCCACACCTTAAACCCAAGCCCCGTTACGACCCTGTTAAAGACCTTTTGATTTGTGTATCATCTCATATTATAGTGGTGGAGATTTGATTTTCATGCAAGCCTATGGGATTAACTTTTCATGTTTGGCTTTTGAGTGCTTAATTCTGAACCTTAAACACTTGAAGTGATTTGAGTGAATCTTTAGTGAGGATGTCAAATCTTGTCGGTTTTGAATCAGAGGTAATTATTTAGATGAGGGGAAACACCTATGTTTTGTGCCACAAATGTATGACTTTGATTATTTGAATCTTTAGGACTCTTTGAGTTGAATTATCCATATGTGAATTATCTTTGAATTATGACGAAACATTATTGATAAATATTATGAATCGAGGAAGTCTGTTTTAATTGTGAGTTGAGAATTTTGCTTGAGGACAAGCAAAAGCTTAAGTGTGGGGGTATGTGATAAACCGTAAAAGTAACATATTTTAGACCCACATTTAGCATGCTTTTGGATGATTTAAGCCTTGAATTATGTAATTTGGTGCTCTTAATCCTTTCTTTTCATGTTATATACTCAGGGAAGCATCGGAGGATGAAAAGAACGAGAAACGGGCTTAAAACAGGCCAAATGGGCCAAAGCACGAAATCGGCACGGCCTGGACCTAAGACCACACGGCCGTGCCTCCTTAATAATCTCAAACACGGTCTAGCCACGATTTACACGGCCGTGCCTCATTAACGAAGTCCACACGACCTGGCCACGATTCATACGGGCGTGTGCCATGGCCGTGTCCTTGCCACGGCCAAGAGAAGTTTTACTCGGAATAGGGTGCTTGGAGGCAAAGAAACACAATCCAAAGTCTATATAAACACCCAAATAGGAACTTCACTCATATGGGAATACTTGGAGGCCAAGTAAGGCATCTCCAAGCCTATATAAACATCCTAGGGGGCAACTTAAGGGGGGAGTTCGACAGGAGCCCAAAGCTATCGTTTAGGGGCGTCTTGCTAGACCAGAGAGGGAGGACTTGTGGGGATTCGCTCAAGGATAGCCAGTTGATCCATCTCAAGAAGCCAAAATTATACTCAAGACGGAGGATCTCCTCTTCAATTCCTTCAGAGGGTTTTAGGGATTTCTTATGTTTTGTTTTATCTTTTCTACTGAGATGTTTTCTTTTATTGTTATGAACTAAACCCTCAGATACCTGAGGGGGATGAAACTTAGATGAATCTTGTTATCGTTTGCTGAACTATATGATAAATATTTGATTTGTTCTTAATTATGTGTTCTTAATTCTTGTGTTGATATTTTGCGGATATCGATTAAAGTTTGATGTGCTTAGGTGGAGGAGCAAAAGTCCCTGCCTAAGAGTAGATCTAGCATAGTTAAGCGGAGTTGATCGCGCGCCTAGAGATAGGGTGACGAGGCGTTGTCAAATTAGGGTGAAACCTAATATGGGAGTCCATAGATCGAGTTAATGCAATTCTAGGGGTTTTAATTAGAAAGAGATTTCAATTAATCAACCTAAGGTTAGATGTTATTCGCCTCGAGAGAGGGTTTAATATAAATTAGGGAATCCTACGGATCAAGTCAAGTGAATACATCGTCTAGTTCAGAGTTAGATAACAAGTGAAGTCTAGGTGGATTCTTCCTTAGGTGTCGTCTTAATTAATTGGTTTTTCCTCAAGTATTCTCCCAAATTAATTCTTCTTTGTCTTAGAGTCTTTAGTCTAGTAGTTAATTAATTTAGATTAAACAACCATTCGCTTAATTCTTAGGCTGAATAATAAAAAGAAAGTTAGTATTAGTACTTTTAGTTCCTTTGGGTTCGATTATCCGGTCTTGCCTAAGCTATACTACTGTTCGATAGGTGCACTTGCCTCAATCATTGTCAGAGTTAGTTTCAAGGTTCAATCATTCTCTTTATAAATTTTAAAACTCGACAGACATACGATCAAGTTTTGTTATTTGATAAACCGTAAAAGTAACATATTTTAAGCCCACATTTAGCATGCTTTTGGATGAATTATCCCTTATTTTATGTAAAAAGGTGCTCTTAATCCTTTCTTTTCATGTTATATACTCAGGAAAGCACCGGAGGATGAAAATAATGAGAAACGGGTTTAAAACGGGCCAAATGGGCCAAAGCACGAAATCGACATGGCCTGGACCTAAGACCACACGGCCGTGCCTCCTCAATAATCTCAAACACGGTCTAGCCACGAGATACACGTGCGTGTCACCTCATTAAAAGTTCGGACACGGCCTAAAGAACGGGCGTATGCCATGGCCGTGTCCCTGCCGTGGAAAAGAGCAATTTCAATCGGATTTGGATACTTAGGGGCAAAGAAACACATTCCAAAAGCCTATAAATACACCCTAAGTATGACCTGAAAGGGGGGAGCCCAAAGCTATCGTTTAGCGGCGTCTTGCTAGGCCAGAGAGGCAGATTTGTAGGGATTCGCTTAGGGATAGCCAGTTTATCCATCTCAAGAAGCTGGAATTATACTCAAGACGGAGGATCTCCTCTTCAATTCCTTTAAGGGGTTTTAGGTATTTCTTATGTTTTTTTTTTATCTTTTCTTCTGAGATGTTTTCTTTTATTGTTATGAACTAAACCCTCAGATACCTGAGGGGGATGAAACTTAGATAAATCTTGTTATCGTTTGCTGAACTATATGATAAATATTTGATTTGTTCTTAATTATGTGTTCTTAATTTTTGTGTTGACATGTCACGGATATTAATTCAAGTTTGATGTGCTTAGGTGGAGGAGCAAAAGTCCCTGCCTAAGAGTAGATCTAGCATAGTTAAGCGGTGTTGATCGCGCGCCTAGAGATTGGGTGACGAGGCCTTGCCGGATTAGGGTGAAACCTAATATGGGAGTCCATAGATCGAGTTAATGCAATTCTAGGGGTTTTAATTAGAAAGAGATTTCAATTAATCAACCTAGGGTTAGACGTTATTCGCCTTGAGAGAGGGTTTAATATAAATTAGGGAATCCTACGGATCAAGTCAAATGAATACATCGTCTGGTTCAGAGTTAGATAGCAAGTGAAGTCTAGATAGATTCTTCCTTGGGTGTCGTTGATAAATCGTAAAAGTAACATATTTTAAACCCACATTTAGTATGCTTTTGGATGAATTATCCACTATTTTATGTAAAAAGGTGCTCTTAATACTTTCTTTTCATGTTATATACTCAGGGAAGCACCAGGGGATGAAAAAAATGCAAAATGGGCTTAAAACAGGACAAATGGGCTAAAGCATGAAATCGACACGGCCTGGACCATGATTTACACGGCCGTGCCTCATTGATCATCTAGAACACGGTCTTCCCTCGATTTACACGACCGTGCCTCAGTAAAGAAGTTCGAGCACGGCCTGGCCACGATTCACACGGGCGTGTGCCATGGCCGTGTCCCTGTCGCTGGAAAGAGCAATTCACTCGGATTTGGATGCTTGGAGGCAAAGAAACACACTCCAATGTCTAATTAAACCCCCAATTAGGAATTGCACTCAAATTAGGATACTTAGAGGCCAAGTAACACATCTCAAAGCATATATAAACACCCTAGGGGGCAACTTATTCGGAGAGTTCGACAGAAACCCTCTGTCGAGGGGGGAGCCCAAAGCCATCATCTAGGGGCATCGTGCTAGGCCAGAGAAGACAGATTTGTGGGGATTCACTCAGCGATAGCCAGTTGATCCATCTCAAGAAGTCGGAATTATACTCAAGACGGAGGATCTCCTCTTCAATTCCTTCAGGGGGTTTTAGGGATTTCTTATGTTTTGTTTTATCTTTTCTCTTGAGATGTTTTCCTTTATTGTTATGAACTAAACCCTTCGGATTACCCAAGGGGATGAAACCTATGATGAATCTTGTTATTGTTTTCTGAATTATATGATAAATACTTAGTTTATTCTTAATTATGTGAGCTTAATCCAAATTTAATGTGCTTAGGTGGAGGAGGAATAGACCCTGCCTAAGAGTAGATCCAACATAATTAAGCGGAGTTGATCGCACACCTAGAAATAGGTTGACAAGATTTTTCCGGATTAGGGTGAAACCTAATATGGGAATCCATATATCGATTTACTGCTATTCTAGGGGGTTATTATAAGAGAACGAGAGTTCCACTAATTAACCTAGGGTTAGACATTATTCGCCTCGAGAGAGGGTTTAATATACGTTAGGGAGTCTTACGGATCAAACTAAATGAATAAATCGTATGGTTCAGTGTTAGATAACAAGTGAAGTCTAGGTGGATTCTTCCTAGGGTATCTCCTAAATCAACTGAGTTTTACCCAAGTTATTTTCCAAATTCATTCTTCTTTGTCTTAGAGTCTTTAGCTTAGTAGTTAATTAATTTTAGTTTAATAAACAACTTCACTTATTTTAGGCTACATAATAAAAAGAAAGTTAGTATTAGTACTTTTAGTTCCTTTGGGTTCGATAATCCGGTCTTGCCTAAGCTATACTACTGTTCGATAGGTGCACTTGCCTCAATCATTGTCGAGTTAGTTTCGAGTGTTCGATCATTCTTTTATAAATTTTAAAGCTCGATTCACAAATGATCAAGTTTTTGACGCCGTTGCTGGGGAACTAAAATATTAAGAAAGCTCTATTTTGATTACTTTAGCCATTTTTTTATTTTTTGCATTTTATTTTTATTTTTTTTTACTTTGCTAATTTTTCCTCTATTTTGCTTTTGGCAGATAATTTTAGTCTATAGAGAAGATGGCATCAATAATTATCGGTGTAAAGCGATGAGGACAAATCCTACTACAAAGACCAGTGTCTTCAACCTCGACGTGGTCACTGTGGTTATCTAATCGATTAGAGATGATGAATAAAAAAATTGATGGTTTGAATAGTCTCTCACAGGTACACCCAGAAAACAATAACAAGATTCATCATAGGTTTCATCCCCTTCGGGTATCTGAAGGGTTTAGTTCATAACAATAAAGGAAAACATCTCAAGAGAAAAGATAAAACAAAACATAAGAAATCCCTAAAACCCCCTGAAGGAATTGAAGAGGAGATCCTCCGTCTTGAGTATAATTCTGGCTTCTTGAGATGGATCAACTGGCTATCCCTGAGTGAATCCCCACAAATCTGCCTTCTCTGGCCTAGCACGACGCCCCTAGATGATGGCTTTAGGCTCCCCCCTCGACAGAGGGTTTCTATCGAACTCTCCGAATAAGTTGCCCCCTAGGGTGTTTATATAGGCTTTGAGATGTGTTACTTGGCCTCCAAGTATGTTACATAAAAAATTTAATGGTTTATACGGTTCTTCATAGGTACATCCAGTTATGCAGTGTGAAACAAGCGGAGGCGTGGCGAATCCTGAGTACCCACCCTACGGACATGGCATGGAAAGCGAACAAGTCCACTATATAAGTAACTATTCTAAACCTCAAAATAATTTTTATAGTGACACTTATAGTGCAGGTTGGAGGTACCATCCTAATTTCTCGTGGGATGATCAAAGTAGCCAAAGACATGAACTTCCTTTAAATTTTCAATAACCGAAGAGGAGTCAAACCTTGAAGAGATGCTGACAAAATTCATGGCAGCTACCAATAACTGTCTCCAAGACACTGAAACCACCCTTGAGACCCAACAAGCATCGATCAAAGTGTAACAACCCGAAATTGGGCCTAGTAGGATTGGGCCTTGAGCTTTAGGAAAAATTTGAGTATTATTTTTGTGTTGGCTCGGGTAGGAATTTTGTGTGTTAGCATAGTCTTGTGAAGGCTTGATTTTATTTAGGAAGTTAGATAATTTTTAGTATGGTTTATTTAATGAAGTGGATTAAGTGAGCTTAGCACTTAAGTTAATTTAAGTGTTAAATTCTAACACATGAGGAGTTAGTGGCATAGTGGATAAGGAGCTTGAAAGGTTACTTGAGGGAAGTGGTTCGAGTTGCTTGGAAAGCATTTTGAAGACTTTATTTTTGTATCCTAGCATTGATGGACGGTCAAACTCTAATTATGATAGGTTGGACTTTAAGTATTTGGTAAGTTGAATATTGATTTAAGGAAAGCTTGAATTAGGGGATAAGAATCTTAAAGTTATGGTAGGATAAGGGGACATAAGGCTTGAAGTATGGGGTGATGTTTTGGAAACTCTTCTATGGCCATTAGTCCATGTATGTGGACGGCATTTTGGTCTAGGGGGAGGGTTGACCGTTTTTGTTGGAGGCTTTGGTAGGTTTGACTTTATATTTTTATGGTAAGTTGAATGATAGTTTAGGTAAGCTTGATGTTTGGGAAAGAAATCATTTGATTAAAGGTTGATGTGAGAACATAAGGCATGTTGTAAGGTGTTATGCTATGGAAAGTTTTGTGTAGAAAGTTTGACATGAATGTGGACGGTATGGGTGTCTAGGGGTGTTGGCCGAATGTTGATAGGAATTTGGGTAGCACTTTGTACATCTTTTGCATTTTCTTTTCCTCTCCAAAATCTTCTTCCTTAGCCGATTGTGTCTTGGGCTTTTGGTACAATTTTTTGTTTTAGTTTTGGCATTGCTTTCTTGTTTAGTGTCAAAGCCGAAAGGACCATTGTGGTTTACAGAAATTTTCTTTTAGGCATTTGGCCGAATATTCATTTGAGTCTCTCTCATATTTTATTTTCTTTGTAGCCTAAAACCAACTCTTTTCTCTTCATCTCTTTTCATCTTTAGTGGTTAGCCTAACCTTCCTTCCCTCTTTTTCTCTTTTTTTCTTCCACTTTTGCTCAAAATCAAAACATTCCTCTCCTATTGCAATTTCTTTCTTTTTCTCTTTCTCCACTCTAGTCAAATCCTTTTTACAAATCAACCATAGCCGAAATTCCCTTCACCATTTAACCATATTGCCGAAACTTCCCACTCTCTTTTTGAATTGTCTTGGTCGAATATCAACAAGGGTAGGTCTTCATTTGGTTTTCTTCAATCGGTCTTGAAAGATAGACTCTTTGGGACTTTGGAAGCAATCGTTCTAAGCCTTAATTCTTTGACAACCGTTTTGGGGTAAGTCAAGTAGTAAGGATCTTTATACTTGTTATATCGTTTTAGATGGACTACTAATCGATTACATTTTTTTTTGGGACTCTATCTCTCGTTTATTATATTTTTCCGTGAACGTTAGATTTTTGGGGCAATCAAGAATGGGTTCGAAAAGAGCAGTTAATAGTGTTTGGAAGAAGGGTGGATCTGCTATACCCTCAAATTTCAAACGAAGGGCTGTGTCGGTAGTTCGAGACTTTCCACCGGGATGTGGACCCTCTGCCGGCGATAATCGTTTATTTGAAGTCGTTCGTACTTCGAGCCATTGTTCGTTCTTGGTTCTTCATCGGGTTATGAACCATCAATCGGAGAGAAATCGCCTATAGTTATTGTTCGAGATTCGAGGTATCGTGAGCGGAAAGTTTAGTTATCACTATTATCGTGTGTGTAGCTTACACTAAAATTCTAATAGATTAATAGTATTATTGATGAAAATGTGTTTATAAAGAAATATAAACGATTATAGCTTTGGGTACCACTCAATGGTACGATGAATTGAGGTACGTTTTCCTTTGTACTATGTAAGTTTTTAATATGAAACATATTCGATAATTGATTATGATTTTGGGATTATGATTCAAAGGCATGATATTTATATCATAAATAATGCTATATGCATAATATGAAATGTGTTCGATTCCGATATGATTATGGGGTATATGGCATGATATTGAAATAATATGTTATTGCATGGGCATATGGGCAATATTGAAAGGGGAAGTGTTCCGGTGGTTTTACCACATTATCCAAGTGACTTGGTCACGATATTATGAATCCGGTGACTTCGGTCACGATATTATGAATCGTGACTCTGTCACAATTATCCGTGGCTATGCCATGATTATAAGGGCGATGTGCATGTTGATCGCAAAGAATCGCTTTCGATGGTGTGGAGCGGATGGAGGGTCGATTTAGTAATCCCCACGGTGTGATTGGTAGGTACGGTGGTGTGTAGCGGATGGATAGCTAAGTTGGGTTCGTGGATTGCATTTCATTTTATATGTACATGTGATTATCTCGATTTGCTATATTATGGGCTTATGGCTAAATGTGATTTAAATGGGCTTTATTGCTATGATCGATTGGGTTTTAGTGTCTTGTTACACATTGAGTCTGTTGACTCACCCTTCATGGGATATCTTTTGTGTGATTCGTGAGATCGCGGATGTGGAGCCCGATGAACTCGAGGAGGCCATGCAATAAAATTTTGATTTTACAAGAACTTCCATTTGGGTACCTTATTATATTTTAATTTGGGTTTTCATATTTTATAGATTTGTAATAAGGCCTCTTTAATTATGGTTTTGGATTATTTATATGCTTTGGGATTTATTCTAAACATGTTTAAGTATATCACTTGATTAATTTAATAATTGAGCTAAAGTTTTCTAAACTATAAAAACGCTATGGTATTTTATCTTACCATCAGGTAATCTAAATTGTTCATAATAAAATTATAAATTAAGTGTTTTCTACAACTTAAATGATTTCCAAAATTTTAAGTTTCTACATTCAAATGCAAACGGTTTCAATGTATTAATTCGAGTTTTCTTAAAATGAAACAAATGTTTTCTAACCTATGATTTATCCACTTAGTTTAAAAGTTTTATTTATGGAATTTCAAAGTAAATTTCCAGTTTTTAACTTATTAAACATCTGATTTCTACAAATATAGAATTACAAAGAATTTTTCACTAAAATTTAATCGCTATCTCAATTTTCTTCGAAACGTTTTTCTTCGTAGCATGCCAAATTCGGTCGTGGCGTATTGACCGGGTTTGGGGTGTTACACAAAGGGATCGAGAGCCAAGTTAGGGAAGTCACTGAGTCAGTTGGGGAACTTACTAAGTCAGTTATATAACTTGCTAAGCTAATCTCAGAACTACGACAAGAAAGCTTGCCACGCAATACTGAAACTAACCCGAGTGAGCAAAATCAAGCCATTTACGATAGTGAAGGGTTAGACGAACCAAACCCAAGGGAAGAACATGTGGTAAGCGAAGGTAAGGTTGAAGTGTGCCATGATATATCAAAACCGGCAATTACAGAGTACCAACCTCGTGTGCCATATCCCGATGCAATAAAGAAAGACCACACAGAGGAAGAAGTCAAGAACTCACACTTCGTGTAGACGATTTAAACAATCACTCTTTAAGCTCTTGACTCAGCTAGGACATCGAGTAATAAAGGTACGAACGTTAATTCTATTGATAACCATTTGGTTCAACCTTCTTTACAGGAAGCATCACGAAATCACCTAGTTGAGCTAGATCTTAGACCTCGTACCCATAAAGAAATAATTCATGAAGGACTAAGGCTTGTGTCGAGGAACTAGACAAGTGGAAAACACACTTTAAAGAGAAACTAGGAATACAAGAAGTGAAACCGAAGAAACCCCAGACAGCCGATATAGGAACAACAAATCACTTCAAAATAGGGGATCAGGTATTATTGAATAAGGAAGACCCTCGAATCACCAATTCAGACCTCAAGACAAATGAAGAAATCACTTTTGAGGTACTTAATGTCTTCCTATACGGCACAGTCGAGGTAAGCAATCCTAAATTCAACACTTTTGAGGTAAACATTACTCGACTTAAACTTTATATCCACAAATGAATTGATCGCATGAGAAAGGATTTTCACCTCCTCAAACCACCTTGACAATACGAATGAGAGGTAAAGTCTAGCTTAAGACTATAAACGAGCGCTTCTCGGGAGGCAACCCAAGCACTAACCCCATTTATTTTTACATTTTTTTCTTTTACTTTTATTTTCCCTTTTTAGCACCAAACTATAAACTAACCAAAGTGCAGATTTCCAGACCATACAGCCTTACACACGACCGTGGCCGTGGCCGTGTGGCCACCACAGGAAGGTACAAGGGCGGGGGCAACCACCAGATCCATAATTCTTATTTAACCTCCTTCTTCCTTTTTCTTTTCCAGTTGTTTTTTTTTTTCATTCTCTATTATTTACTTTTATTTTATTTTTATTTCTTTGTTATTTTCTTCTTATTATTCATTCTATTTAGATTTAGCTTAGGATACAATAAAATTAGGACGGTTGCTTCGAGGATTCAAATTCAAATGGTTCAAGGCGCTTCCCCACATTCACCTCTAATCCGATTCGATTTCTTTTCATTAACTTCATCCAAAATTCAGGAAATTTCACTTCTCTCCCTATCTTTTGATTTTCTCACTATTTTGCCATTTTATCTATCTTTGTACATTGAGGGCAATGTACATGTTAAGTGTGGGGGGGTCAACAACCTAAAAAGGTGCCTAACTTTTTTCATTATTCTCAAATTTCTGAAATTAGGTACCAAACTTTTTGCATTATTCTCAAATCCCTGAATTTAGTCTTGTTCTTAAGTAAATTCCTCATATTACTAATTAGGATGAAATTTCTGATGATATATGATTTTTATTGATATGTTTTAGATTAAGTCATTGATAATTGTGCATTGATGATTAAATTCTAAGAATACTAGAGAATCAAGCATGATAAGTCTTTTTTTCTGAATTAAAAATTTTTTAGGTCGTCTACCTGAATTTAACTATTACCTTGAAAGTTGAAATTTATGAGGTTGACGTCAAAATACCCATAATTTTTGTGAGTTTTTGAGCCTTATAGAGCATAAATTCTTTTTCTTGCTCACTTTATTGATTATGAGTGTGTCGACATTGATTTGTTATTCTAGAACTTGCATCGATTATACATGTTGAGACCACATTTTTTTGATTTGATACAAAGAGATGATAAAGGCACCTAGGATCTAACCCACTTACTCCATTAAAAAGCCTACCTTCGCAAATTAACCCCTAGTGAACCCCTTTTAATCCTAACAACCCTTTTTATTGACATAACCACTAATATTAACCCAGAAACCCTTTGTTTTTGTTATCACCATTCCTTTTGACTACCCTTATATCGAGATTTGATTTGATTAATAGCCTAACTATGTTTTTATTTCAGTAATTTATCCTTTATTATGTATTTATTATGTACTTAAAAAAACGAAGTATATTCATTTTTAGTCATGTGATTAAATGAGCTTACACATTTAAATTCCAAATATTGAAGAAAAAGCTCGTAGTATTAGAATTATTAATTTTCAATTAATGTAATTACTTATTATTCAGTTCATTGTTTCTGGTTAGGTAATTTGTCAATTCAGTCTCGATTCTAACCCTCTAATTCAGCCTTATTCCACACCTTAACCCTAGCCCCATTACAACCCTAACAAAGTGTAATATCCCGGGTTAGGGGCTATTTTTGTTATGGCATAATTTGCATGTTAGGAGCTTGCTATGTTGTTGTTTTGGTGTCTTAGGGCTTAATTGTAGGCTAGGACTATGCCCGAGCGGGTAGGAAAATTTTAGTTTTTAAGCCTTAGGTGAGAGGAGCTGAGGAGCTGGGGTTTTATATTTTATTTGGTGTTTTAGAGTACAAAAGAGGAGCTGGTGGAGTGGCAAAGCATGCGCCACTTGGAGCCTGTGTTGGCGTCAATTGCAGGAGGCAGAGGTCCTGAGTTCAAGCTGCGAAATTCCCCATTTTGGCTTCCATTTTGGCGGCTCAAGGAGGAGGAGTTGTTGGTAGTTCAAACTCTACCATGGACCAAGTCAAATTATTCAAAAGAAAGGTGGAGAGTGAATTTAGGAGGAAGACTAGTTCAACTAGTTTGAATTGGGTGGTTGTGAGTGATTGGAGGTAGTGGCCGAATATTGGGGTGTGTGTGGAGTGAGTGGCCGGTTTTGGTAGTGGGTAGGAGAGGTGTGCCGAATTTCATTTTGGCATTTTGGTGTTTTCGGTCAAGGGTTAGTAAGCTAAGTTCTTTCTCTTTTGTCAATTGCACTAGAATTTTCCAAGGTTTTCCTCTCATTTTCTTCACTTCTTGAAACCGAAAATTCAAGTGAGTTTCTCCATCTTTTCTTTTGCAAACCGAAAGTCAAGTTCTCATTTGCCGAATCTGTGTTGCCCTTTTGAGTTGGTGTGGCGAAAGTTCTCAACCATCTCCTTATTTTATTCATTTGTTGAAGCCAAAACTAGTAATCCTTCTTTTTCATATTCCCATTCTTTTACAACTCTTGTGCCGAATCCATATCTCCTTCTTAGCCGAATCATTCATTTGTTTCTTACCATTTCATTAAGCCGAAACCATCTTATTTTGTTCCCCTAATCTTCATTTTCTTTTCTCAATACTATCTTGCCAAAGCTATACTCCTATTCACATATTTTTCTTTTCTCTTCTCACCCTAAGCCGAACATATAGAGTGCCGAATCTTCTTCTCCCTCGGGTTCAAGGTGGTGACCGAACCTATCCCCTCACCTAGTGTGTTGTTGGCCGAATATAGTTGGTGTTGGGTAAGTGTGTGTTTGGCCGAATGGCCATTTCTCTCTTCTCTAGTACTATGTTGATTTCGGTTTGTTTAAAGCCTATGTTGGTTGTGGTTGAAAGGAGTTAATCACCTGCTTTAATCATCTCAGTATAGGGTCTTTGGATATTGGAAGTAATCAAGAGGAGTCTTCCTTCTTTGTAAACCGATTGGTAAGTAGTGGTAAGTGTTGGGTACTATTATTATTAGTTCAATCTTTTGGTTTCGATTAAGCTTAAGGGTTCAAAGAATTAACCGTTCTCTTTTTAAGGTGTAGCCGATTGTTGGGAGGAGAACCACTTTGGTTCGAGGTTTGGTGGGAAACCAAACCAATAGCAAGGTAAGGGATCAAAGTTAAACCCTTTGGTTTATTTGGTCTTAGCCAATGGTGTAGAAGGCTAACCTATGTTTTGGCCGATTGTTGTTAGGAGCAAGAGGATCGTGGGTTAGATCGGGTTCTTTGGGATTTAGGCTTGCTATATACCAGTGTGTGTAACTAACACACTCCATACTTAGTAACATTATAATAACTCGATTGCCTTGTTAAAACCAAAACAAGATGATGGATTATTTGGTACCCAAATGGGGTATATGTACGGATCCTAGTAAGTCCAGAGCATTACGAGTTTTATTGATGATATATTTAATATTATGATCTATGCTATGTATGCTACTTAAATGTAATGCTAAGCATGTTGGCATGATATGCATGACTTGTATGATATGCATAATTTACATGAGTATGGCATGATGATGGGTGAAATGAGAGGAGGGGGGATGATGATATCCGTGTCTTTGGGACACATGTCTTTGGGACACCAGAGGTTTGGCACCTCCAGTGGTTTGGTACCACGAGATGATATATATTGTGACTTTGGGTCACTAGAGGTTTGGCACCTCGCCGTCTCGTCAGCTGGCTTAGTACCACGGTGGGTTGGCCCCACGATTGATTATACGGGATTGACGCCAGGTGATTTGGTATCACACGATGGGTTGGCCCCATCATCGGATTTGTGATCACGGTCACCAAAGTGATTTGGTATCACACTGTCTTTGGGACACCGAGGTTTGGCACCTCATTGCGACTCGTCCCTCGTGGTTAACACCACCGTGGGTTGGCCCCACTTATGAGATACGGGATTGTCGCTAGTGATTTTGTATCACACGATGGGTTGGCCCCATCATCGGATTTGTGATCGCGGTCACCAAAGATTTGGTATCACACTCGTGTCTTTGGGACACCGAGAGGTTTGGCACCTCATTGCGACTCGTCCCCCGTGGTTTGACACCACCGTGGGTTGGCCCCACTTATGAGATACTGGGATTGTCGCTAGTGATTTGGTATCACGCGATGGGTTGGCCCCATCATTGGATTATTCGTGACTTTGGGTCACCAAAGTTTTGGCACCACACTTATGGATATTGTGACTTTGGGTCACCAAAGTGGTTTGGCACCACCAAAGGGTTTGGTACCACACGGTAGAAAGGTGATATGGATGGTTAGGATCGGGGTGCATTGATTATGTTGCTATGATATGATGTGTGTTAGCATGTTGTATTATCTGGGAGTGGGATTTATGCACCGAGTCTTGCGACTCACCCTCTCCTTTGACATTTCAGTGACACTTAGACGCGGACATGGAGCCGGGATGGACTCGAGGTGCTCATGCCATGCTTTAATAAAGATTTGCTCGGACTTTATAAAATTTGGTACTTTAGCTTATTTATTACTATTTGGTTTTGTTTTGGGTTGTAAATGGCCTTTAAATTAGGTTTTACTATGTTTATGCTTAAAGTAGCTTTCTAATATGCCTTAACAAATTAGCTGAGTTAAAATTTGCTAAAAACTTGGAAGGACAACAGCTTTCAAAACTATAACGCAATGTGTTTTAAACTATACCATCGGGTATCACACTATGATTTGGTATCAAGGAAACTCAAATGATTTTCAAACCTAAACTCGATTTCCTACTAAGTCTAAATGTTTGAGTAACATCAAGAAGCAACTTGAATTTCTAAATGAAATAAACTTGTTTAACTTCTTAATTGATTAAGTTTCCAAATCTCCGAGTTTTCAAAATGACGCATGAAGTTTTCAACAATCATGCCCAAGATTTCTACACGTTCAAAACTTTTCACAAAATTTTCATCAAGTTTTTAAACGAAAACCCAACTTCTCAAATACGTTTTCCTCGTAACATACCAGATTCGGTCGTGGTGTCTTGACCGGGTTTGGGGTGTTACACAAAGACCTTTTGATTTGTGTTTCATCTCATATTTCAGTGGTGGAGATTTGATTTTCATGCAAGCTTATGGGATTAACTCTTCATGTTCGACTTTTGAGTGCCTAAATTTTGAACCTTAAACACTTTGAGTGATTTGAGTGAATCTTTTGTGAGGATGTCAATCCTTGTCGATTTCAAATTAAATGTAATTATTTAGATAAGGGGAGACACCTATATTTTCGAGCTACAAAATCTATGACTTATATTGTTTGAATTTTTAGGACACTTTGAGTTGAATTATCCATGTATAAATTATCCCTGAATTATGATGAGACACTATCAATGACTATTATGAATTATAGGAAGTTCATTTTAATTGTAAGTTGAGAATTTTGCTTGAGGACAAGCAAAAACTTAAGTGTGGGGGTATTTGATAAACCGTAAAAGTAACATATTTTAAACCTACATTTAGTATGCTTTTGGATGAATTATCCCTTATTTTATGTAAAAAGGTGCTCTTAATCGTTTCTTTTCATGTTATATACTTAGGAAAGCACCATGGGATGAAAAGAACGCAAAACGGGCCTAAAATGGGACAAATGGGCCAAAGCATGAAATCGACACGGCCTGGACCATGATTTACACGGCCGTGCCTCACTAATCATCTAGAACACGGTCTTCCCTCGATTCACACGCTCGGCCTCAGTAAAGAAGTCCGAGCACGGCCTGGCCACGATTCACACGGGCGTGTGCCATGGCCGTGTCCCTGTCGCTGGAAAGAGCAATTTCACTCGGATTTGGATGCTTGGAGGCAAAGAAACACACTCCAAAGTCTAATTAAACCCCCAATTAGGAATTGCACTCAAATTAGGATACTTGGAGGCCAAGTAACACATCTCAAAGCCTATATAAACACCCTAGGGGGCAACTTATTCAGAGAGTTCGACAGAAACCCTCTATCAAAGGGGAGCCCAAAGCCATCATCTAGGGGCGTCGTGCTAGGTCAGAGAAGGCAGATTTGTGGGGATTCACTCAGGGATAGCCAGTTGATCCATCTCAAGAAGTCAAAATTATACTCAAGACGGAGGATCTCCTCTTCAATTCCTTCAAGGGTTTTAGGGATTTCTTATGTTTTGTTTTATCTTTTCTCTTGAGATGTTTTCCTTTATTGTTATGAACTAAACCCTTTGGATACCCGAAGGGGATGAAACCTATGATGAACCTTGTTATTGTTTTCTGAATTATATGATAAATACTTAGTTTGTTCTTAATTATGTGAGCTTAATCCAAATTTAATGTGCTTAGGTGGAGGAGGAATAGACCCTACCTAAGAGTAGATCCAACATAATTAAGCGGAGTTGACCGCACGCCTAGAGATAGGGTGATGAGATTTTGCCTGGATTAGGGTGAAACCTAATATGGGAATCCATAGATCGATTTCTTTGCTATTCTAGGGGGTTATTATAAGAGAACGAGAGTTCCAGTAATTAACCTAGGGTTAGACGTTATTCGCCTCGAGAGAGGGTTTAATATACGTTAGGGAGTCTTACGAATCAAACTAGGTGAATAAATCGTATGGTTCAGCGTTAGATAACAAGTGAAGTCTAGGTGGATTCTTCCTAGGGTATCTCCTAAATCAACTGAGTTTTTCCCAAGTTATTTTCCAAATTCATTCTTCTTTGTCTTAGAGTCTTTAGCTTAGTAGTTAATTAATTTTAGTTTAATAAACAACTTCACTTATTTTAGGCTAAATAATAAAAAGAAAGTTAGTATTAGTACTTTTAGTTCCTTTGGGTTCGATAATTCGGTCTTGCCTAAGCTATACTACTGTTCGATAGGTGCACTTGCCTCAATCGTTGTCAGAGTTACTTTCCAGGTTCGATCATTCTTTTTATAAATTTTAAAGCTCTGATTCACAGTGATCAGTCGTCTTAATTAATTTGTTTTTCCTCAAGTATTCTCCCAAATTCATTCTTCTTTGTCTTAGAGTCTTTAGTCTAGTTGTTAATTAATTTAGATTAAACAACCATTCGCTTAATTCTTAGGCTAAATAATAGAAAGAAAGTTACTATTAGTACTTTTAGTTCCTTTGGGTTCGATAATTCGGTCTTGCCTAAGCTATACTACTGTTCGATTGGTGCACTTGCCTCAATCGTTGTCAGAGTTAGTTTCCAGGTTCGATCATTCTCTTTATAAATTTTAAAACTCGACAGACATACGATCAAGTTTTTGGCGCCGTTGCCGGGGAACTAAAATATTAAGAACACTCTATTTTTTATTACTTTAGCCATTTTTATTTTTTTGCAATTTAATTTTATTTCTTATTTTATTTGGTAATTTTTCTTCTTTTATTACTTCTTCCTTCCAGGTACCTATAGTTTATGACTAGAAGGAACCCGAGAGGACCTTTAGTATTCGACAGTGATATTGAAGCTACCATTCGTAGAAATCGCAGAGAAATTAGGCGAGCCCTAAATTACACAGAAAAAGAGCGAGAAGGCGAATCCAATCCTACTGAAGGGATGGATGAGAATAATCCACCACCACAAGATGTGGCAGAAAATAATGCTCCACGTACTATGTATGATTATGCTAAACCTCATTTAACAGGAGCAGAATCAAGTATTGTTAGGCCTGCTATAGCTACTAATAATTTTGAATTAAAGCCTAACACTATACAAATGATTCAACAATTTTTTCAATTTGATGGTTTGCAGGACGAAGACCCAAACACTCATATAACTAATTTTTTAGAGTTCTGTGATACCTTCAAAATAAATGGCATTTTTGATGATGCCATACGGCTTCGGTTATTTCCCTTTTCATTAAGGAATAAAGCCAAACAGTGGTTAAACTCGTTACCATGAGGGTCAATCACTACATGGGATCAAATGACCGAAAATTTTTTATTAAAATATTTCCTACCGGCCAAAACGGCTAAATTACGGAATGATATCTCTTCTTTTGTGCAGATGGATTTAGAGACATTATATGACGCATGAGAGAGATATAAGGATCTCTTGAGGAGGTGCCCACACCACGGATTACCTTTGTGGCTTCAAGTCCAAACTTTCTATAACGGTGTAAACCCCTCAACGAGGCAACTAATTGATTCAGCCGCCGGTGGAACCCTAAACAACAGAACTCCTGAAGCAGCCTACGAATTCATAGAGGAGATGTCACTGAATAACTATCAGTGGAAGGTTACAAGGACAAAACCAACAAAATCAGCCGGAGTTTTCAACATCGATGCTGTAACCATGCTATCAACACAGGTAGAGATGATGAATAAAAAGCTTGATAGTTTGTGTTCTTCGTAGGTACATCTAGTAATGCAGTGCGACGCAAGTGGAACTGTGGTGAATCTTGAGTACCCACCCTACCAACCGGGCACAGAAAGCGAACAGATGAACTATATAGGTAATAATTTCAGATCTAATAATAGTCTTTATAGTAATACTTATAATCCAGGTTGGAGGAACCACCCAAATTTTTCATGGGGAGGACAAGGAAATCAAGGAATTCAAATACAACAACCTCCTCAAAATTTCCAAAATCAGCCCTATCCACAGGAGAAGAAGCCGAACCTTGAAGAGATGCTGACAAAATTCATGGCAGCTACAGATAACCGTCTCCAAGACACTGAGACCACCATTAAGAATTAACAGGCATCAATTAAAGGGATCGAGAGCCAAGTTGGGGAACTCACTGAGACAGTTGGACAACTTACTAACACAGTTGGACAACTCGCAAAGATAATTTCCGAATGACCGCAAGGGCGTCTACCAAGTAACACCGAGATTAACCCAAAGGAGCAAATCCAAGCCATCACAGCTCATGATAGTATAGGGTTAGATGAACCAAATCCAATAAAAAAAATGAGGTAGAGAAAGGTAAAGTTGAGGTAACACAAGAAAAGCCAAAACAGGTAATCAAGAAGTACCAACCTCACATTCCTTATCCCGAAGCGATGAAGAGAGACGATACAGAAGAACAGTTCGGTAAGTTTCTTAAACTTTTAAAGAAACTACATATCAACTTACCTCTTCTTGAAGCTCTTTCACAGATGCCAGATTCAAGGAAATTTTTAAAACATCTCTTGACAAACAAGCGTAAGTTAGACGAGGAGCCACATGTGGAATTAAATGCAGTATGCTCAGCAATGTTACAGAATAGACTACCACGAAAGCTGAAATATCTAGGGAGTTTTACAATTCCATGTTTAATTGGTAGACTAACTATTGATAATGCGTTAGCTGATTTAGGGGCAAGCATAAATGTCATGCCTCATAAATTGTTTAAACAACTAGGTCTAGGGAAACCCAAACAAACTAGGATGAGCATTCAATTAGCTGATAAAACTGTTAGAATTCCTAGGGGTATTATCAAAGATGTTCTTGTAAAAATTGATAAATTCGTTTTCCCAGTAGATTTTGTTATCTTAGACATGGATGAGGATAATTCAATCCCTTAAATTTTAGGAAGACCATTCTTAGCAAATCATTAGAACTAAAATCGACATTGATGCAGAGAACTAATACTTCGTGTAGGTAATGAGACAGTCACTCTCCAAGCTCTCGACTCGGCTAGAACATCGAGTAATCCAGGTGAGAAAACAAATTCTATTGATAACCATTCGGTTAACCCTTCTTTTCAGAAAACACCAGGAAAGAATACAACTGAACCCGATTCTATACCATGTGCCAACAAAGAAATAACACACGAAGAACAAGGGATTTAGATCGATGATCTAGACTAGTGGAAAACGTATTTCAAGGAAAAATTAGGAATACACGAAGCAGAACCAGAGCCACTCCACGAAGCAAACAAGTTCAAAATCAGAGATCAGGTATTGATAGAAAAAATAGACCCTCGAACACCTCCTCCTGACCCTAACACAAACAAAGAAATACCGTTTAGGGTAATCAGTGTTTTTCCATACGGAATAGTCGAGGTAAGTATTCCTATTTTTGGTACTTTCAATATAAATGCATCTCGACTTAAACTCTATCATGATAATAAAACTGATAGCGTGAGGAAGGAATTTCAACTCCTCAAACCACCCCAGCGATACAAACGAGAGGTAAGTCTAGCTTAAGACTTTAAACGAGTGCTTCTCGGGAGGCAACCCGAGCACTAACCCTAGTTACTTTTGCTTTTGTTTTCATTTTCTTTTCTTCTCTTAGTCTTAAACACCTAGCTTTAAACTAACCAAAAGTGCAGATTTCCAGGCCACACGGCCTTACACACGACCGTGGTCGTAGGCGTGTGTGGAAGCACGTAACTCCGCATCGACAATGGCAGAGAGGGTACAAGTCAGAAAGAATCAAATCTTTGAGTCACAGACTCCAACCACCACCCCACGGGCATCGACAAAACACCATGGCCGTGTGACGCGACCATGGACAACACTGACTTATCACCAACGGGCGTGGCAATCTGTAAAATGGGCGTGGGTGAATGATCGCTGTAAATCAGAGTTTTAAAATTTATAAAAGAATGATCGGACCTGGAAACTAACTCTAACAATGATTAAAGGCAAGTGCACCTAACAAACATTAGTATAGTTTAGGCAAGACCGGATTATCAAACCCAAAGGAACTAAAAGTACTAATACTAACTTTCTTTTTATTATTTAGCCTAAAATAAGTGAAGTTGTTTATTAATCTAAATTAATTAACTACTAAACTAAAGACTCTAAGACAAAGAAGAATGAATTTGGAAAATAACTTGGGAAAAACTCAGTTGATTGGGACGATACCCTAGGAAGAATCCACCTAGACTTCACTTGTTATCTAACACTGAACCATACGATTTATTCACTTAGTTTGATCCGTAAGACTCCCTAACGTATATTAAACCCTCTCTCGAGGCGAATAACATCTAACCCTAGGTTAATTAGTGGAACTCTCATTCTCTTATAATAAACCCCTAGAATAGCAGTAAATCGATCTGTGGATTCCCATATTAGTTTTCACCCTAATCCGACAAAATATCGTCACCCTATCTCTAGGCATGAGATCAACTCTGCTTAATTATGTTGGATCTACTCTTAGGCAGGGTCTATTCCTCCTCCACCTAAGCACATTAAATTTAGATTAAGCTCAGATAATTAAGAACAAACTAAGTATTTATCATATAATTCAAATAATCAAATAACAAGATTCATCATAGGTTTCATCCCCTTCGGGTATTCGAAGGTTTAGTTCATAACAATAAAGGAAAACATCTCAAGAGAAAAGATAACACAAAACATAAGAAATCCCTAAAACCCCTTGAAGGAATTGAAGAGGAGATCCTCCGCCTTGAGTAGAATTCCGACTTCTTGAGATGGATCAACTGGCTATCTTCGAGTGATTCCCACAAATCTGACCTTTCCGGCTTGGCTTTTTAGCCTAGCTTTTTTCCCTCTTTCAGCTGGTACCTAGGGTGTATTTATAGGCTTTTGAAACACGTTTCTTTCTCCCTAAGTATCCTTTTTCGAATGAAATTCCTCCTCTCCACGGTAGAGGCACGGCCATGGCACCCGTCCATGTAAATCGTGGCCAGGCCGTGTTCGACACTGTTAAATGAGGCACGGCCGTGTAAGTCATGGGCAAGGTCGTGTTCTAGTAGGAATGGTGGCACGGCCGTGTGGAGTGGAGTTCAGGCCGTGTCGATTTCATGGCTTGGCCCAACTTGGTCTGTTTTAAGCCCGTTTCTCGTTCTTTTCGTCCTCGGGTGCTTTCCTGAGTATAAGACATGAAAATAAAGGATTAAGAGCACCTTTTTACATAAATTGTGGCTTAAATCATTCAAAAGCATACTAAATGTGGGATTAGAATATGTTACTTTTACGATTTATCAAATACCGCCACACTTAAGCTTTTGCTTGTCCTCAAGCAAAATTCTCAACTTACAATTAAAATGAACTTCCTGTGATTCATAATTCCTATTGATAGTGTCTCATCATAATTCATAGATAATTTATACATGGATAATTTAATTCAAAGTGTCCTAAAAATTCAAACAAAGATAAGTCATAGATTCTCAGAGCACAAAACATAGGCGTTTCCCTTCATTTAAATAATTACCTCCGATTTGAAATCGACAAGGATTGACATCCTCTCAAAAGATTCGCTCAAATCACTCAAAGTGTTTAAGGTTCAGAATTTAGGCACTCAAAAGTCAAACATGAAGAGTTAATCCCATAGGCTTGCATGAAATTCAAATCTCCACCACTGAAATATGAGATGAAACACAAATCCAAAAGGTCTTTGTTGGGGTTGTAACGGGGCTAGGGTTAAGGTGTGGAGTAAGGCTGAATTAGAGGGTTAGAATCGAGATTGAATTGACAAATTACCTAACTAAGAACTAATGAATTAATAATAATAAATACATCAATTGAAAACTAATAATACTAATAATACAAGCTTCTTCTTCGATATTTGGAATCCAAACGTATAAGCTCATTTAATCACAACTAATAATGAATAATGGATATACTTCTTTTTTTTAGAACAAACTAAATACATAATAAAGGATAAACTACTAAAATTCATAATTAGGCAACTAATCAGATCAAATCTCGATATAAGGGTAGTAAAAAGGAATGGTGATAACAAAAACAAAGGGGTTCTGGGTTAATATTAATGGGTATGTCAATAAAAAGGGTGTTCGGTTAAAACAGGGTTAACTAGGGGTTAATTTGTAACGGTAGGCTTTTTAGGGAATTAGTGGGTTAAATCCTAGGTGCCTTTATCATCTCTGTGAATCAAATCATAAAATGTGGTCTCGACATGTATAATAGATGCAAGTTCTAGAATAACAGATCAGTGTTGGCATACTCATAATCAATAAAGTGAGCAAGAAAAAGAATTTATGCTCTATAGGGCTCAAAAACTCACAAAAATTATGGGTATTTTGATGTCAACCTCAGAATTTCAAACTTCAAGGTAATATTTAAACTCGCTTTGACAAAATTAGAAAAATTTTTTAATTTCTCAAAAAATAGACTTATCATGCTTGATTCTCTAGTATTCTTCAAATTTAATTATCAATGCACAATTATCAATGACTTAATCTAAAACATATCAATAAAAATAATAAATCATCGTAAATTTCATCCTAATTAGCAATATGAGTAAATTCACTTAAAAACAAGACTCAATTCAGGGTTTTGTTAGGTGTCTTCTTAGGTTGTTCACCCCCACACTTAAGATGTACATTGCCCTCAATGTACAAAGATATATAATGACAATTAATATGTAAAATCAAAAGAGAAGGGGGAGAGTGACACTCCACTGAATTGATGATTTCCTAGAGTTGGCAAAGTGGTCGTGGTGAAAGATAAGTTGGAGGGCCTGCTTTCGGATGTGGTGGATGCTCACGAGTTCTACGCTAGATGAAGAAATTGGGGAACTCGTGGAGGATTAGCCAGGATTTATTAAGACAAATTTAAAATAAACTAAATATATAATTAAAGGAAAGAAAAGTAAAGAAAGAGGAAACAAAAATGTAAACGAAATAAAACTAAAAAATAAAGGGGCTTGAGAATCCTTATTGGTGTATGGTTTGCGAGGTGGATGTGACTTCTACGGTCACGGATGTGCTGGCGGTGGTGGAAGTGGCATGATTCCCAAGCAGCCTTTAGCTCATAAGTCAAAGAAACTAAGATAGAATAAAATAATTTAAGCGGAAGAGAAGTGTAGATAAGAAAACTTAAGAAAAAGAGAGAAATGAAATAAAAATTAAATAGCCTCAAATATCCTTGGCTTGTTGTTCAGATGAAGCTGCCGGCATGAACTCATGTGAATTGGTCTCCTTTGGGGAGTTTGGCCTCTTACGCTTCCTTTCCATGGATATGATATTATTGTGGCTCAAGAGTCTAAGGATTTCTTAGGGAAAAGGAATAAGAGAGGACAAAATGGAAGAAGGAAAGAAGAAAGAAGTGGGTTAAGAAAAATTAAAAGTGTATGATGTTTAAATAGAATTCAAATCCGCGGTTTCCCACGCCCGTGGGTTGAGGGTGTGTCGATTCACACGGCCGCTTCGCACGGCCGCGTTTCTAGGCGCGTGTTGATTCCCACGCTCGTGTCTAGCCATTGTGTTCGACAAGTCGAGATATTAGCACGGTTAGGCACGCGCAGTTCAGCCCGTGGTTGGCAAGTCAAGAGCCCTCACGCCGGCCAGCAAGCACGCACCGTGTCACTTTTCGGTGCCCGTGGGAGAGTGGTTGAGTCTGTGATTGCGTAAATTAGGTCATTCTCGACTTGTACCGCCCCGCCTCATTAGTACTAAGATTCTTCAGTACACACGGCCACGCCACGCTGCGTGTGCAAGGCCGTGTGTCCCGGAATTCTACACCCCTTGTTAGTTTATAACTACGTATTCAGAAAGAAAAGTAGAAAAGAAAAATAAATTTAAAGTAAAATGTGAGAATAAGTTATGTTAGTGCTCGGGTTGCCTCCCGAGAAGCACTTGTTTATAGTCTTAAGCTAGACTCTCTTCTCGTTTGTATCTTCAGGGTGGTTTGAGGAGTTGCAAGTCCTTCCTCATATTATTATCTGTCTCCTCGTGAAAAAATTTAAGTCGAGATGCGTTTATAGTAAAAGTACCAAAAATAGGATTACTTACCTCGACTGTTTCGTATGGAAAAACACTGGTTACCCTAAAAGATATTTCTTTGTTTGTGCTAGGGTCCGGAGGAGATATTCGAAGATCTGCTTCTTCTAATAGTACCTTGTCCCCTATTTTGAAGTGGTTTGTTGTTCCTATAAGCTCTTCTGGGGACTCTTTCAATTTTTCCTCGTGTGGTTCTGGCTCTTGTCGTGTATCCCTAATTTCTCCTTAAAATGTGTCTTCCACTCGTCTAGATCATCAATATGAATTCCTCGATCTTCATGAGTTATTTCTTTGTTGGGGTTGGGGTCAGGATCGGGTTCAGTTGTATTCTTCGGTGGTGTTTCCTGAAAAGAAGAGTTGACCGAATGGTTATTAGGGAAATTTACGTTCTCACCTTGATTACTCGATGTTCTACCCGAATCGAGAGCCTTGATGGTGACGGTCTCATTACCTACGCAAGGTATGAGTTCTCCTGCATCAACATCAATTTTAGTCCCCGCAAAGTGGCTAAAAAGGGTCTTCCTAAAATTAGGGGATCGAATTATCCTCATCCATGTCTAAGACAACAAAATCTACTGGGAAAACGAATCATCAATTTTACAAGAACATCTTCGATAATACCCTAGGAATTCTAACAGCTTTATCGCTTAATTGAATGCTCATCCTAGTTTGTTTGGGTTTCCTAGACCTAATTGTTTAAACAATTTATAAGGCATGACATTTATGCTTGCCCCTAAATCAGCTAACGCATTATCTTTTAGTTCTAAAACTCCCTGGATCTTTTAGTTTCTGTGGTAGCTTATTTTGCAAGATTGCTGAGCACTTTGCGTTGAGTTCCACATGCGAATCTTCATCTAATTTCCGCTTGTTTATCGTAAGCTTTTTTAGAATTTCTGAATCGTGCATCTCGCGAAAGAGCTTCGAGGAGTGGTAAGTTAATGTGTAATTTCTTTAAGAGTTTAAGAAACTTACCGAACTGTTCCTCTCGTCGCTTCTCTTTAACGCTCGGGATAAGGTATGCGAGGTTGGTACTCCTTGATTACCGCTTTTGGCTTGTCTTGTGTTACCTCATCTTTACCTTTTCTACCTCGCTTTCCTTGTGTTGAGATGGATTCATCTACCCTTGTATTCTTCCAGCCGTTATGGCTTGGATCACTCTTTAGGATTAATTTCGGTGTTACCGGTAGACGCCTCATGGTCGTTCGGATAATAGCTTTGCAATTTCTCCGATCGATCGGGTAATTTCCCGATTGCCTTTGTAAGTCCTCCAACTTGGTTCTCGATCGCTTTGATCGATGTTTGTTGGGTGTTGAGCGTTACCTCATTTTTTTGGAGACGGCTTCGTGGATGCTATGAATTTGTTCAACATCTCTTCAAGACTCGCTTTTTTTCCCGTAGATAGGGCTGATTTTGGAAATTTTGAGGAGGTTGTTGTCTTTGATTTCCTTGATTTCCTTGTCCTCCCCACGAAAAATTTGGGTGGTTCCTCCAACCTCGGATTATAATTATTATTATATGGATTATTATTGATCTGAAATTGTTACCTATATAGTTCATTTGTTCGCTCTCTGGTTGGTAGGGTGGGTACTGCATTGTCCACGCTTTCACTTGCGTCGCATCGCATGATCGGGTGTACTGCATGAAGAACACAAACTATCAATCTTCTTATTCATCAACTCTACCGGTTTGATAGCATGGTTACCGCATTGAGGTTGTAAACTCCGATCGCTTTTGTTGGCTTTGTTCTTGTAACTTGCCATCGATAGTTATTCAAATGACATCTCTTCAATAAACTCGTAGGTCGCCTCAGAGTTCTATTATTCAGGTTCCACCGGCGGCCGAATCAATTAATTCCCGTGTTGAAGGATTCACACTGTTGTAAAAAGTTTGGACTTGGAGCCACAATGGTAATCTGTGGTGTGGGCATCTCCTCAAGAGATCTTTGTATCTCTCCCATGCATCGTATAATGTCTCTAAATCCATCTCCACAAAAGAAGATATATCATTACGTAACTTGGCCATTTTGGCCGGTGGAAAATATTTTAATAGAAATTTTTCGGTCATTTGTTCCCATGTAGTAATTGACCTCGTGGTAACGAAGTTTAACCAATGCTTGGCTTTATTCCTTAATGAAAAGGGGAATAACCGAAGACGTATGGCATCATCAGAAACGCCATTTATTTTGAAGGTATCGCAATTCTAAAAAGTTAGCTATATGAGTGTTTGGGTCTTCGCCCCGCAAACCATCAAATTGAACAAATCTGTTGAATCATTTGAATAGTGTTAGGCTTTAATTCAAAATTATTAGCAAATATAGCAGCCTAACAATACTCGATTCTCTTCTCGTTAAATGAGGTTTAGCATAATCATATATAGTACGAGGAGCATTCGATCCGCCACATCATTTTGTGGTGGTGGATTATTCTCGCCCATCCCTTCAAGAAGATTGGATCTGTCTTCACGATCTTCTTCCGTGTAGTTTAGGGCTCGCCTAATTTCTCTACGATTTCTTCGAGCGGTAGCTTCAATTTCACTATCGTATTTTAAAGGTCCTCTCGGATTCCTTCTAGTCATAAACTAGAGGTACTGCTAGAAAAGAAAGAAAGAAAATTAACAAAATTAAAATTAAAAACTAAAAATAAAAATAAATTGCAAAAAATAAAATAATGGCTAAAGTAATAAAAATAGAGTTTTCTTAATATTTTAGTTCCCAAGAATTCGCGCCAAAAACTTGATCAGAAAATCGAGTTTTAAAATTTATAAAGGAATGATCGAACTCTGAAACTAACTCGACAATGATTAAAGGCAAGTGCACCTATCGAACAGTAGTATAGTTTAGGCAAGACCAGATTATCGAACCCAAAGGAACTAAAAGTACTAATAGTAACTTTCTTTTTATTATTTAGCCTAAAATAAGTGAAGTTGTTTATTAATCTATATTAATTAACTACTAAACTAAAGACTCTAAGACAAAGAAGAATGAATTTGGAAAATAACTTGGGAAAAACTCAGTTGATTGCGACGATACCCTAGGAAGAATCCACCTAGACTTCACTTGTTATCTAACACTGAACCATACGATTTATTCACTTAGTTTGATCCGTAAGACTCCCTAACGTATATTAAACCCTCTCTCGAGGCGAATAACGTCTAACCCTAGGTTAATTAGTGGAACTCTCGTTCTCTTATAATAACCCCTAGAATAGCAAGAAATCGATCCGTGGATTCCCATATTAGGTTTCACCCTAATCCGACAAAATCTCGTCACCCTATCTCTAGGCGTGCGATCAACTCCGCTTAATTATGTTGGATCTACTCTTAGGCAGGGTCTATTCCTCCTCCACCTAAGCACATTAAATTTGGATTAAGCTCACATAATTAAGAACAAACTAAGTATTTATCATATAATTCAAATAATAAAATAACAAGATTCATCATAGGTTTCATCCCTTTCGGGTATCCGAAGGTTTAGTTCATAACAATAAAGGAAAACATCTCAAGAGAAAAGATAACACAAAACATAAGAAATCCCTAAAACCCCCTGAAGGAATTGAAGAGGAGATCCTCCGTCTTGAGTAGAATTCCGACTTCTTGAGATGGATCAACTGGCTATCTTCGAGTGATTCCCACAAATCTGACCTTTCCGGCTTGGCTTTTTAGCCTAGCTATTTTCCCCCTTTCAACTGGTACCTAGGGTGTATTTATAGGCTTTTGAAACACGTTTCTTTCTCCCTAAGTATCCTTTCCCGAATGAAATTCCTCTTCTCCATGACAGAGGCACGGCCATGGCACACGCCCGTGTAAATTGTGGCCAGCCCGTGTTCGACACTGTTAAATGAGGCACGGCCATGTAAATCGTGGGCAAGGCTGTGTTCTAGTAGGAATGGTGGCACGACCGTGTGGAGTGGAGTTCAGGCCATGTCAATTTCGTGGCTTGGCCCAACTTGGTCCGTTTTAAGCCCGTTTCTCGTTTTTTTCATCATCGGGTGCTTTCCTGAGTATAAGACATGAAAAGAAAGGATTAAGAGCACCTTTTTACATAAATTGGGGCTTAAATCATCCAAAAGCATACTAAATGTGGGCTTAGAATATGTTACTTTTACGATTTATCAGTGAACCAACACACCTTGACACACGACCGTGCGAGGTGTCCGTGTGAATCACCACACCCATGAGACACGGGTGTGTGAATGTACCTGATTTGAGAATTCTATTTAAACCACCCACCCCTCCCTCTTCTCACCTAACTTTCACCCTTCTTCCTCCTTTACACCCTTACACCATACATTCTTAGCATTCTTCATTCTTATAGCATTCTTCTCAATCTTTTGGCCATGTCGAAGAAACAAAAGGATCCTAGCACAGTCTCCCTCATGGAGACCGATCTATATAAGTTCATGCCGGCCGCTTCAATCACTCGACAAGCCAAGGGTTTTTGAGACCATTCAATTTTTCTTCTTCTTTACTCTTTTCCTTTATTTTCCTTCTCTTTGACTATCTTATGCTTAATTTAGTTTCTTTTATTTTAGTTTCTTAGTGTCAGGTTCAAAAGGCTGCTTGGGAATCACGCCGCTTCCGCCACCGCCAGCACATCCGCAGCCTTAGAGGTCACACCCACTCTTTTCTTTTAATTTTAGTTTCATCTTTATTTTTCTTCACTTTAGCTTGCTTTTCTTTAATTATTTAATTAGTATAGCTTTAATTATGATTATTATATCCTGGCTAATCCTCCATGAGCTACCCAATTTCTTCATCTAGCACAGGATCGTCATCCAGACCGACCCCTCCGACCTATCTTTCACCTTCAAACCAAGGATGCCATCCGAAAATTCAGGAAGTTTCACTTCTTCCCATATCTTATGATTTTATAATGATATTATCTATCTCTGTACATTGAGGGCAATGTACATCTTAAGTGTGGGGGTGAATCTTAAGGATGCCTAACTTTTTGCATTATTCTCAAATCCCTGAATTTAGTCTTGTTTTTTAAGTAATTTTCTCATATTACTAATTAGGATGAAATTTCCATGATTTATGATTTTTATTGATATGTTTTAGATTAAGTCATTGATAATTGTGCATTGATGATTAAATTCTAAGAATACTAGAGAATCAAGCATGATAAGTCTATTTTTCAAAATTAAAAATTTTTCTAGGTTGTCTACCTGAATTTGAATATTACTTTGAAGTTTGAAATTTACAAGGTTGATATCAAAATACCCATAATTTTTGTGAGATTTTGAGCCTTATAGAGCATAAATTCTTTTTCTTTCTCACTTCATTAATTATGAGTGTGTCAACATTGATTTGTTATTCTAGAACTTGCATCGATTATACATGTCGAGACCATACTTTTTAATTTGATATACAGAAATGATAAAGGCACCTAGGATTTAACCCACTTACTCCACTAAAAACCTACCTTCATAATTAACCCCTAGTGAACCCGGTTTAATCATGACAACCTTTTTATTGACTTACCCACTAATACTAACCCAAAAACCCTTTGTATATATTATCACCATCCTTTTTAACTACCCATATATCGAGATTTGATTTGATTAATAGCCTAACTATGTTTTTTTATTTCAATAATTTATCCTTTGTTATGTATTTATGATATAAAAAAAATCAAAAGTTTATTCATTTTTAGTTTTATGATTAAAGAGCTTATACGTTTGAATTCCAAATATTGAAGAAGAAGCTCGTAGTATTAGTATTTTTCAAATTGATGTAATCACTTTTATTTAGTTCTTTGTTTCTGGTTAGATATTTTGTCAGGTCAATCTCGATTCTAACCCTCTAGTTCAGCCTTTAACCACACCTTTAACCCAAGCCCCATTACAACCCTGTTAAAGACCTTTTGATTTGTGTATCATCTCATTTAATAAGTGGTGGAGATTTGATTTTCATGCAAGCCTATGGGATTAACTTTTTAGGTTTGACATTTGAGTACTTAATTCTAAACCTTAAACACCTTGAGTGATTTGAGTGAATCTTTAGTAAGGATGTCAATTCTTGTCGATTTTGAACCAGAGGTAATTATTTAGATGAGGGAAAACACCTATGTTTTTTGCTACAAATGTATTACTTAGACTGTTTGAATCTTTAGGACTCTTTGAGTTGAATTATCCATGTATAAATTATCCTTGAATTATGATGAAACATTTTTAATGACTATTATGAATTATGGAAAGTTCATTTTAATTATAAGTTGAGAATTTTGCTTGAGGACAAGCAAAAGCTTAAGTGTGGGGGTATTTGATAAACTGTAAAAGTAACATATATTAAGCCCACATTTAGCATGCTTTTGGATGAATTATCCCTTATTTTATGTAAAAAGGTGCTCTTAATCATTTCTTTTCATGTTATATACTCAGGAAAGCACCGGAGGATGAAAAGAACGAGAAACGGGTTTAAAACGGGCCAAATGGGCCAAAGCACGAAATCAACACGGCCTGGACCTAAGACCACACGGTCGTGCCTCCTCAATAATCTCGAACACGGTCTAGCCACGAGATACACGGGCGTGTCACCTCATTAAAAGTCTGAACACGGCCTAAAGACGATTCACACGGGCGTGTGCCATGGCTATGTCCTTGCCGCGGGAAAGAGCAATTTCAATCGGATTTGGATACTTAGGGCAAAGAAACACATTCCAAAAGCCTATAAATACACCCTAAGTATGACTGAAAGGGGGAGCCCAAAGCTATCGTTTAGGGCGTCTTGCTAGGCAGAGAGAGGCGATTTGTGGGGATTCACTCGGGGATAGTCGGTTGATCCATCTCAAGAAGCGGAATTATACTCAAGACGGAGGATCTCCTCTTTAATTCCTTCAGGGGTTTTAGGGATTTCTTATGTTTTGTTTTATCTTTCTTCCGAGATGTTTTCTTTTATTGTTATGAACTAAACCCTCGGATACACGAGGGGATGAAACTTAGATAAATCTTGTTATCGTTTCTTGAACTATATGATAAATATTTGATTTGTTCTTAATTATGTGTTCTTAATTCTTGTGTTGATATTTCATGGATATTAATTCAAGTTTGATGTGCTTAGGTGGAGGAGCAAAAGTCCCCGCCTAAGAGTAGATCTAGCATAGTTAAGCGGAGTTGATCGCGCGCCTAGAGATAGGGTGACGAGGCATTGCCGAATTAGGGTGAAACCTAATATGGGAGTCCATAGATCGAGTTAATGCAATTCTAGGGGTTTTAATAAGAAAGAGATTTTAATTAATCAACCTAGGGTTAGACATTATTCGCCTCAAGAGAGGGTTTAATATAAATTAGGGAATCCTACGGATCAAGTCAAGTGAATACATCGTCTGGTTCAGAGTTAGATAGCAAGTGAAGTCTAGGTGGATTCTTCCTTGGGTGTCGTCTTAATTAATTGGTTTTTCCTCAAGTATTCTCCCAAATTCATTCTTCTTTGTCTTAGAGTCTTTAGTCTAGTAGTTAATTAATTTAGATTAAACAACCATTCACTTAATTCTTAGGCTAAATAATAGAAAGAAAGTTAGTATTAGTACTTTTAGTTCCTTTGGGTTCGATAATGCGGTCTTGCCTAAGCTATACTCTTTGTTCGATAGGTGCACTTGCCTCAATCGTTGTCGAGTTAGTTGATTGTATGTCTGTCGAGTTTTTAAAATTTATAAAGAGAATGATCGAACTTGGAAACTAATCGTGACAACGATTGAGGCAAGTGCACCTATCGAGCAAAGAGTATAGCTTAGGCAAGACCGGATTATCGAACCCAAAGGAACTAAAAGAACTAATACTAACTTTCTTTTTATTATTTAGCCTAAGAATTAAGCGAATGGTTGTTTAATCTAAATTAATTAACTACTAGACTAAAGACTCTAAGACAAAGAAGAATGAATTTGGGAGAATACTTGAGGAAAAAACAATTAATTAAGACGACACCTAAGGAAGAATCCACCTAGACTTCACTGGCTATCTAACTCTGAACCAAACGATGTATTCACTTGACTTGATCCGTAGGATTCCCTAATTTATATTAAACCCTCTCTCGAGGCGAATAACGTCTAACCCTAGGTTGATTAATTGAAATCTCTTTCTAATTAAAACCCCTAGAATTGCATTAAGTCAATCTATGGACTCTCATATTAGGTTTCACCCTAATCTGGCAATGCCTCGTCACCGTATCTCTAGGCGCGCGATCAAATCCGCTTAACTATGCTAGATCTACTCTTAGGCAAGGACTTTTGCTCCTCCACCTAAGCACATCAAACTTGAATTAATATCCGCAAAACTTCAACACAAGAATTAAGAACACATAATTAAGAACAAATCAAATATTTATCATATAGTTCAGCAAACGATAACAAGATTTATCTAAGTTTCATCCCCCTCAGGTATCTGAGGGTTTAGTTCATAACAATAAAGAAAACATCTCAGAAGAAAAGATAAAACAAAACATAAGAAATCCCTAAAACCCCCTGAAGGAATTGAAGAGGAGATCCTCCGTCTTGAGTATAATTCAGGCTTCTTGAGATGGATCAACTGGCTGTCCCTGAGCAAATCCCCACAAATCTGCCCTCCCTGGCCTAGCAAGACGCCCCTAAACGATAGCTTTGGGCTCCCCCCTGACAGAGGGTTTCTGTCGAACTCCCCTTTAAGTTAACCCCTAGGGTGTTTATATAGGCTTTGAGATGCCTTACTTGGTCTCCAAGTATCCTAATCTGAGTTAAATTCATATTTAGGTGTTTAAATATGCTTTGGAATGTGTTTCTTTGCCACCAAGTATCCAAATTCGAGAAAAATTCCTCTTGGCCGCGGCACGGGCACGGCCTCTGGCACACGCCCGTGTAAGTCGTGGCCAGGCCGTGTGGACTTCATTGATGAGGCACGACCGTGTATCTCGTGGCTAGACCGTGTTCGAGATTATTGAGGAGGCACGGCCGTGTGGTATTGGGTCCAGGCCGTGTTGATTTCGTGCTTTGGCCCATTTGGCCCATTTTAAGCCTGTTTCTCGTTCTTTTCATCCTCTGGTGCTTTCCAGAGTATATAACATGAAAAGAAAGGATTAAGAGTACCTTTTTACATAAAATAAGGGATAATTCATCCAAAAGCATGCTAAATGTGGGATTAAAATATGTTACTTTTACGGTTTATTGAATACCCCCACACTTAAGCTTTTGCTTGTCCTCAAGCAAAATTCTCAACTTACAATTAAAACGAACTTTCCATAATTCATAATAGTCATTAATAATGTTTCATCATAATTCATAGATAATTCATACATGGATAATTCAACTCAAAGAGTCCTAAAGATTCAAACAATCTAAGTCATACATTTGTAGCATAAAACATAGGTGTTTCCCCTTATCTAAATAATTACCCCTGATTCAAAATCGACAAGGATTGTCATCCTCGCAAGAGATTCACTCAAATCACTTGAGGTGTTTAAGGTTCAAGAAAAAGCACTCATAAGTCAAACATGAAGAGTTAATCCCATAGGCTTGCATGAAAATCAAATCTCTACCACTATAATATGAGATGATACACAAATCTAAAGGTCTTTAACAGGGTTGTAATGAGGCTTGGGTTAAAGGTGTGGTTAAAGACTGAATCAGAGGGTTAGAATCGAGATTGACCTGACAAAATATCTAACCAGAAACAACGAACTAAATAAAAGTGATTACATCAAATTGAAAAATACTAATACTACGAGCTTCAATATGTGGAATTTAAACGTATAAGCTCATTGAATCACATGACTACTAATGAATATACTTTGATTTTTTTTATAGGATCATAAATACATAATAAATACATAATAAAAGATAAGTTACTAAAAAGAATCATAGTTAGGCAACTATTCAAATCAAATCTCGACATAAGGGTAGTTAAAAGGGATGGTGATAACAAATAAAAAGGGTTTTAGGTTAATATTAGCGGGTAAGTCAATAAATGGGTTGTTAGGATTAAACGGGATTCACTAGGGGTTAATTATGAAGGCAAGCTTTTTAGTGGAGTAAGTGGGTTAAATCCTAGGTGCCTTCATCATCTCTATATATCAAATCAAAGGTGTGGTCTCGACATGTATAATTGATGCAAGTTCTAGAATAACAAATCAATGTTGACACACTCATAATCAATGAAGTGAGCAAGAAAAAGAATTTATGCTCTATAAGGCTCAAAATCTCACAAAAATTATGGGTATTTTGATATCAACCTCGTAAAATTTCAAATTTCAAAGTAATATTCAAATTCAGTAGACAACCTAGAAAATTTTTATTTCTTGAAAAATAGACTTATCATGCTTGATTCTCTAGTATCTTAGAATTCAATCATCAATGCAAAATTATCAATGACTTAATCTAAAACATGTCAATAAAAATCATCAATTCTGGGAATTTCATTCTAATGATAATATGCGAAATTTACTTTAAGACAAGGCATAATTCAGGGATTTGAGAACAATGCAAAAAGTTTGGCACCTAATTTCAGGAAATTAAGAATAATGAAAAAAAGTTAGGCACCTTTTTAGGTTGTTCACCCCCCACACTTAAGATGTACATTGCCCTTAATGTACAAAGATAGATAATAGCAAAATAAAATCATACGATAGGGAGAAAGGTGAAACTTCCTGAATTTTGGATGAAGTCAATGAAAAGAAACCGGATAGGATTGGAGGTGAACATGGGGAAGCGCCTCGAACCGTTTGAACTTGAATCCTCAAAGTAGCCGGTCTGATTTTATTGTATCCTAAGGTAAATCTAAATGCCATTGAGAAAAAGAAAAATAATAAAGCAAGTAAAAATAAAAATAAAATAAAAATTAAAAATAGGAATAAAATTAAATAGAGATACGGTCCACGCCCATGTGCCTACCCGTGGTGTCTACACGACCACGGCCACGGCCGTGTGGGTGTGGAAACCTACGCCTAAGTACGAAAAGAAATAAAATGAAACTAATTAGTAGAGTTAGTGCTCGGGTTGCCTCCCGAGAAGCGCTCGTTTAAAGTCTTGAGCTAGACTTACCTCTTATTCGCATTATCAGGGTGGTTTGAGGAGGTGAAAATCCTTTCTCATGCGTTCAATTCGGTTTTTGATATATAGTTTAAGTCAAGTAATGTTTTCCTCAAAAGTGCCGAAATTATAATGTGTTACCTCGACCGTTCCATCTGGGAAGATTTTGAGTACCTGATCTCCTATCTTAAGCTGGGTCCCATTATTAAGTTCGTCGTGGAGTTGCCTCGTTTTTGCTTCGTGTGTTTTTCGTCTCTCCTTGAAGTGTGTATTCCATTCGTCTAGTTCATCGATCCAAAGCCTTCGTTCCTCATGAATTTCTTCTTTATCGACACGAGGTCTAGGATATGGCATCTACGAAAGAGCTTCTAGAAACGGAAAGTTAATATGAAATTTCTTTAAAATTTTAAGAGGCTTACTGAGTTGTTCCTCTGTGTGGTCTTTCTTTGTCGCATCGGGGTATGGCACACAGGGTTGGTACTCTGTAATCACCGGGTTCGGTAAATCATGGTTTACCTCAACCTTACCTTCACTTACCACAGGATCTTGCCTTGGGTCAGATTCCACTAACCTTTCACTCGCCATGAGTCATGTACATTCTGACTTGAATTTGCTCTTTTGGGTTAGTTTCAGTGTTGTTTGGCAAGCTTTCCTGTATATGTTCTGAGATTATCTTTGCAAGTTGTCCAACTGTCTTAGTAAGTTCCCCAACTTGGCTCTCGATGCCTTTGATTGATGCCTGTTGATTATTAAGGGTGGCCTCAGTGTCTTGGAGACAGTTATCTGTAGCTGCCATGAATTTTGTCATCATCTCCTCAAGGTTCGACTCCTCTTCCAGTTGGTGAGGTGGTTGTTGAAAATTTGGAGGAAGTTTCGATCTTTGGCTACTTTGATCATCCCTCGAGAAATTGGGATGGTACCTCCAACCTGCATTATAAGTGTTATCATAAAATTTATTTTGAGGTCTAGCATTGTTACCCATATAGTTGACTTGTTCGCTTTCCATGCCATGTCCGTAGGGTGGGTACTCAGGATTCGCCACGCCTCCGCTTGTTTCACACTGCATAACTGGATGTGTCTGCGAGGAACCGTATAAACCATCAAATTTTTTATGTAACATCTCTAATCGGGTTGATAGCACAGTTCTTGGGTCGAGGTTGTAGATATCAGCTGCTTTTGTTGGCTTTGTCCTCATAACTTGCCACTGGTAGTTATTCAGTGCCATCTCCTCTATCTGCCAAAATCAAATAAAAGAAAATTTAGCAAACTAAAAAAAATAAAATAAATCTTCCGGCAACGACGCCAAAAACTTGATCGTATGTCTGTCGAGTTTTAAAATTTATAAAAAGAATGATCGAACCTGGAAACTAACTCTGACAATGATTGAGGCAAGTGCACCTATCGAACAGTAGTATAGCTTAGGCAAGACCGGATTATGGAGCCCAAAGGAACTAAAAGTACTAATACTAACTTTCTTTTTATTATTTAGCCTAAGAATTAAGCGAATGGTTGTTTAATCTAAATTAATTAACTACTAGACTAAAGACTCTAAGATAAAGAAGAATGAATTTGGGAGAATAGTTGAGGAAAAACTTATTATTTAAGACAACACCCAAAGAAGAATCCACCTAGACTTCACTTGTTATCTAACTCTAAACCAGACTATGTATTCACTTGACTTGATTCGTAGGATTCTCTAATTTATATTAAACCCTCTCTCGAGGCGAATAACGTCTAACCCTAGGTTGATTAATTAAAATCTCTTTCTAATTAAAACCCCTAGAATTGCACTAAATCGATCTATGGACTGCCATATTAGGTTTCACCCTAATCCGGCAACACCTCGTCACCCTATCTCTAGGCGCGCGATCAACTCCGCTTAACTATGCTAGATCTACTCTTAGGTAGGGACTTTTGCTCCTCCACCTAAGCACATCAAACTTGAATTAATATCCGTGAAATATCAACACAAGAATTAAGAACACATAATTAAGAACAAATCAAATATTTATCATATAGTTCAGCAAACGATAACAAGATTTATCTAAGTTTCATCCCCCTCAGGTATCTGAGGGTTTAGTTCATAAAAATAAAAGAAAACATCTCAGAAGAAAAGATAAAACAAAACATAAGAAATCACTAAAACCCCCTGAAAGAATTGAAGAGGAGATCCTCCGTCTTGAGTATAATTCCGGCTTCTTGAGATGGATCAACTGGCTATCCCTGAGCGAATCCCCACAAATCTGCCATCTCTGGCCTAGCAAGACGCCTATAAACGATAGCTTTGGGCTCCCCCCTTTCATGTCAAACTTAGGGTGTATTTATAGGCTTTTGAAATGTGTTTTTTTGTCCCTAAGCATCCAAATCCGATTAAAATTGCTCTTTTCCGCGGCAGGGACACGGCCATGGCACACGCCCATGTGAATCGTCTTTAGGCCGTGTTCGGACTTTTAATGAGGTGACACGCCCGTGTATCTCGTGGCTAGACCGTGTTCGAGATTATTGAGGAGGCACGGCCGTGTTGTCTTAGGTCCAGGCCGTATCGATTTCGTGCTTTGGCCCATTTGGCCCGTTTTAAACCCGTTTCTTGTTCTTTTCATCCTCTGGTGCTTTCCTGAGTATATAACATGAAAAGAAAGGATTAAGAGCACCTTTTTACATAAAATAAGGGATAATTCATCCAAAAGCATGCTAAATGTGGGCTTATGATCGCTGTGAAGTCAGAGTTTTAAAATTTATAATGAGAATGATCGAACCTGGAAACTAACTATGACAATGATTGAGGCAAGTGCACCTATCGAACAGTAGTATAGCTTAGGCAAGACCGGATTGTCGAACCCAAAGGAACTAAAAGTACTAATACTAACTTTCTTTCTATTATTTAGCCTAAAATAAGTGAAGTTGTTTATCTAGTCTAAATTAATTAACTATTAAACTAAAAATTCTAAGACAAAGAAGAATGAAATTGGGAGAATAACTTGGGAAAAACTCAGTTGATTAAGATGACACCCAAGGAAGAATCCACCTAGACTTCACTTGTTATCTTACACTGAACCATACGATTTATTCACTTGACTTGATCCGTAGGACTCCCTAACGTATATTAAACCCTCTCTCGAGGCGAATAACGTCTAACCCTAGGTTAATTAACAGAAATCTCTTTCTCAAATAATAACGCCCTAGAATAGCAGTAAATCGATCTATGGACATCCCATATTAGGTTTCACCCTAATCTGGCAAAATCTCGTCACCCTATCTCTAGGCGCGCGATCAACTCCGCTTAATTATGCTAGATCTACTCTTAAGCAGGGACTTTTGCTCCACCACCTAAGCACATTCGACTTGAATTAATATCCGCGAAATATCAACACAAGAATTAAGCACACATAATTAAGAACAAATCAAGTATTTATCATATAATTGAAAAAATAATAAGATTCATCTAGGTTTCATCCCCTTCGGTATCTGAAGGGTTTAGTTCATAACATGAAAGAAAAACATCTCGAGAAGAAAAGATAAAACAAAACATAAGAAATCCCTAAAACCTCCTAAAGGAATTGAAGAGGAGATCCTCCGTCTTGAGTAGAATTCCGGCTTCTTGAGATGGATCAACTGGCTATCCCTGAGTGAATCCCCACAAATCTGCCTTCACTGGCCTAGCAAGACGCCCCTAAACGATGGCTTTGGGCCCCCCTTTTTAGGTCATACTTAGGGTTTATTTATAGGCTTTTGAAATAGGTTTCTTTGCCCCTAAGTATCCTTTCCCGAATGAAATTGCTCTTCTCCATGACAGAGGCACGGCCATGGCACACGCCCGTGTAGATTGATATCAGGTCGTGTTCTAGTATATTAAGGAGGTACGGTCGTGTGAGCTTTAGTCCAGGCTGTGTCGATTTCTTCTTTGGCCCATTTTTGTCCGTTTTGAGCCCGTTTCCCATTCTTTTTATTCTTGGGTGCTTTCCTGAGTATAAGTCATGAAAACAAAGGATTAAGAGCACCTTTTTACATAAATAAAGGGATAATTTATCCAAAAGTATGCTAAATGTGGGCCTAAAATGTGTTACTATTTTGGTTTATCAAATACCCCCACACTTAAGCTTTTGCTTGTCCTCAAGCAAAATTCTCAACTTACAATTAAAACGAACTTTCTATAATTCATAGTTCCTATCAACAATGTCTTATCGTAATTCATAGATAATTTATACATGGATAATTCAATTCAAAGAGTCCTAAGGATTCAAACAATCTAAGTCATAGATTTGTAGCTCGAAAATATAGGCGTCTCCCCTTATCTAAATAATTACCTTTAATTCAAAATCGACAAGGATTGACATCCTTACTAGAGATTCACTCAAATCACTCAAAGTGCTTAAGGTTCAGGAAAAAACGCTCAAAAGTCGAACATGAAAAGTTAATCCCATAGGCTTGCCTGAGAATCCAATCTCCACCACTAAAATATGAGATGAAACACAAATCAAAAGGTCTTTGAAAGGGTTGTAACGGGGCTTGGGTTAAAGGTGTGGAATAAGGCTGAATTAGAGGGTTAGAATCGAGATTGACTTGACAAATTACCTAACTAGAAAAATGAACTAATCCTTAATAATCACATAAACTTGTAATACTAATAATACGAGCTTTTTCTTCAAGATGTGGAATTTAAATATGTAAGCTCACTTAATTATAAGACTAATAATGAATATACTTCGTCGTTTTTTTTAAGAACAAATCATTAAATATTTACAATATTAAGAAAGTACTTTAACAACTGAAATATAGAAGATAGTTAGGTAACCGCTCAAAATCAAATCTCAACAAAAAGGGTAGTCAAAAAGAATGGTGATAACAAATACAAAGGGTTTTGGGTTAATATTAGTGGGTGAGTCAATAAAAAGGGTTGTTAGGATCAAAGGGGTTCACTAGGGGTTAATTATGAAGGTAGGCTTTTTATGGAGTAAGTGGGTTAAATCCTAGGTGCCTTTATCATTTCAGTATATCAAATCAAAGATGTAGTCTCAACATGTATAATCGAGGCAAGTTCTAGAATAACAGTTCAATGTTGACACACTCATAATGTAACATCCGGGATTTAGGGGCTTTGCATCTTTTATGTTTTTCTGTATTTGTTGAGTTATGCCTAGTTTTTGGATGTGTTTGGGGGCCTCGGGAAGGCTCAGAGTTAAGCCGAAGCCTTGGTATAATTTTAGTTTTGGGCATTTTAGGAGGGAAGCTGAATGGGGACAGGACTTAAGGGTTTTTTTGTTGTGTTTGGTGACACAAGAGGTGCAGTGGAAGAGTGGCAAGGGGACGCCACCTAACATGCAGGGAGATGGCATCACAAGGAGAAGCTGAGAGGGAGAGGATTCGAAACTCTCAAGCAGCACAAGGGAGTATTATTTTTGGTTCAGGCAAGGGAGGCAGTTGGATGGTAATCAAACTCTGGAGGAGAGAGGCAAGACCCAGTCAAATATTTCAAATGAATGGTGGAGAGTGATTAAGGGAGTTTTGAATTATTCAAAATAGTTTGAATAAGTGGAGGAGAGGGAATTAAGGAGTGTTTCAAGGGACGGCATGGGGATTGAGGTGAGAAGGGGTTGTTAGCCGAATTTTTTTGAGTAGTGTAGGGGAGGTGAGGCTTTTGATTTTGGTAAGGGGATTTGGTGCCGAAATTTTTATAGGTTTTATTAGCTTTTGTGTGTTAAGGGTTTTTTCTTTTTGGCATTTTGGGTGTGCTCTTCTTTTAGTTCTTTTCTTGCTCTCTTTTGCCGAAAGTGCCTAGTCAATTCCCATTATTTTCTTTTACTATGACTTATAGCCGAAACTAGGGAGACCATTTGTGCATATTTCTTCTCATTTTCTTTTCTCTACTCATTTTCAAAACTCCACAACCGAAAGTAACACACTTGTCCCTTGCAATCTTTCGTCTTCTTTTTCTTCTCTACCTACCCTCTTAAACAGAAACCTTTGTTCTTCTTTCCCTATTTTTTCCCCCTTATCATTCTTTTCTCCCAACCTTTCTTCTCTTCTTGGTTTCTCTGGTGTTGCCGAAACTCTTAAGCCTTCATTGAAGTTCTCTTGTTTTCATTTTTGGTTCTTTCATCTTATTTCTCTTCCACTCTTGTTCATTGCCGAATCTTCTCTGCCATTGTGGTTGTGCCGAATTCTCTTGGGTGCTGTTCGAATCCTCTGTGTTAAGGTAAGATCATTCCCTTTTGTTTTCCCCTTGATTAAACCCGTATTCCTTCTTCTCTTGGTAAGGCCGAACCTGCCTTGACTAATATTTAAACCTGTTTCTTTTTCTGTGTTTCGTCGATTAAGGGGCTAAGTGTTAGGAATCTACTTCGGATCATTCTTTGGTTTGGTTGTGAAGGGTGTTTCATCCCGGAAATATCGTTAGCCGAACCATTTAGGTTCTAATTCTGTGGAGCGACTAATCTCTGAACCCCCCATCCCTTTTTTTTGGGGATTGTAAGGTAAGGGAATTCTCTCTAGTATTCTATTGGTCTATTTATCCGTTGTTCATCGCCTTCACCCAGTTGAGTGGTTATACCATCATCTCTTTCGTAGCGATTTTTTTTGTTGACCAAGACTTTTAATGGATGCAAGAAACGTTCAAGTCGGGGAAGGGAGCAAACCTTTGGTTTTGACTCCAAAGTTTAAGAAGCGAGCAGTATCGGCAGTTCGAGATTGGCCACCGGGGTGTGGGCCAGCTTCTGAAAAGGATAAGCAGATCACTGTGATCCCTACGAGTGAGGACGTTAGTGAGATCGATAGTTTAGTTCTTCAAGTTTATAGGTGTGTAATTATCACACTATTTCCTTAGCTTTATATATTTGTATGTGTTATGCTTGAAAGCCGAAAATAGCGGCAATGGTGATTGAGTTACCTATGTTGGGTAAACCGGAAAACCAGGTCAGTATATTATACTCATGCGTTATTAATATTTGCATTGTGGGTGTATGCCAAGTATCATATATATTTCATATCATGTAACCTATCTTTTATACTATGTTGCATGTGCATGGGATATTGGGATGAAAATGATTTAAAGGGGAAGTGTATATTGGTGACTTTGTCACGATTAATGATGGCGTGGTGCCTCATTGTGGATTTGGTGATTTAATCATGTGTGGAATCAGTGGCTAGACCACTTATGTGGACTTTGAGCAGTGTGTCTATCAGCATGACTGCCAAAGAGGTGTGTAGCGGATGGAGGGTTGATTGTAGAAATCCCCACAGGTGTGTATGAGGATGGACATACGAGAGGTGTATAGAGGATGGAATACTAGGTTGGGTCAGGCTATCATATTGATTACTTGTGCATGATGTGAGAATCAGACAATGGTTTGGGGCTCAAGCCCACTTGTGGAATTTTGTGAACTAATTGCACACTGAGTCTGGTGACTCACTCTGTTTTCTTAACAAATTGCAGGTAGCTCATGATTCTTTGGACTGGGTTAGATTGGACTCGAGGTGGCCATACTATGGTTCTTTTATTAAACTTTATTTTGAATTATTAATCGCTATTTTCTTTTGGGATATTCCTTTTTATATGTAATAAGGCCACTTCAGATTTGGTAAATTTTGGATTTTTAAGTTGGGTTTTGTTATTCATTAATTATGAACTATTCGATGGAACGTTCTATAAAAAATAATCAAAAGTTTCTTTGCAAACCCGTTAAAACACATTTCCTACGAAATTAAAGATTTTTGTTGAATAATTCATAAATCGAAAGAGAGCTCAGTTTTGTTTTCCTCAAACATCACCTAATCGCTAGGCTAGCTAAATACCTTTTTACTTAATTAATGGGTTTTCAAAAATGCCATTAAATTTGATTTTTATTAAAGAAATTTTCCAGAATTTATAAAACCTTTCAAACCCTTTTTTTTTCCTAGTGACAGGCCAAATCCGGTCGTGGTATTTGGGTCGGGTTTGGGGTGTTACACATAATCAAAAAGTGAGCATGAAAAGGATATATGCTCTTATAAGGCTCAAAATCTCACAAAAATTATGGGTATTTTGATATCAACCTCGTAAATTTCAAACTTCAAAGTAATATTTAAACTCAGTTTGACAACCTAGAAAATTTTTATTTTCTGAAAAATAGACTTATCATGCTTGATTCTCTAGTATTCTTAGAATTTAATTATCAATGCACAATTATCAATTACTTAATCTAAAACATATCAATAAAAGTCATAAATCATTAGAAATTTCATCCTAATTAGTAACATGAGAATTTTACTTAAAAACAAGACTAAATTCAGGATTTTGAGAATAATGCAAAAAGTTTGGCACCTAATTTCAGAAATTTGAGAATAATGAAAAAAGTTAGGCACCTTTTTAGGTTGTTCACCCCCCACACTTAAGATGTACATTGCCCTCAATGTACAAAGTTAGATATATCGACAATAATACTAAAATCATAAGATATGGGGAGAAGTGAAACTTCCTGAATTTTTGATGGATTCCTTGAGTAGGAGGTAAAAGATAAGTTGGAGGGGCCGGTCTGGATGACGATCCTGCGCTAGATAAAGAAATTGGGTGGCTCGTGGAGGATTAGCCAGGATATGATAATAATAATTAAAACTATACCAATCGAATATTTAAAGAAAAGCAAGCTAAAGTGGAGAAAAATATAGATGAAACTAAAATTAAAAGAAAATATGGATGGACCGTAGAGTCCTTATTGTTGGGTGTGATTTCTAAGGCTGAGGATATGGTGGTGGTCGTGGCGTGATTCCCTAGCAGCCTTTAGAACCTAAAATTAAGAAACTAAGATAAAATAAACTAGATTAAGCAGAAGAGAAGTAAAGATAAGGAAATTGAAGCAAAAAATGAAATAAAAGCTAAATGGCCTCAAATATCCTTGGCTCGTCGAATGATTGAAGTGGCCGGCATGAACTTATATGTATCGGTCTCCATAAGGGAGACTGTGCTTGGCTTCTTCCGCTTCTTTGGCATTGTTTTGGTGTAGCTCAAGGGTATAGAGAAAAAGAAAATGAAAAGGTGTAGGTTGAAATTTAGTAGGAGAAGAGGGTAGGGAGGGGGGTTAAATAGATTTTCAAACCTGGTACCATCCCACGCCCGTGCTCCTTAGGCGTGTCGATTCACACGGCCGCCTCGCACGGTGTGTGTCTAGGTGTATTGGTTCACCCACGCCCGTTTTATAGATTGCCACGCCCGTTGGTGATAAGTCAGTGTCGTCCACGGCTGCGTCGCACGGTCGTGGCATTCTTTCGGTGCCCGTGGGGCAGTGGTTGGAGTCTGTGACTTCGAAGATTTGATTCTCTTTGACTTGTACCACCTCTACCATGTCAGTACGGCGATTGGGGACATCTACACGGCCACGGCCACGGCCGTGTGCTAGGCCGTGTGGACTGGAAATCTGCACTTTTTGGTTAGTTTAAAGCTATATACTATAAAGAAAGGGTAAAATAGAATAAATAAGAAGAGATAAAAATGTAAAAGTTAATGGGGTTAGTGATCGGGTTGCCTCCCGAGAAGCGCTCGTTTATAGTCTTAAGCTAGACTTTCCTCTTGTTTGCATCATCAGGGTGGTTTGAGGAGTTGGAAGTCCTTCCTCATGCTATCAGCTTTATCTTCGTGAAAAAGTTTAAGTCGAGATGTGTTTATAGTAAAAGTACCAAAAATAGGATTACTTACCTCGACTATTCCGTATGGGAAAACACTGGTTACCCTAAAAGGTATTTTTTTGTTTGTGTTAGGGTTTGAAGGAGATATTCGAGGATCTGCCTTATCTAACAGTACCTGGTCTCCTATTTTGAGTTTGTTTGCTTCGTGGAGTGGTTCTGGTTCTGCTTCGTGTATTCCTAATTTCTCCTTAAAATGCGTCTTCCACTCGTCTAGATCATCGAATTGAATCCCTCATTCCTCATGAGATATTTCTTTGTTAACACTGGGTCTAGGATTGGGTTCAGTTGTATTCTTTGGTGCTTCCTGAAAATAAGGGTTAACCAAATGGTTATCAGTAAAATTTACGTTCTCACATTGATTACTCGATGTTCTGGCCGAGTCGAGAGCCTTAAGGGTGATCGTCTCATTACCTACACAAAGTATGAGTTCTCCTGCGTCAACATCAATTTTAGTCCTTGCAGTTGCTAAAAAGGGTCTTCCTAAAATTAAGGGAATCGAATTGTCCTCATCCATGTCTAAGACAACGAAATCTACTGGGAAAACGAATTTGTCAATTTGTACAAGAACATCTTCAATAATACCCCTAGGAATTCTAACAGTTTTATCAGCTAATTGAATGCTCATCCTAGTTTGTTTGGGTTTCCCTAGACCTAATTGTTTAATCAATTTATAAGGCATGACATTTATGCTTGCCCCTAAATCAGCTAACGCATTATCAACAGTTAGTCTACCAATTAAACATGGAATTGTAAAACTCCATGGATCTTTTAGCTTTTGTGGTAGTCTATTCTCGTAACATTCTTTGAGCATCTTTGCGTTTAATTCCACATGTGGATCCTCGTCTAATTTGCGTTTGTTCATCAAGAGATGTTTTAAACATTTCCTCGAATCTGGCATCTGTGAAAGAGCTTCAAGTAGCGGTAAGTTAATATGTAATTTCTTTAAAAGTTTAAGAAACTTACCGAACTGTTCCTCTGTGTCGTCTCTCGTTAATGCTTCAGGATATGGTATGTGAGGTTGGTACTCCTTGATTACGGTTTTGGTTTTCTTGTGTTACCTCAACTTTACCTTCTTCTACCTCGTTTCCTTGTATTGGACTAGGTTCGTCTAATCCTTCACTTTCTTGAGCTGTTATGGCTTGGATTTGCTCCTTTGGATTGATCTCAGTGTTGCTTGGTAGACGCCCTTGCGGTCGTTCGGAAATTATCTTTGCAAGTTGTCCAACTGTGTTAGTAAGTTGTCCCACTGTTTTAGAAACTTCCTCAACTGACTTAGTGAGGTCTCCAACTTGGCTCTCAATCCCTTTGATCGATGCTTGTTGGGTCTTAAGGGTGGTTTCAGTGTCTTGAAGACGATTTTCTGTGGATGCCATGAATCTTGTCAGCATCTCTTCAAGGTTCGGTTTCTTCTCCTGTGGATAAGGCTGATTTTGGAAATTTTGAGGAGGTTGTTGTCTTTGATTTCCTTGATTTCCTTGACCTCCCCACGAAAAATTTGGGTGGTTCCTCCAACTTGGATTATAATTATTACTATATGGGTTACTATTGGATCTGAAATTGTTACCTATATAGTTCATCTGTTCGCTCTCAGTGCTCGGTTGGTAGGGTGGGTACTCAGGATTCGCCACGGTTCCACTTACGTCGCACTGCATTACTGGGTGTACCTACGAGATGTTTTAAACATTTCCTCGAATCTGGCATCTGTGAAAGAGCTTCAAGTAGCGGTAAGTTAATATGTAATTTCTTTAAAAGTTTAAGAAACTTACCGAACTGTTCCTCTGTGTCGTCTCTCGTTAATGCTTCAGGATATGGTATGTGAGGTTGGTACTCCTTGATTACCGGTTTTGGTTTTTCTTGTGTTACCTCAACTTTACCTTCTTCTACCTCGTTTCCTTGTATTGGACTAGGTTCGTCTAATCCTTCACTTTCTTGAGCTGTTATGGCTTGGATTTGCTCCTTTGGATTGATCTCAGTGTTGCTTGGTAGACGCCCTTGCGGTCGTTCGGAAATTATCTTTGCAAGTTGTCCAACTGTGTTAGTAAGTTGTCCCACTGTTTTAGAAACTTCCTCAACTGACTTAGTGAGGTCTCCAACTTGGCTCTCAATCCCTTTGATCGATGCTTGTTGGGTCTTAAGGGTGGTTTCAGTGTCTTGAAGACGATTTTCTGTGGATGCCATGAATCTTGTCAGCATCTCTTCAAGGTTCGGTTTCTTCTCCTGTGGATAAGGCTGATTTTGGAAATTTTGAGGAGGTTGTTGTCTTTGATTTCCTTGATTTCCTTGACCTCCCCACGAAAAATTTGGGTGGTTCCTCCAACTTGGATTATAATTATTACTATATAGGTTACTATTGGATCTGAAATTGTTACCTATATAGTTCATCTGTTCGCTCTCAGTGCTCGGTTGGTAGGGTGGGTACTCAGGATTCGCCACGGTTCCACTTACGTCATCGCCTTTGCATTCTTTGAGTGTACCTACGAGATGTTTTAAACATTTCCTCGAATCGGCATCTGTGAAAGAGCTTCAAGTAGCGGTAAGTTAATATGTAATTTCTTTAAAATTTTAAGAAACTTACCGAATCGTTCCTCTGTGTCGCCTCTCGTTAATGCTTCAGGATATGGTATGTGAGGTTGGTACTCCTTGATTACCGGTTTTGGTTTTTCTTGTGTTACCTCAACTTTACCTTCTTCTACCTCGTTTCCTTGTATTGGACTAGGTTCGTCTAATCCTTCACTTTCTTGAGTCATTATGGCTTGGATTTGCTCCTTTGGATTGATCTCGGTGTTGCTTGGTAGACGCCCTTGCGGTCGTTCGAAATTATCTTTGCAAGTTGTCCAACTGTGTTAGTAAGTTGTCCCACTATTTTAGAAACTTCCTCAACTGACTTAGTGAGGTCTCCAACTTGGCTCTCAATCCCTTTGATCGATGCTTGTTGGGTCTTAAGGGTGGTTTCAGTGTCTTGAAGACGATTTTCTGTGGATGCCATGAATCTTGTCGAGCATCTCTTCAAGGTTCGGTTTCTTCTCCGTGGATAAGGCTGATTTTGGAAATTTTGAGGAGGTTGTTGTCTTTGATTTCCTTGATTTCCTTGACCTCCCCACGAAAAATTTGGGTGGTTCCTCCAACTTGGATTATAATTATTACTATATAGGTTACTATTGGATCTGAAATTGTTACCTATATAGTTCATCTGTTCGCTCTCAGTGCTCGGTTGGTAGGGTGGGTACTCAGGATTCGCCACGGTTCCACTTACGTCGCACTGCATTACTGGGTGTACCTACGAAGAACACAAACTATCGATGTTGAAAACTCCGGCAGATTTTGTTGGTTTTGTCCTTGTAGCCTGCCACTGATAGTTATTTAATGACATCTCCTCTATGAACTCGTGGTACGCCGGGAGTTACGTTGTTCAAGGTTCCACCAGTAATTTGAATCAATTAGTTGCCTCGTTAAGGGGTTTACACCGTTATAAAAAGTTTGGACTTGGAGCCACAATGGTAAACCATGGTGCGGACACCTTCTCAAGAGATCCTTATATCTCTCCCATGCGTCATATAATGTCTCTAAATCCATCTGCACAAAAGAAGAGATATCATTGCGTAATTTGGCCGTTTTGGCCGGTGGGAAATATTTTAATAAGAATTTTTCGGTCATTTGATCCCATGTAGTGATTGACCCTCGTGGTAACGAGTTTAACCACTGTTTGGCTTTATTCCTTAATGAAAAGGGAAATAACCGAAGCCTTATGGCATCATCAGAAACGCCATTTATTTTGAAGGTATCACAGAACTCTAAAAAATTAGCTATATGAGTATTCGGATCTTCGTCCTGCAAACCATCAAATTGAACAAATTGTTGAATCATTTGTATAGTGTTAGGCTTTAATTCAAAATTATTAGCAGCTATAGCCGGCCTAACTATACTTGATTCTGCTCCTGTTAAATGAGGTTTAGCATAATCATACATAGTACGCGGAGCATTATTTTCTGCCACATCTTATGGTGGTGGGTTATTTTCGTCCATCCCTTCAGTAGGATTGGATCTATCTTCTCGCTTTTCTTCTTGGTAATTTAGGGTTCGCCTAATTTCTCTGCGATTTCTACTAGCGGTAGCTTCAATATCACTGTCGTATACTAGTGGTCCTCTCGGGTTCCTTCTAGTCATAAACTAGAGGTACCTGCTAGGAAAAGAAAGAAAGAAAAATTTAGCAAAGTTAATATAAAAATAAATTACAGAAAATAAATAAATAAATAAATATGGCTAAAGTAATAATGTAACATCCTGAATTTTTGGGCCTATGCGTTTAATGGGTGAATATGTTTAATATGTTAATTTAAGTAATAGGGGTCCAAATTAGGCTCAGAATTAGGCAAAGGCCTTAGTTAAATTATTAGATTGGGCATTATAGAGTTAAAAGAGTGGTAATTATGTTTAAAATACCAAAGTGGGCTTGTGGCCCAATCTTAGGAGGTGACGCCACACAAGGGAGTAAGGGGCCCAAATTTAAGTTTCATGGAGCCCAATTCTTTTAATTTAAGTTAGCTAAATTTTGGGCATTAGGATTAGGTGGAATGGATGGCAACAAGGCTAAAATTTAGGGGTTTTAATGTTTAAAATATGTGGATAATAAGCAGATAAAGGCTATTATTTAGGAATTTATTTTATAAAATAATAAGCAGATAAAGGCTAAAATTTAGGGATTTTAATGTTTAAAATATGTGGATAATATGCTGATAAATGAGGGAGGAGTTAGAGATAATTAAGTCTCTTTTAGATGAGCTAGTAGATTAAGATAAAGGAGAAAAGATAGGATTTATCTGCAAGGTTAGGTAAGTGCCGAAATTTCTATAAATAGGGGGAATATCTCTTGAATTTTGGCATTTGGGGTTTTTCTCTCATTCTTTTCTCTTCTTCTCTGAGTAAAAGCCAAAAACTCCTAAAGTTCCACCTTCTTCTTCATTCTCTGCAAAAGCCGAAATCTCTAAGCCTATTCCCTCATCTTCACTTTGATTCAAAAGCCGAAACTACACCTATTCTTCTCCTTAATATTCATTGGCCGAATCTCCCTTAACCATCTTTTCAATTTTTAGTTCTTTCAAAAGTCGAAAGCGCGATAGATCATCTTTCCGAGATTTTTCCTAGAAACCGAAACTCATAGATCTCTAAGTTATAGAATCGTGTTACATTCGGGATTTCAAGGTAAGAGGATTTGTTTATTCATATATATAAAATCGGGTAGAATACTAACTATGGCCGAATATAGGAGAGGACTATTTTCACATCTTTCCGCCTTTTTGAAGCAAAGCGTAGATCTGTTTAGCAAGGGTATCTACATTAATCAGGTGTGTAATACTTCCCCACCATCTAGATCTAATCATAAAATGCATGATCATAAGATTTATATGTTTTGATAATTGCCAACATCTCGGTTTATTGATGAAAGCCCAAGGAGGGTAAGAGCGAATCACCAGGGTAGTAAATAATTTGTTTAAATGTTATAAGTAAAATGCTTGTATGTGATTGCATGGGTTGGGTTGATGAAAGGAGGAAGTTATACGTTATAAGTGTAGCAGTTTTTACCGTGATCTGATGTAGCGGCTAATGCCGTGAACTGTTATACGGGCTTCGGCCATTAAATGTTATAAGGGCTTCGGCCATCATATGTGGATGAGCAGCAAAACTGCCATCATGGTGTGTAGCGGTGTGGGTCGATTGTAGAAATCCCCAATGGTGTGAGCGGTTGAGTACGGGGTGTGTAGCGGATGGAAACCTAGGCAAACCGGTTTGGGCCTTGCATATTATTTGCTATTAATTTTATTATGATTATTACACTGTTTATTTTGTTTAATGGGTTTAAGCCCCAAACTCTAGTGGTGCATGAGGGTTGCACACTGAGTCTCGCGACTCACCCTTTTAATTAACATTTCAGGTGATACCTAGTGCTTGAGATCAGGCCGAGAGGAACGCAAGGTGGCCATGCAGAAGAATATGTGGATTTAAGCAAAAGACTCAAGTTATTATTTTATATTTTTAATTGGTGGATTTTAAAATTTCGTTGTAATAAGGCCATGGGCCACTAGTTTATATTTTGTTTTATTTTGGGCTTTAATTACTTTTAGTTATTTAATTTTTTTATCTTAATTAAACTAAGACATGTAATTAAGTTTGGTTTTATTTTACAAAGGAATATTCTATATGAAATATATTTGGGGTTTTCTGAAAAATACGACATGTTTGACAAAAATTTTCTTAGTGACATACCAGATCTGGTCGTAGCAATTGGGCCGGGTTTGGGGTGTTACAAATAAAAATAGAGCTTTCTTAATATTTTAGTTCCCCAACAACGGCGCCAAAAACTTGATCGCTGTGAAGTCAGAGTTTTAAAATTTATAATGAGAATGATCGAACCTGGAAACTAACTATGACAACGATTGAGGCAAGTGCACCTATCGAACAATAGTATAGCTTAGGCAAGACCGGATTGTCGAACCCAAAGGAACTAAAAGTACTAATACTAACTTTCTTTCTATTATTTAGCCTAAAATAAGTGAAGTTGTTTATCTAGTCTAAATTAATTAACTATTAAACTAAAAATTCTAAGACAAAGAAGAATGAAATTGGGAGAATAACTTGGGAAAAACTCAGTTGATTAAGACGACACCCAAGGAAGAATCCACCTAGACTTCACTTGTTATCTAACACTGAACCATACGATTTATTCACTTGACTTGATCCGTAGGACTCCCTAACGTATATTAAACCCTCTCTCGAGGCGAATAACGTCTAACCCTCGGTTAATTAACGAAAATCTCTTTCTCGAATAATAACCCTCTAGAATAGCAGTAAATCGATCTATGGACATCCCATATTAGGTTTCACCCTAATCCGGCAAAATCTCGTCACCCTATCTCTAGGCGCGCGATCAACTCCGCTTAATTATGCTAGATCTACTCTTAAGCAGGGACTTTTGCTCCACCACCTAAGCACATTCGACTTGAATTCTTATCTGCAAAATATCAACACAAGAATTAAGCACACATAATTAAGAACAAATCAAGTATTTATCATATAATTTAGAAAACAATAACAAGATTCATCTAGGTTTCATCCCCTTCAGGTATCTGAAGGGTTTAGTTCATAACAATAAAGAAAAACATCTCAGAAGAAAAGATAAAACAAAACATAAGAAATCCCTAAAACCCCCTGAAGGAATTGAAGAGGAGATCCTCCGTCTTGAGTAGAATTCCGGCTTCTTGAGATGGATCAACTGGCTATCCCTGAGTGAATCCCCACAAATCTGCCTTCTCTGGCCTAGCAAGACGCCCCTAAACGATGGCTTTGGGCCCCCCTTTTTAGGTCATACTTAGGGTGTATATAATATCCCGAGAATTGTGGCCTATGCATTTTGTTTAATTATATGGAATAGCATGTCTATGTGAACTGTGAATGTGTTCTATGAATTTTGTGAATTTTGTGAACCTTAGTGTGTAAAGAAATGCCTTAGAAATATTAAGTTTTAAAGTTTAAAAAGGGGAACTAAGGCAAGGTGGTCTTAAGAAAATTTATAGAGGAAATGTGACATGAAATTGGGCTTGGAAAAGTGGCTTGGAGGTGCCACTTAGGGCTTTGAAAATGACGCCATATGCTAGGGGGGAGAGCTTGTGTTCAAGTCGCATGGGAAGCAAAATTTTAAGGTTCATTTTTGCTTAGCGGCGTCAAAGGGAGGGGAGTAGTGGACGGCACAAGGCTAAGTTTTAGGAGTTTTTATCCTTTTAATTTCAAGAGATAAATGATGGATTATTCTTTAATTTTAAATAAGGTGATAAGGAGGAAAATGTGGGCTATGATAAGGGAGAAGTGGTGGCCAAGTAAGGGACTCTAAAGCTTAGTAATTTCGGCTAAGCTAGTAAAGGGGATAGCTGAATATCATTCTATACTTTTTGTCTCTCTCTCAAACACTTTTTTCTCTCCAAGCCATCATCTTCTTCTTCCTTTTCTTTTCATCTGTTCTAGTCGAAATTTCCTTCCCCCTATTTTCATCATTGCCGAATTCTCTAGCCATATTTTTTCTTCTCTTCCACTTTTGTCAAAAGCCGAAAAACTCGAGCTTTTCTCTTTTCAATCTTTGTTGAAGCCGAAACTAAATACTTGTTAGACTCTAGCCGTTTGTCCATTAAATCGCAAAGCCGAATATTCCGTGGTGTCAGATAAGGATGCTGACGATTTCTGCAAGTAAGGGTAAGATAAAAATTCGGCTTCCATTCTTTTACCTTTAGACTTGTCGAAATCAAGGTATTAATCCTATTAGTGATCTTAGGTCGAAACTTGAAGGGTTCTCTGGGATTTCTTCCATTGTCGACTTCTAGGAAGGATACTTCGGGATCTCAGAGATCTAAGGTAAGCCACAAGTATTCGGCCAAGGGCCATTGATTATGTAACACCCCAAACTCGGCCCATACGCCACGGCCGAATTCAGAATGCCACTGCGGAAAACGTTTGAAAAATATTTTGACTTAGAGTGAAAACATAAAAAAAAAGTTATTGTCTTTAATAAAACATTGTATATTTATAAATCCAAATAAAATCAAATTGTTACAAATCCTTCGATTTGTAATTTTAACATATATCTTTAAGATATGAGTTGCTAAAAATAAAACATATCCAATTAATAAAAATAGTCAATCCACTTTAAAACATAATAATAAACTTCAAAAACCTTTAAATGGCCCTTATTACAATAACCAAATATTCGCAAATTAAAAAAATATATATATAATATAAAATAAGGAAAATAACTTCTGCATGGGCCACCTCGTATCCACTCCAACTCGGTCCAAGCTTTATGCATCACCTGTAAGGTTTGAGAAAAATTGGGTGAGTCACACAGGACTCGATGCATAGTTATTACACATGTCCCCACATATGGGCTTGGCCCATATCCACACAAATCCACATACAAAATTATGCAAAATGAAGCCCAACCCAACCTAGTTCCATCCATTACACCAACCTCGGCACACCCGCCGCCCAAGAATACAGCTAATCCACCGATCACCTAAGTGATCCCACATAACTTACCTCGCGGACTTGCTTTGCTCAAGGCCGTGGCTAATCCACCGATCACCTAAGTGATCCCACATAACTTACCTCAGCGGACTTGTTTGCTCAAGGCCGTGGCTAAGCCACCGGTCACATAAGTGATCCCACATATCAATTAATCCACGGTGATGCACACGACTATCAACCGCGAGATGGGCACCTAGCCAACACCTCCCTTGATGAAGCACATAGCTAACATCAGCGCCGATGTAACACAAGGCTAACATCGGACCACGTACATAAAAGTACACCCTTTCCTTCGATAGTCACATCCCAAGTCCCATGCATATATATATGTGTATCATGTCAACATATCACTTGAACAATAATGCATCACATGCCATCACATTTCATATATTCATCAATGATCATTTAATATAGTAATTCACTGACCTGAGTATTCGATCACCCACCACGGGTATTCACAATCTTAGCCCTTAATTCGGCTACCATTAACATCATATCACATATACATAAATATAACACATACACACAATCAAGAGACAGTACGATAATTACGCACCTGCTTTGGCACAATCAATAAAATCCCAAAACCCATGTCTAACGATTTGCACTCCTACGATTGTTGAACTCCTTCCTACACAACCTAAGCCCACTATCACTTGAATTATGCATAAACGCATAACCCCTAAATCTAGGATATTACAGATTAGTATTCAAATGTTAGAAGTTGATCTAACATGTGTCAAGGTAATTTCGACAGATACCAAGGGTTAATAGAAATTTCGGGATTTCAGTGAAGCGTCAAAGTATATCAGGTGTGTACCTTTCCCTAAGACTTAATAAATTTAAGGCATTACATTTAACATAAGTATTATAATGATGTGAAAGCTATGGCTAAGATACCATGTTATGGTACAAAGTACCCAGGTACGTTTTTCCTACTCCTACTAGGATTATGATAAGATATGCTATGGCACGTATGTGAAAATATAAGAATGTGATTAAGGGATATGATATGGTCAAATGAGTATTTGTATGACATGGGGCATATGGGTGAATATGAAAGGGGAAGTGATTGGTGGTTTTATACCCCAATATATGAATGTGGTGACTTCGGTCATAATTATCTGAATGTGGTGTCTCATGACACGAAATATTATCTGGTGGCTTTGCCACAATATTTATAAGGGCGATGAGCACGTCGACTACAGCGATTGCCTTCGATGGTGTGTAGCGGATGGAGGGTTGACCTAGTAGTCCCCACGGTGTGCAGGTTGGTACGGGTGATGTGTAGCGGATGGTACCTAGGTTTGGGTTCGGGTTTGCATCATATTATTTAAATACCATATGTACATGCATGATTTGACATGCTTGAATTTGTTAGGACTTAGTGTTTTGGTTACACATTGAGTCTGTTGACTCACCCCGTTGTGGGAACATTTTTCAGGTGATGATCAGTGACGGACCGGGTCGGCAGAAGCTTAGGGATGGCCATGCTCAGCGAGAAATTTATTTAATTAGAACTTTTTTTTATTTTAAGTACTTGAATATAATTTTGGGTTTTATTTTGTTGTAATAAGGCCATAGGTGAACTACTTTATTTTGCTTTTACTTATTATGTCGCGTTTTTATCAAATAGAGATCAAGTAAATATATTTTAAAATAACTCTAAATGTTTTGTCACCTAAAATAAAGGGTTTTCAATATAAGATAAACATGTTTTCGACTCGAGCCCAACCCGAAGATAATCCTTCTTTCAAATCACACAGTTTTTCCAAAGTAACAAAAGAATTTCGAACCGGTTTACATCGAGGAACATACCAGATCTGGTCAAGGCTCGTGGGCCGGGTTAGGGATGTTTCAATTTGGTATCAGAGCCAATTTTTAAACTCTCAGCCTGGGGTTTAAGGCCCAAAATATTTTCAAATCGAGCCCAAATAAGTTTTGTAAAATTTTTTATAAGCAGGTTTGTCTGGCATGGCACCTAAGTCTCCGACCTGCAGTCCACCAGGTAAGTACCCCTATCCATTGTGTGATTTATATGAATTGTAGAAGGGTAAGAATGGAACGTAGGATAGTATGATAGGTACTTGAACCCTAGGACTAGTTTACCCCAACAATTACATAAGACTTAATGCCTAATTAAACAACCCTGTGACTTAGTCGCCGAGTTAGGGTGTGGCAACCATTGTGCGCATGTCTAGGATTGGATCCGAAAGAGCATGGTACTTAAGCAATCCTAGTGACTCACCTCCTCTTGTTTGGAATCCTGCAGTGCGTAGCTTCTGGTTCACCCTAACCAAGAGGACTCGATCCACGAGGCTAAACACGATAACTAAAACCCGAAGGGGATTAGCCACATTTTCATGGAAACCCTAGTTTTTTTTAAAAAAAAAAGTCAACAAACTACTCTTTGAATTGTGAAAATTGTTATTTTTGAAAAATTTCCTAAAAATTTCGAAGTTACCAAAAATGCCCTTGGTTAATAAAATGTCCAAACTACCCACAGTTTTATCAAAATTTCCTTACTTTATAACAAGTCCAAAAACCTTAATTTGCAAAATATCAAAATACCTTGATTTTGGAAAATTACGAAATTGCCCCTAACCTACAAATTACCAAAATGACCCTAGTTTCCAAAATTTTTGCAACATCGCCGTTTTGGAAAACAAAGTCTCAAAAAGAACCCCCAATGTTTTGCAAATTTTGAAATACCCCTGAATTATTAAGCTTTACAAATTAACCCTAATTTATTACCAAAATACCCCTGTAGGTGAAATGATGAAAATACCCCTGGGATAGGAATAGGACGAAAATGTTTGAATGATGAATGTGTGTTGAATGAATGTGCTCCTTTAAATTAGGATAGAAGACTTGAAACTTTGATCGATCGAAAGAACTACTTCTAAATTTCTTTTCATAAAATTTCTTCGCGGGTAATCAGTGGAACAAAGACTAATGCATAAAATTCCTTAAAACAGATTAAAGCGCGATCGTAGACATGAGCTCTAGGGGACGTGGTCGTAATGTGCGAGGACGTGGTAGAGGCAGAATGGCCATATCAGAACCCGTTAGATCGGGTCAAGGGTCTGAGAATGAGGTACCACCACCACCAGCTGTTGGTGGTGAGCATCAAGATCAGACAGGGGATGATGCAGTATCACAGGCGATGCTGCGAGTTCTTGAGATAGTGGCTGAAGCAGGAGGAAATATGGGAGCTCGGAAATCTGTACCCGAGCGACTTCGAGCCAATAGGGCTGAGGCGTTTCGTGGCGTATCCGGTGTGGCACCCCGTACTGCTGAGTATTGGTTGGAGGCGACCGAGCGAATTATGGATGAGCTCAATTTAACTGCTGAAGAAAAGTTGAAAGGAATGGTGTCGCTTCTTCGTGATGAGTCATACCAGTGGTGGCTCACAGTTAGGGATGGTGCTACGGCTGAGGAACTTACTTGGGACTATGTTAAGGCGGCATACCAGAAGAAGTATATCGGCACCCATTACATTGATGCTCAGAGAAAGGCGTTTTTGGGGTTGGTTCAAGGGAACAAATCCGTGGCGGAGTACAAGGCTGAGTTCTTAAGGCTGAGTCGGTATGCTCGAGGAGTAGTGGCTACAGAGCACGAACGCTGTGTCCGGTTCGAGGACGGACTAAGAGATGACCTGAAGTTATTAATAGCCCCGCAGTAGGAGCGGGAATTTGCTGTATTAGTGGAAAAGGCCAAAGTGGCCGAAGGTGTTAAGGACTCTGTAAGGCAGAACTCTGATCGGAGTAGGCAGAAAAGAGGATTTGGACCAGCAGGGTCAGCTGGGAATGCTCAAAAGAGGCCTAGAACTGATGGGCATGGAATCGACAAGGCGGGCAGTGGGAGGCGATGCAGAACTTGTGCTGAATGTGGGAAGAAGCACTTAGGGGAATGTTGGAAGAAAACGGGAGGATGTTTTAAGTGCGGATCAAAGGATCATATGATCAAAGATTTTCTGAATAAGATAGACGGGGGCCGACCGGCGAGGCGGGAATGTTAATCAGTGGTAGAAGTGAGCAATGACCCTCGGCGAGTCGTGGTCTGAATGGTAGAGGTAACGGTGCTTTGGAAGAGGGCGAGGAACACCGGCGGAGGTGTGCTGCTATCTTGAGAGGCAAGGTAACCGGGTTTGGTTTATGCGGTTCGCCGGAGGGAGGATGGAGACGCGCCAAACGTTATAACTGGTACATTCCTTATTTATGGCAAGCCTTATGTTGCTTTAATTGACGTGGGCTCGACCCATTCTTATGTTGCAAGTAGTGTAGTGGAAACATTAGGAATAGACTCTAAACTCTCTGATAGGGAGATGACTGTAGTAAGCCCACTAGGTCAAACTGTAGTGGTGAATAAGATCTTTCGGAGTGTACCCTTAGAAATTCAAGGCGTAGTATTTTCTGCTGACTTGATGGAACTTCCCTTCAGAGAATTCGATCTCATACTTGGCATGGATTGGCTAGTGGAACACCGAGCTATATTGGATTGTGCAGCTAAGCGAATGGGGTTAAGGACCCCGGAGGATAAGGTGGTAATTATGATAGGGGAAAGAAGAAACTACTTGTCTAACGTAGTCTCTGCCTTAAAGGCTAATAAAATGGTTCGGAAAGGGTGCAAGGCATTTCTGACTTTTGTTAGGGCGTTGGATGCCAAAGAAGGGGGAGTTAGTGGAGTTGGAACAGTAAAGGAGTTTGTGGATGTCTTTCCCGGAGTTACAGGAATACCCCGACGGGGAGGTGGAGTTTGGAATTGACTTGTTTGCTGGAACAGCGCGCGGTATCTATCGCTCCGTATAGAATGGCACCGAAGGAGTTGGTTGAGCTCAAGGCTCAAATCCAAGAGTTGCTTGATCGTGGGTTTATTCGACCCAGTGTGTCTCCATGGGGAGCACCGGTCTTGTTTGTGAAGAAGAAGGACGGAACTATGCGTATGTGCATAGATTATCGTCAGTTGAATAAGCTGACCATCAAGAACAAGTACCCTTTGCCAAGAATAGACGACTTGTTCAATCAGCTTAAGGGGGCAACGGTATTCTCAAAGATAGATCTAAGGTCTGGGTATCATCAGCTTAAGGTGAAGGAAGCAGATATCCATAAGACGGCTTTCCGGACAAGATACGGACACTATGAGTTCGTAGTAATGCCGTTTGGGTTGACAAACGCCCCAGCCGCGTTCATGGATATGATGAACCGAGTTTTCCAACCCTACTTGGATCGGTTTGTCGTTGTGTTCATCGACGACATCCTGGTATACTCCAAGTCTGAGGAAGAACATGATGAGCATCTCCGGATTGTGTTACAAGTATTAAGGGAGAAGGAGTTGTATGCCAAATTCAGCAAGTGTGAATTTTAGCTTAAGGAAGTTGCATTTTTAGGACATGTGGTGTCTGTCGAAGGAATAAGGGTGGATCCTAGGAAGATTGAGGCAGTGTTGGATTGGAAACCACCTAGGTCGGTGGCTGAGGTTCGTAGTTTTTTGGGATTGGCAGGCTACTATAGAAGGTTCGTAGAAGGATTTTCAACAATAGCCGCACCTTTGACAAAGCTGTTGAGAAAGGAAGTACCTTTCGTTTGGTCGGATAAGCAGCAGGAGAGCTTTGAGAAGCTTAAAAGGGTGTTGACGGAAGCTCCGGTCTTAATTCAGCCAGAGGCAGGAAAGGATTTCGTGATGTATTGTGACGCTTCCCATACAGGCTTGGGTTGCGTATTGATGCAAGACGGGAAGGTTGTAGCTTATGCGTCTCGATAACTAAGGCCTCACGAAGTTAACTACCCGACGCATGACTTGGAACTGGCGGCAGTGGTCTTTGCTCTTAAGGTGTGGAGGCACTACCTTTATGGAGAAAAGTCGGTGATCTACGGACCACAAGAGCCTTAAGTACTGTTGACTCAAAAGAGCCGAACTCGAGGCAATGAAGGTGGGTGGAATTATCAAGGATTATGATCGTTTCTATAAAGTTTCACCCGGCAAGGCGAATGTGGTAGCAGATGCCCTAAGTCGAAAAGTAGTGTCGAATTTGAGGGCAATGTTTGCACATCTAAGCTTGTATGACGATGGAAGTTTGCTGGCAGAATTGCAAGTTAAGCCGACGTGGCTGAATGAGGTAAAGGAAAGTCAGCTAGTGGATGAGGACTTAAGTGCTAAGTTGCAGCAAGTACAGAGTGGGGAGTTGGAGAATTATGGTGTTAGCAGCGATGGAGTGTTGTGCTTCAAGGGTAAGGTCTGTATGCCTAGGAACAAGGAGTTAAGACAGAGGATTCTTCAGGAATCGCATAGTAGCCCTTATGCTATGCATCCGGGAGGTACTAAGTTGTACAGGGATTTAAGGGAATAGTTTTGGTGGCCTGGTCTTAAGAGGGAAGTTACCGAATTTGTAGGGAAGTGTTTGACGTGTCAGCAAGTTAAGGCTGAACACCAGGTTCCATCAGGGTTGCTTCAGCCAATCAAGATTTCGCAGTGGAAGTGGGAGAGAATTACCATGGACTTTGTTAGTGGGTTTCCCCTTACGCCTACTAAGAAGGACTCGGTATGGGTGATAGTGGACCGGTTGACCAAGTCCGCGCACTTCATTCCGGTAAGAGTTGATTATTCTTTGCAGAAGTTAGCAAAGTTATATGTGGCAGAAATTGTGAGGTTGCATGGAGTGCCACTATCAATTATTTCAAATAGGGATCCAAGGTTTACGTCTCGGTTTTGGAAGGCTCTACATTAGGCTTTAGGCACTAAATTGGATTTCACTACGGCTTTTCATCCACAGTCGAACGGGCAATCTGAACGAGTAATCCAAGTGTTAGAGTATATGTTGAGGGGCTGTGTGATAGACTTCAGAGGTAGTTGGGAAGAATATTTTCCTTTAGCGGAATTTGCTTACAATAATAGCTATCAAGCCAGTATTCGGATGGCACCTTATGAAGCGCTGTATGGAAGGAAGTGTCGAACTCCTACATGTTGGACCGAATTAGGGGAACGTCGAGTTTTGGGTCCAGAGATTGTGGCAGAATCTGAGGAAAAGGTTGAGGTAATTCGGGCACGGTTAAAGGAAGCATCTGATAGGCAGAAGTCGTATGCTGATCTTAAGCGAAAGGAGATAGAATTTGATGTGGGAGATCAAGTGTTCCTTAAGGTATCGCCTTGGAAGAAGGTGATGAGATTTGGTCGCAAAGGGAAGTTAAGTCCAAGGTTTATAGGACCCTATCAAGTATTGAAGCGAGTTGGACCAGTGGCATACCGGCTAGAGTTGCCACCGGAGTTGAAACAGATGCACGACGTATTCCATGTTTCCATGCAACGTCGCTATCGATCAGATCCATCTCACGTAGTCTCGGTTGAAGAGGTGGAGCTAAGGCCAGATTTGTCTTATGAGGAAGAGCCGATTCAGATCTTGGAATGAGATGTGAAAGTGTTAAGGAGGAAGTCAGTTCCTCTAGTCAAAGTGTTATGGCGTAATCATGGATCGGAGGAAGCTTCGTGGGAGCCAGAAGAGGCAATGCGACAGCAATACCCTCACTTGTTTTAGCCAGGTAATTTCGAGGACGAAATTATTTTAAGGGGGTAGAACTATAATATCCCGGGAATTGTGGCCTATGCATTTTGTTTAATTATATGGAATAGCATGTCTATGTGAACTGTGAATGTGTTCTATGAATTTTGTGAACCTTAGTGTGTAAAGAAATGCCTTAGAAATATTAAGTTTTAAAGTTTAAAAAGGGGAACTAAGGCAAGGTGGTCTTAAGAAAATTTATAGAGGAAATGTGACATGAAATTGGGCTTGGAAAAGTGGCTTGGAGGTGCCACTTAGGGCTCTGAAAATGACGCCATATGCTAGGGGGGAGAGCTTGTCTTCAAGTCGCATGGGAAGCAAAATTTTAAGGTTCATTTTTGCTTAGTGGCGTCAAAAGGAGGGGAGTAGTGGACGGCACAAGGCTAAGTTTTAGGAGTTTTTATCCTTTTAATTTCAAGAGATAAATGATGGATTATTCTTTAATTGTAAATAAGGTGATAAGGAGGAAAATGTGGGCTATGATAAGGGAGAAGTGGTGGCCAAGTAAGGGACTCTAAAGCTTAGTAATTTCGGCTAAGCTAGTAAAGGGGATAGTCGAATATCATTCTATACTTTTTGTCTCTCTCTCAAACACTTTTTTCTCTCCAAGCCATCATCTTCTTCTTCCTTTTCTTTTCATCTGTTCTAGTCGAAATTTCCTTCCCCCTATTTTCATCATTGCCGAATTCTCTAGCCATATTTTTTCTTCTCTTCTACTTTTGTCAAAAGCCGAAAAACTCAAGCTTTTCTCTTTTCAATCTTTGTTGAAGCCGAAACTAAATACTTGTTAGACTCTAGCCGTTTGTCCATTGAATCGCAAAGCCGAATATTCCGTGGTGTCGGACAAGGGTCTTTGTGATTTCTTCAAGTAAGGGTAAGATCAAAATTCGGCTTCCATTCTTTTACCTTTAGACTTGTCGAAATCAAGGTATTAATCCTATTAGTGATCTTAGGCGAAACTTGAAGGGTTCTCGGGATTTACGCCATTGTCGACTTCTAGGAAGGATACTTGGGATCTCGAGAGATCTAAGGTAAGCCACAAGTATTCGGCCAAGGGCCATTGATTAGTATTCAAATGTTAGAAGTTGATCTAACATGTGTCAAGGTAATTTCGACAGATACCAAGGGTTAATAGAAATTTCGGGATTTCAGTGAAGCGTCAAAGTATATCAGGTGTGTACCTTTCCCTAAGACTTAATAAATTTAAGGCATTACATTTAACATAAGTATTATAATGATGTGAAAGCTATGGCTAAGATACCATGTTATGGTACAAAGTACCCAGGTACGTTTTTCCTACTCCTACTAGGATTATGATAAGATATGCTATGGCACGTATGTGAAAATATAAGAATGTGATTAAGGGATATGATATGCTCAAATGAGTATTTGTATGACATGGGGCATATGGGTGAATATGAAAGGGGAAGTGATTGGTGGTTTTATACCCCAATATATGAATGTGGTGACTTTGGTCACAATTATCTGAATGTGGTGTCTCATGACACGAAATATTATCTGGTGGCTTTGCCACAATATTTATAAGGGCAATAAGCACGTCGACTGCAGCGACTGCCTTCGATGGTGTGTAGCGGATGGAGGGTTGACCTAGTAGTCCCCACGGTGTGCAGGTTGGTACGGGTGATGTGTAGCGGATGGTACCTAGGTTTGGGTTCGGGTTTGCATCATATTATTTAAATACCATATGTACATGCATGATTTGACATGCTGAATTTGTTAGGACTTAGTGTTGTGGTTACACATTGAGTCTGATGACTCACCCTGTTGTGGGAACATTTTTGGTGATGATGATCGATGTGGACCGAGTCGTGAAAGCTTAGGGATGGCCATGCTCGTGAGGAATTTATTTAATTAGAACTTTTTTTTATTTTAAGTACTTGAATATAATTTTGGGTTTTATTTTGTTGTAATAAGGCCATAGGTGAACTACTTTATTTTGCTTTTACTTATTATGTCGCGTATTTTATCAAATAGAGATCAAGTAAATATATTTTAAAATAACTCTAAATGTTTTGTCACCTAAAATAAAGGGTTTTCAATATAAGATAAACATGTTTTCGACTCGTGCCCAACCCGAAGATAATCCTTCTTTCAAATCACACAGTTTTTCCAAAGTAACAAAAGAATTTCGAACCGGTTTACATCGAGGAACATACCAGATTCGGTCAAGGCTCGTGGGCCGGGTTAGGGATGTTTCAGTGTATTTATAGGCTTTTGAAATAGGTTTCTTTGCCCCTAAGTATCCTTTCCCGAATGAAATTGCTCTTCTCCACGGCAGAGGCACGGCCATGGCACACGCCCGTGTGAATCGTGGCCAGGCTGTGTTCGAACTTCTAATGAGGACACACCCGTGTAGATCGATATCAGGCTGTGTTCTAGTATATTGAGGAGGCACGGCCGTGTGAGCTTTAGTCCAAGCCGTGTCGATTTCTTCTTTGGCCCATTTTGGTCCGTTTTGAGCCCGTTTCTCGTTCTTTTTATTCTTGGGTGCTTTCCTGAGTATAAGTCAAGAAAAGAAAGGATTAAGAGCACCTTTTTACATAAATCAAGGGATAATTCATCCAAAAGTATGCTAAATGTGGGCCTAAAATGTGTTACTATTTCGGTTTATCAGCTTAAAATATGTTACTTTTACGGTTTATCAAATACCCCCACACTTAAGCTTTTGCTTGTCCTCAAGCAAAATTCTCAACTTATAATTAAAACGAACTTTCCATAATTCATAATAGTCAATAATAATGTTTCATCATAATTCAAGGATAATTTATACATGGATAATTCAACTCAAAGAGTCCTAAAGATTCAAACAGTCTAAGTCATACATTTGTAGCACAAAACATAGGTGTTTTCCCTCATCTAAATAATTACCTCTGGTTCAAAATCGACAAGAATTGACATCCTTACTAAAGATTCACTCAAATCACTCAAGGTGTTTAAGGTTCAGAATTAAGCACTCAAATGTCAAACCTGAAAAGTTAATCCCATAGGCTTGCATGAAAATCAAATCTCCACCACTTATTAAATGAGATGATACACAAATCAAAAGGTCTTTAACAGGGTTGTAATGGGGCTTGGGTTAAAGGTGTGGTTAAATGCTGAATTAGAGGGTTAGAATCGAGATTGACCTAACAAAATATCTAACCAGAAACAATGAACTAAATAAAAGTGATTACATCAATTTGAAAAATACTAATACTATGTCGAATTCGAATCAATTTACAAGAGGAATAGACTATGTCTATTTATAGGCTTGTAAAGCCATATTCTAATAGGAGTGTAGTAAGATTGAAACTCCTTATTCTAACCAATATCCAGTAGATGGAGTTTAATAAGGTTTAAAAAACCTTATTTAAAATAAAATAAAAGAAGTGTAGTTCTATAGGGATTCTTCTTTTATTTTATTTTACCATTGTATTTTATTTAAATAAGGATTCGGGTCACTTAATTCTAACAATCTCCACCTTGACACGAATTCTAAATAAACAAGTTCTTCATCGCGAACTCTCAACGAACAAGTTCTCCACCTCTTCCATAAAACCCCTTAAGGGTTTAACTTCAACAATGAACACCACCAAGTCTAAGCAATGCTCAAACTTGGTTATAGGAAGTGACTTAGTCATCATATCTGCGGGATTTTCATGAGTACTAATTTTGCTCACAATAATATCACTACGAGCAATAATATCACGAACAAAATGATACCCAGAACATCAATGTGTTTTGTTCTCTCATGAAACATTTGATCTTTTGTAAGGAAGATGGCACTCATCAGTGTCGCAAAATCTTGTCTTTGATTTGAAGGTCTTCATTGAGCTCACTAAAGAGTCCCTTCAACCAAATAGCTTCTTTACAAGCCTTAGTAATCGCCATGTACTCGGCTTGATGGTGTAGACAAAGCGTTTGTATTTTGCAAAGTAGCTTTCCAACTGATTGCACAACCTCCGATTGTAAAGACATAACCAGTGAGAGATCTTCTTCTATCAAGGTCTCCAGCAAAATCAGCATCAACATACCCAATGACTCCATCTCTAGTTCTTCCAAACTATAAGCAAACATCAGTAGTACCTCGTAAGCATCTTAAAATCCACTGAACTGCTTTTCAATGTTCTTTACCGGGATTCGCCATGTATCTGCTAACTGCACTGACTGCATATGATAAATCTGGACGTGAACAAACCATAGTATACATGAGAGATCCCACTGCACTAGAGTATGTGATAAACCGAAATAGTAACACATTTTAGGCCCACATTTAGTATGATTTTGGATGAATTATCCCTTATTTTATGTAATTTGGTGCTCTTAATCCTATCTTTTCATGTCTTATACCTAGGAAAGCACCCTAGGATAAAAAGAACGAGAAGCGGGCTCAAAACGGACCAAAATGGGCCAAAGAAGAAATCGACACGGCCTGGACCTTAGCCCACACGGCCCTGCCTCACTGATCGTCTAGAACACGGTCTTCCATCGATTCACACGGGCGTGTCCTCATTAAAGAAGTCCAAGCACGGCCTGGCCACGATCCACACGGGCGTGTGCCATGGCCGTGTCCCTGTCGCTGGAAAGAGCAATTTCACTCGGATTTGGATGCTTGGAGGCAAAGAAACACACTCCAAAGTCTAATTAAACCCCCAATTAGGAATTGCACCCAAATTAGGATACTTGGAGGCCAAGTAACACATCTCAAAGCATATATAAACACCCTAGGGGGCAAATTAATCGGGGAGTTCGGCAGAAGCCCTCTGTCAGGGTGGTTAGCTAGGCCAAGGAGCCAAGCCAGAAAGGTCAGATTTGTGGGAATCACTCGAAGATAGCCAGTTGATCCATCTTAAGAAGCCGAGATTAGACTCAAGACGACGGATATCTCCTTCAATTCCTTCAGGGAGTTTTAGGGATTTCTTATGTTTTGTTTTATCTTTTCTCTTGAGATGTTTTCTTATTTAGTTATGAACTAAACCCTTCAGATACCTGAAGGGGATGAAACATATGATGAATCTTGTTATTATTTTCTAAATTATATGATAAATACTTAGTTTGTTCTTAATTATGTGAGCTTTATCCAAATTTGATGTGCTTAGGTGGAGGAGGAATAGACCCTGCCTAATAGTAGATCTAGCATAATTAAGCGGAGTTGATCGCACGCCTAGAGATAGGGTGACGAGATTTTGCCGGATTAGGGTAAAACCTAATATGGGAGTCCATAGATCGATTTACTGCTATTCTAGGGGGTTATTATAAGAGAACGAGAGTTCCACTAATTAACCTAGGGTTAGACATTATTCGCCTCGAGAGAGGGTTTAATATACGTTAGGGAGTCTTACGGATCAAACTAAGTAAATAAAATCATATGGTTCAGTGATAGATAACAAGTGAAGTCTAGGTGGATTCTTCCTAAGGGTATCGTCTAAATCAACTGAGTTTTTCTGAAAGTTATCTCCCCAATTTTAGTCTTTTTCGTCTTTGTGTCCTTAGCTTAGTAATTCGTTAAATTTAGATTAAAAGCAACTTCACTTATTTTAGGTTAAATAATAAAAAGAAAGTTAGTATTAGTATTTTTAGTTCCTTTGGGTTCAATAATCCGGTCTTGCCTAAGCTATACTCTTTTTCGATAGGTACACTTGCCTTTAATCATTGTCGAGAGTTAGTTTCGAGTTCGATCGTTCTTTTTATAAATTTTAAAGCTCGATTCACAAATGATCAAGTTTTTGGCGCCGTTGCCAGGGAACTAAAATATTAAGAAAGCTTAATTTTTATTACTTTAGCCAATTTTTTTATTGCGGTTTTATTTATTTTTATTATTAGTTTCATTTTTTTACTTTGCTAATTTTTCTTTTATTTGCTTTGTGAGTAATTTTAGTTTATAGAGGAGATGGCACTAAATAACTATCGGTGGCAAGTTATGAGGACAACGCCAACAAAAGCCGCCAGATGTCTTCAACCTCGACGTGGTCACGGGTTATCTAACCAGACTAGAGATGATGAATGAAAAGATGGATGGTTTGTATAGTCTCTCGCAGTACACCCGGAAATGCAATATGACTCGAATCTAGGAGGCGTGGCGAATCTTGAGTACCCACCCTACGGATATGGCATGGAAAACGAGCAAGCTCACTATACGAGTAACTATTCTAGACCACAAAATAATTTTTATAATGACACTTATAATGCAGGTTGGAGGTACCATCCCAATTTCTCATTGGATGATCAAAATAGCCAAGGATCGGAACTTCCTCCAGATTTTCAACAACCACCTCACCAACAGGAAGATGAGTCGAACATTGAAGAGATGCTGACAAAATTCATGGCAGCCACAGAAACTCGTCTCCAAAACACTGAAACAACACTCAAAGATCAAGAGGCGTCAATCAAAGGGATCGGGAACCAAGTTGGGGAACTTACTAAGTCAGTTGGACAACTTGCGAATCTGATCTCAGAACAACAACAAGAAAGCTTGCCAAGCAACACTGAAACTAACCCAAAAGAGCAAATTCAAACCATCACAGCTCATGATAGTAAAGGGTTAGATGAACCCAACTCAATACAAGAACATGAGGTAGAAGAAGGTAAAGTAGAGGTAACACGAGAAAAGCCAAAACTGGTAATCAAAGAGTACCAACCTCGCATACCTTACCCCGAAGCATTAAAGAGAGATGATACAGAGAAATAGTTCGGTAAGTTTCTTAAAATTTTAAAGAAATTACATATTAACTTACCTCTACTCAAGCTCTTTTCATGAGATACTGGACTCTAGAAAATTTTTAAGGGAGTCACATTATGAAAAAGTGAAGGATAGATGAGGAATCACATGTGGAACTCAACGCAAAGTGCTCGACAATTCTACAAAATAGACTACCACAGATATTAAAAGATCCATGGAGTTTTACAATTCCATGCATAATTGGTAGTTTATCTATAGAAAATGCGTTAGCCGATTTAGGGGCAAGCATAAATGTTATGCCTTATAAACTGTTTAAACAACTAAGTCTAGGGAAACCCAAACAAACTAGGATGAGCATCCAATTAACTGATAAAACTATCAGAATTCCTAGGGGTATAATAGAAAATGTTCTAATCAAAATTGATAAATTCGTATTCCCAGTAGACTTTGTCATTTTAGACATGGATGAGGACAATAATATTCCTTTAATTTTAGGAAGACCCTTTTTAGCAACTGCCAGAGCTAAAATTGATATCTATGCAGGTGAACTCATACTTCGTGTAGGCGACGAGATAGTCACTCTTCAAGCTCTTGATTCGGCCAGAACATCAAGTGAGAAAGGTGAGAAAGTAAATTCAGTTGATAACCAACTTGTTCAACCTTCATTACAGGAAACACCACAAAGCTACAAACCAGAGCCAGATCATAGACCTTGTGCCAATAAAGAAGAACTATATGAGGAACGAAGCCTTATGGTCGACGAACTAGACAAGTGGAAAACACACTTTAAAGAGAAACTAGGAATACACGAAGTGAAACCAACAGAAACCCCAGATGAGCTGATAGGAACAACAAATCACTTCAAAAGAGGGGATCAAGTATTGTTGAATAAGGAAGACCCTCGAATCACCAATTCAGACCTCAAGGCAAACGAAGAAATCACTTTTGAGGTACTTAATGTCTTCCTATACGGCACAGTCGAGGTAAGCAATCCTAAATTCAACACTTTTGAGGTAAACATTACTCGACTTAAACTTTATATCCACAACCGAACTGATCGCATGAGAAAGGATTTTCACCTCCTCAAACCACCTTGACCATACAAATGAGAGGTAAAGTCTAGCTTAAGACTATAAACAAGCGCTTCTCGGGAGGCAACCCGAGCACTAACCCCATTAATTTTTACATTTTTTTCTTCTTTTACTATTATTTTCCCTTTTTAGCACCTAACTATAAACTAACCAAAGTGCATATTTCCAGACCACACAGCCGTGGCCGTGGCCGTGTGGCCACCACAGGAAGGTACAAGGGCGGGGGCAACCACCAGATCCATAATTCTTATTTAACCCCTTTCTTCCTTTTTCTTTTCCAGTTGTTTTTCTTTTTTCATTTTCCATTATTTACTTTTATTTTTATTTCTTTTAATTTCTTTATTATTTTATTCTTATTATTCATTCCATTTAGATTTAGCTTAGGATACAATAAAATTAGGACGGCTGCTTCGAGGACTCTAACGGTTCGAGACGCTTTCCCACGTTCACCTCCAATCCTATCCGGTTTCTTTTCATTGACTTCATCCAAAATTTAGGAAGTTTCATCTCTCTCCCTATCTTATGATTTTATGATTATTTTGCTATTATCTATCTTTGTACATTGAGGGCAATGTACATCTTAAGTGTGGGGGGGTTAACTATAGTATTATTTGAAAATCCCTGAATTATGCCTTGTGTTAAAGTAAGTTTCTCATATTATGATTAGAATGAAATTTCTAATGATTCATGATTTTTATTGATATGTTTTAGATTAAGTCATTGATAATTGTGCATTGATAATTAAATTCTAAGAATACTAGAGAATCAGGCATGATAAGTCTATTTTTCAAGAATTAAAAATTTTTTAGGATGTCTACCTGAATTTAAATATTACTTTGAAGTTTGAAATTTACGAGGTTGACATCAAAACACCCATAATTTTTGTGAGATTTTGAGCCTTATAGAGCATAAATTCTTTTTCTTGCTCACTTTATTGATTATGAGTGTGTCAACATTGATTTGTTATTCTAGAACTTGCATTGATTATACATGTCGAGACCATATCTTTGATTTGATATATAGAAATGATAAAGGCACCTAGGATTTAACCCACTTACTCCACTAAAAACCCACCTTCATAATTAACCCCTAGTGAACCCCTTTGATCCTAACAACCCTTTTTATTGACTCACCCACTAATATTAACCCAAAACCCTTTGTATATTTGTCATCACCATTCCTTGACTCCCTTTTTATCAAGATTTGATTTTGAGCAGTTGCCTAACTATGTTCTATATTTCAGTTGTTAAAGTTCTTTATTATTACTTGATTTGTTCTAAAAAAACGAAGTATATTCATTATTAGTTTTTATTAGTTATGTGATTAAGTGAGCTTATACGTTTGAACTCCAAATATTGAAGAAGAAGCTCGTATTATTAGTTCCAAAGTTTCAATTCATGTAATTATTTATTTATCAGTTCATTTTTTCTAGTTAGGTAATTTGTCAATTCAGTCTCGATTCTAACCCTCTAATTCAGCCTTATTCCACACCTTTAACCCAAGCCCAGTTACAACCCTTTCAAAGACCTTTTGATTTGTGTTTCATCTCATATTTTAGTGGTGGAGATTTGATTCTCATGCAAGCCTATGGGATTAACTCTTCATGTTTTACTTTTGAGTGCCTAATTTTGAACCTTAAACACTTTGAGTGATTTGAGTGAATCTTTAAGTGAGGATGTCAATCCTTGTCGATTTTAAATCAGAGGTAATTGTTTAGATGAAGGGAAACACCTATGTTTTGTGCTACAAATGTATGACTTAGACTGTTTGAATCTTTAGGACTCTTTGAGTTGAATTATCCATGTATGAATTATCTCTGAATTATGATGAAACACTATTAATGGCTATTATGAATTGAGGGAAGTTCGTTTTAATTATGAGTTCAGAATTTTGCCTGAGGACAAGCAAAAGCTTAAGTGTGGGGGTATTTGATAAACCGAAATAGTAACACATTTTAGGCCCACATTTAGTATGATTTTGGATGAATTATCTCTTATTTTATGTAATTTGGTGCTCTTAATCCTTTCTTTTCATGTCTTATACTCAGGAAAGCACCCAAGGATAAAAAGAACGAGAAACGGGCTCAAAAGGGACCAAAATGGGCCAAAGAAGAAATCGACACGGCCTGGACCTTAGCCCACACGGCCGTGCCTCACTGATCATCTAGAACACCATCTTCCCTCGATTCACACAGGCGTGTCCTCATTAAAGAAGTCTGAGCACGGCCTGGCCACGATCCACACGGGCATGTGCCATGGCTGTGTCCCTGTCGCTGGAAAGAGTAATTTCACTCGGATTTGGATGCTTGGAGGCAAAGAAACAGACTCCAAAGTCTAATTAAACCCCCAATTAGGAATTGCACCCAAATTAGGATACTTGGAGGCCACGTAACACATCTCAAAGCCTATATAAACACCCTAGGGGGCAACTTAATCGGGGAGTTTGCTAGAAGCCCTCTGTCAGGGCGGTTAGCTAGGCCAAGGAGCCAAGCCGGAAAGGTCAGATTTGTGGGAATCACTGAAAGATAGCCAGTTGATCCATCTCAAGAAGCCAGGATTCTACTCAAGACGGCGGATATCTCCTTTAATTCCTTCAGGGAGTTTTAGGGATTTCTTATGTTTTGTTTTATCTTTTCTCTTAAGATGTTTTCTTATTTAGTTATGAACTAAACCCTTCAGATACCTGAAGGGGATGAAACCTATGATGAATCTTGTTATTATTTTCTAAATTATGTGATAAATACTTAGTTTGTTCTTAATTATGTGAGCTTTATCCAAATTTGATGTGCTTAGGTGGAGGAGGAATAGACCCTGCCTAATAGTAGATCTAGCATAATTAAGCGGAGTTGATCGCACGCCTAGAGATAGGGTGACGAGATTTTGCCGGATTAGGGTGAAACCTAATATGGGAGTCCATAGATCGATTTACTGATATTCTAGGGGGTTATTATAAGAGAACGAGAGTTCCACTAATTAACCTAGGGTTAGACGTTATTTGCCTCGAGAGAGGGTTTAATATACGTTAGGAAGTCTTACGGATCAAACTAAGTAAATAAAATCATATGGTTCAGTGATAGATAACAAGTGAAGTCTAGGTGGATTCTTCCTGAGGGTATCGTCTAAATCAACTATGTTTTTCTGAAAGTTATCTCCCCAATTTTAGTCTTTTTCGTCTTTGTGTCCTTAGCTTAATAATTCGTTAAATTTAGATTAAAAGAAACTTCACTTATTTTATGTTAAATAATAAAAAGAAAGTTAGTATTAGTATTTTTAGTTCCTTTGGGTTCGATAATCCGGTCTTGCCTAAGCTATACTACTGTTTGATAGGTACACTTGCCTTTAATCGTTGTCAGAGTTAGTTTTCAGGTTCGATCGTTCTTTTTATAAATTTTAAAGCTTTGATTCACAATGATCAGTATGGAACATGTGACATGTACTCAATCTCATCATCTGATTGTGGAGACAAAGCTGATGAAAGGTCAAATGGGTACGCTAAAAAGGAGTACTAACGAGCTTAGCACTCTGCATATTGAACCTGCAAAGAACTTTCTCAATATACCCCTTCTGACTTAGGTACAATTTACTTGCTTTTCTATCTCTAAGAATCTCCATACCAAGTATCTTCTTTGCTGGTCCCAAATCTTTCATCTCAAATTCTTCACTTAGTTGGGCTTTGACCTTTCTTATCTCTCCTTTATCTTTTGCTGCTATCAACATGTCATCAACATAAAGAAGTAGATACACAAATGAACCATCAATTTTTTCTTAAAGTAAACGCAGCTGTCAAAACTACTTCTTTTAAAATCATGAAAAGTCATAAAAGAATCAAACCTCTTGTACCACTGTCTTGGTGACTGTTTCAAACCGTAAAGGGACTTTTTCAGCAAGCAAACATAGTCCTCTTTTTCTGAGACTGTAAAACCCTCTGGTTGTTGCATGTAAATATCTTCCTCAAGTTCTCCATGCAAAAATGCAGTTTTTACATCTAACTGCTCAAGCTCCAAATCATGCATGGCTACAATACCAAGCAAAGCTCGAATCGAACTATGCTTCACAACTAGGGAGAAACATTTGTGAAGTCCACTCCTGGAATTTGACTGTAACCTTTTGCAACAAGCCTTGCTTTATATCTAGGTTCTTCAACTCCTGGAGCCCCTTCTTTCTTTTTAAACACCCATTTACAGCGAACAACCTTTTTACCTTTAGGAAGTTTCACAAGATCCCATGTTCTGTTTTTATGGAGTGATTCCATCTCCTCTTGCATAGCAAACATCCACTTTTCCGAGTCTTTACAGCTAACCGCCTTAGAATAATTAGACCGCTCTTGGTTTGCATCTATATCATCGGCCACATTTAAAACATAAGCAACTAGATCAGCCTCGGCATACTTCTTTGGAGGTTTAATTTCTCTTCTAGTTCTATTTTTGGCGATAGAGTATTGTGGTGAAGAATCAACTCTATTCTCAATTTTTGTACTGGCTTGAGGAGTCGACTTTGTATTAATCTGATGCTCCACCTGCTTTTGATTTTCTTTATTGGAAGAGTCTTTAAGAGATAAGTTAGGTAGCATAGCAGTTTCATAAAAAACAACATCTCTACTAATCACAACTTTTCTATTTTCAGGACACCATAACTTATACCCTTTTACACCAGCTTTATAACCAAGAAAAACACATTTAATGGATCTCGGTTCCAATTTTCCATTATCAACATGAGCATACGCAGGACACCCAAAGATCTTTAAATCAGAATAATTAGCAGGATTACCAGACCATACCTCTTGTGGAGTATTTTTCTCAATGGCAATGGATGGAGATTGGTTAATAAAAAAACATGCAATAGAGGCTGCTTCGGCCCAAAATGACTTTGGTAAGTTGGCATTTGACAACATACATCGAACTTTCTCCATGATCGTTCTGTTCATTCGTTCTGCAATGTCGTTTTGTTGTGGAGTATGACAAACTGTCAAATGTCTCACGATCCCTTCTGACTTGCACTATTTATTAAACTCATCAGAACAAAACTCTAAGCCATTGTCTGTACGGAGGTATTTTATTTGTTTTCCCGTCTATTTTTCAATCATAGTTTTCCAAGACTTAAATGCGGAAAACACATCGCTTTTACGCCTTGGAAAGAATGCCCAAACTTTTTTGGAAAAATCATCAATAAAAGTTAGCATATAATTAGCTCCACCTCTTGAAGGCACTCTTGATGGCCCCCACAGATCAGAATGAATATACTTTAACGTTTCCTTCGTGTTATGGATTCCTCTGGTGAATCGAACTCTCTTTTGCTTCCCAAAAACGCAGTGCTCACAGAACTTCAGTTTGCAAATTCCTTGCCCATCAAGAAGTCCTCTTTTGCTCAATTTTGCCATGCCATTCTCACTCATATGCCCTAGGCGCATATGCCAAAGTTTAGTAATATCATCATCTGACAAGGAAGAGGAAGCGACAGCTGCATCACTAATAACAGTAGAACCCTGCAAAACATATAACTTGGCAGTCTTTCTCTGCCCTTTCATCACAACGAGGAACCTTTGGAAATCTTCAAAATCCCACTTTCACTGTGTATTTGTACCCTCTTGAATCAAGAGTACTCAACGAAATTAAATTTTTCTTCAATTCTGGAACATGCCGTACATCACTAAGTGTTCTGACAACTCCATCAAACATCTTAACTTTAATTGTTCCAACACCTGTGATTTTACATGAAGCATTATTTCCCATCAAAACAACACCTTCAGACACTGTTTCGTAATTTGTAAACCAATCCCGATTGGGACTCATGTGGAAGGTGTAGCCTGAATCAAGTATCCACTCCTTGCTCACTTTAGAATTGTTGACAGAAGTGACTAGAAGTTCACCATCGCTGTAGTCTTCTACAACATCAGCTTCACCAAAATTTTCTAGTTATTTTCCCTTTTGATTCGTAGCCTCCCTTTTAATCTTGTTCTGTAGCTTATAGCACTCATTTTTAATGTGCCCTTTCTTCTTGCAGAAGTTACAAGTTTTACCTCTGTTTGAAGACTTCGATCTACCCTTAGATTTACCGCGAGGATTCCGTTCCTGTGTCCTTCCACGATCATCATCAGCATTCCGATCTTGTCTCCCACGAATAATGAGACCCTCTCCCTGAGAGTCAGGTTTAACCACAAGATGCTCTATCTTATCATACGAGGTCAAAGAATCATAAACCTCATCAACTGTGAGAGATTCGCGGCTATATAAAATCGTGTCTCTGAAGGTTGAATAAGACGGGGGCAACGAACAAAGTAGAATCAACCCTCGGTCTTCCTTATCATACTAAACCTCCATGGCCTCCAAGTTTGAGAGAATTTCTTTAAACACAGTTAAGTGTTCATGCACAGATGCACCTTCCTCCAAACGATGAGCATAAAGATGTTGCTTCATATGCAACTTGCTGGTTAGAGTTTTTAGACATACATATTTGTTCTAGCCTCTTCCACAATGCCGCATGCGGTCTTCTCCTTCATCACATCTTGCAAAATTTACGTTAGACAAATACGGATGTAATCGTGTTAATGCCTTTTCGATCCTTGCGCTTTTTCTCTTCCTCCGTCGATGTCGAAGGCATCTTATCTACCCCTAGCGGGGCTTCCTCTAAATCCATCTCGTGCAAGAACTGCTGCATCTTTATTTGCCACAACGCAAATCTAGTGTTGTGATCCAACAGCAGAATTTCATACTTTAAAGACGCCATTACCGTGATCGAGATGAAAGAACCAGAAGCTCTGATACCAATTTGTGAAAAAAAAATAACGTCGATAATGACAAATATATCGCAAAGAAAAGAGAAACAAAAATAAAGAACACACAGATTTTACATGGAAACCCTTTCGAGAAAAGAACCACGGGCATAGGAGAAGAAAATTAACTATGTCGAATTTGAATCAATTTACAAGAAGAATAGACTATGTCTATTTATAGGCTTGTAAAGCCATATTCTAATAGGAGTGTAGTAAGATTGAAACTCCTTATTCTAATCAATATCCAATAGATGGAGTTTAATAAGGTTTAAAAAACCTTATTTAAAATAAAATAAAAGAAGTGTAGTTCTATAGGGATTCTTGTTTTATTTTATTTTACCATTGTATTTTATTTAAATAAGGATTCGGGTCACCTAATTCTAACAATAAAAAACTTGATCGTATGTCTGTCGAGTTTTAAAATTTATAAAGAGAATGATCGAACCTGGAAACTAACTCTGACAACGATTGAGGCAAGTGCACCTATCAAACAGTAGTATAGCTTAGGCAAGACCGGATTATCGAACCCAAAGGAACTAAAAGTACTAATACTAACTTTCTTTCTATTATTTAGCCTAAGAATTAAGCGAATGGTTGTTTAATCTAAATTAATTAACAACTAGACTAAAGACTCTAAGACAAAGAAGAATGAATTTGGGAGAATACTTGAGGAAAAACCAATTAATTAAGACGACACCCAAGGAAGAATCCACCTAGACTTCACTTGCTATCTAACTCTGAACTGCACGATGTATTCACTTGACTTGATCCGTAGGATTCCTAATTTATATTAAACCCTCTCTCGAGGCGAATAACGTCTAACCCTAGGTTGATTAATTGAAATCTCTTTCTAATTAAAACCCCTAGAATTGCATTAACTCGATCTGTAATATCCAGAAAATGGGCTTGTGCATTTTGCTTAATAATATGAAAGGGCATGCCTTTGTATGTTATGAATGTGTTGTATGAATTTTTGTGAACTTTAGAAGATAGGAGAGTGCTCTCGAAATTATCAGATTTTAAGTTTAAAAGAGGGAGCACGGCCTGATAGGCCTTAAGAGAAAATGTAGGGGAAATATGACACACAAATAGGCATGGTTAAGTGGCTTGGAGGCGCCACTTAAGGCCTCTGTAAATGACGCCACAAACAGGTGCAAATGGGCCAAGGTTTGAGTCCAATAGGAAGCTAATTAAAGCTTTTATTTTTGCGGCAACAAGGGAAGTAATGGACGGCATAGGGAGTCTATGGGAGGAGTTTAAGATGAGGTTTTATTCTTTTAAAGAAATTCGGCTAAGGTGGAAGATAAATGATGGATTAATTTTATTAATTTGAATAAGGTGATAATTGAGAGATAAAGTTATCAGAATAGGGAAGAGTTGGCCGAATAGGGGTCTCTAGGTAGAGTAATTTCGGCAAAAAGGGGAAAAGGGTGGCTAATCTTCATTCTTTCTTTTCTCTTTTTCCTCTGCCGAATTCCCTGGTGAACCTCCTCTTCTCTTTTATTCTGCCAAAGCCGAAAATTCAGGCAGAGCCTAGCCAATTTCTTCACCTTTCTTCTCTTCTTCTTCTCTTTTTCTCTCAATCTTCCAAAAGCCGAAAGCAGGTTTTTTTAGACCATAGCCGATTGGTTCATTGAAACCCCAAAAAGCCGGAATTTGAGTGCTCAACAAGTAGTCCTAGCCGAATATCTCTGTGGGTTTTGGTATAGGTGCTGTCGACTACAACAGTAAGGGTAAGGATTCGATTGTTGTCGTATTATTTCTTTTCCTTAAAGCCGAAATCAAAACTCTAATACCATTAATGATCTTTGGCCGAATCTTTGAAGGAGAATTTTGGGATTTCTAGCGTAGTCGACTATAAGGAGAATCATTCGGGATTTTACATCCGCCAAGGTAAGTGAATACTTATCGGCCAAGCCATATGTGGTGGTTCAAATCTATTTCTTATGTTTTTTTCAAAAGCTGAAAACTAACTAGTTCAATGATTTAGTGTCTAACTCATTGCAAGGAGAGTCATCACAAAGTTTTCGAGATTTGATTAGTAGTCAAATCGGCAAACAAGGATTTGGAGATCTAAGGCATTAGATCGGGTTTTCGGGATTTCTATAAACTCGCTAAGTATATCAGGTGTGTACCCCACTCTAAGCCTCAATAGATTTATGGTTAAGTGTTAATAAATGTGTAAAAAGAATATGTAAAATGTGGCTAAGGTACCATGCAATGGTACAAAGTACTCAGGTACGTTTTCCTACTCCTACTATGGGTATGATACGAACTGTTGTGGCATATGTGAACTATAAGAATGTGAATAAGGTATGTAATATGGTTGATGCATATTTGTATGACATGGGGCATATGGGTGAATATGAAAGGGGAAGTGATTGGTGGTTTTATACCCCAATATCTGAATGTGGTGACTTCGGTCACATAATCTGAATGTGGTGACTCATGTCACAATATCTGAATGTGGTGACTTAGGTCACAAAATAATTATCTGGTGGCTATGCCATAAATTTATAAGGGCGATGAGCACGTCGTCTACAGCGACTGCCTTCGATGATGTGTAGCGAATGGGTGGGTCGATTTAGTAATCCCCACGGTGTGATGGTTGGTTCGGGTGATGTGTAGCGGATGGCATCTAGGTTTGGGTTTGGGATTGCATCATTATATTTAATTGCTATTCGTATATGTATGAATTGTTATGCCTAAATCGTTGGGATTTAGTGTTGGCTGTACACATTGAGTCTGTTTGACTCACCCCGCAGTGGGATATTTTTTTCAAGTGACGCCCAGTGATGGACCGGGTCGGCAGGAGCTTGGTGGTGGCCATGTTCAACTCAGACTTTAATTTAATATTGGACTTTTATTCTCAAGTATTTTGGATTTATTTCGGTATTTGGTTTTGATGTAATAAGGCTATAGTATGAACTATTTACGCTAGCATTTAAATTATTTTGGTACGATACATACTTTATTATATTAACGCTTAAGTAGTCTTTCTTAAAATAAACCTTCAAATATTTTAATTTCTAAATACAAATGATTTTCAAATTTAAAGATAAATCTTTAACAAATTCGGCATGTCTTTTGTTTTAAAAACAAGATTTTAATAAATCCCTGATTTCCAAAAGAACAAGATTTCCAACTGAACCCAACACATAACGAGTTTTCTTCCAAAATCACTCAAATTTTCCAAAGTAAACAAACAAATTCTGAACTGTTTTCTTGAGGAACATACCAGATCCGGTCAAGGCTCGTGGGCTGGGTTTGGGGTGTTTCAGCTTGGTATCAGAGCCTAGTTTTAAAACTCTCGGCCTTGGGTTTAAGGCCCATGATTTTTCCAAAATTTAGCCCAAAAGAATTTTGTGAAAATTTTTATGAAATGAGCAGGTTTTCTGGCATGGCACCTAAGTCTCCGACCCGAAGTCCACCAGGTAAGTACCCCTAACCATTTGTGTGATTCATAGTATGTAGAAGGGTACAAATGGAACATAGAATAGTATATTAAGTACTTGAACCCTAGGACTAGTATACCCCAACAATTACATAAAACTTAATGCCTAATCAAACCAACCTGTGACTAAGTCGCCGAGTTAGGGTGTGGCAACCACTGTGCGCATGTCTAGGATTGGATCCTAAGAGCACAGTACTTAAGCGGTCTAGTGACTCACCTCCTCTTCGCTGGAATCCTACCTGGTGCGTAGCTACGGTTCACCCTAACCAAGAGGACTCAGTCACAAGCTGAATTCAATGATTAAAACCCGAAAGGGACTAGCCATATTGTTTTATAAATCCTAGTTTTTTTTAAAATCACCAAAGTACCCCTGGTTGTAAAATTACTAAAATGCCCTTGGTTTGAAAAAATTTTAAATTACCATACTACCCCCGATTTTTTTTACTAAGATCTACTTATTCTACAAGAATATCCAAAAACTCCATTTTGTAAATATCAAAATACCTCGATTTGGCAAAATTTACTAAAATACCCCTGATTTACAAAATTACCAAAATGACCCCGATTTCCAAAATTTCTGCAACAACACCAATTTGGGAAAAAAAATTCTCAAAAATAACCCCCAAGTTTTGAAAATTTTGAAATACCCTTGATTTACTAAGATTTTTAAATTGACCCTGAATTATTACCAAAATACCCCTGTAGGTGAAATGATGAAAATACCCCTGGGATAGGAATAAGACAAAGATGTTTGAATATGAATGTGTGTTTGAATGAATGTGCTCCTCTAAATTAGGATAGAAGACTTGAAACTTTGATCGATCAAAAGAACTACTTCTGAACTTCTTTCATAAAATTTCTTCGCGGATAATTAGTGAAACAAGGACTAATTCATAAAATTTCTTAATAAGATTAAACGCAATCGTAGAAATGAGCTCTAGGGGACGTGGTCGTATTATGCGAGGACGTGGTAGAGGCAGAATGGCCGTATCGGAACCCGTTAGATCGGGTCAAGGGTCTGAGAATGAGGTACCACCACCCCCACCACCAGCTATTGGTGGTGAGCAGCAAGATCGAGCGGGGATGACGCAGATCGCGCGAGCGATCTTGCGAGTTCTTGAGATGGTGGCTGGAGCAGGAGGAAATATGGGAGCTCAGAAATCTATACCCGAGCGACTCCGAGCCAATAGGGCTGAGGTGTTTTGTGGTGTATCCGGCGTGGCACCCAGTACAGCTGAGTACTGGTTGGAGGCGACCGAGCGAATTATGGATGAGCTCGATTTAACTGCTGAGGAGAAGCTGAAAGGAATGGTGGCGCTGCTACGCGATGAAGCCTATCAATGGTGGCTCATAGTTCGGGATGGTGCCATAGCTGAGGATCTTACCTGGGAATATGTTAAAACAGCCTACCAGAAGAAGTATGTTGGTACTCATTATGTTGATGCGCAGAGGAAGGCATTTCTGGGGCTGGTTCAAGGGAATAAGTCCGTAGCAGAATACGAGGCTGAGTTCTTAAGGCTAAGTCAATATGCTCGAGGAGTGGTGGCTACGGAGCATGAACGGTGTGTCCGGTTTGAGGACGGACTTAGGGATGACCTAAGGTTGTTGATAGCCCCGCAGCAGGAGTGGGAATTTGCCGTACTAGTGGAGAAGGCTAAAGTGGCCGAAGGAGTTAAGGACTCTGTAAGGCAGAACTCTGATCGAAATAGGCAAAAAAGAGGGTTTGGACCAGTAGGGTCAGCTGGGAACGCTCAAAAGAGGCCTAGAGTTGTTGGGCCGCGAGGTCGACAAGGCTGGTACAGAGCGGCAATCCGCCTTGTCTTTGTGTGTGGGAAAAAGCACTTAAGAGAGTGTTGGAAGAAAACGAGAGGATGCTTTAAGTGTGGGTCTAAGGAACACGTGATCAAGGATTGTCCTATCAGGATAGATGGGGGCCGACCAGCAGGGCAGAATGTTAATCAGGCTGGTAGAGGTGAGGTGGGCAGACCTCGGCGAGGTCGTGGTCCGAATGGTAGAGGTAACGGTGCTGGAAGAGGACGAGGAACACCGGGCTGAGGTGTTGGTAATACCGAGGAAAGACAGCCGGGGCTAGTGTATACGGTTCGTCGAAGGGAGGATGGAGACGCACTAGACGTCATAACCGGTACGTTCCTTATATTTGGCAAGCCTTATTTTGCTCTGATTGATGTGGGCTCGACCCATTCTTATGTTGCATGTAGAGTAGTTGAAACTCTAGGCATAGCCTCTGAACTTTCGGATAGGGAGATGACTGTAGTAATCCCATTAGGTCAAACTGTAGTGGTGAATAAGATCTTTTGGAGAGTACCGTTAGAGATTCAAGGAATGGTATTCTCTGCCGACTTAATGGAACTACTCTTCGGAGAATTCGATCTAATACATGGTATGGACTGGCTAGTGGAACATCGGGCGGTATTGGATTGTGCAGCTAAACGAATGGAGTTAAGGACCCCAGAGGATGAGGCGATAACTATGATAGGAGAAAGAAGAAACTACTTGTCTAATGTAGTTTCAGCACTGAAAGCTGAAAAGATGGTTCGGAAGGGATGCAAGGCTTTCTTGACCTTCGTTAGTGCATTGAATGCAAAAGAAGGGGGAGTTAGTGAAGTTAGAACTGTAAAGGAATTTGCGGATGTCTTTCCGGAGGAATTGCCGGGAATACCCCCGAACAGGGAGGTAGAGTTTGGAATTGACTTGCTACCTGGAACGGCGCCAGTATCTATCGCTCCGTATAGAATGGCACCGAAGGAATTGGTTGAGCTCAAGGCTCAAATCCAAGAGTTGCTTGATCTTGGGTTTATCCGACCCAGTGTGTCTCTATGGGGAGCACCGGTCCTGTTTGTGAAGAAGAAGGACGGAACTATGCGCATGTGCATAGATTATCGTCAGTTGAATAAGCTGACCATCAAGAACAAGTACCCGTTGCCAAGGATAGACGACTTGTTCGATCGACAAGAAGCGGCGGTATTCTCAAAGATAGACCTAAGGTCTGGATATCATCAGCTTAAGGTGAAGGAGGCAGACATCCATAAGACGGCTTTTCAGACAAGATACGGACACTATGAGTTCGTAGTAATGCCGTTTGGGTTGACAAACGCCCCAGCCGCGTTCATGGATATGATGAACCGGGTATTTCAACCCTACTTGGATCAGTTCGTCATTGTGTTCATCGACGACATCCTGGTATACTCCAAGTCTGAGGAAGAACATGATGAGCATCTTCGGATAGTGTTGCAAGTGTTAAGGGAGAAGAACCTCTACACCAAATTCAGCAAGTGCGAATTTTGGCTTAAGGAGGTTGCATTCTTAGGGCATGTAGTGTCCGCAGAAGGAATAAGGGTGGATCCTAGGAAGATTGAGCCAGTACTAGATTGGAAACCACCTAAGTCTGTGGCTAAGATTCGAAGTTTCTTGGGATTGGCAGTCTACTACAGAAGGTTTGTGGAAGGATTTTCTTCAATAGCCGCACCGTTGACAAAGTTGTTGAGGAAAGAGGTACCTTTCATTTGGACAGATAAGCAACAGGAGAGCTTTGAGAAGCTTAAAAGGGTGTTGACGGAAGCTCCGGTCTTGATTCACCCGAGGCGCGGAAAGGATTTCGTGGTGTATTGTGGCGCTTCCCATACAGGCTTGGGTTGCATACTGATGCAAGATGGGAAGGTTGTAGCTTATGCGTCTCGACAACTAAGGCCTCACGAGGTTAACTACCCGACGCATGACTTGGAACTGGCGGCAGTGGTCTTTGCTCTTAAGGTGTGGAGGCACTACCTTTATGGAGAAAAGTCAGTAATCTACACAGACCACAAGAGCCTTAAGTATCTGGCGACTCGTAAGGAGTTGAACTGAGGCAATGAAGGTGGGTGGAGTTATTAAAGGATTACGATTGTTCCATAGAGTATCACCCGGGCAAGGCGAATGTGGTAGCAGATGCCCTAAGTCGGAAAGTTGTGTTGGATCTAAGGGCAATGTTTACACATCTAAGCTTGTATGACGATGGGAGTCTGCTGGCAGAATTGCAAGTTAAGCCGACGTGGCTGAATGAGGTGAAGGAAAGTCAGTTAGTGGATGAGGACTTAAGTGCTAAGTTGCGCAAGTGTGCAGTGGAGAGTTAAAAGATTATGGTATTAATGACGAAGGAGTGTTGTGTTTCAAGGGTAAGGTCTGTATGCCTAGGAACAAGGAGTTAAGACAGAGGATTCTTCAGGAATCGCATGGTAGCCCCTATGCTATGCATCCTGGAGGTACTAAGTTGTACAAAGATTTAAGGGAACAGTTTTGGTGGCCTGGTCTTAAAAGGGAAGTTACCGAATTTGTGGGAAAATGCTTAACGTGTCAGCAAGTTAAGGCTGAACACCAAGTTCCATCAGGATTGCTTCAGCCAATCAAGATTCCGCAGTGGAAGTGGGAGAGAATTACCATGGACTTCGTTAGTGGGCTTCCCCTTACGCCTACTAAGAAGGACTCGGTATGGGTGATAGTAGACCGATTGGCCAAGTCCGCGCACTTCATTCCAGTAAGAGTTGATTATTCTTTGCAGAAGCTGGAAAAGTTATATGTGGCGGAAATTGTGAGGTTGCAAGGAGTACCGCTATCGATTATCTCAGATAGGGATCCAAGGTTTACGTCTCGGTTTTGGAAGGCTCTACATCAGGCTTTGGGCACCAAATTTGATTTCACTACGGCTTTTCATCCACAGTCGGATGGGCAGTCTGAGCGAGTAATCCAAGTGTTAGAGGATATGTTGAGGGGCTGTGTGATGGACTTCAGAGGAAGTTGGGATGAATATTTGCCTTTAGCGGAATTTGCTTACAATAACAGCTATCACGCGAGTATTCGGATGGCACCATATGAAGCGCTGTATGGACGGAAGTGTCGCACTCCTACGTGTTGGACGGAATTAGGGGAACGTCGAGTTTTGGGCCCAGAGATTGTGGCTGAGTCTGAGGAGAAGGTTGAGATAATTCGCGCACGGTTGAAGGAAGCATCTGACAGGCAGAAGTCGTACGCAGATCTTAAGAGGAAAGAAATAGAATTTGATGTGGGGGATCAAGTGTTTCTTAAAGTTTCGCCTTGGAAGAAGGTGATGAGATTTGGTCGCAAAGGGAAGTTAAGTCCAAGGTTTATAGGACCTTATCGAGTGTTGAAGCGAATTGGACCAGTGGCATACCAGTTAGAGTTGCCTTTGGAATTGAAGCAGATGCACGACGTATTCCATGTTTCTATGCTACGTCGTTATCAATCGGATCCATCTCATGTAGTTCCGGTTGAAGAGGTGGAGCTAAGGCCATATTTGTCCTACGAGGAGGAGTCGATTCAGATCTTGGAACGAGATGTGAAAGTGTTACGGAAGAAGTCAGTACCCTTAGTTAAAGTGTTATGGCGTAATCATGGAGCGGAGGAGGCTTCGTGGGAGCCAAAAGAAGCAATGCGACAGCAATACCCTCACTTGTTGTAGCCAGGTAATTTCGAGGACGAAATTATTTTAAGGGGGTAGAACTGTAATATCCAGAAAATGGGCTTGTGCATTTTGCTTAATAATATGAAAGGGCATGCCTTTGTATGTTCTGAATGTGTTGTATGAATTTTTGTGAACTTTAGAAGATAGGAGAGTGCTCTAGAAATTATCAGATTTTAAGTTTAAAAGAGGGAGCTAGGCCTGATAAGCCTTAAGAGAAAATGTAGGGGAAATATGACACACAAATAGGCTTGGTTAAGTGGCTTGGAGGCGCCACTTAAGGCCTCTGTAAATGACGCCACAAATAGGTGCAAATGGGCCAAGGTTCGAGTCGCATAGGAAGCTAATTAAAGCTTTTATTTTTTCGGCAACAAGGGAAGTAATGGACGGCATAGGGAGTCTATGGGAGGAGTTTAAGATGAGGTGTTATTCTTTCAAAGAAATTCGGCTAAGGTGGAAGATAAATGATGGATTAATTTTATTAATTTGAATAAGGTGATAATTGAGAGATAACATTATCAGAATAGGGAAGAGTTGGCCGAATAGGGTCTCTAGGTAGAGTAATTTCGCAAAAAGGGAAAAGGGTGGCTATTCTTCATTCTTTCTTTTCTCTTTTTCCTCTGCCGAATTCCCTGGTGAACCTCCTCTTCTCTTTTATTCTGCCAAAGCCGAAAATTCAAGCAGAGCCTAGCCGATTTCTTCACCTTTCTTCTCTTCTTTTTCTCTTTTTCTCTCAATCTTCCAAAAGCCGAAAGCAGGTTTTTTTAGACCATAGCCGATTGGTTCATTGAAACCCCAAAAAGCCAGAATTTGAGTGCTCAACAAGTAGTCCTAGCCGAATATCTCTGTGGGTTTTGGTATAGGTGTCGTCGACTACAACAGTAAGGGTAAGGATTCGATTGTTGTCGTATTATTTCTTTTCCTTAAAGCCGAAATCAAAACTCTAATACCATTAATGATCTTTGGCCGAATCTTTGAAGGAGAATTTTGGGATTTCTAGCGTAGTCGACTATTAGGAGAATCATTCGAAATTTTAGATCCGCCAAGGTAACTGAATACTTATCGGCCAAGCCATATGTGGTGGTTCAAATCTATTTCTTATGTTTTTTTCAAAAGCCGAAAACTAACTAGTTCAATGATTTAGTGTCTCACCGATTGCAAGGAGAGTCATCACAAAGTTTTCGGGATTTGATTAGTAGTCAAATCGGCAAACAAGGATTTGGAGATCTAAGGCATTAGATCGGGTTTTCGGGATTTCTATAAACTCGCTAAGTATATCAGGTGTGTACCCCACTCTAAGCCTCAATAGATTTATGGTTAAGTGTTAATAAATGTGTAAAAAGAATATGTAAAATGTGGCTAAGGTACCATGCAATGGTACAAAGTACTCAGTTCGTTTTCCTACTCCTACTATGGGTATGATACCGAACTGTTGTGGCATATGTGAACTATAAGAATGTGAATAAGGTATGTAATATGGTTGATGCATATTTGTATGACATGGGGCATATGGGTGAATATGAAAGGGGAAGTGATTGGTGGTTTTATACCCCAATATCTGAATGTGGTGACTTCGGTCACATAATCTGAATATGGTGACTCATGTCACAATATCTGAATGTGGTGACTTATGTCACAAAATAATTATCTGGTGGCTATGCCATAAATTTATAAGGGCGATGAGCACGTCGCTGCTGCAATGATCGCCTTCGATGATGTGTAGCGGATGGGTGGGTCGATTTAGTAATCCCCACGGTGTGATGGTTGGTACGGGTGATGTGTAGCGGATGGCATCTAGGTTTGGGTTCGGGATTGCATCATTATATTTAATTGCTATTCGTATATGTATGAATTGTTACGCTTAAATCGTTGGGATTTAGTGTTGGCTGTACACATTGAGTCTGTTTGACTCACCCGCGATGGGATATTTTTTCAGTGACGCCTTGATGATGGACCGGGGTCGGCGGGAGCTTGGTGGTGGCCATGTTCAACTCGGACTTTAATTTAATTTTGGACTTTTATTCTCAAGTATTTTGGATTTATTTCGGTATTTGGTTTTGATGTAATAAGGCTATAGTATGAACTGTTTACGCTAGCATTTAAATTATTTTGGTACGATACATACTTTATTATATTAACGCTTAAGTAGTCTTTCTTAAAATAAACCTTCAAATGTTTTAATTTCTAAATACAAATGATTTTCAAATTTAAAGATAAATCGTTAACAAATTCGGCATGTCTTTTGTTTTAAAAACAAGATTTTAATAAATCCCTGATTTCCAAAAGAACAAGATTTCCAACTGAACCCAACACATAACGAGTTTTCTTCCAAAATCACTCAAATTTTCCAAAGTAAACAAACAAATTCTGAACTGTTTTCTCGAGGAACATACCAGATCCGGTCAAGGCTCGTGGGCCGGGTTTGGGGTGTTTCATGATCTATGGACTCCTATATTAGGTTTCACCCTAATCCGGCAATACCTCGTCACCCTATCTCTAGGCGGGCGATCAACTCCGCTTAACTATGCTAGATCTACTCTTAGGCAGGGACTTTTGCTCCTCCACCTAAGCACATCAAACTTGAATTAATATCCGCAAAATATCAACACAAGAATTAAGAACACATAATTAAGAACAAATCAAATATTTATCATATAGTTCAGCAAACGATAACAAGATTTATCTAAGTTTCATCCCCCTCAGGTTTCTGAGGGTGTAGTTCATAACAATAAAAGAAAACATCTCAGAAGAAAAGATAAAACAAAACATAAGAAATCCCTAAAACCCCCTGAAGGAATTGAAGAGGAGATCCTTCGTCTTGAGTATAATTCCGGCTTCTTGAGATGGATCAACTGGCTATCCCTGAGTGAATCAACACAAATCTGCCCTCTCTAGCCTAGCAACCTAAACGATAGCTTTGGGCTCCGGCTTCTGCCGAACTCCCCCCTTAAGTTGCCCCCTAGGATATTTATATAGGCTTGGAGATTCCTTACTTGGCCTCCAAGTATCCTCATCTGAGTGAAGTTCCTATTTGGGTGTTTATATAGACTTTGGATTGTGTTTCTTTGCCTCCAAGCACCCTATTCCGAGTAAAACTTCTCTTGGCCGTGGCAGGGACACGGCCATGGCACACGCCCGTGTGAATCATGGCCAGGCCGTGTGGACTTCGTTGATGAGGCACGGCCGTGTAAATCATGGCTAGACCATGTTCGAGATTATTACACGGCCGTGCTGATTTTGTGCTTTGGCCCATTTGGCCCGTTTTAAGCCCGTTTCTCGTTCTTTTCACCCTCCGGTGCTTCCCTGAGTATATAACATGAAAATAAAGGATTAAGAGCACCAAATTACATAATTCAAGGCTTAAATCATCCAAAAGCATGCTAAATGTGGGCCTAAAATATGTTACTTTTACGGTTTATCACATACCCCCACACTTAAGCTTTTGCTTGTCCTCAAGCAAAATTCTCAACTCACAATTAAAACAGACTTCCTCGATTCATAATATTTATCAATAATGTTTTGTCATAATTTAAAGATAATTCACACATGGATATTTCAACTCAAAGAGTCCTAAAGATTCAAATAATGAAAGTCATACATTTGTGGCACAAAACATAGGTGTTTCCCCTCATCTAAATAATTACCTCTGATTCAAAATGTAACTCCCCAAACCCGGTCTAAACGTTACAACCGAATCTGGTATGTCATAGGGAAAGATAGTTTTGGAAATATTTAAAGAAACATCGCAATTTAGAAAACTTTTGTTTTGAGTTTCCATCTTGAACTTAAATTAAAATTCTGATTGAAGGTTTCTTACCAATTCCTTATTAAAATGAACTAAGAGTCGTAAACAGGTTTGTTTTACAAAAAAACCGAAGTTAGGGAATTTCATAAATGTGGCATTTTGAAAACAATGTTTGTGGTTTTAAGAAAATTTCCAAACTAATTATTTATTCTGTAACACCCCAAACCCGGTCAATACGCCACGACCGAATCTGGTATGTCACTAAGGAAAATATTTTTGAAAGAATCGAATTAACAATTAAATTTTGTGAAAAACTCTTTGAAATTCTTTATTTGTCGAAAATAAGTTAAAACTGAGATTTACTTTGAATTACATAAAACTAAAAAAACTTAGTTGATAAATCATAGGATAGAAAACATTTATATTTTTTTAAGAAAATTTGAAATATCACTTTGAAAATCCGTTTGCAATTGAGTATAGAAACTTGAATTTTGGAAATCACTTAATTTGTTGAAAACACTTAACTTGTAATTTTTCTATCGAACTATTTATATTACCCGATGGTAAGATTTTTAAAACCATTGCGAGTTTTTAGTTTAGAAAACTTTGAGCTCATTTTTTAGATTAACCAAGTAATTTATAAGCCATATTTTAAATATATTCAAAACATAAAAATAATCCAAAACATAATTAAATGAGCCTTATTACAAATCCATAAAATATGAAAACCAAATTAACATAAAGTACCCAAATGGAAGTTCATGTAAAACCAAATTTTATTGCATGGCCTCCTCGAGTCCATCCGGCTCCATATCCGCGATCTCACGAATCACCTGAAAATATAAGGGAGAAGGTGAGTCACCAAGACTCAGTGCATATTCCCTCTCCCGGTAAATACCACATACTTACACAAATTATAACAAAGCAACATATATGTATAATGCCCCAACCTAGCCATCCATAACTCCTTTTCTACCCGTGTGGTACCAAACCACCGGTGGTGCCAAACCACCGTGACCGAAGTCACGATATAAATGTGATACCAAATCACCGGTGACCAAAGTCACAAATAATCCATCTGTGGGGCCAACCCACGTGTGATACCAAATCACCGCGACAATCCCATATCTCAAAAGTGGGGCCAACCCACGGTGGTATTAACCACGAGGGGCGAGTCGCTATGAGGTGCCAAACCTCCGGTGTCCAAGACACGAATGTGATACCAAATCACCGGTGGTGCCAAACCACCGTGTCCAAGACACGAATCATCAAGTTGTGGGGCCAACCCACGTGTGATACCAAATCACCGGCGACAATCCCATATCTCAAAAGTGGGGCCAACCCACGGTGGTATTAACCACGGGGGACGAGTCGCTATGAGGTGCCAAACCTCTGCGTGTCCAAGACACGAATGTGATACCAAATCACCGGGAGGTACCAAACCTCACGGTGTCCAAGACACGATATCAATCTTCACCCTCCTCTCATATTGCCCATACCAATGCAATAGATAGACAAATCATGTCAATAAACTTTGATATGTATCTCATAACGAATATATCATAAATCGTAGATCATGATTTCAATCCACATGTATTAACAACATATTAAAACAGACTTACCCGAATCCTCATTCATACCATCATGGTATCATATCCAGATCTCATCGATTTACCCACTTTCATAATATGATTAGTTATATAACACACAAATATACATATATAAACCAAGTTATAAAGTGTGTAAGATACACACCTTTCACCAAAGCAATACTAAAATCTGATGATCCGATCTACCGCACTAGATCACTTTGTCCTACAATCGGCCATATCACAATATTTTAATGAAAACCATTCGGCCAACAACATATCTTAATCCAAATAACCTTAGGCTTCCTCAACCAACTTTAAGAGTATAGAATCCTTACCACTTGACTTACCAACTTCGATTTGCTAAAGAAATGGCTTAAATCGATTGGTTCCGAAATCCCAATGAGCCTAAGAGAATAATCGAATCCTAAAAAAAAATGGTTAGAACCTTGCAAAACAATGCCCAAAGGTTCGGCCTTTGTCCACAAGAAAACATCATAGAAACGAGAAAGAAAAGAAAGAAAAACGTCCATGAACACTTACCCCTTTTTATCCAAAATCGATAGAAGAAAACCAAGGAGAGTCTACCCTTGAATATTCGGCCAAAAATAATACTAAAAGGAAGTAGAAGATTCGGCTATGGTGAAGTGAAAAAAAAGAAAAGAAAAATAGAATGGAAGTAGATGTTTTTATCTTTGAACAAATGAAAAGAAATGGTATTTGAGATGGAGAAATATTCGCCAAGAGAGTGTAAAAGAAAATGTGATTATGAACAAATGTCAAAAGAAAAGAAAAGAGAGATGTGGAGAGATGAGATTCGGCCAACACCTATTTTGCCTAAAAGAAAAGTGCAAAAATACCAAAATGAAGTTTTGGTTTCAAAAGCAAAGATGAAAGAAAGGAAATAGCATTTTTGGTTCAACAAAATAAGAGCTAAAACAAAAGCTAAATTTGCACAAAATGCACAATGACATTCGGCCAAAGAAAGAGTTTTGGAGAGGAAAACAAAAATACAAAAGATGTTCAAATGACAAAAATTGGCCAATATTCCCCCAAACTACCTATTACATTCGGCCACCCCTAGCCATACATGCCGTCCACATACATGCACTAAAGCCTTGAATAAAGTTTCCAAAACATCCTCTATATTCCATGCCTTTTGTCCCCTCATAATGCCATAACTTTAAGATAACCTTCCATAACCTTAAGATTCTTATCCCCAATTTCAAGCTTTCCTTAAACCAAAATTCAACTTACCAAAATTAAGAGTCCAACCTATCATAAACAAAGGTTGACCGTCCATAAATGCTAGGATTCAAAAATAAACCTTCAAAATGCTAAACATGCTACTCGAACCTCTAACCTCAAACAACCTTTCAAGCTCCTTAACCATCTTGCCACTTACTCCTCTTGTGCTTTAATTTAACACTTAAATTAACTTAAGTGTCAAGCTCACTTAATCCACTTCATTAAATAAACCATACTAAAATTTATTTTAGCTTCCTAAATAAAATCAAGCCTTCATAAGACTATGCTAACACACAAAATTCATACCCAAACCAATACAACAGATACTCAAATTTTAGGATATTACAATTCTACCCTCCTAAAAAAAAATTTTCGTCCTCGAAATTACCTGCTCAAAAGAGTTGAGGGTACTGCTGCCTCATCGCATCCTCCGGTTCCCACGTAGCTTCTTCCACGCCATGATTCCTCCATAAAACCTTCACTAAAGGAACGGACTTCCTACGCAAAACTTTCACATCTCGATCTAGAATCTGCACAGGTTCTTCTTCTACTGTCAGATCTGGGCTCACCTCTATTTCCTCAACTACCACAACATGCGATGGATCAGAACGATAGCGTCTAAGCATGGAGACATGGAACACATCGTGAATCGACTCACTACGATGGCAACTCAAGGCGATAGGATCTCGGTCCCACTCGTCTCAACACCTTATACGGTCCAATGAACCTTGGACTTAACTTGCCTTTTCTCCCAAATCTTAACACTTTCTTCCATGGCGAGACCTTCAGAAAAACTTTGTCACCCACGGCAAACTCTATATCCCTCCGCTTGAGATCGGCATATGACTTCTGCCTATCCGAAGCTTTCTTCAGATGAGCCTGAATCATCTTAACCTTATCCTCAGTCTCTGCAACCAACTCTGGTCCTAACATCTGACACTCACCCAACTCTGTCCAACATGTAGGCGTGCGACACCTCCTACCATACAATGCCTCATATGGTGCCATCTTAATGCTTGCTTGGTAACTATTGTTGTATGCGAACTCAGCTAATGGCAAAAACTCTTCCCAGCTGCCTCGGAAGTCCAAAACACATCCTCTCAGCATATCCTCTAAAATCTGAATAACCCTTTCCGACTGCCCGTCAGACTGTGGATGAAATGCGGTACTGAAATCCAACCGCGTACCCAAAGCCTGATGTAACGCTCTCCAAAACCTCGATGTAAATCTAGGATCTCTATCAGAGATGATCGACACTGGCACACCGTGCAACCTCACTATCTCCGCTACATACAACTTAGCTAACCTCTGAAGCGAATAATCCATCCTTACCGGAATGAAATGAGCTGACTTAGTCAAACGATCCACAATCACCCAAACTGAATCCTTCTTACTAGGTGTAAGAGGTAATCCACTGACAAAGTCCATAGTTATCCTTTCCCACTTCCACTGTGGAATCTTCACCGGCTGAAGTAACCCAGATGGTAACTGATGCTCCGCCTTGACCTACTGACACGTCAGACATTTACCCACAAACTCAGTTACCTCACGCCGGACACTGCCACCAAAATCGCTCTCTTAAATCCCGACATACATCTTGCTTCCTCCGGGATGCATAGCATATGGGCTATTATGTGCATCCTGAAGAATCCTTTGCCTCAACTCAACATCCTTCGGCATACAAGCTCTCCCTTTAAAACACAGTACTCCATCGCTGGACAAACTATATTCCTCTAAACCTCCGTTCTGAACCCGCAACCTCTGATCATTTAAACCATCATCCTCTAACTGCTTCTCCTTGATTTGCTCTAACCAAGTCGGCTTGACTTGCGATTCAACCAAAAGACTCCCATCGTCATATAAGCTAAGACGAGCAAACATCGATCTTAAGTCGACACAACCTTACGGCTCAACGCGTCCCGCCACTACGTTAGCCTTGCCCGGATGGTACTCAATCGAACAGTCGTAGTCCTTCAACAACTCAATCCATCTACGCTACCTTAAGTTCAAATCCTTCTGAGTCAAAAGATACTTAAGACTCTTGTGATCCGTGTAGACTATCGACTTCTCTCCGTACAAATAATGTCTCCATATCTTCAAAGCAAAACCACAGCAGACTAATTCCAAGTCATGCGTCGGATAAATAACCTCATGTGGTCTCAACTGCCGAGATGCATAAGCCACTACCTTCCTTCCCCGCATCAAAGCACACATCCCAAACCCAGTATGTGATGCATCACAAGAAACCGTAAATTCCTTGCACGCATCGAGTTGAATCAAAACCGGAGCTTCATCGAGAATCTTCTTTAACTTGTCGAAACTTCCTTGTCGCTTCTTCTCGGTCCACACAAATGGAACTCCTTTCCTCAATAACTTGGTCATAGGTGCTGCTATCAAAGAAAATCCTCTACAAATCTTCGGTAATACCCCGCTGCACCTAGAAAACTCTGAATCTCACCCACCGACTTAGGCGGCTTCCAATCCAACATCGCCTCAATCTTCCGAGGATCCACTCTAATCCCTCACCGATACTACGTGACCTAAGAAAGTCACCTCCTAAGCCGAACTCGCACTTACTAAATTTGGCGTCAAATTTGCTTTTCCTCGAATCTGCAACACTACTCGCAAATGCGCATCATGCTCCTCCTCGACTTTGAGTATACCAAAATATCGTCTATAAATACCACAACAAACGGTCCAAAAACTGCTTTGAATACTCGATTCATCATATCCATAAATGCACCTGCGCGTTAGTCAACCCAAACGGCATCACTAGAAACTCGTAGTGCCCATACCGAAAACGAAAAGCCGTCTTATGGATATCACCTCTTTCACCTTTAGCCGATGATATCCGGACCTTAAATCAATCTTGAGAAAATCGCTGCCCTTTAAGTCGATCAAACAAGTCATCTATCCTCGGCAAAGGATACTTGTTTTTGATCGTCGACTTATTCAATCGGCGGTAGTCTATACACATCCGCATCGTACCATCTTTCTTCTTGACAAAAGCGTATCGGCGCTCCCCATGGCGAAACACTTGGTCGAATGAAACCTCGATCCAACAACTCCTGAATCGAGCCTTTAATTCCATCAATTCCTTCGATGCCATCCTATACGGAGCTATAGACACCGGCGCTGCTTAAAAATGTGATCTATACCAAATTCAACTTCACGGTCCGGAGGTAGTCCCTAAGTTCTTCAGAAATACGTCAACATATTCGTTTACAAGTGCATACATTCTCCACATTAGACTCCTTAGCCTCCAACGCACACACATGGACCACGAATGCCTCACAGCCCTTCCTAACCAACTTCACACGACTTTCAACGCAGATACCATGTTGGATAGATAATCTCTTCTATTACCTATCATGACCACCTCTTCGCCTCAACCGACTTCAAAACCATGCGCTTAGCGATGCAATCCAAACTTGCTCGGTGACTTGGCCAACCAGTCCATCCCAAGTATCGGATCGAACTCCTCAAATGGTAATTCCATCGGATCACTACGAACACTACCCCTTGGAGTTCTAGGGTACATCTCTATACTGACTTATTTACTTCTACAGAGTGACCCGAGAGGGCTAAAATCTTGCCATCTTCCTAGAAGTAGTCTCGAGTCTAGATTCATAGTCTCTACTATGTTATCGGCAACATACGAATGTGTCGAACCCACATCTATCAAAGCGGATATGGTTCACCAAAGACTAAGAACGTCACGGTTATGACGTCCGGTGCGTCGTCCTCCTCTCGACGCCTCGCGAAGATACACCAAACCAGTGTCTTTGCTTTAGTATTGCCAAAGACCTCGCGCAGACGGTCCTCGGCCTCGACCAGAACCATTACCCCCTCTACCATTACCATGACCTCTCTGTGGTGGCGGTCCTCATTTCGAATCGAGCACGACCTTGACCGTCGGATGATTCTGGCTAGCTTAAGTGGGCGAGTCTCTCACACGATGATCCAAATGAGCCACACTCGAAACATCCTTTCCCTCCGGTCCAACTTTCGCCCCAATGATATTTCCCACATCGGTTACACCGTGCTGGTCCCTGATTAGCAGTAACAGGCCTCCCAGACTGATTCGGCCCATTTTGCCTAGCCCTCTTTGAGAATTACCGGCTGATCCCGATGATCCGTAACCTCTCTTATGCTTGTTCCGGTCGTAACTCTGCCTTGCAGATTCCTTGATTCCTTCGGCTATCTTAGCCTTTTCAACCAAAGCAGCAAACTCTCGCTCCTGATGTGGAGCAATCAACAATCTCAGCTCGTCCCTCAAACCATCTTCGAATCGAACACATCGCTCGTGCTCCGATGCCATAATACCTCCAAAGATACCGGCTCGGTCTTAAAAATTCTGCCTCATATTCTCGACACGCATTTACTACCTTGGATCAAACTCAGAAATGCCTTACGCTGCACATCAATGTAATTAGACCCAACGTATTTCCGCTGATATGCTGCCTTGAAATAATCCCAAGTGAGATCCTCCGCTGCAGCACCATTCTGTACTGTGAGCCACCACTGATATGACTCATCCCGAAGAAGCGTCGATTCCTTTCACTTGTCCTCGCACTCTCAAATCCAAGTCATCCATGATTCGCTCCGTCGCCTCTATCCAATATTCGATCGCAGACCGAGCTACGCTGAAACACCTCGAAATACCTCCGCTCCATTGGATCAGAGTCGCCCAGATATAGATTTCCGAACTCCCGTGCCTCCACCTATTCCAGCTACCCTTTCAAGAACTCGCAGCATCGCCTGAGACACTGCGTCATCCCCTGTTTGATCCTGTTGTTCAACTCCAACTGCTGGTGGTGGGGGTAGTGGTACCTCATTTTCGGATCCTTGACCGGACCTCACTGGCTCGCATACGCGACCATCCTACCCCGACCACGTCCACGAGTAATCGACCTCGACCATGAGTACTCATGTCTAAAGTCTCGACTTATCTGATTTAAAAGCGTTATGCATTAGTCAATATTCCACTTTCTTTAAAGCACAGTTTTATGAATAATTTTAATAAGAAATTGTTTCGCGAGTACATTCAACCTATAGTTTGGGTCTCTAGAGTAGTTCCTACTACTATACAGTCATGCCAACATTATCATATCATATCATCAAAATCAACAGTTTGATGTACTTACTGAGCGGATTGATGTCTGAGACTCGAGCCATGCCTTTCCAACCATATAATTTTCAACAAAAACATTTTAAAATCCATTGTTTAAAACATTTTGGGCCTCTGCCCACAAAGTGAGCTTTTGAACTTGGCTCGATACCAATTTGTAACACCCCAAACCCGGTCAATACGCCACGACCGAATGCGGTATGTCACTAAGGAAAATGTTTTTGAAAGAATCGAATTAACAATTAAATTTTGTGAAAAACTCTTTGAAATTCTTTATTTGTCGAAAATAAGTTAAAATCGAGATTTACTTTGAATTACATAAAACTAAAAAAACTTAGTTGATAAATCATAGGATAGAAAACATTTATATTTTTTTAAGAAAATTTGAAATATCACTTTGAAAATCTGTTTGCAATTGAGTATAGAAACTTGAATTTTGGAAATCACTTAATTTGTTGAAAACACTTAACTTGTAATTTTTCTATCGAACTATTCATATTACCCGATGGTAAGATTTTTAAAACCATTAAGAGTTTTTAGTTTAGAAAACTTTGAGCTCATTTTTAGATTAACCAAGTAATTTATAAGCCATATTTTAAATATATTCAAAACATAAAAATAATCCAAAACATAATTAAACAGGCCTTATTACAAATCCATAAAATATGAAAACCAAATTAACATAAAGTACCCAAATGGAAGTTCATGTAAAACCAAATTTTATTGCATGGCCTCCTCGAGTCCATCCGGCTCCATATCCGCGATCTCACGAATCACCTGAAAATATAAGGAGAAGGTGAGTCACCAAGACTCGATGCATATTCCCTCTCCCGGGTAAATACCACATACTTACACAAATTATAACAAAGCAACATATATGTATAATGCCCCCAACCTAGCCATCCATAACTCCTTTTCTACCCCGTGTGTGGTACCAAACCACCGGTGGTGCCAAACCACGGTGACCGAAGTCACGATATAAATGTGATACCAAATCACCGGTGACCAAAGTCACAAATAATCCATCTGTGGGGCCAACCACGTGTGATACCAAATCACCGGTGACAATCCCATATCTCAAAAGTGGGGCCAACCCACGGTGGTATTAACCACGAGGGACGAGTCGCTATGAGGTGCCAAACCTCGGTGTCCAAGACACGAATGTGATACCAAATCACCGGTGGTGCCAAACCACCGGTGTCCAAGACACGAATCATCAAGTTGTGGGGCCAACCCACGTGTGATACCAAATCACTGGCGACAATCCCATATCTCAAAAGTGGGGCCAACCCACGGTGGTATTAACCACAGGGACGAGTCGCTATGAGGTGCCAAACCTCTGCTGTCCGAAGACATGAATGTGATACCAAATCACTGGAGGTACCAAACCTCTGGTGTCCGAAGACACGATATCAATCTTCCCCCTCCTCTCATATTGCCCATACCAATGCAATAGATAGACAAATCATGTCAATAAACTTTGATATGTATCTCATAACGAATATATCATAAATCGTAGATCATGATTTCAATCCACATGTATTAACAACATATTGAAACGGACTTACCCGAATCCTCATTCATACCATCATGGTATCATATCCAGATCTCTTCGATTTACCCACTTTCATAATATGATTAGTTATATAACACACAAGTATACATATATAAACCAAGTTATAAAGTGTGTAAGATACACACCTTTCACCAAAGCAATACTAAAATCCGATGATCCGATCTACCGCACTAGATCACTTTTTCCTACAATCGGCCATATCACAACATTTTAATGAAAACCATTCGGCCAACAACATATCTTAATCCAAATAACCTTAGGCTTCCTCAACCAACTTTAAGAGTATAGAATCCTTACCACTTGACTTACCAACTTCGATTTGCTAAAGAAATGGCTTAAATCGATTGGTTCCGAAATCCCAATGAGCCTAAGAGAATAATCGAATCCTAAAAAAATGGTTAGAACCTTGCAAAACAATGCCCAAAGGTTCGGCCTTTGTCCACAAGAAAACATCATAGAAACGAGAAAGAAAAGAAAGAAAAAACGTCCATGAACACTTACCCCTTTTTATCCAAAATCGATAGAAGAAAACCAAGGAGAGTCTACCCTTGAATATTCGGCCAAAAATAATACTAAAAGGAAGTAGAAGATTCGGCTATGGTGAAGTGAAAAAAGAAAAGAAAAATAGAATGGAAGTAGATGTTTTTATCTTTGAACAAATGAAAAAGAAATGGTATTTGAGATGGAGAAATATTCAGCCAAGAGAGTGTAAAAGAAAATGTGATTATGAACAAATGTCAAAAAGAAAAGAAAAGAGAGATGTGGGAGAGATGAGATTCGGCCAACACCTATTTTGCCTAAAAGAAAAGTGCAAAAATACCAAAATGAAGTTTTGGTTTCAAAAGCAAAGATGAAAGAAAGGAAATAGCATTTTTGGTTCAACAAAATAAGAGCTAAAACAAAAGCTAAATTTGCACAAAATGCACAATGACATTCGGCCAAAGAAAGAGTTTTTGGAAAGGGAAAACAAAAATGCAAAAAGATGTTCAAATGACAAAAATTGGCCAATATTCCCCCGAACTACCTATTACATTCGGCCACCCCCTAGCCATACATGCCGTCCACATACATGCACTAAAGCCTTGAATAAAGTTTCCAAAACATCCTCCATATTCCATGCCTTTTGTCCCCTCATAATACCATAACTTTAAGATAACCTTCCATAACCTTAAGATTCTTATCCCCAATTTCAAGCTTTCCTTAAACCAAAATTCAACTTACCAAAATTAAGAGTCCAACCTATCATAAACAAAGGTTGACCGTCCATAAATGCTAGGATTCAAAAATAAACCTTCAAAATGCTAAACATGCTACTCGAACCTCTAACCTCAAATAACCTTTCAAGCTCCTTAACCATCTTGCCACTTACTCCTCCTGTGCTTTAATTTAACACTTAAATTAACTTAAGTGTCAAGCTCACTTAATCCACTTCATTAAATAAACCATACTAAAATTTATTTTAGCTTCCTAAATAAAATCAAGCCTTCATAAGACTATGCTAACACACAAAATTCATACCCAAACCAACACAACAGATACTCAAATTTTAGGATATTACATATTCGCTTGTTATCCTTTTGTTAACACTTTGGAAAAATGGTTATTTATATATATATATTTAGAAAACTCCATATTTGATATTTCATAAAATATGTAATGACAGCATTAAATCAAAACCCAAATTAAAGTTATGGAGGCCTTATTACATAACAAAATCCCAAATTAAAAGTAAGTTTAAAAGAAAGAAATGAAAGATTTACGGAAGTAGTAATGCATGGCAACTGATAAACCGTAAAAGTAACATATTTTAGGCCCACATTTAGCATACTTTTGGATGAATTATCCCTTATTTTGTGTAAAAAGGTGCTCTTAATCCTTTCTTTTCATGTTTTATACTCAGAAAAGCACCGGAGGATGAAAAGAACAAGAAACGGGCTTAAAATGAGCCAAATGGGTCAAAGCACGAAATCCACACGGCCTGGGCCCAAGACCACACGGTCGTGCCTCATTAATGAAGTCTGAAAATGGCCTAAAGACGATTCACACGGGTGTGTGCCATGGTCGTGTCCCTGCCGTAGAAAAGAGCAATTTTAATCGGATCTGGATACTTAGGGGCAAAGAAACACATTCCAAAAGCCTATAAATACACCCTAAGTATGACCTAATAAGAGGGAGTTGACGGGAGCCTAAAGCTACCGTTTAGGGGGTGAGCTAGGCCAAGGAGCCAAGCCGAAAAGGTCAGATTTGTGGGAATTCACTCGGGGATAGCCAGTTGATCCATCTCAAGAAGCCAGAATTCTACTCAAGACGGAGGATCTCCTCTTCAATTCCTTCAGGGGGTTTTATGGATTTCTTATGTTTTGTTTTATCTTTTCTTCTGAGATGTTTTCTTTTATTGTTATGAACTAAACCTGAGGGGGATGAAACTTAGATGAATCTTGTTATCGTTTGCTGAACTATATGGTAAATATTTGATTTGTTCTTAATTATGTGTGCTTAATTCTTGTGTTGATATTTCGCGGATATTGATTCAAGTTGGATATGCTTAGGTGGAGGAGCAAAAGTCCCTGCCTAGGAGTAGATCTAGCATAGTTAAGCGGAGTTGATCGCGCGCCTAGAGATAGGGTGACGAAGCATTGCTGGATTAGGGTGAAACCTAATATGGGAGTCCATAGATCGAGTTAATGCAATTCTAGGGGTTTTAATTAGAAAGAGATTTCAATTAATCAACCCAGGGTTAGACGTTATTCGCCTCGAGAGAGGTTTTAATATAAATTAGGGAATCTTATAGATCAAATCAAATGAATACATCGTCTGGTTCAGGGTTAGATAACAAGTGAAGTCTAGGTGGATTCTTCCTTGGGTGTCGTCTTAATCAATTGGTTTTTCCTCAAGTTATTCTCTCAAATTCATTCTTCTTTGTCTTAGAGTCTTTAGTCTAGTAGTTAATTAATTTAGATTAAACAACCATTCGCTTAATTCTTAGGCTAAATAATTGAAAGAAAGTTAGTATTAGTACTTTTAGTTCCTTTGGGTTTGACAATCCGGTCTTGCCTAAGCTATACTACTATTCCATAGGTGCACTTGCCTCAATCGTTGTCATAGTTAGTTTCCAGGTTCGATCACTATCTTTTTATAAATTTTTAAAACTCTGACACACGATAAAGTTTTTGGCGCCGTTGCCGAGGAACTAAAATATTAAGAACACTCTATTTTTATCACTTTAGCCATTTTTTTTTATTTTTGCAATTTACTTTTATTTTTATTTTTTTATCTTAGTTTTAACTTTTCTAATTTTCTTTCTTTCTTTTTCCTAGCAGGTACTTCTAGTTTATGACTAGAAGGAACCCGAGAGAACCACTAGTATACGACAGTGATATTGAAGCTACCGCTCGTAGAAATCGCAGAGAAATTAGGCGAGCCCTAAATTACAAAGAAGAAGAGCTAGAAGACGAATCCAATCCTACTGAAGGGATGGACGAGAATAATCCACCACCACAAGATGTGGCAGAAAATATGTAACAGACCGAATTTGACCCTAATCGGAACGGTGGTTTCGGGACCACGAATCCGAGTCTGAGAAAGATTTAAATATTATATTTTGTGTTTATTATATGTGAATTAATGTGTGTGAAAGTTTCATAGAAAAAATTTAATCGTTTGTGTGTTTAATTTAACAAAAATGACTAAATCGCGTAAAGTGTAAAAGTTGCATACTATAGTGTAAAGTGCTAGAATGATGATGGCTTTTTAATATGAGGTATCAAATGGGTAAATAACCCATTTCTAAGTTAGTGGGTGGTATATGACAAGATTAACCTTAAGTTTTATATTATATAATTTTATGATATAAGGTTAAATAAGTAAATAAATTAAAGCCATATTATATGTTAATTAAAACATAAAAAAATGAACATGTTTACTCATCTTCTCTTGGCCGAATATTGAGGAAAGAAAGGGGAGCTAGGTTCTTTGAAATTTTGGCTACATTCAAGCCAAATTCAAGGTAAATTCTTGGTCGGTTTTTGTAAATTTTTACGTTTTTGAGATCGTTGCTTCGAACAGTAGCTGACCCATGTTAAAATTTTTAAATCTAAGCATGCTTGATGTTCGGCTATTGACATGTTCATGTGGTTTTTGATTTTTGATGATTTTAAATGAAAGATATATGTTAGATTAATATGTTTTGTCTTTGGATTTTTGGTAAATTTGAGTATTTGGGCTAAATTGCAAAAATGAATTTTTGAGGGGACCAAAATGCAAAATAAATGAAAGAAATGGACTTGTATAGTCCCTATGAAAATTCAGCCCTAAGGAATTATAGTGATATTTTGTGTATTTTGTGTTTTGTGCAAATAGGATTAAATTGTAAAAATGTGAAACATTAGGGGTAAAATGGTAATTTGCCCATTTATATGTTTTGGGACTAAATTGAGATGAAATGTGCTTGAATGAGCTAAATTTTAATGTGTTTAGATCAAGAACAAAGAAAAACGGATTTGGATCGGGGAAAGGCGAAGGTTACCGAATAGCCGGCCTACGTTGTCCGTCGACAGTCGAGGTAAGTCTTTAAGCAAAGTAATTTTCGTAAGAATTGATTATAACATAGAATACATATTGAATCATGAAATTGTGGAATTAATTATGTTAAAGCCGAATGTGAGAAAGAAATTTAGCCATGTATATAATCGAATTCATTGAGTTAATTATGTGATAGTGATGTGAATTATATGTGATATTTGTGATACTATTAATGTGTAGTGTGAATGAGTTGGTTTGGAAATAAATGTTTTGGGCTTATTGCCTAGCAGGCCTTGTGTCGGTGAAATGTTTCGGGCTTATTGCCTAGCAGGCCTTGTGCCGGTGAAATGTTTCGGGCTTATTGCCTAGCAGGCTAAATGCCGGTGATTAAATTTCAGACTTCTAGTCTAGCAGGCTTAATGCTGGTGTACATTTCGGGCTTTGATGCCTAGCAGGCTTATTGTCGGTGGTGTGTTATAAATGGAGAAATTATGAATCATACAAAGTGAAGCATATTTAATGCAATGAGCTAAAAGCTTAGGTAAGTATAAGCCTTTTCTTTTATAATTATAAAGAGTAAGGTAAGTTGGCATAGTATTATTTGAATTAAGTATGATATGATATGGTTGATGATTTGATAAGAATTATGATATATATTATTGAGATTATTATTGATGTGTATGAACATTATGTAATAGAATTTGAGTTTAAATGTGCTATTTTGGAGAATCGGTTATAAGTGAAAGTGTTAAGGATGAAAGAATTTGAGTGTTTGCATATGTGCATAAATAAGTTTATAAGGTTGATATTAATGTTGTACTCATATGACTTGGAGTATGCGAATACATATGGTATATTTCTTTGGTTTCGATGAATTATATGTTTATGGAAATAATGTGCAAACATTTAGGTTAATGAATTAATAGAATTCGGCCATGTTTAAATTCACATATGGAAATGTTTATATTTAATGCCATAAGCTTAAATATTAAAGGTTTAAGTGTTTAATTGTTATATTATCCTTTGTTTGAGACTTACTAAGCTAGTAAGCTTACTCGTGTGTGTTCAATGTTCTGTTTTATAGATTTTGATCAAGCTACGAGCTTAGAGGATCATCGGTGAAGTCATCCACACTATCGACTTGTTTTGGTATTTTTGAAATTTAGATTTTGAACTTAAGGCATGTATAGGCTAACTCTATGTCCGAATATCGCTTTGATGATGTATTATAGCCATGCGAAAATGGCTTAAATTTTCATATTAAGTTCGGTTCTATTTACCCTTGACTATGTGATTAATATATTTGGTTCAACTATTCGGCTAGAGATCGTTTCTTTTATTTCCACTTTACATATTATGCGTACTATATGATTGCTTATTTGTAATGTCAATGTTTGTGTTAAATTAGTCAAGTGGGTCGGCATTTAAGTTAATATTCGCAGTATAATTCAAGGTAGGTATGTGTAGTTGAGCATCATTCGAATTTATGTATGCATGTGAACTTTATGTCGAGTTACTGAAGTATGAATTATATTGAGTAATGCATATATGTGTATTCGGCCAAACCTAGGTGATAGTTGCAAATGTAGTCAACATGTTTAAATAAGTAATTGCTTAGGCTCATAGTCAAATATGGAAAATGTGTATAACCATGATGTATTCATTATATATATATTTGGCTTGTGAGATTGCTTAACTTAATTGAGTGCATGAAACTACCAAACTCGATTTGTACTAGGTAACGAACATGAAATGTTATGAATGAGACCTTGTACATTCGGCCAAATATTTAAGCACATAGGTGATGTGTAATATGTTGCATGTATTCGATTATGTGAGAATAGGTTTTATGCCATGTGAAATTGGTCTTAATAGAAAGCATTATGCATTGACATTTGTAATATGGTCATTTTGTGTTCATCAATGATTATATCGTATATGACTTGGATTAATATATCAAGTATGTGTTACACATGTGTGATTTGTCTATTTATGATTAAATTATTTGATAAAGATGATTAACGAGATTCAATCGATTGAATGAAGTTTTAACTTACATGGTAATACTCAGAACCTAATCCGGTGACGGACACGGGATAGGGTGTTACATTTTATTTGTATCGTAGCTTACGGTTTAGTCGATTCTAGGACTACCGTAGCGCGTGAGAGTCTAGCTATACATGCCTTTATTGTATATACGATAGTGTGGTGACTTCTGACATTTCAAACTGTGTTTTATATAGTAAATGGATCCTGACAGAGCCATAGCTGATTATGTAGAGAGTGTAGCACTTTATTGCGCACGCGGGTCAGCGCCGGTAGACTCTCGACCTGTCTCGGGTAGCCATGAGGGGGAGGCTAAGCAAGCCTTCTACCAGATGATGAATGAATGGTTTACCCAGTTCATTCAGACTAACCCGGCTGTACAACAACCTCCACACCCGAATAATCCAACTCCGGTACCTTCAGCACCTCCGATGTTAGATCCGATGAGATCTAGTAGGCCTCCTGTTAATAAAATCAGGAAATATGGGGCCGAAGAATTCAAAGCTAATGATAATGATGACGCAGAACGAGCTGAGATGTGGCTCGATAACACTATTCGGGTACTTGATGAGCTATCCTGTACTCCTGATGAATGCCTAAAGTGTGCTATATCTCTACTTCGGGACACTACATATCACTGGTGGAATACACTAGTATCAGTGGTTCCGAAAGAAAAAGTGACTTGGGATTTCTTCCAGATCGAGTTCCGTAAGAAATATATCAGTCAGAGATTCATTGATTAGAAATGAAAAGAATTTTTGGAACTAAAACAGGGTTATATGACTGTGACGGAATATGAGCGGAAGTTTGTCAGATTGAGCCGTTATGCCCGAGAGTGTGTATCAACTGAAGCCATTATGTGCAAAAGATTTGAAGACGGTCTGAATGAAGACATAAAGTTGCTTGTGGGCATTCTTGAGATCAAAGAGTTCGTAGTACTTGTCGAACGAGCTTGCAAAGCTGAAGAGCTTGGGAAAGAGAAAAGAAAGGCTGAAATAGAAGCTAGAGACACTCGAAAAAGATCATCGAGTAAGACTTTCCATTCAGCGTTTAAGAAGTTCAAAGATGACTTCGGCCGACATAAAGCTACTTCAGACCTGTCTAGACGAGATCGACCTCTAGTGAGTTCCCGAGCCATTTCGATGGCTAGTGTTGGTAATGTTCAGCAGAACTGGGCTGAGTGCAAGCATTGTGGAAAATGGCATTCTGGGAGTTGTAGATTCCATTATCGGTCCTGCTTTAAATGTGGATCGTCGGACCATTTTATTCGAGATTGCCCAATGCTAGCTGACCAAAATACGGTTCAGAACACTAAACCGAGCAACACGTTAGCACGAGGTAGACCACCCAGACATTCAGGCAATGTAGGTGGCAGTCAGAGAGGGACGAAGGACACTACAGTTCGATCAGAGGCTCGAGCACCAGCTAGAGCTTATGCTATACGAGCCAGAGAGGATGCTTCTTCCCCAGATGTCATTACCGGTACTTTCACACTTTATGATACTACTGTGATTGCATTGATTGATCCGGGTTCGACTCATTCTTATCTGTGTGAAACTTTAGTAACCAGTAAGACTCTGCCTGTTGAGTCTACTGAATTTGTGATCCATGTGTCCAACCCCTTGGGTAGATGTGTTCTCATTGATAAAGTATGTAAAGGTTGCCCGTTGATGATTCGGGATTCCTACTTTCCAGCTGATTTAATGTTGTTGCCTTTTGACGAGTTCGACATAATTTTGGGAATGGACTGGTTAACTTTGCATGATGCTGTGGTAAATTGCAAGAGAAAGATTATTGATTTGAGATGTCAGAACGGTGAAATCATACGGGTTGAATCTAATGATTTGAGCGGGTTGCCTACAGTAATATCCTCGATGTTAGCCCGAAAGTATGTGAGAAAAGGATGTGAAGCTTACTTGGCTAATGTGTTGGATAATAAAGTGTCCGAAAAGTAGATTGAATCCGTACCAGTTGTATGTGAATACCCAGATGTGTTCCCTGAAGAATTACCGGGTTTACCGCCAATTCGAGAGATAGAGTTTGGTATTGAATTAGTACCGGGGACGACTCCAATTTCGATAGCTCCGTATCGGATGGCACCTACTGAATTGAAAGAGTTGAAAGCACAGTTGCAAGAGTTGACGGATAGGGGCTTTGCACGACCGAGCTTTTCTCCTTGGGGTGCACCAGTTCTATTTGTGAAAAAGAAAGATGGAACTATGCGAATGTGTATTGATTATCGGCAGCTGAATAAGGTGACTATAAAGAATAAATACCCGTTACCTCGGATTGATGACTTGTTTGATCAGTTGAAAGGGGCTTTAGTGTTTTCGAAGATAGATTTGAGATCGGGTTATTATCAGTTGCGAGTCAGAGATTCCAATGTGCCAAAGACTGCATTTAGAACGAGGTACGGACATTTTGAGTTCCTAGTTATGCCTTTTGGACTTACTAATGCACCTGCTGTTTTTATGGATTTGATGAATCGGGTGTTTAGAAAGCATTTGGATCGGTTTGTGGTAGTGTTTATAGACGATATCCTGATCTACTCCAAAGATGAAACCGAACATGTCGAGCATTTGAGATTGGTGCTACAAACTTTGCGAGATCAACAGTTGTATGCAAAGTTTAGTAAGTGTGAATTTTGGATGAAGAAAGTCAGCTTTTTGGGTCACGTTGTTTCAGCATCAGGTATTCGGGTTGATCCGAACAAAATATCGGCTATACTTGATGGGAAGTCACCAAAGAATGTTTTCGAAATTCGAAGCTTTCTGGGACTTGCAGGATACTACAGACGATTCGTCAAAGGTTTTTCCATGATAGCTACACCTTTGACAAAGCTACTACAGAAAGATGTCAAGTTCGAGTGGTCGGAAAAGTGTCAGAAAAGTTTCGATCAGTTGAAAGCCCTTTTGATCGAAGCTCCAGTATTAGCTCAGCCTGAATCGGGTAAAGAATTTATTATTTATAGTGATGCTTCTTTAAATGGTTTGGGTTGCGTTCTGGTGCAGGAAGGCAAAGTCATAGCCTACGCTTTGAGACAATTGAAGCCTCATGAAAGAAATTATCCGACTCATGATCTGGAATTAGTAGCCATTATTTTCGCATTGAAGATTTGGCGTCATTACTTATTCGGTGAGAAATGTCATGTTTATTCAGATCACAAAATTCTGAAGTACTTGATGACTCAGAAAGATTTGAACTTGAGACAACGCAGATGGTTAGAGCTGTTGAAAGATTATGAATTAGTAATTGACTACCATCCGGGGAAAGCTAACGTTGTTGTAGATGCTTTAAGTCGGAAATCATTATTTGCTCTTCGTGCGTTGAATGCACATATGGTTATGTCTGGTGATGGTTCGATCATAGCCGAGTTGAAAGCAAGACCGATGTTTATTCAGCAAACTTGTGATGCACAGAAAATTGACAAAGATATGATTGCTAGACGAGTTCAGTGTGAAAATGATGCAGAGTCAGAGTTTCGAATTGATGCAAATGATTGTTTAAACTTCAAAGGCTGAATATGTATTCCGAGGAATGTGGATTTGATTCAGATGATTTTGAACGAGGCTCATAATAGTCGACTATCGGTACATCCGGGTAGCACGAAAATGTATAATGATTTGAAACAGTTCTATTGGTGGCCTGGCATGAAGCGGGATATATCTAAATTTGTTTCAAAGTGTTTTATTTGTCAGCAAGTAAAAGCCGAGCATCAAGTGCCTTCTGGGTTACTTCAACCGATCTTGATACCTGAATGGAAATGGGATAGAATTACTATGGATTTTGTATCTGGGTTGCCTACGACACCAAGCAAGAAGGATGCATCACAGGTTATAGTGGATAGATCGACCAAATCACTCACTTTGTTCCAGCTTTATACGGACTATTCGCTTGATAAACTTGTTGAGCTGTATGTATCTCAAATTGTGAGATTACATGGTGTGCCGAAAAGCATTATTTCGCATGATGATACCCGAGATTCACATCGCGGTTTTGGAAGAAGTTGCAAGATGCTTTAGGTACTAAACTCCACTTTAGCACAGCCTTTCATCCGCAGACAGACGGTCAGTCTGAACGAACCATTCAGATACTTGAGGACATGTTGAGATGTTGCGTCCTTGAGTTTGAAGGTACGTGGGAAAGATACTTACCTTTGATTGAATTTGCTTATAATAACAGTTTTCAATCTAGCATCAAAATGGAACCTTACGAAGCTCTATATGGCCGCAAGTGTCGTACACCATTGTACTGGACCGAGCTTAGTGAAAATAAGATACACGGGGTTGATTTGATTAAAGAGACGGAACAGAAAGTGGCCATAATCAGAGATAGTTTGAAAGCTGCCTCGGATCGTCAAAAGTCCTATGCTGATTCGAAGCGCAAAGACATTGAGTTTCAGGTCAGAGACCGGGTATTCTTGAAAGTTTCCCCGTGGAAGAAAGTACTCCGATTTGGTCGGAAAGGTAAACTAAGCCCGAGGTTTATCGGACCGTACAAGATCATCGAGCGTATTGGGCCTGTTGCTTATAGATTGAATTTGCCCTTTGAATTAGAAAAGATACACAACGTATTTCACGTTTCGATGCTTCGTAAATATAGGTTAGATCCGTCACATGTGATCGCTCCGTCTGAGATTGAAATCTGATCCGATATGACGTATAAGGAAGAATCGATCCGTATTTTAGCTCGGGAAATGAAAGAGTTGAGAAACAAGAGAATTCCATTAGTAAAAGTACTGTGGAATCGGCACGGAGTTGAAAAGGCTATGTGGGAGCCTGAAGATTCAACGAGGCAACAATATCCGACTTTATTTAACGGTAAGATTTTCGGGGACGAAAATCCCTAAGGGGGGAGAGTTGTAACAGACCGAATTTGACCCTAATCGGAACGGTGGTTTCGGGACCATGAATTTGAGTCTGAGAAAGATTTAAATATTATATTTTTTGTTTATTATATGTGAATTAATCTGTGAAAGTTTCGTAGAAAAAATATAATCGTTTGTGTGTTCAATTTAACAAAAAGGACTAAATCGCGTAAAGTGTAAAAGTTGCATACGATAGTGTAAAGTACTAGAATGATGATGGATTTTTAATATGAGGTATTAAATGGGTAAATAATCCATTTCTAAGTTAGTGGGTGGTATATGACAAGATTAACCTTAAGTTTTATATTATATAATTTTATGATATAAGGTTAAATAAGTAAATAAATTAAAGCCATATTATATGTTAATTAAAACATAAAAAAATGAACATGTTTACTCATCTTCTCTTGGTCGAATATTGAGGAAAGAAAGGGGAGCTAGGTTCTTTGAAATTTCAGCTACATTCAAGCCAAATTCAAGGTAAATTCTTGGTCGGTTTTTGTAAATTTTTACGTTTTTGAGATCGTTGCTTCGAACAGTAGCTGACCCATGTTAAAATTTTTAAATCTAAGCATGCTTGATGTTCGGCTATTGACATGTTCATGTGGTTTTTGATGTTTGATTATTTTAAATGAAAGATATATGTTAGATTAATATGTTTTGTCTTTGGATTTTTGATAAATTTGAGTATTTGGGCTAAATTACAAAAATGAATTTTTGAGGGGACCAAAATGAAAAATAAATGAAAGAAATGGACTTGTATAGTCCCTATGAAAATTTGGCCCTAAGGAATTATAGTGAAATTTTGTGTATTTTGTGTTTTGTGCAAATAGGATTAAATTATAAAAATGTGAAACATTAGGGGTAAAATGGTAATTTGCCCATTTATGTGTTTTGGGACTAAATTGAGATGAAATGTGCTTGAATGAGCTAAATTTTAATGTGTTTAGATCAAGAACAAAGAAAAACGGATTTGGATCGGGGAAAGGCGAAGGTTACCGAATAGCCGGCCTACGTTGTCCGTCGACAGTCGAGGTAAGTCTTTAAGCAAAGTAATTTTCGTAAGAATTGATTATAACATAGAATACATATTGAATCATGAAATTGTGGAATTAATTATGTTAAAGCCGAATGTGAGAAAGAAATTTAGCCATGTATATAATCGAATTCATTGAGTTAATTATGTGATAGTGATGTGAATTATATGTGATATTTGTGATACTGTTAATGTGTAGTGTGAATGAGTTGGTTTGGAATAAATGTTTCGGGCTTATTGCCTAGCAGGCTTTGTGCCGGTGAAATGTTTCGGGCTTATTTCCTAGCAGGCCTTGTGCCGGTGAAATGTTTCGGGCTTATTGCCTAGCAGGCTGAATGCCGGTGATTAAATTTTAGACTTACGTCTAGCGTGCTTAATGCCGGTGTACATTTCGGGCTTTGATGCCTAGCAGAAGCTTATTGCCTGGTGATGTGTTATAAATGGAGAAATTATGAATCATACAAAGTGAAGCATATTTAATGCAATGAGCTAAAAGCTCAGGTAAGTATAAGCCTTTTCTTTTATAATTATAAAGAGTAAGGTAAGTTGGCATAGTATTATTTGAATTAAGTATGATATGATATGGTTGATGATTTGATAAGAATTATGATATATTTTATTGAGATTATTATTGATGTGTATGAACATTATATAATAGAATTTGAGTTTAAATGTGCTATTTTGGAGAATCGGTTATAAGTGAAAGTGTTAAGGATGAAAGAATTTGAGTGTTTGCATATGTGCATAAATAAGTTTATAAGGTAGATATTAATGTTGTACTCATATGACTTGGAGTATGCGAATACATATGGTATATTTCTTTGGTTTCGATGAATTATATGTTTATGGAAATAATGTGCAAACATTTAGGTTAATAAATTAATAGAATTCGGCCATGTTTAAATTCACATATGGAAATGTTTATATTCAATGCCATAAGCTTAAATATTAAAGGTTTAAGTGTTTAATTGTTATATTATCCTTTGTTTGAGACTTACTAAGCTAGTAAGCTTACTCTGTGTGTGTTCAATGTTCTATTTTATAGATTTTGATCAAGCTACGAGCTTAGAGGATCATCAGTGAAGTCATCCACACTATCGACTTGTTTTGGTATTTTCGAAATTTAGATTTTGAACTTAAGGCATGTATAGGCTAACTCTATGTCTGAATATCGTTTTGATGATGTATTATAGCCATGCGAAAATGGCTTAAATTTTCATATTAAGTTCGGTTCTATTTACCCTTGACTATGTGATTAATATATTTGGTTCAACTATTCGCTAGAGGTCGTTTCTTTTATTTCCACTTACATATTATGCGTACTATATGATTGCTTGTTTGTAATGTCAATGTTTGTGTTAAATTAGTCAAGTGGGTCGGTATTTAAGTTAATATTCGCAGGTATAATTCAAGGTAGGTATGTGTAGTTGAGCATCATTCGAATTTATGTATGCATGTGAACTTTATGTCGAGTTTCTGAAGTATGAATTATATTGAGTAATGCATATATGTGTATTCGGCCAAACCTAGGTGATAGTTGCAAATGTAGTCAACATGTTTAAATAAGTAATTGCTTAGGCTCATAGTCAAATATAGAAAATGTGTATAACCATGATGTATTCATTATATATATATTTGGCTTGTGAGATTGCTTAACTTAATTGAGTGCATGAAACTACCAAACTTGATTTGTACTAGGTAACGAACATGAAATGTTATGAATGAGACCTTGTACATTCGGCCAAATATTTAAGCACATAGGTGATGTGTAATATGTTGCATGTATTCGATTATGTGAGAATAGGTTTTATGCCATGTGAAATTGGTCTTAATAGAAAGCATTATGCATTGACATTTGTAGTATGGTCATTTTGTGTTCATCGATGATTATATCGTATATGACTTGGATTAATATATCAAGTATGTGTTACACATGTGTGATTTGTCTATTTATGATTAAATTATTTGATAAAGATGATTAACGGAGATTCAATCGGTTGAACTGAAGTTTTAACTTACATGGTAATACCCGTAACCCTAATCCGGCGACGGACACGGGATAGGGGTGTTACAAAATAATGCTCCACGTACTATGTATGATTATGCTAAACCTCATTTAACAGGAGCAGAATCTAGTATTGTTAGGCCTGCTATAGCTGCTAATAATTTTGAATTAAAGCCTAACACTATACAAATGATTCAACAATTTGTTCAATTTGATGGTTTGCAGGACGAAGATCCAAACACTCATATAGCTAATTTTTTAGAGTTCCATGATACCTTCAAAATAAATGGTGTTTCTGATGATTCCATAAGGCTTCGGTTATTTCCCTTTTCATTAAGGAATAAAACCAAACAGTGGTTAAACTCGTTACCACGAGGGTTAATCACCACATGGGATCAAATGACCGAAAATTTTTTATTAAAATATTTCCCACCGGCCAAAACGGCCAAATTACGGAATGGTATCTCTTCTTTTGTGCAGATGGATTTAGAGACATTATACGACGCATGGGAGAGGTACAAGGATCTCTTGAGAAGGTGTCCGCACCATGGTTTACCCTTGTGGCTCCAAGTCCAAACTTTCTATAACGGTGTAAACCCCTCAACGAGGCAACTAATTGATTCACCACGGTGGAACCCCGAACAACGAGAACTCCCAAGCAAAGCGACCTACGAGTTTATTGAAGAGATGTCACTGAATAACTATCAGTGGCAGGTTTCGAGGACAAAACCAACAAAATCAGCCGGAGTTTTCAACATCGATGCAGTAACCATGCTATCAACACAGGTAGAAATGATGAATAAAAAGCTTGATAGTTTGTGTTCTTCGCAGGTACATCAAGTGATGCAGTGCTACGCAAGTGGAACTGTGGCGAATCCTGGGTACCCACCCTACCAACCGGGCACAGAGAACGAACAGATGAACTATATAGGTAACAATTTCAGATCCAATAATAATCCTTATAGTAATAATTATAATCCAGGTTGGAGGAACCACCCAAATTTTTCATGGGGAGGACAAGGTAATCAAGGAAATCAAAGACAACAACCTCCTCAAAATTTCCAAAATCAGCCCTATCCATAAGAGAAGAAACCGAACCTTGAAGAGATGCTGACAAAATTCATGGCAGCTACAGATAACCGTCTCCAAGACACTGAGACCACCCTTAAGAATCAACAGGCATCAATAAAGGGATCGAGAGCCAAGTCGGGGAACTCACTAAGATAGTTGGACAACTTACTAACACTGTTGGACAGCTTGCAAAGATAATTTCCGAACGATCGCAAGGGCGTCTACCAAGAAACACTGAGATTAACCCAAAAGAGCAAATCCAAGCCATATCAGCTCAAGAAAGTGAATGATTAGACGAACCCAGTCCAATACAAGGAAACGAGGTAGAAAAAGGTAAAGTTGAGGTAACACAAGAAAAACCAAAACCGGTAATCAAGGAGTACCAACCTCGCATACCATATCCCGAAGCGTTAACGAGAGACGACACAGAGGAACAGCTCGGTAAGTTTCTTAAACTTTTAAAGAAATTACATATTAACTTACCGCTACTTGAAGCTCTTTCACAGATGCCATATTCGAGGAAATTTTTAAAACATCTCTTGATGAACAAACGCAAGTTAGATGAGGATCCACATGTGGAATTAAACGCAGTATGCTCAGCAATGTTACAGAATAGACTACCACAAAAGCTAAAAGATCCAGGGAGTTTTACAATTCCATGTTTAATTGGTAGACTAACTGTTGATAATGCGTTAGCTGATTTAGGGGCAAGCATAAATGTCATGCCTTATAAATTGTTTAAACAATTAGGTCTAGGGAAACCCAAACAAACTAGGATGAGCATTCAATTAGCTGATAAAACTGTTAGAATTCCTAGGGGTATTATCGAAGATGTTCTTGTAAAAATTGACAAATTCGTTTTCCCAGTAGATTTTGTTGTCTTAGACATGGATGAGGATAATTCGATTCCCTTAATTTTAGGAAGACCCTTTTTAGCAACTACCAGAACTAAAATTGATGTTGATGCAGGAGAACTCATACTTCGTGTAGGTAATGAGACGATCACCCTCAAGGCTCTCGACTCGGCTAGAACATTGAGTAATCAAGTAGTTCATGAAGATCGAAGGATTCAGATCGATGATCTAGACGAGTGGAAGACACACTTCAAGGAAAAATTAGGGATACACGACGAAGAACCGGAACCACACAAGGTCAAACTGAAGGAGCCCCCAAAAGAGCTCATAGGAACAACAAACCACTTCAAAATAGGAGACCAGGTACTGTTAGATAAGGCAAATCCTCGAATATCTCCTCCGGACCCTAACACAAACAAAGATAGGGTAACCAGTGTTTTCCCATACGGAACAATCGAGGTAAGTAATCCTATTTTTGGTACTTTTACTATAAACACATCTCGACTTAAATTTTTTCACAATGATACAACTGATAGCATGAGGAAGGACTATCAACTCCTCAAACCACCCTGATGATGCAAACGAGAGGAAAGTCTAGCTTAAGACTATAAACGAGTGCTTCTCGGGAGGCAACCCGAGCACTAACCCCATTAACTTTTACATTTTTATTTTGCCTTATTTATTTTATTCTTTCTTTATAGTACCTAACCATAAACTAACCAAAAGTACAGAATTCTCGGCCACATTGCCTTGCACACGGCCGTGGCCGTGGCCGTGTGGATGCCCCGGATCGCTATACTGACATGGCAGAGGTGGTACGAGTCAGAGAGAATCAAATCTTCGAAGTCACGGCTCCAACCTCCGCCCCACGGGCACCGAAAAAATGCCACGGCCGTGCGATGCGGCCGTGGACAACACTGACCTATCACCAACGGGCGTGGCAATCTGTAAAATGGGCGTGGGTGAACCAACACGCCTAGACACACGGCCGTGCGAGGAAACCATGTGAATCGACATGCCTAGGGCACACGGGCGTGGGACTGTACCAGACTTGAAATTTTATTTAAACCACCCACCCCTCCCTCTTCTCACCCATTCAGCTCATTTAGTTTCCCTTTTCTTTCTCAACCATCTCCCTATTTTTTCCGCTCTAATATTTCACGAACTATCGAGCCACGCCGTCCAAATGCCGAAGAAGCAGAAGGAACCAAGCACAGCCTCCCCGTGGGAGACTGATCTACATAAGTTCATGCCGGGCGCTTCAATCACTCGCCAAGCCAAGGGTCTTTGAGACCAATTATCTGTTCTTTTATTTTTATCTTCTCATTTATTTTCCTTCCCTTTGACTATCTTATGCTTAATTTAGTTTATTTTAATTTAGTTTCTTAGTGTCAGGTTCTTCAGGCTGTTAAGGAATCACACCACGACCACCACCATATCCACAGCCTTAGAAATCACACCCAACAATAAGGAACATTACGGTTCATTTATCTTTTCTTTTAACTTTATTTTTTTATTTTTCTTCACTTTAGCTTGCTTTTCTTTAAGTATTTAATTAGTATAGTTTTAATTATTATTAATAATCCCTGGCTAATCCTGCATGAGTTACCCAATTTCTTCATCTAGCGCAGGATCGTCATCCAAAACGACCCCTCCAACATATCGTTCATCCAACTCAAGAATTTCATCCATAATTCAGGGAGTTTCACTTATCCCCATATCTTCTGATCTGAATATTATATTTATATTATCTATCTTTGTACATTGAGGGCAATGTACATCTTAGACGTGCCTAACTTTTTGCATTATTCTCAAATCCCTGAATTTAGTCTTGTTTTTAAGTAAATTCCTCATATTACTAATTAGGATGAAATTTCTGATGATTTATGATTTTTATTTATATGTTTTAGATTAAGTCATTGATAATTGTGCATTGATAATTAAATTTTAAGATACTAAAGAATCAAGCATGATAAGTCCATTTTTTCTCAATTAAAATTTGCTAGGTTGTTGAACTGAATTTAAATATTACTTTGAAGTTTGAAATTTACGAGGTTGATGTCAAAAATACCCATAATTTTTGTGATTTTTTAGCCTTATAGAGCATATATTCTTTTTCATGCTCACTTTATTGATTATGAGTATGTCAACATTGATTTGTTATTCTAGAACTTGCCTCGTTTATACATATCGAGACCACACCTATGATTTGATATACATAGATGATTAAGGCACCTAGGTTTTAACCCACTAACTCCATTAAAAGCCTAACTTCACAATTAACCCCTAGTGAACCCCTTTTAATCCTAACAACCCTTTTTATTGACATAACTACTAATATTAACCCAAAACCCTTTGTATTTGTTATCACTATTCTTTTTTGACTTCTCTTATATCGAGATTTGATTTGATTAAGCTACCTAATTATTTCATCTTAGTATATGAATAGATGTATTATATATATATAAAAAATCAAAGTATATTCAGTATTAGTATGATGAAAGGCGAGCTTGTACAGTTAAAGTCTATTTATTGAAGAAGAAGCTCGTATTATTAAGGTTTCAATTCACTATGTAATTATTTAATTTATTGTTTCTAGTTAGGTAATTTATCAATTCAATCTCGATTCTAACCTTCTAATTCAGCCTCTATCCACACCTTAACCCTATCCCCGTTACAACCCTAATTAAAAACCTTTTGATTTGTACATCATCTCATATTACAGTGGTGGAGACTTGATTTTCAGGCAAGCCTGTGGGATTAACTTTTCATGTTCGACTTTTGAGTGCATAAATTTTGAACCTTAAACACTTTGAGTGATTTGAGTGAATCTTTTGTGAAGATGTCAATCCTTGTCGGTTTTTAATTGAAGGTAATTATTTAGATAAGGGGAGACGCCTATATTTTCAAGCTACAAATCTATGACTTAGATTGTTCGAATCCTTAGGACTCTTTAAGTTGAATTATCCATGTATAAATTATCTATGAATTATGATGAGACATTGTTGATAGGAATATTGAATCATGGAAAGTTCGTTTTAATTGTAAGCTGAGAAATTTGCTTGAGGACAAGCAAAAGCTTAAGTGTGGGGGTATTTGATAAACCGTAAAAGTAACATATTTTAGGCCCATATTTAGCATACTTTTGGATGAATTATCCCTTATTTTGTGTAAAAAGGTGCTCTTAATCCTTTCTTTTAATGTTTTATACTCAGGAAAGCACCGGAGGATGAAAAGAACAGGAAACGGGCTTAAAACGAGGCAAATGGGCCAAAGCACGAAATCCACACGGCCCGGGCCCAAGACCACACGGCCGTGCCTCCTCAATAGTCTCGAACACAGTCTAAGCCACGAAATACAAGGCTGTGCCTCATTAATGAAGTCCGAACATGGCCTAAAGACGATTCACACGGGCGTGTGCCATGGCCGTGTCCCTGCCGCAGAAAAGAGCAATTTTAATCGGATTTGGATACTTAGGGGTAAAGAAACACATTCCAAAATCCTATAAATACACCCTAAGTATATCCTAATAAGGGGGAGTCGACGGGAGCCTAAAGCTACCGTTTAGGGGGTGAGCTAGGCCAAGGAGCCAAGCCGAAAAGGTCAAATTTGTGGGAATTCACTCGGGGATAGCCAGTTGATCCATCTCAAGAAGTCGGAATTCTACTCAAGACGGAGGATCTCCTCTTCAATTCCTTCAGGGGGTTTTAGGGATTTCTTATATTTTGTTTTATCTTTTCTTCTGAGATGTTTTCTTTTATTTTTATGAACTAAACCCTCAGATACCTGAGGGGGATGAAACTTAGATGAATCTTGTTATCGTTTGCTGAACTATATGATAAATATTTGATTTGTTCTTAATTATGTGTGCTTAATTCTTGTGTTGATATTTCACGGATATTGATTCAAGTTGGATGTGCTTAGGTGGAGGAGCAAAAGTCCCTGCCTAGGAGTAGATCTAGCATAGTTAAGCGGAGTTGATCGCGCGCCTAGAGATAGGGTGATGAAGCGTTGCCGGATTAGGGTGAAACCTAATATGGGAGTCCATAGATCGAGTTAATGCAATTCTAGGGGTTTTAATTAGAAAGAGATTTCAATTAATCAACCTAGGGTTAGACGTTATTCGCCTCGAGAGAGGGTTTAATATAAATTAGGGAATCTTACGGGTCAAATCAAATGAATAAATCGTCTGGTTCAGGGTTAGATAACAAGTGAAGTCTAGGTGGATTCTTCCTTGGGTGTCGTCTTAATTAATTGGTTTTTCCTCAAGTTATTCTCTCAAATTCATTCTTCTTTGTCTTAGAGTCTTTAGTCTAGTAGTTAATTAATTTAGATTAAACAACCATTCGCTTAATTCTTAGGCTAAATAATAGAAAGAAAGTTAGTATTAGTACTTTTAGTTCCTTTGGGTTCGACAATCCGGTCTTGCCTAAGCTATACTACTGTTCGATAGGTGCATTTGCCTCAATCGTTGTCATAGTTAGTTTCCAGGTTCGATCAGTATCTTTTTATAAATTTTTAAAACTTTGACACACGATCAGCCACCTCAAAGTCCACCTTGGCTCCAAATCCGCAACTAAGGGTTACCTGCAAAATTAAGCAGAGGGGTGAGTCACCAAGACTCAGTGTGTAATTCCCCTTATATCACAATCAGGGCCTTAAGCCCACAGGTGCACATCAGGCTTTAGCCCTCACAACGTAGCATATCAGAAATTGGATGCAATGCAACCCAGCCCAACCTAGTTTTCCATCCTCTACATCAGCTGAACTAGCCAAACACCCGTGGCACCAAGCCACTGTGGTTCCAAACCACTGTGACAGAGTCACTGATAAATGTATGTGGGGCCAACCCATTGTGGTTCCAAACCACTGTGATAGTTACTGATAAATGTATGTGGGGCCAACCTCACAGGTTTCCAAACTCATGTGATATCATCGATAAATGTATATGTGGTTCCAAACCACTATGGTTCCAAACCACTGTGACAAAAGTCACTGAATCACACTTCCCCTTTCAATCATATCCCAAAGCCCATGCAAACATATTAACAATATACAGTAGATAATCAAATCATACATAATCATGTTATATGAAAGGCAATCATAACGGTACTTACATGGTGTCTCAAACCTTTCCCACAAGGGTATCTCAACTGCTCTATCTGATTGTTTCGACTTCACCAACACGCTTATTAACGCAAAGAAATAAAGAAAAGTGTGAGCATTACACACTGATTACACGTAAAACTAAACACTCTAGATCGTCGACACTCTCACTAGAAGAAACAACTGCGATTTGTCTATCCCAGGTAGATGTCGGCTCCCTACCACAACCTGGCAGAAAGTCTCGAACCGCCGACACAGCACGTCGTTTAAACTTAGGAGCAGAGACTACGGGTCCACTCCCCTCCTTAGATTGACTGGCACTCGCATCCATGAAGAGAATCCTTGATCAGGAGGTTGGGTTAAGGCAACAAAAGAGAAAAAGGGAATAGGTAACCCAAAATCAAGAGAACTTTCTTACCTTGGTTAAAGAATGAACCGAACACAAATAGACTTGGCTAAAGATTCTATTCCGAAGCGAACATGCCACGATAAGAGGAGAAAAGAAGAGATTAGCCGTGAACTAACATCAAGAACAAAATAGCCATACGGCTATGACCACACAGAACCGAAAGAAACATAGAGAAAGAATCGAAAGAGTCTCCCTTACCTTGCACAAGCAGAAACCGATTGAAAAGGGACCTCTGGCAGACGATTATCACTAGATTTCTGGGGTTCGGCTAATGGAGCAAGAAATAGAGTGCAAGAAGAAAAGATGAAGAATATCGAATAAGTGTAGAAGAAGAAGAGAGTTTCGGCTTTGTAGAGAGTGGTTGAAAAAGATGAATTGGAGAAGACAAAGATTCGGCTATGGAGAAAAATGTAGAAAGAAAACAGAGAGAGAGTAGAATGAGAAGTAAGCTTCGGCTAGAGAAGAAAAGAAATAAAAGTACCAAAAGAAGAAAAAAGTGAAGGAAGTAGGAGAAGTGTAGAGGAAAAGTGATTCGAAAACTTGAAGGGAAAAGATGGAGAAAGTGACTTTGAGAGATTCGGCACAAGCACTAAAAGTAACCAACCCAAAAATGCCTTAAGAGTCAAACACCCAAAACGTCAAAAGAAAAGCTAAAGAAATTAAAGATTTCGGCACATCACTCCCACCAGGTTCGGTTTTGCTATCACACACCACAAAATGCCGAAACTCCTTAGCCTCAACATCACATAGCTGAAATTCTCCTCCCACCTTTCCAACATTCGGCCAACTCTCACTCCACCTCCCACTTCCTTGATTTGCTCCTTGTTCCACTCTCCATCACCTATTTGAATTGGTTGACCAATTCAAACTCCTCAAGCTCCTCTCCTCCACCCATTTCAAACTGGTTGACTCATTCAAACTCCTCCTAGAAGAGTCCCAGCCGAATGCTACCTCCTCCTCTCCTTGAGCACAAAAATTAAAGCTCTAATTGCTGCAGATGGGATTCAAACTCCTTCCCCCTTGCTCTGCTAATGACGCCACCTCCACTTGGATACAAGCTCCTTTGTGTCAACAAGCACACGCAAATAACCTTAAGGCCTACCTCCACTAGCTCTCCCCCCCTTAAACCCAAAACCCAAAATTTTGCCAAGGCTCTGGCTTGAACCCGAGCCTCCCCAGGACCCCCAAACACATCTAAATTACAAGCAAAACAAGCCAAGCACACAGAAAAACATAAAATGCAGAACCACTAACTCTAGGATGTTACACAAAACCGACAAGATTTGACATCCTCACTAAAGATTCACTCAAATCACTCGAAGTGTTTAAGGTTCAGAATTAAGCACTCAAAAGCCAAACATGAAAAGTTAATCCCATAGGCTTGCATGAAAATCAAATCTCCACCACTATAATATGAGGTGATACACAAATCAAAAGGTCTTTAACAGGGTTGTAACGGGGCTTGGGTTAAAGGTGTGGATAAAGGCTGAATTAGAGGGTTAGAATCGAGATTGAATTGACAAATTACCTCACTAGAAAAAATGAACTGATAAATAATTACATCAATTGAAAACTTGTACTAATAATACTCTAATACGAGCTTCTTCTTCAGTAATTGGAATTTAAACGTGTAAGCTCACTTAATCACAAAACTAATAATGAATACACTTCGATTTTTTTTTAAGAACAAATCACAAATAATAATAAATAACTTTAACAATTGAAATATAGAACATAGTTAGGTAATTGCTCAAAATCAAATCTCGACAAAAAGGATAGTCAAGAAGAATGTTGATAACAAATACAAAGGGTTTTGGGTTAATATTAGTGGGTGAGTCAATAAAAAGGGTTGTTAGGATCAAAGGGGTTCACTAGGGGTTATTTATGAAGGTAGGCTTTTTATGGAGTAAGTGGGTTAAATCCTAGGTGCCTTTATCATTTCTGTATATCAAATCAAAGATGTGGTCTCAACATGTATAATCGATGTAAGTTCTAGAATAACAAATCAATGTTGACACACTCATAATAAAAAGTGAGCATGAAAAAGGATATATGCTCTTATAAGGCTCAAAATCTCACAAAAAATTATGGGTATTTTGATATCAACCTCGTAAATTTCAAATTTCAAAGTAATATTCAAATTCAGGTTAACAACCTAGAAAAAATTTTTAATACCGAAAAATAGACTTATCATGCTTGATTCTCTAGTATCTTAGAATTTAATTATCAATGCACAATTATCAATGACTTAATCTAAAACATATCAATAAAAATCATAAATCATGGGAATTTCATTCTAATCATAATATGAGAAACTTACTTTAAGACAATACATAATTCAGGGATTTTTAAATGATACTATAGTTAACCCCCCACACTTAAGATGTACATTGCCCTCAATGTACAAAAATAGATAATAGAAAAGTAATAATAAAATCATAAGATAGGGAGAGAGGTGAAACTTCCTGAATTTTGGATGGAGTCAATGAAAAGAAACCGGATAGGAATTGGCAAAGGTGAACGTGGGAGAGCGCCTTGAACCATTTGAATTTGAATCCTCGAAGTAGCCGGCCCGATTTTATTGTATCCTAAGCTAAATCTAAATGGCATGAAGAATAAGAAGAAAATAATATAGAAAATAAAAGAAAAATAAAAGAAATAAAAATAAAATAAAAATAAAAGTAAAAGTCAATAATGGAAGGTGAAAGAAGAACGACATTGGAAAAGAAAAAAGAAGAATGGGGGTTTAAATAGAGATGTAGCTCGTGTTTTGGGAAAAATTTTGTCCTATTGCCACACGTCTACGGCCACGCCCTTTTACCTACCTATGGTGCCCACACGGCCATGGCCACGGCCATGTGCAAGGTTGTGTGGGTATGAAAACCTGTGCCTAAATATGAAAAGAAATCAAACTAAACTAATTAGTAGGATTAGTGCTCGGGGTTCCTCCCGAGAGGCGCTCGTTTAAAGTCTTGAGCTAGACTTACCTCTCATTCACATTATCAGGGGGGTTTGAGCAGGTGAAAATCCTTTCTCATGCGATCAATTTGGTTTTTGATAAATAATTTAAGTCGAGTAATGTTTTCCTCAAAACTGTCGAAATTATAATGTGTTACCTCAATCGTTCCATCTGGGAAGATTTTGAGTACCTGATCTCATATCTTAAGCTGGGTCCCATTATTAAGTTCGTCGTGGAGTTGCCTTGTTTTTGCTTCGTGTGTTTTTAGTCTCTCCTTGAAGTGTGTCTTCCATTCGTCTAGTTCATCAATCCAAAGCCTTTGTTCCTCATGAATTTCTTCTTTATTGACACGAGGTCTAGGATCTGACATCTGCGAAAGAGCTTCTAGAAACGGCAAGTTAATATGAAATTTCTTTGAAAGTTTAAGACGCTTACCGAGTTGTTCCTCTGTGTGGTCTTTCTTTGTTGCATCGGGGTATGGCACACGGGGTTGGTACTCTATAATCACCGGGTTTGTTAAATCATGGTTTACCTCAACCTTACCTTCACTTACCACAGGCTCTTGCCTTGGGTCAGATTCCACTAACCTTTCACTGTCATGAGCTGTTACAGCTTGAATTTGCTCTTTTGGGTTAGTTTCAGTGTTGCTTGACAAGCTTTCTTGTAGTTGTTCTGAGATTATCTTTGCAAGTTGTCCAACTGTGTTAGTAAGTTGTCCAACTGTCTTAGTAAGTTCCCAAACTTGGCTCTCGATCCCTTTGATTGATGCCTGTTGATTCTTAAGGGTGGTCTCAGTGTCTTGGAGACGGTTATCTATAGCTGCCATGAATTTTGTCATCATCTCCTCAAGGTTCGACTCATTTTCCTGTTGGTGAGGTGGTTGTTGAAAATTTGGAGGAAGTTCCAATCTTTGGCGACTTTGATCATCCCACGAGAAATTGGGATGGTACCTCCAACCTGCATTATAAGTGTTATCATAAAAATTATTTTGAGGTCTAGCATAGTTACCCATATAGTTGACTTGTTCGCTTTCCATCCCATGTCCGTAGGGTGGGTACTCAGGATTCGCCACGCCTCCGCTTGTTTCACACTGCATAATTGGATGTGCCTGCGAGGAACCGTATAAACCATCAAATTTTTTATGTAACATCTCTAACTGGGTTGATAGCCTGGTTACTGGGTCGAGGTTGTAGATATCGGCTGCTTTTGTTGGCTTTGTCCTCATAACTTGCCACTGGTAGTTATTCAGTGCCATCTCCTCTATCTGCCAAAATCATATAAAAGAAAATTTAGCAAAGTGAAAAAATAAAATAAAATAAACAAATAATAATGATAATAATAATAATGGCTAAAGTAATAAAAATTTAGCTTTCTTAATATTTTAGTTCCTCGACAACGGCACCAAAAACTTGATCGTATGTCTGTCGAGTTTTAAAATTTATAAAGAGAATGATCAAACCTGGAAACTGCACCTATTGAATAGTAGTATAGCTTAGGCAAGACCGGATTATCGAACCCAAAGGAACTAAAAGTACTAATACTAACTTTCTTTCTATTATTTAGCCTAAGAATTAAGCGAATGGTTGTTTAATCTAAATTAATTAACTACTAGACTAAAGACTCTAAGACAAATAAGAATTAATTTGGGAGAATACTTGAGGAAAAACCAATTAATTAAGACGACACCCAAGGAAGAATCCACATAGACTTCACTTGCTATCTAACTCTGAACCAGACAATGTATTCACTTGACTTGATCCGTAGGATTCCCTAATTTATATTAAACCCTCTCTCGAGGCGAATAACGTCTAACCCTAGGTTGATTAATTGAAATCTCTTTCTAATTAAAACCCCTAGAATTGAATTAACTCGATCTATGGACTCCAATATTAGGTTTCACTCTAATCCGGCAACGCCTCGTCACCCTATCTCTAGGCGCGCGATCAACTCTGCTTAACTATGCTAGATCTACTCTTAGGCAGGGACTTTTTCTCCTCCACCTAAGCACATCAAACTTGAATTAATATCCGCGAAATATCAACACAAGAATTAAGAACACATAATTAAGAACAAATCAAATATTTATCATATAGTTTAGCAAACGATAACAAGATTTATCTAAGTTTCATTCCCCTCAGGTATCTGAGGGTTTAGTTCATAACAATAAAAGAAAACATCTCAGAAGAAAAGATAAAACAAAACATAAGAAATCCCTAAAACCCCCTGAAGGAATTGAAGAGAAGATCCTCCGTCTTGAGTATAATTCCAGCTTATTAAGATGGATCAACTGACTATCCCTGAGCGAATCCCCACAAATCTGCCCTCTCTGGGCTAGCAAGACGCCCTAAACGATAGCTTTGGGCTCTGGGTTCTGCCGAACTCCCCCCTTAAGTTGCCCCCTATGATGTTTATATAGGCTTGGAGATGCCTTACATGGCCTCCAAGTATCCTCATTGAGTGAAGTTCCTATTTGGGTGTTTATATAGACTTTGGATTATGTTTCTTTTCCTCCAAGCACCCTATTCTGAGTAAAACTTCTCTTGGCCGTGGCAGGGACACGGCCATGGCACACGCCCGTGTGAATCATGGCCAGGCCGTGTGGACTTCGTTGATGAGGCACGGCCGTGTAAATCGTGGCTAGACCGTGTTCGAGATTATTAAGGAGGTACGGCCGTGTGGTCTTAGGTCCAGGCCGTGCCAATTTTGTGCTTTGGCCCATTTGGCCCCGTTTTAAGCCCATTTCTCAATCTTTTCATCCTCCGGTGCTTCCCTGAGTATATAACATGAAAAGAAAGGATTAAGAGCACCTTTTTACATAAAATAAGGGACAATTCATCCAAAAGCATGCTAAATGTGGGCTTAAAATATGTTTAAATGGAGTTAGACTATGTTTGTGATAAACCGCAAAAGTAACATATTTTAAGCCCACATTTAGCATGCTTTTGGATGATTTAAGCCTTGAATTATGTAATTTGGGGCTCTTAATTCTTTCTTTTCATGTTATATACTTAGGGAAGCACCGGAGGATGAAAAGAACGAGAAACGAGCTTAAAACGGGCCAAATGGGCCAAAGCACGAAATCGGCACGTGATCGCTGTAAATCAGAGTTTTAAAATTTATAAAAGAATGATCGAACCTGGAAACTAACTCTGACAACGATTAAAGGCAAGTGCACCTATCGAACAGTAGTATAGTTTAGGCAAGGCCGGATTATCGAACCCAAAGGAACTAAAAGTACTAATACTAACTTTCTTTTTATTATTTAGCCTAAAATAAGTGAAGTTGTTTATTAATCTAAATTAATTAACTACTAAACTAAAGACTCTAAGACAAAGAAGAATGAATTTGGAAAATAACTTGGGAAAAACTCAGTTGATTGCGACGATACCCTAGGAAGAATCCATCGAGACTTCACTTGTTATCTAACACTGAACCATACGATTTATTCATGTAGTTTGATCCGTAAGACTCCCTAACATATATTAAACCCTCTCTCGAGGTGAATAACGTCTAACCCTAGGTTAATTAGTGGAACTCTCGTTCTCTTATAATAACCCCCTAGAATAGCAGTAAATCGATCTGTGGATTCCCATATTCGGTTTCACCCTAATCTGGCAAAATCTCGTCACCCTATCTCTAAGCGTGCGATCAACTCCGCTTAATTATGTTGGATCTACTCTTAGGCAGGGTCTATTCCTCCTCTACCTAAGCACATTAAATTTGGATTAAGCTCACATAATTAAGAACAAACTAAGTATTTATCATATAATTCAAATAATCAAATAACAAGATTCATTATAGGTTTCATCCCCTTCGGGTATCCGAAGGGTTTAGTTCATAACAATAAAGGAAAACATCTCAAGAGAAAAGATAAAACAAAACATAAGAAATCCCTAAAACCCCCTGAAGGAATTGAAGAGGAGATCCTTCGTCTTGAGTATAACTCTGGCTTCTTGAGATGGATCAACTGGCTATCCCTGAGTGAATCCACACAAATCTGCCTTCCCTGGCCTAGCACGATGCCCCTAGACGATAGCTTTGGGCTCCCTTCGACAGAGGGTTTCTGTTGAACTCCCTCTTGACAAGTTGCCCCATTGGGTTTTTATATAGACTTTGAGATGCCTTACTTGGCCCCAAAGTATCCTAATTCAAGTAGAGTTCCTACTAGGGTGTTTGAATAGGCTTTGGAATGCCTTTCTTTGTCTCCAAGTATCCAAATCCGAGTAAAATTCCTCTTTCCCGCGGTAGGGACACGGCCATGGCACACGCCCGTGTGAATCGTCTTCAGGCCGTGTTCGACACTGTTGAATGAGGCACGGCCGTGTAAGTCGTGGTAAGGCCGTGTTCTAGTAGGAATGGTGGCACGGCCGTGTGGCTTGAAGTCCAGGCCGTGCTGATTTTTTGGCTTGGCCCAATTTGGTCCGTTTTAAGCTCGTTTCTCGTTCTTTTCGTCATCGGGTGCTTTCCTGAGTATAAGACATGAAAAGAAAGGATTAATAGCACCTTTTTACATAAATTGGGGCTTAAATCATCCAAAAGCATATTAAATGTGGGCTTAAAATATGTTACTTTTACGGTTTATCAAATACCCCCACACTTAAGCTTTTGCTTGTCCTCAAGCTAAATTCTCAACTTATGATTAAAACAAACTTTCTATAATTCATAATAGTCATTGATAGTGTTTCATCATAATTCAGAGATAATTCATACATGGATAATTCGACTCAAAGAGTACTAAAAATTCAAACAATCTAAGTCATACATTTGTGGAACAAAACGTAGGTGTTTTCCCTTCATCTAAATAATTACCTCTGATTCAAAACCGACAAGAGTTGACATCCTCACAAAAGATTCACTCAAATCACTCGAAGTGTTTAAGGTTCAGAATTAAGCACTCAAATGTCAAACCTGAAGAGTTAATCCCATAGGCTTGCATGAAAATCAAATCTCCACCACTGAAATATGAGATGAAACACAAATCAAAAGGTCTTTAACAGGGTTGTAACGGGGCTAGGGTTAAGGTGTGGAATAAGGCTGAATTAGAGGGTTAGAATCGAGATTGAATTGAAAAATTACCTAACTAAGAACTAATGAACTAATAATACTAATTACATCAATTGAAAACTAATAATACTAATAATACGAGCTTCTTTTTTTTCGATATTTGGAAATGTATAAGCTCGTTTAATCACATAACTAATAATGAATATAATTCATTTTTTTTGAGAACAAACTAAATACATTATAAAGGATAAACTACTAAAATTCATAATTTAGGCAACTAGTCAGATCAAATCTCGATATAAGAGTAGTCAAAAGGAATGGTGATAACAAAAACAAAGGGGTTCTGGGTTAATATTAGCGGTTATGTCAATAAAAAGGGTGTTCGGTTAAAATGGGGTTAACTGGGGGTTAATTTGTGACGGTAGGCTTTTTAGGGAATTAGTGGGTTAAATCCTAGGTGCCTTTATCATCTCTGTGAATCAAATCATAAAATGTGGTCTTGACATGTATAATCGATGCAAGTTCTAGAATAACATATCAGTGTTGACATACTCATAATTAATAAAGTGAGCACGAAAAAGAATTTATGCTCTATAGGGATCAAAAACTCACAAAAATTATGGGTATTTTGATGTGAACCTCGTAAATTTCAAACTTCAAAGTAATATTTAAATTCAAGTAGACATCCTAAAAAAAAATTTATTCTTGAAAAATAGACTTATCATGCTTGATTCTCTAGTATCTTAGAATTTAATTATCAATGTACAATTATCAATGACTTAATCTAAGACACATCAACAAAAGTCATAAATCATCAGAAATTTTATTCTAATCATAATATGAGAAACTTTCTTTAAGACAAGGCATAATTCAGGGATTTTCAAATAATACTATAGTTAACCCCTCCCCCACACTTAAGATGTACATTGCCCTCAATGTACAAAGATAGATAATAGCAAAATAATCATAAAATCATAAGATAGGGAGAGAAGTGAAACTTCCTAAACTTTGGATGAAGTCAATGAAAAGAAACCGGATAGGACTGGAGGTGAATGTGGGGAAGCGTCTCGAACCGTTTGAGTCCTCGAAGCAGACGTCCTAATTTTATTGTATCCTAAGCTAAATCTAAATGGAATGAATAATAAGAAGAAAATAATAAAGAAAATAAAAGAAAATTAAAATAAATAAAAATAAAAATAAAAATAAAAGTAAATAATGAAAAAAAAAAAGAAAAACAACTGGAAACGAAAAAGGAAGAAAGGGGTTAAATAAGAATTATGGATCTGGTGGTTGCCCCCGCCCTTGTACCTTTCTGTGGTGGCCACACGGCCACGGCCATGGCCGTGTGTAAGGCCGTCTGGTCTGGAAATCTGCACATTGGTTAGTTTATAGTTAGGTTCTAAAAAGGGAAAATAAAAGTAAAAGAAGAAAAAAATGTAAAAATTAATGGGGTTAGTGCTCAGGTTGCCTCCCGAGAAGCGCTCGTTTATAGTCTTAAGCTAGACTTTACCTCTCATTTGTGTGGTCAAGGTGGTTTGAGGAGGTGAAAATCCTTTCTCATGCGATCAATTCGGCTGTGGATATAAAGTTTAAGTCGAGTAATGTTTACCTAAAAAGTGTTGAATTTAGGATTGCTTACCTCGACTGTGCCGTATAGGAAGACATTAAGTACCTCAAAAGTAATTTCTTCGTTTGTTTTGATGTCTGAATTGGTGATTCGAGGGTCTTCCTTATTCAACAATACCTGATCCCCTATTTTGAAGTGATTTGTTGTTCCTATCAGCTCGTCTAGGGTTTCCTTCAGTTTCACTTCGTGTATTCCTAGTTTCTCTTTAAAGTATGTTTTCCACTTGTCTAGTTCATCGACCTGAAGCCTTAGTCCTTCATGAATTATTTCTTTATGGGTACGAGGTCTAAGATCTAGCTCAGCTAGGTGATTTCGTGATACTTCCTGTAAAGAAGGTTGAACCAAATGGTTATCAATAGAATTAACGTTCGTACCTTTATTACTCGATGTCCTAGCTGAGTCAGGAGCTTGAAGAGTGATTGTTTTGCAGTCTACACGAAGTGTGAGTTCACCGACTTCTTCCTCTGTGTGGTCTTTCTTTATTGCATCGGGATATGGCACACGAGGTTGGTACTCTGTAATTGCTGATTTTGGTATATCATGGCACACCTCAACCTTACCTTCACTTACCACAGGTTCTTCCCTTGGGTTTGGTTCATCTAACCCTTCACTATTGTAAATGGCTTGATTTTGCTCACTCGGGTTAGTTTCAGTATTGCTTGGCAAGCTTCCTTGTGGTAGTTCTGAGATCAGCTTAGCGAGTTGTATAACTAACTTAGTAAGTTCCCCAACTGACTCAGTAATTTCACCGACTTGGTTCTTGATCCCTTTGATTGATGCCTCTTGATCTTCGAGTCTTTGTTTGATGTTTTGGAGACGAGTTTACGTGGGTGCCATGAATTTTGTCAACATCTCTTCAATGTTCGACTCATCTTCCTGTTGGTGAGGTGGTTGTTGAAAATCGAGGAAGTTCTGATCCTTGGCTATTTTGATCATCCCATGAGAAATTTGGATGGTACCTCCAACCTGCATTATAAGTGTCATAATAAAAATTATTTTGTGGTCTAGAATAGTTACCCATATAGTGAGCTTGCTCGTTTTCCATGCCATATCCGTAGGGTGGGTACTCAGGATTCGCCACGCCTCCTAGATTCGATTCATTAAGCATTTCTGGGTGTACCTGCGAGAGACTATACAAACCATCCATCTTTTCATTCATCATCTCTAGCTGGTTAGATAACCTGGTGACCACGTCGAGGTTGAAGACACTGGCGGCTTTTATTGGCGTTGTCCTCATAACTTGCCACTGATAGTTATTTAGTGCCATGTCCTCTATAAACTAAAATTACCTATCAAAGAAAATAAAAGAAAAATTAGCAAAGTAAAAAAAAATGAAACTAATAACAATAAAAAATTGCAATAAAAAAAATTGGCTAAAGTAATAAAAATTAAACTTTCTTAATATTTTAGTTCCCCGGCAATGGCGCCAAAAACTTGATCACTCTAAATCAGAGTTTTAAAATTTATAAAAGAATGATCGAACCTGGAAACTAACTCTGACAACGATTAAAGGCAAGTGCACCTATCGAACAGTAGTATAGTTTAGGCAAGACCGGATTATCGAACCTAAAGGAACTAAAAGTACTAATACTAACTTTCTTTTTATTATTTAGCCTAAAATAAGTGAAGTTGTTTATTAATCTAAATTAACTAACTACTAAACTAAATACTCTAAGACAAAGAAGAATGAATTTGGAAAATAACTTGGGAAAAACTCAGTTGATTGCGACGATACCCTAGGAAGAATCCACCTAGACTTCACTTGTTATCTAACACTGAACCATACAATTTATTCACTCAGTTTGATCCGTAAGACTCCCTAACGTATATTAAACCCTCTCTCGAGGCGAATAACGTCTAAACCAAGGTTAATTAGTGGAACTCTCGTTCTCTTATAATAACCCCCTAGAATAGCAGTAAATTGATATGTGGATTCCCATATTAGGTTTCACCCTAATCCGGCAAAATCTCGTCACCCTATCTCTAGGCGCGCGATTAACTCCGCTTAATTATGTTGGATCTACTCTTAGGCAGGGTCTATTCCTCCTCCACCTAAGCACATTAAATTTGGATTGAGCTCACATAATTAAGAACAAACTAAGTATTTATCATATAATTCAAATAATCAAATAACAAGATTCATCATAGGTTTCATCCCCTTCGGGTATCCGAAGGGTTTAGTTCATAACAATAAAGGAAAACATCTCAAGAGAAAAGATAAAACAAAACATAAGAAATCCCTAAAACCCCCTGAAGGAATTGAAGAGGAGATCCTTCGTCTTGAGTATAACTCTGGCTTCTTGAGATGGATCAACTGGCTATCCCTAAGTGAATCCCCACAAATCTGCCTTCTCTGGCCTAGCACGACACCCCTAGAAGATAGCTTTGGGCTCCCCTCGACAGATGGTTTCTGTCGAACTCCCCCTTAACAAGTTGCCCCATTGGGTGTTTATATAGACTTTGAGATGCCTCCCTTGGCCCCAAAGTATCCTAATTTAAGTAGAGTTCCTACTAGGGTGTTTGAATAGGCTTTGGAATGCCTTTCTTTGTCTCCAAGTATCCAAATCCGAGTAAAATTCCTCTTTCCCGCGGCAGGGACACGGCCATGGCACACGCCCGTGTGAATCGTCTTTAGGCTGTGTTCAACACTGTTGAATGAGGCACGGCCGTGTAAGTCATGGTAAGGCCGTGTTCTAGTAGGAATGGTGGCACGGTCGTGTGGCTTGAAGTCCAGGCCGTGCTGATTTCGTGGCTTGGCCCAATTTGGTCCGTTTTATGCCCGTTTCTTGTTCTTTTAGTCATCGGGTGCTTTCCTGAGTATAAGACATGAAAAGAAAGGATTAAGAGCACCTTTTTACATAAATTGGGGCTTAAATCATCCAAAAGCATATTAAACGTGGGCTTAAAATATGTTACTTTTACGGTTTATCAGCACGGCCTGCACCTGAGACCACACGGCCGTGCCTCCTTAATAATCTTGAACACGGTCTAGCCACGAGATACACGGGCGTGTCACCTTATTAAAAGTCTGAACACGGCCTAAATATGATTCACACAGGTGTAAAAGTGCACCTATCGATTCACACGGCCTAGTGAAGTTCCTATTTGGGTGTTTAATTAGACTTTGGAATGTGTTTCTTTGCCTCCAAGTATCCAACTCTGAGTAAAACTCTTCTTGGCCGCGGCAGGGGCACGGCCTCTGGCACACGCCCGTGTAAGTCATGGCCAGGCCGTGTGGACTTCATTGATGAGGCACGGCCGTGTATCTCGTGGCTAGACCATGTTTCGAGATTATAAAGGAGGCACGGCCGTGTGGTCTTGGGCCCAGGCTGTGTCGGTTTCGTGCTTTGGCCCATTTGGCCCGTTTTAAGCCCGTTTCTCATTCTTTTCATCCTCCGGTGCTTTCCTGAGTATATAATATGAAAAGAAAGGATTAAGAGCATTTTTTTACATAAAATAAGGGATAATTCATCCAAAAGCATACTAAATGTGGGCTTAAAATATGTTACTATTTCGGTTTATCAAATACCCCCGCACTTAAGCTTTTGCTTGTCCTCAAGAAAAATTCTCAAATTAGAATTAAAACAAACTTTCCATAATTCATAATAGTCATCGATAATGTTTCATCATAATTCAAAGATAATTCATACATGGATACTTCAATTCAAAGAGTCCTAAAGATTCAAACAGTCTAAGTTATACATTTGTAGCACAAAATATAGGTGTTTCCCCTCATCTAAATAATTACATCTGATCCAAAACCTACAAGGGTTGACATCCTCACAAAAGATTCACTCAAATCACTCAAAGTGTTTAAGGTTCAGAATTAAGCACTCAAATGTCAAACCTGAAAAGTTAATCCCATAGGCTTGCATGAAAATCAAATCTCCACCACTGTAATATGAGATGATGCACAAATCAAAAGGTCTTTATCAGGGTTGTAACGTGGCTTGGGTTAAGGTGTGGATAAAGGCTTAATTAGAGGGTTAGAATCGAGATCGACCTGACAAAATATCTAACCAGAAACAACAAACTAAATAAAAGTGATTACATCAATTTGAAAAATACTAATACTACGAGCTTCTTCTTCAATATTTGGAATTCAAACGTATAAGCTCTTTAATCACAAAAGTAAAAATGAATAAACTTTTGATTTTTTTTTATATCATAAATACATAACAAAGGATAAATTACTGAAATAAAAAACATAGTTAGGCTATTAATTAAATCAAATCTCGATATAAGGGTAGTTAAAAAGGATGGTGATAATAAATACAAAGGGTTTTTGGGTTAGTATTAGTGGGTAAGTCAATAAAAAGGTTGTTAGGATTAAACGGGGTTCACTAGGGGTTAATTATGAAGGTAAGCTTTTTAGTGGAGTAAGTGGGTTAAATCCTAGGTGCCTTTATCATTTCTGTATACCAAATCAAAGATGTGGTCTCAACATGTATAATCGATGGAAGTTCTAGAATAACAAATCAATGTTGACACACTCATAATCAAAAAGTGAGCATGAGAAAGGATATATGCTCTTATAAGGCTCAAAATCTCACAAAAAATTATGGGTATTTTGATATCAACCTCGTAAATTTCAAATTTCAAAGTAATATTCAAATTCAGGTAGACAACCTAGAAATTTTTTTTTCTGAACAATAGACTTATCATGCTTGATTCTCTAGTATTCTTAGAATTCAATTATCAATGCACAATTATCAATGACTTAATCTAAAACATATCAATAAAAATCATCAATCATGGAAATTTCATTCTAATGATAATATGAGAAATTTACTTTAAGACAAGGCATAATTCAGGGATTTGAGAACAGTGCAAAAAGTTTGGCACCTAATTTCAGGAATTTGACAATAATGAAAAAATAGTTAGGCACCTTTTTAGGTTGTTCACCCCCCACACTTAAGATGTATATTTCCCTCAATATACAAAGATAGATAATAGAAAAATAAAATCATACGATAGGGAGAGAGGTGAAACTTCCTAAATTTTGGATGAAGTCAATGAAAAGAAACCAGATAGGATTGGAGGTGAACGTGGGGAAGCGCCTCGAATCGTTTGAACTTGAATCCTCAAAGTAGTCGGTCTGATTTTATTGTATCCTAAGCTAAATCTAAATGCCATTGAGAAAAAGAAAAATAATAAAGGAAGTAAAAATAAAAATAAAAATAAAAATAAAAATAAAAATAGGAATAAAATTAAATAGAGATACGGTCCACGCCCATGTGCCTACAGTGGTGTCCACACGACCCACGGCCACGATCGTGTGCAAGGCCGTGTGGGTGTGAAACCTACGCCTAAATACGAAAAGAAATAAAATGAAACTAATTAGTAGAGTTAGTGCTCAGGTTGTCTCTCGAGAAGCGCTCGTTTAAAGTCTTAAGCTAGACTTACCTCTTATTCGCATTATCAGGGTGGTTTGAGGAGGTGAAAATCCTTTCTCATGCGTTCAATTCAGTTTTTGATATATAGTTTAAGTCGAGTAGTGTTTACCTTAAAAGTGTTGAATTTAGGATTAGTTACCTCGACTATTCCATCTGGGAAGATTTTGAGTACCTGATCCCCTATCTTAAGCTGGGTTGTCCCATCGTTAAGTTTCTCGTGGAGTTGCCTCGTTTTTGCTTCGTGTATTTCTTTGAAGTGTATCTTCCACTCGTCTAGTTCATTGATCCGAAGCTTTCATTCCCCATGAATTTCTTCTTTATTGGCACGAGGTCTAGGATCTGGCATCTGCGAAAGAGCTTCTAGAAACGACAAGTTAATATGAATTTTCTTTGAAAGTTTAAGAGGCTTACCGAGTTGTTCCTCTGTGTGGTCTTTCTTTGTCACATTGGGGTATGGCACACGGGGTTGGTACTCTGTAATCACTGGGTTTGGTAAATCATGGCTTACCTCAACCTTACCTTCACTTACCACAGGCTCTTGCCTTGGGTCAGATTCCACTAACCTTTCACTGTGATGAGCTGTTACGGTTTGAATTTGCTCTTTTGGGTTAGTTTCAGTGTTGCTTGGCAATATTTCTTGTAGTTGTTCTGAGATTATCTTTGCAAGTAGTCCAACTGTGTTAGTAAGTTGTCCAACTGTCTTAGTAAGTTCCCCAACTTGGCTCTCGATCCCTTTGATTGATGCCTGTTGATTCTTAAGGGTGGTCTCAGTGTCTTGGAGACGGTTATCTATAGCCGCCATGAATTTTGTCAGCATCTCCTCAAGGTTTGACTCCTCTTCCTGTTGGTGAGGTGGTTGTTGAAAATTTGGAGGAAGTTCCGGTCTTTGGCTACTTTGATCATCCCACGAGAAATTGGGATGGTACCTCCAACCTGCATTTTAAGTGTTATCATAAAAATTATTTTGAGGTCTAGCATAGTTACCCATATAGTTGACTTGTTCGCTTTCCATGCCATGTCCGTAGGGTGGGTACTCAGGATTCGCCACGCCACCGCTTGTTTCACACTGCATAACTGGATGTGCCTGCGAGGAACCGTATAAACCATCAAATTTTTTATGTAACATCTCTAATCGGGTTGATAGCACAGTTCTTTGGGTCGAGGTTGTAGATATCGGCTGCATTGTTGGCTTTGTCCTCATAACTTGCCACTGGAAGTTATTCAGTGCCATCTCCTCTATAAAATAAAATTTTCCTGACAAAAGCAAATAAAAGAAAAATTAGCAAAATAAAAATAAAATTTAATTGAAAAAATAACATATGGCTAGAGTAATAAAAATTGAGCGTTCTTAATATTTTAGTTCCCCGGCAACGGCACCAAAAACTTGATCGTATGTCTGTCAAGTTTTAAAATTTATAAAGAGAATGATCGAACCTGGAAACTAACTCTGACAATGATTGAGGCAAGCGCACCTATCGAACAGTAGTATAGCTTAGGCAAGACCGGATTATCGAACCCAAAGGAACTAAAAATACTAATACTAACTTTCTTTTTATTATTTAGCCTAAGAATTAAGCGAATGGTTGTTTAATCTAAATTAATTAACTACTAGACTAAAGACTCTAAGACAAAGAAGAATGAATTTGGGAGAATACTTGAGGGAAAACCAATTAATTAAGACGACATCCAAGGAAGATTCCACCTAGACTTCACTTGTTATCTAACTCTGAACCAGACGATGTATTCACTTGACTTGATCCGTAGGATTCCCTAATTTATATTAAACCCTCTCTCGAGGCGAATAACGTCTAAACCTAGGTTGATTAATTGAAATCTCTTTCTAATTAAAACCCCTAGAATTGCATTTACTCAATCTATGGACTCCCATATTAGGTTTCACCCTAATCCAGCAACGCCTCGTCACCTTATCTCTAGGCGCGCGATCAACTCTGCTTAACTATGCTAGATCTACCCTTAAGCAGAGACTTTTGATCCTTCACCTAAGCACATCAAACTTGAATCGGTATCCGCAAAATATCAACACAAGAATTAAGAACACATAATTAAGAACAAATCAAATATTTATCATATAGTTCAGCAAACGATAACAAGATTCATCTAAGTTTCATCCCCCTCAGGTATCTGAGGGTTTAGTTCATAACAATAAAAGAAAACATCTCAGAAGAAAAGATAAAAAAAAACATAAGAAATCCCTAAAACCCCCTGAAGGAATTGAAGGAGAGATCCTCCGTCTTGAGTATAATTCCGGCTTCTTGAGATGGATCAACTGGCTATCCCTAAGCGAATCCCCACAAATTTGCCCTCTCTAGCCTAGCAAGACGCCCCTAAACGATAGCTTTGGGCTCCCCCCTTTCAGGTCATACTTAGGGTGTATTTATAGGCTTTTGGAATGTGTTTCTTTGCCCCTAAGTATCCAAATCCGATTGAAATTTCTCTTTTCCGCGGCAGGGACACGGCCATGGCACACGCCCGTGTAAATCATTTTTAGGTCGTGTTCGAAATTTTAATGAGGTGACACGCCCGTGTATCTTGTGGCTAGACCGTGTTCGAGATTATTGAGGAGGCACGGCCGTGTGGTCTTAGGTCCAGGCCGTGTCAATTTCGTGCTTTGGCCCATTTGGCCCATTTTAAACCCGTTTCTCGTTCTTTTCATCCTCTGGTGCTTTCCTGAGTATATAACATGAAAAGAAAGGATTAAGAGCACCTTTTTACATAAAATAAGGGATAATTCATCCAAAAGCATGCTAAATGTGGGCTTAAAATATGTTACTTTAACGGTTTATCATTATGCTAGATCTACTCTTAGGCAGGGACTTTTGCTCCTCCACCTAAGCACATCAAACTTGAATTAATATCCCGGAAATATCAAACCAAGAATTAAGAACACATAATTAAGAACAAATCAAATATTTATCATATAGTTCAGCAAACGATAACAAGATTCATCTAAGTTTCATTCCCCTCAGGTATTTGAGGGTTTAGTTCATAACGATAATAGAATACATGTAATATCCGGGATTTAGGGCTTGTGCATTTTTGCATGTGCTAGTATGCCTATGTGTGTTTTGAATGTGTTTTTATGAATTTTGAGATCTTTAGAGTGTAGGAGTATACCTTAGAAAATATTGTACTTTAAGTTCTGAAGTGGAGCTAAGCATGACAGGCCTTAAGAAAATCTGTAGGGGAATTTGGACACAAGAATAGGCTTGTTAAAGTGGCGAGGAGGCGCCACTTAGGGCCTTGGTAAGTGACGCTTCAAGCAGGGGAGAAGGGCTTAGGTTCGAGCAGCAAGGGAAGCAAATGGGAGTTTTTATTTTGCAGCAAGGAGGAGAGGTAGTGGACGGCACAGGAACTTTAAGTGGATGAGGATGAGACTTGGTCTTATTCTTTTGAAAATTCGGCTAAGAGAGGAGATAAGTATTGACTCATTCAAATTAGTTTGAATGAGTAGGGAAGAGGAAAAATAGGAGAAAGGCAAGGAGGAGCTAGAGTTTTAGTGATAGCCGAATTCAGGAGAGGGGAGTGAGGTGAGGCAATCGGTCATGCTAAGGGGGTTAAGTGCCGAAAGTTTAAAGCCACCAAAGTGACATTTTGGCCATTTTCTTTTGCAGAAATTTAGCTTTGTTCTCTTCTGAACTCTTATCCTTTTTCTTTCATAATTGAACCACACCAAGGTTTGTTCTTTCTCACCCATTTAGATCTTGGCCGAATTCTGCATAGACCATTAGGGTCATTTGTTTCTTTTCTTTTCTGACTCTTTTAAGGTAAGCCAAATCTACCATCTTCCCTTCCCATCTTTTCTTTCCATTCTACTTAGGCCGAATTTCTCCCTCCCAAAAGTTCATCATTGCCGAAATTCTTAGATCAAAACACCACCATTGTCGAACCTTTGTGAACCTCATCTCGTTTCCTTCCCATTTGTTAAGGCCGAATATCTCTTTTCTTCTCTTCTTCTTTTCACAATCCATCAAAAGACGAATACACAAGTGACCCCTAGCCAGTTGTTCATTAAACCCCAAAGCTGAAATCTAACGATCAATATCTAGCCTACATAGCCGAATCTCTCTGGGGTGTCAAGCAAGGGTGCAGTCGATTTCAGCATTAGGGGTAAGGATCTATTGTCATTCGAATTTCTCTCCTTATCTTTTGGATTAGCCAAAAAGTTGGAATCTAATCCCTTTTACTTTCTTTGGCCGAAACCTTGAAGGAGGATTTCGGGATTTGGTTGTAGCCGATTACAAGGGAAGGTCTTTCGGGATTTTGAGATCTAAGGTAAGCGAATATGATCTTAGGCCGAAGGTCATTTATTTTGGATTCGTTAAATGTTAGAATTGGATCTAACATAGACTATGCAGGGATTTTGACATCTCCTAAGACAAGTAGTATTTTCGGGATTTAGATCTGCAAGGTAAGGGAGTGTTGATATTCGGCCAAAGCCATATTAAGTGTTAATGTTGGCCAATTCTAACTATGGTTTTTAGGGAGGAGTACAATCTGTTTCGGTAGATTTTCGGGATTCAGTAACCGTGTTAGTACCAGGTGTGTAGCCCTACACTAACTCCTAATAGATTAATGGTATGAATATTATGTATGTACTAATGGAAATATGAAAAGTGTGGCTAAAGGTACCATTCAATGGTACAGAGTATTCAGGTACGTTAACATACTACTACTACTATGTTAATAATGCTTATGAACATTGAATATGACACACATGTGAATTTGTTATGAATATGGAATAAAGTACATGGCATGATCTCTGTTTTTTTTGTATTATGCATGGGCATATGGGTGATATTGAAAAGGGGAAGTGATCTGGTGGATTTTACCACAATATCTGGTGACTCATGTCACGTAATCTGAATGTGGTGACTTATGTCACATATTGTTATCCGTGACTACGATCACATATTAATATCCGTGACTTTGTCACATTATCCGTGGCTATGCCACAATTTATAAGAGGCGATGTGCATGTCGCCTGCAGCGACGCGCTTCCGATGGTGTGTGTAGCGGATGGAGGGTCGATTTAGTAATCCCCACGGTGTGATTGGGTGATACGGGTGATGTGTAGAGGATGGTTATTTAGGTTTGGGTTCGGGATTGCATCATTACTTATATATCTGTCATATGTGATTGATATGCCTAAATCATTTGGGAGTTCGTGGTAGTTGTTACACATTGAGTCTGTTGACTCACCCTTCGTGGGATATCTTTTCAGGTGATACTCGGTGATTTGGACCGGGTCAATGAGGACTAGGTGGTGGCCATGCTCATTTCGATGTTCTCTTCTAATTTGGATTTTCCTATTAAGTTTTGGATTTATTTGGGTTTTGCTATTGATGTAATAAGGCCATTATTATTAAACGGTTTTATGCTTGCTCTCTAAATTTTTATTACGATACGATTCTTATTAACTCAAAGGTTAAATAACTCATCTTTAAAATAAATGTTCAATGTTTTGACACCTAAATACCAACGATTTCAACTTAATGTTAAACCCTAAAATTAGCGATTTCTTCTAACTTATAGTTTTCAAATGCGAAAATATTGTTTTAATATGGACTTCAAAAAAGACACCATTTTCAACTTGAACCCAACACCTAACGATTCCTCTTCAAAATGACCACATTTTCCAAATTGACAAACAAGATTTGAAATGTTTTACTCGAGGAACATGCGAGATCCGGTCGGGGCTCGTGGGCCGGGTTTGGGGTGTTTCAATTTGGTATCAGAGCCAAGTTTTAAACTCTCGGCCTTGGATTTAAAGCCTACAACGTTTTCAAAATTTGAGCCCAAATAAGTTTTTGTGAAAATTTTTGGAATTGAGCGAGTTTTCGGCATGGCACCTAAGTCTCAGACAGAAGTCCACCGGTAAGTACCCTAATCACATTGTATGATTTGTATGTGGGTATAACGGGAATGTAGATTAATATATTAAGTTATTGAACCCTAGGATTAGCTTACTTCAACACAGAATTACATAAAACTTTAAGGCCTAATTAAACAAACCTGTGAGTAAGTCACCGAGTTGGGGTGTGGCAACCATTGTACGCATGTCTAGGATTGGATTCGGGAAGAGCTTGGTATTTAAGCAGTCCTAGTGACTCACCTCCTCTTCGCTCGAATCCTACCTGGTGCGTAGTAACGGTTCACCCTAACTTAGAGGACTTATTCACGGGCTAAATTCAATAATTAAAACCCGAAAGGGACCAGCTACACTGTTTTATAAAAACCTTAGTTTTAAAATCACCAAATTACCCCTTTGATTTGTAAAAAAAAACTATTTTAGAACTTAAAAAGAAAATTTTTCGAAATATTCCCGATTTACAAAAATTACCCAAATACCCCTGGTTTGTAAAATTACTAAAATACCCTTGGTTTATAAAATTACCATACTACCCTCGATTTTTACTAAAACATTCTTTTACTTTACAAAAACACCAAAACCCCTATTTTGCGAAATATCAAGATACCCTGATTTGGAAAATTACCAAAATACCCCTATAGGACAAATTACGAAAATACCCCTAGGATTGGATTGGACAAAAATGTTCGAGTGATGAATGTGTGTGGTAGATACTATTGAATGGATGTGCTTCTCTGAACTAGGGTAGAAGACTTGAAACAAAAACCCTGTACTGAACGAAAGAACTACTATTAAACTTCTTCACATAAAACTTGTTCGTGGATAATCAGTGGAACAAAGACTAATGCATAAAAATTTTTGAAACCAGATTGAATTGCGATCGTAGACATGAGTTCTAGGGGACGTGGTCGTAATGTGTGAGGGCGTGGTAGAGGCAGAATGGCCGTATCGGAACCCGTTAGGTCTGGTCAAGGGTCCGAGAATGAGGTACCACCACCACCACCAGCTGCTGGCGTTGAGCATCAGGATCAAACGGGGGATGATGCAGTATCGTAGGCGATGCTGCAGGTTCTTGAGATGGTGGCTGGAGCAGGTGGAGGTGGGGGAGCTTAGAAATCTGTACCCGAGTGACTCTGAGCCAATAGAGCTGAGGTGTTCCGTGGTGTATCCGGTGTGGCGCCCAATACGGCTGAGTATTGGTTGGAGGCGATGGAGCAGATTATGGACGAGTTGGATCTGACTGCTGAGGAGAAACTGAAAGGAGTGGTGTCGCTACTTCGCGATGAGTCATATCAATGGTGGCTCACAGTTTGAGATGGTGCTATAGCTGAGGATCTCACTTGGGAGATTTTTAAGGCGGCGTATCAGAAGAAGTATGTTGGGACTAGTTATATTGATGCGCAGAGGCAAGACAGCCGGGTCTGGTGTATGCAGTTCGCCGGAGGGAGGATGGAGATGCACCGGACGTCATAATCGGTATGTTCCTTATAGATGATAAGCCTTACTTTGCTTTAATTGATGTTGGCTCGACCCACTCATATGTTGCATGTAGAGTAGTCGAAACGCTAGGCATAGCATCTGAACTATCTAGTAGGGAGATGACTGTAGTAAGCCCGTTAGGTCAAACTGTAGTGGTGAATAGGATATTTCGCAATGTACCTCTAGAGATTCAGGGAGTGGTATTCCCTGCTGACTTGATGGAACTACCCTTCGGAGAATTTGATCTCATTCTTGGCATGGATTGGCTAGTGGAACATCGGGCTAAGTTGGATTGCGCGGCTAAGCGAATGGAGTTAAGGACCCCGGAGGATGAGGAGATAATTATGATAAGAGAAAGAAGAAACTATTTGTCTAACGTAGTGTCCGCATTAAAGGCTGATAAGATGGTTCGGAAAGGGTGCAAGGCGTTTTTGACCTTCGTTAGTGCGTTGGATGCGAACGAAGAGGGAGTTAGTAGAGTTAGAACAGTATGGGAATTTGTGGATGTTTTCCCATAGGAGTTACCTGGAATACCCCCTGACAGGGAGGTGGAGTTCGGAATTGACTTGTTGCTTGGAACGGCGCCAGTATCTATCGCTCCGTATAGAATGGCACCAAAGGAGTTGGTTGAGCTCAAGGCTCAAATTCAGGAATTGCTTGATCGTGGGTTTATTCGACCCAGTGTGTCTCCGTGGGGAGCACCGGTTCTGTTTGTGAAGAAGAAGGACGGAACTATGCGTATGTGCATAGACTATCGTCAGTTGAATAAGTTGACCATCAAGAACAAGTACCCGTTGCCAAGGATAGACGACTTGTTCGATCAGCTTAAGGGGGCCGCGGTGTTTTCAAAGATAGATTTACGGTCTGGATATCATCAGCTTAAGGTGAAGGAGGTGGATATCCATAAGACAGCTTTCCAGACAAGATACGGCCATTATGAGTTCGTAGTAATGCTGTTCGGATTGATGAACGCCCCAGTCGCGTTCATGGATATGATGAACCGGGTTTTTCAACCCTACTTGGATCGATTCGTCGTTGTGTTCATAGACGACATCCTAGTGTATTCCAAGTCGGAGGAGGAACATGACGAGCATCTCCGAATAGTGTTACAAGTGTTAAGGGAGAAGAGGCTCTATGCCAAATTCAGTAAGTGTGAATTTTGGCTGAAGGAGGTTGCGTTCTTAGGGCATGTAGTGTCTGCAGAAGGGATAAGGGTGGATCCTAGGAAGCATCTGATAGGCAAAAGTCGTACGCAGATCTTAAGCAGAAGGAAATAGTGTTTGATGTGGGAGATCAGGTGTTTCTTAAAGTTTCGCCATGGAAGAAGGTGATGAGATTTGGTCGCAAAGGGAAGTTAAGTCCCAGATTTATAGGACCTTATCGAGTATTGAAGCGAGTTGGACCAGTGGCATACCAATTAGAGTTGCCTCCGGAGTTGAGGCAGATGCACGATGTATTCCATGTTTCTATGCTACGTCGTTACCGATCAGATCCATCTCATGTAGTGCCGGTTGAAGAGGTGGAGCTAAGGCCAGATTTGTCCTACGAGGAGGAGCCGATTCAGATTTTGGAACGGGATGTGAAAGTGTTGCGAAGGAAATTAGTTCCTCTGGTCAAGGTATTATGGCGTAATCATGGATCGGAAGAAGCTTCGTGGGAGCCAGAAGAAGCAATGCGACAGCAATACCCTCACTTATTTTAGCCAGGTAATTTCGAGGTCGAAATTATTTTAAGGGGGTAGAGCTGTAAAATCTGGGATTTAGGGCTTGTGTATTTTTGCATGTGCTAGTATGCCTATGTGTGTTTTGAATGTGTTTTTATGAATTTTGAGAACTTTAGAGTGTAGGAGTATGCCTTAGAAAATATTGTACTTTAAGTTTTGAAGTGGAGCTAAGCATGACAGGCCTTAAGAAAATCTATAGGGGAATTTGGACACAAGAATAGGCTTGTTAAAGTGGCAAGGAGGTGCCACTTAGGGCCTTGGTAAGTGACGCCTCAAGCAGGGGAGAAGGGCTCAGGTTCGAGCAGCAAGGGAAGAAAATAGGAGTTTTTATTTTGCAGCAAGGAGGAGAGGTAGTGGACGGCACAGGGACTTTAAGTGGATGAGGATGAGACTTGGTCTTATTCTTTTGAAAATTCGGCTAAGGGAGGAGATAAGTATTGACTCATTCAAATTAGTTTGAATGAGTAGGGAAGAGGAAAAATAGGAGAAAGGCAAGGAGGAGCTAGAGTTTGAGTGATAGCCGAATTCAGGAGAGGGGAGTGAGGTGAGGCAATCGGTCATGCTAAGGGGGTTAAGTGCCGAAAGTTTAAAGCCACCAAAGTGACATTTTGGCCATTTTCTTTTGCCGAAATTTAGCTTTGTTCTCTTTTGAACTCTTATCCTTTTTCTTTCATAATTGAACCACACCAAGGTTTGCTCTTTCTCACCCATTTAGATCTTGGCCGAATTCTGCATAGACCATTAGGGTCATTTGTTTCTTTTCTTTTCTTTTCTGACTCTTTTAAGGTAAGCCGAATCTACCATCTTCCCTTCCCATCTTTTCTTTCCATTCTACTTAGGCCGAATTTCTCCCTCCCAAAAGTTCATCATTGCCGAAATTCTTAGATCAAAACACCACCATTGCCGAACCTTTGTGAACCTCATCTCTTTTCCTTCCTATTTTTTAAGGTCGAATATCTCTTTTCTTCTCTTCTTCTTATCACAATCCATCAAAAGCCGAATACACAAGTGACCCCTAGCCGATTGTTTATTAAACCCCAAAGCCGAAATCTAACGATCAATATCTAGCCTACATAGCCGAATCTCTCTGGGGTGTCAAGCAAGGGTGCAGTCGATTTCAGCATTAGGGGTAAGGATCTATTGTCATTCATTTTCTCTCCTTATCTTTTGGATTAGCCGAAAAGTTGGAATCTAATCCCTTTTACATTCTTTGGCCGAAACCTTGAAGGAGGATTTCAGGATTTGGTTGTAGCCGATTACAAGGGAAGGTCTTTCGGGATTTTGAGATCTAAGGTAAGCGAATATGATCTTAGGCCGAAGGTCATTTATTTTGGATTCGTTAAATGTTAGAATTGGATCTAACATAGACTATGCAGGGATTTCGACATCTCCTAAGACAAGTAGTATTTTCAGGATTTAGATCCGCAAGGTAAGGGAGTGTTGATATTCGGCCAATGCCATATTAAGTGTTAATGTTGGCCGATTCTAACTATGGTTTTTAGGGAGGAGTACAATCTGTTTTGGTAGATTTTCGGGATTCAGTAACCGTGTTAGTACCAGGTGTGTAGCCCTACACTAACTCCTAATAGATTAATGATATGAATATTATGTATGTACTAATGGAAATATGAAAAGTGTGGCTAAAGGTACCATTCAATGGTACAGAGTATTCAGGTACGTTAACATACTACTACTACTATGTTAATAATGCTTATGAACATTGAATATGACACACATGTGAATTTGTTATGAATATGGAATAAAGTACATGGCATGATCTCTGTTTGTTTTGTATTATGCATGGTCATATGGGTGATATTGAAAAGGGAAGTGTTACAGTGGTTTTTACCACAATATCACGTGACTCATGTCACGTGTCCGAATGTGGTGACTTATGTCACATATTGTTATTTGGTGACTACGGTCACATATTAATATCTGTGACTTTGTCACATTATCCGAGTGGCTATGCCACAATTTATAAGAGCGATGTACATGTCGCCTGCGCGCCGATCGCTGCCGATGGTGTGTAGCGGATGGAGGGTCGATTTAGTAATCCCCACGGTGTGATTGGTGATACGGGTGATGTGTAGAGGATGGTTTTTAGGTTTGGGTTCGGGATTGCATCATTACTTATATCTCATTATATGTGATTGATATGCCTAAATCATTTGGGAGTTCGTGGTAGTTGTTACACATTGAGTCTGTTGACTCACCCTTCGTGGGATATCTTTTTGGTGTGATACCCGGTGATTTGGACCGGGTCGGGAGGACTAGGTGGTGGCCATGCTCAGCTCAGTGTTTTCTTCTAATTTGGATTTTCCTATTAAGTTTTGGATTTATTTCGGGTTTTGCTATTGATGTAATAAGGCCATTATTATTAAACGGTTTTATGCTTGCTCTCTAAATTTTTATTACGATACGATTCTTATTAACTCAAAGGTTAAATAACCCATCTTTAAAATAAATGTTCAATGTTTTGACACCTAAATACCAACGATTTCAACTTAATGTTAAACCCTAAAATTCGGCAGTTTCTTCTAACTTATAGTTTTCAAGTACGAAAATATTGTTTTAATATGGACTTCAAAAAAAATACACCATTTTCAACTTGAACCCAACACCTAACGATTCCTCTTCAAAATGACCACATTTTCCAAATTGACAAACAAGATTTGAAATGTTTTACTCGAGGAACATGCCAGATCCGGTCGGGGCTCGTGGGCCGGGTTTGGGGTGTTTCAATACATCTCAAAAGAAAAGATAAAGCAAAACATAAGAAAAACTCTAAAACCTCCTGAAGGAATTGAAGAGAGATCCTCCGTCTTGAGTAAAACTCCGGCTTCTTGAGATGAATCAACTGGCTATCCTTCGACTAATTTCCACAAATCTGATCTTTCTGGCTCGGCTCCTTGGCCTAGCTGGACCCCTTAAAAGTTGGCCTCTAGGGTGTTTATATAGGCTTTTGGAATGTGTTTCTTTACCCCTAAGTATCCAAATCCGAGTGAAATTCCTCTTCTCCACGGCAGGGACACGCCCTTGGCACACGTCTGTGTGAATCGTGGCCAGGCCATGTTCAGGTCTGATTTGGGAGGCACGGCCGTGTTGCATGGGCCCAGGCCGTGTTGATTTCATGATTTGGCCTATCTGGTCCGTTTTAAGCCCGTTTCTCATTCTTTTCATCCTCCGATGCTTTCCTGAGTATAAAACATGAAAACAAAGGATTAAGAGCACCAAATTACACAATTCAAGGCTTAAATCACCCAAAAGCATGCTAAATGTGGAGTCCATGATTTCGAAGATTTGATTCTCTCTGACTCGTACCACCTCTGCCATGTCAAAACGGCGATCCAGGGCATCCACACGGCCACGGCCACGGCCGTGTGCTAGGCCGTGTGGCCTGGAAATCTGCACTTTTGGTTAGTTTAAAGCTAGATATTATAAAGAAAGGATAAAATAGAATAAATAAGAAAAAATTAAAATGTAAAAGTTAATGGGGTTAGTGCTCGGGTTGCCTCCCGAGAAGCGCTCGTTTATAGTCTTAAGCTAGACTTTCCTCTCGTTTGCATCATCAGGGTGGTTTGAGGAGTTGGAAGTCCTTCCTCATGCTATCAGTTTTATCCTCACGAAAAAGTTTAAGTCGATATGCGTTTATAGTAAAAGTACCAAAAATAGGATTACTTACCTCGACTGTTCCGTATGGAAAAACACTGGTTACCCTAAAAGGTATTTCTTTGTTTGTGTTAGGGTCCGGAGGAGATATTCGTGGATCTGCCTTATCTAACAGTACCTGGTCTCCTATTTTAAGGTGGTTTGTTGTTCCTATGAGTTCTTCTGGGGGCTCCTTCGGTTTTACCTTGTGTGGTTCCGGTTCTTCGTCGTGTAACCCTAATTTTTCCTTGAAGTGTGTCTTCCACTCGTCTAGATCATTGATCTAAATCCTTCGATCTTCATAAACTACTTCCTTGTTGGCATGGGGTTTAGGATCGGGTTCAGTTGTATTCTTTTGTGGTGTTTCCTGAAAATAATGGTTAACTGAATGGTTATTAGTAGAATTTACGTTCTCACCTTGATTACTCGATGTTCTGGCTGAGTCGAGAGCCTTGAGGGTGACCGTCTCATTACCTACACGAAGTATGAGTTCTCCCGCATCAATATCAATTTTAGTCTGGCATTTGCTAAAAGGGTCTTCCTAAAATTAAGGGAATCGAATTATCCTCATCCATGTCTAAGACAACAAAATCTACTGGGAAAACGAATTTGTCAATTTTTACAAGAACATCTTCGATAATACCCTAGGGAATTCTAACGATTTTATCACTAATTGAATGCTCATCCTAGTTTGTTTGGGTTTCCCTAGACCTAATTGTTTAAACACTTTATAAGGCATGACATTTATGCTTGCCCCTAAATCAGCTAACGCATTATCAACAGTTAGTCTACCAATTAAACATGAAAATGTAAAACTCCGTGGATCTTTTAGCTTTTGTGGTAGTGTAACATTCCGGTTTAGGGACTAGTCAGAATAGTGGTTCGAGACCATAAATCAGAGGGTCATAAATGAGTTTTTGAGGTTTATATTATGTATGCATGCTAGTGTGAAAGTTTCATGAAACAATTTTGTGAAATTGTGGTTGAATTGTCCAAAAGGACTAAATTGCAAAAGTTGCAAAATGTGTGTTTCTAGAAGCTATTTGTGTGAAATAGCTTTAGATTATTAATTAGAGGTCCTTAAATAGCAATTTACCCAAATTCTAATTTTTGGACAAAAATGGACATTGATGAGTCAAAATTTGAAGTTTATCAAAAAGGGCATTTTGGTCATTTATCAAATAAGTGATTAAATAGGTGAAAAGATGATAAAAATTCACTCATCTTCTCCCCAAGCTACCGAAAATTAGAGAAGCCACTGTTAGGGCTCTTTCAATTTTTCAAGCTTGCTAGTAAGTGCTCTTAAGCCCGGTTTTTGATATTCTTCGTATTTTTGAAGTTCTAGTAGCATGAGTAAGCTATTTTTAGCTATTTGGTGAGCTATTATGGATGTTAAAAAATGTACATATGTATGACATGCATGTATTTTGATGTTTTATGGAAGAATATGAAAGCTTGATGTAGTAGAAACATCTTTTGCTAAGTGATTTTCCATGAAAATGCATGTAGGGACTTAGTTGTGAAAATCTTAAGTTTGGTCATACATGGGTGATTTAGTGAGAATTGTTGAATGCTTTAGTTGAGTAAGTGGTTCGGCTAAGCATGAAAGGCTAGAAAGTTTAATAAAAATCACTTTACGAGCCCAGATCGAAATCGAGGCAAAAGCAATATGGTGGACTAAATTGCACATTTCAATACTTTTGAGTATCGAGGTAAGTCTATGCATAAACAATGCATTCATACTTACAATTTGTTAATGCTAGCTAGGGTGTAGCATGAATGAGAATGAATGAGAATGATTGGGAACCTATGTGGTTCAAGTAGAATGAATGTAATATAGATGTGAATGGATGAATAATTGGGTAAATAGACTTGTGCATGTGTTGTGATAATGCTAAACGGTGGGCTAAGTGCAATACCATCCAAATGCATATTGATGATGAGTTGGCTATGTGCGATGCTATCATTAGGTATATCATTTAGTGGCTATGTGCGAGATCACTATGATTACCTTTGTGGTAGGCTAAGTGCGATACCACCTTATAAATTAATTGTGGTGTGCTAAGTGCGAAACCACCGAGATATTGGCTATGTGGATTAATTGTGTATATTAGCTGTGTGTAATAGCTGTGTGGATAAGATATGTGGATTAGCTGTGTGGATTAGCTATGTGAGTTAGCTATGTGGATGTATTATTGAGCAATAATGATGTGTTGTATATTGTGTAAATGTGATATTGAATGCAGGGGTGCATTTCAATAGTTATGAGCATGTGACTCATGATGTGTTGGTAATATGGTAAGGGATAGAAAGAGTAAGCATAGTTGTATATTATATGTTGGTATAATGCTAATTGTGGTTGGGCTTATACTATGATGCTTAATTGTTTATGTGTAAACTTACTAAGCTCAAAGCTTACTCCCTTTCTTTTCCCTTGTCTTATAGATTAAAAGTGGTGAATCGAGATACGAGGATCATTGGAAGATAGCCCACATATCAAAGCACACTTTGGTACATGAAACTTAATGTTTTGTATATGGCATGTATAGGGGCTAGACAAGTTAGTCAATTTTGTTGTAAATGGATAAGATGTGTTAGCCTTTTTATGGGAAGTGTATTTTGTATAATGCCATAGTTGTTGGTTATTACATTATATGAAAAAGATATAGTTTTCTATGTGAGATTGTATTCAATTTGAGTTGATTATGATTGTGTTGGATGAGTATTTGTTGTGTATGCTAGAAGGGTGAAAAGAACTTGGCACTTAGCTTTGTCCTTGACCATGTGGTTAGACACACGGGCGTGTGTCTAGACCATGTGTGACACACGGTCAGCCCACGGGCGTGTGCTGTGGCCATGTGTCCCCTGCATGTTAATATTTTAAAACAGAATAGACCACAGACTAGTCACACGGGCGTGTGCCTAGGGCATGTGGGATTAATCAGTGTTGGCCACGGGCTAGCCACATGGGAGTGTGTCTAGACTCTAGGCCGTGCGAGGGAAGTCAGTGTTTACCACGGTTAGGGAGCATGGGCGTGCCATGGCCGTGGGGCAATTGGCAGAATGCTTGAGTTTTTAGCATGGCTAGGGAACATGGGCGTGTGTGTCCATACACGGGCGTGTTACATAGTGCACGGGCGTGTGAGCCCTGTATAAAAGAAGAAAATTTTTAAGGATCGTAAAAGTTCCGGATTAGTCTCGAGAGCCTTCGTGTGTATGAGTGAGGCCTCGTAAGTAAAGAATGAGGTTATAGAGAGTAATGACGTTGAGCCTACGTGGCGATTAAGTGGGTTGAGTTTGGTAACACCTCGGGCCCGGTTCCCGACATAGAACCCAGGTAAGGGGTGTTACAGGTAGTCTATTCTGTAACATTGCTGAGCATACTGCGTTTAATTCCACATGTGGATCCTCGTCTAATTTGCGTTTGTTCGTCAAGAGATGTTTTAAAAATTTCCTCGAATCTGGCATCTGTGAAAGAGCTTCAAGTAGCGGTAAGTTAATATGTAATTTCTTTAAAAGTTTAAGAAACTTACCGAATCGCTCCTCTGTGTCGCCTCTCGTTAATGCTTCGGATATGGTATGCGAGGTTGGTACTCCTTGATTACCGGTTTTGGTTTTTCTTGTGTTACCTCAACTTTACCATTTTCTACCTCGTTTCCTTGTATCAGATTGGGTTCGTCTAATCCTTCACTTTCTTGAGCTGTTATGGCTTGGATTTGCTTCTTTGGATTAATGTCAGTGTTGCTTGGTAGACGCCCTTGCGATCGTTCAGACATTAGCTTTGTGAGTTGTCCAACTGACTTAGAAACTTCCTCAACTGACTTAGTGACTTCCCTAACTTGGCTCTCGATCCCTTTGATCGATGCTTGTTGGGTCTTAAGGGTGGTTTCAGTGTCTTGGAAACGGTTTTCTGTGGATGCCATGAATCTTGTTAGCATCTCTTCAAGGTTCAGCTTCTTCTCCTGTGGATAGGGCTGATTTTGGAAATTTTGAGGAGGTTGTTGTCTTTGATTTCCTTAATTTCCTTGACCTCCCCAGGAAAAATTTGGGTGGTTCCTCCAACCTGGGTTATAATTATTACTATATGGGTCATTATTATATCTGAAATTGTTACCTATATAGTTCATCTGTTCGCTCTCGGTGCTCGGTTGGTAGGGTGGGTACTCAGATTCGCCACAGCCCACTTACGTCGCCTTTGCATTCATCGGATGTACCGTGAAGAACACAAACTATCAAGCTTTTTATTCATCATCTCTACCGTGTTGATAGCATGGTTACTGCATCTATGTTGAAAACTCCGGCTGATTTTGTTGGTTTGGTCCTTGTAACCTACCACTGATAGTTATTCAGTGACATCTCTTCAATAAACTCGTAAGTCGCTTGGGAGTTCTATTTTTCAGGTTTCCACCGACGGTGAATCAATTAGTTGCCTCATTGAGGGGTTTACACCGTTGTAGAAAGTTTGGACTTGGAGCAACAAGGGTAAACCATGGTGCAGACACCTTCTCAAGAGATCCTTATATCTCTCCCATGCGTCATATAATGTCTCTAAATCCATCTGCACAAAAGAAGAGATATCATTCCGTAATTTGGCCGTTTTGGCCGGTGGGAAATATTGTAATAAAAATTTTTCGGTCATTTGATCCCATGGGGTGATTGACCCTCGTGGTAACGAGTTTAACCACTATTTGGCTTTATTCCTTAATGAAAAGGGAATAATCGAAGCCTTATGGCATCATCAGAAACACCATTTATTTTGAAGGTATCACAGAACTCTAAAAAATTAGCTATATGAGTGTTTGGGTCTTCGTCCTGCAAACCATCAAATTGAACAAATTGTTGAATCATTTGTATAGTGTTAGGCTTTAATTCAAAATTATTAGCAGCTATAGCAGGCCTAACAATACTAGATTCGGCTCCTGTAAAATGAGGTTTAGCATAATCATACATAGTACGCGAGCATTATTTTCTCGCCACATCTTGTGGTGGTGGATTATTTTCGTCCATCCCTTCGATGAGGATTGGACTGTCTTCTCGCTCTTCTTCTTGGTAATTTAGGGCTCGCCTAATTTCTCTACAATTTCTACGAGCGGTAGCTTCAATATCACTGTCGTATACTAGTGGTCCTCTCGGGTTCCTTCTAGTCATAAACTAGAGGTACCTGCTAGGAAAAGAAAGAAAGAAAAATTTAGCAAAGTTAAATTTTAAACTTAAAAATAAAAGTAAATTGCAGAAAATAAAAAATAATGGCTAAAGTAATAAAAATAGAGCTTTCTTAATATTTTAGTTCCTCCAAGAATGGCGCCAAAAAAACTTGATCGCTGTGAAGTCAGAGTTTTAAAATTTATAAAGAAAATGATCGAACCTGGAAACTAACTATGACAACGATTGAGGCAAGTGCACCTATCGAATAGTAGTATAGCTTAGGCAAGACCGGATTGTCGAACCCAAAGGAACTAAAAGTACTAATACTAACTTTCTTTCTATTATTTAGCCTAAAATAAGTGAAGTTGTTTATTAATCTAAATTAACTAATTACTATGCTAAAGACGCAAAGACAAAAAGAATGAATTGGGGAAATACTTGGGAAAAACTCAGTTGATTAAGACAATACCCTTAGGAAGAATCCACCTAGACTTCACTTGTTATCTAACACTGAACCAGACGATTTATTCACTTGACTTGATCCGTAGGACACCCTAACGTATATTAAAACCTCTCTCAAGGCGAATAACGTCTAACCCTAGGTTAATTAATTGAAATCTCTTTCCCATTAATAACCCCCTAGAATGGCAGTAAATCGATCTATGGACTCCCATATTAGGTTTCATCCTAATCCAGCAAAATCTCGTCACCCTATCTCTAGGCGTGCGATGAACTCCGCTTAATTATGCTAGATCTACTCTTAAGCAGGGACTTTTGCTCCACCACCTAAGCACATCATACTTGAATTAATATCCGCAAATATCAACACAATAATTAAGCACACATAATTAAGAACAAATCAAGTATTTATCATATAGTTCAGAAAACAATAACAAGATTCATCTAGGTTTCATCCCCCTTCAGGTATCTGAAGGGTTTAGTTCATAATAATAAAAGAAAACATCTCAGAAGAAAAGATAAAACAAAACATAAGAAATCCCTAAAACCCCCTGAAGGAATTGAAGAGGAGATCCTCCGTCTTGAGTAGAATCCTGGCTTCTTGAGATGGATCAATTGGCTATCCCTTGAGAGTTTCCCACAAATCTGACCTTTTCGGCTCGGCTCCTTGGCCTAGCTGACCACCCGTCGACTCCCCCTTCTAGGTTATACTTAGGGTGTATTTATAGGCTTTTGGAATGTGTTTCTTTGCCCCTAAGTATCCTTTTCTGAGTGAAATTACTCTCCTCCACGGCAGGGGCACGGCCATGGCACACACCCGTGTGAATCGTGGCCAGATCGTGTTGGACTCCGTTAGTGAGGCACGGCCGTGTAGATTGACATCAAGCCATGTTCTAGTATATTTGAGGAGGCATGGTCGTGTGGGCTTTAGTCCAGGCCGTGTCGATTTCTTCTTTGGCCCATTTTGGTCCGTTTTGAGCCCGTTTCTCGTTCTTTTTATTCTTGGGTGCTTTCTTGGGTATAATACATGAAAAGAAAGTATTAAGAGCACCTTTTTAAATAAATCAAGGGATAAATCATCCAAAAGTATGCTAAATGTGGGATTAAAGTATGTTACTATTTCAGTTTATCAGCAAGTTACAAGGACAAGGCCAACAAAAACAGCCGGAGTTTTCAACCTCGATGCAGTAACCATGCTATCAAACCATGTAGAGATGATGAATAAAAAGCTTGATAGTTTGTGTTCTTCACAGGTACATCCAGTGATGCAGTGCGACGCAAGTGGAAGTGTGGCGAATCCTAAGTACCCACCCTACCAACCGGGCACAGAGAGCGAACAGATGAACTATATAGGTAACAATTTCAGACCTAATAATAATCCTTATAGTAATAATTATAATCCAGGTTGGAGGAACCACCCAAATTTTTCATGGGGAGGTCAAGGAAATCAAGGAAATCAAAGACAACAACCTCCTCAAAATTTCCAAAATCAGCCCTATCCACAGGAGAAGAAGCCGAACCTTGAAGAGATGCTGACAAAATTCATGGGAGCCACAGATACTCGTCTCCAAAAAACTGAGACAATGCTTAATGATCAACAAGCATCGATCAAAGGGATCGAGAATCAAGTTGGGGAACTTACTAAGTCAGTTGGACAACTTGCAAAGTTACTTTCCGAACGACCGCAAGGGCGTCTACCAAGCAATACTGAGATTAACCCAAATGAGCAAATTCAAGCCATAACAACTCAAGAAAGTGAAGGGTTAGACGATCCCAATTCAAGGCAAGAGAATGTGATCAAAGAAGGTAAGGTTGAGATAAGTAATAATAAGCCAAAATCGGTAATCAAAGAGTACCAACCTCGCATACCATATCCCAAAGCATTAAGGAGAGACGACACAGAGGAACAGTTCGGTAAGTTTCTTAAACTTTTAAAGAAATTACATATTAACTTACCGTTACTTGAAGCTCTTTCACAAGATCCCGATTCTAGAAAATTTTTAAAAGAGCTTTTGACGAACAAACGAAGGATAGACGAGGCATCACACGTGGAACTAAACGCAATGTGCTCGGCAGTCTTGCAAAATAAACTACCACAGAAATTAAAAGATCCAGGGAGTTTTACAATTCCATGCTTAATTAGTAGTTTATCTATTGATAATGTGTTAGCTGATTTAGGGGCAAGCATAAATGTCATGCCTTATAAATTGTTTAACCAACTAGGTCTAGGGAAACCCAAACAAACTAGGATGAGCATTCAATTAGGTGATAAAACGGTTAGAATTCCTAGGGTATAATCAAAGATGTACTCATAAAGATTGATAAATTTGTATTCCCAGTAGACTTTGTCGTTTTAGACATGGATGAGGACAATAGTATCCCCCTAATCTTAGGAAGACCAGTTTTAGCAACCGCCGGGACTAAAATTGACATTGATGCAGAGAACTAATACTTCGTGTAGGTAATGAGACAGTCACTCTCCAAGCTCTCGATTCGGCTAGAACATCGAGTAATCCAGTGAGAAAATAAATTCTATTGATAACCATTCGGTTAACCCTTCTTTCGTGAAACACCGTGAAAGAATACAATCAACCCGATCTTATACCTGTGCCAACAAAGAAATAACTCATGAGGAACGAAGGATTCGGATCGATGATCTAGGCGAGTGGAAGACGATTTCAAGGAAAAAATAGGGATACACAAAGTGAACCAGAGCCATTCAACGAAGCGCACAAATTCAAAATCGGAGATCAAGTATTATTAGATAAAGCGGACTGCGCGAATATCTCCTCCCGACCCTAACACAAACAAAGAAATCCATTTTAGGGTAACCAAATGTTTTCCCATACGTAGCAATCGAGGTAAGTAATCCCATTTTTGGTACTTTCAATATAAATGCATCTCGACTTAAACTCTATCATGATAATGAAACCGATAGCATGAGGAAGGACTTTCAACTCCTCAAAACCACCATGATGATGCAAACGAGAGGTAAGTCCAGCTTAAGACTTTAAACGAGCACTTCTCGGGAGGCAACCCGAGCACTAACTCCATTAACTTTTACATTTTTATTTTGTCCTATTTATTCTATTTTATCCTTTCTTTATAGTACCTAACTATAAACTAACCAAAAGTACAGAATTCCGGGCCACACAGCCTTGCACACGGCCGTGGCCGTGGCCGTGTGGATGCACGAAATCACCGTACTGACATGGCAGAGATGGTACGAGTCAGAGAAAATAAATTTTCAGAGTCACGGACTCAAACCACCACACCACGGGCACCGACAAAACCCCACAGCCGTGTAATACGGCCGTGGTTGACACTGTTAGATCACACACGGGCGTGGCGACCTGAGCATGGTCGTGGGAGAAACGAACGAAGCCCACCACGACCGTGCGATGCGGCCGTGTGAGATGCCACGCCCACAAGACACGGGCGTGGGAATGTACCTGACTTGAGAATTCTATTTAAACCACCCACCCCTCCCTCTTCTCACCCATTCAGCCCATTCAGCCCATTTAGTTTTCCTTTTCTTTCTCAACCCTCTCCCAACTTTTCCTCTCTAATATTTCATTAACTATCGAGCCACACCATAACTATGTCGAAAAACCAGAAGGATCCAAGCACAGCACCCTTGTGGGAGACCGATCTACATAAGTTCATGCCGGCCGCTTCAAATATTCGACAAGCCAAGGGTCTTTGAGACCATTTAATTTTTCTTCTCCTTTATTTTCCTTCTCTTTGACTATCTTATGCTTAATTTAGTTTAGTTTATTTTAGTTTCTTCATTTTAGGTTCTACAGGCTGCTAGGGAATCACACCACGACCACCACGATAACCTCAGCCTTAGAAATCACACCCAACAATAAGGACACTACGATCCATTTATCTTTTCTTTTAATTCTACTTCATATTTTATTTCTCTTCACTTTAGCTTGCTTTTCTTTAATTATTTAATAAGTATAGTTTTAATTATTATTGGTATATCCTGGCTAATCCTTCACAGGCTACCCAATTCCTTCATCTAGCACAGCAATAGTGGGTAGCCACCACGACCACAACCATAGCCACTACAACCCCTCCAACGTCTTTGTCATGGAACATCCTCCAAGGATTTTCATACATAATTCATGAAGTTTCACATCTCCCCATATCTTATGATTTTATTATTATTTTTGCTATTATATATCTTTGTACATTGAGGGCAATGTACATCTTAAGTGTGGGGGGTGAATCTTAAGGATTCCAAACTTTTTGCATTATTCTCAAATCCCTGAATTATGCCTTGTCTTAAAGTAAGTTTCTCATATTATGATTAAAATGAAAATTTCCATGATTTATGATTTTTATCGATATGTTTTAGATTAAGTCATTGATAATTGTGCATTGATGATTGAATTCTAAGAATATTAGAGAATCAAGCATGATAAGTCTATTTTTCAGAAATTAAAAATTTTTCTAGGTTGTCTACCTGAATTTAAATATTACTTTGAAGTTTGAAATTTACGAGGATGACATTAAAAATACCCATAATTTTTGTGAGATTTTGAGCCTTATAGAGAATATATTCTTTTTCTTGCTCACTTTTTGATTATGAGTGTGTCAACATTGATTAGTTATTCTAGAACTTGTATAGACTATACATGTTGAGACCACACCTTTGATTTGATATACAGAGATGATGAAGGCACCTAGGATTTAACCCACTCACTCCACTAAAAAACCTACCTTCATAATTAACCCTTAGTGAACCCCTTTTAATCCTAACAACCCTATTTATTGACTCACCCACTAATATTAACCCAAAACCCAGTTTGTATTTGTTATCACCATTCCTCTTGACCACCCTTTTTGTCGAGATTTGATTTTGAGCAGTTACCTAACTATGTTCTATATTTCAATTGTTAAAGTTATTTATTATTAGTTTTGTGATTGAGTGAGCTTATACGTTTAAATTCCAATTACTGAAGAAGAAGCTCGTATTAGAGTATTATTAGTACAAGTTTTCAATTGATGTAATTATTTATCAGTTCATTTTTTCTAGTTAGGTAATTTGTCAATTCAATCTCGATTCTAACCCTCTAATTCAGCCTTTATCTACACCTTTAACCCAAGCCCCGTTACAATGCTATTAAAGACCTTTTGATTTGTGTATCAGCTCATATTATAGTGATGGAGATTTGATTTTCATGCAAGCCTATGGGATTAACTCTTCATGTTTGACTTTTGAGTGCTTAATTCTGAACCTTAAACACTTTGAGTGATTTGAGTGAATCTTTAGTGAGGATATCAATACTTGTCAGTTTTGAATCAGATGTAATTATTTAGGTAAGGGGAAACACCTAAGTTTTCATGCTATAAAAATTTATGACTTAGATTGTTTGAATCTCTAGGACTCTTTTAGTTAAAAAATTTGATAAACAGTAAAAGTAACATATTTTAATCCCACATTTAGCATGCTTTTGGATGAATTATCCCTTATATTATGTAACTTGGTGCTCTTAATCCTTTATTTTCATGTTTTATACTCAGGAAAGCACCGAAGGATGAAAAGAACAAGAAACGGGCTTAAAACGGGCCAAATAGGCCACATCACGAAATCGACACGGCCTGGACCCAAGACCACACGGCCGTGCCTCATTAGTCGACCCAACACGACCTGGCCACGATTCACACGGGCGTGTGCCATGGCTGTGCCCCTACCGTGGCAAAGAGAAGTTTCATTCGGATTGGGATACTTAGGGGCAAAGAAACACATTCCAAAAGCCTATATATACACCCTAAGTATGACCTAAAAGGGGGAGCCCAGTTCCTTTGATAGGGGGCGTCTTGCTAGGCCAGAGAAGGCAGATTTGTACGGATTCGCTCGAGGATAGCCAGTTGATTCATCTCTAAAAGTCAGAATTATACTCAAGACGGAGGATTTCTTCTTAATTTCCTTCAGGGAGTTTTAGGGATTTCTTATGTTTTGTTTTATCTTATCTTCTGAGATGTTTTCTTTTATTGTTATGAACTAAACCCTCAGATACCTGAGGGGGATGAAACTTAGATGAATCTTGTTATCGTTTACTGAACTATATGATAAATATTTGACTTGTTCTTAATTATGTGTTCTTAATTCTTGTGTTGATATTTCGTGGATATTAATTCAAGTTTGATGTGCTTAGGTGGAGGAGCAAAATTCCCTGCCTAAGAGTAGATCTAGCATAGTTAAGCGGAGTTGATCGCGCACCTAGAGATAGGGTGACGAGATTTTGTCGGATTAGGGTGAAACCTAATATGGGATTCCATAGATCGAGTTAATGCGATTCTAGGGGTTTTAATTAGAAAGAGATTTCAATTAATCAACCTAGGGTTAGACGTTATTCGCCTCGAGAGAGGGTTTAATATACATTAGGGAATCTTACGGATCAAGTCAAGTGAATAAATTGTCTGGTTCAGAGTTAGATAACAAGTGAAGTCTAGGTGGATTCTTCCTTGGGTGTCGTCTTAATCAATTGGTTTTTCCTCAAGTTATTTTCCCAAATTCATTCTTCTTTGTCTTAGAGTCTTTAATTTAGTAGTTAATTAATTTAGATTTAAAACAACAAATTCCCTTTATTTTAGGCTAAATAATAAAAAGAAAGTTAGTATTAGTACTTTTAGTTCCTTTGGATTCGACAATCCGGTCTTGCCTAAGCTATACTACTATTCGATAGGTGCACTTGCCTCAATCGTTGTCATAGTTAGTTTCCAGGTTCGATCATTCTCGTTATTTAAATTTTTAAAACTCTGACACACGATCAATGAGGAAATTTACTTAAGAATAAGACATAATTCAGGGATTTGAGAATAATGAAAAAAGTTTGGCACTTTTCACGATAAAATTCACCCCCCACACTTAAGATGTACATTGTCCTCAATGTACAAATATAAAAATTGTAATAAGAAAAGCACAAGATAGGGAGCGAGGTGAAACTTCCTGAATTTTGGATGGAGTCAGAGAAAAAAATAAGGGAAGTTCGGGTCGAGTTAGAGGAAGACATTCCTATGGCAGCGGTGCCTGTGGTCATGGTGGGGTGATTCCCAAGCAGCCTGAAGAACCTGAAACCAAGAAACTAGAATAAAATAAATTAAATTAAGCATAAGAGAGTCAAAGAGAAGGAAAATAAAGGAGAAGAGAAAAAACATAAGTAAAATAATTGGACTCAAATGTCCTTGGCTTGGCGAGTAAATGAAGCGGCCGACATGAACTTATGTGGCTCAGTCTTGCACGGGGAGACTGTGCTAGGGTCCTTTCGCTTCTTCGGCATGGGGATGGTGGTGAGGGTGGTAAAAGAAAAAGAATGAGGGGAAGGGAAAGGGGAAAATGAAGGGAGAGGATAGTGAGAAGGGACAGGGGTTGGTGGCTGGGAGTTGGTGGAAGAAGGATTTGGGGAGAAGGTGAGAAGAAGGGGAGGGTCTTAAATAAGAAACAAGGACCTGGTGCTTTGCCCACGCCCGTGTGTTGTGGGCGTGTTGGTCACACGGCCAGATCGCACGCCGCGGCCGTGTGGTGGCTCGCTTCATTCCTCCCACGCTCGTGTAGAGGTCTTCACGCCCATGTCTCTTTCTCGTTGGCGCCCGCGGCCTCAAAGCACGGGGCGTGTCTCATACCCGTGTGACTTCCTCGATTATCGGCCACAGCCCATATCGCACGGTGTGGCAATTTATAGTCGTCCGTGATCTGGGGATTTTTTCGTCCTTGGCTCGTACGACCTCTACCATGCCAGTGTGTAAACCCGTGATGCCCACACGGCCATGGCCACGCCCGTGTGCAAGGCCGTGTGGCATAGAAACCTATGCTTTATTTACTTTGGTTAGTCTTTAGTTAGGTACTAAAAATCAAAGATATGAAAATAAAGGGGGTTAGTGCTCGGGTTGCCTCCATAGAAGCGCTTGTTTAAAGTCCTAAGCTAGACTTACCTTTCATTCGCACGATCGTTTGAAGAGTTGAAACTCCTCTTCCCTGCTATTAATTCTAACAATATATGTTTTGAGTTGAGCGGTGTTTACCTTAAAAGTTCCGAATTCAGGATTAGTTACCTCGACTATTCTGTATGGGAAGACATTCGATCAGTAAAAGGATTTCTTCGTTTGTATTACTGATGCAGGATAGCGACTTTCGATGGTCTTTCTCATCCAACAATACCTGATCTCCTATTTTAAAGTGATTCGCTGTTCCTTTAAGCTCATTTGGGGGTTCCCTCGGTTTTGCTTTGTGTGTTCCTAGTTTCTCCTTGAAATGTGTTTTCCACTCGTCTATTTCATCAATATGAAGCCTTCGATCCTCATGAATTACTTCTTTGTTGTCATGATGTCTAGGATCCGCTCGATTGTGTGGTTCTGTGGTGCTTCTGAAAAGAAGGTTTAATGAATGGTCATTAATAAAATTAATTTTCTCACCTTGATTACTTGACGTCCTAGCCGAGTCAAGAGCCTGAAGACTGATTGATTCTTTACCTACACGAAGTATGAGTTCGCCTGTACCAACATCTATTTTAGTTCTAGCAGTTGCTAAAAAGGGTCTTCCTAGAATTAAAGGGATCGTGTTATCCTCATCCATGTCTAAAATGACAAAGTCTACTGGGAATACGAATTTATCAATTTTCACGAGTACATCTTCAATTATACCCCTAGGAATTCTAATAGTTTTATCAGCTAATTGAATGCTCATCCTAGTTTGTTTGGGTTTCCCTAGACCTAGCTGTTTAAACATTTTATAAGGCATAACATTTATACTTGCCCCTAAATCAGCTAAAGCATTACCAACAGATAAACTGCCAATTAAGCATGGAATTGTAAAACTCCCTGGATCTTTTAATTTTCGTGGTAGTCTATTTTGCAACATTGCTGAGCACACTGCGTTTAGTTCCACATGCGACTCTTCGTCTAACTTTCGTTTGTTTGACAAAAGCTCTTTTAAAAGTTTCCTTGAATCTGGCATCTACGAAAGAGCTTCAAGGAACAGTAAGTTAATATGTAATTTCTTTGAAAGTTTAAGAAATTTACCGAATTGTTCATCTTTTTCGTCTTTCTTCATCGCATCGGGGTATGGTATGCGAGGTTGGTACTCTTTAATTACCAGTTTTAGTTTTTCATGGTTCACCTCAACCTTACCTTCCTCTACCACATTCTCTTGCCTTAAATTAGGCTCATCTAACCCTACACTATCATGAGCTATTATGGCTTGAATTTGCTCATTTGGGTTAGTCTCAATGTTGCTTGGTAGGCTTCCTTGCGGTCGCTCGTGAGATCGACAGCAAGTTGCCCTAATCGGTTCTCGATCCCTTGAATCGATGCTTGTTGATTTTTAAGTGTTGTCTCGGTGTTTTGGAAACGAGTTTCTGACACCGCTATGAATTTTGTCAGCATCTCCTCAAGGTTCGGCTTCTTTTCCTATGGGTAGGGTTGTTGTTGGAAGTTTGGAGGGGTTTGATGTCTCTGATTTCCTTGACCACCCCATGAAAAATTGGGGTGGTTCCTCCAACCTGGATTATAAGTATTACTATAAGGGTTATTTTGAGATCTGAAATTGTTACCCATATAGTTCATCTGTTCATTTTCCATGCCATGTCCATAGGGTGGGTACTCAGGATTCGCCACACCTCCACTTGTTTTGCACTGCATTACCGGATGTAGCTGTGAAGAACACAAACCATCAATCTTTTTGTTTAACATCTCTACCTGATTTGATAGCATGGTTACTGCGTCGAGGTTGAAAACTCCAGCTGCTTTTGTTGACCTTGTCCTTGTAACTTGCCACTGATATTTATTCAGTGACATCTCCTCTATAAACTCGTAGGCTGCTTCAGGAGTTTTGTTATTCAGCGTTCCATCGGTGGCTGAATTGATCAATTGCCTCGTTGAGGGGTTCACACCGTTGTAGAAGGTTTGAACCTGAAGCCATAAAGGTAGCCGATGGTGAGGGCACCTTTTCAACAAATCCATGTATCTCTCCCAAGCATCATATAGTGTTTCTAGATCCATCTGCACAAAAGAAAAGATATCATTCCTCAACTTGACTGTTTTGGCCGGTGGAAAATATTTTAACAAGAATTTTTCGGTCATTTGATCCCATTTCTTGATTGACCCTCGTGGAAAATAATTCAACCACTGTTTGGCTTTATTCCTCAAAGAAAAGGGAAACAACCGAAGATGGATGGCATCATCAGAAACGCGATTTATTTTGAAGGTATCACAGAATTCTAGAAAATTTGCTAAGTGTGTGTTAGGATCCTCATCCTGCAAACCATCAAACTGAACAAACTGTTGTATCATCTGTATAGTGTTAGGTTTCAATTCAAAATTATTTGCAGCAATAGTAGGTCTAACAATACTTGACTCAGTTCCTGTTAAATTAGGTTTAGCATAATCATACATAGTTCGAGGAGCATGACTTTCGGCCACCTCTGGAGGTAGCGGATTATTCTCAGCCATCTCTTCGGTAGTATTGGTTTCGTCCTCTTGCTCTTCTTCTATGAAATTTAAGCTTCGCCTTATTTCTCGACGATTTCTGCAAACGGTACCTTCAATATCACTGTCGTAAATTAAGGGTCCTGTCGAGTTCCTTCTAGTCATAAACTAGAGGTACCTGCAAGGAACAAATAAAAGAAGAAAAATTAGCAAAGTTAAAAAAACAAAATAAAAGTAAATCGCAAAAAATAAAAATGGCTAAAGTAATAAAAATTGAGTGTTCTTAATATTTTAGTTCCCCGGCAACGGCGCCAAAAACTTGATCGTGTGTCGAGAGTCTTAATATTTATATAATGAATGATCTAGCCTAGAAACTATCACCACGATTGAGGCAAGTGCACCTATCGAACAATAGTATAGCTTAGAGGCAAGACCGGATTGTCGAACCCAAGGGAACCAAAAGTACTAATACTAACTCTCTTTTTATTATTTAGCCTAAATATTAAGGGATTTGTTGTTTATTCTAAAATTAACTGACTACTAAGCTAAAGACGCTAAGACACAGAGAATGAATTGGGGAAAATGCTTGTGGGAAAAACCAATTGATTAAGACGATACCCAAGGAAGAATCCACCTAGATTTCACTTGTTATTTAACTCAACTGCATTTATTTATTCACTTGACTTGATCCGTAGGATTCCCTAATTTATATTAATACCTTTCTCGAGGCTACTAACGTCTAACCCTAGGTTGATTAATTGAAATCTCTTTCTAATTAAAACCCCTAGGATTGCATTAACTCAATCTATGGACTCTCATATTAGGTTTGACCCTAATCCGGCAGATTTTCGTCATCCTATCTCTAGGGTTGCGATCAACTCCGCTTAACCATGATAGATCTACTCTTAAACAGGGAATATTCCTCCACTATCTAAGCACATCAATACTTGAATCAATATCCTGAAATATCAAAACAAGAATTAAGAACACATAGTTAAGAACAAATCAAGTATTTATCATATAGTTCAGAAAACAATAACAAGATCCATCTTAGGTTTCATCCCCCTCAGGTATCTGATGGGTTTAATTCATAATCATAAAAGAATACATCTCAGAAGGAAAGATAAAACAGAACATAAGAAAACCCTAAAACCCCTTGAAGGAATTGAAGGAGAGATCTGCCGTCTTGAGTATGATTTCAGCTTCTTGAGATGAATCAACTGGCTTTCTTCGAGTAAATCCCACAATTCTGACCTCTCTGGCTTGGCTCCTTGGCCTAGCTGGACGCCCCATTTAAGGTTGGCCCTTAGGGTGTTTATATAGGCTTTTGGAATGTCTTTCTTTGCCTCTAAGTACCCTATTCCGAGTGAAATTCCTCTTTGTCACGACAGGGACACGCCCATGCAACACGCCCGTGTGAATCAAATCTAGGCCGTGGTTGAGCCTGCTAAAGGGGCACGGCCGTGTGACTTGGCCCCAGGCCGTGTTGATTTCCTACTTTGGCCCATTTGGTCTTTTTTTAGCCCGTTTCTCGTTCCTTTCGACCTCCGATGCTCTCCTAAGTATAAAACATGAAATTAAAGGATTGGGAGCATCAAATTCCACAAATCAAGGGATTAATCATCTAAAAAGCATGCTAAATGTGGGATTAAAATATGTATATATTACGGTTTATCAATGGCACACGAGGTTGGTACTCTATAATTATCGATTTTGGTTTATCATGGCTTACCTCAACCTTACCCTCCTCTACCACATTCTCTTGCCTCAATTTCGATTCATCTAACCCTTCACTATCGTGAGTAGAAACGGCATGAAGTTGCTCCTTTGGGTTAGTTTCAGTGTTGCTTGGCAAGTTTCCTTGTGGTCGTTCTGAGATCAGCTTAGCAAGCTGACCTATTTGGTTCTCGAGCCCTTGAATCGATGCTTGCTGATTTTTGAGTGCTGTTTCGGTGTTTTAGAAACGGGTTTCTGACACCGTGATGAATTTCATTAGCATCTCCTCAAGGTTCGGCTTCTTCTCTTGTGGGTAGGGTTGTTGTTGAAAGCCTGGAGGGGGTTGTTGTCTCTAATTTCCTTAACCACCCCATGAGAAATTGGGATGGTTCCTCCAACCTGGATTGTAAGTGTTACTATAAGGATTATTCTGAGGTCTAGAATTATTACCCATATAGTTCATCTGTTCGCTTTTTATGCAGAGTTGTAGGATGGATATTCTGTATTGCTTATTCCTCCTCTATTCATATCGCACTGCATCACTGGATGTACCTACGAAGAACAACATAAACCATCAATTTTTGTACTTAGAAGCTCTACCTAGTTTGATAGCATTGTCACTGCGTCGAGGTTAAAAACTCCGGCAGGTTTTGTTGGCTTCATCCTCATAACTTGCCACTGATAGTTATTTAGTGACAGCTCCTCTATAAACTCATAAGCCGCTTCAGAGGTCTTGTTATTTAGGGTTCCACCGGCGGCTGAATCAATCAACTGCCTAGTTGAGGGGTTCACACTGTTGTAAAAGGTTTGAACCTGTAGCCACAAAGGTAACCCATGGTGAGGGCACCTTCTTAGTAAATCCTTATATCTCTCCCATGCATCTTAAAGTGTCTCTAAATCCATCTGCACCAAAGAAGAGATATCATTCCTCAACTTAGTCGTTTTAGCCGGCGGAAAATATTTAAGTAAAATATTTTTGGTCATTTGATCCCATGTAGTGATTGATCCTCGTGGCAACGAGTTCAACCACTGTTTAGCTTTGTTTCTCAACAAGAAGGGAAACAACTGGAGGCGAATGGCATCATCAGAAATGCCATTAATTTTGAGAGTGTCGCAGAATTCCAGAAAATTTGCCAAGTGATTGTTTGGATCCTCATCCTGTAAAATTATCTGAATAGTGTTAGGTTTCAGTTCAAAATTATTTGCAGTGTAACACCCCTAACCCGTATCCGACGCCGGATTAGGGTTAAAAGTGCTACCGGATAGATAGGAAACTTACACAACATTTCATACATTACATTCATCATTAACGATCATAGTGTCCCTTAGATGAGTCATCGAGACCCAAAGCATGCATATAAATCAAGTTGGGACTAAACTGAAACACATATGAAATTTCATGAAAATTAAAAACTTTTCTAACTTTCAGGGGAGGCACGCCCGTGGGAGGAGACCGTGTGCTCTCCACGGCTTCTAGACACCCCCGTGTGTCCATCCGTGTTTACATACTGACTATATCAACACGGTTACTTGGCACGTCCGTGTGCCATGACCGTGTTCTACCAAACCATATACTGACTTTTCCAACACGACCAACAAGTACGCCCGTGTGCCATGGCCGTGTGCTCTTAGCTAGCTACTGACTTATACACCACGGCCAGCTGACACGCCCATGTCGAGGCCGTGTGCTATTTAAGCTACATTCTGCCAATTCAACCATGGTCTTAAGCACACCCGTGTGCCACAACCGTGTGACATTATAGGCCATTTACAAGGCCAAAATGCCACCCATAAGGGTCAACCTACAAGTAACATAATCCATCTGATTTCATGCATATATGGCAACCAAAAACATACCAAAATGAACATTCCATCAACACATTCAATACCAATTCCAGTCATACCAAATTACAAACTAAAACCCACTTCATCTCAAGCATATATCATCTAATTTCTTATCCAAAACTTAACCACTTCATAAGCATCAAAACATATCAAAACAACTACACATACCACATTCATCAAGACAAAATATGAACCAATAATTGGCCACATCACATGACCAAGTCTATACATCAACTTATATAAAAAACTAGCCTATACATGCCATATCTAACTTATAAACATTTCCAAAGTGTACCAAAATGAGTTTAGTAGTGTGATGACGATCCATGACGGTCCCGAGCCTTCAGTAGCTTTGACGACCTATAAAACAGAGAAAACATACACAGACGCACAGAGTAAGCTTTCCAAAAGCTTAGTAAGTCAATGTACAAATAAACTTTGCATAAAATGCATATATTTCAAGTAGATACATTGGCACATCCAAATCACTAAGCATAATATCACAAATGTACTTTGTTTTATACACTTGTGGCCACATTTGCCACATTCATCATTTTAAGATCCACATTCTCACATTTAAGCATACATTTCTTCAAGTCAAAGTCGTATAGGTACTTACCCTTTTATACAAACTTGTGTATATACTAAACGTACCTGAAACAAACATTCGTTCACTTATTTGCTCATAGCTCGGATTTGCAATTCATATCACAGACTTGCCCGTTGAACCGTAAGAAATCTAATAGGATTCTCAGAAAGCTCGGAATAGTCATACAATGCCAACGTCCAAGACGAGGTCTTACATGCACTCAGATATCGATGCCACTGTCCCAAACAGGGTCTTACACGAATCAATACGATGCCGATGTCCCAGACATGGTCTTACACGTAATGCTCAGATTGATGCCAACGTCTCAGACATGGTCTTACACTTAAAACTCATATCGATGCCTATGTCCCGAATGAGGTCTTACACGAAGTCTCAAATCAACGCCAACATCCCAGACGTGGTCTTACATGATAGAACATAATAGATACCTATGTCATGACATAGCTAATACTAACTATCCCTAGGTTCGTACGGGACTTCTCGAACTTAGTCACTATATCGAACTTATCTCGGAGTTCATATGCATAACCTCTCATAAGCATCCATCATCAACATTTATCATATAAACAAACATAATTGCATACAAATACGTTTATTTGCATAGTGACTTACCTCGGATTCGGTTTATCGAAATGAAAACGGCTACTCGGTTACTTTCGCTTTCCCGCGATCTGTGTCTGTTTTCCTTGGTTCTTGATCTAAACATTTTCAAAATTAACCCTTTTATTTACTAATTCATAGAATTCATCCCAAAAACATACATTTAGGGCTATTTGCAAATTAGCCCTCACATTTTCACATTTGGACATTTTAGTCCCTAATTCACAAAATCACAAAATACATCAAATTCCATAATACCCATGCCTAGCCGAATTTCACTCATGCTCATATGAGTCCATACATTTCATTTATTTCAAAAATTAGTCCTTCAAAATTTCATTTTCTCAATTTAGCCCTAATTAGCTAAATTTATCAAAACTTCAAGAACAAAGTATGTTCATCTAACCCATATCTTTCATTTATCAACTAAACTCATTTCAAAACTCAACATATCAACAATGGCATCTCACACAAACATCACCAATAATCAAAATTAATACATGGGTTTTAAAGCTCTCAAAGCAACGATTTCAAAAACGTAAAAATTATCGAAAACCGACCGAAAACATACCTTGAATTTATGCTTAGAATGGCCGAATGAAACAAACCTAATCTTTTCTTTCTTTCCTTTCAATATTCGGCTAGGTGAAGGATGATAATGGCTTATTTTCATGTTATTTTCATTATAACATTAATATTATTTCATTTACTAATTTAACCTTCCAATTAATAAATAAAACAATCATGCATTAAGGATATATTTGTCCTTATCCATCCACTAACTAAATAGTGGTTTAATAGCCACATAAGTCCTTCACTTTTACAAAGCCATAACACTTAAGCACTTTAACAAATAGCATGCAACTTTCACATTTTATGCAATTAAATCCTTTTGTCAAATTAAACACACGGACGGACAAATTAGCTCACAGAAATTTACCACATACTTAGTCACATATCAACGGCACAGAAAATAATATTAAAATATTATTCAGACTTGGATTCATGGTCCCGAAACCACTATTCCGACTAGGGTATAAACTGGACTGTTACATGCAGCAACGGTAGGTCTAACAATACTTGATTCAATTCCTATTAAATTAGGTTTAGCATAATCATACATAGTGCGAGGAGCAGGGTTCTGATTTAATGGATTTGCAGCGACCACAGGAGGTAGCGGATTATTCTGGGGATCAGCCATCTCCTCGGTATTAATGATATCGTTCTCTTGCTCTTCATGTATGTATTGTAAGCTTCGACTTATCTCTCTTCGGTTTCTGCAAGCTGTACTCTCAATCTCACTGTCGTAAAGTAAAGGTCCTGACGGGTTTCTTCTAGTCATAAACTAGAGACTCCTGCCAGAAGCAAGAAAGAGAAAATTAATAAGAGTAAAAATGAAAAATAAATAAATTGTAAATAAAATAAAATGGCTAAAGTAATAAAAATTTAGTGTTCCTAATATCTTAGTCCCCGGCAACAGTGCCAAAAACTTGATGGAGCTCGAAACTAACTATTACTTCGACAAAGGCAAGCGCACCTATAAAACAGTAGTATAGCTATGGTGAGTCCGGAATATCGTATCCTCAAGGACCAAGAGCACTAGTATTAACTATCTTTTTATTATCTAGCCTAATAATTAAGGGGATTTATTTTTAATCTAAAATTTACTAACTAATTTAACTAACTATGAACGCGAAAGAGAGTAAATTGGGAAAATACTTTTAAACAACTTTTATATGAGATAAACAATACCTAAGGAAGAATCCACCTAGACTTCACTTATTACTTTTGATTCATGCGATTTATTCACTTGGCTTAATCCGTAGAAATCCCTAAATTATATTAATACCTCTTTCCAGGCTACTAACAACTGACTCGAGGTTGATTAATTGAAATCTCTTTCTAATTAAAACCCCTATTGTCGCATTAACTCGATCTATGGATTCCCTTATTAGGTTTGACCCTAATCCAGTAGATTTTCGTCGTCCTATCTCTAGGGTTGCAATCAACTTCGCTTAATTGTGTTGATCTACTCTTAGACAGGGACTTTTGCTCCACTGAATAAGCACATTCGAACTTGAATCAATAACCTGAATTATCAAAAAGAGAATAAGAACTCACAATTAAGAATAAGCACAAGTATTTATCTCATAAATCAAATAATAATAAGATCTGTCTTAGGTTTCATCCCCTTAGATATTTAAGGGATTTAGTTCATACTAAAAGATGGAAACATCATAAAAGAGGAAAAACAACAAAACATAAGAAAACTCAAAAACTCCTAAAGAACTTGATGGGAGATCTTCAGCCTTGATAGAGATCCTTCACCTAAGCTGTTCCCGACGGCTGTCTTTGAGTATTTTCTCCTTCTACTCTGTAACATCCCGGTTTAGGGCCTAGTCAGAATAGTGGTTCGAGACCACAAATTCGAGGGTCATGAACGAGTTTTTGAGGTTTATATTATGTATGCATGCTAGTGTGAAAGTTTCATGAAACAATTTTGTGAAATTGTGATTGAATTGTCCAAAAGGACTAAATTGCAAAAGTTGCAAAATGTGTGTTTCTAGAAGCTATTTGTGTGAAATAGCTTTAGATTATTAATTAGAGGTCCTTAAATAGCAATTTACCCAAATTCTAATTTTTGGACAAAAATGGACATGGATGAGTCAAAATTTGAAGTTTATCAAAAAGGGCATTTTGGTCATTTATCAAATAAGTGATTAAATAGGTGAAAAGATGATAAAAATTCACTCATCTTCTCCCCCAAGCTGCCGAAAATTAGAAAAGTCATTGTTAGGGCTCTTTCAATTTTTCAAGCTTGCTAGTAAGTGCTCTTAAGCCCGGTTTTTGATATTCTTCGTATTTTTGAAGTCCTAGTAGAATGAGTAAGCTATTTTTATCTATTTGGTGAGCTATTATGGATGTTCAAAAATGTACATATGTATGAAATGCATGTATTTTGATGTTTTATGGAAGAATATGAAAGCTTCATGTAGTAGAAACATCTTTTGCTAAGTGATTTTCCATGAAAATGCATGTAGGGACTTAGTTGTGAAAATCTTAAGTTTGGTCATACATGGGTGATTTAGTGAGAATTTTTGAATGCTTTAGTTGAGTAAGTGGTTCGGCTAAGCATGAAAGGCTAGAAAGTTGAATAAAAATCACTTTACGAGCCTTTAGGGCTAAAGTGTAAATATGAGAAAGTTTAGGGGCAAAATAGTAATTTTGCTAAAGTATGAGATGTGGGTCAATTTAGTCAATGTATATATTGAATAAGATGATTTATTCATTATAGATCAAGAAAGACAAAGCCCAAATAGAAACCAAGGCAAAAGCAAGGTGGTGGACTAAATTGCACATTTTAATACTTTTGAGTACCGAGGTAAGTCTATGCATAAACTATGCATTCATACTTGCAATTTGTTAATGCTAGCTAGGGTGTAGCATGAATGAGAATGATTGGGAACCTATGTGTTTCAAGTAGAATGAATGTAATATAGATGTGAATGGATGAATAATTGGGTAAATAGACTTGTGCATGTGTTGTGATAATGCTAGATGGTGGGCTAAGTGCGATACCATCCAAACGCATATTGACGATGAGCTGGCTATGTGGGATGCTATCGTTAGGTATATCATTTAGTGGCTATGTGCGAGATCACTATGATTACCTTTGTGGTAGGCTAAGTGCGATACCACCTTATAAATTGATTGTGGTGTGCTAAGTGTGAAACCACCGAGATATTGGCTGTGTGGATTAATTGTGTAATAGCTGTGTGGATAAAATGTGTGGATTAATTGTGTAATAGCTGTGTGGATAAAATGTGTGAATTAATTGTGTAATAGCTGTGTGGATAATATATGTGGATTAGTTGTGTGGATTAGCTATGTGAGTTAGCTATGTGGATGTATTATTGAGCAATAATGATGTGTTGTATATTGTGTAAATGTGATATTGAATGCAGGGGTGCATTTCAATAGTTATGAGCATGTGACTTAGGATGTGTTGGTAATATGGTAAGGGATAAAAAGAGTAAGCATAGTTGTATATTATATGTTGGTATAATGCTAATTGTGGTTTGGCTTATACTATGATGCTTAATTATTTATGTGTAAACTTACTAAGCTCAAAGCTTACTCTCTTTCTTTTCCCTTGTCTTATAGATTAAAAGCGTTGAATCGAGATACGAGGATCATCGTAAGATAGCCCATATATCGGACTGCGTTGGTACATGAAACTTAATGTTTTGTATATGGCATGTATAGGGGCTAGACAAGTTAGTGGATTTTGTTGTAAATGGCTAAGATGTGTTGGCCTTTAGATGGATAGCTTATTTTGTATAATGCCATGGTTGTTGGCTATTACATTATATGAAAGAATGATAAACCGAAATAGTAACATATTTTAGGCCCACATTTAGTATGCTTTTGGATGAATTATCCCTTATTTTATGATATATACTCAGGAAATCACCAGGGGATGAAAAGAGTGCAAAACGGGCTTAAAACGGGACAAATGGGCCAAAGCATGAAATCGACACGGCCTGGACCAAAGATCACACGGCCAAGCCTCACTGATCATCTAGAACACGGTCTAACCCTGACTCACACGGCTGTGTCTCATTAAAGGAATCCGAACATGGCCTGTCCACGATTTACACGGGCGTGCGCCATGGCCGTGCCTCTGCCGTGGAGAGGAGCAATTTCATTCGAGAAAGGATACTTAGGGAGAAAGAAACGTATTTCAAAAGCCTATAAATACACCCTAAGTATGACCTGAAAAGGGGAGCCCAAAGCCATCGTCTAGGGGGCATCGTGCTAGCCGGAGAAGGCGATTTGTGGGGATTCACTCGGGGATAGCCGGTTGATCCATCTCAAGAAGCGAGTTATACTCAAGACGGAGGATCTCCTCTTCAATTCCTTCGTGGGGTTTTAGGGATTTCTTATGTTTTGTTTTATCTTTTCTCTTGAGATGGTTTTCTTTATTGTTATGAACTAAACCCTTCGGATACCCGAAGGGGATGAAACCTATGATGAATCTTGTTATTTGATTATTTGAATTATATGATAAATACTTAGTTTGTTCTTAATTATGTGAGCTTAATCCAAATTTAATGTGCTTAGGTGGAGGACGAATAGACCCTGCCTAAGAGTAGATCCAACATAATTAAGCGGAGTTGATCGCACGCCTAGAGATAGGGTGACGAGATTTTGCCGAATTAGGGTGAAACCTAATATGGGAATCCATAGATCGATTTACTGCTATTCTAGGGGGTTATTATAAGAGAACGAGAGTTCCACTAATTAACCTAGGGTTAGACGTTATTCGCCTCGAGAGAGGGTTTAATATACGTTAGGGAGTCTTACGGATCAAACTAAGTGAATAAATCGTATGGTTCAGGGTTAGATAACAAGTGAAGTCTAGGTGGATTCTTCCTAGGGTATCGTCTAAATCAACTGAGTTTTTCCCAAGTTATTTTCCAAATTCATTCTTCTTTGTCTTAGAGTCTTTAGGTTAGTAGTTAATTAATTTACATTAATAAAAAACTTCACTTATTCTAGGCTAAATAATAAAAAGAAAGTTAGTATTAGTACTTTTAGTTCCTTTGGGTTCGATAATCCGATCTTGCCTAAACTATACTACTGTTCGATAGGTGTACTTGCCTTTAATCGTTGTCAGAGTTAGTTTCCAGGTTCGATCATTCTTTTATAAATTTTAAAGCTCTGATTCACAGCGATCAAAGAAAGATGTAGTTTTCTATGTGAGAATGCACTTCAATTTGAGTTGATTATAATGGTGTTAGATGAGTATATGTTGTGTATGTTAGAAGGGTGAAAAGAACTTGACACTTAGTCTTGTTCTTGACCATGTGGATTGACACACGGGCGTGTGTCTAGGCCATGTGTGACACACGATCAGCCCACGAGTGTGTGCTGTGGCCGTGCGTCCCCTGCATGTTAACATAGTAAGTCAGGATTGTCACACGGGCCAGGGCCACGGGCGTGTCCAGACCGTGTGGATTTAGTCAGTGTTCACCACGGTTGGGGAGCACGGGCGTGCCATGACCGTGGGGCAATTGGCAGAATGCTCGAGTTTTTAGCACGGCTAGGGAACATGGGCGTGTGTGTCCATGCACGGGCGTGTCTAATCTTGCACGGGCGTGTGAGACCTGTATAAAGGAGTAAAATTTTAAGGATCGTAAAAGTTTCGGATTAGTCTCGAGAGCCCTCGTGTGTATGAGTGAGGCCTCGTAAGTCGAGAATGAGGTTATAGTGAGTAATGATGTTGAGCCTAAGTGGCAATTAAGTGGTTTGAGTTCGGTAACGCCTCGGGCCCGGTTCCCGGCGTAGAACCAGGGTAAGGGGTGTTACATTTAGTGGTATCAGAGCTATGGTTTAGCCGTTTCTAGGACTACCGTAACGGGTGTAAGAGTCTAGCTATACATGCCATAAGTGTACAATGATAATGTGGTGGTTTCTAATGATTTAAAACTTGTTTTATATAGTATATGGATTCCGATCCATTGACTGCTGATGAAGCAGCGAGTAACGCGCCAGCTCCTGCGCAAGGGACCGTGCCCGTTGAGAGTGGACCCGAGGTCAGGGGTCAAGGGGAAGAGGCACGGGAAGCCTTTCTCCAAATGATGAGTAATTGGTACTCGGATTATGTTCGAGCGAACCCTAATGCTCAACCTCCTCCACCTCCTCCTCTTGTACCTCAGCCAAATCCAGTGGCTCCTCAAGGTATGGATGTAGTAAGGATATCGAAACCCCCGGTGGATAAGATTAGGAAGCACGAGGCTGAGGAGTTTAGGGCTAAGGTAGATGATCACCCTGAGAGGGCGGAGTTCTGGTTAGCGAACTCGATGAGGGTGTTCGATGAGCTCTCATGTACACCTGAAGAGAGTTTGAAGTGTGCCGTATCATTGCTAAGTGATTCGGCATACCATTGGTGGAAGACGCTGACGTTAGTGGTCCCAAAAGAGCGGGTGACGTGGGACTTCTTTCTGGAAGAGTTCCGGAAGAAGTATATAAGCCAGAGGTTTACTGATCGGAAGAGGAAAGAATTCCTTGAGTTGAAGCAAGGAAGAATGTCAGTAGCAGAATATGAGCGTGAGTTTGTTAGGCTTAGCAAATACGCTCAAGAATGTGTGTCAACAGAGACCATCTTGTGCAAGAGGTTCGAAGATGGGCTGAATGAGGATATCAAACTCCTAGTTGGCATTTTGGAGTTGAAAGAATTCGTGGTATTAGTTGAGAGGGCAAGTAAGGCCGAAGAATTGAGTTCAGATAAGAGGAGGACTGTGAGTGAAGCCCGAGATGCGAGAAAGAGACCGATGGGCAAGTCATATCAAGCCCAGTCGAAAAGATCCAAGGAAGTGAATCCTCGGACGTCAGCCTTAGTGGGATATTCGCATCGAGACTTAGACAATGCTCGTCAGGGTTCGATAGTCCAAGCCCCCTCGATGGAAAGTGTGGGCAATACAAAGAGTAAACCGGAGTGTCCAAGTTGTGGTAGGTATCACACCGGAGAGTGTTGGGGAAACAGTCAGAAATGTTAAAAATGTGGTTCCCCTGACCACTTTATCCGTAACTGTCCCGAGAGGGATGATAAGGAAGAGAGCAGGAAGTGAGACCTAGTGATGTCTCTACGAGGGGTAGACCACCAAGGAACCCAAGAGGTGGGGCTAGTGGTAGAGGTGCGCCCAGAGATTCTGCTGTGAGACTAGAGGGTCGGGCACCTGCGAGGACGTATGCCATTCGCGCTCGCGAAGAGGCATCCTCCCCTGATGTGATAACGGGTACTTTTTCTCTCTTTGACACCCTTGTTATTGCTTTAATAGATCCAGGGTCTACTCACTCTTATATTTGCATGAGATTAGCATCTACTTTGAGTATGACCGTTGAGTCTACGGACATTGTGATTAAGGTGTCAAACCCGTTAGGAAAGTATGTGTTAGTGGACAAAGTGTGTAAGAATTGTCCTTTGTTGATTGAGAATCATTGTTTTCTGGCAAACCTTATGTTGTTGCCGTTTGATGAGTTCGATTTAATCCTAGGCATGGATTGGTTGACTACCCATAGTGTTTTAGTGAACTGTGGTAGTAAGTACATTGAATTGAAATGTGAGAGTGGAGATGTGGTTCGGGTTAAATCAGCTGGATCGGACAGTCTACCCGTGATGATTTCTTCCTTAGTGGCTGAGAAATGTTTAAGAAAAGGGTGTGGGTCCTATCTCGCGTTCGTGTTGAAAACTCAAGAGGTTGGAGTAGAGTTTGAAACAGTGCCAGTGGTATATGAGTACCCAGATGTATTTCTGGAAGAGTTACCCGGATTACCTCCAGCGAGAGAGATCGAGTTTGGAATTGAGTTGGTATTCTAGAGAATTTAAGCGTATTCTAGAGAAAACCGTAAAATCAAACAGGAAAGATTGGGCATTAAAAGTAAACGATGCTTTATGGGCCTATAGAACCGCTTTTAAAACTCCCATAGGAACATCCCCTTACAGACTTGTCTACGGGAAGAGTTATCATCTACCATTTGAATTAGAGCACAAAGCATTTTGGGCTATAAAATTCTTGAACTATGATCTTAAACTTGCAGGTGAGAAAAGATTGATGTAGTTGAACGAGCGAGATGAGTGGCGAGCTAATGCATACGAGAACTCACGTTTATACAAGGAAGCAACAAAGCGACGCCATGATGCTCGTTTGAAGCAACCGAAGCAATTTGAAGTTGGAGATCTTGTTCTACTATACAATTTGAAGCTCAAATTGTTTCCTGGAAAGCTGAAATCAAGATGGTCAGGTCCATTCGTAATCAAAACCATTTTTCCCTATGGCACAATTGAGGTAACTCATCCGACTTATGGCACATTCAAGGTAAACGGTCAACGACTTAAACTATATAATGCTGAAGATTTTAGGGATATGAGAGAGGAGCTTCAGCTCCGTGAACCTTCATATAGAGATGAAAACAAGGTAAGTTCTAGCTTAAGACTTTAAACGAGCGCTTCTCGGGAGGCAACCCGAGCACTAACCTCATTAATGTCCATATTTTCGATTTTTAGCACCTAACTAAAAACTAACCAAATTAATAGGCGCAGGTTTCCCTACCCACACGGTCTTGCACACGGGCATGGCCGTGGCCGTGTGGATACCACGAGTAGGCACATCGGCATGGCGGAGACCGTTCGGGCCAAGGACGAAAATTTTCCCCAAAATAAGGGCTACAATAAAATGCCACGGCCGTGCGATACGGCCGTGGTCGAAACTGACTAAAAAACACGGGCTGTAAAAAAATGCCACGGCCGTGCGGTGCGGTCGTGGTTGATACTGAGTAAGTGACACGGGCGTGCGACACGCTCGTACCTCTAGGCCGTGGTCGATACTGAGTAAGTGACACGGGCGCATTTACACGCCCGTCCGAGCCGTGGTTGAAATCGGGTAGTAAACAACAGGCGCGTGCGACACGCCCGTGCCTCTAGGCCTTGGTCGATACTGATTAAGTAAGGCGTGGGAGAAACGAACGAAGCATCACAAGGCCGTATGACCCAACACGCCCAGGGAACACAGGCGTGGGCCAAGACTCACACACGCCCTAATTCAAAATTTACGAAACACACGGGCTAAACATAGGGCACACGGGCGTGGGACACGACCGTGTGCCCCAATCTCTATTTAAACCCCGACCACTGTTCATCTTCTCCCAAATTTCCCCCTAAAAAGACCCTTGCCGCTCTCACCCAAACAACCTCTCCTTCTTCCCTATTCCAGCCACCATTGACTCTTCCTCCTCCTCCCTTTGCTTCCCCTTTCTCCTCTCTCCCTCATTTTTTTCCTTTCCTTTTCTTCCTTCCCCTTTCTTCTCCACGCGCACCAGCCTCGCAGTCCACGCCCGTGTATGACCACCACGCCCGTGCACCACCGCCACGTCTGTGCACTGTAACACCCCATACCCGAATTCGAGACCAAGACTGGATACGAGACATTACCATGCTTGAACTCACTTAAACATGTACTTACGGCTCTTTCTCAGTCTATTCATACCTTTCATGGGCCTACGAGGCCTTAAACACTTGTCTAAAAACTTTCGGAACATATTCAGAAACTTTTCTTTAGGCGAGTCACACGCCCATGTTGTATGGGACATGCCCGTGCACCCCTAAAACATGCCCGTGTCTTTCACCCGTGGTGAATCTTGTCAAAAAATACACACGACACGGACACACCCGTGGCCCCAAATCGTGCCTAAAACCCCAAAGATTCGCCAATGCCCCACGGCCAAGGCACACGCCGTGCTTACCACCCGTGGTGCACACGCTACCTTAACACGGCCTAGAGTCTAAACACACGCCCGTGTGACTGGTCCGTGGTCTATTCTGACTTAAGATACAATGGTGCAGGGTGTACATAGCCTAGACACACGCCCGTGTGTCCATCCGTGTGGGCACTTAGGGGCTATTTACCAAGCCAATTGCCACCCTGAAATCAAGACTAAACTCAAGCTCAATTCAGCAACTCAAGTATTACATCATTTATGAACAATACAACATGCTTCATTGATATTAATAACATACATACTTAGTCAATCTTGGCCAATCACTTAGCCATTTACAAAAGAATAATAAACTTGATAGCCCATACTTTTGCCCTTTCTACGACATATACTCAAAATGAAACGTTTCCTATACATGCCATACTTAATATAATTTCAACTTAGCTATACCAAAATAAGGATTGATAGTTTGCTTCGAGCTCCGACTTCAACGATCCACAAGTTAGTTTGGCGGGACTACATAGAAAGAAAGGATAAAAGACGTAAGCATTTAGCTTAGTAAGTTTGCATAATATTCATAGCAACATACTTGCTTAATATAAACCATTTGACATCAACAATGGTATCATAAATTTCAGCTATAAAGCTTACTTACTCATGCTTGATTTTTTTTTCATATCTCATGAAACTTACTAGTCTCATACTTGGGAGGTAAACAAGGTACCTGTATCAATTGATCACACTGATCAGCGTACTTTAACATAATAATCATAATCTCTGATTCATCATTCATAACATGAATAATACTCATTTTCAACTTGATAATAACTTTGCTTACTCAACTTTCTTGCTATCTCACTTTAACTTTACTCATTTGCCCGATGAATTTCTGCGAATAACTGAGGATACTAAATCTCTGCACATGAACTTGATGCCAAAGCCATATCCTAGATACGGTCTTACATGGAATATCTCATCTTGGTTTCGAGGCCATGTCTTGACGTGGACTTATACGAAGTCTTTCTTGTTATCACCAATGCCATGCCTTGGCTTGGACTTACACGGGATCTCTTTCTCTGGATAGCTTTTCAATGCCAAGCTTGCCTTGGACTTACATGCTAACTTGTTCAATGCCAAGCTTGTCTTGGACTTACATGATAACTTGTTCAATGCCAAGTTGCCTTGGACTTACATGATAACTTGTTCAATGCCAAGCTTGCCTTGGACTTACATGATAACTTGCTTGATTGCCGATGCCATGCCTTGGCTTGGTCTTATACGGACTTTCTAATCTCATGTGGTAGATCGAGTATCCTGGGAAATTCCATCTTTAATCGGGACATGTTCGTATTTAATCTCATTGATTTCTTTGTTTAGCAGAACATTAAGCATTCCATGATAATAATGTACATTATACTAAGCAATTCAATGATAGAAATCATAAAGCTTAGAAATCACACAAACTTACCTCAATATGCAAAATGTATGTAGCAATTTAGTCCTCGACTTTGTTCTTGCCTCGGTTTCGATCCGGGCTTCGTTTCTCTTGATCTATAATCATAAATAGACCATTTAATACTCACATCGACTAAATTGACTCTTTAATCATATTTTGGCAAAATTACTATTTTGCCCCTAAACTTTCTCATATTTGCACTTTTGCCCCTAGGCTCGCAAAATGATTTTCATTCAACTTTCTTAAACTTCATGCTTAGCTAATTCATTTCCTCTACTATAACAATCATCAATTATCATTATTTCTAGTATGTATGACCAATTTTATAACTATTACAAATTAGTCCATACTATCATTTTTCATGAAATTCATTAAGGAAAAGATGTTTATCTAACATCAAACTCTCATAATCTTCCATAAAACATCATTTAACAACCATGTCATTCATAGGTGAATTTTTGAACATGCATCTTAGCTCATTATATAGCTAAAAATAGCTAGTTCATAATACGAGAACTTCAAAAATACGAAGAATGTTAAAAATGGGGCTAAGAGAACTTACTAGCAAGCTTGAAAAAAAAAAAGAAAAACCCTAGCTATGGAGTCTTCAAATTTTCAGCAATGAGAGGAAGAAGATGAATAGATTTTTATCATCTTTTTCCTATTTTAATCATTTATTAACCAAATGACCAAAATGCCCTTCTCTTTAAAATTTTCATAAATACTAACTCACGTCCAATTTTGTCCAAAAATTATATTTTGGGAAAATTGCTAATTAAGGACTTCTAATTGATATTCTAAAGCTAATTCGTACAAAAAGCTACTAGAAACTCATATTTTGCAACTCTTGCAATTTAGTCCTTTTTGGACCAAACAACTTCAATTTAACGAAATTGCTTCATGAAACTTTCACACTAGCATGCAAACATGGAATAAACCTTAAAACTCATGAATTCACCTCGGACTCGTGGCCTCGCACCACTATTCCGACTAGGCCCTAAATCGGGCTGTTACAATTCTCCCCCCTTAGGGATTTTCGTCCTCGGAAATCTTACCAGCAAACAGATTTGGATACTGGTTTTTCATGATTTCTTTTGGTTCCCACGTCGCTTCCTCTATCCCATGTCTTTGCCACAATACTTTCACTAGGGTAATACTTTTATTTCTTAGCTGTTTGACTTCCCGAGCCAAAATCTTAACTGGTTCTTCACCGTAAGTCATGTCAGGATGAATCTCTATCTCTGACGGGGTAATTACATGTGAAGGATCGATCGATAGCGTCTCAACATTGACACGTGAAACACATCATGTATCTTTTCTAACTTTGATGGCGAGCCAATCAGTAAGCTACCATCCAACTTTCTCGGTAATCTCATACGGTCCAATAAAACGTGGACTCAACTTGCCTTTCCGGCCAAATCTGAGAACTTTTCTCCATGGTGACACTTTCAAGAAAACTTTATCTCCGACTTGATACTCCATCTCTTTTCTTTTTAAGTCCGAATAGGACTTCATCTGTCTCTGATGCGACTTTTAAACATTCTCGTATCACTTTCACTTTCTCTTCAGCTTCTCTAACCAAATCAACCCCATGAATTTGGTTTTCCTTGAGTTCAGTCCCAAATAAAGGCGTTCTGCATTTTTGCCCATATAGAGCCTCATAAGGCGCCATCTTTAAACTCGACTGAAAACTATTATTGTAGGCAAACTCTACCAATGGGAGAAACTTTTCCCAACTGCCTCGGAATTCAAGAATACAACATCTGAGCATATCCTCGAGTACTTGAATTAACCTCTCCGACTGACCGTCAGTTTGAGGATGAAAAGCGGTACTAAAGTTCAACTTTGTACCCAAGGCCTCTTGTAACTTCTTCCAAAATTTAGATGTAAACATCGGGTCTCTATCCGAGATGATTAACAACAGAACACCGTGAAGCCTTACTATTTCTGAAACGTACAAGTTTGCTAAATTGTCGAGTGAGTAATCAACTCGTACAGGTACAAAATGGGCTGACTTTGTGAGTCTATCCACTACGACCCATATAGCATCCTTCTTGCTGGGTGACAACGATAAACCTGTTACAAAATCCATGGTGATACGGTCCCATTTCCACTCGGGAACCAAGATGTGCTGAAGTAAACCCGAAGGTACTTGGTGTTCAGCCTTTACTTGCTGACAAATTATGCACTTGGAAACAAACTCTGAAATATCCTTCTTCATTTTCGGTCACCAATACTGTTGCTTCAAATCATTATACATCTTTGTACTTCCCGGATGTACAGACAAACATCCATTGTATGCTTCATACAAAATTTTCTGAATAAGCTCCTCTTTTCTCGGTACACAAACTCTATCTTTAAACATCAAATATCCATCAAAATTAATCCGAAAGTCAGATCCAACATCGGATTCGCACTGAGCTCTCTTGGCTTGCAATTCGCTATCTTCTTTTTGAGCTTCCAAGATCTCGTGAAGAAACATTGGTCTAGCTCTCAGCTCAGCTAAAATAGAACCATCATCGGATAAAGATATCCTTGAATTCAATGCTCTTAATGCAAATAGGGACTTTCTGCTTAAAGCATCGGCAACCACATTCGCCTTTCCTAGATGGTAGTCAATGACCAATTCATAGTCTTTTAACAATTCTAACCATCTTCGTTGCCTTAAGTTCAACTCTTTCTGCATCATCAAGTACTTTAGACTTTTGTGATCAGTAAAAATCCGACATTTTTCACCATATAAATGGTGTCTTCAAATCTTCAAAGCGAAGACTATGACAGCCAACTCTAAATCATACGTCGGATAATTCTTCTCATGAGGCTTCAACTGTCTTGAGGCATAAGCAATCACCTTACCTTCTTGCATAAGTACATAGCCTAATCCATTTAAGGATGCATTGCTGTAAATTATAAACTCTTTCCCTGACTCGGGTTGCACTAAAACTGAAGCTTCTATCAACATTGCTTTCAACTTCTCGAAACTTTGTTGGCATCATTCTGTCCACTCAAACTTCACATTTTTCTGTAACAATTTAGTCATCGGGGTTGCAATCATGGAAAACCCCTTGACGAATCGTCTGTAATAGCAGGCTAGGCCTAGAAAACTTCTAATCTCGGGGATGTTCTTCGGTGGCTTCCACCATTACATTTGAGATCTTACTTGGATCTACTCGGACTCCATCTCTCGAGACAATATGTCCAAGAAATCCTACTTCCTTGAGCCAAAATTTGCTTTTACTTTGAATTTGGCATACAACCGACTTTCTCGAAGAGTCTCAAAACTATCCGTAGATGTTCAGCATGTTCATTCTCATCTCGGGAATAAATCGATATGTCGTCAATAAAAACGACTACAAACTTGTCGAGGTATGGTCTAAAGATGCGGTTCATTAAGTCCATGAATACCGCAAGAGCATTGGTCGGACCAAAGGCATGACTAAAAATTCATAATGCCCATACCTTGTTCGAAAAGTCATGTCTTGGACACATCCGATTCTCTTACTCTTAGTGGTAGTACCACGATCTCAAGTCTATTTTGGAGAACACAAAGGCTCCTTTCAATTGGTCGAACAAATCATCGATCCTTGGCAATGGGTATTTGTTCTTTATCACACTTTATTAAGTTGGCGATAATCTATGCACAATCTCATGGTGTCTTTTTCACAAATAAAACCGGAGCACCCCATGGAGAACAACTTGATCTCGCAAAACCTTTATCTGTCAACTCTTGCAACTGTGACTTCAACTCTCTCAACTCCGTTGGAGCCATTCATAAGGAGTAATAGATATCGGTGCAAGATCGAGAGCTAGCTCAATCTTTGAACTCAACCTCTCTAATCGGTGGTAGTCCGGTAATTCTTCGGAAAAACATCCACGTACTCACATACTATTGGTACTATCTCAATCTTTAACTCTGTTTCTTTATCATTCATCACAAAGGCCAAATATGCTTCATACCCTTTTCTTATGTATCTCTGTGCCGTCATATTAGAAATCTTTAACGGTAATTTACCTTGCTCATCTGATCCTACATGAAGAGTATCCCCATTCTCGCATTTCATCTCAATGTATTTCTTCCCACAATTAACTATTACATCATGGGCAGTCAACCAGTCCATACCAAGAATGAGGTCGAACTCATCGAATGGTAGCAACATAAGATTTGCTTTAAAGCAATGACCTCTAATCATTAATGGGCATTCTTTACATACTTTATCGACTAACACACTCTTGCCTAAAGGATTAGACACTTTAATCATAAATTCTGTAGAATCCATAGGCATACTCAAACCGAACACTAATTTCATGCAAATATAAGAGTGTGTGGATTCGAGATCTATTAAAGCAATAACTTTAATATCAAAAAGAGAAAAGGTACCCGTAATAACATCATGGGAAGATGCCTCTTCGCGAGCGCGAATGGAATAAGTCCTTGCAGGCGCTCTACCCTCGGGTCTCGCGGCCTGCTCTCGAGGGTTACCTCTTTCACTTGCCCCACTTCCTGGGTTTCTTTACGGTCTTCCTCGGACCATACTCCCGGATCTCAGGTTCTGAGTTCTCTCTTCTTTCATCATCTCTGGACAATCTTTTATATAGTGGTCTTGGGAACCACATCTAAAGCATGCATTTTCATGTTCTCGGCATTCTCCAAGATGACGTTTGCCACATTGTGGGCATTCGGGTCTGTCAAATCTAGTATTCCCAACACTTGCAACTAAAGTAGTCTGTGCTTTATTCCCTGAATATTGCTTACTCTTGTCTTTCCTTGAAAACCCAGTGGAAGTAGACGATCGGGTAGAGAAATGTCTTAACTTCTTAGATGAAGATTGGAATGACTTATTCCACTGTCTCTTCCTAGAGTCACGAGACTCCATTTCAGACTTTCTTTTCTCTTTTACTAATTCCTCGTCTTTACAAGCCCTCTCTACTAGCACAAAAAATTCCTTTAGTTCTAGGACAACAACAAACACTTTGATGTCCTCATTCAACCCGTCTTCAAATCTTTTACTCATGATGGCCTCAGTGGACACGCATTCGCGAGCGTACTTACTAAGTCGTACAAACTCACGTTGTAACACCCCTTACCCAGGTTCTATGCCGGAACCAGGCCCGAGAAGTTACCGTACTAAAACCTCACGGTCGCCACTTAGGCTAATCGTGACTACTCTCTATAGTCACCTCAATCACCTCATTCTTGACTTACGAGGCCTCACTCATACACACGAGGGCTCTCGAGACTAATCCAGAACTTTTTCCAATCATAAAATTTTTCTCTTCAATACAGGTCTTACACGCCCGTGCAAGATTAGACACGCCCGTGCATAGACACAGACGCCCATGTCCCCAGACCGTGCCTAAAAACCCAAGCATTCTGCCAAATGCCCCACGGTTAAGGCACACGCCCATGCGGTTTGGGAACACGCCCGTGTACCCTATTACATGTCCGTGCCTTCCACCCGTGGTCGACACTGACTAATCACACACGGTCTTAACACACCTGTGGGCCTAAACCGTGTGCTATACCTTGATATACTGACTTACTCAACACGGCCTAGGCACACGCCTATGTGCTGGCCGTGCGTATCACACGACTTGAACAAACGGCCGTGTGATCAGCCCGTGGTCTATTCTGACTTACGGCACTAAGGTGTAGGGTGCACACGGCCTAGACACACGCCCGTGTGTCTATCCGTGTGGGCACTTAGAGGCTATCTTTCCAAGCCTCTTTCTACTCTCACTTGTATACATTCATATATTTCTTCAAAACATTCTCAAATCATTTAAGGGATAGAGTCATTCATCCCATACACTAGGGAGAACTATTCCAATATAATTACAAACAACATAAGCCACCATCTATGTCTATATACAATTGTCCCATAACTCATTTAGGCCAACACATTTGGCACATTAACAATGACTAAATCAACCTTATGTACTAGCCCTACACATGCCATGACTCAGAAATACTTGATACCTCATACCAAGTGTCTCCTCGATAGTGTGAAAACATCTCCGGCGGTCTTTAACCCGAGCTAGCTAAATTAACCTATAAGAGATGAGAAAGGAAGTGGAGTAAGCAATAATGCTTAGTAAGTTCATATGCTTATAATGATCAGATATTGATAATCATTGATTATGCTTAACCGTAAGGTATTATAATGAGTTTTTCATCTTAAACTCATAGATACCTACACAATAACCTTTGAAGCTTACTCATTCTGTCTCTTACCATATTCTTACCATATCATAAACTAAATGCTCGTCTAATTAGCATACATTCCTGCACTGATCATCACAAGATCATATAAAACAACACATCACGCATTCTCATTAAATCACTCATACTACTAATCTCTCGGTGGTTACGCACTTAGCCCACCATTGAATCTCTTATAGGGTGGTATCGCACACCGCCCACCAATCATTTATACCTATGGTGATTTCGCACTTAGCTCACCAATCATTTATAAGCGATGGTATCGTACACAGCCCATCAATTTCTAATTTATCGTGTGGTAACGCACACAAATTTCCATCGATAATAATAAAGTTGATGGTAACGCACACAGCCCATCAATTAATAATATTTCAGGTGGTAACGCACACAGCCCACCGATATTATACATTCGCAAATACTTGTCCACACACACATTTTCTCTAATTCAAATGTTCATCCGTAAACATCCTCACTCACTATCATTCTTACTTAACTTTCTACGATTTTCATTCGCGTTCACACAATACATTAACAAATCTCTCTCTCATACACTAAGGTGTGTTGATTACACCCATCCCACCAAAGGTTCATCATATACTGAATTCATCTCAACTGTTAAATAATACTATTAGGTCTCATACACATATTGTCACATTGACATTATACCCCTGATAGGGTCATACATGAATTATCATATCGATGCCATGTTCCCGACAAGGCCTTACACGAAATATCACATTGTTTCCATGTCCTTGACATGGTCTTATTTAATATCTCTCACCAAAGCCATATTCTAATATGGTCTTACATGGAACCTTAACTATCATCATTTCATACTATTTACATTTCTTACCATTCTTAGGTTCAATTCTCTTAACAACTCATCGACAAATATTTAATACATTCATTGCGTAATTATACATTCCATACAACATTGGAATATTAAAATAACTCATATATAATTACAACTCTTGCACATGAACTTACCTCGATGCCGAAAGGGCCGAAAAGGGACTTTTGCCCACCTTTCTCTTTTCACCCGTTCTAGGTCCGAAACTCAATTTCTTTAATATAAAACAATAGAATTTACCGATTTTATCACTTATAAATCATAATATATCATAATCTACACTCTAGGAAAAAATGACTATTTTGCCCCTACACTTTGGCAAAATTACGATTTTGCCCCTAGGCTCGTAAATAAATTTTTATCACATTTTCTCGATAAAAAAGCCTAGCTAAACATTTAATCCTCTTACAACTATCCAAAATTCCAACTATTTCATGCCTAAATGAACAAATTACCACATTTGCATCTTAAACCATTTTAGGTATTTTTCATGAAAATCCTTTCACAAAAGTTGTTTATCAAACAACTAGGATTCATTTTATTTCATAAAAACTCATCAAACAACATAAACCCTCTCATGGAAAGTCCCTAGACTTTCAACCATATTGCAAACTAGTCCCCTCTTTAGAAAGCTTAAGCTTTGGGGACTCCAAAAGTACAATTTTTATCAAGAAAAATCATCAAAATCACTTACTTGTGAGGAGAAATGTTTGCTAAAATTTTTGAGCTCCATAGCCCTTGTTTCTCTTCAAAATTTCGGTGGAAGAAGGTGAAGGAATAGTGAAAAGATGATAACATCTTTATTCATCTTATTTTATTCATTTAAAACACCTAACATCACCAAATTTTTTACCATCATTTAATGTCTTTGTCCCCCTTGGCCGGCCATCATATCCTAGATGGTCTAATTGTCCTTTAAAGACCTCCACATTATGCTCCATAACTATTTGGCACCTTTAACAAATAAAATAGAACTTTCACAATTTATGCGATTTAGTCCTTTTTCACAATTTAGCTAGAAGTCGCTAAAATTAAGCCACCAAAATTTTCATGCATCCTTAAAAACATGTTATAACACATAACATAACATAAAAATAATTTTATCTAACCTCGAATTAGTGATTCCGAGATCACTGCTCTGACTAGCCCCTAAATCGGGTTGTTACAATTCTCCCCCCTTAGGGATTTTCGTCCCCGAAAATCTTATCAGAAGGAGTTGCTACCAACATTCTTAAAACGTTTCCATAAACTCTTCAAAATCACAAATCCACTTATCCTCAAGTTTCTCTTGTCATAAACCTTTAAGCTATCACACACAAGGTTGAAGCATCACTTGCGACCTAGGTATTTCTTCCTCTAGAGCGTATACTTAGTAATCTACTAATTTAGAACTCTGCACACATCCAAATGATCATTCGGATCTTTACCGATTGATTTACTACAATTCGAATGACATTCCCCTTCTTGGGAATTTTGTCAAACCAAATTCAAAATCTATAAGGTTTTATCTCGCTTTATCATTAAAGCATTTACCGACTGTAATAATCTTGACTTGTACACTTTGAAAACTCAGCTTTTAGTGGTCAACTACTTCTGACCCTAAGCTCAGTCATATCGTGAAATGTACTCTACTGTCAAAACATTTATGCACCTAACTGTACTTTCTTATTCTTGTATCAGTAGACATGCTACTACCAATTCTCATACCAAAACTTCTGTATAAGTTCTGGGTTCATCATTACTCAAAGTCTATCTCGAGGAAGCATCAACAATAAGAATCTTATCCAACATGGATCTATCATCCAGACATATGTACTATGTCTATTATCTGAGAAGTATTACACTAACTATATTCACCACTGTAATAGCTCAAGTCGTTTCACTATTTCATCTTCAAAATCTTCTGTAGCATAAGATACCCTCACTCATTAAAATTTAGAAAATACACATCAATTTTCCCCATGGATCATTACAAAACATCTAGCTCACAACACAGATACAAAAGTGATCGTCTTTGGATCACCAACCTGTCAACTCTTTTTCTCAATTCAGACTGAACTCAATACTAGAACTTTCAATTACTAGTTCCTTTTATAGCTTCCAACACAACTATCGCGGTTTGAACATTTCAATGAGAATATCTTCGTACCATGCTCTCTACTCACGAACACACGGAAATTTACTCTCTTTGTTGATTCATGCGTGAATATACATAGAACTCGAATCATATCTCAATACATTAATCTACTCTTTTCTCCACACTGAAAACATATTTCAAGCACACTCTCATCTGAGTTTCTCTTTCTATACTAATCTAAAACCTTTACCATCGTCACATCTCACAATAGTAGGTACAATCTTGATCAAATCAATAATTCTATTTGGCCTGTCCGAAAACCCATCACACGACGTGAAACTCATGATTTCACTCCTTATACTAGAATCATCTCCAGCTTCCCCCTCAAAACACTCGAATAGGGTTATGAGGAGAATAAAGAATGTCAATTCCAGTTACTAAACCGACAACCGTTTAATCTAATTTCACAATCGGCTAACATTCTCACACGATCTTGATTCATGAGATAAACAACCCCATCGCCCCTGAAAGGCAAAAGATATTAACACGTAATACTTAAAAAGATCATTATGATCCATACAACTATGGTTATCATAATTGAATACTCTCACAGTTCAAACATTGTTTCTTTAAACATTCTGTCCTCAACTCTTTAATAATTTCTTTCGTTAATGAACATCAACTTAAGAAGATCTCGATAAACATACACCTCAGGCTTCCAATTCACTTTAATCAAATAGCCTAGGCTAACTTTCTCTTGTTCTTAACATTGCATAATCAATACAATCGTCAAAGTATTCAGACATACTTACTCACAATTGCCTTTATTACGCACATACCGTGCCACACTCCGTACTCATTTCCCTGCGACTCGTTCACGAGTGCCTGTATTCACTCATTCACATGAATTTAGTGCAATTCTCCTTTCTACCTCTAGACTCATCTATCTGTCCCAAAGATCACTTGGGATACTCAAAGACGCATATTCATCGTCATTCATGTAGGTACGAAACCAATGCCACATCCACGAAGTGGTCTTATATAGTGTCACCTCTAAATGCCAATGCCATATCTCGGATAAGGTCTTATATGGAATTCTACATCAGGTATCGACGCCATATTCTGAATATGGTCTTATACCGAATCTCAACTCGGTACCGAGGCCATGTCCCGGACATGGTCTTATACGGGACCGTATCTATCTCATATCTCAATGATAGCCTTTTTATTATAGTCCCCTAGGAATTCACCCTCATTATCAACAACAATTTCTCTATTTAATAGGGTATCATGTATCAATGTGATAAAAAACATTCTCAATTATGCTAACATAATTATTGCATTAATCGAATACAAACTTACTCAACTTAACTCTCATAACATCTCATCATAATTCAACAGTGGTAAGGGGGTGGGGTCGTAGCGTCCCATAACTTGACTCTCGTGACCACATACATATGATTTAACATTCATCATCAGTGAGATATCATCATAGTCACACAACTCACTCCAAGTGAGTTTTCACATTTTTCATGCCACAATTGTTTCTATCTCTCATACTTTCGAACAGTGACTTTACTTACTTAAGTTCCACATTAATATCTACTTGAGTATTCAACATTTGATTCTACTTCCTCTTACTATTGCTTATCAATTTAGAGAGTGTCTTACGGGTTTTGAGTACGTCGTTTACTTGATTGCCATAGTCCAACTATGGTCTTACTCGTATCACAACATCATAGCCCAGCTATTACTTTACATGTCATCACGATGCCATAGCCTCGCTATGGTCTTACACAAAATCTCATATCAATACCAATGCCATATCCCAGATATGGTCTTACATGGAAACTCATATCGATGTCGACGCCATATCCCAGATATGGTCTTACACGATCTCATACCGAAGCCAGGTCCCAGACGTGGTCTTACACGGGATCGCTATTTGTCACCAATGCCATGTCCCAGACATGGTCTTATATGGGATCACATGTATCGCCATGGTCCAACCATGGTCTTATTCATCATTTTATCATTGAACAACCGTACTCATCCCTGCATTCTACTTAGTCAACTTCCCAGTTTAACTCTCACACCATAATACTCGTAGTTTCATACAGAGTCATGAAATAAAACATTATACATCATCTATTTTAATAGTCGCACATGAGATTCAACTATGTGGATATATTGATCATACATCGTTCAAACAATCATACATACACATATACCCCGTTCTCCGGGTAAATTTACTCACTATATGCACCTAACCCATTAGGTTGAGTATATAACACCTTATGCACATCCAGCCAATGCAGATAAGCTTCTCATTTCATGCATTATCACACACATGTCATATATTTCTACTCATACCTCTTTGAATCTCATCATTGCATAAGAGCATTTCAATTTTTCCATTATCACCTACAACATTATTGGATTCAGCTCGGTTGGGAACCATCCCTGTCTTAACAAAATAATTTTGTTAGAGCCAGGAGATATCACACTATCACAGTCCACCTATGGCATGTATAGCTAGACTCTTACTCACGCTAGGTTAGTCCGAGAACTGACTAAACCATAGCTCTGATACTAATAAATGTAACACCCCTTACCCGGGTTCTATGCCAGAAGCGGGCCCGAGACGTTACCGTACTAAAACCTCACGGTCTCCACTTAGGCTAATCATGACTACTCTCTTTAGTCACCTCAATCACCTCATTCTTGACTTACGAGGCCTCACTCATACACACGAGGGCTCTCGAGACTAATCCGGAACTTTTTCCAATCTTAAATTTTTTCTCTTCAATACAGGTCTTACACGCCCGTACAAGATTAGACACGCCCGTGCATAGACACAGACGCCCATGTCCCCAGACCGTGCCTAAAAACCCAAGCATTCTGCCAAATGCCCCACGGTTAAGGCACACGCCCATGCGGTTTGGGAACACGCCCGTGTACCCTATTACATGTCCGTGCCTTCCACCCGTGGTCGACACTGACTAATCACACACGGTCTTAACATGCCCGTGGGCCTAAACCGTGTGATATACCTTGATATAATGACTTACTCAACACGGCCTAGGCACACACCCATGTGCTGGCCGTGCGTATCACACGACTTGAACAAACAGCTGTGTGATCAGCCTGTGGTCTATTCTGACTTAAGGCACTAAGGTGCGTGGTGCACACGGCCTAGACACACACCCGTGTCTCTATCCATGTGGGCACTTAGAGGCTATCTTGCCAAGCCTCTTTCTACTCTCACTTGCATACATTCATATATTTCTTCAAAACATTCTCAAATCATTTAAGGGATAGAGTCATTCATCCCATACACTAGGGAGAACTATTCCAATATAATTACAAACAACATAAGCTATCATCTATGTCTATATATAATTGTCCCATAACTCATTTAGGCCAACACATTTGGCACATTAACAATGACTAAATCAACCTTAAGTACTAGCCCTATACATGCCATGACTCAAAAAGACTTGATACCTCATACCAAGTGTCTCCTCGATAGTGTGAAAACATCTCAGGCGGTCTTCAACCTGAGCTAGCTAAATTAACCTATAAGAGATGAGAAAGGAAGTGGAGTAAGCAACTGTAACATCCTGAAATTGGGGCTATTTGTGATTGAATTATTTTTCTTGTGTTTAAATCTCTGTGATATTATTTGTGGTGTTATAAGACTTAATTAGGGGTCTTGAGTAAGCTCGGTTTAGTAGGATAATTCTTAGTATGGTTTATTTAATGAAGTGGATTATGTGAGGTTAGCACTTAAGTTAATTTAAGTGTTAATTAAAGCACATGAGGAATTAATGGCAAAGTGGTTATGGTGTTTGAACTTATAGCTTGAGGTTAGAGGTTCGAGTAGTATGTTTAGCATTTTTAAAAGTTTATTTTGTATGTTAGCATTAATGGCTTGTCAACCTATGATTATGATAGGTTGGACTTTCATTTTAGTAAGTTGAATTTATTTTAAAGGAAAGCATGGAATAAGGGATAAGATTCCTAAGGTTATGGAAGGATATCTTGAAGTTATGGTAAATTGAGGGGACAAAAGGCTTGGTTTGTGGAAAATGTTTTGGAAACTAACTCATGGCCAATTGACCATGAACTTGGGCGGCAATGTGGCTAAGGGAGGATTTGGCCGAATATGCTAGTAATTGGTAAGGTTTAGGAGTGTTTTGGTCATTCCTAGCATTTGGTGAAAAAGGTTACAATTCTCTCTCAATCTCTTTTCTTTTCTTTTGGCCGAATTTTACCTTGTGATAAGCCTAAACTCTTTTGACCATTTGGTCATTTCTTTTGCTCATCTTCTATTTTCTCCATTTCATTCTCTCAAAACCGAAACATTCATCAACATCTTGTTCTCCTATTTGTTTTGCTTAAACACCAAAAATCTTCTATACTCTCTTCTTTGCCGAAACTCTATTCCCTTTTTCCTATTATTTTCTTTTTGTTCTTTAGCCGAATATACCTCTTTGTTGTGCCGAAAATTTTCTTCTCCTATCTTGAATCACTTTGGCCGAATATTAAAGGTAGCATAGTTTTCCTCGGGACTTTTCTATCAATTGATTTTGGTAAGGTGGTAAGGGTTTATTTCAAAGGATTATTCTTTTAAGTTTTCGTTTAAGCCGAAGGCTAATAACCTTAATGATGATGGTTGGTTGTAGGGAAGGGAGACCGGTTCACATTTAGGAGTGTGTTGGCTAGTGTTCGAAGGCTTTTGGGTAAGGTTTCGGGTTCACAAGGAACCCTTCTCAATTATTTTGGTTTGGCCGAATAGGCCATGGCACTAATCTAGTTTTTGGCCGAATATAGGGGCAAGGAAAACTTGTGTGGCCGATTTGTCTATTCGGGATTTAGGACTCTCGTTAGTATCAGGTGCGTGCATACACATCTTATAATCTTTTAAATATGCTAAGTGTTATATTATGCCTAATCGGTTTGTGTAGACATGGATGTTATACCATCATGGTATTAACAAGGACACGGGTAAGTCTTTATTACCTTGAGATTATTATTTGATGCTTTTGGGAAGCATGTCACATTTGGTATGTGCAATATTTGGTTTATGGTAATGATAAATCTATGAACGTTGTTAAATAAACCTATTATCATGATTTCATAAAAAGTATATAATTGTTGATATGGGTTGATGAGTGGAGGGGCGATGATATTTGTGTCGACGGACACCGTGTTTTGGTAACACATTGTGACTACGGTCACGGAGAGGTTTGGTACCTCCGGAGGTTTGGCACCTCATAGCGACTTGTCCACGTGGTTGATACCACCGTGGGTTGGCCCCACTTTGAGATATGGGATCGTCTGCGCGGTGATTTGGTATCACACGATGGGTTGGACCCATCATTTGATTGTGACTTCGGGTCACCAAAGGGTTTGGTACCACAATATTGACGGATTTCGTGACTATACGTCACCAGTGGTTTGGCACCACCGGTGGTTTGGTACCACACGGGGTAGAAAAGGCGTCACGGATGGCTAGGTTGGGTGCATATTAAACTTGTGCATATTAAATTAATTATGATTTGTGTATGATGTTACATTAAACCGGAAAAAGGGTTACACATTGGGTCTTGATGACTCACCGTTTTCCTTTAACATTTTCAGGTGACTCGTAGTTGCGGATAAGGAGCCTGATGAACTCGAGCGCGCCATGCAATGAAAATATGGACTAGGTGGATTTGGAACTATTTTTATTTTAATATGGGTTTGATTTATTTTGTTTAAGATGTAATAAGGCCTCCTAAAATTTGCACTTGGATTATTTTATGTTTTGATAAATTGCTTAACTATTTTATGATATTAAAATGGGTACACATGTTTTTCTCAAATTAATTCGTAAAAATGTTTTATTGTGCCATCGGTACACTTGAAATCTGTAACAACCTAACTTAGTATATTTTTAAATGACATTAAGTAATGCTTTCTTCATAACACCTCAACTGCTTTAAATCAAAACAATATCTTTTATCAAAATTTAAAACGACTTAAAAAGGATTTTCAAAAGTTTTTCCTCCGTAGCATACCAAATTCGGTTCGTAATGTTTGGGCCGGGTTTGGGTGTTACAAATTGGTATCGAGCCCGGTTCAAAGCTTGGTGTGGGGGCCCAAGGCCCAAAAATGTTTTGGTAGGTCTATTTGAAATATTTTGGTTTTGAATAAGCATGGCACCGAGTCTCCTAGACCGATCCGCCTGTAAGTACCTCTAACTTTTGTATGGATTATTATTATAGAAGGGTAAGTAGGGAATGTAGTTAGTGTGATAGGTGTTGAACCTTAGGACTAGTCCACCCCAACAAAACTCATAAGACTTTAATGGCCTAATTAAAACCAACCCGTGACCAAGTCGCCGAGTTAGGGTGTGGTAACCTTAGTGCGCATGTCTAGGATTGGATCCAAGAGCTTGGTATTTAAGCAGTCCTCGTGACTCACCTCCTCTTCGCGGGATTCCTACCTGGTGCGTAGCTTCGGTTCACCTAACCAAGAGGACTCGGTCATAGGCTAAACACGTTAAATAAAACCCAAAAGGGATTAACCTGTTTTGTGAAAGCTCTAAGTTTTAAAAATCGTTATGATACTCATTTCAATAGCAACAAAAATTTACTTTGGAAAATTTTCAAAATATTCTTCAACTTACCAAAATTACTGAAATTTCCTAGTGGCAAAATTACAAAAATACCCTGGGATAGAAGCGGACAAGAATGCCCAAGAGTGCATAGGTATGAAAGGTATAGGGAATGGATGTACTTTTCTATGTAAATTAGTACTGAAGACTTAAAACTTTGATTGATCGAAAGAATCTCTATTAAATTCTTTTCATAAAATTTCTTCGTGGATAACCAAGTGAAACATGTACTAATTCATAAAAATTTCCTAATCGAGTTAAAGCGCGATAGTTAGAATGAGCTTTAGAGGACGTGGCCATCGTGGGCGCGGAAGGGGTAGGATGACCGTGTCGAAACTCCATCGATCGGGTCGGGATCTCGAGAATGAGGTACCACCGCCACCACCACCCCCCCAACCTTTGGAGCGAGGAGCGGATCGGACGGGTGATGACGCAGTTGTCACAAGCGATGCTACGGGTTCTAGAGAGAGTAGCTGGAATGGGTGGAGGTGGAGGAGCTCGGAAGTCGGTACCTGAGAGACTTCGAGCTAACGGAGCTGAATTTTTCCGAGGTGTGTCCGGTGTAACGCCCAATACGGCTGAGTATTGGCTAGAATCGATCGAAAGAATCATGGATGAGATAGATCTGACGAATGAGGAGAAACTGAAAGGAGCGGTGTCGCTTCTCAAGGATGAGTCATATCGATGGTGGCTCACGGTTCGAGATGGTGCTACTGCAGATGATCTGACTTGGGAATACTTCAAAGCTGCTTATCAGAAGAAGTATGTGGGCACAAGCTATATTGATGCACAGAGGAAAGCTTTTCCGGGGTTGGTACAAGGAAATAAGTCTGTGTCGGAGTATGAAGCAGAATTCTTGAGGTTGAGCCGCTATGCTCAGGGTATAGTGTCAACGGAGCATGATCGTTGTGTCCGCTTTGAAGACGGACTTAGGGATGAGTTAAGGTTGCTGATTGCTCCGCAGTAGGAGCGTGAGTTTGCTGTCTTGGTGGAAAAAGCTAAGGTAGCCGAAGGGGTCAAGGAGTCCGTGAGACAGAGCTATGATAGGAACAAGCAGAAAAGAGGATTTGGGTCGTCTGGATCGGGTGGTAATGTTCAGAAAAGGGTGAGGCAGAGTGGGCCGAATCAGGCAGGAAGGCCCATGGCTGCTAACCAGAGACCGGCTCACTATAATCGCTGTGGCAAATCGCATTGGGGAGGTTGTTGGACCGGTGAGAAGGGTTGCTTTGAATGTGGGTCTTTGGACCACCGTGTAAGGGATTGTCCTCGGAAGTTAGCCAAGAATCAGTCAGAGGGTCAGAACCGTGCTCAGGCTAGGAATGTAGGACCACCACAGAGGGGTCGTGGTAATGGTAGAGGAGGAAATGGATCTAATCGAGGTCGCGGAATTTCGAGCAGAGGCACAGCGCAACACGAAGCAAGGCAGCTGGTCTAGTCTATGCGCGGGCGTCGAGAGGAAGGTGACGCACCGGACGTTATAACCGTTCGTTCTTAATCTTTGGTGTTCCATATAACTGCTTTGATTGATGTGGGTTCGACGCATTCATACGTTGCTAGTAGTGTGGTAGAGACTATGAACTTAGACTTGAGATCGCTTTCTAGGGAGATGACTGTAATTAGTCCTTTAGGTCACTCTGTAGTTGTTAATAAGCTATATAGAGATGTACCTCTAGAACTCCAAGGGGTCATATTTGTGGCTGATCTGATGGAACTGCCGTTTGGGGAGTTCGATTTGATCCTTGGTATGGACTGGTTGGTTAAGTATCAGGCAAGGTTGGACTGCACTGCTAAGCGCATGGTTCTTAAGATGGTGAGGGTGATGAAGTGGTCATGATAGGTAATAGAAGAGATTACCTATCTAATGTAGTGTCTGCGTTGAAGGTGAAAAGATGGTCGGAAAGGTTGCGAGGCATTTTTGGTTCGAATTTGTGCTTTGGAAGCTAAGGAGTCGCGGTTGAGAAGGTCCAACAAGATGGGAATTCGCTGATGTGTTCCCGAAAGAACTTCCGGTGCGCCTCGGATCGGAAGTTGAATTTGGTATAGACTTGCTACCGAACGGCACTGTGTCAATAGCACCTTCCGAATGGCACCAAAGGAATTGGTGGAGCCAAGGCTCAAATTCGGGAGCTTTTGGACCGAGGATTTATCCGACCAAGTATATCTCCGTGGGGAGCACTGTGTTGTTTGTTAGGAAGAAGGATGGTTCAATATGGATGTGTATCGACTACCGCCAATTGAACAAGTTAACGATCAAGAACAGTATCCATTGCCTCGGATTGATGACTTATTTGACCAACCAAGGGTGCATCGGTATTTCGCGAAGATAGATCTTAGGTCGGGATATCATCAACTCAAGGTGAAAGAGGTTGATGTGCACAAGACGGCATTCCGAACAAGGTATGGGCATTACGAGTTTTGGTGATGCCTTTTGGGTTGACTAATGCACCAAAGCGGCATTCATGGACTTAATGAATAGAGTGTTTCAAAGAAGATTTTGGATCAATTTGTCGTGGTGTTTATAGACGACATATTGGTTTACTCAAAGATGGAGAAGGAGCATGACATGCATTTGCGTATAGTTCTACAAGTACTTGAGAGAGAAGCGATTATATGCCAAATTCAGGTAAGTGTGAATTTTGGCTTAGAGAGGTGGCTTTCTTAGGTCATGTGGTGTCGTGGAAGGGATTAGAGTAGATCCTCGCAAGGTGGAAGCGGTGTTGGATTGGAAACCCCTAGGTCGGTGGCGAGAAATTGAAGCTTTTTGGGTGCGCGGGTATTATCGGAGGTTTGTGGAAGGATTCTCTTTAATCGCAGCGCCGTTGACTAATTTGTTAAGAAAGGGAGTTCCATTTGTATGGTCGGAAAAGCAACAAGAAAGTTTTGACAAGCTAAGGAAGATTTTGACGGAAGCTCCAGTTTTGGTACAGCCTGAGGCAGGAAAGTTGTTTACGGTTTACTGTGACGCGTCCCATACTGGTTTGGGATGCGTATTGATGCAAGAAGGGAAGGTAGTGGCCTATGCGTCCCGTCAGCTAAGACCGCATGAGGTTAACTATCCAACGCACGACTTGGAGTTAGCGGCAGTAGTTTTCGCTTTGAAAATATGGCGGCATTACTTGTATGGGGAAAAGTCAATAGTCTACACGGATCATAAAAGTTTGAGGTATCTTTTGACTCAGAAGGATTTGAATTTGAGACAGCGTCGGTGGATTGAATCGTTAAAAGACTACGCATCGTTCGATTGAGTACCATCCGGGTAAGGCGAAACGGTGGTGATGCCTTGAGCCGAAAAGTCGTGGATGGACTTAAGAGCGATGTTTGCTCATCTCGATCTATACGACGACGGAAGTCTTTTGCGTAATCGCAAGTTAAACCGACTTGGATCGAGGAGATTAAGGAAAAGCGATTGGTGGATGATGGTTTGAATGCAAGGAGGTTGCAAGTTCAAGACGGTGGTTTGGAAGGGTACAGTTTGTCCAGCGAGGGAGTGTTATGTTTTCAAGGGCGAGCTTGTATGCGAAAGATGTGGAGTTGAGGCAAAGAATTCTCCAAGATGCACATAGCAGCCCATACGCTATGCATTCGGGAGGTAGCAAGATGTATGGAGATTTGCGGGAATGGTTTTGGTGGCACAGGTTGAAGCGTGAGGTAATCGAATTCGTGGGTAAGTGTCCGGCGTGTCGCCAAGTTAAAGCCGAACATCGCTTGCTATCGTGGTTACTCCAACCGGTGAAGATTCCTCGGTGGAAATGGGAGAGGATCACTATGGATTACATCGGTGGATTACCCCTCACGCCTAGTAAGAAGAACTCGGTTTGGGTAATTGTGGATCGACTAACTAAGTCGCGCATTTCATACCGATGAGGGTAGATTTATTCGCTTTGGCTAGCAAAGCTATATGTAGCCGAGATAGTAAGATTGCATGGTGTGCCAAGATCGATTATCTCGGATAGGGATCCGAGGTTTACATCAAGGTTTTGGAGAGTTTTGCATCGGGCCTTGGGAACGAGATTGGACTTCAAAGATGACTTTTCACCCGCAAACCGACGGACAATCGGAAAGAGTGATACAGATTTTAGAAGATATGCTGAGAGGTTGCGTTTTGGATTTCAGTGGTAGTTGGGAGAGTATCTACCATTGGCGGAATTCGCTTATAACAATAGTTATCAAGCGAGTATCCAAATGGCACCATATGAAGCACTCTATGGACGAAAAATGCCGTACTCCTACGTGTTGGACGGAGTTAGGTGAACGTCGAGTTTTTGGGTCCGCATTGGTGGTGAAACGGAGGACAAAGTTAAGGTAATTCGGGCTCGTCTCAAGGAAGCATCGATAGGCAAAAGTCATATGCCGATCTCAAGCGCAAGGAAATGGAATACGAGGTAGGAGATAAAGTCTTTCCGAAGGTGTCGCCTTGGAAAAAGGTGTTGCGTTTTGGGCGAAAAGGAAGTTAAGCCCAAGGTTCATCGGCCGTATATCTTGTGTTGAAGCGAGTAGGACCGGTAGCTTACCACTTTCGAGTTGCCGGTAGAGTTAAGGCAAATTCACGACGTCTTCCATGTGTCAATGCTTAGGCGATATCGGTCCGATCCATCGCACGTTGTGCCTGTGGCAGAGATTGAGGTTAATTCAGACTTATCTTTTGAGGAGGAGCCAGTTCAGATCTTAGATCGTGATGTCAAGGTTTTGCGTAAGAAAGCAGTACCCTTAGTGAAAGTGCTATGGCGAAACCATGGTACAGAGGAAGCGACGTGGGAACCCAAGGATGTGATGAGGCAGCAATATCCCCATCTTTTCTGATCAGGTAATTTCGAGGACGAAATTATTTTAAGGGCGGTAGAACTGTAACATCCTGAAATTGGGGCTATTTGTGATTGAATTATTTTTCTTGTGTTTAAATCTCTGTGATATTATTTGTGGTGTTATAAGACTTAATTAGGGGTCTTGAGTAAGCTCGGTTTAGTAGGATAATTCTTAGTATGGTTTATTTAATGAAGTGGATTATGTGAGGTTAGCACTTAAGTTAATTTAAGTGTTAATTAAAGCACATGAGGAATTAATGGCAAAGTGGTTATGGTGTTTGAACTTATAGCTTGAGGTTAGAGGTTCGAGTAGTATGTTTAGCATTTTTAAAAGTTTATTTTGTATGTTAGCATTAATGGCCGGTCAACCTATGATTATGATAGGTTGGACTTTCATTTTGGTAAGTTGAATTTATTTTAAAGGAAAGCATGGAATAAGGGATAAGATTCCTAAGGTTATGGAAGGATATCTTGAAGTTATGGTAAATTGATGGGACAAAAGGCTTGGTTTGTGGAAAATGTTTTGGAAACTAACTCATGGCCAATTGACCATGAACTTGGACGGCAATGTGGCTAAGGGGAGGATTTGGCCGAATATGCTAGTAATTGGTAAGGTTTAGGAGTGTTTTGGTCATTCCTAGCATTTGGTGAAAAAGGTTGCAATTCTCTCTCAATCTCTTTTCTTTTCTTTTGGCCGAATTTTACCTTGTGATAAGCCTAAACTCTTTTGACCATTTGGTCATTTCTTTTGCTCATCTTCTATTTTCTCCATTTCATTCTCTCAAAACCGAAACATTCATCAACATCTTGTTCTCCTATTTGTTTTGCTTAAACACCAAAAATCTTCTATACTATCTTCTTTGCGAAACTCTATTCCCTTTTTCCTATTATTTTCTTTTTGTTCTTTAGCCGAATATACCTCTTTGTTGTGCCGAAAATTTTCTTCTCCTATCTTGAATCACTTTGGCCAAATATTAAAGGTAGCATAGTTTTCTCGGGACTTTTCTATCAATTGATTTTGGTAAGGTGGTAAGGGTTTATTTCAAAGGATTATTCTTTTAAGTTTTCGTTTAAGCCGAAGGCTAATAACCTTAATGATGATGGTTGGTTGTAGGGAAGTGAGACCGGTTCACATTTAGGAGTGTGTTGGCTAGTGTTCAAGGCTTTTGGGTAAGGTTTCGGTTCACAAGGAACCCTTCTCAATTATTTTGGTTTGGCCGAATAGGCCATGGCACTAATCTAGTTTTTGGCCGAATATAGGGCAAGGAAAAACTTGTGTGGCCGATTTGTCTATTCGGGATTTAGGACTCTCGTTAGTATCAAAGCGTGCATACACATCTTATAATCTTTTAAATATGCTAAGTGTTGTATTATGCCTAATCGGTTTGTGTAGACATGGATGTTATACCATCATGGTATTAACAAGGACACGTAAGTCTTTATTACCTTGAGATTATTATTTGATGCTTTTGGGAAGCATGTCACATTTGGTATGTGCAATATTTGGTTTATGGTAATGATAAATCTATGAACGTTGTTAAATAAACCTATTATCATGATTTCATAAAAGTATATAATTGTTGATATGGGTTGATGAGTGGAGGGGGCAGTGATATTTGTGTCGACGGACACCAGTGTTTTGGTAACACATTGTGACTACGGTCACCAGAGGTTTGGTACCTCCAGAGGTTTGGCACCTCATAGCGACTTGTCCCTGTGGTTGATACCACCGTGGGTTGGCCTCACTTTGAGATATGGGATCGTCGCGGTGATTTGGTATCACACGATGGGTTGGCCCCATCATTTGATTGTGACTTCGGGTCACCAAAGTGGTTTGGGTACCACAATATTGACGGATTTCGTGACTATACGTCACCAGTGGTTTGGCACCACCAGTGGTTTGGTACCACACGGGGTAGAGAAAGGCGTATGGATGGCTAGGTTGGGTGCATATTAAACTTGTGCATATTAAATTAATTATGATTTGTGTATGATGTTACATTAAACCGGGAAAAAGGGTTACACATTGGGTCTTGCTGACTCACCTTTTTCCTTTAACATTTTCAGGTGACTCGTAGTTGCGGATAAGGAGCCGGATGAACTCGAGGTGGCCATGCAATGAAAATATGGACTAGGTGGATTTGGAACTATTTTTATTTTAATATGGGTTTGATTTATTTTGTTTAAGATGTAATAAGGCCTCCTAAAATTTGCACTTGGATTATTTTATGTTTTGATAAATTGCTTAACTATTTTATGATATTAAAATGGGTACACATGTTTTTCTCAAATTAATTCGTAAAAATGTTTTATTGTGCCATCGGGTACACTTGAAATCAGAATAACCTAACTTAGTATATTTTTAAATGACATTAAGTAATGCTTTCTTCATAACACCTCAACTGTTTTAAATCAAAACAATATCTTTTATCAAAATTTAAAACGACTTAAAAAAGGATTTTCAAAAGTTTTTCCTCCGTAGCATACCAAATTCGGTCGTAATGTTTGGGCCGGGTTTGGGGTGTTACAGCAATAATGCTTAGTAAGTTCATATGCTTATAATGATCAGATTTTTATAATCATTGATTATACTTAACCCTAAGGTATTATAATGAGTTTTTCATCTTAAACTCATAGATACCTACACAATAACCTTTGAAGCTTACTCATTCTGTCTCTTACCATATTCTTACCATACCATAAACGAAATGCTCGTCTAATTAGCATACATTTCTGCACTGATCATCACAAGATCATATAAAACAACACATCACACATTCTCAATAAATCACTCATACTACTAATCTCTCGGTGGTTACGCACTTAGCCCACCATTGAATCTCTTATAGGGTGGTATCGCATTGACCCCACCAATCATTTATACCTATGGTGATTTCGCACTTAGCTCACCAATCATTTATTAGCGATGGTATCGCACACACTTATCGATTTCTAATTTATCGGTGGTAACGCACACACCACCGATAATAATAATAAAGTTGATGGTAACGCACACAAATTTCATCAATTAATAATATTTCGGTGGTAACGCATTACACCCCACCGATATTATACATTCGCAAATACTTGTCCACACACATTTTCTCTAATTCAAACGTTCATCCGTAAACATCCTCACTCACTATCATTCTTACTTAACTTTCTACGATTCTCATTCGCATTCACACAATACATTAACAAATATCTCTCTCATACACTAAGGTGTGTTGATTACACCCATCCCACCTAAGGTTCATCATATACTGAATTCATCTCAACTGTTAAATAATATTATTAGGTCTCATTCACATATTGTCACATTGACATCATACCCCTGATAGGGTCATACATGAATTATCATATCGATGCCATGTTCCCGACAAGGCCTTACACGAAATATCATATCGTTTCCATGTCCTTGACATGGTCTTATTTAATATCTCTCACCGAAGCCATATTCCAATATGGTCTTACACGGAACCTTAACTATCATCATTTCATACTATTTACATTTCTTACCATTCTTAGGTTCAATTCTCTTAACAACTCCTCAACAAATATTTAATACATTCATTGTGTAATTATACATTCCATACAACATTGGAATATTAAAATAACTCATACGTAATTACAACTCTTGCACATGAACTTACTTCGATGCCGAAAGAGCCGAAAAGGGACTTTTGCCCACCTTTCTCTTTTCACCCGTTCTAGGTCTGAAACTCGATTTCTTTAATCTAGAACAACGGAATTTATCGATTTAATCACTTATAAATCATAATATATCATAATCTACACTCTAGGCAAAAATGACTATTTTGCCCCTACACTTTGGCAAAATTATGATTTTGCCCCTAGGCTCGTAAATAAATTTTTATCACATTTTCTCGACAAACAAGCCTAGCTGAATATTTAATCCTCTTACAACTATCCAAAATTCCAACTATTTCATGCCTAAATGAACAAATTACCACATTTGCATCTTAAACCATATTAGGTATTTTTCATGAAAATCCTTTCACAAAAGTTGTTTATCAAACAACTAGGATTCATTTTCTTTCATTAAATTCATCAAACAACATAAAGTCTCTCATGGTAACTCCCTAGACTTTCAACCATATTGCAAACTAGTCCCCTCTTTAGAAAGCTTAAGCTTTGGGGACTCCAAAAGTACAATTTTTATCAAGAAAAATTATCAAAATCGCTTACTTGTGAGGAGAAATGTTTGCTGAAATTTTTGAGCTCCATAGCCCTTGTTTCTCTTCAAAATTTCGGTGGAAGAAGGTGAAGGAATAGTGAAAAGATGATAACATCTTTATTCATCTTATTTTATTCATTTAAAACACCAACATCACCAAATTTTTTACCATCATTTAACGTCTTTGTCCCCCTTGGTCGGCCATCATATTCTAGATGGTCTAATTGTCCTTTAAATACCTCCACATTATGCTCCATAACTATTTGGCACCTTTAACAAATAAAATAGAACTTTCGCACTTTATGCAATTTAGTCCTTTTTCACAATTTAGCTAGAAATCGCTAAAATTAAGGCACCAAAATATTCATGCATTTTTAGAAACATGTTATAACACATAACATAACATAAAAATAATTTTATCTAACCTCGAATTAGTGATTCCGAGATCACTGCTCCAACTAGCCCCTAAATCGGACTGTTACACACGTTCATAGTCAGTCACTGACATCTTGCCTTGCTTTAGTTCTAAGAATTCCTTCCTTTTCTGGTCCACAAACCTTTGACTGACATACTTTTTCTTGAATTCTTCTTGGAAAAATTCCCATGTGATCCTTTCCCTCGGTACCACCGACGCAAGGGTGTTCCACCATTGGTAAGCAGAATCTCTTAGAAGAGAGACTACACACTTCATGCATTCCTCAAGTGTGCATGACAACTCTTTAAATACCCTGATAGTATTTTCTATCCAGAACTCAACCTTTTACGGATCATCATCTTTCTAGCCTGTATTCTTACGCCCCATGTTTCCTAATCCTATCAACCTGGAGGCTTCTCTCCTCTTACCACCTCTACTACTTGAGGGGCTACCGGGATAGGTTGAGGAATAGATGGGGGAGAGGGGGTTGCGCATCGGGTTAAATGCAATGAACTCCGTATACCATGTATTCATCATGTGGAGGAAGGCTTCTCTAGCCTCTTCTCCTCCTTCTTGACTCACCGTAGTGGGTCTATTCTCATGCTCGTTCGGCACCATCCCTTCAGCGAGAGCCAGCGCATTACTTTCTATGTCATCCGCCACAGATCTATCGGGATCCATTTACTAAACATATAAACATGATTTAAGTCATCAGGAGTCGTCACACTATCATTATAAAAACATTCTTACGTATGGCATGTATAGCTAGACTCGTGCTTGTGCTACGTTAGTCCTAGAACCGACTAAACCGTAGCTCTGATACCACTAAATGTAACACCCCATACCCGAATCCAAGACCAAGACTGGATACGAGACATTACCATGCTTGAACTCACTTAAACATATACTTACGGGCTATAAAATTTTGCTTAGAATTAAAAACTTCTCTTTCTCAGTCTATTCATACCTTTCATGGGCCTACGAGGCCTTAAACACTTGTCTAAAAACTTTCGGAACATATTCAGAAACTTTTCTTTAGAGCAAGGGTCACACGCCCATGTTGTATGGGACACGCCCGTGCACCCCTAAAACATGCCCGTGTCTTTCACCCGCGGTGGATACTAGCAAAATACACACGGCCTGGACACACCCATGGCCCCAAATCGTGCCTAAAACCCCAGCATTCTGCCAATGCCCCACGGCCAAGGCACACGCCCGTGCTTACCACCCGTGGTGCACACTGACTACCTTAACACAGCCTAGAGTCTAAACACACGACCGTGTGACTGGTCCGTGGTCTATTCTGACTTAAGATACAATGGTGCAGGGTGCACACGGCCTAGACACACGCCCGTGTGTCCATCCGTGTGGGCACTTAGGGGCTATTTACCAAGCCAATTGCCACCCTGAAATCAAGATTAAACTCAATCTCAATTCAGCAACTCAAGTATTACATCATTTATGAACAATACAACATGCTTCATTGATATTAATAACATACATACTTAGTCAATCTTGGCCAATCACTTAGCCATTTACAAAAGAATAATAAACTTGATAGCCCATACTTTTGCCCTTTCTACGACATATACTCAAAATGAAACGTTTCCTATACATGCCATACTTAATATAATTTCAACTTAGCTATACCAAAATAAGGATTGATAGTGTGCTTCGAGCTCCGACTTCAACGATCCACAAGTTAGTTTGGCGGGACTACATAGAAAGAAAGGATAAAATACGTAAGCATTTAGCTTAGTAAGTTTGCATAATATTCATAGCAACATACTTGCTTAATATAAACCATTTGACATCAACAATGGTATCATAAATTTCAGCTATAAAGCTTACTTAATCATGCTTGATTTTTTTTTCATATCTCATGAAACTTACTAGTCTCATACTTGGGAGGTAAACAAGGTACTGTATCACTTGATCACACCGATCAGCAGACTTTTAACATAATAATCATAATCTCTCCGATTCATCATTCATAACATGAATAATACTCATTTTCAACTTGATAATAACTTTGCTTACTCAACTTTCTTGCTATCTCACTTTAACTTTACTCATTTGCCCAATGAATTTCTGCGAATAACCGAGGATACTAAATCTCTGCACATGAACTTGATGCCAAAGCCATATCCTAGATACGGTCTTACATGGAATATCTCATCTTGGTTTCGAGGCCATGTCTTGACGTGGACTTATACGAAGTCTTTCTTGTTATCACCAATGCCATGCCTTGGCTTGGACTTACATGGGATCTCTTTCTCTGGATAGCTTTTCAATGCCAAGCTTGCCTTGGACTTACATGCTAACTTGTTCAATGCCAAGCTTGTCTTGGACTTACATGATAACTTGTTCAATGCCAAGCTTGCCTTGGACTTACATGATAACTTGTTCAATGCCAAGCTTGCCTTGGACTTACATGATAACTTGTTCAATGCCAAGCCTGCCTTGGACTTACATGATAACTTGCTTGATTGCCGATGCCATGCCTTGGCTTGGTCTTATACGGACTTTCTAATCTCATGTGGTAGATCGAGTATCCTGGGAAATTCCATCTTCAATCGGGACATGCTCGTATTTAATCTCATTGATTTCTTTGTTTAGCAGAACATTAAGCATTCCATGATAATAATGTACATTATACTAAGCAATTCAATGATAGAAATCATAAAGCTTAGAAATCACACAAACTTACCTCAATATGCAAAATGTATGTAGATATGCAATTTAGTCCTCGACTTTGTTCTTGCCTCGGTTTCGATCCGGGCTTCGTTTCTCTTGATCTATAATCATAAATAGACCATTTAATACTCACATCGACTAAATTGACTCTTTAATCATATTTTGGCAAAATTACTATTTTGCCCTAAACTTTCTCATATTTGCACTTTTGCCCCTAGGCTCAAGTAAAATGATTTTCATTCAACTTTCTTAAACTTCATGCTTAGCTAATTCATTTTCTCTACTATAACAATCATCAATTCTCATTATTTCTAGTATGTATGACCAATTTTTATAACTATTACAAATTAGTCCATACTATCATTTTTCATGAAATTCATTAAGAAAAAGATGTTTATCTAACATCAAACTCTCATAATCTTCCATAAAACATCATTTAACAACCATTTCATTCATAGGTGAATTTTTAAACATGCATCTTAGCTCATTATATAGCTAAAAATAGCTAGTTCATAATACGAGAACTTTAAAAATACGAAGAATGTTAAAAAAGGGGGCTAAGATGAACTTACTAGCAAGCTTGAAAAAAAATGAAGAACCCTAGCTATGGAGTCTCCAAATTTTCGGCAATGAGAGGAAGAAGATGAATAGATTTTTACCATCTTTTTCCTATTTTAATCATTTATTAACCAAATGACCAAAATGCCCTTCTCTTTAAAATTTTCATAAATGCTAACTCATGTCCAATTTTGTCCAAAAATTATATTTTGGGCAAATTGCTAATTAAGGACTTCTAATTGATATTCTAAAGCTATTTCGTACAAAAAGCTTCTAGAAACTCATATTTTGCAACTCCTGCAATTTAGTCCTTTTTGGACCAAACAACTTCAATTTAACGAAATTGCTTCATGAAACTTTCACACTAGCATGCAAACGTGGCATAAACCTTAAAACTCATGAATTCACCTCGGACTCGTGGCCTCGCACCACTATTCCAACTAGGCCCTAAATCGGGCTGTTACATGCACCTCCTTTCAACACCTCCATCGGTTCACCCTTCTCCACCATTGTTGTTTATCTCTGTCATTTTTTATTTATTTATTTAGTCTTATTCTTTGTTCTTATTACCATTTCCATTACAATTTAAATTTTTATTTCAAAATTCCTTAGTTCTTTTGATGGTTTATTCAGTTTGATTTTATTCTATTATTAAGTTTAATGATTAGTTTGATACTACTTCTTAGTAATCTTGTTAATTTATTTAATTTTATTTTAGTTTATTCCTTTTAAAACTCTATTGCTCATACTTTCATACTGTTTAATTTTCGCATTACTTGATAATCTAATTCAACTATTATAGAATTATACTATTTAGGACTACTAGGATAGTACATTTTTGGCTGGCGATGATACTTGATTCATTGAAAATCTTTTACATTTTCAGGTACGTAATGACTCCCCCACATGGGAAAAAGACCGCTGTCCCCGCTTCAAAAAAGTGGAAAGGACCCGATGCGGCCTCCTCGAGCGCCTCTGCCGAAGTGCGCCACCCTTTTCTACAGTTTCCCCTGGGACCTCAAGAGGAGCTCTTCCAGATACTTCGTGCATGACCCCTCGGCATAGGGAGATGTATCGATTGGGCCGCCCTAGAGCAGGTCCAACTAGCTGACGCCTTTCGGGCTCTACTGATTACTAACCCATGGGGTCGCTTTTTCGAGATTGTCGAGCCGACTTACTTAGAGCTCACCTTAGAGCTCTATTCCACCTTTCACGTCCACAAGTCATGACGAACTTCTACGACCCAGGCACAGTTCAGTTCCGCCTTGGAGGCCTTGTACGTGAGCTGAGTATCCCAAAGTTTGGGGCCGCTTTGGGACTTTACACCGAGGAATTTGTGGAGGACGACGACTTCGAGAACCTCTATCGCCACATCCACTACTCCCCTCCGTCCCACTGGAGAGACTTAGTCCCTGCCTCGGCTACTTACGACCCTAGTCGCTCCAAGGTATCAGCTCTCACCCCATCCTTGAGGTACTTACACGTTATCCTGGCTCACACTTTGACAGGTAGGCGAGAGAGCACCAGCGTCGTCAACACTCACGACGCCTACTTTTTATGGTAAACCGAAATAGTAACATATTTTAGGCGAGAGAGCACGTGTTTGATTTAGCTTATGATAAACCGAAATAGTAACATATTTTAGGCCCACATTTAGTATGCTTTTGGATGAATTATCCCTTGATTTATGTAAAAAGGTGCTCTTAATCCTTTCTTTTCATGTCTTATACTCAGGAAAGTACCCAAGGATAAAAAGAACGACAAACGGGCTCAAAATGGACAAAAACGGGCTAAAGAAGAAATCGACACGGCCTGGACTTGGACCCACACGATCGTGCCAAGTCAATCATCTAGAACACGGTCTAACTCCGACTTACACGGCCGTGTCTCATTAAAGAAATCCAAACACGGCCTGTCCACGATTTACACGGGCGTGCGCCATGGCCGTGCCTCTGCCGTGGAGAAGAGCAATTTCATTCGGGAAAGGATACTTATGGAGAAAGAAACGTATTTCAAAAGCCTATAAATACACCCTAAATATGACCTGAAAGGGGGAGCCCAAAGCGATCATCTAGGGGCGTCGTGCTAGGCCAGAGAAGGCAGAATTGTGGGGATTCACTCAGGGATAGCCAGTTGATTCATCTCGAGAAGCCATAATTCTACTCAAGACGGAGGATCTCCTCTTCAATTCCTTCAGGGGGTTTTAGGGATTTCTTATGTTTTGTTTTATCTTTTCTCTTGAGATGTTTTCCTTTATTGTTATGAACTAAACCCTTCGAATACCCGAAGGGGATGAAACCTATGATGAATCTTGTTATTTGATTATTTGAATTATATGATAAATACTTAGTTTGTTCTTAATTATGTGAGCTTAATCCAAATTTAATGTGCTTAGGTGGAGGAGGAATAGACCCTGCCTAAGAGTAGATCCAACATAATTAAGCGGAGTTGATCGCACGCCTAGAGATAGGGTGATGAGATTTTGCCGGATTAGGGTGAAACCTAATATGGGAATCCACAGATCGATTTACTGCTATTCTAGGGGAATATTATAAGAGAACGAGAGTTCCACTAATTAACCTAGGGTTATACGTTATTCGCCTCGAGAGAGGGTTTAATATATGTTAGGGAGTCTTACGGATCAAACTAAGTAAATAAATCATATGGTTCAAGGTTAGATAACAAGTGAAGTCTAGGTGGATTCTTCCTAGGGTATCTTCTAAATCAACTGAGTTTTTTTTCGAATTCATTCTTCCTTGTCTTAGAGTCTTTAGTTTAGTAGTTAATTAATTTAGATTAATAAACAACTTCACTTATTTTAGGCTAAATAATAAAAAGAAAGTTAGTATTAGTACTTTTAGTTCCTTTAGGTTCGATAATCCGGTCTTGCCTAAACTATACTACTGTTCGATAGGTGCACTTGCCTCAATCGTTGTCGAGTTAGTTTCGTGTTCGATCATTCTTTTATAAATTTTAAAACTCTGATTTACAAATGATCAAGTTTTTAGCGCCGTTGCCGGGGAACTAAAATATTAAGAAAACTCTATTTTTATTACTTTAGCCATTATTTTTTTATTTTTCGCAATTTATTTTTATTTTTAGTTTTAATTTTAAATTTGCTAAACTTTCTTTCTTTCTTTTCCTCTCGCAGTACCTCTAGTTTATGACTAGAAGGAACCCGAGAGGACCTTTGGAATACGACAAAGACATTGAAGCTACCGCTCAAGAAATCGCAGAGAAATTAGGCGAGCCCTAAATTACCAAGGAGAACGAGAAAGACAGATCCAATCCTCATCAAGGGATGGATTTAAAATAATCTTCCACCACAAGATGTGGCGAAAATAATGCTCCTCGTACTATGTTTGATTATGCTAAACCTCATTTAACAGAGCCGAATCTAGTATTGTTAGGCTGCTATAGTTGCTAATAATTTTGAATTAAAGCCTAACACTATACAAATGATTCAACAGCTTGTTCATTTGATGGTTTACAGAGATTTAAGATCCAAACGCTCATATAGCTAATTTTTAGAATTATGTGATACCTTCAAAATAAATGGCGTTTCGATGATGCCATACGACTTTGGTTATTTCCCTTTTCATTAAAGAATAAAGCTAAATAAAGGGTTAAACTTCGTTACCACGAGGGTCAATCACTACATGGGAACAAATGACCAAAAATTTCTATTAAAATATTTCCCACCGCCAAAATGTACCAAATTACGTAATGATATCTCTTCTTTTGTGCAGATGGATTTAGAGACATTATACGATGCATGGGAGAGATATAAGGATCTCTTGAGAAGGTGTCCGAACCATGGTTTACCCTTGTGGCTTTAAGTCCGACTTTCTATAACGGTGTAAAACCCTCAACGAGGCAACTAATCGACTCAAATACGCGGGTGGAACCTTGAATAATAGAACTCCGAGGCGACCTACGAGTTTATTGAAGAGATGTCATTTGAATAACTATCGGTGGCAAGTTACAAGAACAAGGCCAACAAAAATAGCCGGAGTTTACAACCTCGACGCAGATAACCATGCTATCAAATCGGTAGAGTTGATGAATAAGAAGATTGATAGTTTGTGTTCTTCGCAGTACATCCAAATCATGCGAAGCGACGCAAGTGGAACTGCGTGGCGAATCCTCGAGTACCCACCCTACCAACCGGGCATAGAGAGCGAACAGATGAACTATATAGGTAACAATTTCAGATCTAATAATAACCCATATGGTAATAATTATAATCCAGTTGGAGGAACCACCCAAATTTTTTGTAGGAGGACAAGGAAATCAAGGAAATCAAAACAACAACCTCCTCAAAATTTCCAAAATCAGCCTATCCACAGAAAAGAAGTCTGAATCTTGAAGAGACATTGAACAAATTTATAGAATCCACGTAAGCCCGTTTGTAAAAATCAAGCAACACTCGAAACTCAACAAACATCGATCAAAACGATCGAGAACCAAGTTGGAGGACTTACAAAGGCAATCGGGAAATTACCCGATCGATCGGAGAAATTGCAAAGCTATTCTCCGAACGACCGCAAGGGCGTCTGACGAGTAATCTTGAAATTAATCCAAAGGAGCAGATCCAAGCCATAACGGCTCAAGAAAGCGAAGAAGTAGACGAACCTACCCAACACAAGGAAACGAGGTAGAAAAAGGTAAAGTTGAGGTAACACAAGACAAGCCAAAACCAAGAATTAAGGAGTACCAACCTCGCGTACCTTACCCCGAGGCATTAAGAAGAGACGACACGTAAGAATAGTTCGGTAAGTTTCTTAAACTTTTAAAGAAATTACATATTAACTTACCATTACTTGAAGCTCTTTCGCAGATGCCGATTCTAGGAAATTTTTAAAAGAGCTTCGACAAACAAACGGAAGTTAGACGAGTCGTCACATGTGGAACTTAACGCAAAGTGCTCAAAGCAATTCTCCAAAATAGACTACCACAAAAGCTAAAAGATCCAGGAGTTTTACAATTCCGTGTTTAATTGGTAGACTAACTGCTGATAATGCGTTAGTGATTTAGGGGCAAGCATAAATGTCATGCCTTATAAATTGTTTAAACAATTAGGTCTAGGAAAACCCAAACAAACTAGGATGAGCATTCAATTAGCTGATAAAATCTGTTAGAATTCCTAGGGTATTATCGAAGATGTTCTTGTAAAAATTGACATATTCGTTTTCCCAGAGAGACTTTGTTGTCTTAGACATGGATGAGGATAATTCGATCCCCTAATTTTAGGAAGACCCTTTTTAGCAACCGCCGGACTAAAATTGATGTTGATGCGGCAGAGAACTCATACTTTGTGTAGGTAATGAGACAGTCACCATCAAGGCTCTCGACTCACTAGAACATCGAGTAATCAAGGTGAGAACGTAAATTTTATCGATAACCATTCGGTTAACCCTTATTTTCAGGAAGCACCACCAAATAATACAACTGAACCTGATCCTAAACCCCATGCCAACAAAGAAATAACCCATAAAGATCGAGGGATTCAGTTCGATGATCTAGAAAAGTGGAAGATACACTTCAAGGAGAAATTAGGGATACACTACGAAGAACCAGAACCACACAAGATAAAACCGAAGGAGCCCCCAAAAGAGCTAATAGGAACAACAAACCACTTCAAAATAGGGGACCAGTGCATCATTAGATTAGGCGAGATCCTCAAATATCTCCTCCAGACCCTAGCACAAACAAAGAAATATCTTTTAGGGTAACCAGTGTTTTCCCACACGGAACAGTCAAGGTAAGTAATCCTATTTTTGGTACTTTTACTATAAACACATCTCGACTTAAATATTTTCACGAAGAAGCAAATGATAGCATGAGAAAGGACTTTCACCTCCTCAAACCACCTTGACCATACGAATGAGAGGTAAAGTCTAGCTTAAGACTATAAACGAGCGCTTCTTGGGAGGCAACCCGAGCACTAACCCTATTAATTTTTACATTTTTTATTTTACTTTTATTTTTCATTTTAGCACCTAACCATAAACTAACCAAAGTACAGATTTCCATGCTCACACGACCTTTTGCTTGCACGGTTGTGGCCGTGGCGTGTGGAAGCTGCGGAAGGACAAACCACGGACGTGCTAGTAACCGTGCATGACAAAGAATGATTTCTTTTCCCAACATGGGCTGCAATAAAAAGCCACGCCCGTTCCGACTTCCCGTGTTAGGTTACTGACTTATTGAGCACGGACGAGACACGGCTATGCCCTACAACCGTGCGAGGTTACTGACTTGACGAGCACGGGTTAAACACGCCCGTTCTAAAGGACCGTGAGAAGAATACACAGGCGTGCTACGAGACCCACGGCCGTGTCCATTTAGATTAGGATACAAAAGAAATTAGGATGGCTGCTTCGAGGACTCAACCAGTTCGAGACGCTTTCCCGCACTCACCTCCAATCCTAGCCGGTTTCTTTTCATTAGCTTCATCCAAAATTCAGGAAGTTTTCCTTCTCTCCCCATCTTACGATTTTATGATTATTTTGATATTATCTACCTTTGTACATTGAGGACAATGTACATCTTAAGTGTGGGGGTTCACTATAGTATTATTTGAAAATCCCTGAATTATGCCTTGTCTTAAAGTAAGTTTCTCATATTGCTAATTAGGATGAAATTTCTGATGATTTATGATTTTTATTGATATGTTTTAGATTAAGTCATTGATAATTGTGCATTGATAATTAAATTCTAAGAATACTTGAGAATCAAGCATGATAAGTCTATTTTTCTGAATTAAAAATTTTCTAGGTTGTCGAACTGAGTTTAAATATTACTTTGAAGTTTGAAATTTACGAGGTTGACATCAAAATACCCATAATTTTTGTGAGTTTTTGAGCCTTATAGAGCATAAATTCTTTTTCTTGCTCACTTTATTGATTATGAGTGTGTCAACATTGATTTGTTATTCTAGAACTTGCATAAATTATACATGTCGTGACCACATCTTTGATTTGATATACAGAAATGATAAAGGCACCTAGGATTTAACCCACTAACTCCATTAAAAGCCTACCTTCACAAATTAACCCCTAGTGAACCCCTTTTAATCCTAACAACCCTATTTATTGACTCACCCACTAATATTAACCCAAAACCCTTTGTAATTGTTATCACCATTCTTTCTAACTACCCCTATATCGAGATTTGATCTGATTAGTTGCCTAATTATGAATTTTAGTAATTTATCCTTTATTATGTATTTAGTTTGTTCTTAAAAAAAATGAAGTATATTCATTATTAGTTATGTGATTAAACGAGCTTATACATTTAAAATCCAAATGTTGAAGAAGAAGCTCGTATTATTGGTATTCTTAGTTTTCAATTGATGTAATTATTATTATTAGTTCATTAGTTCTTAGTTAGGTAATTTGTCAATTCAATCTCGATTCTAACCCTCTAATTCAGCCTTATTCAACACTTTAACCCTAGCCCCGTTACAACCCTGTTAAGGACCTTTTGATTTGTGTTTCATCTCATATTTCAGTGGTAGAGATTTGATTTTCATGCAAGCCTATGGGATTAACTCTTCATGTTTGACTTTTAAGTGCCTAAAATCTGAACCTTAAACACTTTGAGTGATTGGAGTGAATCTTTTGTGAGGATGTCAATCCTTGTCGATTTCAAATTAAAGGTAATTATCTAGATAAGGGGAGACGCCTAAGTTTTCGAGCTACAAAATCTATGACTTATACTGTTTGAATTTTTAGGACACTTTGAATTGAATTATCCATGTATAAATTATCTATGAATTATGATGAGACACTATCAATGACTATTATGAATTATAGGAAGTCCGTTTTAATTGTAAGTTGAGAATTTTGCTTGAGGACGAGCAAAAGCTTAAGTGTTGGGGTATTTGATAAACCGAAATAGTTACATATTTTAGGCCCACATTTAGTATGCTTTTGGATGAATTATCCCTTGATTTATGTAAAAAGGTGCTCTTAATCCTTTCTTTTCATGTCTTATACTCAGGAAAGCACCCAAGGATAAACAGAACGAGAAACGGGCTCAAAACGGACCAAAAAGGGCTAAAGAGGAAATTGACATGGCTTGGACTTGGACCCACACGATCGTGCCAAGTCAATCATCTAGAACACGGTCTAACTCTGACTTACACGGCCGTGTCTCATTAAAGAAATCCGAACACGGCCTGTCCACGATTTACACGGGCATGCACCATGGCCGTGCCTATGCCGTGGAGAAGAGCAATTTCATTCAGGAAAAGATACTTAGGGAGAAAGAAACGTATTTCAAAAGCCTATAAATACACCCTAAGTATGACCTGAAAGGGGGAGCCCAAAGCCATTGTCTAGGGGCGTCGTGCTAGGCCAGAGAAGGCAGATTTGTGGGGATTCACTCAGGGATAGCCAGTTGATTCATCTCGAGAAGCCAGAATTCTACTCAAGACGGAGGATCTCCTCTTCAATTCCTTCAGGGGGTTTTAGGGATTTCTTATGTTTTGTTTTATCTTTCCTCTTGAGATGTTTTCCTTTATTGTTATGAACTAAACCCTTCTGATACAGAAGAGATGAAACCTATGATGAATCTTGTTATTTGATTATTTGAATTATATGATAAATACTTAGTTTGTTCTTAATTATGTGAGCTTAATCCAAATTTAATGTGCTTAGGTGGAGAAGGAATAGACCCTGCCTAAGAGTAGATCCAACATAATTAAGCTGAGTTGATCGCACGCCTAGAGATAGGGTGACGAGATTTTGCCGGATTAGGGTGAAACCTAATATGGGAATCCACAGATCGATTTACTGCTATTCTAGGGGAATATTATAAGAGAACGAGAGTTCCACTAATTAACCTAGGGTTAGACGTTATTCGCCTCGAGAGAGGGTTTAATATACATTAGGGAGTCTTACGGATCAAACTAAGTAAATAAATCATATTGTTCAAGGTTAGATAACAAGTGAAGTCTAGGTGGATTCTTCTTAGGGTATCTTCTAAATCAACTGAGTTTTTTTCCAAGTTATTTTCCAAATTCATTCTTCTTTGTCTTAGAGTCTTTAGTTTAGTAGTTAATTAATTTAGATTAATAAACAACTTCACTTATTTTAGGCTAAATAATAAAAAGAAAGTTAGTATTAGTACTTTTAGTTCCTTTGGGTTCGATAATCCGGTCTTGCCTAAACTATATAACTGTTCGATAGGTGCACTTGCCTCAATCGTTGTCAGAGTTAGTTTCCAGGTTTGATCATTCTTTTATAAATTTTAAAACTCTGATTTACAGCGATCAGCTTACTTCATCGCCCTCACCATTCGGCATCAGAAGGAGGGACAAAGGAGAGGATTCATCTCCATGGGCCCATATGTGACGCGTCTAGCTCGATACTTTGGCCTCCTCAACGCCGCAGCTCAGTCCTCCTCACTCACCCTTATCGGGCAGATGCCCCCACAGGGCATCTCGACGATGCTTCACATGAGGATGATTGAGCGCCGTCGTGGGTTTGATCCTCCTCAGTACCGTCTATCCGATTAGGACGACCCAGAGGACATTACTGATGATGTCCCTCCACATCATGAGGAGCCACCTTCCGCGCCACCACCTCCTCACCGACCAGTTCATGCGGCTGCTTCACTGACTGACATCTCTGAGCGCCTTACTCGTTTCGAGCAGTACTGCACTCAACAATTTAATGACAACGCTCGACGATTCGACGGTATCGAGGCGACTCTGCAACAAATTTGTCAGCATTTTCACATATCACCACCACCCCCACCTCGCGATCCATCTGCTGATGAGGACCTTTGAGTCCATTTAATTTTTCTTTTTCTTTTATTTTAATTTTTAGACTCTTTCTCTTTATCTTTCTTGTCTTTACTTTATATTATTATATTATGATTTCTTTGTAGCTCTGGCTATTTATTATCGAGTAACCATAACGAAATTCATTAATAAAACTCCCTAAAACTTTACTGATAACTCCGCAGTTTCTAAAAGTTCAAGGTGCTACTAAGGAACGAACAAACTACCAGAGTATTCTCCCCCACCTTCACCTCTGCCTAGTTCATCATGCTTATCATTAGATCTATTTTTACAACTTTCACTCCCTAAGGATTTCATCCATAATTCAGGAAGTTTCACCTCCTTCCCTCTCTTATGATTTTCTACTTACATTGCTATTATCTATCTTTGTACATTGAGGACAATGTACATCTTAAGTGTGGGGAGGTTATTTATTATCAGAAAAATAAAAATCCCTGAATTATGTCTTGTTCCTAAGTAATTTTCTCATATTACTATTAGAATGAAACTTCTATCGACTTATGATTTTTATTGATATGTTTTGGATTAAGTCATAGATAATTGTGCAGTGATAGTTTAAACTTTAAGACATTAAAGAATCAAGCATGATAAGTCTATTTTCAGAATTAAAAATTTGTTAGGTTGTGTCCTTAAATTTAAATATTACTTTGAAGTTTGAAATTTGCAAGGTTGACATCAAAAACCATAAATTTTGTGAGACTTTGAGCCTTTAAGAGCATACACTTTTCTTGCTCACTTTATTATTGGTTATGAGTGTGTCAATATTGATTTGTTATTCTAGAACTTGCTTCGATTATGCATGTCGAGACCACACCTTTTGATTTGATATACTGAGATGATAAAGGCACCTAGGTTTTAACCCACTTACCCCCCCCAAAAAAAGCCTACCTTCATAATTAACCCCTAGTGAACCCCTTTGATCCTAATAAACCGTTTCTTGGTACACCCTTAATATTAACCCAAAACTTGTTCTTCTTGATTCATTAAGAATTTTCCCTATTGTATAAACCCCTTTTTTTTATCGAGATTTGATTTGAGCAGTTGCCTAACTATGTTCTTTATTTCAGTTGTTTATTATTGTACGTAAAAAAAAATTTGGAAATATATTCATTATTAGTTTTATGTTATTTGAGCTTAAACAGTTAATTTCACATGTTGAGAAGAAGCTCGTGTCATTAGTGATAAGTTTTCAATTGATGTAATTATTCAGTATTAGTTCATTTTTTCTAGTTAGGTAAATTGCCAATTCAATCTCGATTCTAACCCTCTAATTCAGCCTTTATCCACACCTTTAACCCAAGCCCCGTTACAACCTTTTTTAAGACCTTTTAATTTGTGTATCATCTTATTTTATAGTGGTGGAGATTTGATTTTCATGCAAGCCTATGGGATTAACTTTTCATGTTTGAATTTTGAGTGCTTAATCTGAACCTTAAACACTTTGAGTGATTTGAGTGAATCTTTAGTGAGGATGTCAAGTCTTGCCGGTTTTGAATCAGAGGTAATTATTTAGGTAAGGGGAAACACCTATGTTTTCGTGCTATAAAAATTTGGGACTTGGATTGTTTGAATTTTTAACACTCTTTTAGTTAAATTATCAATGTATGAATTGCCTGTGAATTATGATGAGACATTATTGATGAGAATTTTGAATTGAGGAAGTTAATTTTAATTGTAAGTTGAGGATTTTGCTTGAGGACAAGCAAAGGCTTAAGTGTGGGGATATTTGATAAACCATATTTTATACATATTTTAACCCCATGCTTGGCTTATTTTTGGATGAATTTTCATTAGATTTGATGAATTTGATGCTCCTAATCCTTCAATTTCATGTTTCACACTCAGGAGAGCTTAGGGAGTCGAAAAGAATGAGAAACGGGCCAAAAAAGGACAAAATAGGCCTATCTCGGAAATCAACATAGCCTAGACTATCTCATACGGGAAGACCACACGGCCGTGTGTGACGAGCAGAATCAAACACAGCCTAAACTATCGTACACGGGCATACCACACGGCCGTGTGTGACGAGCAGAATCGAGCACGGCCTAAGCTAACACGCACAGGTGTGTCCCTGCCGGACCCAAGTCTAATTCTATTTGGAAAAGACTACTTGTGGACCAAGAAATGTGTTCCAAAGCCTATATAAACTCCCTAGGGGAGGACCTAAAATGACACAGAGGGAGTAGAAATAAAAAAATACTCGAAGACAGCCATCGGGAGCAGCTTGGAAGAAGGATCTCCATCAAGACTGAAGATCTCCTATCAATTTCTCTTGAAGTTTTTGGGTTTTCTTATGTTTTGTAGTTTACCTTATTTTAAGATGCTTCCCTCTATCAGTATGAACTAAATCCCTTAAATACATGAGGGGATGATACCTAGATGAATCTTATTACTATTTGATTTATAAGATAAATATTTGTTCTTATTCTTAATTGTGAGTTCTTATTCTTGTTTTAATAATTCAGGTTATTGATTCAAGTCGAATGTGCTTATTCAGAGGAGCAAAAGTCCTTGGTTAAGAGTAGATCAACACAATTAAGCGGAGTTGAATGCAATCCTAGATATAGGACGACGTAAATCTGCCGAATTAGAGTCAAATCTAATAAGGGAATCCATAGATCGAGTTAATGCGATAATAAGGGTTTTAATTAGAAAGAGATTTCAATTAATCAACCTAGAGTCAGTTGTTTTTAGTCTTGAAAGAGATATTAACATAAATCAGGGATTTCTACGGATTAAGTCAAGTGAATAAATCGTATGAATCAGAAGTAATAAGTGAAGTCTAGGTGGATTCTTCCTTGGGTATTGTCTCTCTCATAAAGTTGTCTAAAAAGTATTTTCCCAATTCATTCTCTATCGTGCTTTTAATTAATTTTAGTTTAAAAGAAATCACACCAATTCTTAGGCTAGATAATAAGAAGATAGTAATTACTAGTACTCTTGGTCCTTGTGGATACGATATTTCCGGTCTTACCATAACTATACTATTAAATGATAGGTGCGCTTGCCTTTATTGTGATCGTAGTTAGTTAGAGACACATCATGTTTCATATTCAAGAATACCAACTACAGTAGTGTTATCAAAGGTGCCCATGCCAGTGGCACATGGTCTGGCTAACATCAAGAAAGTGGCATTGGGAGCTTTAGATTTGGTTTTTAGAAGAACATTGGTGGTTTGTCCTGGTGTGTTGAGCATTGGCCTGCAATGCAACAAGAGACCAGCAGCAGCTTAGCCAGCAGACCAGCATTGAAGTAGACCCAAAAGCAGCATCAGCATTTTGTTTCCTTTAGTTTAATTGTAACTTGTTCAAGTTGGCATGTAATTTGTAACTTGTTATCAAAGTTAGTAGGATTAGTTTTGATTTGAATTTGATGTAATAGTTGATATGTCAACTTTTTCTTTTATGTATAAGTTTGGATTTGTTTTAGACTAGTATTAGTGGGAGCAGTTAAACATTAGGTGACTGCCTTATATAATTGGATCACATGTATAAGTTTGTTATGGTAATGAGAATAATTTCAATTTTTTCAGTCATCTTTTAGATTCAAATTCTCTTTGTGTTTCCTTGCTTCGGTTTTCTTTTCATCTCTTAGCAAAATTTAAGTTTGTTTCATGCTATGTTACTGCCAATGTTCCAACAAATAGTAATCAGAGCATTTCATCTTTGAGGGCCTCTGTTGTTGGTTGTTTTTGGTAGCTTTATTTTGAGATTAAAAGCTTGAGAAGAAAGGAACAAGAAGCTGTCGACCTTGTTGTTGTAAAATGAGCTTCACACCACCACCACCACCTGTGTTCACTGGTGAAAATTACCACATTTGGGTGGTAAAGTTGAAAACATATCTTCAAGCACATGATTTGTGGAATGTGGTTGAGAATGATGTTGAACCACCTCCATTGAGGGCCAATCCAACCATTGCTCAGATTAGGCAGCACAGTGAAGAGTGTGCCAAGAAGCACAAAGAAATGGCTTGCTTGCAGAATGGAGTATCTGATGTGATCTTCACTAGGATAATGGCTTGTGACTCACCTAAGCAAGCATGGGAAAAGCTGAAGGAGGAGTTCATGGGGTCAGATAAGACAAGGCAGCAACAATTGATCAATCTCAGGAGAGATTTTGAGAACCTGAAGATGAGAGAGTCAGAGACATCAAGCAGTACTCGGATAGGATAATGGCCATTGTCAACAGCATAAGGCTCCTTGGAGAAGACTTCAGCGAGAGCAGAGTTGTTGAAAAGGTCATCACCACTCTCCCTGAGAAGTTTGAGTCTAAAATTTCATCACTTGAGGACTCGAGAGATTTGTCAGCTATTTCATTATCTGAGCTGATAAACTCCTTGTATGCACTTGAACAAAGGAGGGCCAATAGGCAGGAAGAGCATCCTGAAGGAGCTTTCTAAGCAAAGGCCAAAGAAGGCTCAGGTTCAAACCATAAAGGGAAGAAGCCTTGGCTCGATAAAAGGGAGAAACCAAGGAAGGATGCAGGCAAGAAAAGGTTTCTACCATGCATTCACTGCAAGAAGACTACACATTTGGAAAAGTACTGCTGGTACAGGCCAGACATCCAGTGTAGAAGTTGCAAACAGTTTGGCCATATTGAGAAGGTGTGCAAAAGCAAAAAGAAGGCACCAGCTCAGCAGTAAATTCAAGCTCAGGCTACTGAGGATCTTCAAGCTCAGGAGGAGCATGTTTTCACAGCCTCCTGCTTTGCAATCTCAAGCAAAGTTAGATGTGATTGGCTAGTGGATAGTGGCTGCACACACCATATGGCAGCTAATGAAAAGCTGTTCAAGGACCTTGATAGAAGTTTTGCCTCAAAGATCAGAATTGGCAATGGGAACCTGATTGAAGCCAAAGGCAAAGGCAATGTGGTGATCAACACTTGTTCAGGTAACAAAGTGATTTCTGATGTGCTTTTCGTGCCTGATATAGATCAGAACCTGCTTAGTGTTGGATAGTCGGTAGAAAAAGGTTACTCACTTGCTTTTAAGAATGGCTCTTGCATTGTTAAAGACTCACATGGTCAAGACCTAGTCACAGTAACAATGACTGATAGGTGTTTTATGCTTGATGTAAATCAACTCGAGAAGAAGGCTTACACCATTCTTGTTGATAATGCTGGCCTATGGCACAAAAGGCTAGGCCATGTCAACTATAAATCACTTGACTTGCTGCATAAGTTGAACTTTGTTGAAGATATGTCTAAGGTTGAAATTAGAGGCACTGTTTGCGAAGTCTGCCAGCTTGGTAAGCAGGCTAGATTGCCTTTTCCAGTTAACAAGGCATGGAGGGCTCAAGACAAGCTTGAGCTGGTTCATTCTGATGTTTGTGGACCAATGAAAACTCCTTCCTTGAATGACAACAAGTATTTTATTCTGTTCATAGATGATTTGACCAGGTTTTGTTGGGTTTACTTCTTGAAATAGAAATCAGAAGTGTTTGAAGCATTCAGCAAATTTAAGGCTTTAGCTGAGAATTAGTCGGGTTGCAAGATCAAGGCTTTAAGAACTGATAATGGCATTGAGTACCTATCTGAAAGGTTTCAGAAATTGTGTGAGCAAGCTGGAATTCACCATCAGCTAACAACAGTCTATACTCCTCAGTAAAATGGAGTATGTGAGAGAAAGAATAGAACAGTGCTGGATATGGCTAGATGTTTGCTATTTGAGAGAAAGCTACCAAGCAAATTTTGGGCTGAGGCTGTCAATACCTCAGTGTACCTGCTCAACAAGCTTCCAACTCATGTTGTTAAAGATAAGACTCCTTTTGAAGCCTGGCATGGACTCAAGCCATCTGTTTTACACCTGAAAGTGTTTGGTTGTGTCTGCTATACCTTCATCCTAGCTGAGAAGAGAACCAAGCTTGAAAGAAGGGTTGTTCCAGGGATATTTATTGGCTACAGCAACACTAAAAAGGGCTACAAGGTGTTTGATCCTTCAACAAAGAAGATTTTAGTGAGTAGGGATGTAAGGTTTGATGAAGAAAAGGTTTGGAGTTGAAATGGTTTTGATACAAGTCAGATTGAAGAAGATCAACTTGACAGTAGCTTACAAACATTTGAAAATGATTCTAGCAAAGAAGATTTTGATGATGCTCCTGTGAGAGGCACCAGAACTATTGCTGACATCTACCAAAGATGTGATGTTGCAATAGTGGAACCTTCAGATTTTGAAGAAGCTACCAAGGACAAACATTGGAAGAAGGCCATGGAAGCTGAATTAGAAATGATTCACAAGAATGACACTTGGGAATTGATAGACAGACCAGATCATAAGAAGGTTAAGTGGGTGTTTAGAGCCAAGTATAATGCTAATGGCTCACTGAATAAGCATAAGGCAAGGCTTGTGGTGAAAGGCTACAACCAGCAATATGGCATCGATTTCATGGAGACATTTGCTCCAGTAGCAAGGCTAGACACAATTAAGCTTTTGTTTTTCTTAGCTGCTCAAAAACAATGGAGGGTTCACCAACTGGATGTTAAGTCAGCATTTCTTAATGGTTTTCTCAAAGAGGAGATTTTCATTGAACAACCATATAGGTTCAAAGTCCTAGGAGAAGAGGACAAGGTCTATAGGCTGAAAAAGGCCCTGTATGGCCTAAAGCAGGCACCAAAGGCCTGGTATGACAGGGTTGACACATACATGTCTAGGCTCGGGTTTGAGAAAAGTGTTAGTGGAGCAACACTTTATGTGAAAAGGTCAGAAAGTGAGACCTCATTGATTGTATCACTCTATGTGGATGATTTGCTTGTAACTGGAAGCAAAGATGAGTTAATTGGTGAATTTAAAGTGCAAATGCAATAAGTTTTTGAAATGACATATTTGGGAGTTATGACATACTTCCTTGGCATGGAAGTGAACCAATCTGATCAAGGCATCTTCATTAGCCAACATGCCTTTGCATTGAAGATTCTCAACAGATTTTGCATGACAAAGTGTAAAACAGTCAGCACACCAGTGGCTCAAGGGGAGAAGCTGACTAGTAGTGGGAATCAAGAGAGGGTTGATGAGAAGGAATATTGAAGTCTGGTAGGTTGCTTGCTATACTTAACAGCAACAAAGCCAGACATTATGTTTGGTGTTAGTCTTTTATCTAGATTCATGCACTGCTGTGATGTCATTCATTTTAAAGCAGCTAAGAGGATACTCACATATGTCAAAGGAACTTTGAGCTATGGAGTTAAGTTTAAGAAGGAGAAAGAGCATAAGCTGACTGGATATTCTGATAGTGATTGGGCTGTCTTTGTCGATGACATGAAGAGCACCTCTGGTTACTTCTTCACCCTTGGCTCAAGAGTTTTCTGTTGGAGTTCAAAGAAGCAACAAACTGTTGCTCAATCCACAGCTGAAGCAGAGTACATTGCAGCAGTTGTTAATCAAGCCATTTGGCTTAGGAAGCTTTTATGTGGTTTGAATGAAGAACAGACTGAACCAACTGAAATCAGGGTTGATAACCAATTAGCAGTTGCCATAGCCAAAAATCCAGTTTTTCATGGAAAAACCAAACACTTTAAGATCAAATTTCACTTTGTTAGAGAGGCTAAGCAATCAAATGAAGTGAATCTTGTTCATAGTAGCTCAGAAAATCAGTTGGCTGATACTTTGACTAAGTCACTCGGTGCTACTAGATTTGAAGCTTTAAGGAAAAATATTGGTGTTTGTTGCATATAGTCCAAGGAGGAGTGTTGAGCATTGGCCTGCAATGCAACAAGAGACCAGCAGCAGCTTAGCCAGCAGACCAGCATTGAAGTAGAACCAAAAGCAGCATTAGCATTTTATTTCCTTTGGTTTAATTGTAACTTGTTCAAGTTGGCATGTAACTTGTAACTTGTTATCAAAGTTAGTAGGATTAGTTTTGATTTAAATTTAATGTAATAGCTGATATGTCAGCTTCTTCTTTTGTGTATAAGTTTGGATTTGTTTTAGACTAGTATTAGTGGGAGCAGTTAAACATTAGGTGACTGCCTTATGTAATTGGATCACATGTATAAGTTTGTTATGGTAATGAGAAGAATTTCAATTTTTTCAGTCATCTTTAGATTCAAATTCTCTTTGTGTTTCCTTGCTTTGGTTTTCTTTTCATCTCTTAGCAAAATTTAAGCTTGTTTCATGCTATGTTGCTGCCAATGTTCCAACACGGTGTTATCATCAACACATTGGTCTCAAAGGACTTCACATACACTGCATCAGCTTCCACCATAGTTAAATTGTGGTCTGCAATGCTGAAGAAAAGCTCATCATTGAGCGCAGTATTGATCAACCTGAGAAGATATGTTTTCCCTGGCTTTACCTTCAGCTTATATATATCTGTAAATCACAAATCACATGCATTAATATCCGAAGGGATATATAAATACATACATGTGTACAATTATTTATATACCTTTGGTAGAACAATTGTACAATAGACCTGGGAGGCCATTGAAGGTGTAGGCATCTGAAACATTAGGGCCACCTCCTGTCTGATGAGACTGATTGATAACTGCCTCAGGATTAGTATTAAACCACTCTCCTGTAGTTAACAATGATTGAGTTAAAATGCCATCAAAGGACATCATATATTTGCTACATTGCATGAAGAAGATATCGATGATTCTGTAAAATCACCGAACAAGATCGGGACTTCTTTGTAGGGCTTCACAAAAGGGTAAGATTCGTTTCGCCTTGGGAGGATGATAAGCGGTCCGTATACGCTTTGCTCTAAGCCATGAAATGTGAGCATGCCGAAGAGAGAGTTCCTCTTTAGCGGTAATGGTGAAGTTGTACATGTAAGAGTGGCGGTTTGAATGGGACATTGCGTGATGTATGATGGCCCATCCGCCCATCCGCTCCAAGTCGTCGAACTCCATGCATGTAAACAACATTAATTTACCATATTCCAAAAGAGCTTAGCCATAGAAACGTAAACAACGTATATATACCATGAATGCTGATATTGTTTGGAACATGGTTAACTACTTTAACGACTAAGCGGTCGCCTTCTCTAGTAATAACACGAGGTCCAGGGAACTTCCCATTAACTATGACAATGCTCTTAGTGTGGCACAAGCGAGTGAAGTTTTTCAGCTTTATCTGCCAAGGGAAAATTGGATGATTTCTTGAGGATTACATCAATTACTTTCACCTCAAGTTACCCAAAGTAAACAATGCAATATACATACATTGAAGGTATAGTGCCCAGTAATGCCTGTGTGTTTCACGGTGGCAACCTCGAGGATGATAGGCCATGAAATAGCTAACAGCAACAAAAAGTATCATGACAATTGCTTGTGAAGCACCCATGTTTTAAGCTGGAAAGAAAATATCGGTAAAGTCTTTGAAGTTTTGGCCCTTAATTTGGGGTGATTCATGAAAAATAACCTATGGAGATATGCATGTTTATATAGAGACAAGGTCGAACTATCTTTAAGTCTATGTTTGGTTGATTAGGTAATAAGATGTTACAGGTCTGAGAAAGGAGGGAATTTCTAAGCTATGGCCCCAAGTGTTCACTGTGGAGTGTCATTAAAGTCTGTGAATAAACGTTTTGTCCTTGTTATGCCTGTCAACTTTATCTTTATACACAAAATTTCACCATCCCCAAACTTAGTACAGATTATGGATGATGAGTAACAATTCCACGAGAACCCTTTGTCAAAAAACCAGCATATATTTACATGATTACAAGGAAAACCAATTGAAACTACAGGAGACAATCCTATTTGGTTGGTGACAATAAAAGGAAATTCTTTGTTAAGATTAATGGTGCCTTTGAAAGATGTATTCTAAGATAATTATGTGGTTTCAAATGCTTTATTTCCATTGAAATAAACAGTGAAATAAACATCCCAACCACTGTGCTATGATGAAGTGGAGCTCCAACATCAACTACAAGCCTTGGGCGATGTAGAAAAATCATTCACCATTGTATCAACCGTTGCAAGAAAGTAACACTTATCAAAATTGATTAATGGCGGAACTCTATGAGTGATTTTCTTGCGAATCAAGCTGAAGCTTATTTCTTGGTAGTAAGTGATTATGGGATGCAAGATTAACTCCTAGTTTTTTTTTTTTTTTTATGATCTTTATTGTTGTAAAAATAATATAATAATAACAACCAAAGTAAAATGGATTGTTGGAATACAAGTTTTCAAGGTTTGTTCTAGTCTAACATCTTTGTTCTAATAAAATTTTTATATTCGATTCCATCCAATCTTTAATATATGTTTCTCTAAGTGAATTGATATTTATTGATAGACTTGATTAATTCCACAATATCAGCATAACCCAAAAATATTTTCCAATATATTGCCAACTTTCAAATATGGCAAGTTGCTCTCTGTTGCACTGATAATGAAAGTGGACACTTCCAAAAGTACATAACAGCCACTTCAAAAATTTGCGTCAACATAAATATTGATTAGAAAATTCAATATGGTTAATTATTTATTTTTATTAATTAATTTTAAACAAAAATGAAAATTTAAATTTCAAAATGGAATTAAATTACCAAATATTTACCAATAACTTTTTTCACACTACTATTCTTAATAGATTACGTTTATTTTTTTGTGTGGAAAAGATATCAATTTTTATTAAACTACTAAATTAAAGTATGATGCACAAAAAGTCCATAGGCATAGTCCAAAAGTAAACGATTTAAACAACTAGGTGGATTAAAACACACATACAAAGTAAACTAGTAGACCAAATTTCATTTGGAAAAGAGAAAGAGTTTCCCAAACGTGATAAAGTGTCCACACATTTGTTCCCTTCACGGAAAACATACATCAGCTTGCTAGAACTCATAGAATGAAGGAGCATCCGCATTCATGTCTACCTACTTACCATCAAGAATGACCTCACACCTCATTTTCCAAATAAACCAGCATATAGAAACGATCCTAATGGTAAGACCCTCAACCCCCCCCCCCCCCCCAAACATTTGATAGAATTTCAGTAAACCATGTATCAAATGAATGTATATACTCTTTATAAATTCGCAAACCAAAACGACATTCAAACCAAATACCCCTTACTCCGCTACATCCAAAAAAGATGTGTTCAGTAGACTCCTCCATCCCGCACAGCAAACATAAAGACGTTGGAGAACAATCCCTCTTCCAAAGATTGAGCCTCGATGGAACAGCATTAGAGCATAACTTCCGGCAGAAAACTTTCTAACTTGCTCGGGACTTCCATCTTCCAAATAGTTTTCCACAATTTGGTGTCCATCGAATGAGAGTTTGAGGGTTTCAACATTTAATTGGCAGCAAAAACAAAAGCAATTGAAGGCAAGGAGGGTATAATACTTAGAACGAATAATAGTAGCAAAAATTTTCACTCGGTTGACAACTAATCTATGAGGCAAATGGCAGGTTGTAGGGGAAGCGATAAGAACCACGACAGTCAGTAAATAAAATTGCAGCAAATTGATGCACAATCGGTCATGCAAGTTGCTCAAAATTAAATAGAAACAATCAGATCAATGGAGAGGAAAAGAAAGAAGCAAAAATCCAAATTAAATTCTTGCAACAAATAGCATATTAAAGGACGGGAAAACAGCTGCTTTTTTTTAAAGGGTAAACTATACAAATGGTCACCCAACTATACTCGTGTTTCTGTTTTAGGCAACCAACTTTAGAAATTTTCAATTTAGGCACTAATGATTGAATTCATTGCTATTTTGGTCATCCACTGTTAAATTGATAACGCGAAATCTTTTTCTAACTGGTATAATAACACATTTAGTCCTCAATACTTACATATTCTATCAATTTTATCCTAATTCTAAATAATTCAATAAATTTAACCCTTCACATTTACAAATTCTATCAATTTAATCCTCAAACTTCCTAACCAAAGCTTTTAACTTTTTAAAACAAAGTCATTCCACATCTACAAATTTGTAAAACCCAAAAAAGAAAAAAAAAAATCTCTCAACTAACGAGCCATTTTTCGAGCCAATTCTTGATACCAATGAGTTTATCTTGATACTTTAATTTTCTTTTCTTTTTTTATTAGTTTTCTTCTAAATATAATATTTTATAACTCTTTGATTGATAAAATTTTGGCTAAAAAAATGGAAAAACCTTTAAAATGAACACTTTAAATTTACTCTTGTTGTTAACCATATTATATTTCCTTCAAGATACATAAAAATAGTCCTCGAAGTTGCTCCTTGAAATTGAAAATTAAATCCAGAGTTAAAAAATATTGTAGTAGCCCATTATTGCCCGCGCTTAAATAAATAAAAATAAAAAATAAAAAAACAAAAATAACAAATGTCCAATTAGAGTCCATTTACAATGAACGGGCTTAAAGCCCAAACCCAAATGCCAAAACCCGTTGCACCCCAAACCCAAACAATACAACCCAAAATAAACCCTCAGACCCAATTTCAAAAACCCAATCCGACTAAGCCGGCCCAAGTGACCCAAATGCTTACGGACGCAGGAAACCCTAGGTTTCCACTGCGCCGCAAGCGCCCCAGCAGCCCCTTCCTCGCGCCTAAGCCACCAATCGCGCCGCAGTTAGCGCGAGTCGCGCCCTATCGCCGCCGCGCTCCTCGTCACTCACCTGCAAAAAGGGAAAGAACATAGCAGCAAAACGGGGCAAAATCTTTGTATTCCTTTTTTATTTGTTACTTTGGGGGCTATAAAAGCCCTACAATAATCTGTAAAAGGACACATAGACAGAGAGAAAAAATACACACGAATATACAGATACATACAGAGATTAATAAAAAACAGCAGAGGTGATTTTTTATTCCGTTTCGTTTAATTTTTTTTTACTTTTTTTGATTTATTTTTTTTTATCTACATATACAAATATTGTTAAAAAAATAACAAGAAAGAGATTACCTTTCGAATCGCATTCAAAAAAATAGAGTCGCTTGCCTTCGACCGCCATATACGGTGGCGCGTGCGACGGCCCTTCGTCGGAGTCTTGGCCGAAGGCCAAAGGATAGAGAGGTTTTCAGTTTGTTTTTTTTTTTTTCTGGAAATGGTTCGAAAATGATTTTTTAACAAAAATTTTAGCTTATATAAGCCATCAATACGACGCCGTTTTGGGGGTTCCCTTTTTAAGGCCAAAACGACGTCGTTCTAGGACCAGATCCGCGCGTTGACCCGAGACCCAAGAAGGATCCGCGTGTTTTTATAAAAAGGGCAATTTGCCTCTTTAGTCTTTCCGCAATTTTATTATTTTTTTTAATTTAGTTCAATTCAATTTTTTTATTTTAATTTAGCCGCGAAATTTTGTTTGTTGTTTCAATTTGGTCCCATTGGTTACTTTAAGACTGATTTCAAAACGGCGTCGTCTAAGAGATAGGGTATAATTGCCCAATAAGTCCTTATATGTTGGCGCGTGTTTCGATATCATCTTTTTTTAAAATTTTACTCCTGATTTTCATTTATTTCCTGATTTGATCCTTGTTTATTTAATTCTTTTTATTTTATTCTTATTTTTAATTATTTCAGTATTATATGTATAAAATTATTATCTATTATTTTATTTTATTAAGTTTAATATTATTTATATATTATATATTATTTTAAAAATGTGTATATTAATTATTATATTATACATTATAAAATTATATATTATTATATTATATTATATGTATAATTTAAATTATTTTATCCTTTATATTATATAAATTTTTGTATATCATATAACAAATATTGTTTATATTATTTATATTAAATATGTAGTTTTTATGATTATTGTATTATAAATATATTTTTTATTTTAAGTTATATATTACTTACTTATAATTGTTTTTATCATATATTATTATTTATATTTTTATGTACTAAATTATTAAATTATAAGTATCCTTATATTTTTCATATACTCTAAGTTTTTATATTATTTATTTAAAATATATTGTTTATACATATTAATCATTTTAGAGATTGTCATTTTTATTTTTATTCGATGTTCTTAAATATATATATTTCATTTTTTTATTTGATCTTGTTTGTAGTATTTCATATTTATTTCTTAATTTTTATCTTCCATATAGATTTTTTGAATTGTTATTGCATATTTTATAACTTGTATTTGTTTATTTATGTTCTTTATTTGCTTAATATTGTTTTAGCATAGTCCTTTTATTATGTGTATCATTTGCTATGTCACATTATTCTTTTGTTAATTGTCTATATTATTTGTTAATACAACTTGTAATTATAGTGAATTACTATATGGAATCTATGTTTTGTAATGCATTGGTACAATATTTTATTCAAATCATTTTTATTTATAAAAAAATATATTTTACTAAATTACCGCATTTTATTTAAAGTTGTTCCAAAAAATACGGTGATACGTAATATTTGGGGACTTTGAGAAGAATTGTGCCCTAACTCACTAGGTTTCGATTTTTCTCATTGAACTTAAGATATTAAGTATCCCTTTTCTTTTAAAATTAAAACTTATAAACTTCAAATCAAAACTTATTCTCGGGAATTCAAAACGTCGTATCTTAACTTATTGGATATGATGTTTTGTGTCTCGAGGTAAGAATTTTCTACAAATAAAGGCGAACCTAGTTTCGAAGTCATGAGATGTTACATCCTAACTTATTGGGTATAGCATTTTATTTCTTTGAGATAGGTAAGTCTTGTCTTTCTTTCAAATAAAAGGATCATATTTTAAATTTTTTCAAAATTTCGACATTAGGACATGAAATTATCAATTAGGTACCAAATTTTGGGCTTTACGAGGGTGCTAACCCTTCCTCGTACGTAACCGACTCCCGAACTCATTTTCTTGTATTTTGTGGACCAAAATCAATGTTTTGAAATAAAACGTTTTATAAGGTGATCCAATCACACCTAAGTAAAAAGGGATTGGTGGCGACTCCCGTTTTTATTTTTTAAAGTCGACCCCCGTTTTTATAAAAACTTAAAAATGGTTTCGACAGCTTGGCGACTCCGCTAGGGAACATAAGAGAGTCAAGCCTTAAAATTGATTATTTTTTGTCCTTTGTCAGAAATTTGAAAATTCGATTTGAAAATTTGATTTGAAAATTATGATCCTTTTGTTGCATTTGTTTGTGTCATTGCATATGATTGTTATTTTTTGCGCACATTGCATTGCATGACCGTTGTGGCCGCACCTTTAAGTGGGAGTGAGAAACTATGCCTTCGTGAGGTTTTCACCTTCGCATCGGCTAGTGGATTACTTCCGGGATACATATGTACCTATGTCTTCGTGAGGTTTTCACTTCCGCATGGCCATAGGGAAATGTATTCCCCTGAACTGAACTCGATCTGTATGAGCCTATAATGGGTGAAGATTGAGGAGTCTGCTGGTTCAGGTATCTTTTCTTTAGAACTAAACCGCATATAGAGAGACCTAGGAGCCTACCCTAGGTAGAACCATGCCAAACCCCAGTAGTCACCCAGATAGGTGTTATATGTTCTTTATTTCTCCTGTGCTAACGTTTTTTGTTTTGTTTTGGTTGCATTGCATTCTGATCATAGAAAGGAGGTGTTGATTCAAATTCGATTATTAAATAGAAGAGTGTGTCATGAGAAAATTAATTTCTTGATAAAGTGGATTATAATAAGGTCGTTCGAATATGATCCAAGCAAACACAGCGAGAGAAGACTGATAATTTGTAAAGGAATACAAGACTTTCTTTTATGGCCTGAGGATTCAAGCCGGCAAAGATTATTCGAGAGCCGTCACATGTCGATTTTCTAACAAGCATTGTGAGGATAAGTGAGTAATGAGTCGCGGCCCAAGCAAAAAGGAGCTAGTGGAGGCATCTATTAGAAGTTTGCAAGATTTGACCTTTGCGAAGAAGGGAATTGATATTTTTGCTTGGAATATGAGGGCAAGGCCGCATATGTAATCCGTTTTATGTAAAGAAATTTGCTTTCTAGAAAAGTTGTTCTAATGGAATTGAATTCAGAATCAACGCCTATCTTTCTTTTGCATTCATTCCATGCATCTGCATTGCATTGCATCATTTGCATTAGACTTTTACAAAAGGACCCTAATTAGGTAAAATTATTTTAGTTAACCTGTAAAACATGGAACAAAGGTTGGAGAGATTAGAGCAAAGGCAAATACAGATGCAAGAGCAATTGACCAAAATTCAACAAGATATGCGGGATCAAGTGTTAGAATTCCAAAAGAATGTGATTGGCCAGCTAAGACAGTTACTAACCGAAGGGCTTGAAGAGAGGAAAGGCCCAGTAGTCAACAGTGGGGATGATAATGAAGACCTCGTCTATCCCTTAGGTTTTACTCCAGTAAGCGTCCAAACTCAACCAGACGCACATCCGAAAGGGGTTTTTGTTACTATCGGACCCCAACAAAGATCGGCCGTATGTCGACACCAATAAACTACTCGATAGGGTCAGGTCCTAATCCGGGGGGCAATCCAACCAATCCCATTGTCATTGATCTGGCTAGTACAGAAGAAACAAGGAAGGCTAGTGTGTAAATCCTGAAACAATGTGAAGACCGTTACAAAAGGAAAAAGCGAGACTGGAGCTCCCAGGTTAATACTTTAAGGGCCCCGAAGAAAAAAGAAAATGAGGCGAATAACATGAGTATGTATAGCAAGGTTTATTCAAAACCGAATACCATAGGCCAGTCAACTACTAGCCATCAGGTCTCCTCAAGGCAAGATCCCAATCCAAGATCGAACTCAGAAATTTCCCAATTCGCGCCCATCCCAATCACGTATAGGGAGCTGTACCAAAATTTGTTTGATGCACATGTAGTATCCCCTTTCTACCTAAAACCTATACAACCTCCATACCCTAAATGGTACGACACGAACACCCAATGCGAATACCATGCGGGAATCACAGGACACTCGATCGAGAACTGCACCACTTTCAAAAAGATGATTGAAAGACTTGTCAAAATGGGCATTGTCAAATTCGATGATCCCTCTGGGGCAGAAAATCTGTCACCCAACCATCTAGATAAAGGGGTAAATATTATGAGATCTATGAGTTCCAAGAATGCATCGAGTTCAGGGCTTTAGTGCAAGATTGATATTGGAAAATCTGAATATTAACGACGTATCTGAAGAAAGAATTGGATTTTTCCAAGCATCTGCCCTTACATACTTGGGAGTGTTTTGAATAATGAGACTGTATTTTTAGAGCTAATCTAGAGTAATATTCAGAACACGCTTGTTTCCTTAAGCCTAGAGGCAATAAGAACCCTTTTGTGAAATAGGCTTGTGTTCGAAATTTTTATTTTAATAAAATGCATCTTTTTGAGCAAATATTCTTTTGTTTTTTCCATTTCATACTGTACAAACAATTGTTCTTAGTTTTTTCTTTTGTTTGTTCTTTGGACTTTCTTTCAAGTATTCTTTCATTCTTCATTCATGACCATACAAATAATCATTTTTTGCATAATTTATTCTTTGGAATCTTCCTTCGAACCTACAATAGGTTTCCATATATCAACGATGTGAGCAACGCTGCATCGACTTTAGAGTCTCCTTTCGAGTAAGATATGTGTCTAGAGGGATCTCAGGACTTTGAAGATGACAGAGATTGTAACCTATCTTCTGATTTGTTAAAAATGGTAGAACAAGATGAAAAAAAGACCCTACTCTACAAAGGGTTAGCGGATATTATGAGCCTAGAAAAGAGGTGAAGATTGTAGCCTAGCTCAACACAGAAATAAGACGAGACATCATTGAGTTATTTTCAAGAATTCAAAGATGTTTTTTCACGATCATATCAAGACATGCCTAGGCTACTGAGGCGCGGGCACGTTGAAATCTTAAAAGAGGTCCATAAGGATGTCAGAAGGACACATGCTAATGGTTTTACAATAGCCAAGTTAATCATGAGGTTTGGATATTGCTAATCTATATAGAAAGGGATGGCATCAGTTATGTCGTATTTAAGGAGACAAGATTTATGTGATTCCTTCATTTTCTTCACAGATTTTACTATATGTGGGGCATGGATGTTATGGGGCCGGTCTCGTCAAAAGCTTCTAGTTGACATCGAATTATCTTTGTGGTCATCGATTACTTCACTAAGAGGGTGAATGTTGCTTCATATGCCAATATTGCAAAGTCGACAGTCATCAAATTTTAAAAAAAAAGGAGAAAAAAGAAAAAAGGAAAGGATCAGGTACCGGCAAAGAATGCCAGAAAGGATCATGTTTAATAATGCATAACTGTACAATGTCTGTTCAAAGATCGAGCAAACATATCACAAAGGCAAACAAAGGTTGCCAAAAAAAATATAAAGAAAAAAACAAAAAACAAAACAAGGATTGTAGGAAAGATGACCGAGACTTGTAAAGCTTGGCATAAAGAAGTTACCATTTATCCTCTATGATTATTGAACGTTGGCCAAGACCTTTACCGGGGCAACATCTTACCCATTGGTTTATGGAATGGAAGCGTTTTTGCCAATTGAACCTAATCGAAGAAAAGGTTAAAAGTCATCCATCACGGTCAGATGATGCAAGCTTACGACAAAGAGGTTCATCCTAGAGAATTCCACGAGGGGAACCTGATGTTGAAAAAGATCTTTCTTATACAAAAGGATTTCAGGGAAAAGCAAATGCCAAACTGGGAAGGACCTTATGTAGTAAAAAGGGCCTGTTCTAGAGGAGCATTAATATTGACCGAGACGGATGGCGAAGACTTTCCCAATTCGGTGAATTCAGGTTCAGTCAAGAAGTATTTTACCTGAAAGTGGAAAGGCCAAGGTGAAAACCCGCAAAGGGCGCTTTGAGACCAAAGGGGTTTTGAGCCGAAAACCCAAAAAGGGCGGCTCAAATTTTGATCAAAGATAGGGCATGTGGTAGTCTTGCTATGCCTGAATTAACAATGAGGAAGTATGCTACGTTTTGGGGCATTGTCAAAGTACTCCGGATCCTCTAAACACGTATTGAGTTCAAAATGGTCCTCAAGAAGTTTTGTAACACCTTGAATTTGGGCCTAGAATAAGTGGGTTCGTGTGTCGAGAGAATGGATTTTTGTCGTTAAAAAAAAAAACTTGTAATTATTGTTTACTAATTTTTCCTCCCTTTTAAATATATTAACTGAATTATAATAAAATTTAATGTGGCATAATATTAAACTCTATTTATGCATCAATTTATCAAATATTTTCCATAACTTTGTCCTTGTCATATAATTAATTATTTTATTTATGTTATCAGTGTGATGAACGAAGTTATAATTTAGAAATATTAATTTTTCTATTATTCTCGATTTAATTTTTATATTTTAATATAATTTAGTTCTTATATTTTTTTTATAATATCAATTTCTATCGTTAAATTTTCGTTAATATACAATATGAGTATATATAATTTGAATGTACTAAAAAAAATTAATATGTGGTTTATACTAAAATAAGATAATGGTCAATTTTTAATTGACCCTAGATTATGCTAAAATTTGGGGATTTGATTTATATGCTTTACTTTTACAGTTTGTCCCTCTACTTTTATAATGTCACTAATGCATTTAAATAGTTAATTTTTCTTAAAAATATTATTCAAAGAGAAATAAATTATTTTATCATGAAAAGTTTGAATGGGCATTGTCTTTTAAAAAAAATATTATTGCAAGTTTAGTTTAATTTTTAGGAGGTTTAGGAAGGGTTGGTAGTGTTGGAAAAGTCCTAGGCTCGATCTAGGGCTTTAGCAAAAATGTTGTTTTTTTTAGGGAGGTTGGTGGTAGTCATAAGGCTTTTAAAATATTGTTGGGTTAAAAGATATCACAAAAAAGTAGGTGGTCTGGTGGCTTGGGGCGTTGTGAATAAGTTGGAGGTCAAAGGTTCAAGTCTTGGGTATGGCAAAAATTTTTATTGCGCATATGATAGTATGAAGGCCAGAGTTTAGGCCTTATAATTAGTTGGGGTTGTTTCATGACACAAGGAAACGCTTTGGCCCAAAGGGCAAAGCGTTAGGAGTAGTAGGGGAACAAGGTTCTAGTCACACAGCGCAAAATGTTGGGTTTTTTTTAAGTAAACTCGGAGCACGGAATAAAGGTTGATAATTAATTGGGAAGGAATTATGACTCAAATGAAACGGGTGGCGCAGTGGCAAGGGACGTGTCTCATAGTGAAAAGGGCGAAGGTTCGAATCTTGGTGTCGGTTAATATTTTTGGATTTCTTTGGATGATTCGGTCGTTGTAAAGTATACTTTAAAAGAAGTTGACAACGGAATATATCACAAGAATGGTTCTGGTGCAGTGGCTGGTAGCGTGTGGTTGTGCTTGGAGGTCTCGGGTTCGAGTTGCGTTGTGTGCAATAGCTTGAAATTTTGCTGCTGGCGTGAGAAGGTATTTGAATTGGACCAAAATGCCAAAAGATGGCCGCTGTTTGGGAAGCTATTTGAATGAAATTCAAATTGAATTTTTGGGCTAAATAAAATGACTTTTTGATGAGGATAAATTTTTAAGATAATAAAGGAATTTAATTAGTGATAAGTTTGAGTTGATTAGGGAGTGTAGGTTTATTCTATTTATTTATTTATTTTAGTATATATGGGTACCGAATTTTCCCTTTTCTTTTAGCTTGACTTTTAGTTATCAGGAAGGGCGTTTTCGGGTTTGAACAATAGGTGCCAAAATTTCTATAAATAGGGGAGGATATCTCATTGATTCTGACATTTAAACCCTAATTTCTTCTCCTTCCATTGTGCCGAAATTCTTAGTCTCTCCCTCTCCAATTTCTTTTCTTCAATTTCTTCAAAAGCCGAAACCTCTTCTCCATTCTTTTTCCCTTTGAGCCAATTTCTCTAAAAAGCCGAAATCTCCATAGTTTTTCTTTATTCATCCTAGTTGAGAATTAGTTCTTCCGGCATTTAAATCTTTTTCTTTGACATTATTGAATCTTCTCTCCAAGTGCTAGCCGAATTCCCTATACTAAGGTAAGTGTCGAAAGCACATTAGATCTCATATTCTATTTCGGTTCTTGAAAGGCAAAGGTCGAAAAACTAATAGTTTAATGGTGCTATGTTGGGCGGCATTCCGGGATTTGAAGGAGACCTGATCGTCTAGATCTAAAAGCCGAAAATCGTTAGTCTCTAAGTATCATACCTCTTTTCGGGATTTTAAGGTAAGGTAGTTTTCTCTAGATTTTCGTTACGTTAGATTATCGTATTCGTAATCTTAACCCTATGTTATGGATCAACAACCACATGTTATGATGGTAGCAACTGATAAGGTCCCTCGATGGAATCAAATATGGATCAGGAAAAGGAGGGGATTGGATCTGTAAAACCAATCCCTAAGTTTAAAAAGCGGCGATGTCGTCAGATTCGGGATTGGCCATGAGGTTGTGGACCGGCATCCGAACAAAATCTTAGACAGAGATAGCGATTTTAGCGACTTACGATAGTGTCGACATAGAGAGTGTCGTCCCTAATCGGTAACTGTGTGTGTAACTTCTCACACCATTAGATTGTTTATATATATATATATGTATATGTGTAATAAATGCTATACTCTGTTAAATGCCAAAATCCCAAGATAACGTTTGAAAACCCGAGAAGGGTAAAAGCTAAATGTCGTTAGTGCTTTACGCCATTCTTCGATGAATGTTTCATTAAAAGATATGTTTTGCATGTAAATTTCTATGTATGCTCGGGGTAGGGTAATTGATGAAAAGGGGGAAGTGTTCTGTTCTAGTGGCTTATGCCATTTCAGCCTGGTGACTCTGTCACAACTCTATTTTCTGGTGGCTTATGCCATTTCAGCCTGGTGACTCTGTCACGATTTGACGATGAGTAGCTAACTGCAGCATGACCGCCATCGATGGTGTGTAGCGGTGTGGGTTGATTGTAGAAATCCCCAATGGTGTGATTAGCGGTAAGGGGTGGTGTGTGCGGCGGTGGAAACCTAGGAGTTGGGTTGGGCTTTGCATAATTTCTGTTATAATATATTCTAGTATATGTTCTGTGGGGCTAAGGCCCAAATCTGATGGTGCATGAGGGTTGCACACTGAGTTTCGCGACTCACCCAATTATTTTAACCATTTCAGGTGACACTTAGTGCATCGGGCCAGGGTGGAGGAGGGAGCAAGGTGGCCATGCGACAGAGCATTGAGGATTCAGCAAAAAGACTTCACTTTATTTATTTATTTATTTATTTTTAAGAAATTTATCTTAAGTGGGTTTTAAGTTTCATTGTAATAAGGCCATGGGCCACTAGACTATTATACTTTGCTTTGGGTTATATTTTAGGCTTTCATTATTGACATTTAAACTTTAACTAAACTAAGGCATGTATTAAGATTTTGGTTTTTATTCATAAAACAAGAAGTGAAATTTATATATTATTTAAACTTATCAAGTTATTAAATTTTCCCGAATAAAAGATTAAATACAAGAAAAATATTTACCGAAGATTGCGACATCTTTTACAAAACTCTTTTGAGTGGCATGCCAGATCCGGCTGTAGTGTTTGGGCCGGGTTTGGGGTGTTACAAGTTTGTACAGAGAAGCTCAAGCTGCGATATCTGGGGCACCTAGCTTATATCCTACCCATTTTGAATTTGCTATCTTTGACTATTTTATTCTTTTCAAGATACACCCCAATCAATTTTCTTTTATTGCCTTGGTGATCTTTGATTAACTTATTTGTTTCGAGCTATGCTCCTGATTAATTTCTTTCTCGTCCATTGTTGTGATCTTTTTCAAGCATTTTATATTGAAATAATGATTAGTGGACTAATAATACTTTCATAAAAGGAGTTTCGCATATTACTCTGGAAACTTCTAAATAATATGAGAATCTGAAACAGGACTATTGTTTAGAACTCACCAAGCCTAAGGGTTGGAAATATTGAAAGATGATTATCTTTTTGGATTTTTATTGGTTGAACAAAAAGATAAGACATTTCGTCAATGATACCATCTCGACAAAAGACGAGCAATGTCAACCCAAGTGTAAAAGGGGATCATTCTCGGGAAAAGAAAAATGATACCATGCATTCATGCAAATTTCAGACATTTACATCTGGTCATTACACCCAAGGAATGGTGTAACGGATCAAATTGATTGAAGATGATACAAATTCTATACCTCTGAGTGGCAGCAGGATGGATGGAAGAAACCAAATGTTATTCCCCTGAAGTTGCAATAGGAGGTACAAATTTTATGTCCCAGACGGTACAGTGGAAGGGACTTTGAAATTACAGCGGGGCAAGCTTGCTGAGCAGAATGTGGTTGTTTCTTTGAGTTTTCTGTTGGAAAATACCAAGTCAAATAAGATAGTAGTATAATACATCATTGATAAGACTCTTGATGATTAACGAGTGATGACACCCTAGGCATTAAAGGGATCATTCTCATTTTGCATTCATGGCACATCTAATTAGGAGCATTTGACTCATTTCGATCATAGCATCCTAACCATTTTGCATAAGCATAAACACATAAAACTGATTTTACGGGATAAGTCCCCCAGAGGACAATGTCGCAACATCGGTGAATTCAGATCTTGTCTTCCTGAGATTGCAATGAAGCGGATCGAAGATACTAGTCCGCATCCCCGAGTTTGCGATGGAAGCGGTCAAGATAGCGAGATCTTGTCTTTCGAGTTTGCGCTGGCCGGATCGAAGATATCACCGGCATCCCCGAGTTTGCGGTGGAAGCGGATCGAATATAGCGAGATCTTGGCTTCCCGAGATTGCGTGGCGAATCAAAGATACTAGTCCGGCATCCATGAGTTTGCGATGGAAGCGATCAAAGATAGCGAGATCTTGTCTTCCCGAATTTGCGATGAAGCGGATCGAAAACATCACCTGCATCCTGAGTTTTTAATGGAGCGGTCAAGATAGCGAGATCTTGTCTTCCCCGAGATTGCAATGAAGCATATCGAAGATACTAGTCCGCATCCCCGAGTTTGCGATGGAGCATACCAAAGATAGCAGATCTTGTCTTCCTGAGTTTGCAGTGAAGCGGATCGAAAACATCAGTCTGGCGTCCCTGAGTTTGCCGTGGAGCAGATTGAAGATAGCAGATCTTGTCTTCCTGAGATTGCAGTGAAGCGGATCGAAGATACTAGCCTGGCATCCCTGAGTTTGCAGTGGAGCAGACACAAGATAGCAGATCTTGCCTTCTTGAGTTTGCAGTGAAACGGATCGAAAACATCAGCCTGGAGTCCCTGAGTTTGCAGTGGAGCAGATTCAAGATAGTGGATCTTGTCTTCCTGAGATTGTAGTGAAGCAGATCGAAGATGCTAGTCTGGCATCCCTGAGTTTGCAGTGGAGCAGACTAAATATAGAAAATCTCGTCTTCCTGAAGTCGCAGTGAAGCAGATTGAAGAAACTAGCCTATCTCCCTAAAGATACAGCCATTTGACAAGACCGGGCAAAATGGGCCCTTTTATCGTCTTTTCTCTATTCTCGTTACACAACAATGAGCAAAGAGGGGCAGCTGTAGTAGCCCATTATTGCCCGGGCTTAAATAAATAAAAATAAAAAATAAAATAACAAAAATAACAAATGTCCAATTAGAGTCCATTTACAATGAACGGGCTTAAAGCCCAAACCCAAATGCCAAAACCCGTTACACCCCAAACCCAAACATTACAACCAAAACTAAACCCTCAGACACAATTTCAAAAACCCAATCCGACTAAGCCGGCCCAAGTGACCTAAATGCTTGCAGACGCAGGAAACCCTAGGTTTCCACTGCGCCACAAGTGCCCCGGCAGCCCCTTCCTCACGCCTAAGCCACCAATCGCGCCGCAGTTAGCGCGAGTCGTGCCCTATCGCCGCCGCGCTCCTCGTCACTCACCTGCAAAAAGGGAAAGAACATAGCAGCAAAATCTGGCAAAACGGGGCAAAATCTTTGTATTCCTTTTTTATTTGTTATTTTGGGGGCTATAAAAGCCCTACAATAATCTGTAAAAGGACACATAGACAGAGAGAAAAAATACACACAAATATACAGAGATACATACAGATTAATAAAAAAGCAAAGAGAGGTGATTTTTTATTCCGTTTCGTTTAAAATTTTTTTACTTTTTTTGATTTATGTTTTTTTATCTACATATACAAATATTGTTAAAAAAATAACAAGAAAGAGATTACCTTTCGAATCGCATTCAAAAAAACAGAGTCGCTTGCCTCCGATCGCCGTATACGGTGGCGCGTACGGTGGCGCGTGCGACGGCCCTTCGTCGGAGTCCTGGCCGAAGGCCAAAGGACAGAGAGGTTTTCAGTTTGTTTTTTTTTTCTGGAAATGGTTCGAAAATGATTTTTTAACAAAAATTTTAGCTTATATAAGCCATCAATACGACGCCGTTTTGGGGGTTCCCTTTTTAAGGCCAAAACGATGTCGTTCTAGGGCCAGATCTGTGCGTTGACCCGAGACCCGGGAAGAATCCGCGTGTTTTTATAAAAAGGGCAATTTGCCTCTTTAGTCTTTCCGCAATTTTATTATTCTTTTAATTTAGTTCAATTTAATTTTTTTATTTTAATTTAGCCCCGAAATTTTGTTGTTGTTTCAATCTGGTCCCACGGGTTACTTTAAGACTGATTTCAAAACGGCGCCGTCTAAGAGATAGGGTATAATTGCCCAATAAGTCCTTATATGTTGGCACGTATTTCGATATCATCTTTTTTTTAATTTTACTCATGATTTTCATTTATTTCCTGATTTGATCATTGTTTATTTAATTCTTTTTTATTTTATTCTTATTTTTAATTCTTTCAGTATTATATGTATAAAATTATTATCTATTATTTTATTTTATTAAGTTTAATATTATTTATATATTATATATTATTTTAAAAATGTGTATATTAATTATTATATTATACATTATAAAATTATATATTATTATATTATATTATATGTATAATTTAAATTATTTTATCCTTTATATTATATAAATTTTTGTATATCGTATAACAAATATTGTTTATATTATTTATATTAAATATGTAGTTTTTATGATTATCGTATTATAAATATATATATTTATTTTAAGTTATATATTACTTACTTATAATTGTTTTTATCATATATTATTATTTATATTTTTATGAACTAAATTATTAAATTATAAGTATCCTTATATTTTTCATATACTCTAAGTTTTTATATTATTTATTTAAAATATATTGTTTATACATATTAATCATTTTAGAAATTATCATTTTTATTTTTATTCGATGTTCTTAAATATATATATTTCATTTTTTATTTGATCTTGTTTGTAGTATTTCATGTTTATTTCTTAATTTTTATCTTCCATATAGATTTTTTGAATTGTTATTGCATATTTTATAACTTGTATTTGTTTATTTATGTTCTTTATTTGCTTAATATTGTTTTAGCATAATCCTTTTATTATGTGTATTATTTGCTATGTCACATTATTCTTTTGTTAATTGTCTATATTATTTGTTAATACGGCTTGTAATTATAGTGAATTACTATATGGAATCTATGTTTTGTAATGCATTGATACAATAATTTATTCAAATCATTTTTATTTATAAAAAATATATTTTACTAAATTACCGCATTTTATTCAAAGTTGTTCCAAAACATACGGTGATACGTAATATTTGGGGACTTTGAGAAGAATTGTGCCCTAACTCACTGGGTTTCGATTTTTCTCGTTGAACTTAAGATATTAAGTATCCCTTTTCTTTTAAAATTGAAACTTATAAACTTCAAATCAAAACTTATTCCCGGGAATTCAAAACGTTGTATCTTAACTTATTGGATATGATGTTTTGTGTCTTGAGGTAAGAATTTTCTACAAATAAAGGCGAACCTAGTTTCGAAGTCATGAGATGTTACATCCTAACTTATTGGGTATAGCATTTTATTTCTTTGAGATAGGTAAGTCTTGGCTTTCTTTCAAATAAAAGGATCATATTTTAAATTTTTTCAAAATTTCGACATTAGGACATGAAATTATCAATTAGGTACCAAATTTTGGGCGTTATGAGGGTGCTAACCCTTCCTCGTACGTAACCGACTCCCGAACCCGTTTTCTTGTATTTTGTGGACCAAAATCAATATTTTGAAATAAAACATTTTATAATGTGATCCAATCATGAAACACCCCAAACCCGGCCCCCGAGATTTGCCCAGATTTGGTATGTTCCTCAAGTAAACCGGTTTCAAAATTCTTTCGTTACCTAGAGAAAACTTGTGCGCTTTTAAAAAAAAAAAACATTGTTTGGGTTGGGCTTGTGTTGAAAATGAATTCAATTCTTTATATTAAAAATTTTACTTAAACTTTAATAGGTAAAACTCATAATCATAATAAATAGAAATAAATGGAAAACAATTCAACTATGGCCTTATGGCCTTATTACATCAAATAATTTCCAAGTAATTCAAGTACTTAAATAGAAATAGTAGTTCATAAAATAAAAACTTCATGTTGAGCATGGCCACCACAAGTTCTGCCGTCCCGGTCCATCACTGTTCATCACCTGAAACATGGTCCCACAACGGGGTGAGTCAAACGGACTCAATGTGTACACAAACACTAAATCAAAATAGAATCAGGCATACAAATGTTACACATTCATATCATAGCATACAAATTATGATGCATTCCCAAACCCAAACCTAATTAGCCATCCGCTACACTCCCCACATCCAACTTTGCACACCGTGGGACTACTAAGTCGACCCTCTTTCCGCTACACTCCATATCGCGGTCTTAGGTCACCGCATTCGTGGTCTTAGGTCACCACATTCAGATATCGCGATCTTAGGTCACCGCATTCAGATTACTGTGGTCTTAGGTCACCACATTCAGATACCACGGTCTTAGGTCACCGTATTCGTGGTCTTAGGTCACCACATTCACTTCCCCTTTTTCAATAACCCATATGCCCCATATAATAATATGCATAAATATGCCAGAGTTCACATTCTTATTCTTACTCTTATGTTACAATTAACATAGTTCATAATCCTAGTAGGAGTAGGAAACGTACCTGAGTACTTTGTACCATAACATGGTACCTTAGCCACTTTCATATTCTTAATATCACATATATTAATTATACATAGCCACAAAACATATTATGAAGTAGTGTGGGGTACACACCTGATTTGCTTAACCACTTCACTTTGAAATCCCAATCGATCTATCGCTTTAGATCTCAAGTTCCTACAATTGATTAATCACTTACTATTTAGCACAAAGCCTATTCCGCTAGAAAACCAAATCCTAGTAGGATTTGTATTCTTAAAGCTTACCTTGGTGTCGATTTGATGATTTAATCAAATCCCGAAACTCATATTTTTCCCTTTGAAATCGGCTAGTCACTAAATCCCTTGAATTGGTTAGTTTTCGGCTTAAAACACATAATAATAGATCTAATACTAAAATAGGCCTTGGCGAATTTACCTTTGTTCTTACCTTCCAAATCTTAAATCCCGAATTGGATCCTTGCTTCTTTATTGTCTTTAGTCGAAATCCCTATGTACCCATGTTAGATCCAATCTAACATTAAATCATAATAATATAGCTTATGGCCGAATGGTATTCATAACTTACCTTAGATCTTAGAAGTTCAAAGATACCTTCTTGTAGTTTACAATTTCTTAAATCTCAAAACACCCTTCCATAACTCGGCCAAAATCCATAATAGAGATTAGTCCCTAAATTTTAGATAGGTTTAAAATATAAAAGAATTGAAACCAAACTTTGGATCTTACCCTTTTAAGAAATCGGTAGCACCCTTGTTAAAAAGCCCATTAAAGAATCGGCCTTGATGACTAGATGATAAAGTTTTGGCTTTTGGGATTTAATGGAGAAGTCGACTAGAGGTTCTCTTGGGGTATTTGGTTTCCACAAAAATAAGGAAAAGAAACTTGAGAATTTTGGCAATGGTGGACTATAGATTCGGCTTGACAAAAGAAAAAGAGAAGAGAAGAGAGGAGAGCACTCAAAAATTCGGCAGAGAGAGGAGGAGGATGAAAAATTGATGAGTAGCCCTATTTCCTTCCTTTTATAGCCAAAACTACTCCTCAGAATCCCTTACTTGGCCACCACTCTTCTTTATTTGATAGCTTTATCTCTTAATTTAAAATAATTAGAGAATAATCCTTTATTATCTCTTCAAAAATAATCCAAATTAAATCCCTTATTTATCACCTTATTAATCGAATATTAAAGAGAATAAAACTCCTCCTTTCTAGAAGGCTTGTGCCGTCCACCTCAGAGCTTCTGGAAGCAAAAATAAAACTTCTTTTATTTGCTTCCCAAGTGACTCAAACCTGGCCCAACACCTTGCATGTGGCGCCATTTCCAGAGGCCCTAAGTGGCATCTTCAGGCCACTTTTCCAAGCTTGTTTGTGTGTCAAATTTCACAAACTTTTTCTTTTAAGGCCTCATTGCCTTAATTTCCTCTTTTAAACTTTAAAACTCGACATTTCTAAGTCATTTCTAAGTTTCCAAAAATTTCGTTCACTCAGAAACTTGACATTTTCTTACATTTCCAAGTTTCCAGAAATGTGCACTTTCCTATTTTGAATCATTTCCAAATCATTTCCATCCATTTCAAGTTTCCAAAAATGTTCACTTTCCATTTTTTTAACTTAACATTTCCATACATTTTCGTGTTTCCAAAATTGTTCAAAATTTATTCTTAGTACATAAAACATGTTACTTCATTACAATTAAACCGAAAATGCATAGGCCCTTTCGAGGATGTTACAATTCTACCCCCTTAAAATAATTTCGTCCTCGAAATTTTCTAACTAAAATAATTGAGGGTATTGTTGTCGCATTGCCTCTTCTAGTTCCCACTGCTTCTTCCGATCCATGATTGTGCCATAACACCTTGACTAGAGGAACCGACTTCCTCCGTAGCACTTTCACATCACGCCCCAATATCCGAATCGGCTCTTCCTCGTAGGATAAGTCCGGCCTTAGCTCTACTTCTTCGACAGTGTACCACATGAGACGGATCCGATCGGTAACGACGTAGCATGGATACATGGAATACGTCGTGCATCTGCCGCAACTCGTGGCAACTCCAATTGGTATGCCACCTGCTCCAACTCGCTTCAAGACTCGATAGGGCCCTATAAACCTTGGGCTTAACTTCCCATGCGATCCAGAACCTCATTACCTTTTTCTAAGGTGAGACTTTCAAAACACTTGGTCTCCCACTTCAAACTCTATTTCCTTCCGCTTAAGGTCTGCGTGACTTCTCTTACGCCTATCGAGGCTTCCTTTAACCGTGCTCGAATCATCTCAACCTTCTCTTGGTTTGGCCACTAACTCGACCCAAAACTCGATGTTCTCCTAACTCACCCAATAAGTAGGAGTTCTACACTTCCACCATACAATGTTTCATATGGTGCCATCCGAATGCTAGCTTTGATAGCTGTTGTTGTAGGCGAACTCACTAAAAGGCAAATAGTCTTCCCAACTTCCTCGAAATCCATCACATAGCCTCTCAACATATCCTCCAACACTTGTATAACTCGTTCGGATCGCCCGTCGATTGTGGATGAAAAGCCGTAGTGAAGTCCAACTTAGTGCCTAAAGCTTGATGAAGTGCCCTCCGTAACCGAGACGTAAACCTTGGGTCTCTGCAGCGAGATGATCGATCTTCGGTACACCATGTAACCTCACAATTTCCGCCACATATAACTTAGCCAGCTTCTGAAGAGAATAGTCAACTCTTACCGGGATGAAGTGCGCGGACTTAGTCAAACGGTCCACTATCACCCATACTGAGTCCTTCTTAGTAGGCGTAAGGGGAAGCCCACTAACGAAATCCATGGTAATTCTCTCCCACTTCCATTGTGGAATCTCGATTGGTTGAAGCAATCCTGATGGAACTTTGTGTTCAGCCTTAACTTGCTGACACGTCAAACATTTCCCCACAAATTCAGTCACTTCTTGCTTAAGATCAGACCACCAAAATTGTTCCCTTAGATCTCTGTACAGCTTAATGCCTTTGGGATACATAGCATAAGGGCTACTATGCGCCTCCCAAAGAATCCTTTGTCTTAACTCCTTGTCCTTCGGCATACAGACTTTTCCTTTGTAACACAATACTCCTTCATCATTAATGCCATAATCCTTTAATTCCCCGTTCTGCACTTGCTGTAACTTAGCACTTAGATCCTTATCAACCAACCGTCCCTCTTTCACCTCCTTCACCATGTGGGCTTGACTTGCAACTCGCCAACAAAGCTTCCATCATCGTGACAAACTTAAGTGAGCGAACATAGCCCTTAAATCCGACACAACCTTCCAACTTAGGGCATCGGCTACCACATTCGCCTTGCCCAGATGATATTCTATCGAACGATCGTAGTCCTTCAACAACTCCACCCACCTTCGTTGCCTCAAGTTCAACTCCTTCCGAGTCAACAGATACTTAAGGCTCTTGTGGTGCTGTGTAGATCACCGACCTTTCTCCATAGAGGTAGTGCCTCCAAACCTTAAGGGCGAAAACCACTCTTTGCGCCCCCAAGTCATGAGTTGGGTAGTTAACCTCATGAGGCCTTAGTTGCCGAGACACATAAGCGACTACTTTTCCTTCTTGCATTAGCACACATCCTAATCCCGTATGCGGCGTCACAAGACACCACAAAATCCTTCCCACCTCCAAACTGACTAACACTGGAGCCTCCGTCAACACCTTCTTGAGCTTCTCAAAGCTCGATGTTGCTTATCCGTCCATACAAAGGGTACTTCCTTCCTCAATAACTTTGTCAAAGGCGCGGCTATTGACGAGAACCCTTCTACAAACCTCCCGTAATAGCTCACCAAACCTAAGAAACTTTGAATCTCACCACGGACCTAGGTGGTTTCCAATCCAACACCGCCTCGATCTTCCTAGGATCCACCCTTATTCCCTCTGCGGATACCACATGTCCTAAGAATGCCACCTCCTTAAGCCAAAATTCACACTTGCTGAATTTGGCATAGAGCTTCTTCTCCCTTAACACTTGTAGCACCACTCGGAGATGTTCATCATGCTCCTCTTCAGACTTAGAATACACCAAAATATCGTCAATGAACACAACGACGAACCTATCTAAGTAGGGTTGAAAGACCCGGTTCATCATATCCATAAACGTGGCTGGAGCGTTCGTCAACCCAAACGGTATTACTACAAACTCATAATGGCCGTATCTTGTCCTAAAGGCAGTCTTATGGATATCTGCCTCCTTTACCTTCAACTGATGATATCCCGACCGTAGATCTATCTTCGAAAACACAGTTGCCCCCTTTAGCTGATCGAACAAGTCGTCTATCCTTGGCAAAGGATACTTGTTCTTAATGGTTAGCTTATTCAACTGACGGTAATCTATGCACATACGTATAGTTCCGTCCTTCTTCTTTACAAACAGAACTGGTGCTCCCCATGGAGACACACTGGTTCGTATGAACCCACGATCCAACAACTCTTGGATTTGAGCCTTGAGCTCAACTAACTCCTTTGGCGCCATTCGGTATGGAGCGATTGACACAGAGCTGCTCCTGTAGTAAGTCTATTCCAAACTCCACCTCCCTATTTGGGGTATTCTGTAATTCCTCCGGAAATACATCTTCAAAGTCTTTCACCGTTCTAACTCCACTGACACCTTCTTCCTTTCCACCTAACGCACTTACGAAGGCTAAGAATGCCTTGCACCCTTTCTTAACCATTTTCTCAGCCTTCAACGCCGAAACTACGTTGGACAGGTAGTTTCTTCTCTCTCCGATCATTACTACTACTTCATCCTCCGGGGTTCTTAGTTCCATTCGTTTAGCCGCACAATCCAACACGGCTCGGTGCTCTACTAGCCAGTCCATTCCAAGTATAAGTTCAAACTCCCCGAAACATTTCGGCTCCATTTGTAACATCCCAAATATGGGGTTATTTGGAATTTGATTATTTTCTTATTATGAACTGCTGTGATATTATTAATGGAATAATAGAGCTTAATTTAAGGCTTTGAGTGTGCCCGGTTTGATAGAAAAATTTCAGTTTTAACTTTAAAGGCAAGGAGCATCAGCAGGAGGGTGTTATAAGAATAGATGTGGGTATTTTAACACAAATATGAGCCTAGAATAAGTGGCAAAGTGAGCCCACTTAAGAGCTAGCATGTGACGCCACCAAGGAGCAAGGGAGAACCTTGGTTCGAGTCACAACAATTCCTCTTTTTGCACTTTAGATGGACGGCAATAAGAGAGAGTTTTTCTCTCTTTAATTTCTTTTTATTATTATTAAAAGATAATATGAGCATTTAAAATTTGATTTTTATTTGTTCAATTTTAAGGATAATAAGGAGGCTATTTTATTCAAGGATAATGGGAGATAAATGAGGAGATTATTTTTATTAATTCAAAATTGTTTGAATTAAATCAAATGGGTGGCCAAGAGAAAAATTAGGAGTTGGCTAGGAGTTGAACTCCTTGTTGCCAAGGGTGGACGGCAAGCTTAAGGAGGGGGGGGCCGAATGCTTATAAAAACCCCACCCTACCACTTTGTTTTGTTTTTTTTCCATTCTTGCTAGTTGCCGAAAATCCCTAACCCCTCTCCCTTTGTGCTCTTTTATTTTCTTTGCTCTCTCAAACCTCTTCAAGCCGAAATTTCTAGCACCTTTCTTTCCCATTATTTTCTTTCTCCCCTTGGCCGAATACACTCCCTTGGAAGTGCTGATTTCTTTTCCTCTTATTAAACTCTCTATTGGCCGAATACAATCTATTGGTTTGCCGAAAATTCCCTTCCTCTACTCTCTAGACTTGGCCGAATATTGAAGCAGAGGTAAGAAGTATTAGCCGAATACTATTTTGTTCCTTCTCTTCTGTATCTCTGTCGACATCCATAAGGGGGGTAAGTGCCGATTTCAATAGTATATTAACACCCTTGTGAAACCGATTTCTTTCTAGGAAACTCCGGGATCTCAAAGCAGAAAGGCGGATCTTCCATTCCTTAGTCAATCGATTGGTAAGTGTAGGTAAGGCTATGTTAGTATTCAAAAGCCGAAAGCTTTGGTTATAAGTAATAGTGACTAATCGATTATTTTGGTAAAGCAGATTCGGGAATTGAGTGCCGTGGTGAGTAGCAAAGGCAAAGGTGAGATTTCGGGTTCACAAGGAACCCCTCTCTAATATTTTGGTTTGGCCGAATAGGCCATGGTATTAATCCCATAGTTGGCCGAATATAGGAACAGTGAGATCTAGGGTGGCCGACTTCTCTTTTCGGGATTTAGAGCATCCAAGGGTGACAGGTGTGTACATACACACTTATAATTAATTAAATGTACTAAATCATTGTGTGTGCTAACCTGATCTGTGTAGATTCGGGATTAATACCATGAATGGTATAAGCAAGGAACAGTAAGTCCTTGTTGACTATGAAATATTTTAAGATGCTTTTGGGAAGCATGGTGTGTCTAGTACACGTTGCTTATTGCTGATGATAAAACCTATACATGTGATTAAGTATATGGTAGCATAAATTATGTGATATAAATGTTGATGTGGGATTGATGAGTGGAGGGGGCAAAGATATTTCGTGGTTGACGAGCACCCGATGTTTTGGTAACACACTGCGTGACTATATGTCACCGGAGGTTTGGTACCTCCGGAGGGTTTGGTACCTCATAGCGACTCGTCCCCGTGGTTAACACCACCGTGGGTTGGCCCCACTTGAGATATGGGATCGCCCGCGGTGATTTGGTATCACACGATGGGTTGGCCCCATCACCCGATTTGTGTCCACGGACACCGTGCTTTGCAGCACATCGTGACTATATGTCACCAAAGTGGTTTGGCACCACCAGTGTTTTGGTAACACATTGTGACTACGGTCACCAAAGTGGTTTGGTACCACATGGGGTAGACAAAGGCGTTTGGTTGGCTAGGACGGGTGCATGACTTAGTACATGATGATTGATTATATGTCATGTATGAAATTGTTTAAATACGAGGAAGGGTTACATATCGAGTCTTGGTGACTCACCTTCTCCTTTAACATTTTTCAGTGACTCGTAGATGGCGGTTGAGGAGCCGTTGGACTCGAGGTGGCCATGCAAAGGACTTAAATATATTGAACTTTGAACTTAGCGATTTTATTTTCATTATTGGGTTATTTTTATTTTGGTTGTAATAAGGCCTCCATAAACTTTAATTTTGTTATTCCTTATATGTTGGATACTTTGTTTTAAACCATATCATTAAAATTGAATTAAAATCACATGTTTTCTTAAATTAACACGAAAATGTTTTATCGTGCCATCGGGCACATTCAAGTTTGTATAATAACCTGACTCAACTAAATTTCCAAATTAATTCTAAGTATAGTTTCGCAAGATAACCAAAAACGAGGAGTTTTCAACAAAACTTAAATTTGTTTTAAAATGGTGTTCAAAAAGTTTTTCTCCGTAACAAATCAAATTCGGTCGTAATGTTTGGGCCGGGTTTGGGTTGTTACAAAATTGGTATCGTCGAGCCAGTTCAAAGCTCGGTGTAGGGGCCAAGGCCCAAAAATGTTTTGGTAGGCCTTATGGAATGATTTTTGGTGTTTTAACAAAGATGGCCCGAGTCTCCTAAGACCAATCCGCCTGTAAGTATATCTAAACCTCTTGGTGAATTACATTCTGTAGAAGGGTAGGGAGCATGGAACGTAGATAGACTTATAGGACTTGGACCCTAAGGTTAGATTACTCAAACACAAACGAAGCATAAGACTTAAGGAACTAAACCAACCTATGACTTAGTCAATGAGCTAGGTGTGGTAACCCCCAGACGCATGTCTAGGATTGGATCCGGAAGAGCCTCGGTATTTAAGCGGTCCCGTGACTCACCTCCTCTTCGCAGTATCCTACCAGTGCGTAGCTGCGGTTCACCCTAACTCGGAGGTTCAAAGTGGTGTGGCAACCTGCATGCGCATGTCTAGAAAGGTTCAGTGAGAGCTTGGTATTTAAGCGGTCCGCGTGACCCACCTCCTCTTCACTCGAATTCTGCCTGGTGCGTAGCTTTGGTTCACCCTGACCAGGAGGGCTCGGTCATAGGTTAAACACGATGATTAAAACCCGAAAAGGGAATTAGCCTTGTTTTTCGAAATAGAATGAAACAACAAACCCTAATGTTTGCAAAACTTGTGCAGTAACTTTCTCAAATCCTAGAACATTACTTTTACAACGTTTTTCTCGAAAAACTTGACTTGTGAAAATTACAGAAATACCCTTAGGGGTAAAATTACCAAAATGCCCCTGACCCATAAGATATTAATTCAATGGTTTTGCTCAAAAATTTCAACTATTTTACAAATATTCAACAACTTAGCTTTGGAAATCATCAACAAAATATTTTGGTTCTAGAAAATTACGAAAATGCCCTCAGAGGAAAATGACGAAAAATACCCTCAGGTTAGAAATGGCGTAAATGTCCGATGAGCGAATAGGTATGGGAAGCATTAAGGAATGGATGCATGAACTTCTTTGTGTGAACTAGGTTAGGAAACTAAAACATTGTTTGCTCGAAAGAATCTCTGATTAAACCTTATCCATAAAATTTCTTCATGAGTAATAAAGTGAAACAAATGCTAACGCATAAAATTTTTTTAATCGATTAAAAGCGCGTAGATAGAATGAGTTCTAGAGGACGTGGGCGCCGTGGACGTGGTAGGGGTAGGATGACGGTGTCCGAACCCGTCAGTCGACAAGGTTCGGAAAATGAGGTACCATCGCCACCACCACCTCCTACTTTTAGAGTGAGAGCGCCGATCGGGCCCGGTGGCGGCGGTATCGCAAGTCGTGTTGTGAGTCTTGGAGATGGTGGCTGGGGCTGGTGGAAATGTGGGAGCTCGGAAATCTGTCCCCGGCGACTCGATCTAACGGAGCGGAGGTATTCCGAGGTGTGTCGAGAGTGGCACCCAGTCTGGCAAATCATCGCTAGAGTCAATCCCAGAAAGAATCATGGATGACCTTGACTTTGACCGAGGAAGAAAAGTCGAAAGGGCAGTGTCGCTTCTAAAGGATGAAGCGTGTCGGTGGTGGTGACGGTTCGAGATGGGGCTACAGCAGATGATTTGACTTGGGAGTATTTGAGAACCACCTATCGTAAGAAGTATGTGGGCACCAGCTACACCGACGCCTTGCAGAGAGAAAGGCTTTTCCGGATTAGTGCAAGGAACTAAGTCCGTGGTCGGAATATGAGGCAGCATTTTAAGGCCGAGTAGGTATGCGAGAGGCATCGTGTCACGGAACATGAGCGCCGTGTCCGCTTTGAGGACGGACTCGAGATGATTTGAGGTTACTTGATTGCCCCACAAAGTTCGTGAGTTCTCATCTCTAGTGGAAAAGGCTAAGGTAGCCGAAGGGATCAAGGAGGCCGTGAGGCAAAGCTATAGTAGGAACAATCGAAAAAAGAGGATTTGGGTCACCGGATTAAGCGGTAGTGCTCGAGAAAAGGCTAGGCCAAGTGGGCCCAATCAGCGGCAAGGCCCACGACTACTAATCGTAGGCCGACTCGGTGTAACCATTGTGGAAAGACCCATTGGGAGGTTCTTTGGACCGGTGATAAAGGATGTTTCGAGTGTGGGTCTTTGGAGCATCGTGTCGAAGATTGTCCCCGAAACTAGCTAAGAATCACCGGAGGCGTAATCGTACTCGCAATAGAAATGTGGGACCACGGAGGGGTCGTGGTAATGGCAGAGGAAACAACGGTCCTAACTGAGGTCGTGGAACTCAAGGCGCAGGTTCGGCAACACGCAGGCTAGGCAGCTTGGCTTAGTTTACGCAGCGAGGTGTCGCGAGGAAGGTGACGCACCGGATGTTATAACCGGTACGTTTCTAATTTTTGGTTTTCCTTATGTTGCATTGATTGATGTGGGCTCGACGCACTCGTACATTGCTAGTAGTGTGGTAGGAACTATAGACCTAAACTCAAAAATCGCTTCTAGGGAGATGACTGTAGTTAGCCCTTTAGGTCACTCTGTAATAGTAGACAAATTTTATAGAGGCGTACCCCTAGAACTTCAAGGGGTAGTATTTGTAGCTGATCTAATGGAACTACCGTTTGGGGAGTTCGATTTGATCCTTGGAATGGACTGGCTGGGTAAGTATCAAGCGAATTCGGATTGCGCAAATAAGCGCATATGTTCTTAAGACACCAAGGTGATGAAGTGGTTATGATAGGAGATAGAAGGAATTACCTATCCAATGTAGTGACTGCCTTGAAGGCTGAAAAGATGGTCAAGAAGGGTTGTGAGGTGTATTTGGTTCAAATCTGTGCTTTGGAAGCTAAGGGGTTAGTAGTTGGAAAGGTCCGAACGGTTGGGGAATTTGTTGATGTGTTCCCGTAAGAACTTCCGGTCCGCCTCCGGATCGGGAAGTCGAATTCGTATAGACTTGCTACCCGAACGGCACCTATGTCTATAGCACCATACCGAATGGCACCAAAGGAATTGGTGGAGCTAAAGGCTCAAATTCGTGAGCTCTTGGATAGAGGTTTATTCGACCAAGTATATCTCCGTGGGAGCGCTGTGTTGTTTGTCAAGAAGAAGGACGGTTTTATGCGGATGTGCATCGACTACCGTCAGTTAAACAAGTTAACGATCAAGAACAAGTATCCGTTGCCTCGGATTGACGACTTGTTTGATCAACTGAAGGGTGCCTCGGTGTTTTCGAAGATAGACCTTAGGTCAGGATATCATCAATTAAAGGTGAAGGAGGCTGACGTTCACAAGACGGCATTCCGAACTCGGTATGGGCATTTCGAGTTCTTGGTGATGCCATTCGCCGACCAATGCACCGCGGCATTTATGGACTTGATGAATAGAGTATTTCAACAAGATTGGACCAGTTCGTCGTGGTGTTCATAGACGACATATTGGTTTATTCAAAGACAGAAGAGGAGCATGACAAGCATTTACGGATAGTTCTGCAAGTATTGAGGGAGAAGCAGTTATATGCCAAATTCAGTAAATGCGAATTTTGGCTTAGGGAAGTGGCTTTCTTAGGTCATGTAGTATCAGCTGAAGGAATTAGAGTAGACCCTCGCAAGATTGAAGCAGTATTGGATTGGAAACCACCTAGGTCGGTGGCTGAAATCCAAGTTTTCTGGTTTAGCAGTACTATCGGAGATTCGTGGAAGGATTCTCTCTAATAGCAAATACCAGTTAACTAAGTTATTAAGGAAAGGTGTCCCATTTGTATGGACGGAGAAGCAACAAGGAAGCTTTGAAAAGCTAAGGAAAATTTTGACTAAGCTCGGTTTTGGTACAACTGAAGCGGAAAAGTTATTCACGATCTATTGTGATGCATCTCACACTGGTTTGGGATGTGTGTTGATGCAGATGGGAAGGTAGTAGCCTATGCATCCCGTCGATTAAGACCGCATGAGGTTAACTACCCAACGCACGACTTGGAGTTAGCGCACTGCCTTCGCTCAAGATATGGAGACATTACCTGTATGGGGAGAAGTCGATAGTCTACACGGATCACAAAAGCTTGAGGTATCTTCTCCGACTCGGAAGGATCCGAATCACGAGAGCATCGTCGGTGGATTGAACTATTAAAGGACTACGATTGTTCGATCGAGTACCATCCGGTAAGGCTAATGTGGTAGCCGACGCATTGAGCCGGAAGGTGGTGACGGACTTAAGAGCAATGTTCGCTCTACCGAGTCTATATGATGATGGGAGTCTTTTGGCGGAACTCCAAGTAAAGCCGACTTGGATTGAGGAGATTAAGGAAAAGCAGTTAGTGGATGAAGGCTTGAGCGCTAAGAGGGTACAAGTTCAAGATGGTGGTTTGGAAGGGTACAGTCTGTCTAGTGATGGAGTGCTTTGTTTTCAAGGACGAGCTTGTATGCCAAGGGATACAGAACTAAGGCGTAAAATTCTCCAAGATGCACATAGCACCATACGCTATGCATCCCGGGGCGACAAAATGTATGGAGACTTGCGGAAACAGTTCTGGTGGCCGGGGTTGAAGCGAGAGATAACTGAGTTCGTAGGGAAGTGTCTGACGTGCCAGCAAGTTAAGGCTGAACACCAGTTACCATCGGGATTACTCCAACCGATAAAGATCCCTCAATGGAAATGGGAGAGGATCACCATGGATTTTGTTAGTGGGCTACCCCTTACGCCCAACAAGAAGGACGCAGTTTGGGTAATTGTGGATCGCCTGACTAAATCAGCTCACTTCATGCCGGTGAGAATGGATTACTCACTCCAGAAGCTAGCGAAGCTGTATGTGGGTGAAATAGTAAGGTTGCATGGTGTGCCAGTATCGATTATCTCGGATAGGGATCCCAGATTCACGTCAAGGTTTTGGAAAGCGTTGCATCAAGCTTTGGGTACACGGTTAGATTTCAGTACGGCTTTCCATCCACAATCTGACGGACAATCGGAAAGGGTGATACAGATTTTAGAAGACATGTTAAGAGGTTGTGTCTTGGATTTTAGTGGTAGTTGGGAGGAGTACCTACCATTAGCGGAATTCGCTTATAACAATAGTTATCAAGCGAGTATTCAAATGGCTCCATATGAGGCCCTATATGGACGAAAGTGCCGTACTCCTACATGTTGGACGGAGTTGGGGAACGACAAGTCTTTGGTCCGTAATGGTAACAGAGACTCAAGACAAAGTCAAGGTGATTAGGTCTCGTCTCAAGGAAGCATCAGATAGACAGAAGTCTTATGCCGATCTCAAACGAAAGGAAATGGAGTATGCTGTGGGAGACAAGGTCTTTCTGAAAGTGTCGCCTTGGAAGAAGGTGTTGAGATTTGGACGAAAAGGGAAGCCGAGCCCAAGGTTCATCGGGCCATATACAGCTTTGTAAAGCGAGTAGGACCGTAGCTTATCGCCTAGAGCCGCCGTGGAATCGAATCAGATTCATGACGTCTTTCATGTATCAATCTTTGAGACAAAGATTTCGGTCGATCCTTCGCACGTTGTGCCGATGCGCAGATTGAGGTGAACTCGGATTTATCTTTTGAAGAGGAACCGGTTCAGATTGTAGACCGAGATGTGAAGGTTCTACGTAGGAAGGCGATGCCCTTTAGTGAAAGTGATATGGCGGAACCACGGAGTGGAAGAAGCTACGTGGGAGCCCGAGGAGGTGATGCGGCGCAAATACCCCCATCTCTTTTGATCAAGGAATTTCGAGGACGAAATTTATTTTAAGGGGGGTAGAACTGTAACATCGCAAATATGGGGTTATTTGGAATTTGATTATTTTCTTATTATGAACTGCTGTGATATTATTAATGGAATAATAGAGCTTAATTTAAGGCTTTGAGTGTGCCCGGTTTGATAGAAAAATTTCAGTTTTAACTTTAAAGGCAAGGAGCATCAGCAGGAGGGTGTTATAAGAATAGATGTGGGTATTTTAACACAAATATGAGCCTAGAATAAGTGGCAAAGTGAGCCCACTTAAGAGCTAGCATGTGACGCCACCAAGGAGCAAGGGAGAACCTTGGTTCGAGTCACAACAATTCCTCTTTTTGCACTTTAGATGGATGGCAATAAGAGAGAGAGTTTTTCTCTTTAATTTCTTTTTATTATTATTAAAAGATAATATGAGCATTTAAAATTTGATTTTTATTTGTTCAATTTTAAGGATAATGAGGAGGCTATTTTATTCAAGGATAATGGGAGATAAATGAGGAGATTATTTTTATTAATTCAAAATTGTTTGAATTAAATCAAATGGGTGGCCAAGAGAAAAATTAGGAGTTGGCTAGGAGTTGAACTCCTTGTTGCCAAGGGTGGACGGCAAGCTTAAGGAGGGGGGGCCGAATGCTTATAAAAACCCCACCCTACCACTTTGTTTTGTTTTTTTTTCCATTCTTGCTAGTTGCCGAAAATCCCTAACCCCTCTCCCTTTGTGCTCTTTTATTTTCTTTGCTCTCTCAAACCTCTTCAAGCCGAAATTTCTAGCACCTTTCTTTCCCATTATTTTCTTTCTCCCCTTGGCCGAATACACTCCCTTGGAAGTGCTGATTTCTTTTCCTCTTATTAAACTCTCTATTGGCCGAATACAATCTATTGGTTTGCCGAAAATTCCCTTCCTCTACTCTCTAGACTTGGCCGAATATTGAAGCAGAGGTAAGAAGTATTAGCCGAATACTATTTTGTTCCTTCTCTTCTGTATCTCTGTCGACATCCATAAGGGGGGTAAGTGCCGATTTCAATAGTATATTAACACCCTTGTGAAACCGATTTCTTTCTAGGAAACTCCGGGATCTCAAAGCAGAAAGGCGGATCTTCCATTCCTTAGTCAATCGATTGGTAAGTGTAGGTAAGGCTATGTTAGTATTCAAAAGCCGAAAGCTTTGGTTATAAGTAATAGTGACTAATCGATTATTTTGGTAAAGCAGATTCGGGAATTGAGTGCCGTGGTGAGTAGCAAAGGCAAAGGTGAGATTTCGGGTTCACAAGGAACCCCTCTCTAATATTTTGGTTTGGCCGAATAGGCCATGGTATTAATCCCATAGTTGGCCGAATATAGGAACAGTGAGATCTAGGGTGGCCGACTTCTCTTTTCGGGATTTAGAGCATCCAAGGGTGACAGGTGTGTACATACACACTTATAATTAATTAAATGTACTAAATCATGTGTGTGTGCTAACCGGATCTGTGTAGATTCGGGATTAATACCATGAATGGTATAAGCAAGGAACAGGTAAGTCCTTGTTGACTATGAAATATTTTAAGATGCTTTTGGGAAGCATGGTGTGTCTAGTACACGTTGCTTATTGCTGATGATAAAACCTATACATGTGATTAAGTATATGGTAGCATAAATTATGTGATATAAATGTTGATGTGGGATTGATGAGTGGAGGCGGTGATATTTCGTCTTGACGAGCACCGTTGTTTTGGTAACACATCGTGACTATATGTCACCAGAGGTTTGGTACCTCCAGAGGTTTGGTACCTCATAGCGACTCGTCCCGTGTGGTTAACACCACCGTGGGTTGGCCCCACTTGAGATATGGGATCGTCGCGGTGATTTGGTATCACACGATGGGTTGGCCCCATCACCCGATTTGTGTCCACGGACACCGCTGCTTTGGTAGCACATCGTGACTATATGTCACCAAAGGGTTTGGCACCACCAAGTGTTTTGGTAACACATTGTGACTCACGGTCACCAAAGTGGTTTGGTACCACATGGGGTAGACAAAGGCGTTTGGTTGGCTAGGACGGGTACATGACTTAGTACATGATGATTGATTATATGCTGTGTATGAAATTGTTTAAATACGAGGGAAGGGTTACATACTGAGTCTTGGTGACTCACCTTCTCCTTTAACATTTTTCAGGTGACTCGTAGATGGCGGTTGAGGAGCCGGTTGGACTCGAGGTGGCCATGCAGTGGACTTAAATATATTGAACTTTGAACTTAGCGATTTTATTTTCATTATTGGGTTATTTTTATTTTGGTTGTAATAAGGCCTCCATAAACTTTAATTTTGTTATTCCTTATATGTTGGACACTTTGTTTTAAACCATATCATTAAAATTGAATTAAAATCACATGTTTTCTTAAATTAACACGAAAATGTTTTATCGTGCCATCGGGCACATTCGAAGTTTGTATAATAACCGGACTCAACTAAATTTCCAAATTAATTCTAAGTATAGTTTCGGCAAGATAACCAAAAACGAGGAGTTTTCAACAAAACTTAAATTGGTTTTAAAATGGTGTTCAAAAAGTTTTTCTCCGTAACAAATCAAATTCGGTCGTAATGTTTGGGCCGGGTTTGGGTTGTTACACCATTAGCTCGGAGCCGCTCAGGCACAGACTTACGGGTTCCCGAATTTCCTCCTACACCAGCCACCAACTCTAAAACTCGCAAAGACACTGCGACACAAAGATCATCCCCGTCCGAGCTTGCTTGCTCAACACCAACACCGGGGTGGTGGTGGCGGTGGTACCTCATTGTCGCACCCTTGACCCGATCTAACGGGTTCGACACCGTCATCCTTCCTCTACCTCGTCCACGATGACCACGTCCTCTAGAGCTCATTTCTAACGTCGTGATCTCGATTAAGAAGTTTTATGAATTAGTCTTTGTTTCACTTGATTACCCGCGAAGAAATTTTATGAAAAGAGTTTTAGGAGTAGTTCTTTCGTATGCACACGCTCTTTCCATTCATTCATCCATAAATCCATCAAACAATCATGAACTCTCGTTCATTCGGAGAAAGGTTGTAGTTTTCATTGTTATTGTTTTTTTCCTTCCACTACCCAGGTATTTCCGTAATTCATCCCTCTACAGGGTATTTTCGTAATTTTTCAAAAGGAAAAAGTTCCTTGGTGATTTTGTCATAAAGTATTTTGGTATTTTTAAATTTCCGGGTATTTTGAAAAATTTTGAAATCCAGGTATTTCGGTGATTTTGGACCTCGGGGGTATTTTGGTGATTTTTTCCAAGCCGGGTAAATTTGTAAAATCTTATAAATCAGGGATATTTCAAAGGTTGCAAAACTTTGAGGGTTCTTTTTGAGAATTGTACTTTTCAAAACGGTGATGTTGCAAAAATTTTGGAAATCAGGGTCATTTTGGTAATTTTATAAGTTAGGGGCAATTTTGAAATTTCCAAAATTCAAGGTATTTTTGATAATTTGCAAATTAGGGTTTTTGAACATTGATAAAATAATGAAATTTTGGCAAAACTGTTGGGTAGTTGGTCATTTTATAAACCAAGGGTATTTTGGTAATTTTACCACTAGGGGGCATTTTTGTATAAATCGGAAATCTTTCGAAAAATTTTGTAAAGATGGTTTTCATGAATTTAGAATAAAGTTTTAAGAGTTCTAAAACTAGGGTTTTGTTGTTTTTATAAAAACACGCTAAATTCCCTTTCGGGTTTTAGTTATTGTGTTTAGCCTATGACCGAGTCCTCTTGGTCGTGGTGAACCAAAGCTATGCACCAGTGCAGATTCGAGTGGAGAGGAGGTGAGTCACGCGGATCGCTTAAATACCAAGCTCCCACCGAAACCATTCCTAGACATGCGCATGAGGTTGCCACACCCCATCGAGCCCTCCAGGTTAGGGTGAACCGGCTACGCACTGCAGGATTCCCGCGAAGAGGAGGTGAGTCACTAGGATCGCTTAAATACCGTGCTCTTCCGAATCCAATCCTAGACATGCGCATGTGGGGTTACCACACCCTAACTTAGTGACTTAGCCATGGGTTTGTTTAACGTTCCTTAAGTCTTATGTGTTTGTGTTTGAGTAGACTAGTCCTAGGGTTCAAGTTCCTATCATGCTATTCTACGCTCCATTCCTTTTCTACCCTTCTAATATTCATTACACATAATCACACAAATAGTTAGGGTACTTACACCGTGGATCATGGTCTGAGACTTTAGGTGCCATGCCGTAAAACTCTGCTTGTTTCATAAAATATTTTCAAAAAAACTCATTTGGGCTCGCTTTGAAAACATTTTGGGCCTTGGCCCACAGGCCGAGAGTTTTAAAACTGGCTCGATACTAAAATCAAAACACCCCAAACCCGGCCCACGAGATTTTCCCAGATTTGGTATGTTCCTCAAGTAAATCGGTTTCAAAATTCTTTCGTTACCTAGAGAAAACTTGTGCGATTTTTTTAAAAAAAAAACATTGTTTGGGTTGGGCTTGTGTTGAAAACGAATTCAATTCTTTATATTAAAAATTTTACTTAAACTTTAATAGGTAAAACTCATAATCATAATAAATAGAAATAAATGGAAAACAATTCAACTATGGCCTTATGGCCTTATTACATCAAATAATTTCCAAGTAATTCAAGTACTTAAATAGAAATAGTAGTTCATAAAATAAAAACTTCATGTTGAGCATGGCCACCACAAGTTCTACGCCGTCCTGGCCCATCACTGTTCATCACACAAACATGGTCCCACAACGGGTGAGTCAAACGGACTCAATGTGTACACAAACACTAAATCAAAACAGAATCAGGCATACAAATGTTACACATTCATATCATAGCATACAAATTATGATGCATTCCCAAACCCAAACCTAATTAGCCATCCGCTACACTCCCCCGTACCAACCTGCACACCCTGGGGACTACTAAGTCGACCCTCCTTCCGCTACACTCCATATCGCGGTCTTAGGTCACCACATTCGTGGTCTTAGGTCACCACATTCAGATATCGCGGTCTTAGGTCACCGCATTCGATTCTCGTGGTCTTAGGTCACCACATTCAGATACCACGGTCTTAGGTCACCGTGTTCGTGGTCTTAGGTCACCACATTCACTTCCCCTTTTTCAATAACCCATATGCCCCATATAATAATATGCATAAATATGCCAGAGTTCACATTCTTATTCTTACTCTTATGTTACAATTAACATAGTTCATAATCCTAGTAGGAGTAGGAAACGTACCTGAGTACTTTGTACCATAACATGGTACCTTAGCCACTTTCATATTCTTAATATCACATATATTAATTATACATAGCCACAAAACATATTATGAAGTAGTGTGGGGTACACACACGATTTGCTTAACCACTTCACCTGAAATCCCAAATCGATCTATCGCCTTAGATCTCAAGTTCCTACAATTGATTAATCACTTACTATTTAGCACAAAGCCTATTCGGCTTAGAAAACCAAATCCTAGTAGGATTTGTATTCTTAAAGCTTACCTTGGTGTCGATTTGATGATTTAATCAAATCCCAAAACTCATATTTTTCCCCTTTGAAATCGGCTAGTCACTAAATCCCTTGAATTGGTTAGTTTTGGCTTAAAACACATAATAATAGATCTAATACTAAAATAGGCCTTGGCCGAATTTACCTTTGTTCTTACCTTCCAAATCTTAAATCCCGAATTGGATCCTTGCTTCTTTATTGTCATCGAAATCCCTATGTACCCATGTTAGATCCAATCTAACATTAAATCATAATAATATAGCTTATGGCCGAATGGTATTCATAACTTACCTTAGATCTTAGAAGTTCGAAAGATACCTTCTTGTAGTTGACAATTTCTTAAATCCCGAAAACACCCTTCCATAACTCACCAAAATCCATAATAGAGATTAGTCCCTAAATTTTAGATAGGTTTAAAATATAAAAGAATTGAAACCAAACTTTGGATCTTACCCTTTTAAGAAATCGGTAGCACCCTTGTTAAAAGCCCATTAAAGAATCGGCCTTGATGACTAGATGATAAAGTTTCAGCTTTTGGGATTTAATGGAGAAGTCGACTAGAGGTTCTCTTGGGGTATTTGGTTTCCACGAAAATAAGGAAAAGAAACTTGAGAATTTTGGCAATGGTGGACTATAGATTCGACGACAAAAGAAAAGAGAAGAGAGAAGAGAGGAGAGCACTCGAAATTCGACAGAGAGAGGAGGAGGAAGAAAAATTGATGAGTAGCCCTATTTCCTTCCTTTTATAGCCGAAACTACTCCTCGTAATCCCTTACTTGGCCACCACTCTTCTTTATTTGATAGCTTTATCTCTTAATTTAAAATAATTAGAGAATAATCATTTATTATCTCTTCAAAAATAATCCAAATTAAATCCCTTATTTATCACCTTATTAATCGAATATTAAAGAGAATAAAACTCCTCCTTTCTAGAAGGCTTGTGCCGTCCACCTCGAGCTTCCGAAGCAAAAATAAAACTTCTTTTATTTGCTTCCCAAGTGACTCGAACCTGTGCCCAACACCTTGCATGTGGCGCCATTTCCAGAGGCCCTAAGTGGCATCTTCAGCCACTTTTCTAAGCCTCATGCTTGTGTGTCAAATTTCACAAATTTTTTCTTTTAAGGCCTCCTTGCCTTAATTTCCTCTTTTAAACTTTAAAACTCGACATTTCTAAGTCATTTCTAAGTTTCCAAAAATTTTCGTTCGGCTATGTAAACTTGACATTTTCTTACATTTCCAAGTTTCCAGAAATGTGCACTTTCCTATTTTGAATCATTTCCAAATCATTTCCATCCATTTCCAAGTTTCCAAAAATGTTCACTTTCTATTTTTTCTTAACTTAACATTTCCATACATTTTCAGGTTTCCAAAATTGTTCAAAATTTATTCTTAGTACATAAAACATGTTACTTCGTACAATTAAACCGAAAATGCATAGGCCCTTTCCAGGATGTTACAAATCACACCTAAGTAAAAAGGGATTGGTGGCGACTCCCGTTTTTATTTTTTAAAGTCGACACCCGTTTTTATAAAAACTTAAAAATGGTTTCAACAAATATGACTTTGAAAAATCCAATTGTTGAATCAATAATTATATAAGAAAAAATTATGAACCATAAAAAAATGTGAAAGAATTAGTTGAATTTCCTTTTGTTACATTGATAATATTTTTTTTAAAATTTTATAAACTGATTAAGATATTATTATGTGTTCTATTTATTTTTTATTATTTGATTTAAACTTTTAAGTCCACAATAAGCAATATGTATCACGAATAACCTGATTTAGTGTCAAATCATTTATCAAATTAATTAAAAACTAAAATTATGCTAGTTGAAGTGAAAATTATCTTTTACAAATATTAAATTATTTATATAATTTTATTATATATATTACATTTTTAATATTTTTATTTTCTATTATTTTTAATGTTTTTTTTTCAGTATAAATGACAGTCAATTAATGGCGATTACAATTCAGAGAAATTCCTAAGTAGCAAAAGGGATAATGCATCCAAGTCTCCACGTAGCGATGCGTAACCGATTCCGTGGGTTCTTCAAATCTCTGTAAACTATTAAGGTTATGATCAACTAGTTCAGCCATGTGGTCAGTAACTTTCTTGTGGTGTCTAGGAATATGTCGAATTTGCACACTCCACTTGCGTTTTAGGATCTAATCAATTAGTCGCAGCTCTGTCATTATATTAACAGAAATCCCTCCAGCCAGAATCGATTCAACTACCATCGCATTGTCACATTCTAGATCCAAATGGTGTTTTATTAATTTCTAACACTAACTTCTTAAAAATATAAACAAAATGGGTTGTGTTCCAAATTGGATAATTTCAACCATAAAACAATTCATAGACGTGGAACAACTCTATTTTAAAAGTTGAAAGCTTTGGTTAGGAAGTTTGAGGATCAAATTGATAGAATTTGTAAATGTAAATGGTTAAATTTATTGAATTATTTAGAATTAAGATCAAATTGATAGAATATGTAAGTATTGAGGACCAAATGTGTTATTATACCAAATAAAAAAAAGGCTTTCCATTATTATTTTAATCGTAGGTGACCAAAACAAAAACAAATTCAAATATTAGTACCTAAATGGAAATTTTTTAAAATTGGGTGACCAAAACAGGAACGCAGGCAAAGTCGAGCAAAGTTGGGTGACCTTTTGTATAGTTTACCCTTTTTTAGACATTAGCAGCTAAACTTTGATGGTATTTTGCACCAATTACACGATAAATCAGCAAGCAAATTGAAGAAGAAATCGGCAACAATTCGCAGCAACAGTAGCTTATACGAGTCAATAAAGTCAGCAAAAGAAAACAAAATTAAGTTGATTGATATGAGCTGCAGTTAGATGAAATAATCGGTGCATTGAAGGGAAGAAAATACGGTGATTATCTGGTGCAAAACAACCATAATCGAGCAGCTATTTTGGCGCTAAACGGTAAGCATACAGCAGCAATTTAAATGGGAACAATCGGTGCAATGGAGGGAAATGAAGTAGCAAAAAGAATTGCATTAAAACCAGCAACAATAGCAAAGTAATGGACTGCGGAACAGCTGGTTATTAATCACTACTAGCAGCAGCAAAAACAGAGAAAGCGTGACAAATTTTAGTGTTTTCTTGAAAGCAAACAGCAGCTAGCTTATGAAGCAAATAATTGATGAATGGCGTGGGAAATTTTGAGGTCATTTGAGCGGTATTTGAAGTAACAATTAAGGAACATAATCGATGATGGATGGAGTGAATATGCAGTGCAATGGTTGTCAAAAATCAAAACTGAGAGTATGACAATATAACGAACATCAAAGCTACAATAGAGACAAACAAACAATACTAAAGAATGGAATTGAAGAGCTGATCAGAAAGTGTTTAAAAGAATATGAAATCGACAACCAATGGCCATATTAAGGGGTTCAAGCTTTCCAATCGAATGATGCTTGAATCTTGAAAAGAAATTCAAAGAGAAAAACTGGAGATCAATTTACCTTATTGAACCCTTGGATCAGCACCCGAAAATCAAAGAAACTCTTAGCTGAGAATTTTTTTTTTTTTTTTTTTTTTTGGAAGAACCAAAAACCGACTCACTCACGAAAACTCCTGAGGTTTTCGCGTATTTAAAAATTTTGGTGTAATATCCATATAAAATCCTCTTGATTCGTCCATTGTTCAATTAAGTTCTCAAGCTTTAAATTTTGAAATTTCTCATTCACTCCAAGCGAATCCCTAGCCAAAATAGCACTTGATAATTTCTAACTTCCAAGAATAATTTTTAACTCTGAAAATAATTTTTTTATATTAAATTTGCTTTATAAAAATTAATTTCCGATATACCTCGTGTTATTTTACCAAAATTTCGTGTAATTTGACATCGAAAATTTTGGTGCATTAAATTTTTTATTTTATTTTTTTAATTTCTAAGAATCTGAAAACAAAGTGGAGAATAAACAATTTATAATGCATCTTTTAATAAATCCATTGCATGGTTTTATTATTTTGAACTTGCATAGGACAAAAATATCAACCAATTATATGACTGTGAATTGAATACAATGATATTTTCTTATCGTATCCAAAGACTAAGAGCAATAGATTGTTGAAATATGACATAAAACATATATTCAAAGGTCAAAAACTGCTCTCACATGCCTTGCCAGGCCAGGTAAGTCTCTGTCTTTGGCTTAATTAGCTATCATACACCTGCAACAAGACAAATAATATCATACCCCTGCAAGCAGCTTCATTTACATTCCTGGTTGTTTGGGATTAATCTCCAGGGCCAAAATAGTAGCCTATTTGTGGTGATTAATGATTCCAAATCCATACTTCCAGCAACGGCAAACAGTCACGTTATTTATTTATCAATAATCCTCCCATGTCCTCAAACCTTTGTATTCTGCATTCTAATGCCTATATATTAACCTTTTACGAGAGTTATTCTTCAACTCAAAGCCTACATCACAGCAGCAATGGAGTTTTCTAAGCTTCTCATTTCCCTTTTCATTTTCCAAGTTTTCTTCCCTTGCCATATGTCAATCCAAGCAGCTCCTGCGAACTCGGACCTTTTCCGGGAATACATAGGAGCTGAATTCAACAACGTTAAATTCAGTGATGTTCCCATTAATTCAAATGTTGAATTCCACTTCATTCTCTCATTTGCCATAGACTATGACAGTACCACAGGCTCTCCTTCTCCAACAAATGGGAAGTTCAATGTCTTTTGGGACTCTGATAACCTCAGTCCTTCCCAGGTTTCTTCCATCAAGAGTACCCATTCAAATGTTAAAGTAGCTTTGAGCTTAGGAGGGGACAGTGTGGGAGATGGCTATGCTTACTTCGACCCTTCCTCTGTAGATTCTTGGGTTTCCAATGCAGTTTCTTCACTCACAAATATCATCCAAGAGTACCACTTGGATGGGATTGATATTGATTATGAGCACTTCAATGCTGACCCTGACACTTTTTCTGAGTGCATTGGGAAACTTATAAAAACCCTCAAGAATAATGGAGTGATCTCTTTTGCTTCAATAGCTCCATTTGATGATGATGATGTTCAAAGCCATTACAAGGCTTTGTGGAAAAGCTATGGTGACCTCATTGACTATGTCAACTTCCAGTTCTATGCCTATGATCAAGGAACAACAGTCTCTCAATTTATGAATTACTTCAACACCCAAAGCTCTAACTATAACGGTGGTAAGGTTTTAGCCAGCTTTATAAGCGACGGGAGCGGTGGCTTGACACCGGAAAACGGATTCTTCACTGCCTGCAGTAGGCTGAAGAGTGAGAACAAACTCCATGGCATATTTATTTGGTCTGCAGATGATTCTAAGAGAAATGGTTTCCGCTATGAGAAGCAATCACAAGCTCTACTCGCAATTTCCCACTAGTATTTCTCTGTTCTCTCCTTTTATAAAAGCACTGAATGAGTTACAATTACATTAGGGGATGTAGTGATGTACTATGTGTATTGCTTTCTTTTGTATAAATAAATATATACCAGAGATCTAATGTGTGCCCCTTTTCAACGCTTAAAGTAGGATTGTTTAGCTTAAAAGAGAGGGATTTGATGATATTTGGAATTATTATATCCCCAACAATTGTAATGAAACTCTGGGTTCGTACAAGTACAAAAACAGCTCCACCATTTTTGGTAGGCAGATTTAAATAAAAATAAAAATAAAGCACTCATTTGTTCAATGCCAAGGTTGGCTTAGGCAAAATAACACACAGCAAAACCATTACATAAGTTAACAACAAAACTCTCCCAACAATGGTTAATTATGGACGCATGTAAAGCTTGATGCTTCAAGTCCCAAAAAGGGATAAAAAAAACTCAACACTTGGGAAGATCAGAGGGTGGAGGAGGCAGCTTCTGGTTTGGGAATTCTCCATTCAACACTATCCATGCCATTCCTAAGCCCCGGCTCTGATGAACATCAAAGTGACAGTACATCAGCCAAACTCCTGCATCATTAACATATAATATCACTAAATGCATTCTCATATTATGTTTTGAAGATAAAACTTGTATGATCTCAATTGTTACCAGGATTGTCTGCTTGAAAACGGATTGCAACCCAACCACCAGAGGGCACCCCGACAGTGTTTCTTCCAACAGGATCAACCAGGTTGAACTTTGGAGGGTCATTTTCAGGGTCAAAGTTTCTAAAACCCTGACCAACAACATAGAAGTTATAGCCATGGAGATGGAGAGGATGGCTCTCAGCACCAAGGATGCTTGTGTCCTGTAACACTACTTCCACACTTGTATTGAATGGTATCACCACAAGCTTAGTGCCATTGTTTACAAGTGTTAGGATCGACCCGATTAAGCAACGAACAAGTAAAAGTAGCGGAATAAATTGAGAAATTGGACACGCAAATTTAACGTGGAAAAACCCCTCCAAAGAGGATAAAAAACCACGGGCAAAGATAATTTTACTATAAGGGCAACAAAACGAAGAGTACAAAAGATGGAGATAAAACTAAACCCCGAAAACCCGAAAACAAAGAACCCTCAAAACGTAAACACAAAATTCTCTAAATGTGTTATGAGTTCTAATATCTAATGGGTGTATTTTCTAAGGTTGTAAAAGAGCCTATTTATAGCTAAATTCATAGGTCAAATAATAATAAAATAATCTAACGTTTGATTGAAACAAATAAACAGAGTTTAACTAGAAGATTACTTCTCAAATTTGACTGAAAATAGGAGTCATAATTAACAACAAGTGTGTTGTTAGGTGGAGTGCCTGTGTAGTTGAATGGAATTAGAGGGAAAGCTGGGAAATCAGTGGTGTAAACCCCTTAATATTAGGAGAAAAAGTGGGATTGGAGGAGTGCAGTTCTTGGGAGTGCAAAGGAGATGTTTATTGAAGCTGCAAATTTTGTGGTATTTGTTGGTCCTTGGCAGGTCTGGTTTTTTGGGCAAGGCTTGGTTCCAAGACCAACTGTGAAGAAAAACTTCTTGTCTACTTTTTGTGGGACATTGGAAGGGAACTTGGCGGTGGCTAAACTTTTGAATTTGCTTGTGAAGTTGGCAACAAAATTTGTAGCATTGATAGCAGGCAAGCCTGGTTTAAGAAATGGCATGTTTTTTAAGCTAGTGAAAGGTGTTTCATATTCAAGAATACCAGCTACAGTAGTGTTATCAAAGGTGGGGCAAATGACCTAAATATACCATTTTTAAAAAAAAATTACGGAAAAGGGCCTAAAAAATAATTATTTACCGGAAAGGGCCATTTCCAAAAACGCGTCCCACGCGTCGGTAGCGTTTTCAAGGGATAAACAAAAGCGCGTCCACGAGGGAGCGCTTTGTGCCACATCAGCAAAAAACGCGTCCTTGAGGGCGCGCTTTGCTGATGTGGCAAAAGTGCTCCCTCGTGGACGCGCTTTTGCCCTTCACCCCCGATGGGCTTTTTAGTTATTTTTAGTGTTAGGGTATGAGTTTTTAAGGTTTTAGGGCTACGGTTTAGGGATTTTTAGGGTCTTAGGGTTTAAGATTTCTAGGGAAAAATTAATAGACTAGATTTTAGGGTTAATTAATTAGAATACTTTTAAGTTTAGGGTTTTGGGAAAAATATATCAGTAAAATAAAAATTATTTGAATTTTTTTACAGTAGTATCTGGCAATACAATTTTGAGAAGACGTTTCTGAATAAATAGTGACCAAAATGCTTCCAACAGGATGCACTGTCAGCAAGAGTACTGAAAAAAACTCCCACGTGGACGCTCTTTTGCTACAGTAGTCTCTGGCAAAATAATTTTGAGAAGACGTTTACAACAAATAGTGGCCAAAACGCTTCAAGCAGATGCACCGCACAAAAGAGCTGAAAAAGCTCCCACGTGGATGCTCTTTTGCTACTGATGAGTCTCTGGCAAAATAATTTTGAGAAGACGTTTACAACAAATAGTGGCCAAAACGCTTCAAGCAGATGCACTGCAAGAAGCAGTAATCAAAAAGCTCCCACGTGGACGCTCTTTTGCTACGATTCTCTCGGCAATATAATTTTGAGAAGACGTTTCGAACAAATAGTGACCAAAACGCTTCAAGCAGATGCACCGTCAAGAAGAGTACTCAAAAAAAGCCCACGTGGACGCTCTTTTGCTACTGATGAGTCCGCAATCCTTAGACTATAAATCACCCAAATTTCATTCTCGGGTTGCATAACGTAAATTGAGGCAAAAGTAAAATAGAAATCAAGATGAGTGAACGTATTAATGTTGTTATTTACTATGATGGTGAGGTTTGTGACACCGAAAATGGTGTTGTTTTTTTCGAGAGAACACAAATACGATCGGTTTTAACCAAACATAGGTTTGACAGAACTTCGTAAAAGAATTAGGCGTAAAATCTTCAGAACAACGCCAATGAAAGTTCAGTCTATTAAGTATAGATTTTGCGATTCGGTTGATCCCGTGAGATATGACTCATTCGACATCAAAGGTCTTCGGAGCTTGGAGGCAATGGTGGAGACTCATCTTGCCAGTGGATCACCCTATCTTGAGGTATATGTTCAATTTTCATCGCCAAGTGATCTTCCTTCGACTTTAACATCTACTGATGTTCGAGGGGAATACACGACCCCAAGCCGACACTCTGTTAGTGGGAGGCAGAATACGGAAGCGCCCGTGTTTGGTGGTAGTATGGAAAACATAACCCCTGCATGACACTTGGTTGATGGATGGGACATGCATATCCTTCCTTCGATGTTCGATGCTAGAAATACGTATTGGGGAACGTCATCAACTTCTTGTGGTTGGCAATCCACATATGATTGGGAACGTTACGAAAGTTGTTTAAGAAGGGATAATGTACTCCCCACGACATCCACCGGCGAGGGGCCCTCATTCGTTACAGATGATGGTAGGTCAGATGACGAGTCCGATGTGGATCCACCTCGAGAGCCCGACCCCGATGGTGCAGAAGTTGCATTATTTTCTGAACCGGAGCCTGTTCCAACCGATGTTGAAGGCGGTTCAGATAAAGAAGAAGAAGATCCGCGATTCGTATGCATCTCGCCCAAAGCCCACATGCATAATGTCAATCTATCTCAAGACGATGCATTGGAGTTTCCTGAACTACCACATAGAAGGCATGACCGTACAAGTTCGTCGTTGGATTCGGGCGAATTCGAAGTTGGTAAAGAGTTTTCCAACAAGGATAGTTTTCTTGGTGCATTGAAATAACATAGCATCAAGAACGGGGTTAACTACAACGTGGTTAAATCCAAACTCGATAAGTACGAGGCCAAGTGTGCAGTGCAAGATGGTACATGTTCATGGAAAATCATGGCCTCGTTGAGGAAATGACAGGCTTGTGGGAGATCAAAAGTACAACGGTCCACATACATGTCTTGCCGTGCAAAGATCACTAGGTGTTCAAGGTTTTTGAATAATACTAATATTACGTAATGTTGCATTATTTAACATACTTCGTTGACAGGTGTTTCACAAGATCATCCAAGATGGATTCGAGAGATGTTGGTGACTTTAATAATACCGACGGTGAAGGTGGATCCCAAGACTACAAAGTCGCTTTAATTAGCAATATTCGTAGCCAATTGGGGTACACGCCTCTTACCTAAGACTTGGATAGCCAAGCGGCGCGTTGGAAAAGTTGCATGGTCGGTGGGGCGCTTCATATAATAAAGTGTGGCGGTGGTGTCGTGTCTTTGGAGAGATATGTCACGAGCAAAGATAACAGACCTTGAAACGGAATCGGCGTACTACAACGATCGATTGCCCCGTGGATGCCAAGTGTTCAAGCGTCTGTTCTGGACATTTAAGCAATGCCGAGACGCATTTATATACTGCAAGCCATTGGTACAAATTGACGGTACCTTTATGTATGGTAGATATACACATCGGGTATTGCTAGTTGTGGCACAGGACAGCAGTGGGAGAATTCTTCTAATTGCGTTTGCAATAACACCGGGGGAGTCAGCTGATGACTGGGATTTCTTTCTATCTAGGTTAAGGAGGCATGTCTGCCCCCAACCTGATATATGCATTATATCGGATCAGGGCACTGGAATACTAGCCGCAATATAGCGACAGGGAAGCCTATGGCATCACACACACCATCGATATTGCCTAAGGCATGTTGCGTCCAACTACCACGGGCAACATCGATCTACAAGTCAACGACGGCAAGTGACCAATATGGGTATATAATATCTATTAATATAATTTCGTTTGTAATATTCAATTTATTCTCAATTGAAGAATGGTATGTAATATTCGCTATCAACTTATATTGGCAGGGTACGAGATCAATAATGACCGTTTTCACGAGATGTTGGCGAGTTTGTGCTCAGTTAACGAAGAAGGTGCAAACTACCTACGCAATATTCCTTTCGAACAGTGGACACAAGCATACGACGACGGCCTATGATATGGTCATATGACCTCAAACCTGGCCGAATGCATAAATTCTGTTCTAAAAGGAACGCGTCATTTGCCAATAACATATATTGTGCAAGAGACATATTTTCGTTAAGTGGCACTATTTCCGAAGCGAGCAGCGAGTTATAAAGGCCAAATGCAAGGAGGCCATATATGGTGAGCGAAGGTATTGCGAGAAATTAACAATGGGAAGGCACGGGCCAACACCATGCACACAGTGTGTCACTGATAAACTAAAATAGTAACATATTCTAAGCCCACATTTAGTATGATTTTGGATGATTTAAGCCCCGATTTATGTAAAAAGGTGCTCTTAATCCTTTCTTTTCATGTCTTATACTCAGGAAAGCACCAGGTGATGAAAAGAACGCAAAACGGGCTTAAAACGGGACAAATGGGCCAAAGCATGAAATCGACACGGCCTGGACCAAAGATCACACGGCCGTGCCTCACTTATCATCTAGAACACGGTCTAACCCTGACTCACACGACCGTGTCTCTTTAAATAAATCCGAACACGGCCTGGCCACGATTTACACGGGCGTGTGCCATGGCCGTGCCTCTGCCGTGGAGAAGAGCAATTTCATTCGGGAAAGGATACTTAGGGAGAAAGAAACGTATTTCAAAAGCCTATAAATACACCCTAAGTATGACCCGAAAGGCGGAGCCCAAATCCATCGCCTAGGGGCGTCGTGCTAGGCGGAGAAGGCGATTTGGGGGATTCACTCAGGGATAGCCAGTTGATCCATCTCAAGAAGCCGGAATTCTACTCAAGACGGAGGATCTCCTCTTCAATTCCTTCAGGGGGTTTTAGGGATTTCTTATGTTTTGTTTTATGTTTTCTCTTGAGATGTTTTCCTTTATTGTTATGAACTAAACCCTTCGGATACTCGAAGGGGATGAAACCTATTATGAATCTTGTTATTTGATTATTTGAATTATATGATAAATACTTAGTTTGTTCTTAATTATGTGAGCTTAATCCAAATTTAATGTGCTTGGGAAGAGGAGGAATAGACCCTGCCTAAGAGTAGATCCAACATAATTAAGCGGAGTTGATCGCACGCCTAGAGATAGGGTGACGAGATTTTGCCGGATTAGGGTGAAACCTAATATGGGAATCCACAGATTGATTTACTGCTATTCTAGGGGGTTATTATAAGCGAACGAGAGTTCCACTAATTAACCTAGGGTTAGACGTTATTCGCCTCGAGAGAGGGTTTAATATACGTTAGGGAGTCTTACGGATCAAACTAAGTAAATAAAATCATATGGTTCAGTGATAAATAACAAGTAAAGTCTAGGTGGATTCTTCCTAGGGTATCGTCTAAATCAACTGAGTTTTTCCCAAGTTATTTTCCAAATTCATTCTTCTTTGTCTTAGAGGCTTTAGTTTAGTAGTTAATTAATTTAGATTAATAAACAAACTTCACTTATTTTAGGCTAAATAATAAAAAGAAAGTTAGTATTAGTACTTTTAGTTCCTTTGGGTTCAATAATCCGGTCTTGCCTAAACTATACTACTGTTCGATAGGTGCACTTGCCTTTAAACGTTGTCAGAGTTAGTTTCCAGGTTCGATCATTCTTTTATAAATTTTAAAACTCTGATTTACAGCGATCAAGTTTTTGGCGCCGTTGCCGGGGAACTAAAATATTAAGAAAACTCTATTTTTATTACTTTAGCCATTATTTTTATTTTTCGCAATTTATTTTTATTTTTAGTTTTTATTTTAATTTTGCCAAATTCCCTTTCTTTCTTTTCCTAGCAGGTACCTCTAGTTTATGACTAGAAGGAACCCGAGAGGACCTTTAGAATACGACAGTGATATTGAAGATACCGCTCAAAGAAATCACAGAGAAATTAGGCGAGCCCTAAATTACCAAGGAGAGCGAAAAGACAGATCCAATCCTACTGAAGGGATGGACGAAAATAATCTTCCACCACAAGATGTGGGAGAAAATAATGCTCCTCGTACTATGTTTGATTATGCTAAACCGCATTTAACAGGAGTCGAATCTAGTATTGTTAGGCCTGCTATAGCTGCTAATAATTTTGAATTAAAGCCTAACATTATACAAATGATTCAACAGCTTGTTCAATTTGATGGTTTACAGGATTTAAGATCCAAACGCTCATATAGCTAATTTTTAGAGTTCTCGTGATACCTTCAAAATAAATGGCGTTTCGATGATGCCATACGTCTTCTGCTATTTCCCTTTTCATTAAAGAATAAAGCTAAACAGTGGTTAAACTTCGTTACCACGACGGTCAATCACTACATGGGAACAAATGACCTAAAATTTTTTATTAAAGTATTTCCCACCGCCAAAACGGCCAAATTACGTAATGATATCTCTTCTTTTGTGCGGATGGATTTAGAGACATTATACGATGCATGGGAGAGATATAAGGATCTCTTGAGAAGGTGTCCGCACCATGGTTTACCTTTGTGGCTCCAAGTCCAAACTTTTATAACGGTGTGAATCCTTCAACGAGGCAATTAATTGATTCACCACGGTGGAAATTTGAACAACAAAACTCCCGAGGCAAAATTTACGAATTTATAGAAGAGATGTCACGATTAACTATCGGTGGCAAGTTACAAGAACAAGGCCAACAAAAATAGCCTGAGTTTACAACCTCGACGCGAAGAACCATGCTATCAAATCGTAGAGTTGATGAATAAGAAGATTGATAGTTTGTGTTCTTCGTAGGTACATCTAGTCATGCAAAGGCGACGCAAGTGGAATCAGAGCGAATCTGAGTACCCCCTACCAACCGGCACGAGAGAGCGAAACAGATGAACTATATAGGTAACAATTTCGCATCTAATAATAACCCATATAGTAATAATTATAATCCAGGTTGGAGGAGCCACCCAAATTTTTCGTGGGGAAGACAAGGAAATCAAGGAAATCAAAGGCAACAACCTCCTCAAAATTTCCAAAATCAGCCCTATCCACAGGAAAAGAAGCCGAATCTTGAAGAGACGTTGAACAAATTCATAGCATCCACAGAAGCCCGTCTCCAAAAAAATGAGGTAACACTCGACACCCAAAAAACATCGATCAAAAAGATCGAGAACCAAGTTGGAGGACTTACAAAGGCAATCGAGGAAATTACCCAGTCAGTAGGAGAAATTGCAAAGCTATTATCCGAACGACCGCAAGGGCGTCTACCGAGTAATACTGAAATTAATCCAAAGGAGCAAATCCAAGCCATAACAGCTCAAGAAAGCGAAGAAGTTGACGAACCCAATCCAACACAAGAAAACGAGGTAGAAAAAGGTAAAGCAGAGGTAACACAAGACAAGCCAAAACCGGTAATTAAGGAGTACCAACCTTGCGTACCTTACCCCGAGGCATTAAGAAGAGACGACACGAAGAAACGATTCGGTAAGTTTCTTAAACTTTTAAAGAAATTACATATTAACTTACCATTACTTGAAGCTCTTTCGCGGATGCGATTCTAGGAAATTTTTAAAAGAGCTTCTGACAAATAAACGGAAGTTAGACGAGTCGTCACATGTGGAACTTAACGCAAAGTGCTCAGCAATTCTCCAAAATAGGCTACCACAAAAGCTAAAAGATCTAGGGAGTTTTACAATTCCATGTTTAATTGGTAGACTAACTGCTGATAATCGTTAGTCGATTTAGGGGCAAGCATAAATGTCATGCCTTATAAATTGTTTAAACAATTAGGTCTAGGAAACCCAAACAAACTAGGATGAGCATTCAATTAGTGATAAAACTCATTAGAATTCCTAGGGGTATTATCGAAGATGTTCTTGTAAAAATTGACAGATTCGTTTTCCCAGTAGATTTTGTTGTCTTAGACATGGATGAGGATAATTCGATCCCCCTAATCTTAGGAAGACCCTTTTTAGCGACTGCCGGGACTAAAATTGATGTTGATGCAGGAGAACTCATACTTTGCGTAGGTAATAAGACAGTCACCATCAAGGCTCTCGATTCGGCTAGAACATCGAGTAATCAAGGTGATAACGTAAATTCTACTAATAACCATTCGGTTAACCCTTATTTTCAAGAAGCACCACCAAAGAATACAACTGAACCCGATCCTAAACCCCATGCCAACAAAGAAATAACTCATGAAGATCGAGGATTCATTCGATGATCTAGGCAGTGGAAGACACACTTCAAGGAGAAATTAGGGATACACGATGAAGAACCGGAACCACACAAGATAAAACCGAAGGAACCCCCAAAAGAGCTAATAGGAACAACAAACCACTTCAAAATAGGGGACCAGGTAATGTTAGATCAGGCAGATCCTCGAATATCTCCTCTGGACCCTAGCACAAACATAGAAATATCTTTTAGGGTAACCAGTGTTTTCCCACACGAATAGTCGAGGTAAGTAATCCTATTTTTGGTACTTTTACTATAAACACATCTCGACTTAAATTTTTTCACGAAGACGCAAAATGATAGCATGAGGAAGGACTTCCAACTCCTCAAACCACCCTGACAATGCAAATGAGAGGAGAGTCTAGCTTAAGACTATAAACGAGCGCTTCTCGGGAGGCAACCCGAGCACTAACACAATTTATTTTTACATTTTGCTTTAAATTTATTTTTCTTTTCTTCTTTTCTTTCTAAACACTTAGTTATAAACTAACAAGAGGTGCAGAATTCCACGACACACGGCCTTACACACGGCCGTGGCCGTGTGGACCATAAGAATCCCCGTACTGACATAGCAGAGGCCGTGCGAATCAATTCCAACCATTTTTCGACGTCACGGATCCAACCACTACACCACGGGCACCGACAAAAGGGCACGCCTGTGCCCCATAACCGTGTGCAGCTACTGACTTTTCAACCACGGGAAGAACACGCCCGTGCCCCATAATCGTGTGAAGTTACTGACTTTCCAACCACGGGAAGAACATGTCCGTGCCTTACGACCGTGCGAAGCTATTGACTTTCCAACCATGGGTAGAACACGCCCGTGTCTTCCAACCGTGGTCGACTCGAAAACAAACGTAAGGTAACCGACACGCCTAAGAACACGGTCATGCGATACGGCCGTGTGAATCGACATACCCTCAACCCACGGGCGTGGTAAATTGCCAGACTTGAGATTCTATTTAAATACCATGCCCCTCTCTTTTCTCTCCTTACCTATTCTTCTTCTTCTTCCTTCCTTTCTTTTATCCCTTTTGTTTCTTTTTCCTTTTCCTAATAAATCCTCAGACTCTTAAGCTACAACAAAATCATATCCATGGCAAAGAAGCGTAAAAGGCCAATCTCCTCAAAGGAGACCGATTCACCTGAGTTCATGCCGGCAGCTTCATCCAAACAACAAGCCAAGGGTCTTTGAGACCAATTATATGTTCTTTTATTTTTCTCTTATCCTTTATTTTCTTTATCTTTACTTCTCTTCTACTTAATTTAGTTTATTTTGTTTTAGTTTCTTGTTCTTAGGTTCTTAAGGCTGCTTGGGAATCACGTCACTTCCACCATCACCAACAACTCCGTCACCTTCAAAGTCACACCAACCTCTCGAACCATCTACCATAAGGATTCTCAGGCCCCTTTATCTTTTAAACTTAGTTTATTTTCCTTCTTAGTCTCCTTCTCCTTATCTTTCTTGTCTTTAATTATATTATTAGTATACTATTAAGGTTTCTTTAGATTTCTTGGCTAATCCTGCATGAGACTCCCAAATTCTTCATCTAGCGCAGGTTCGTCATCCAGACGGCCCATCACCACCACCAAAGATACAATCTCCTCTCAAGGAGCCATCCAAAAATTCAGGGAGTTTCACTTCTTCCCATATCTATGATTTTATAATGATATTATCTATCTTTGTACATTGAGGGCAATGTACATCTTAAGTGTAGGGGGGTGAATCTTAGATATTCCAAACTTTTTGCATTATTCTCAAATCTCTGAATTTAGTCTTGTTTGAAAGTAAATTACTCATATTACTAATTAGGATGAAATTTCTGATGATTTATGATTTTTATTGATATGTTTTAGATTAAGTCATTGATAATTGTGCATTGATAATTAAATTTGAAGAATACTAGAGAATCAAGCATGATAAGTCTATTTTTCAGAAATTAAAAATTTTCTACGTTGTCAAACTAAGTTTAAATATTACTTTGAAGCTTGAAATTTTACGAGGTTGACATCAAAATACCCAGAATTTTTGTGAGAATTTGAGCCTTATAGAGCATATATTCTTTTTCTTGCTCACTTTATTGATTATGAGTATGTCAATATTGATTTGTTATTCTAGAACTTGCATCGATTATACATGTCGAGACCACACTTTTTGATTTGATATACAGAGATGATAAAGGCACCTAGGATTTAACCCACTTACTCCACTAAAAACCCACCTTCACAATTAATCCCTAGTGAACCCCGTTTAATCCTAACAACCCATTTATTGACATAACCGCTAATATTAACCCAAAACCCCTTTGTTTTTGTTATCACCATTCCTTTTGATTACCCTTATATCGAGATTTGATTTGATTAATAGCCTAACTATGTTTTTATTTCAGTAATTTATCTTTTATTATGTATTTATAGTTTGTTCTTAAAAAAATGAAGTTTATTCATTATTAGTTATGTGATTAAATGAGCTTATACATTTATTCCAAATATCGAAGAAGAAGCTCGTATTATTAAGTACTATTAGTTTTCAATTGATGTAATTATTATTAGTTCATTAGTTCTTAGTTAGGTAATTTGTCGATTCAATCTCGATTCTAACCCTCTAATTCAGCCTTACTCCACACCTTAACCATAGCCCCGTTACAACCCTAACAAAGACCTTTTGATTTGTGTTTCATCTCATATTTCAGTGGTGGAGATTTGATTTTCATGCAAGCCTATGGGATTAACTCTTCATGTTTGACTTTTGAGTGCCTAAATTTTGAACCCTAAACACTTTGAGTGATTTGAGTGAATCTTTTGTGAGGATGTCAATCCTTGTCGATTTCGAATCAGAGGTAATTATCTAGATAAGGGGAGGCACCTAAGTTTTCGAGCTACAAAATCTATGACTTATATTGTTTGAATTTTTAGGACGCTTTGAGTTGAATTATCCATGTATAAATTATCTTTGAATTATGATGAGACACTATCAATAGGAATTATGAATTACAGGAAGTTCGTTTTAATTGTAAGTTGAGAATTTTGCTTGAGGACAAGCAAAAGCTTAAGTGTGGGGGTATTTGATAAACCGAAATAGTAACATATTCTAAGCCCACATTTAGTATGCTTTTGGATGATTTAAGCCCCGATTTATGTAAAAAGGTGCTCTTAATCCTTTCTTTTCATGTCTTATACTCAGAAAAGCACCAGGGGATGAAAAGAACGCAAAACGAGCTTAAAACGGGACAAATGGGCCAAAGCATGAAATCGACACGGCCTGGACCAAAAATCACACGGCCGTGCCTCACTGATCATCTAGAACACGGTCTAACCGCGACTCACACGGCCGTGTCTCATTAAAGAAATCCGAACACAGCCTGGCCACGATTTACACGGGCGTGTGCCATGGTCGTGCCTCTGCCGTGGAGAAGAGCAATTTCATTCGGGAAAGGATACTTAGGGAGAAAGAAACGTATTTCAAAAGCCTATAAATACACCCTAAGTATGACCTGAAAGGCGGAGCCCAAATCCATGGTCTAGGGGCGTCGTGCTAAGCCAGAGAAGGCAGATTTGTGGGGATTCACTCAGGGATAGCCAGTTGATCCATCTCAAGAAGCCAGAATTATACTCAAGACGGAGGATCTCCTCTTCAATTCCTTCAGGGGGTTTTAGGGATTTCTTATGTTTTGTTTTATGTTTTCTCTTGAGATGTTTTCCTTTATTGTTATGAACTAAACCCTTCGGATACCCGAAGGGGATGAAACCTATGATAAATCTTGTTATTTGATTATTTGAATTATATGATAAATACTTAGTTTGTTCTTAATTATGTGAGCTTAATCCAAATTTAATGTGCTTAGGTGGAGGAGGAATAGACCCTGCCTAAGAGTAGATCCAACATAATTAAGCGGAGTTGATCGCACGCCTAGATATAGGGTGACGAGATTTTGCCCGATTAGGGTGAAACCTAATATGGGAATCCACAGATCGATTTACTGCTATTCTAGGGGGTTATTATAAGTGAACGAGAGTTCCACTAATTAACCTAGGGTTAGACGTTATTTGCCTCGAGAGAGGGTTTAATATACGTTAGGGAGTCTTACGGATCAAACTAAGTAAATAAAATCATATGGTTCAGTGATAGATAACAAGTGAAGTCTAGGTGGATTCTTCCTAGGGTATCGTCTAAATCAACTGAGTTTTTCCCAAGTTATTTTCCAAATTCATTCTTCTTTGTCTTAGAGTCTTTAGTTTAGTAGTTAATTAATTTAGATTAATAAACAAACTTCACTTATTTTAGGCTAAATAATAAAAAGAAAGTTAGTATTAGTACTTTTAGTTCATTTGGGTTCGATAATCCGGTCTTGCCTAAACTATACTACTGTTCGATAGGTGCACTTGCCTTTAATCGTTGTCAGAGTTAGTTTCCAGGTTCGATCATTCTTTTATAAATTTTAAAACTCTGATTTACAGCTATCAGTCACGATCGCGACAACCTATGGTTTCGTGTGACGGAGTTTGACAGACCGAACCAAGGTATTGTTGGCGGGAAATATCGTGTACACTTGAGAAATAGGACCTGTGACTGTGGGATATTTGATGCACTTCGTTACCCATGTACTCATGTACTTGCGGCTTGTCAGAATCTCCGTCTGGATCCCATGAGCTATGTCGACGAAGTGTATAAAATAGAAAACATGTACAACATGTGGAGACACGTATTCCCACCAGTCCCAAATGAACGTAAGTGGCCGTCTGTATCGCTTGCTCCGTATAAGCTGTTACCGGATAGAGAACTGCAGCACAAACTGTAACACCCCAAACCCGGCCCATGCGTTTCGACCGGATCTGGCATGTCACGGTTTGTACATTGAAAACTTTTGTCTTGTTGATTTTGGAAGTCGTAAATTAAATAGACATTATTTAAGTAAATAAACGGCATTTTAAAAATAAAACCTTGTATTAAGTATAATTAAACCTTTGACATAATCTCATAAGTTGCAGAACATTAAAACTACTTAGTTGGATAAAACTATAGGGCCTTATTACATTGATAATTCCAAAGTAAAAATAAAATAATACTTAAAGAAATCCCAAAAAAATAATTTATAGAAACAAAGCTTGATGGCCCCCTCGAGTCCGTCTCGCCTCCCATGTCCACGATCTACTGCTCATCCGGAAGAGTAGAGAAAGGAAAGCGTGAGTCACCAAGACTCAGTGTATAAATCTCAAAACACACAACGACTGAGCCCACAAACACACATTATGGGCCCCGGCCCATGCGTGCGTAAAGGTATCAATCATAATCACATGATAAACAATAAATAATGAAAAACCCAACTCATCCTAGGTTTCCATCCCCACACACCATCCCGTACCAACCATCACACCTTGGGGATTTCTACAATCAACCCTCCATCCGCTACACACCAAAACGCAGCACCGTCTTCGCCTATTCCTATTAATTAGGAATCATTTAACGTGGCATCGCCACCGATCACTATGTGACCTTTCATTTAAATTATGTGGGATTTCTACCACCGATCACCAAGTGACCTATCATACACTTCCCCTTCAATATCATCATTCCCACCCCATGCATACATACATAAAGAAAACATCATGCAGACTTATATATTTTTTGATACACATAGGGAGTTTTATGTTTACGTACCTGGCATCCTTGCCTAACCCTTTTAGGGTTCCATTCGACTGTCTATACAGCCTCATTCCGGCTTTTTAGCCCATAACATTTATAAATAGACATACAAACAGATTTATTAGTAGTGTGTTAAAGATCTACACACCTGATTAATGTTGATCCCTCGCTAAACTGATCTACAACTTTGCTCAAAAAGCCGAAAAGATGTGAAAATAGGCCTCTCCTATATTCGGCCATAGTTAGTATTCTACCCGATTTTATATATATGAATAAACAAATCCTCTTACCTTGAAATCCCGAATGTAACACGATTCTATAACTTAGAGATCTATGAGTTTCGATTTCTAGGAAAAATCTCGGAAAAAGTATGAACAAGAGAAGGCTAATGTGTCTTTGGCTTTTAAAATACTTGAGTGAGGAGTTTCGGTTTCTGACAGGAAAAGAGAAGAAGAAAAGAAAACAAGGAAGAGACTTGAAGATTTCGGCTAGGAAGAAAAAGAATGAAAAGAGTTTTAGCTTTTGAATCAAAGTGAAGATGAGGGAATAGGCTTAGAGATTTCGGCTTTTGCAGAGAATGAAGAAGAAGATGGAACTTTAGGAGTTTTCGGCTTTTACTCAGAGAAGAAGAGAAAAGAATGAGAGAAAAATCCAGATGCTGAAATTGAAGAGATATTCCCCCTATTTATAGAAATTTCGGCACTTACCTAACCTTGCAGATAAGTCCTATCTTTTCTCCTTTATCTTAATCAACTAGCTCATCTAAAAGAGACTTAATTATCTCTAACTCCTCCCTCCTTTATCAGCATATTATACACATATTTTAATCATTAAAATCCCTAAATTTTAGCCTTTATCTACTTATTATCCACATAAAATAAATTCCTAAATAATAGCCTTTATCTGCTTATTATCCACATATTTTAAACATTAAAACCCCTAAATTTTAGCCTTGTTGCCATCCACTCCACCTAATCCTAATGCCCAAAATTTAGCTAACTTAAATTAAAAGAATTGGGCTCCATGAAACTTAAATTTGGGCCCCTTACTCCCTTGTGTGGCGTCACCTCCTAAGATTGGGCCACAAGCCCACTTTGGTATTTTAAACATAGATACTACCTTTTAAACCCTATAATGCCCAAACAGATAATTTTAATCAAGGCCTCTACCTAAGCCTGAGCCCAATTTGGACCCCTAACACTTAAATTAACACATTAAACATATCCACCCATTAAACGTATATGCCCAAAAATTCAGGATGTTACACAAACCAAAAGGTCGACCTTGCTCGACTAGAATACGCAACAATATAGATATCCGAGAAACGGCCAACCAACGGAAGTTATGCGGATGGTGTAGGAACCCATGCCATACATCTCGCTCGTGTCCAAATTGGAATAGTTGATAGTCTCCTTATCATTTTTGTCTCTTGGAAGAATGAAAAGTTATATCTCATTTTCGTCTGTATCATTTTGGTTTAGACGTATTTAAAGACATCATAGAAGTAAAGTATGTATTTTTTATTTCATTAAATATATAAAAATTAAATTACAATTAGGATATTCAAAAACAACTTTCATTTTATTAAAAATAAAAAAAATAAATTACAAAAAAAAACAACTTTTATTTTATTAAAGATAAAAAAAATCAATTACAAAAAAAACAACTTTTATTTTATTAAAGATAAAAAAATCAATTACAAAAAAAACAACTTTTATTTTATTAAAGATAAAAAAATCAATTAAAAAAATAAAAAATAACTTTTATTTTATTAAAGATAAAAAACAATTACAAAAAAACAACTTTTATTTTATTAAAGATAAAAAAATCAATTACAAAAAAAATAAAAAATAAATTTTATTTTATTAAAGATAAAAAAAATCAATTACAAAAAAAAATAAAAAAACAACTTTTATTTTATTTTAGCAAAGATATAAAAATTAAATTACAATAAAAAAATAAACAACTTTTATTTCATTAAAGATATAAAAATTAAATTACAAAAAAAAATAAAAAACAACTTTTATTTGAATAATTTTAACTTTTATTTTATTTTAGCAAATATATAAAAATTAAATTACAAAAAAAATAAAAAACAACTTTTATTGTATTAAAGATATAAAAATTAAATTACAATAAAAAAATAAACAACTTTTATTTTAGCAAATATATAAAAATTAAATTACAATAAAAAAATAAAAAACAACTTTTATTTTATTAAAGATATAAAAATTAAATTACAAAAAAAATAAAAAAAATGGCGGTCGGAATCAATGTTGGTGCCGGTGGAATCGAATGCACATGGGGTGGTCGACGACAGATTCTGTATTTGGATTCCTCCTTCTTCTAGCTTCCGACGGGGTTGTGGAACCTTAGGCGGGGATTCTGGTTCCTCCGGCAGGGGGTCTGGTTGTGGGTGTTGGGAGGATGACCCACCTTGATAAAATAACAACTGGGGAGGTGTTTGCATAAACCATGGCGGAGGTGTCTGAATCCCATAAGGCGAAGGAGACTGGTAAAAAGAAGAGCTCCCCGACGGCGCCTCGTACGATCCCTCATGCAACGACAGCCTCAAGATCGGCTGGCCAGTCGGAGTAGTCGGGAACGGACTCAAACCGGGCCATGCATTCCAACCTGCCGTGGGACTGGGAAAAGGAAACAAATAAGGGTTATGATACATATAAGGGCTAGGGTACGCACCTGGCATAATCTGAAAAGGCTGCGATGTCGGTGTCATCAGCTGAAGTGTTGGGCTCGGTGACTGTGTGGGCGCTGTTGATGGGCCCGGTGACTGTGTCGGCGCTGTTGATGGTCTCGCCTCATCACCCCTTCTCCTTGGATTTAAAGGGCTCCGTCATTCCCTTTGTTCACGAAGTTGCCGTCGCCTCTCCTCTTCCGACAATAAATACGGCTTGCTATGGATCCGAAACCATGGCATGTATTTCGGCACGTACGCTAACTCAGGAATGATGATCGGTTCCCGAGTAGGTATATAATCATACCGGTTCTCCCATAATTCGATATACGCTGACCAAAATCTTGGCCAATCCGTATGCAACTGTCGTAAGTCGACTTTTTGCTCATCATCGAGCACCTCAGGTGCCACGGGAATCGGTTGTCGAAATCCAAATTGACGCAGAACCCGATCTGATTGGTGCATCTCTACGGTGGCATAGTTGATCAATGGGACCTTCACATGCCAAATATTCGAATTTTGAAAGAACTCCTCCGGAATTACTGCCCGAATTGACGGGTCCTCGTATGGTGTCCATTCAAACTATATTAACATGATAAAAATATTAGCTATATACTAAATACTAAATACTAAATACGAAATACTAAATACAAAATACGAAATACGAAACGACTATTTTATTACGAAATTTAATTAAAATTTAATACTTACTTGTGCTTCCGACCGTTGCTCTAGTAGAAGCCGTATATCTTCAAGCGATGTAGGTATTCCAACATAACTCGCCGAATGGTTCCACCTAATTAAATAAATTTTTAGCATACAATTATATTTTAAATCTACGTAATAATTGTAAAATCTAATATTAAATTTACCTCGTTATGAGTGGGAATGAATATGGGTGGTCGACTCAAGGACGTAAAAATGGAAATCGAAACCGTGCCCATGATTGCAGTAGTGATAGGCAACCTCCGATTTTTGCTTTATTCGGCCGCGTCGCCCCGCACATCTCCCGATACAATTTTGCTAGCACGGAAGACCCCCAACTCAATTCAACTGCTGCTCTAAAATCAACGAGTTTCAGCAGCCATCTCAGGTGTACGAGGTTTCGTGACAGGTCCGGCATCAGATACCCTCCAATCATCTCAAGAATGTATGCCCGAGCATACCGTATTCTTTCTATTTCCATCGAATCATTATTCGGCTCCAGGAATGTGTCTCGTAACCAGCCCATCTCGATCCGACCACCGTAAATGTTATCCGGAATAGCACCCAAAAGCTCGTCGCATACGGCGGCCCAATCGCCAAAAGTTGCGGACCCGGTGACTACGTACCCATCCACCGGCAATCCTAATTGCAATTGCACGTCTTCCAGAGTGATGGTACACTCTCCGCATGGAAGATGGAAAGTGTGCGTCTCGGGTCTTCACCTCTCTACCAACGCACTGATTAACTTCGGGTCCAACTTGCACCCCCGGCCTATTGTGGCCACGTGCCAAAAACCCGCTTCCCGCAGGTAATTCTCGATAAATGGCGATGGCGGACCAGGCATATTGCGAATATAGCATTGCAATACCCGATCTATAGACTATTTAAAAAATTATAAAATAAAATTTAATTAAAATTGCATAAACCTTAAAATTTTTAAATAGTATTGAAAAATTAAAATTAAAACTTACCATTTGCATTTGATCGACGGAGATGTGTTTATCGTCGAGACGAATTAATTCTCCGGCCATTGCTAATACGATCGAATATTTTTAAATTTATCAAAAAATATATATTTCATAAAATTTTAAAAAGGGCTTTTTTGTAAATATTAAAGGACTATTGTGAAATTTGAAAGGAAGTTTAAAGGAATTTGAGAGAAATTTGAGAGGAATTTGAGAGAAAGCTGAGAGAAAAATGAGTAAGGACTAATGTGTGAAAAAATAAAAGGGTTGGGGGTATTTATAGGTTTTTTTTTTACCGTTGAAGCGGGCAAAGCGCGTCCACGAGGGAGCGCTTTTGCCACATCAGCAAAGCGCGCCCTCAAGGATGCCTTTTTTGCTGATGTGGCACAAAGCACTCCTTCGTGGACGCGCTTTTCTAATTCATCCCCTGAAAACGCGCTGACGTGGACGCGTTTTCGGGGGAAATGGCCCTTTCTGGTAAATAATTATTTTTTCGGCCCTTTTCCGTAAATTTTTTTAAATTTTGGTATATTATGGTCATTTACCCTCAAATGTGCCCATGCCAGTGGCATATGGTCTAGCTAACATCAAGAAAGTGGCATTGGGAGCTTTAGATTTGGTTTTTAGAAGAACATTGGTGGTTTGTCCTGGTGTTATCATCAACACATTGGTCTCAAAGGGCTTCACATACACTGCATCAGCTTTCACCACAGTTAAACTGTGGTCTGCAATGCTGAAGAAAAGCTCATCATTGAGCGTAGCATTGATCAACCTGAGAAGATATGTTTTCCCTGGCTTTACCGTCAACTTATATATATATATCTGTAAATCACAAATCACATGCATTAATATTCGAAGGGATATATAAATACATACATGTGTACAATTATTTATATACCTTTGGCAGAACAATTGTACAATGGACCTAGGAGGCCATTGAAGGTGTAGGCATCTGAAACATTAGGGCCACCTCCTGTCTGAAGAGACTGATTGATAACTGCCTCAGGATTAGCATTAAACCTCTCCCCTGTAGTTAACAATGATTGAGTTAAAATGCCATCAAAGGACATCATATATTTGCTACATTGCATGAAGAAGATATCGGTGATTCTGTAAAATCACTGAACAAGATCGGGACTTCTTTGTAAGGCTTCACAAAAGGGTAAGATTCGTTTCGCCTTGGGAGGATGATAAGCGGTCCGTACACAGTTGCTCTAAGCCATGAAATGTGAGCATGCCAGAAGAGAGTTCCTCTTTAGTCGGTAATGGTGAAGTTGTACACGTAAGAGTGGCCAATTTGAATGGGACATTGCGTGATGTATGATGGCCCATCCGCCCATCCGCTCCGAAGCTGTCAAACTCCATGCATGTAAACAACATTAATTTACCATATTCCAAAAGAGCTTAGCCATAGAAACGTAAACAATGTATATATACCAGTGAATGCTGATATTGTTTGGAACATGGTTAACTACTTTAACGACTAAGCGGTCACCTTCTCTAGTAATAACACGGGGTCCAGGGAACTTCCCATTAACTATGACAATGCTCTTAGTGTGGCACAAGCGAGTGAAGTTTTTCAGCTTTATCTACCAAGGGAAAATTGGATGATTTCTTGAGGATTACATCAATTACTTTCACCTCAAGTTACCCAATACTAGAGTCAGTAGACTGTTAAGTTGGTTACTACCAAAACTGTTATTCAGCTGAGAAGTTGTTATAGAGCAGTTAATACCTCATGCTCTATATATGCCTTCTAAATGTACAAAGAAACCAAGTATTCAAGAATCAAAGATAGAATTAGTTTGTGCTATTCTCTCATTCTCTCGTTCTGTTAATTCAAGCATACCTAGCCTTCAACATGGTATCAGTCGCTTGCTAAGTCCTGGGATCTATGGCCACCGCGAACTCCACCGATTCAGCGTCCGTTGAACATGGCTCGGTCATCTTCACCGGTGATCGTGTTGTCACCTCCTTTCCTCGCCATGAGGTCGTCAAACTTGAAGACGGTACCTACATTCAGTGGCATAAATAGATCAAACTCATTATTGATGGATACGATCTTAAAAAATTTTTAAACGACACCATCCGTCCTCCACCGAGGTTCGTTCAAACACAAGAAGGCACCATAGCTTCAAATCCGGCAGCCTTGGTTTTCACACAACAAGATCGATTAATGACATCGTGGCTTCTCTCAACCATTAGCTCGCCAATCGTCTCCTCCTTCATTGATGCACACACGGCATGTGATGTGTGGAACACGGCGACCAATCTTTTCGCCACCGATATGGGTACAAAACAGTCACGAATCCGTCACGAGCTCTATTCACTGAAGAAAGGTACTCTCTCCATCAAATCCTATGTTGCTCGTATTAAAAACCTCTGTTCTTTGCTAGAAACCTCTGGATCTAGAGTTTCAGAAGATGAACGAATTCAGATAATGCTTGCTGGCCTTCCACCGGAGTTCGAGTCGGTAGTCTCCTCCGCTTCATTATCGGCTGGAGCCTTGCCTTTTCAGCGGCTGGTTGACGCTCTAGTCGAGTGCGAGAGCCGTCATGCCCGTACGATGCAAGAAGTGTCCATTCACGCAAACTTGGTCAAAGGTGCGCCGTCGCAAGGAATGGACGGATCCGCCCGTGGTGGTCGTGGGTTCGCCTGTGGCAGAGGCCGAAACTTTCGATCTCGACTCTAGTGTCAGATCTGTAGTCGCTTTGGTCATGCTGCTCAACGATGTTACTATCATTACTATCGGGACTCAGAGCCACCTTCATCCGTAGCCCCGACGCCACACCATGGTGCCTTTGATGCGCCACAAGGAGGAGATAATTTTTTATGGAGGAGATCGCGCGCGTGAAAGGAAGCCTTCTCAGGTAGAATTCCATTGCATTCATTATGGTCAAAATTGTGGTTTTTCTGGTCAAAATGAGGGTGAAAATGATACTTATTGGATGATGGCCGGTTACTATGCTGATGGAGGGCCATATGTGTCCTATACGCATGGCACTAATGGACATACAAATGGGCCACTTGGAAGCTACATGGGAACACCAAATGTTGCTAATGGGCCACATGTGAGTCATAGACCACAAGTGCATGGGCCGAATGCAAATGTGCCCAATTATGGGCTATCAAATGGCGATGCAATTTTTGGGCCGTATAATGTAAGGCTGACCGCACCTCTTGTGTCAAATGGGCCCGTGACAAATTGTGTTCAAGTCGATTCTTCTCCTGGACCCCGATAAATTTTTAGACCCACTGGTGGTGGATCAGTTCTATGGTCTACTAAGCCTCGAGCTCAGGTTTATTCCGGTTCTGACCCAAATATTGGGCTCTCTCGAGTCGATGACATACATGCATCTGATTATTCTGATACTTTCGGGTCTCATGTTAATACTACTCAACTCGAGTCTTCTGGTGGTGGCAATGGTACTACGTCTTGGTACCCCGACTCTGGTGCTAGTCATCATGTCTGTCGTGTCCCATCGGCCTTGCAAGATAGCACTCCGTACTCAGGTGCGTCTTCTCTCTTAATGGGTCACGGGACTCCTGCTAAGATTTTATCCGTTGGTCATAGTGTTCTACCTACTCGGTCCAAATTGCTGCATTTATCTAATGTTTTATGTGTACCAAGTATACGGAAGAATCTTTTGTCGGTGTCACAGTTCGCTAATGATAATGATATATTTTTTGAATTTCATCCGACATATTGCGTTGTTAAGGATATCGTGACCCGGGAGGTTTTCCTGAAGGGCCACATTCGTGACGGACTATATCATTTTCCCGTACCAGTGGTGTCTGCACCGTCACTGTTGCCCCATTTGTTGCCCATGCGAAGGTTCGAAATAAGACTGTTGATTGTTCTATTTTTACTTTGTGGCATAATCGTCTTGGTCACCCTTCTTCTTCTGTTGTTAAAGATGTATTAAATAAATGTAATATTGTATCTACCAAATATGGCTTAAGTGGTATATGTACTGCATGTCAACAAGGACACTCGTATAAACTACCATTTTCTGTGTCTACCACTGAATATCAACCTTTTGACTTGATTATTTCTGACATTTGGGGCCATGGGTCTGTTGCTTGTGGTGATAAGTGGTACTATGTTTCGTTCATTGACATGTGCACGAGATTTACATGGATATATCTTCTTCGTCAGAAGTCTCAGACAATAGACTGTTTTAATCAGTTTCAACAACTAATAAAAACATAGTTTGGCAAGACTATTAAACAGTTTCAGAGTGATTGGGCCAGAGAATACCGGGTGTTTACTTCTGTTCTAGCGTCTCAAGGAATTGTTCATCGGTTGACCTGTCCATACACCTCTGAACAAAATGGAACGGCTGAGCGCAAACATCGGCACATTGTTGAGATGGGATTAACATTGTTGGCTCAAGCCGGGTTATCCATGGAGTACTGGGGGTATGCTTTTTGTTGTGCAGTTCATCTCATCAATCGTCTTCCCACTGCGGTTCTTAAAGGCCAATCTCCGTTTAAGGCTCTTTATGGTCAGGACCCCACCTATGATCATCTTCGGGTTTTAGGATGCTGTTGTTTTCCATACTTACGTCCGTTTACAGCACATAAGTTGGAGTTTCATTCTCAACCGTCAATTTTTTTGGGATATAGCTCTCAGCATAAGGGATATCAGTGTCTATTGCCAGGTGGTAAGATAGTAGTTTCTCGACATGTTGTGTTTGATGAAAATAGGTTTCCTTCCTCTGAACACAGTTCACAAGATACCGCTTCGACCTCAGCCCTGTCCGTCTCAACCATGGTACCACTTGTTAGGCCTGTTTTATATCATACTAATGAACCCGTCATATCATCACCACCTATGATGAGCTCCTTGCCAACCGATGGTTCTGGTTCATCCTCATCTCCGTCCAATAATACTCCTGAGCCTCCTTGCTCTGCTGTGCCAATTAATGAAGGTTCAAATAGCACTCATTCATCGTCAACTGGTGAAATGAGTCCTCCCATGCCCGTGCTTAACACTCATCCCATGGTAACTCGAGCTAAAGCCGATGTTTTCAAGCCAAAAGCTTTGTCTGTTGAAGCTGTGGAACCATCTAATATTGAGGAAGCCCTATCCACTGATGAGTGGCGTGCTGCTGCACAAGCTGAGTATGATGCTCTTATTAATAACTCTACATGGGATCTTGTAGATCTACCATCAGATCGCAAGATTATCGGGTGTAAATGGTTGTTCAAAATTAAAAGGAATCCTGATGGCATTATTGCCTGGAGAAAAGCTCATCTTATAGCAAAAGGTTGTTCTCAAGTTCCTGGCTGTGACTTCAAGGAAATGTTTAGTCCAGTCGTAAAACCTGCCACTATTAGGGTTATCCTATCCATTGCGATTTTCAGAGGATGTTCACTTCGACAAGTAGACGTCAATAATGCCTTTTTAAATGGTGACTTGGATACTGAAGTGTTTATGGAACAACCACCGGGATATGTTCAGTATGATTCGATTGGAAAACCACTTGTGTGCTGACTAAAGAAAGCTCTATATGGTCTTCGTCAAGCCCCTCGCGCTTGGTTTGAGAAGCTCAAGTTCTTTCTTGTGTCTATTAGTTTCATTGTTTCAAAGTCTGATGTGTCCTTATTTGTTCGAATCAAGGCTGAGTCTACACTCTTTGTTCTGGTATATGTTGATGACATCATTGTCACTGGAAGTGTGTCTACTGTAATTGAGTGGTTTGTTCGGTTGCTAAATGACGAATTCTCGCTCAAGGACATGGGTGGTCTACACTACTTTCTTGGCATAGAGGTCACTCGATCTTCCTCAAGGTGTCTTCATCTCTGTTAAACAAAGTACATACGTGATATTCTTGCTCGAGCGTCCATGATCAATGCAAAAAGCATCCATACTCCAATGGTTAGCTCTTCTACGCTCTCCAAGGAGGGTGGCGACCAGTTAGAGGACCCAACAGAGTATAGGAGTCTTGCTGGTGCACTCCAATACATTGTACTCACTAGGCCCGACATTGCTTATGCTGTAAATAGGATATGTCAATTTATGCATAACCCTACCACAGTGCATATGACGGCTCTAAAACGCATCCTGAGGTACTTATGTGAAACTCTTGATCTTGGGATTGTGTTTCGACCGGCCGTCCGGCTCTCCTTAGTTGCATATGCTGACGCTAACTGGGGGTTGGATTTCGACGATCGACGATCCACTTCAGGGTATTGTGTTTATTTTGGGTCCACTCCTGTATCGTGGTGCTCGAAGAAGCAGCAAGTGGTTTCTCGTTCCACGGCAGAAGCAGAGTATAGGAGTCTTGCTGCAGCCACTAGTGAAGTTACATGGCTACTTTCCTTACTTCAAGAACTATATATTAAGTCTGAGGATACTCCGCATATTTGGTGTGATAGTTCTAGTGCTGTTGCAGTTGCAGCCAACCCTGTCTTACATTCTAAATTTAAACATGTAGAGCTTGACCTGTTTTTTGTTCGAGAGCGCGTTGCGGATGGATCTATTTTTGTTGGTGAGGTTCCCGCGTGTGATCAAGTAGCGGATGTTCTCACTAAACCACTGTCCGTTTCAATTTTTTCTCGGTTTAGAAATCTTCTTCAAATCTTACCTGTGAAGGAGATGGGTGAATATTAGAGTCAGTAGACTGTTAAGTTGGTTACTACCAAAACTGTTATTCAGCTGAGAAGTTGTTATAGAGCAGTTAATACCTCATGCTCTATATATGCCTTCTAAATGTACAAAGAAACCAAGTATTCAAGAATCAAAGATAGAATTAGTTTGTGCTATTCTCTCATTCTCTCGTTCTGTTAATTCAAGCATACCTAGTCTTCAACACCCAAAGTAAACAATGCAATATACATACATTGAAGGTATAGTGCCTGGTAATGCCTGTGTGTTTTGCAGTGGCAGCCTCAGGATAGGCCATGAAACAGCTAACAGCAACAAAAAGTGTCATGACAATTGCTGGTGAAGCACCCATGTTTTAAGCTGGAAAGAAAATATCGGTAAAGTCTTTGAAGTTTTGGCCCTTAATTTGGGGTGATTCATGAAAAAAAACCTCTGGAGATATGCATGCTTATATAGAGACAAGGTCGAACTATCTTTAAGTCCATGTTTGGTTGATTAGGTAATAAGATGTTACAGCTTTGAGAAAGCAGAGAATTACCAACAACCAATTGCCCCAATGTTCACTGTGGAGTGTCATTAAAGCCAATTAACCAATCTGTTGATGATGATAAACAACTTCATTAGAGCCCTTTTCTCAAGAAACCAGCATAAATTTATATGCACATAGAGAAAAACCAAGTGAAACTACTGGAGATATTCTCATTTGGTTGGTGATACTAAAAGAAAATTCCTGGTTAAGATTAATGGAGACATTTGAAAGATGTATTGTAAGATAATCATGTGGTTTTAGATGTTTTATTACCATTGAAGTAAACAGTGAAATAAACATCCCAACCACTGTGCATTTTAATATGATGCCTTTGACCCAAAATATATCTGATAATTTAATATAGGATTATTATTTGGTGGTCACAAATGATATTAAGAAAATGTCATGTCTATAATTTATTTTTTATTGTTTAAATATCAAAGGATACTCAGCATTTCTTATTTTTATTTGTAAAGTTTTACCAAATAATTGTTATAATATATATCGTTTTTACGTAATATGTGATACTAATAATACATATACTTACCCAGCTTTATTATCTAATGTTCTTACTATTGATGCTTTCATTGTTAGTTTAGGACTATAGGACGGGGTGTATAACGAGAGTTTATTGGTTTGGATTAGTTTGTTTTTCACTTTCATTTCTTTGTTGATTTCTCTTTGCTTAATAAAGGTATTTTACTTTCAAAAAATATAATAATATATATACTTATCAAAGGAATATGTCGGGTTAATTTTGGATTAGGTCAATCTGGATCGAGTCATTTCAAATTTTAAAATTTGTAAGTTATTTCGCATTCGAGTCAAGTTTGAATTTGGACCAAGCTATTTTGAGTAATGGGATTGAACCCTTAAGATATTTATGTCAAGCTTTTGAATTCAAGTTCGAGTTATTTGGATTTTGTTATTCAAGCTCGGATTTAGATCATTTTAGATGCAAATAATTTTTAATTTAATTAATTTTAGATTATCTAACTTTTTTTATCAAGAGTATGGATTTAAATCAATTGAATTGTATTTGTGTTGAGGTCAAAATTGAGGGATACATGTATGTATGTTGTTGGATTATACTACAGCTAACTGTATCTAATAGAAAAGGTTAGCATCTTCCCTCAACTTGCCAATCAACCAATTAAATTGAGATTCACATTCATGGTGATGATTATTTCCATGAAAGGCCTACTGGGACATGCAAATTGGGTAGGTGATAACAGCTCACTCCAACCAAATAGAAGCCATGGGTGAGTCGACAAGCCGAGGGAAGACAACTCTTGACCCACCTTCCTTTCAAGCAACTCCAGAAATGATTAGGGTTTATACTTCTGACTGCTGTTAATAACCAAACCAAATCACTCAAGGCTTAATCATCAAGCTAGGGATAAACCCAGATTTATCAATTGTCTACATCCACAAGGCTTTTGTGAAAAATAGATTATCAATCAAACTTCGGTACGGAGCTGGAATTTTTCAGTTGTACCCACTATAACTCTTGTAGCATACGATCCTTGTTACACATCATTTATCAAAACCCTAACATGAAAATGAAACTTGTAAAATATGTAGGGTTAATCGATATTTAAAGTATTTGTTTATTTGTTTATTTTTTATCTTTTATTTTTTTTGTGATTTTTAAATATGTATGAATATATTGTGTCCAAAATTATCAAATCTACCTACTCTAAAGCATCTTCATACTAATAATGGAGATTTTTTACGTGTTTGTGTCCCATTTCTCTAGTCAAATTAACATAAAACTTCTCAAAATAGATTATTGATTTCATTCAGCAACGTTGCCTGGAGTTGTTGCATCAATGGCAATGACGATCCCTAGACAAATGGGAGCTAGAAACTGCAACGCTAAAGAGTAACTGCAAATTTCTTTTACGATGAAATTGTCCAAGGATTCCTTCATGCATATACCTTGGAACCTGAAAGCAAATTACTTAATTTCAGATCAGCAGTTTTCATGCAAAAATAGCCTGCAAGATGCCACCATGAGTAACGCAATCACTTCGTTTATCTGGTTAGGTTAAAGATCACTGTGTCATTGGCGGAAATACTGGATTGAGCCAAGTTTTTCCATGGATGATCATGTTCGAACTTGTATATAAGTCCTCCCTTCTGCAATATAAAAATCGAATTAAAGGTCAAACCAATAAAGATCCCTGCTATTAGTTTAACGGGTCGAATCAGTCGATTGTGTTGAAATGAAGAACTTAGATATCAAATAAATAGGTCTATTACTAGATAAATGTTAAATATAACAAATATTTAAACAAAGTATGTAGTTTATTAAATTTGAACGGTTTGAAAGATTCCTAAATTGAAAGGTATAGACTAAACCGGATGGGCAATCAATTTTCGATTAAATCAACCCATCTTGTCCAACTGTATTAGATGAGAAAACTACAAATAAAAAAAAAAAAAAAAGTAGATTAAAGAGGAAATCTAAGTGGAAAAGAAAGGTACAAATCTATCCAAAAGGAACTGATGACATCGCACAAAGTGTATTAGGTGAGATCATATGGGATTTCTCCAGTTAAAAGGTACAAGGCTGAGAATGATGAACCTATACCCTTATTTTTCTTCAAATGAAAGCCCAAGATAGATAACAGACCAACCCTGGAGGATATTTACTCACCACCAAAACATTAACTATTTGTATGTAACTGCAAACATGATTGATATGCTTTCTGGATATACAGATTATATTACTTGGAGGGTTCAAGTTAAACCGTGTCTGAATCATCAGACTCACTCCCCCTGTTTTCCTGCCTTCTTGACCCCATTTTGAACTTACATACAGGGCACGTGCCTCGTTGCCGCAGCCACGGATCGATACAACTGGCATGAAACTGCAACATGAGATTGTTATCAGTATATGTATATAGCTGTTAGTGTCATACTAACATCATATAATAGAAATGACCTCAAGACATGAAAGATTTGAGATTTAGGAATTAACCATTAGCATCTCAACCAAGGACTGCGCGTAGAAGCACCAGCACCCCGGCACACAATCAAGAATCATGAAGAATTGAGAAAATGTTTGTCAAATTAAAAGAAAGAAAAGTTGAGGCCAGACTTTGAAATGATGGTGGTAAAAGGTCATCCATTGAAGGTAGGAAAACAGACATTTACACTTCCTGCGAGTCAGGATCTAACTCAAACATTTACAAATAAGAATATTTATTTTCTCAGTGTCACACCCATGAAAAACAACAACTGCCAAAATCGGTAATGGTTTCACAGTTTACAATTTCTACAAATAGAACATGGGAAATAAAAAGAAAAAATAGTTTAGGAAAGGAAAGGCGGAAACACTTCATACTGTTACTGCTAAGAGTTGGAAAAACTGCATATGTATGTTACAAGATTTCTACCATTCTATAACTATTCATATACCTTAAGTAATCACTATTGCACTATGTGAGAGATTATTTGGTGCAATTCGTTGGACATTGGAGATGATGAAAATTGATTTTTTTTTTCTTTGGGGGAGAGTGCGGGTTAACACTTTCGTCAAAAAACAGTACAACATAAAATCATTAGATGACAACAGAAAACATGGGTAGACTGTAAAATAGAACCTGATGCAAACATGGCAAGCTCCGAACAAGCTCTCCCCTGTTAACTTGATCCAAGCAAATAGTACAAGTTAATTCATCTTCTGAAGCCTTCATACTCCCATCACCGGTCCTAGAATCTTGCTTCGGCTGCAATATGTACATATAGTTCAGAAAGATGCAGACTCAGAGGCAAATTGCCTTGGAACACTTAAATGCTCTCTCTGATTAGGTCAGCATTGAATATGAAAAGGAGACAGGACAGGGTGGTTTTTGCTCGCCTCAACCCCAAAAGTAAATAATATACCTGACCTGATATGTCACAGTTTTCATTTTTTATACCTTTTATCAAAACATAATAATAGTACAATATAATAAATATTAACTAGGCAGTGAAATCCCAAAAATATTACACTGCATAGTTTTTTTTTTTTTTTTTAGTTTTTCTTTGTAATACATCATAACATAAAGTCAAATAATATGTTATATATAGGAAAGGCTTTCCCTAAACCCAACGCCAACTTGAAACCAACCATCTTGGAAAACCCACCATGACCCGAACCCGATTTCAAAAAGAAAATCTGATCCTTTCAGGTCGGATCGGGTTGGAACCCATTGATTACAGGCTTTTTTGCCATCCTAGAGGTATTGACTTGTTTTGTTACCAAGATCTTCTTTGAAACCTAAAAAATTATTAGAACTTGAAAACTGAACGATCACTATTATTATTTTCTAACTGAGAGCAAACCATAAACTCAAAATTGTTTACAGATACCTCAACTGGAGCAGACGAAGATGATGCCTGCTTTGGTAATGATCCAGCACTGCAAAAATAAGAAAATCAATGTGATTATGAATTTGGTCAAAAGAAACTCAGATGCTAGTTCACAACTGAAGCAAGCTACCTAAACATAAATATTTATGTGTACCTCTCTGTTCCAGGAACCTTGTACTTGTGAACGGGTAAAGCATTTATCTCTTCCTCACTCATTGAAGGAGTTGTGGAAATATTATCAGAATCCAATGCTCTGAGGGTTTCATAATCTAGAGCAGAAGTAAGCAAAGTGATAATCTTCATAAAACCAAATGAATTACAAACCAAAACACTCCTTGCATATCTGTCAACCATGTTAAAACCAACCCATAGAATCCAAGGAGTGAATATTGAGAATCACCATACCTAGATCGTCAAATTCACGGTCAAGAAGTGCAAGTTGGAGTCTTAGTCCTTGTAAGCGTCCTCTAGTAGCAAAAGCAATTGATGGTGGCATGTGCAAACGCAACTCAGTATGACCAAGCAAACCACTAGCTGCCGCAGCGTGAGCTCGGGCCTGAGCTTGAAGTTGCTGACAAGTTGCATACATCCTTAGACTCGTAGCCATTAGAAAGACACCCACTACTAGCCAAAGCTGCACAAAGAGACATAGAAGATAACTCCATGACTACCATGTATTAATAGCCACACCACCATGCTCCCAAAGAATGTATAGTGTTTACATACCAGAAAGTTTGGTGACATTTGATGAGAGTTTAAAATCATGAACAGCAAAAGAACTGCTGGAAACAAACAAGAACAGATTAGAAATGCAAATTAAAGGCACAACAAGGAATGATTAGAGGCAAAAGTTTTAACAGATGCAACAGAAGAAAACACATGCAACTAGAAACATCACCTGTAACAAGAAAGGCCAGCGAATTAGAATTAACTGGTCGTGCTGCATGTATCCGCTGGAAAAAAAATTGTGCAAGAAAAGTTCAAGCCCCTTTATATAGGATGAGAAAATCTGGCCAACCAAATGATAAGATGTACTGATATGGTTAAGCAAAATACCACAGCTGGACGTTCAGGAATAAATCCTGAAAACCCACTTTCAATATCCCCTCTAGTCCCTCGGAAAACAAAACTCATTGTTGCAAAAAAGCAGAATTTCCACTTGTCTAGAAGGCGGCAGATGCGAACAACTTCTCCTCTTGAAAACTTTCAAATCCTATGATATTACAAATGTGAATCACAGTTAGCCATTCCAATAATAAAAAAGCATAGATAGCCAGTAAATAATGCTTTATTAAACTGAAATTTACTCAAAATATAACGATTGACGTGGTCTATTATTAAGCTGAAACCACTTTCCTTGATAAGAAGGAAGTTGTAAAGCTGATAACACATCCTGATTACTTTAAATATAATTTTCTATATAGACTTCTTAGAAGAAGATGCAAACTAGTATTTAAATATAAATAATGAAATCAATTTTTGCAACACTTCTACTCGCAAGCTGACCATTTCTGAGCCAATGCTTCTGGAGGCTCAAATAGAATACCTTTTTTCCAGAATATAATTACAAAACTGCATCAACCTATCAACATGCTCTAAGCTCTCAAGGGGTCTGTGGTCATTACAAAACCAGAGATTTCAATATTGTTAACGCAGATCATGACAAGAAAACGTTATAAATCCCCAAACTCAAAAGCAAAAGCACTATAAAAGGAATTGGAATCCAACATGGGAAAAGAAATAAAAGATCATAAATTTCAGTGGGAACAAAGTCATTGTAAATTAGTAATCCCAAAAGGCCATTACAGATAAAAACAATCAAGACCTAACCACCCAATTTACTGATTCAAATGACATTAAAGCCTAACAAAGATGACCCACGAATGAAATCCAACAAAGTTTAACAGCAACATATCTCTATTTCTCAGTTCCCATATAAAGTAACTTAAAAAGCCAATGCATAGAATTGTTTATATATCGCAATGACATTTACCTTGCCAGTAGCACTATTATTATAGTAATTAAATTCTCTTTAAAGCCCCACCCACCCTCTAAACTAAAGTTCACAATAAATTATGCTAAGTGAGCCATACTTTACACATACTCAGAAGCAAAAGATTCAAAGTTTATGATTCAAATTCCTTTCCTTTTTAAATCTTTTGAACATTAATAAAATAAATCACATATAAAGACTGAACCAACCGCAAAATCGAGCAAAAGGAATAATAGAATTTAAATATATTAACACAGAGGACCTACATTGCTCTATGTGAATCAATATCTCCAAAAAAAAAATCGACTTTCCAGGTTTTCGTTGAATGATGAGAAATCGAAAGGAAAAGAAAAAAGAAAAATCACCGGTTTCCACCGTTTTCTCAGCAAACAAACAGAATTCGATGCGAAGAACCAAAGAAAAGCCAGAAAATAAAGTTTTAAAAAGAACTTACTCAAAAAAATTGAAGATCAATCGCTAAAAAGACAAAAGGCCGTCCTATTAATTGCAAAACACGAGCAATTTGAGAGAAAAATAACATAAAACTTGCAAGAAATTCTTCTGCGCTCTTTTCCTTTGTCCGGAATGAAAATAGCAATTTATCTTTATTCATTTTTCTTTTTTTTTTTATGAAGAGAGAAAGCTCTAGAGAGTGACACGTGCACTTGGTTTGGATCTAATCGTTGCCACGTCTGGTTGACAGCGCGGATGACTTAATATCAACCGTTGGATCTGTCATTTGTGTGCCCCCCACTCAGATTTGTGGTTTGGAGCTTCGTCGCCAAATCAGCATCCATACTTCCACATATCTTTTTCTTTTCTGAACAAAAAAATCATATTAATAATTTCTCAAAAATAATTTTATTTTTTAAAGGCATAATGAAAAAAATGTCTCAATTGATATGATTAAAATTACGATGTTTTAGAGATTAAAAGCTTAACATCCTTTCACCAAAAAAAAATTAACATCTAATATATGATATTAAATTAAATAAATAAATAAAATGACAAAAAATTGAAAAGATAAAAAAAAAATTGTCCCAATTTAGAAAATCAAACTAAATCCAATGCCCAAATGTTAAAATCTAACAAAGAAATTGGAAGATAAAACCACATCATGAAACAATTGGGAAGGTGCAGTGCAAACATCAGTAAGTTAAAGTTCACTATAAGTCGATGTATCATAGTAAAAAGATTATTTTAGTCCATCTACTACTAAAAGCAACATTTTAAAAAAGTTAACATTTTAGTTAATCACATTTGCAATAAATTAAATTTGAAATCTTACTTTTCATAAATCTCACATGTTTTTTTTTTATGGATTTTTGAGTAAGTACTTATGTTTGTGTTTAGAACATCGCCCACTAGTCGTGCAATTCATGAGTTAGAGAACATTGGAAAAGATCCAACTAGTTGAAAGCAAAGATTGAAGTTATCTGAGAATCCAAAACTAATCTCGAGGGATTCCATAAAGTCAACTTCGTCTGGACTTTTAGATGTTGAAACCATTTTTTTTTTGAAAAAACACGGGGATCGACTTTAAAATGGAAATAGAGTCGCCACCAATCTTTTTTTTTTTTTTTGAGGTGTAATTAGGTCACCTTGAAATTGATCATTTTAATAAAAACATTTTGATTTATTAAAACAATGATTTTAATCTATGAAATTCAAGAAAACGGGTTCGGGAGTCGGTTACGTACAAGGAAGGGTTAGCACACTCGTAACACCCAAAAATTGGTACATAATTGATAAACTCATGTCCTAATGTTGAAAATTTGGAAAATTTAAAATACGATCCTTTTCTTTGAAAGAAAGCCAAGACTCGCTTATCTCAAAGAAATAAAATGTCACACCCAATGAGTTAGGATGCAACATTTCAAGACTTCGAAACTAAACTTGCATTTATTTGTAGAAAATCTTTATCTCGAGACACGAAACATCATATCCAATAAGTTAGGACACAATATCTTGAATTCCCGAGAATAAGTTTTGATTTGAAGCATATGGGTTTAAAAAAACTTTTGAATAAAATGCAACAATTTAGCAAAATTTTTATTAAAAAATAATTCGAGTAAAATATTGCATTAATACATTATAAAACATAAATACCAAAAATAATTTACGAAAATTACATAATATACTAACATTTAATACTAACATAGATAATTAAGAGGAAGAATAAAGTAAAATAGCGATTGATACAGGAAATAAAATGATTATACTAAAGCAAACATAAAAATAATAAGCAGATAAAAGATCATGGATAAACAAGTAAAAGATATAAAATAGTTAATAACAAAAAATATGCAAAAGATAAGAACTACGAAATAAATATGAAACTTTGCATACAAGATCAAGTATAAAATAAAATAACAATATAAGATAAATGACATATACTAAATAATAAACAAATATTACAACAAACTTTTCTTTTCTTTTCTTTTTAAAAAAAACATGTAAAAAAATGATATGGCAAAAGCTAAAATGAATATATATATATAATAAAATAAATACATGTTTAAAATAATATCTATAAAAAAACTTTGGATATAAAAAAGTATGTATAATAGATAACTTATAATAAATATATAATATAACAAACTTAATGTATATAAAAAATATATTTAAAATAAACAATACATAGAAAACTTTATAATAATAATAAATCAATTTAAATAATATACAATATATAAATTTTAAAATATAAAAATAAATTAGAATTTAATGGAATAACCTATATAAAAAAATGAAATAATTTGATATAATGCTAAAGTAATTAAAAATAAGAAGAAAAAATAAAATAGGATAAAAAAAATCAAGGAAACAGAGATTAAATTGAGATAAAAATAAAATCCAGAGTAAGAATGTAAAAGGACCATATTAGAACGCGCGTCACACTGTAGGGACCTATTAGGCAATTATGCCTTATCTCCTAAACGACGCCGTTCCATCTCCTGCCTTAAAATGGCCTTAAGGACCAAATTGAAACAAAGGCCATAATTCTGGGCCAAATTGAAAATAATAAAAAAATGCGAATTGGACATAATTATAAAATGGCAATAATGCGGAAGGGCCCATAGAGTAATTAGACCTTTTAACAAAATGCGCGGATCCTCCCCAAGTATCGGGTCAACACACGAATCATTGCCTTTAAACGACGCCGTTTTGGTCATTAATTGGCCACACCAACATGACGTCGTTCCGTTGGCCTTTATAAACCCAAAAAACTAAAAAAAAAAAATCATTTTTAAACCAGTTTTTTTTTTAAAAAAAAAAACAGAGCCTCCAAAAAAACTCTACCTTCACAGATTCTTTAACCTCTGGCAGACCTCTCACACGCCTCACGCGTCGTCGTTCGCGGCGGCTCTAAGGCTAAAAGCTTCATTTTTTAGTGCAAAACAAAAAGGTAAACTCGTTCTATTTGTTTTTAGCAGTATTTGTAAAAAAAATATTCGCATGAATCGAAAGAAAATAAAAAAAATTAAGCGAAAGGGAAAAATCGAAAATCACCTCTGTTTAAAAAAATTTTGTGTATTGTATTCTGTATTCTTTGTATATGCGTGTGTTTCTGAGATTGTATTAGGGTTATTTATAGCCCCAAAATAAATCGAAAATAAATACAAAGATTCTGTCTTGATGTTTTCTCGCCATTTTTCTTTCCTTTTGCAGTGAACTAGCGAAGATGGGGCGGTGAGGAGCGCTATCCATGCTGGCCCGATTGTGCGGCACGACCAAAGGCTGTGTTGGGAGTCTGGCGAGGAAGGAAGAACCCTAGGGTTCGGGGTTTCCAATTCTACGAAACCAAATTTGGGCCATTGGGCCATTTGGGTCTTAGGTATTAGGTTTAGTTGGATGCAGGTGTAATGGGTTTTATGTTAGTATTTGGGTTTGGGTTTTAAATGGATGTAAAAAAATGGACATTTGATTTTTATTTTTATTTTTATTTTTTGGTTTGTTCGGGCCGGGCACAAATGGGCTATTACAATGCCCCTCTTTGCTTATTATCGTGTAACGGAATAGAGCAAAGACTATAAAAAGACCAATTTTGCCCGGTCTTGTCAAGTCTTGACTTCTTGGTCTTCGTCTTCTCCAAATGGCTTCCAACCCAACTGCAACTTCAGGGTATTGGAATTTCAACTTAATCGCAACTTGAAGTATTGAACTATATGTTCTCTTCGCTTCTTTCGAGAGAAATAAGTCCGACGGCTTCAATGCTTCATCAGAATTTCCCGGGAAAATAAGATTTGCCATAAGATTTGTTTTCTTCGCTCTGCTCCACTACCACTTCGAGAGGCAAGGCTAGTGTCTTGAACGCTTCATCTGCGACTTCGGGGAAGACAAGATATACAATCTTTTAGCTTTGCTCCCATCAGAAACTCGAGGAAACAAGGTTAATGTTTTGATGCCGCTTCACTGCAACCTCGGGAAGGTCGGATCGCTATTTTAGTCTCGCTCCACTCGCAACTTCAGGGAGGCGGTGATGTCTTGATCCACTTCACTGCAACTTCGAAGTCAAGATCTACTATCTTCTGGCTCGCTCCATCAGAAACTCAGGGATGCCAGAACTAGTATCTTCGATCCGCTTCACTGCAATCTCGGGAAGACAAGATCTGCTATCTTTAGTCTGCTCCACTGCAAACTTAGGGATGCCAGACTAGTATCTTCGATCCGCTTCATTACAATCTCAGGAAGACAAGATCTGCTATCTTCAGTCTGCTCCATTGCAAACTCAGGGATGCCAGACTAGTATATTCGATCCACTTCACTGCAATCTCAGGAAGACAATATCTGCCATCTTCAGTCTGCTCCACTGCAAACTCAGGGATGCAAGACTAGTATCTTCGATCCGCTTCACTACAATCTCAGGAAGACAAGATCTGCTATCTTCAGTCTGCTCCACTGCAAACTCAGGGATGCCAGACTAGTATCTTCGATCCGCTTCACTGCAATCTCAGGAAGACAAGATCTGCTATCTTCAGTCTGCTCCACTGCAAACTCAGGGATGCCAGACTAGTATCTTCGATCCGCTTCACTACAATCTCAGGAAGACAAGATTTGCCATCTTCAGTCTGCTTCACTGCAAACTCAAGGATGCCAGACTAGTATCTTCGATCCGCTTCACTGCAATCTCAGGAAGTCAAGATATGCTATCTTCAGTCTGCTCCACTGCAAACTCAGGGAGACAAGGCTGACATCTTCGATCTGCTTAACTGCAACTTCAGGAAGGCCAGATCTGTTGTCTTCAGTCTGCTCCGCTACAAATTCAGGGAGACAAGGCTGAAAGTGTCAATCTATCCTACTACATTGTCCTATAGAGGACATGACCTGTAGAATGGGTATATGCTTATGCCGAATGATTAGGATGCCCTGATCGAAATGAGTCAAATGCTCCTAATTAGACGCCCTATGATATATGAATACAGAAATGTTATGAGCATGATTCCTACTCAAGGTGTCATCACTCATTTGTTCTTCATCCTCGCTCCTTTCGAAGTATCAATCATATTCTGCTCAACAAGCTCCCCCCACTGTAATTTCAGAGTCCGCTCCACTTGAACCTTGGGGACACAAAGCTTGTACCGCCTTCAAACCATCCCACTACGATTTATAGGAATCGAAACTTTTTCAATCCGTCCCTATTGTAATTTAAGGGTATAAGATTTATTTCAAATCCAATCCATTCCACCGCAATTCAAGGGTTTTGAATTTTTCCCCATCAATTTGGTTTGTCACCATTCCCCAAATGTTATGACCCGATGAATATACCTGTAAAATGACATGGCTTATTTTCGTCACAATAATTTGTTATTCTGTCCAATTACCATTTGGACAGAGAATTCAAAGAAATAGTCTCTATCCAGACTCTTCTTTCTCAAATATTTCCAATCCTTGTTCATGGAAATTCTAAACAATTGTCATGTTTCCAAAGTAATATGTAGAACTTCTTTTGTGAAAATATTATTAGTTCATCAATCATTATTTCAATGCAACATGCTTATGAATGGTAATAATGGACAACAAATAAATTGATCTTGAGGATAGTTCGAACTGAATAAATTATCCATAAAAAGGAAATTAACTGGGAAAGCATCTTTGAGAAGAAAAAGAATCCAAAGATAGTAAATTGATATGAATAGGACAAAGACCAGGTGCCCTAGATAACGCAGATTGGGCTTCTATATACAAACTCCATGAAGATTGCTTTGAGCTTAGCATGTGTTTAGAAGATCCAAAAAACTTTGTTGATGCTCCGATATGTAACATTCTTCCTTTCTTGTTGATTCAGGTATAGCAATATCACTGCATACCTTTCAAAATTTGAGCCGCCCTTTTCAGGTTTTCAACTCAAAACCCTTTTGGTCTCAAGGCGCCCTTTACGGGTTTTCGCCTAGGCCTCTCCTCTTTTTTTTTTTTGAAGTCTCAAAGCGCCCTTTGTGGGTTTTTACCTTGGTCTCTTCTCCTTTTTAAGCAAAATATTTTTTGACTGAATCCGAGTTCACAGGATTGGGTAAGCTTTTCCCATCCATTTCGGTCAAAATCAGTGCACCTCCAGAGAAAGCCTTCTTCACCACATATGGTCCTTCCCAATTCGGTATCCATTTTCCTCTGAAATCCCTTTGTATGGGAAGGATCTTCTTCAGTACAAGGTCCCCCTCGTGAAACTCTCTTGGGCGGACTTTTTTATCATAGGCTTGCATCATTCGTTTTTGGTACATCTGACCGTGACGAATAGCCCTTAGCCTCTTTTCCTCAATCAAGTTCAACTGACCATATCGAGATTGGATCCATTCCGCTTCATCCAGTTTTATCTCTGACAAAACTCGAAGAGAAGGTATCTCTACTTCAATAGGTAGAACTACCTCCACCCCATAAACCAATGAGAAAGGAGTTGCCCCAGTAGAAGTTCTGACGGACGTTCGATAAGCATAGAGTGCAAATGGTAATTTCTCATGCCAATCCTTATAAGTCTCAGTCATTTTCCCTATTATATTCTTGATGTTTTTATTGGCCGCTTCCACTACCCCATGCATTTTTGGGCGATACGGAGATAAGTTGTGGTGTTTGATATTGAATTGACTGTAGACTTCTGCTATCGTGCTGTTGTTCAAGTTCAGTGCATTATCTAATATGACCCTCTCGGGCATTCCATATCGGCATATGATTTCCTTCTTCAAGAACCGGCTAACTGCTGACTTAGTAATGCTAGCATATGAAGCAGCCTCCACCCATTTTGTGAAGTAGTCAATAACCACAAAGATGAATCGATGCCCATTCGAAGCTTTCGGTGAGATCGGCCCAATGACATCCATGCCCTACATGGAAAAAGGCCATGGAGAAGTAATAACATGCAAAGGTGAAGGCGGTACGTGAATTTTGTCTCCATAAATCTGGCATTTATGACATCTTTTGGCATAGTTGATACAATCTCCTTCCATGGTGGACCAATAGTATCCGAATCTCATTATTTGTCTAGCCATTGTGAATCCATTAACATGTGTTCCACAAACACCCTCATGAACTTCTTCCAAAATTTTCCTAGCTTCAACGGCGTCAACACATCTCAATAGTACCTGATCTTTCCTTATTTTGTACAAGATATCCTCATCTAAAACATAGTCACAGGCCAATTGGAAACACGAAAATTTATATACTTTTTCATGCCCTTTTTGACCCAAATTCATGTGGTTTCGAGTAAATTCTTGTCGGAAAATAACTAAATATTATAAAATAATTAAATTGTGTTAAAAATATGAACATGATGAATTTTAATTAATTTTATAGTTAATTTTGTTTAATTTTGACTATTTTCGGCGCATTCGCACAAAGGCGAAATTCGGCTCAGCGGATAATTTGCTCAAGAACAAAGCGAAAGCAATTTGAAGTTCAAGGTGAAATTTATTTCCAGCCCAAGACGGTCCAATTATGAGTATTTAATCATAATATAATTAATTTTAATTTATTCCCAATTTAATTTGGGCTAAATAAATTATTATTAATTAATTATGGGAAAAAAGGGCTAGTTGAACCGCACTGGTTGAACCGAACCGGTTGAACTGAACCAGCCACCAATTGGGCAGCCCAAACCATCCACGATGATGGCCCAAATCAGCTTAATAGCTGATTAATTAAGCTTGCAAAGAAGCCCTTGAAGACCTTTCAAAATTGCATTCAAACCCCTCCAAAAATTATGGCTTTGTAGATTGCCCCATACTATATTTAGCAAAGTTGAATCCTTCAACTTTGCCACATGGGATGGCCGGCCAAGGGAGGCCTCTTTTGCTGCTGATATTTGATATTTTTAGCAGCCTTGATCAGCTATAAATACACCCCCTAGCTTCTCATTCAAAACACACCTCAAGCATCCAACATTCTGCTCTCTCACTTTCTCTCAATTCCATTTTCCCTTCTCCCTTTTTGGTGTTCTTGTGCCGATTTCCCCTCTTGGAAAAGAGGTGTTTTTCCAGCCATTTGGAGCAGCGAGTGGAGTGTTCATAGGCCACCTTGATAGCCGAGGACAACGGAGAACGAAGAACGGAGCAATCAGACAAGCCACGGAGAACCACCGGATTTGTTTCTTGTTCCCTATCTCTTTAAATTTCGTTGTTGTTTTGAAAAACATGTTTATGAATATTTATGCTGTTGGAATGTTTAATTTAATCAATTTAGCTTGAATTTAATTCGTGTTGGGTTGATCGCATTTCGTCCTCTTGAATTATTAAAATTGTGTTTATGCTTTGTTAAAGGCCTCGGTAAAATGTTTGATTAAGTAAAATTATGTTAAGTTATCCGGCATTATAATTGTTTAGATAGCTAATGAATTAATTATTTAAACGCATTGAAATTGTAATTAATGGACGCAATACTTAATCATGCATGTTTAATTCTTCTAAGGAAGTCAAGATTAAATTAGCATTGTATTTGACGATACATATGCCTTGCATAACTTGCGGGATTTTTGTGATTAAATTGTTTCAAGGTAAGAATACTTTGTTACTTCACATGATCTTTTACATGCTTGTTAGGTTGAATTAATCGTTTGAATCGACATAGGAATATGCGAGAGATAATTTAATTTAATAAGTATGTATGTGCGATAACATGTTTACTTTTAGAAGTCTGTTTAGTCGTTTGAATTTGCATAGGAATATGTATAAGAGATGAATGGATTTTTATTTGTAAATATGTTCATAAGTTAGCAAATTACTGAGTTGTCATGTTTTAACAAGTATAAACACGAGTTTAATAATTCTAAGGTAAGAAATGTTATTAATCCAACACAATTATATCATCTTGATTAAAATCAGTTTTTGAAATCGTGCATTAGAACTTTGTTTTATTTTATTTTTCTTTGTTTTATTTTTAGTTTTTAAATATTTCTTAAATCCAAATATTTTTCCTTCACCAAATTGTTTGAAAACATTTTCATAAATAATTCTTTTACAGTCCCTGTGGGTACGATAACTCGACATTTACTTGTCACTTTATTACTTGTTACGGTTGTGTACACTTGCACATTTCCACTGTTCCACCAATCTTGTTAACGTCCTTTTGTCATTCTCAGTTGCATGCTCCGGGTACTCACGATTTCTTACGTATCGCAATACATCATGATACCAATGGTGGTCATCTTTTTCCTCCTCTTCCATGTTATAACAATGAGCTGGAACTTCAAAAATACTCATCTGAATAGGTCTCATATCCTCTGGTTTGTTTACTTTAATCATAGAAGCCAAAGTTGCCAAAGCATCTGCCATTTGGTTTTCATCACGTGGGAGATAATTAAAAGTGATGTCATCAAACTCCTCAATCAATCCCAAAACTATTTTTCGGTAATCGATCAGTTTGTGGTCTCTTGTCTCCTATTCACCTTTAAGCTGGTAAATTACTAATGCGGAATCTCCATATACTTCTAGAACTCTTATTTTACGTTCTACAGCTGCTCGAATTCCCATGATGCATGCTTCATACTCTGCCATATTATTTGTGCAATCAAAATCCAGTTTGCATGTGAATGGATAATGATCTCCACTTGGGGATACCAAGACTGCCCCAATTCCATTTCCTACAGCATTTGATGCTCCATCAAATTTTAGCTTCCATGGATACTCTTCATTAGTTGCCACATACATTAGCTCTTCATTGGGGAAGTCAAAGCTCAAAGGTTCATAATCTTCTAAAGCCCTGCTAGCCAGAAATTCTGCTATTGCGCTCCCTTTTATAGCCTTTTGGTTCACATAGACTATATCAAATTCAGAAATCAAAATCTGCCACCTTGCCATCCTTCCATTCAGAGCAGTTGACTCCATCATATACTTTAATGGGTCAAGTTTCGAAATTAGCCAGGTTGTATGATATAGCATAAATTGCCTCAACCTCCGAGTTGTCCAAATCAAGGCACAACACAATTTCTCAATTGATGAATATCTTATTTCACACTCAGTGAACTTTTTACTGAAATAATATATCGCCTTTTCTCTTCTTCCTGACTCATCATGCTGACCAAGCACACATCCCATGGAGTTATTGAACACTATCAAATACAATATTAAAGGCCTATCTGGATTAGGCGAAGATAGTACTGGGGCATTTGACAGATATTGTTTGACTTTGTCAAAAGATTTTTGGCACTCATCGTCCCATACGCCTTGGTTGTGTTTCTTAAGAAGACGAAATATGGGATCACACTTCTCAGTTAATTGTGAAATAAACCGAGCAATGTAATTTAGCCTTCCAAGAAAACCTCGAACTTCTTTTTGAGTGCGTGGTGGAGGCAATTCTTGTATAGCTTTGACCTTATCTGAGTCAACCTCGATTCCTCTCTCACTGACTACGAAGCCAAGTAATTTCCCTGACCGAGCTCCGAAAGTACATTTTGCCGGTTGAGCTTTAATTGAAATTTTCTCAATCTCAAAAACAACTTCTTCAAAACTTCAATGTGTTCCTTTTCTGTTCGGGATTTGGTGATCATGTCATCAACCTATACTTCAATCTCTTTGTGCATCATGTTATGAAATAAGGTTACCATGGCCCTTTGATATGTTGCTCCTGCTGATAAACCGTAATATATACATATTTTAATCCCACATTTAGCATACTTTTTGGATGATTTATCCTTTGAATTGTGAAATTTAATGCTCCAGATCTTTTAATTTCATGTTTTATACTTAGGAAAGCATCGGAGGATGAAAGGAATGAGAAACGGGCCGAAAACGGAGCAAATGGTCTTACCTTAGAGACTCACACGGCCTGGACTATCACCCATGACCATGCGTTTCGAGTAACAACCGAGGCACGGCCTAGAACATCGTACACGGCCAGATCACACGACCGTGTGTGGCAAACAGGATCGACCACGACTGAGAGAGTCGACCACGGGCGTGTCCCTGCTATAGCCAAGATGAGTTTCTTTCGGAATAGGATACTTAGGGGCCAAGAAAGACATTCCGAAGCCTATATAAATGCCCTAGGTATAACCTAAAAAGTGTCTTTGATCGGGGGCGAAGCCAGAGAGGGCTGAACTCAGGGAATTACTCCAAGAAAGCCAGTTGATCCATCTCAGAAGCCGAAATCACACTCAAGACGAAAAATTTTCCCTTCAATTTCCTTCAGGGGGTTTTAGGGTTTTTCTTATGTTTTGTTATTTACTTTCTTTTGAGATGTATTCTTTTATAATTATGAACTAAACACCTCAAATACCTGAGGGGGATGAAACCTAAGACGGATCTTGTTATTGTTTTCTGAACTATATGATAAATACTTGATTTGTTCTTAATTATGTGTTCTTAATTCTTGTTTTAATATTTTAAGATATTGATTCAAGTATTGATGTGCTTAGGCAGTGGAGCAAAAGTCCCTGTTTAAGAGTAGATCTAGCATAGTTAAGCGGAGTTGATCGCAACCCTAGAGATAGGATGACGAAAATCTGTCGGATTAGGGTCAAACCTAATATGGGAGTCCATAGATCGAATTAATGCAACACTAGGGGTTTTAATTAGAAAGAGATTTCAATTAATCAACCTAGGGTTAGAAGTTAGTAGCCTCGAAAGAGGTATTAATATAAATTAGGGAATCCTATGGATCAAGTCAAGTGAATAAATCGTCTGGTTCGGAGTTACATAACAAGTGAAGTCTAGGTGGATTCTTCCTTGGGTATTGTCTTAATCAACTGGTTTTTCCCCAAAAGTATTTTCCCAATTCACTCTCTGTGTCTTAGCAACCTTAGCTTAGTAATTAGTTAGATAAATATCAATCCCCTTTATTTTAGGCTAGATAATAAAAAGAAAGTCAGTACTAGTAATTTTGGTTCCTTTGGGTTCGACATTCCGGTCTTGCCACTAAGCTATACTACTGTTCGATAGGTGCGCTTGCCTCAATCGTGGTGATAGTTAGTTTCTAGGCTCGATCATTCATTATATAAATATTAAAACTCTCAGACACGATCAAGTTTTTGGCGCCGTTTTCGGGGAACTAAGATATTAGGAACACTTGATTTTTATTACTTTAGCCATTTTTATTTTTGCAATTAATTTTTATTTTATTTCTACTTTGCTAATTTGTCTTTTTCCTTGCTTCTGGCAAGTATTCTAGTTTATGACTAGATAAAACCCGACAGGACCTCTACTTTACGATAGTGATATAGAAGGAACCATTCGCAGAAACCGAAGAGAAATTAGGCAAAGCCTACAATACAGACAAGAAGAGCAAGAGGATGATACTAATAACACCGAAGAGATGGCTGATCCCCAGAATAATCCACTTCCTCCGGTGGTGGCCAAAAATCATGCTCCTCGAACCATGTATGATTATGCTAAACCTAATTTAACAGGAACTGAATCAAGTATTGTTAGACCTGTTGTCGCTGCAAATAATTTTGAACTGAAACCTAACACTATATAGATGATACAACAGTTTGTTCAGTTTGATGGTTTGCAGGACGAGGATCCTAACACACATTTAGCGAATTTTTTGGAATTATGCAATACGTTTAAAATTAATGGCGTTTCTGATGATGCCATTTGCCTTCGGTTATTTCCCTTTTCTTTAAGGAATAAAGCCAAACAGTGGTTGAATTCTCTTCCACGAGGATCAATCACTACATGGGAGTAAATGACCGAAAAATTTTTGTTAAAATATTTTCCGCCGGCTAAAACGGCTAAATTGAGGAATGATATCTCTTCTTTTGTGCAGATGGATTTAGAGACACTTTACGATGCATGAGAGAGATATAAGGATTTATTGAGAAGGTGCCCTCATCATGGGTTACCATTATGGCTACAGGTTCAAACCTTCTATAACGGGGTGAACCCCTCAACTAGGCAGCTTATTAATGCAGCCGCCGGTGGAACCCTAAATAACAAAACCCCTGAAGCGGCTTATGAATTCATTGAAGAAATGCCACTGAATAATTATCAGTGGCAAGTTATGAGAACAAAGCCAACAAAAGCCGCCGGAGTTTTCAACCTCGACGCAGTGACAATGCTATCAAACCAGGTAGAGCTTTTAAGTAAAAAAATTGATGATTTATGTGGTTCTTCGCAGGTACATCCAGTGATGCAGTACGATACAAATGGAGGAGGGTTGAACAATACAGAATACCCACCCTACAACCCCCAGCGTAGAAAGCGGCGGTGAACTATATGGGTAATAATTTTAGATCTCAAAATAACCCCTATAGTAACAATTATAATCTAGGTTGGAGGAACCACCCAAACTTCTCATGGGGTGGTCAAGGAAATCAAAGACAAAAACCCCCTCCAGGTTTTCAACAGTAACCCTATCCACAAGAGAAAAAGCCGAACCTTGAGGAGATGTTGACAAAATTTATCACGGTGTCAGAAACCCGTTTTCAAAACAATGAGACAATGCTCAAAAATCAGCAGGCATCGATTCAAGGGATCGAGAACCAGTTAGGTCAGCTAGCTAAGCTAATCTCAGAACGACCGCAAGGTTGTTTGCCAAGCAACACTGAGACTAACCCAAAGGAGCAAATTCATGCCATTACTGATCACGATAGTGAAGGGTTAGTAGAATCCAAATCTGAGCCAAGGCAAGAACCCGTGGTAAATAAAGGTAAGGTTGAGGAAAGCCACGATACACAGAAACCTGTCATCAAAGAGTATACACCTCGAGTGCCATATCCCAATGCGATGAAGAAAGACCACACAGAGGAACAATTTGGTAAATTTCTTAAACTCTTAAAGAAATTACATATTAACTTACCGTTTCTTGAAGCTCTCTCGCAGATGCCAGATTCAAGGAAATTTTTTAAAGAGCTTCTGACAAACAAACGGAGGTTAGACGAGGCGTCGCATGTGGAGCTAAACGCAGTATGCTCAGTAATTCTACAAAACAAACTACCACGAAAATTAAAAGATCCAGGGAGTTTTACGATTCCTTGTTTGATTGGGAGTTAATCTATTGATAATGCTTTAGAAGATCTAGGGGCAAGCATCAACGTTATGCCTTACAAACTGTTTAAACAACTATGTCTAGGGAAACCCAAACAAATTAGGATGAGCATTCAATTAGCTGATAAAACTATTAGAGTTCCTAAGGGTATAATCAAAGATGTGCTAGTAAAAGTTGATAAATTTATATTCCCAGTAGGCTTTGTCGTTTTAGACATGGATGAGGAAAACAATGTTCCTTTAATTTTAGGAAGACCCTTTTTAGCAACTTCTAGAACTAAAATTGACGTTGGTACAGGTGAACTCACACTTTGTTTAGGTGATGAAACGATCACTTTTCAGGCACTTGACTCGGCTAGAACGTCAAGTGAAAAATTTGAGAACATAAATTCTATTGATGACCGTTCGGTCAAACCTTCTTTTCAGGAAGCACCACGGAACTACACAACTGAGACATATTCTAGACCTCATGTAAACAAGGAATTAATTCATGAGGAACGAAGGCTTCAGGTCGAGGAACTAGACGAATGGAAGACACATTTCAAGGAGAAACTGGGAACACACGAAGCAAAACCGAGGGAACCCCCAAACGAGCTTATAGAAACAGCAAATCACTTTAAAATAGGGGATCATGTATTATTGGGAAAGACAGACCCTCGAATCACCGTTCCAGACCTTAACAAAGAGATTCTTTTTACGGTACTGAATGTCTTCCCATATGGAACAGTCGAGGTAACTAATCCTAAGTTCGGCACTTTTAAAGTAAACACTACTCGACTCAAACCATATATTGTTAGAATTGATAGCAGGAAAGAGGAGTTTCAACTCCTCAAACCACCATAATTGTGCGAATGAAAGGTAAGTCTAGCTTAAGACTTTAAACGAGCGCTTCTCGTGAGGCAACCCGAGCACTAACTCCTTTAATTTTCATATCTTTGATTTTTAGCACCTAACTAAAGACTAACCAAGTTAAATAAAGCATAGGTTTCCGTACCACACGGCCTTGCACACGGGCGTGGCCGTGGCCGTGTGGGCATCATGGATTTACACACTGGCATGGGAGACGTCGTACGAGCCAAGGACGAAAAAATCCCCAGATCACAGACGGCTATAAATGGCTACGGCCATGCGATATGGCCGTGGCCGACACTGAGGAAGTTACACGGGTATGAGACACGCCCGTGCTTTGAGCCCGTGGCTGACACTGAGAAAGATACACGGGCGTGGAAACCTCTACACATGCGTGGGAGAAACAAATGAGCCACCACACGGCTGTGCGATACGGCTGTGTGACTTAACACGCCCACGGCACACGGGCGTGGGCAGCAACCATTTTATTGTTTCTTATTTAAGACCCCTTTCCTTCTTCTCACTTTCTCCCCAAATTCTTCTTCCACCAACCCCCAGTCACCACACCCCTTTCTCTTCTCACTATCCTCTCCATTCACTTTTCGTTCCCCTTCCCCTTATTCTTTTTCTTTCACCATCCTCACCACCATCCCCATGCCGAAGAAGCGAAAGGACCCTACCACAATCTCCCCGTGCGAGACCGATCCACATAAGTTTATGCCGGCCGTTTCATTTTCTCGACAAGCCAAGGACATTTGAGTCCATTTATTTTACCTATGTCTTTTCTCTTCTCCTTTATTTTCCTTCTCTTTATCTCTCTTGTGCTTAATTTAATCTATTTTATTTTAGTTTCTTGGTTTTAGGTTCTAAAGGCTGCTTGGGAATCACCCCACCACGACCATAGACACCGCCGCCACAGGAATTTCTTCCTCCAACTCGGCCCAATTTTTTTCTCTGACTCCATCCCAAAATTTAGGAAGTTTCACCTCTTTCCCTATCTTGTGCTTTTCTTTTTATAATTGTTATATTTGTACACTGAGGACAATGTACATCTTAAGTGTGGGGGGTGAATTTTATCGTGAAAAGTGCCTAACTTTTTGCATTATTCTCAAATCCCTGAATTATATCTTGTTCTTAAGTAAATTTTCTCATATTACTATTAGAATGAAATTTCTTTTGATTTATGATTTTCTTTGATATGTTTTGGATTAAGTCATAGCTAATTGTGCAGTGATGATTTAAACTTTAGGAGACTAGAGAATCTAGCATGATGAGTTTATTTTCAGAATTAAAAATTTGTTAGGATGTCTACCTGAATCTAATTATTACCTTGAAGTTTGAAATTTACAAGGTTGACATCAAAAGCCCATAATTTTTTGTGAGATCTTGAGCCTTTTAGAGTATACATTTCTTTTCGTGCTCACTTTATTGATTATGAGTATGTTAACATTGATTTGTTATTCTAGAACTTGCTTCGATTATACATGTCGAGACCACACCTTTGATTTGATATACTAAGATGATGAAGGCACCTAGGTTTTAACCCACTTACTCTATAAAAGGCCTACCTTCATAATTAACCCCTAGTGAACCCCTTTGAATCCTAACAAACCGCTTCTTGACTCACCCATTAATATTAACCCAAAACCCAGTTTGTATTTGTTATCACCATTTCTCTTGACTACCCTTATATTGAGATTTGATTTGATCGGTTACTTAACTATTTTCTTTATTTCAGCTGTTAAATTCTATCTTATTATTAATGTACTTGATTTGTTCTTAAAAAAATATATTTAGGAATCTATTCATTATTACTTCTTTGTTATTGGAGCTTAAGCAGTTAATTTTATATTTTGAGAAGAAGCTCATGTTATTAGTATTAAGTTTTCAATTGATGTAATTATTTAAGCTTTAGTTACTCTTCTAGTTAGGTAATTTATCAATTCAGTCTCGATACTAACCCTCTAATTCAGCATTTATCCACACCTTTAACCCAAGCCCCGTTACAACCCATAAAAGACCTTTTAATTTGTGTATCATATCATTTTACAGTGGTGGATATTTGATTTTCATGCAAGCCTATGGGATTAACTTTTCATGTTCGACTTCTGAGTGCTTATTTTTGAACCTTAAACACCTTGAGTAATTTGAGTGAACCTTTAGTGAGGATGTCAATATTTGTCGGTTTTGAATCAGAGGTAATTATTTAGGTAAGGGGAAACACCTATTTTTCGTACTATAAAAACTATGACTTTGATTGTTTGAATCTTTAGGAACCTTCTGGTTAAATTATCAATGTATGAATTACCTATGAATTATGATGAAACATTACTGATGAAGATTATGAATTAAGGGGAGTTAATTTTAATTGTGAGTTGAGAATTTTGCTTGAGGACAAGCAATTACTTAAGTGTGGGGGTATTTGATAAACCGTAATATATACATATTTTAATCCCACATTTAGCATACTTTTTAGATGATTTATCCTTTGAATTGTGGAATTTGATGCTCCAGATCCTTTAATTTCATGTTTTATACTTAGGAAAGCATTGGAGGATGAAAGGAACGAGAAACGGGCCGAAAATGGAGCAAATGGGCTTACCTTAGAGACTCACACGGCCTGGACTATCACCCACGGCCGTGCGTTTCGAGTAACAACCAAGGCACGACCTAGAACATCGTATACGGCCAGATCACACGGCCGTGTGTGGCAAACAGGATCGACCACGGCTGATAGAGTCGACCACGGACGTGTCCCTGCTATAGCCAAGATGAGTTTCATTCAGAATAGGATACTTAGGGGCCAAGAAAGACATCCCGAAGCCTATATAAATGCCCTAGGTATAACCTAAAAAGTGTCTTTGATCGGGGGCGAAGCCAGAAAGGGCTGAACTCAGGGAATTACTCCAAGAAAGCCAGTTGATCCATTTCAGAAGCCGAAATCACACTCAAGACAAAAAATTTTCCCTTCAATTTCCTTCAGGGGGTTTTAGGGTTTTTCTTATGTTTTGTTATTTACTTTCTTCTGATATGTATTCTTTTATAATTATGAACTAAACCCCTCAAATACCTGAGGGGGATGAAACCTAAGACGGATCTTGTTATTGTTTTCTGAACTATATGATAAATATTTGATTTGCTCTTAATTATGTGTTCTTAATTCTTGTTTTAATATTTCAGGATATTGATTCAAGTATTAATGTGCTTAGGCAGTAGAGCAAAAGTCCCTGTTTAAGAGTAGATCTAGCATAGTTAAGCGGAGTTGATCTCAACCCTAGAGATAAGATGACGAAAATCTGCCGAATTAGGGTCAAACCTAATATAGGAGTCCATAGATCGAATTAATGCAACACTAACGGTTTTAATTAGAAAGAGATTTCAATTAATCAACCTAGGGTTAGACGTTAGTAGCCTCGAAAGAGGTATTAATATAAATTAGAGAATCCTACGGATCAAGTCAAGTGAATAAATCATCTGGTTCAGAGTTAAATAACAAGTGAAGTCTAGGTGGATTCTTCCTTGGGTATTGTCTTAATCAACTGGTTTTTCCCCAAAAGTATTTTCCCAATTCACTCTCTGTGTCTTAGCAACCTTAGCTTAGTAATTAGTTAGATAAATATCAATCCCCTTTATTTTAGGCTAGATAATAAAAAGAAAGTCAGTACTAGTAATTTTGGTTCCTTTGGGTTCGACATTCTGGTCTTGCCACGAAGCTATACTACTGTTCGATAGGTGTGCTTGCCTCAATCGTGGTGATAGTTAGTTTCTAGGCTCGATCATTCATTATATAAATATTAAAACTCTCAGACACGATCACCTGCATTCTTTAGCCCGAATGGCATCACCTTATAACAAAAGGTACCCCATAATGTTATGAAAGTAGTTTTCTTCATATCCTCAGGGTGCATCTTGATCTGATTGTATCCTGAAAAACCATCCATGAAAGAAAACAATGAGTATCCCGCTGTATTATCCACCAACGTGTCAATATGAGGCAAAGGGAAATTGTCCTTTGGGCTGGCTTTATTTAAGTCCCTGTAGTCTACACACATCCGAACCTTTCCATCCTTTTTAGGGACAGGAACAATATTGGCAACCCACTCTGAGTATTTGACCACTTGTAGAAAACCAGCATCAAACTGTTTCATGACTTCCTCTTTTATTTTTAACACCACATCAGGCCTCATCCTTCATAGCTTTTGCTGAACTGGCTTGCATTCTTCTCTTATGGGAAGGCGATGCACTACAATATCATTACTTAGCCCAGGCATATTTTTGTATGACTATGCAAAGACGTCTTTGAATTCCCGCAGTAACTCAACGAGGTTTTACTTTGTCTCTTCGGCTATGTGCATTCCAATTTTCACTACCTTCCCTTCCTCTAAGATTATATTCTCTACCACCTCTTTATGGGGTAAAATTTGTTTCTCCTCTTGTTCTACCATCCTTAACAAATTCGGAGGCAAGTCACAATCTCTGTCCCCTTCAAAATCCTGAGATTCCTCTAAACGTATGTCTCGCTCAAAAAAGAACTCTGAATCTGTGATATCGTTGCTCATGTCATTGATATCTAGGGATCTGTGGTAGGCACAAAGGAATGTACAAAAAACCAATGAATTCAAGAACAACTATTCACATGATATGAATGAGAATAACAAAAAAATTTTAGAAGATTAAAAGAATATAAAAAATGAAAGAATATTTGCTCGAATTGATCATCAAAGATGTATTTTATCGAAACAAAGATATCTAAACATGAGCCTATTTCACAAATGAAATCTTATTGCTTCTAGGCTTTAAAGCAACAAGTGTGTTTTGAACATTACTCTGTGTAATCTCTAAACACTACAGGAAGTTCCTCTGTAGTCCAGTTGTTCAAAACACTTCCAGGTTCATAAAGACGAATGCCCAACAAGTTTCTTCATTCAGATCCTTCCTCGTGTATGGCATTGATATAGAGGTCTTCGTTTTCAACAACCCTGTCTCGGCATGAATTATCCCTCCTGATACAAAAGTCTGGGATATGTGAGGGAATGCCATTAATTCCCACTTGACTTCTTCCCCACTCAACCGTGCTCTCCTTCTCTCCTGCTTCTTTTCCATCTCCTTCTTCCTTTGTCTAGCATCTGGCCTGAAACCTAAGCCAAAACGATCTTTTTTCTCTTTCAGCATCAGAACCTGAATCCCTCCTTGGAGATGTCTACCCAATCCTTTTCCCGGTAGGGCTCCTTTCCCTACCATCATTTGCAAGCCCATTCTCGTGGTCCTAGATATCCTAGGCACCGGAACCTCATTCCCTTCCAAAATGAATGCTGCGTTCACGAACTCTAAAGATCGAAAGGAACACTCAATGGCCTCCTCATTTGCCTCTAAATATGGCGCGTCGTTGGCAACAGTTGCTATGATGTCCTCTTCAGCATTTATAGTAACTAATCGGCCTTCTGTTACTAGTTTCAATTTTTGGTGTAGTGATGAGGGCACTGCCCCTGCCGAATGAATCCAGGGCCTTCCCAACAAGCAATTGTAGGAGGGCTTGATGTCCATTACCAGAAAATATACTTCATATATGTTTGGTCCAATCAACAAAGATATGTCGATTCTTCCCATTACTCTTCTCTCAGTGCCATCAAATGCTCTCACTATTTTCTGGCATGTTTTCATGTTAGAACTGTCTATAGGCAATCTATTTAGCGTAGACAATGGTAAGACATTAAAAGCCGATCCATTATCGATTAACACACTTGGTAGAGTATATCCCTTACAACGAGTAGTGATGTGCAGAGCTTTAGTCGATCCCATGCCCCCAGGTGGAATTTCATCATCACTGAAATAAATAAAGTTGTCGGCACTTATATTACTAACCAGACGGTCAAGTTTGTTGACAGATATATATTTAGTAACATAGGTTTCATTCAACACTTTCATCAATGCCTTGCGGTGTATTTCTGAGCTTAAAAGCAATGCTAACACTGATATGCGAGCCAGTTGTTTGCGCAGTTGCTCTACCACACTGTATTCATTGTGCTTCAAGAATTTCAGAAATTCTTTAGCCTCTTCTTCCTTTACTGGTTCATTGATAAGTGTCTTAGGTCCTTTCTCTTGTTCAACTGCCAAGGTCTTTGATTTCACTGGTTCTGTTCTGACGTTTATTGAGTCGTAACGCCTTCCACTACGTGTGTAAGATCCCTCATTTTGATCCCCCTTGGAATCACTAGCTAGGATTTCCCCTCCTAGTATTGTCACATTACAGTCGTAATTCCAAGGTACCATTTGTTTATCCTTATAAGGAAAGGAAATAGGTTTCTGGATTACGACCTTTGGCGCCGTTTGTGTTCCACCTTCTGCGTTTCTTGGTTGGAAGATTATGATTCTCGGATAATTGACTTTTTGGTTTGTCAACTCTCCTTCTGTCGTGCATATGTTTCCTCCCCCTAAGCCTTCTTCATAAAATTCCAATTCATTATTATTCATAAGGCTTTGCACCAAGACCCTGAACTCAACACATTCCTGGATCTCGTGCCCTTCTGCTTTGTGGAACTCACAATAATCCCTTACTCCTTCACATCCTTCCACAGAATCTGATACTATCAATCCTCTTCCTACAATTTCTCTCCAGATAATTCTCAACGGGGTTTTTACCTCCGCAATATCCTCCTTGATCCTTCTCACGATACTCTTACCAATCGCATTTACCCCCTTATCTCCATGGTTAGGTAATGGATTTTCTCCACTTGGTGTATCATCAAATTTTACGATCCCCATCTTAATAAGTCTCTCGACTACCTTTTTAAAAGTAGTACAGTTTTCTATTGAATGCCTCGGTATTCCCGCATGATAGTTACATTGAGCGTTTGAATCATACCATTTGGGATATGGGGTTGTAACGGTTTTAAATAAAATGGGGACACCACGTGTGCGTTAAATAAACTTTGATACAACTCCCTATATGTCATTGGGATTAGCGTAAATTGGAGCTTTTCAGAGTTTTGCTTTGTACCTGATTCCTGCCTTACCGAACCTTGTTGTCCAGCGATGATTACTTTCAGTTGGCTAACAGTGATTGCATTCGAGTACCCTTTGTTATATGTGCTCGTATTATTCACTTCATTCTCCTTTTTCTTTGGAGCTGACCTTTTGGTGTTCTCCCCTACTTCTATCCTGCCACCCCTTATGGCATTTTCAATCATTTCTCCCGCCATTACTATATCCGCAAAGCTCTTTGTGGTACTTTCTATCATGTGAGTAATGAATAGGGCCCTTAAAGTATTGATAAAAAGCATTGTTGTTTCCTTTTCTAGGAGCGGTGGCTTAACTTGCATGGAAACTTCCCTCCATCTTTGTGCATACTGCCTGAAGCTTTCATTTGATTTCTTCTCCATGTTTTGCAAGGTGATTCTGTCAGGCGTCATATCTGTCACATGATTGTATTGTTTCATAAACGCTTGTGCTAGGTCTCTCCAGGAATTAATCCTAGCACGGCTCAATTGGTTGTACCACCTGGACCCTGCTCCCACCAAGCTGTCTTGGAAACAATGGATCAATAGTTGATCGTTATTAACATACCTAGTCATTCGTCTACAGAACATAGTAATATGGGCTTCAGGACAGCTAGTCCCATTGTACTTCTCAAATTCTGGCATTTTGAACTTGTGAGGAAGCACCAAATCTGGAACCAAGCTCAAGTATTTAGCATCAATTCCATGGTGGTTATCAGCGTTTTCCAAGGCCTTGAACTTTTCTTCTAACCATCTACAACAGTCCTCTAACTGCCTTGGTAATTCCATTCTCGTCCCTTCCCTCTCTGCTATATCTAAATCAGGGATAACAGGATTAGCAGGGTTATCTCCTGGGTTAGATCCTGAGCCAACTTGGAAATTCATGGGCACCCCAGTATCAGCTTGACCTTGTTGAGGCCTAATTGTAATAGACGGCCTTCGAGGATATGCTTCAGGTTGTGTTTGTGCATGCAGTGGGGTAAAACCCGGAGGATAATCCTCATTATCTTCTCCAGCATTAGTCATGAGGCCTTTTCCCTTGTCCATTGCCTCATTCAGTAGCTGAGTCATTTGAGCCACCATATTCCTTTGAGCTTCCATCATTTGTTCTCTCATATCTTGCTTTGCCAATTGGTCTTGCAGCTGGTCTTACATGTCTATCTGGAACTGTTCGAGTCTTTGATCCATATTTTTTGTCTTAGTACATGTACCGTAACGGTGTTTAGTTTCAAGATTTTTCCTTCTCTCTCTCTCTCTATAATAACTTCAACTAATTAGGATCCCTCTATGGATTTTAATGTATACGATGTAATGTAATGCAAATGCATGAATGCAAAAGGTATCGATTCTGATTCAATTTCATTTAGAAAACTTTATTAGAAAATAAAATTCTTTACATACAACGGATTACAAATATGCCTTTGCCCTAATGCCCAAAGTTTTAACTCTCTCAAATAACGAGGCTAACTCTCGACCCCGGTCTGACTCTAGCTCGTACTTCACGCTTAGCAAATCAGCCTGAGCTGCCAAAGTCTGTAAATGATTGGTTACTTCCCGAATCTGAGCTGCAGCTTCTACCATGACGTAGTCTCTGTTTCTGACTTGATTTTGAGAATAGTGAAGTTGTTCCTTCCAATATTTCTCATTTGCTTCGAGAAGCTCAACCCGATGTTCACAATTTTGTAATGCAGATTCTAGTTCTTCAATCCTCTTTTTCATCTCTTCGATCTTGTTTAGACTTGTCTTCAGCTCAATCGCAGAATTACGACTTCTATACTGATGGAGTAACTTTTCAAGATCTGCCACTCTAACCTCTAATCCTCCTTTTTCGCCTTGAATTTCTGCCAAATTCCTCTCTAGGATCTCTTTCTGTGCCTGAGTCTCTTGGAAATTTCTCTTCTATCGATCAACTTTTGTCCTTTATTCTTGAATCTCTCTTTGCCATTGCTCTGACATTTTTCCCAATCCGGTGTTTCTCATTGATAGACGCAATTTCTTGTAATCTATTTTCAAACTACCCAGGTCTTCTTCGACTTCATTCTTTCTTTTCCTTAATTTCTCGACTTCCAGCTTTTACACATCAGCATCTAACCTCAAATACATTTTCTCTTCCTCTAGCTATTCTATCTTCTTCTCGAGCTCCAAATTCCTCCTTTCGAAATCTTGCCTTATGATCTCTAGGTCTGATGGGACCACTTGCAAGTATTCCTCTCTTGATCGGGCGCCTTCTGGATTCAGCTCAGGGATGTTATCATTAATCCTTCTAGCCCTCCATTCGCTGTATTCTGGGGTCGTCATTGGGCCTCCGGATAATCTCTTCATCCTACGAGTCTGCTTCCAAGCACTAGTAATCTCCTTAACCCTCTTCTTATAGTTATCCCCTCTGTATGAGAACTCACATTCAGCCAGCCCATGTGTTGCTGGTATGAACTGTCTTGATCCATATTGCCTTAGTACGAGCAAAGGAGTGTACCCAACGGCTCCTCAAATTCCAAGTAAAGGAACCCGGTTAAAACTCCCACATTGATAAAGAATTTCGTCGGGAATCATCCAAGGAGCCCTCCACTCGATGTCTTCCTCTTGAAGGTTTTGATGGAGTGCCATCCAATTTTCCTCAGACATGTCTTCTCTCATTGGTGTAGCCACTATATCTTTTAATGGAGAGTAATTCTCAGAAAAAACCCGATAAGAAACTTTTTCCACCTTCTAAAAATGACTGTGGAACCAAGCTAATAACAACTGCACGCATCCAATGAACCTACCCTCGCCGGCTCTCTGACATGCATTCAAAGATCTGAACGTCTCAGCTAAGATCGCAGGTACAGGCGTGACCCTTCTATCATGTTGATCGAACAAATCAGTGACTGCTTCATCTACATGTCTTAGAGCTTTAAGGAAAATTACCAAACCATAAATACACAAGGCAAAGATGTCAATCTTCTTCTTTACATCTGGATGTGCTAAGATCAGGTCCCTCAAACTCACCCAATGAATACATTTACCCTCACCTTTCTTTTGAATTCTGGCTGCAACCCACTGTTCACTCATCCCTGTGATATTCATTAACTTCTTCACAAAAGTTGGGACATTAACGGCCCTAGAATAAGCTTTGTCGACTTGGATCCTGGGACAGCGAAGCAAGGTTGTATATTCCTCCACCGTGAGCACTAAATCTACTTTATTGAAAGTGAAACAACTATAGGCAGGGTTCCAAAACTGAGCCATAGCCCGGAACAGATGCTTGTTTACCTTGATGTCGAGCAAGTAGGGTAGATCGCCATAATTACGATAGAATAATTGCTTAACCTCATCATCCCATTGGGTCCATATTTCTTTCAACTATTGGAACTCATTTTGTGTCACACTAATACGAGTGAAATCCCATAGTTCTGACACATACCCCTCAGCTAAGCTATTCCCTTTTTCTAGTTGCGTTTTCTCTGACCATGCACAGACAGCTGCATTGCCCCCTACTGTATCAGGAAATTCATTCTCCATAGCAAGCTTTCTAATTTAGCAATCGAACGTGAATCGACACCTTTTTAAAATATGAGATGACAAATAATAACCAAAACAACAAGTTAGTTATCATATACAAAGAATAAAATTCAAAGTAAGTGAGAAAACATCAAACACCTATATGGATAACTGCTAGAGTTCAGCATAGTTCTACCTAAGGTGGGCTCTTAGGGTTCACTATATGTGGTTTAGTTCTAAGGAAAAGGTACCTGAACCAGTAGATTCCTCAATCTTCACCCATTATAGGCTCATACAGATCGAGTTCAATTCAGGGGAATACATTTCCCTATGGCCATGCGGAAGTGAAAACTTCACGAATACATAGGTACAGATGTATCCCGGAAGCAATCTACTAGCCCATGCGGAGGTGAAAACCTCACGAAGGCATAGTTTCTCACTCCCACTTAAGGGTGCGACCACAACGGTCATGCAATGCAATGTGCGCAAGAAAATAACATTCATATGCAATGATACAAACAAATGCAACAAAATGATCGTAATTTTCAAATCAAATTTTTAATTTTTCAAATCAAATTTTCAAATTTTCGACAAAGGACAGAAAATAATCAATTTTATGGCTTGACTCTCTTATTGGTCCCCAGTGGAGTCGCCAAGCTGTCGAAACCATTTTTTTTTGAAAAAACACGGGGATCGACTTTAAAACGGAAATGGAGTCGCCACTAATCTTTTCTTTTTTTGAGGTGTGATTGGGTCACCTTGAAATTGATCATTTTAATAAAAACATTTTGATTTATTAAAACAATGATTTTATTCTACGAAATTCAAGAAAACGGGTTCGGGAGTCGGTTACGACGAGGAAGGGTTAGCACCCTCGTAACGCCCAAAAATTGGTACCTAATTGATAAACTCATGTCCTAATGTCAAAAATTTGGAAAATTTAAAATACGATTCTTTTATTTGAAAGAAAGCCAAGACTCGCTTATCTCAAAGAAATAAAATGTCACAACCAATGAGTTAGGATGCAACATTTCAAGACTTCGAAACTAAACTTGCCTTTATTTGTAGAAAACCCTTACCTCGAGACACGAAACATCATATCCAATAAGTTAGGACACAATATCTTGAATTCCTGAGAATAAGTTTTGATTTGAAGCTTATGGGTTTAAAAATTTTTTTTTTGAATAAAATGCAACAATTTAGCAAAATTTTAATTAAAAAATGATTCGAGTAAAATATTGCATTAAACATTACAAAACATAAATACTAAAAACAATTTACGAAAATTACATAATATACTAACATTTAATACTAACATAGATAATTAAGAGGAAGAATAAAGTAAAATAGCGATTGATACAGGAAATAAAATGATTATACTAAAGCAAACATAAAAATAATAAGCAGATAAAAGATCATGGATAAACAAGTAAAAGATGTAAAATAGTTAATAACAAAAAATATGCAAAAGATAAGAACTACGAAATAAATATGAAACTTTGCATACAAGATCAAGTATAAAATAAAATAACAATATAAGATAAATGACATATACTAAATAATAAACAAATACTACAACAAACTTTTCTTTTCTTTTTTTTAAAAAAATGTAAAAAAAATGATATGGCAAAAGCTAAAATGAATATATATATATATATAATAAAATAAATACATGTTTAAAATAATATATATAAAAAAACTTTGGATATAAAAAAGTATGTATAATAGATAACTTATAATAAATATATAATATAAAAACTTAATGTATATAAAAATATATATTTAAAATAAACAATACATAGAAAACTTTATAATAATAATAAATCAATTTAAATAATATACAATATATAAATTTTAAAATATAAAAATAAATTAGAATTTAATGGAATAACCTATATAAAAAAACGAAATAATTTGATATAATGCTAAAGTAATTAAAAATAAGAAGAAAAAATAAAAGAGGATAAAAAAAATCAAGGAAACAGGGATTGAATCGAGATAAAAATAAAATCCAGAGTAAGAATGTAAAAGGACCAAATTAGAACGCGCGTCACACTATAGGGACCTATTAGGCAATTATGCCTTATCTCCTAAACGACGTTGTTCCATCTCCTGCCTTAAAATGGCCTTAAGGACCAAATTGAAACAAATGCCATAATTCTGGGCCAAATTGAAAATAATAAAAAAATGCGAATTGGACATAATTATAAAATGGCAATAATGCGAAAGGGCCCATAGAGTAATTAGACCTTTAACAAAACGCGCGGATCCTCCCCGGGTATCGGGTCAACATACGGATCCTTGCCTTTAAACGATGCCGTTTTGGTCATTAATTGGCCACACCAACACGACGTCGTTCCGTTGGCCTTTATAAACCAAAAAAACTAAAAAAAAAAATCATTTTTAAACCAGTTTAAAAAAAAAAACAAACAGAGCCTCAAAAAATACTCTGCCTTCACAGATTCTTTAACCTCCGGCAGACCTCGCAAGCGCCTCACGCGCCTCACGCGCTATCATTCGCGGTGGCTCTAAGGCTAAAAGCTTTATTTTTTTAGTGCAAAACAAAAATGTAAACTCGTTCTATTTGTTTTTAGCAGTATTTGTAAAAAAAAATATTCGCATGAATCGAAAGAAAATAAAAAAAAATTAAGCGAAAGGGAAAAATCGAAAATCACCTCTGTTTAAAAAATTTTTGTGTATTGTATTCTGTATTCTTTGTATATGCGTGTGTTTTACAGATTGTATTAGGGTTATTTATAGCCCCGAAAATAAATCGAAAATAAATACAAAGATTCTGTCTTGCTGTTTTCTGTCATTTTTCTTTCCTTTTGCAGGTGAACAGCGAAGATGGGGCGGTGAGAAGCGCTATCCGCGCGCTGATTGCGGTACGACCAAAGGCCTGTGTTGGGAGCTGCGGCACTGATTGCGGCACGACCAATTTCTGAAACCAGATTTGGGCCATTGGGCCATTTGGGTCTTGGGTATTAGGTTTAGTTGGGTCTGGGTGTAATGGGTTTTATGTTAGTATTTGGGTTTGGGTTTTAAATGGACTGTAAAAACTGGACATTTGGTTTATTATTTTTTATTTTTTATTTTTTGGTTTGTTCGGGCCCAGGCACAAATGGGCTATTACATTAGAGATGCTCCGACTAGTTTTTTGGGTAATCCAGGTGCCTAAATTGTAAAGCTTCAATTTATCTTTGAAACAGGTTTCGAATCATCAGATTTTAAGGCCTATAGCCATAAGCTCATTTTCATAAAGCAATGCAATTCCTTATGGGAAGTTCAAGATTAATCGTTGGGTTCCATAGGGGTAACTTCAACTCGACTTATCAAGACATTTGGCAACCTTTTGGTGTGATTCTTCTATCCAAATAGTAGATCTTCAAGCCTTATTCTCAACGTTTCTTGAATCACTGAAATTCAAATTCTACATCCCTACAGACAATTTAAGTTTAATTGTAAATCAACTTCTCCAGCTTGTGAAAGCGGATCAAAACACATTTAAGTACTAGAGTATCGTGATGTATTGTTTTTAACTATCCAAGCCGATCAAAACATACTTGTATTTTTTCAAACAAATTAGTTTAAATAAATATTCATTGAATACATTAATAGTCTTTGTATATTGTCTTCAACGGTTTTGCACGCAAAGAAAAATGGAAGCAAATATTGGCTCGCTGGTTATCTAACGTTTAACTACTATTAAGCGGTATTACGTGGTCAAATCGTAATATGGAAACACAACTTGTATTAGTAGATAAATCTAAACATGTCTTTAGTCTAATCAGAAATGAGCAAACCGATTAAATACTAATATGTCGGCTATCAAGTCCAAATAAGGAGGTACTTTGTTTTGAGCATTGAAGCGGATGACCCTAGAATACAAAGACATATATGTGACTGACTGGACTAACAATACATCGGACAGGACCCAAGTAGAATAGATCCTGAATCTGTTTATGGATTTATTCACTTGTAACGTTCATAGTGTGGCATACCTTAATCCTGAATGGATGATGAACTATGTATGTGTGACTCGTATACTTTGATGTAAGTAAAAGCCTAAATTCAAATAGATAAGGAATCGAAAGCTGATGCATTGGGTATACGACTTCTGCAGTAGTAGCATCATTCACAATAGTGGAATTCATAGCCCAAGATATGGGTAAATGATATCCTCTCATTGGCATTATATGATAGATGAAAAGTAAACGTGGTCACGGGTCGTTTGTTTTTGTGGCGAATGACTTAATTACTATTTGATAGTAATTGACTTTTCATAAAGGAAGATGTAATGATTGCTATAAGAAAAAATAGAATCATATTGAGACAATAAATTTATCCCAAAGAGACTAAGGATATCCTATGAGGGTAACACACTTAAGACAAGGTAATTAAATGAGCACTTATTAAATAGTTTTCATAATGATATGCAATTAGGGAGAGTTCAGTCACGATACTATAGTGAAATGACTTCGTGACTAAATAAGTTTATAATTAATAGGCGAAAAGCTAGAACTTAATTATTAATTATTTGAGCCCTAATTGTATATGTTCAATCGATCCCTTCGTTAGCTCGTTGAAACCAAAAATGAATTGCATGTAGAACTAAATGAATAAAATTGAATGGAAATGATGAAGTTAGAGAAATAGACCGCATTAAAAAATATGAATGCTACAACCCTATTAGTATTTACTAAGGTGTGCCACCCACCCCTCTCCTAGTTAGACTAGGGGAGTGCTTTCTATTTAAATAAAATTATTTTACAAGGGCTTGTTTAACCAAGATTTTTCTATCTCTCCCTATAAATAGATTACACCGGCTGACCTAATTCACACACTTATTGATTATTGAGTTATCATCATTTTGCCATAAAATAATAGTAATTTATTTACTTAAGAATAAATTTTATTTTCTGGGAGTTACGATCTTTACTGGTTTTTATTGAAAGAATTATTTTCCTATTGAAAGTAACAATATTGTGTTTTTTTTGTGTGTGTTTGATTCGTGTTGCTAGAGCCCACACTATGTGCAATTTGTGGTATGATGATAACGAAGAAGGCCGTTTTGTTGAAAGTCAAGATCGACTTGAATCTATTTCGCACAAATCACAAGTACTTTTCGGTAAAAAAATTATTTCTATAAATATCATAAACCGACTTGGTTTTGAAAATTTTAAACTTCCGCTATAACTGTAAATCATTTTCTTAACCGAATTTTCCAACATGATCTTGCTGTCTTAATAATAACACAATGGAAGGATCTCCACTTAGTGCATCAAGTGTCTAGCTCTAATATAAATTGAGGTTTTGTTTATTTTGCCTTCCAAATTTTTGCTCAATTGCAATTGAATAAACTTACTAATAGTTATAAATTAATAGATAAACATCAATTTTTTGTTTCACAGGCACAAAGAGTAATCCTAATAAAAGGCAATGTCCACAATGTTCCTAGGTTAATTCAAAGTTGCTTCAAAGAGAAGAATACTCATTTTGACTTAGGAAGCTCTACATTGATCTTAGGGTATTCTTGGGCAACAAGCTATCGAATTGGTCCTAAAACAAAGTAGCAAAGAAGATAAGAAAGAAAAAAACAATAATCAAAAGAAAGAAAACACAAAAAAGATAATGAGATAATCAAATTGAAGAAAAAAACCAAATTCGGATGGAAGAAGAGCTTCTAGGTTGCCAACCTTGAGTCCCCTAATTAAAGAATGATTTTGGAATAGTTTTATGGCCTTTGGGGATCGACTTGTTGTTGGAGAAACATGAAAACAAGTTAGAGACTTGAGCAACAAGAATAAAATAAAGAAAGCAAAAGAAAAACAAGCGAAGAAGTCAACTTAAGGGATTTAGGATGTTCAAAAAGGTGTTGCTTGTGTCTAAAAGAATGATAAACTTAAAAAGTGTTCCTTGCAATCAAAGAAATAAGAAAACAATAAGATGAATAAATGAAACCAAAATTCAAGTAATACAATGGAAGAAAAACAAATTAGATGCAATAAAGAATGGAAGATAGAATGGAAGATAGATTGTCCAATTGAACCTTTGAGAAAGATTTTCCATCAAACTCAATTATGCGGCTCTAATCGACCCTCCAAGAAAGATTTCTTGAAAACCCAAAGTTTGAAGAACTTCCCCCAAAATCTTAAAAAAAAAGAAGAAGAAAAAGTAAAAAGAATCTTCTGAGATGAAAAAAACAAGAATTACATATTGAAAAGATAAATGAATACATATTGCAAAGATAAATGAACTCCAAAGGATACTTTATTAATATAAAAAAAATCAAAAGCTTACATAATGAATGAAAAGAATGCCCTATGTAGGCTACATAAAACAACTAATCCTACTAGAAGTAAAAGTCTAAATAGCTTGAGAGATAAGAGTTTGAATGAGTTAGGCATCACATGCACTTGAAGAAACTCAAGTGATTAAGTCATTATTAGCTAAATTCAGCCAAGATGCAATAAAAGACTCGAGACTTAACTTTGACCCATATAACCCAAGTATGAACGGATTCAAATGAAAGAAATTGAAACTTAATGGATTTAAACATAATTTGGCATAATAAAGTAATAAAGAATCGAAATAAGGCTTACTAATATGGAGAATTGGCATTCGAACTCTTTAACAGTTATCAAGATCGAGCAAGCCCACTAATGGTTAAAGAATCCAAAATAACTTATCAAGAATGTATATATAAGGTTTTAGTCCAAGAAACTCAAACACACAATCAAAATAACCCAAAAGAACTAAAGAAGTCAAAATATGTCTAAGGTTTACCAAGAATATTTGAACATGGTGAAAATAACAAAGACTCTAAGCAACCAAAGGATGATCTTCGAACAAAGGATTATGATAATAATAATAAAAAAGACTCAAATGGATGAAATAGAGAGAAAGAATAATAAAGAACATTCGAACTAGAAGAAAAGAAAGAAAAACCGAAATTGAAAAGTAAAAGACTTGAAACTTGTAACACCCCAAACCCGGTCTAACCACTACAACCGAGTCTGGCGTGCTACGGGAAAGAAAATGTTTGAAAATCAACTTGTCAATTTTTGTTTAAGGAGAAAACTGTTGAATAATTTTAGAGAAAACGAATTTGAATCTTGTGGTGTTAAAAACGTGTTAAATCTTGCTTTAGAAAAACTTAGTTGCTCAATTGTTACTCCATACTTATTACTTAATCAGTGAACATTTCAGAAAACACATTCTTATCGAGGTTTTAAAAACAACCAATTCACATTTACCAAGTATGCTTATCGAAAGTTATATAAAAAAAACAACCAAATAAAACATCACAGAAATATAAGTTAGGCGGCCTTATTACAACGAGGAAAACCCAAAATTTAAATAAGACAGCTAAGTCCAAACAAAAAACTTTGATATAAAACAAATGCTGAGCATGGCCACCTCGAGTCCACTCCGGCTCCATATCCACGATCTAAGCCTGATCTGCAAAATGTAAAGGAAGGGGTGAGTCACCTAGACTCAGTGTGTAAGTCCCCATCCCAAGAGAAATTATGCTCTTACACAAATTCATACATTAATATGCAAGTCATGCAACCCATCCCACCTAAGTATCCATCCGGGTCTCCCAAATCTACCCCTTGTGGTACCAAACCACTGGTGGTGCCAAACCACTGTAACCGGGTTACAAAAATAACATATGTGGTACCAAACCACTGGTGGTGCCAAACCACTGAGACTTAGTCACAATTTTTATAATATGTGGGGCCAACCCACTGTTGTGATGCCAAATCACTGGTGACAAACCGATAGATCATATTTCCCCTCCTCATCACCGATAACACGAGTTATGCTAACAATATCATTATGATCATGCTTAACATACATAATTATGTATACAGAATATCATGCTCTCATAGATCACAATCAAGGCGTGCAATAATAACAACTTACCCAAAGATCCTCGCTTTTACCCACAAGGGTATTTTAGTAACCTTTGCCGTCATTCCGCTTTTTAACACACAACATTAACATATCAAGTATAGAAAGTGTGTAAGAGTTACACACCAGGTTATCGTACTAACGCTCTTATCGCTTCTATGCTCATCACACTCGAGACTACCACTATCGGCCTACGATCCAACTCCCGATACTTATTCGCTTGGATTTACGATCCAACCTCCGCATTTCGATTCGTTAATCGAGTTCAAAATAATCCCTTAATCACCAAACCAATTAAACGATGAGATCTCACTAATTAAATAATGATATCACTTAAAACGAATCCTTACCTCCACCGTCGAATCCCGAAAGTCTTTAAGAAAACGCCACCTTTCCACCTATATTCGGCCATCACTAAAGTATTAAACCAATCCCTTAAACGCAATCAAATGAGTACCAAAACACATTCGCCAAGCCAAAAGAACAAGAAAGGCCATTCGGCCGAACCTACCAACCCACCTTCTGGCTTTCCACAAATCGGCCATACAGGCACAAAGCAGATGAGATTCGGCTTCTAGGGGTAGAGAGTGAAATCGACAGGCCTTTGAACAAGTGATTCGAGTTAGAACTTAGGGAAAAGAAAAAGAGAAACCGCAGAGAAGCAAAATCCAAAACTCACCAGATTAAAGAGGAGTACTCGAAACATGGTGCACCTTCTCTGAGAAATCCACCCTTGTAGATTCGGCTATGGGAGAGGAAGATGAAGACCGAGTATTCGGCTTTGGAAGAAAAGAATGAAAAGAAGAATGTGTTTGAAGAGTTGCGGCAAAGAAAAAAAAATTTGAGAGAATAGGAGAAGAAGAGAATTTTCGGCTAGAAGAGTGAGTGAGAAAGAAAGAAAAGAAAACGAATGGAAAAGATGGACACTAGGCTTCAAAATTCGGCCACACATGCACACACCTCGTGAGTTGGAGTTTCACCAACTCTCCTCTCATGATAGCCTTAATACCTTATCTCATCCATCTCATAACACATCCCTTATCTTACCTTTAAAAGAGACCATCTTCAACCCAACTCTTCCCTTCCCTTTATCATCTTTTATCACTTAAATAAAAAGAATTAAAGCTCCTAAAATGTAGCCACTATGCCGTCCACCCCTTCCCCCTTGAAGTGCCGAAATTTGACCCATCAATTTGGGCCCCAAGCGGCCACACTAGGCCCAACTCCTCCCCCCTTGTGACGCCACCTTAATGCCCATTTAAAACACCTCCAAAATTTGGGCCACAAGCCCAACTTGCCACTAAACATAATAATTTAAATTAAAATACTATGAGCACTATTTTTAATAAATTTTTACCCAGATTTAGGCCCAAACCTGAGCCCAATACACACCTCAAAGCCTTTTAACTTTCTAATTTATCCATGCAACGTACCAAATGCACAGACCCACAAAATTAGGATATTACAAAACTTACTTGGGAGACTCTTCAAGAAGACTTAGACAATTCTTGGAGAAAATCTCTTCAAATGAATGGGAATGAAAAGAGAATGAAAGTTACTTGCCATGTATAACGCTAAAATTAACCAACTCTCTAATTAACCAATCAAATGATGACACATGAAAAACATAATAACTCGTTGTCAACTCGTTGAAAACTAAACAAACACATGGATAAATTAACTAACTTAAGCCAAGACATGTTTTAGTATTCAAATGTTCCAAAAATTGCCCAAAACGCAAATAATATCTTAAAATTACATAAACTCGTCAAGTCAAGCACGAATTTCAAGAAACTCAAGATTAATCAATCTAAGCTTGATTTCTTCAAGATTCTTGAACGTTGACACATATCAAGGATCACCACACATGTCCACATCCAAGATTCTCAATTTTGGACTAAGATTTCCCCAAATATTTATTTTCTTGATTTGTGAAATCTTCAATGTTGCTCATATGAAACCAATATTCGATTTCTTAATTTCCTTGAAACCAAGATTTGGAATCTTAATTGTTTTTTGCCTCGATCTCAACTCCTTCAAGCTTGTTAAGCCCGCTCATCTCAATTTCTTGCACGACCAAATGTAACTTAACTCGAATCTACCTTGATTTTGTGCGTGTGATTAAACCTTTAAGGAGACTAAGTTGATAACTTTGTTGGGATGTCGAATAGGATTGTACACGAGCCTTGGTGCTTGTATCAAATCCACTCTAAATCAACAGGTACAATATGAGATTTAAGTCTAACTCACTCAACAAGTTGCAACCTTCTCCTATACTTCAATCTTGATGACTCTCTCACTAAGATTTCCCCCCTAAGAGCTTAGCTGTAAATTGAATGAAAAGAACAATTTACTTACAACTAATATGCACTAAAATAAGTTTCTAACCTGAATAGAATAAGTGCTCTCTTAATCTCTCATTGTAAAACAAGTCTCTTGTTAAATAGACAATAAATTACATTCTAAAATATAAACAACGTGAATCTCTAATTCCTCAAAAGTAGCATTTGAATATGTCTTCAATAATGAGAAAGACGACAAAGATCATCTCAATATAAAGTCCCTTGGAAAAAAAATATCTTCATTTATTAGAACTTCAGTCACATTGAAAATCTTGATACATTCTTTGCTTGACTTGATTTTTTTCATGATATGTCTTCAATAATGGATTGCTAAAAATCCTCAAGAGTATGTTTGGATGAAGAATTTTGAAATTTTGGAGAGTTTTAAAATATTAGCATTTTAGTGTTCATCAATTCAAAGTGCTAGTAATTGTAATTGTTTTGTTTGGATATATAATTGCTTTAAGAAAAATTAGGTTATTGGAATTTTGTAAATTTAAAAAAAAATTATGAAAAAAGAATAATTATATTAACACAAATAATATTAAAAAAATACTCAATATGGAAACCATTAGATTCGTAAAAAATTATAAATATTTTTAATAAAATAAAATTTTAAAAAAAATACTAGAATTAAATATATATATATATATATATATATTTATAATTAGGGGTGGAGAATGGGGTTGCTTGGGATCAAACCCGATCTCTTATGTCTATAACATAGCAAATAAAAAATATTTTTGAATTTTAAGTTTTATATATCATAGTGGGATCGTATGTGTTACATGAAATAAAATTATGAGGAATTTTGAAAAACCATCACTTTATATGGAATTTGAAAAAAGAAGGGGTAAACTACAGTATTAGTCACTGAACTATGAATAAATTTTTATTTTGGTCACTTAATTAAAAAAAAAAGTTATAACTTGGTCACAAAATTATTCAAAAGTTTTCATTTAAGTAACTGAACTATGCAAAAAATTTTATTTAAGTCATTGGGATATTAAGTTTTTTTTTTAAAAAAATTATGCTAGCAAGTTTCAAGCGACAATTTGACAATCGATACAGTGGATCAATACCCATCGACGAATAGAAGAACATATCTTAGATCCACTTTGATCTAAAGGTTTGAATTTTGGTTTGCAAATTCGTGACGTCCAAAATTGTTTGATGAAAATAATTGAATTGTAGAAGAAAAAGGGAAATAGAACTTTCTATTGGTGCAGGCATTGCGAACAAAGAAAGTCATATAGCATCAATTTTAATAACCTAATGACTTAAATGAAAATTCTTGAATAGTTCAATGACCAAATTGTAACTTTTTTTTAGTTAAGTGACCAAAACGAAAACTTACTCATAATTTAGTGACTAATGGCGTAGTTTACCCAGAAAGAAATTGAGCTACTGAAATTACTCATAAATCACCTTGAAATTACTCATAAATTTTGAAATTCTCCCATGTATTTATCCAAACAAATTTATTTTTAAAAATTTGAAAACGTTGATGCAAATGAAATCTCTCCAACAAGTCTCTCAAGTCAAGCACACCTCAAGAGTGTGTTTAAATGAATAATTTTAATTTTTTTGAGATTTTTAAAATGCTAGCATTTTAGAATTTATCGACACGAAATTCTAGCATTTGTAATTGCTTTATTTAGATAAATAATTAATTTAGGAAAAAAACAAGTTATTGTAATTTTACAAATTAAAAAATATAAAAGAATAATAATTATATTAAAAATAGTAATATAACAAATATATCATTATGTTTGGAAAAAAATTATAAATAGCTTTAATAAAATAATATTTACAAAATATATATCAAACTTAAATAAGAATGATTTTTGAAAAACCACTGTTTTAGGTAAAATTTAAAATAGAAAAATATTGAAATCCCCTTGTATATTTACCAAAACATCAATTTTAGGCTTATCTAAATTATAGTGACTAATTATTTCAATGCGGGAATCAAACCCTTAAACACATAATTTCACAACATTTCTAACATAAATTCTACAAGTATGAATAAAAATGGAAAGAGTTTTCGCACACAATGTTGAAACCTAAATCTAGTGAGTAAGAAAAAAACCACAGGATTCAATCAGTAGTTTGCTAGCGAAGAAAAATTAAAAATATTATTTTTAACGTAAGACTTGTTTTAAAAATTTTATTTTCTCACAATAATTAAGTTGGTTTTCTTTTTCTAACAGCAACAATAAAGTAAATCTCATGACTTTATTTTCTAAAATAAATATAAAAGAATTGATGATTGATGACAACAATTTAAGGCATTAATTTGATGTTAACAGATGATCAAATAAAAGAGTGGAGTTTCGTTGCCATGTTTGTGTTGAGTCGGTGGAGCCTCTTTTTCTTTCTATGCCTTTTGAACACGTCACAGTTTGGTTTCATTTGTTCATTTTACTTAAATGACCTAAAACTATATTCTTCTGTTGTTATTTGTAAAATGATTTAATATTTGTAAATACCCACTCTTCTAATAAATAAATTTGTATTCTGTACCACCACGTCAAGGTGACCTTTTGTTTTGCCTCTCATAGAATGAGGAGGTGTTTGGTAATGCGGCCAAGTGCTCTGGATATTCCACCAATTTCTGCATTTACATTTTGGTTTTGCCAGCTTGCTTTCTAGTCTTCAGAATCGAGTGATCTTATACACACTCCGTTTCACACACAACATTTTATTCTCTCAATTTAAGATTAATATATATATATATATATAAGATTTTTATGCATTGCACTTGTCAAACCAATTTTATAGAATAAGGTTTTAATTGTGCCTTTGTGCAAAGTTGACTTAAAAGCTCGTTACTGTTGGAATTGAGTTTAGGGTCCTAAGTTTTCGACCCGTTAAGGCAGCACGTATCGGTCCATAACACACAAACATGATTAGTAAGCAGGCAGGTTGGACCAACTAAGACTGCGTCGGATAGTAAAAATTGAGCATGCTGTATCTCGCCCTAAATAAAACCAAAAGACTACTTTATGCTATATTTCCAGAATTTTGGATATCAGCATGAAAACTGAAACAAGTAATTAGAACCTCTAATTAACTCAAATCCAGTAATTATCCAAATAAACACATGGAAACCTATGTTGCCCAATCTTCACCATTGCCTCTAAAAATTGACAAACTAGAGATATTCTTGCTTTTGATTCCATTCCTTTCTTCCTGCTGTCTAATTAACAAGTTCTTAGCAAACATCTAGAAGAAAATAACATGAAACTGCATTGAAACCTGAAATCAGAGACTCCAATTCTAGGCAATTAAATGGTATTTACAATAATCAAAGAACACATTTCTTTTCATAAAACCCCATAAAAAATTTGGAAGGAAAAAAAAAAAAAAACTTGGCTTTCTCTTTCTTTTATGTAATTAATCTAAATAAAAAAAATATTGTTATTACAAAACAGAGTTGGAGCTTGAGCTTAAGCTTCTTGTAAACCTACGAAACATAGACGTTGAACCACTTCTGGTCAAACCACCGGATTCTTCATTTCCACGATCAGACGGCTGAGACCTCAACCCCCTCAAAAACGACGTCACATTTCTAACAACTCTCCTGAATCCATTCTCTCTTCTTCTTACCCCGACCCACGATACCCTCCTCGCTGCTCCATGACCCGAATCCGATTCCCCAATCCCACCGTCCATCTCCGTGTATACTACCGGCACTTCCCTTTCTCCCCTGAACCTTCCCACCGCGAAAACCCCACCCGGTAACCTCCATATGCTCAGCCCCACCGTCTCTGATGCCTCGTCGTTCGACTCGCTCCGATCCGACGGCAATTCGTGACGGCAAAGTGGGCACGAGTTCCGAAGCGCCAGCCATGGGATGATGCAATCTTCATGGTAAATATGCTTGCACGGCATCTCCCTCGCTTCCGACCCGAGCTCGAAAGGTTCTTTACAAACGGCGCAGTGGGTTTCCGAACAAACATGGGCTTTTTCTATTTGAATCGTCGGCATTGATTCGATTGCCGATTTCGAAGCCGGCGGGTTCTCGGGTTGACCCAGTCCGGTTATTTCGATCTGGGAAAGCTGTTCCAATAACCGATCGAAACCCAAACCCATTAGAGATTCGGACATCGAAGTCGGTATGGGTCTTAAACCAGACCCAGATCCGTCATCATAGAAGAACCCAAACCCGCTGTTGCTGTTGCTGTTCCCGTTGGTGGAGCCGTTCTCGTCGTCGGTGGAGCCACGAAGGACGATGATCGGATTGATGTTTGACCGGTCAACAGAACCACGACGATTCCTACGAAAGACGAGATTTCGCGCCCGATTCGAATTTTGACGGCTATTATCGTTGCTGGTGATCATGTACATAGCAGGAAACCGACGGTTGTGATTATCCGAAGATTCGATCTCCTCGATGAAGCCTCCGTCGCAGTACGGGCAGACAACGGCGTCGTTTGACCCGCTATCCAAAATCACCACACGAACCAGACGGGTGCAGCTGTAACACCAATACGAAGACGTTGAAGACATGCTTGACCCCGGCGAGGATTCCAGATCCAGAAATAAAGGCAAATTAATAAATAAATAAAAAAAAGATTTTCGGTGCTGAAATGAGCTTCAGTCGCTTTTAAAGGGAAACGAGGCCGCCTTAAAGTTTAAACGCCGTAAGGAGTGTGAACCCAGGTGGCTGTTTAGGATTGGAGAAAGACAAAACTTAACGGCGTTAACAGATTGACCGGTCAATTGGAGACTAAGGTTTAGGTTAAAAACGGGGGGTTAACAGTGGGGGTAAAAGGAGTTAAAATCTGAAGCTGTAAAAATGTCGGGACGCCGAGTTTGAAAATTCAAACTAATAGGCCGAGTAATGAGAGGCGCGTGTGACGTGGTAGAGCGTGAGAGGACAACTGGCAGGAACTGCTAGGAAGATTCTTTAAACCGAGGCAAAAGAGTGTGTTGTTATGTGTTTGGTTGGCGCGTGAAAGGGACCCACACTCTTAAACTATAAAAAATTTGTGGACAAAAAATGATTATCCAAACTCTTATGAAAAATTTTTAATTAATAAAATTCATCGCTGAACATATCTTAATATGAAATTACCATATCATTTGAGGAAAAGAAAAAGAAGAAATTACCATATAAATTCTATTTCTCGTGAGTAGGATGGCAACAGGTGGAGCCGGCTGTTTCTCCCTCCTCTCCATCCATTTTCATTTTATTTAAACTTTTAATATTATCTCCAAAATATTAATTAAAATATACTTACCTAAAATAATAATAAAATATTTAAGATGTTATAAAATCTCAAAAAAATAATAATTAAGAATTATAAAATTAAAAAAAAAGGTTTTTTATAACCTTTTTGAGGTGGTGCAGGTGTCATCAAAACCTAACTAAATTTAATGTAGAAAATTTTAATTGAAAATTCGCCCCACCTTACTCTTTAATTCGATTTCTCGATAAAAATCAATTTTGATGAGATTAGATTGGATTGGATCAAAATCTTTCAAAGTAAAGTTGTTTTATCATTCGTGTTTGTGAGGACTTATATTTATTATTCAAATTTCTAATTGGGTTGGTGTTATAAATCAATCAAACACCGATTAAGCTAATCAATTAAAAAATAATTAAAAATCTATTAAACAAATATTAGTATAAATTTTTTATAAAATATTATTATAGTATGATTTTAACTTAAAATACCTTAATCTCTAAAATTTCAACTTAATCGATTGAACTTTTACTTTTTACTTTTATTTTTTTTCCCACATGATGGGCATAAACATCATCTAATTAAGTACTTAAATTTCTGACATCAAAATATTAAATTGGGAATCGTGATAGGTAACGAATAAATTAATGAAATATATGTATTTAAGTACAACAAAACGTGTTATTTGTAATACTAATATTATTATTTTAAAAAAAAAGAAGATGAAATGAATACTTTTTTATATATTTTTTAAATAAAAACAATTTATTCATTCAAAGTAGTATATCAATTCATAATTAATATTGTAAAATATCAGTTTATACATCATAATGTTACCATGATGACATTTCGTAGGTTCATTTATTTAGCATTTCTTGTTTTATTATTATTTTTCCTCTTTTTTTTTTTTAAATTTTGAAATTAAAAACAAAAAATACCAATCAAATAACTACGCCATATATATATATATTGCAATAATAATAAGCAGGTATTACTAATAGGTTGTCCGCAAGTACAGACCTAAAAAGAATGAAAGAGATACTTTGTGGGTCAAAGTTTAATGGCCAAATAAATTTTTTTAGAAAAAAACTTACAAATGTTAAATTAAGTCAATTGTAGTTGGCCAAAAACAAAAACTCAGGTCTTCCTTCTTTCCAATGTGGTCCAAATGGCAAGCAATTTCAAGGAATGTGGTTTTATTTGGAAGAGGAGAGATTGTATACAATTGTGATTTTCTAATATTTTTAGTTGGATTTAATTTTTTTCAGGAGAAAAAAAGTTAAAAATTAGGAAAAAAAAGTTAATTTATCATTCTCCTATTGAAAAAGGATAAAAATTACGTGAAATCATAATTTCATACAATTCTTTTTCTATTTGGAGAGGATATTTGTCTATGGTATTATCTCGGTCTTCTTTTGCTATATTGTTGAGCTGAATTGTGTCTAAAGATGCTTGTTTTTACCTTACATGTTCCCTTATATTTGAATTTTATTACCTAAAGCAGCCAAATTTGCTACATTTGAACTATTGTCTACATGTGTTAAACGTGCGGATATTTTTTTTAGATAAATGATATCGGTAGTCACTCAACTGTTTATTTTAGTGATTCAATTATGAAAAATTATAAAATGGTCACTCAACAATTTAGTTCTTTTTTTTTAGTTACTAGAAGTTAAGTGGCTGATGGAAAAATAACATGTTAGTTTTTAAAATTGAAACAATAGTAACTTTAATTCTCAAACATTTATACATTGTGTTAATTCAATATTGATTCTAAAAAAAATTAACAATCAACGTTTGTATATTGTGTAATTTCGTCCTTTTCGTAATTTTGCTTTTCTTTGTGATCATGTCACCAAAAAAGCTTTAAAAAAATTTATCAACTAAATCTGATATATATATATACACCAACAATAAAAACACTTAAAAATCTAAGATCATAAATTTCTCCTTTTCTCATTATTTTCTCTTGATACTACGAATATTCATCATTGGTTGGGAAACTAATGGTTGAGATGAATAAATCTCTGTCGATTCACTCTTTATCAGTTTTATAAGATTTGCACTTGAAGACTAAATTAGATAATGTATAAATCTTAAGGATTAAATTTATTATTATATAATTTTAAAATTTTTCATTTGATGATAAAAATAAATACTAATAATTGAGTGACTATTTATATAAATTTTTTTTTCATAAAGAAGCCAAATATTAAAGAGCAAAAACGTGAGGATACATAGCTCCCCCAATCGTCTTAGCACGCATAATGGGCAATAAACAGTCTGGTATTTGTTGGCATTTAACATACAAATAACTAGAAAGTAAAATATAGGCATTAGAGGGTTTTGAAAAATCGTTCCCCAATCTAATGAGCATATCAACACATCGATGTGTGCTTAAGTTGGTAAAGATAGAAGCCATCAAAGACAGTCCTACCATTTTGAATAAGAATATGTAGTAATGGATTAGATAAATTTAGATTAAAATACTGATTTTAATTACTAATCTTCTATCTCTTCTCAGAAATAAATAAAATTATGTTTAAGAAAATTACACTTTTAGAGACAATTTTTTTTTTTTTAAAATCAAAACAAGAATAACACAAGAAAAATGTATATAGAAAAATAACAATAAAATAAATAATTTTCAGCTCAAAAGACTTTTGTCATTTTCCTCTATGACTTGCAAGTATACGAGAGCACTGTCAAATAATAAATTACATCGAAATATTTCCGTTTAAGAAAGTATTCCAAAGATCAAACTCAGAAAAAAATTTATAAATTTAAAATAATGAAATAAAAATTCAATAAAAAATAACTAAAAAAATAAAATAATTATTAAGAAAATAAAATAAGCAACTAGCTAAATAAATAGAGACAAATAAAACATAAAAAAACTAAATTAATAATTGAACTGTAATGCAAGAGAAGTCTTAGTGATGAAATTTATCTTCCGTTAATAGAATTTACTTATCTAATTGGAATTGTAACAACTCGGTTTAGACCCTAGTCAGAACAGTGGTTTTGAGACCACAAATCCGAGGTCGGAAAAATATTTTAATATTATTTTTTGTGTTTATAATATGTGATTGAGCATGTGTGAAAATTTGGTGTGAAAATTTTATCGTTTGTATGTCGAATTAGCAAAAAGGACTTAATCGCATAAAATGTAAAAGCTGTGTGCTGATTATTAAAGTGTTAATTTGGTATGGTTTATTAAAGTGAGAGTCCTTATGTTGCTATTAAACCATTGAAAAATTGGATGGACATAAAAGCCTATGGATAGTGGAATTGGAATAAAAATAAAAAGGCTAATAAGGTAAATATGATAATATATGATATTAAATAAAACATTAAGTGAAATACATGTTTTGTTCATCTTTTCTACCACCGAATATTGAAGAGAAGAATAGCCATGGAAGCATTTTAGGTTTCGGCACATCCATAGCTCAATTAAGGTATGTCTTGAGCTCAGTTTTTAATAATTTCTATATTTTTGTAATCGTTGCTCAGTGCTCTTCAAAACCCATGCTTCAATTTTATGAATTGATGAAGATTTTGAAATGTGCCATTGATGAACACATAAGTTTTGTGATAGTTGATGATGAAATATGAAAGATATGTGAAAGATTAACATAGTTTGTCTTTGGATTTTTGGTGATTTTGAGTAAATTGGACTAAATTGTAAAAATAAGAAATTGGAGGACTAAAATGTGAAATAAATGAAATGTGTGGGTTTTTATGGATATAAGGATAATTCGGCTAGGAATAGGTGAAATGAAATTATGTGTATTTGATGATTTTATGAAATAGGGACAAAAGTGTCGAAATGTGAAAATATGAGGGCTATTTTGTAAAATGCCCTAAATATGTGTGTTTGGACTAAATTGAATGAATTGGTGATTAAATGAGTTAAATTTGAATATGTATAGATCAAGAAAGGAGAGATTCGGATCGAGATTGAGGCAAAGACAAAGTACTCGATTGATCGACTAGTCTCGGTATTTCGACGTCCGAGGTAAGTTCAGATATAGTACAAATTGTTAATTTATATCTATGTGATGTGAATTGAATGATAGTTTATGAATTTAGAAGTGTTATATATGAGATTGAGAAATGAGGCACTAAGTGTGTGTAATTAAAATTGAGACAGAATTGAATAGCACTATGTGTGCGAAGTAATGGAAGCTTCGGCTTTACTGATTGGCACTGTGTGTGCGATACCGATTTAAGTTCGGTTTTGTATTGAGGCACTAAGTGTGCGATGTTAGTTAAGCTTCAGCTATGATTTGGGCACTAAGTGTGCGATTGAATTGAAGAGATATCGAGCAGTGAATGAGATATGGTATCGAGAATCAAATAGCAAGAACGTTTGTGAACTAAGTGTTAGCAAATGTATGTTTGAACCTATGTGATTGATGATAGTTTTAAAGGTTGATGGCTATTTGAGCATGTGGTTGAGGACGATAATGATCCTAATTGTCTATCTATTTAAGTGATGGTTTATTTATGTATTATATTACGAACTTACTAAGCTTTAGAGCTTACTGTGTGAATTGCTTCTCTATTTTACAGTGTTTATAAAGCTAGCTCAGATCCGGGGATCGCTAGTGACTCAATCACACTATCGGCTATCTATTTCAGTACTTTTGAAAGATGTACATATTTGGTATATGGCATGTATAGACTAGTAGATATGGTGTATTTTGAGATGTTGGACCTTACCATGTGACATGGCTTGGATGTTAGATGATTTTGGTTATTATGTGTGAGCTATGTATATGATGAATGTGGTATGAAATAGTGAGGTTGGAAATGGTATATTTCATGCTTGAATTAGTTGATGGAAATGGTGTTTTAAGTGTAAATTTGTGGCTCGACTAAATGATGTTTAGCTTACATGATTTGAGTTGTGAAAATGATGTTTAGAATGGATATATTTGAGTAGGAATTGAGTATAAGAATAGATGGTATTGTTCATGATTAATTGGTGCTTGAAATGGTATGTTTTGGTTGCATTTGAGGCATGAATTGGTGTTGGTTTAATGCATATAGGTGATTCCAAAGTGTGGATGGCAATTTGGCCTTGAAAATGGCCTATAATTGCCCACACGGTTGAGCACACGGGTGTGTGGCTCGACCGTGTCCTTCGTGGTTGTAAATTAAAACAAGTCAGACTCGACCACGGGCAAGACACACGGGCGTGTGACTGGCCTTGTGGTGCAAGTCAGTTTCAACCACGGGTGAGGCACACGGGCGTGTCTCAGGCCGTGTGGACAAGTCAGTAGGTATGCCCTGTTTTGCCACGGCTTGGACACATGGGCGTGTCTGAGGCCGTGTGAGGCACGCGGCCTACCCACACGGGCGTGTGACCTCTGTAACTTAGAAAAATATTTGAACTTCAGAAATTTTCGTGTGTGTTCGGTTCAGTCCCGGCCATATTCTAAAGCATGTTTAAGGTCTCGTTGACCTATTTAAGGGACTATATGAATGAGAATTGTTATGATTGGATGTGAAATGAATTTAAATATTTCAGAATGATTGGTAATTCCTCTTAACCCTATTCCGGCGACGGTTTCGGGTTAGGGGTGTTACATTTTATTTGTATCAGAGCTACGATTTAGTCGATTCTAGGACTAACATAGCGCGTGTGAGTCTAGCTATACATGCCATATATATAAATTGCGATAGTATGATGAATCCTGACAGTTGAAAATGTGTTTTCATATAGCAAATGGATCCCGATCGAGCAGTTGCTGATGATGTAGAGAGCAATGCGCCTGCTCCCGTTCAAGGGACAGCGCCGGCCGAGTCTAGGCCGATTGCTAGTAGCTAAGAGGAAGAGGCTAAGGAAGCATTCTTCCGAATGATGAGTGAATGGTTTTCGAAGTTCGTTCGAATGAATCCGGCTGCTCTACAACCTCCACCCCCACAAGTACCTGTTGTGCCACAAGTGATAGATCCGATCCGACTGAATAAACCTCCTGTAGATAAAATCCGAAAGTATGGGGCCGAAGAGTTTAGGGCCACAGCTGATGATGATGCCAAGCGAGCTGAGTTTTGGCTCGAGAATACCATTCGAGTGTTTGATGAGATGTCGTTGACACCTAATGAATGTATTAAATGTGTTGTTTCCTTGTTAAGAGATACGACATATAATTGGTGGAAAACGTTGATTTTAGTGGTTCCGAGGGAGAGGGTTACCTGGGACTTCTTTCAAGTTGAATTTCGAAAGAAGTATATCAGTCAACGATTCATTGATCAGAAACGTAAAGAGTTTCTAGAGCTGAAACAGTGCCGTATGTCAGTTACAAAATATGAACGAGAGTTTGTGAGATTTAGCCAATATGCGCGGGAATGTGTTTCAACCGAAGCTACTATGTGTAAACGATTCTTTGAAGGGTTGAATTAAGATATTAAATTATTGGTTGGAATACTTGACATAAATGAATTTGTTGTGTTAGTGGAAAGAGCCTGTAAAGCCGAGGAGCTTAGCAAAGAAAAGAAGAAAGCAGATTTTGAGGCTAGAGATGAAAGAAAAAGATTGATAAGTAAATCGTCCCAACCTTCGACAAAGAGATTTAGAGATGCAAGCAATCATTCAAATGCTTCGTTCGGACATTCGGGTAGAGATAAAGTGAGACAAAATGTTGGTCCGAGAACTCAAATTCTGATCGAATCAAGTGCTGGAAGTGTTAAAAGCAACAAACCCGAGTGTAGACAATATGGGAGAAGACATGTTGGAGAATGCTGGGGCAAGTACAATAATAGAACTTGTTATAAGTATGGATCCCGAGATCATTTCATTCGAGATTGCCCAGAGTTAGCTGAGAAAGAATATGTTCAGAGTGCAAGACCGAGTAACACGACAGTTAGGGGAAGACTACCCAGAAACACCAGAAATGTGAGTGAAAGCTAGAGGGGGACTACCGATACAGCTGTGAGATCAGAGGCGAGAGCACCTGCCCGAGCCTATGCTATTCGCGCTCGTGAGGAAGCGTCATCTCCAGATGTCATTACTGGTACTTTTACTCTATTTGATACTGATGTGATTGCATTAATAGATCCAGGTTCTACTCATTCTTATGTGTGTGTGAATTTAGTATTTAGTAAGACTCTACCTGTTGAGTCTACTGAATTCGTGATTAGAGTATCGAACCCCTTAGGCAAGTGTGTCTTGGTTGATAAAGTATGCAAGAACTGTCCGTTGATGTTTCGAGATATTTGCTTTCCGGCTAATTTGATGTTGCTACCTTTCGATGAATTTGATATCATTTTGGGTATGGATTGGTTAACTTTGCATAATGCTATTGTGAATTGTAAACGAAAGAGCATTGATTTGAGAAGTCAGAATGGTGAGATAGTTCGTATTGAATCCAGTGATTTGAATGGGTTGCCGGCTGTTATATCTTCGATGAAAGCTTTGAATTATGTGAAAAAGGGTTGTGAAGCTTATCTTGCATATGTAATTGATACAAAAGTGACAGAAAAGAAAGTGGAATCTGTGCCTATGATGTGTGAATTCCCTGATGTGTTTCCTGAAGAATTACCGAGATTACCTCCGATATGGGAAGTTGAATTTAGTATTGATTTAGTGCCGGGGACAACTCCTATCTCAATAGCTCCGTATAAAATGGCACCGACAGAATTGAAGGAGCTAAAGTCTCAGTTGCAAGAGTTGACCGATAGAGGATTTGCATGACTGAGTTTTTCGCCCTGGGGTGCTCCTGTGTTGTTTGTGAAAAAGAAAGATGGTACTATAAGAATGTGTATTGATTACCGACAGTTGAACAAAGTGACAATAAAGAATAAATATCCTCTACCGCGAATTGATGATTTGTTTGATCAGTTGAAAGGAGCTACAGTGTTTTCGAAAATAGATTTGAGATCAGGCCATTATCAGTTGAGAGTCAAAGAATCAGATGTGCCGAAAACTGCTTTTAGAACGAGGTATGGACATTATGAATTCTTAGTTATGCCATTTGGACTAACGAATGCTCCTGCAGTGTTTATGGATTTGATGAATCGGATATTCAGACCGTACTTAGATCGTTTTGTTGTGATGTTTATTGATGACATTCTAATTTATTCATGTGATGAGATGCAACATGCCGAGCATTTGAGAATTGTGTTACAGACTCTGCGTGAGAAGCAATTGTATATAAAGTTCAGCAAATGTGAGTTTTGGCTGCGTGAGGTTGGTTTTTTGGGACATATTGTTTCAGTTGCGGGAATACGAGTTGATCCGAGTAAGATCTCAACTATTTTAGAATGGAAACCACCGAGAAATGTGTCTGAAGTCCGTAGTTTTCTGGGACTAGCGGGATATTATAGGCGGTTTGTGAAAGGCTTCTCGATGATTGCGAATCCGTTGACAAAGTTGCTACAGAAAGATGTTAGATTCGAATGGCCAAAAAAGTGCCAGCAGAGTTTTGAGCAGTTGAAAGCACTATTGACAGAGGCGCCAGTGTTAGTTAAACCAGAATCGGGTAAAGAATTCATAGTTTACAGTGATGCATCGTTGAATGGTTTGGGCTATGTGCTGATGCAAGAGGGAAAAGTCATCGCTTATGCTTCGAGGCAGTTAAAACCGCATGAAAAGAATTACCCGACACATGATCTTGAATTAGCTGCGATTGTATTTGCATTGAAGATTTGGCTTTATTACTTATACGGTGAGAAATGTCATGTTTATACTGATCACAAGAGTTTGAAATACCTGATGACTCAGAAAGAATTGAATTTGAGACAAAGAAGATGGTTAGAATTGCTGAAAGACTACGAAATTGTGATTGATTATCATCCGGGTAAAGCTAATGTAGTTGCTGATGCTTTGAGCCGAAAGTCTATATGTGCTTTGCGAGTAGTGAATACTCAAATAGATCTATGTGATGATGGTTCGGTTTTGGCTGAACTGAAAGTGAGGCCGATGTTTATACGTCAGATTTTTGATGCCCAGAAAAGTGATGATGAGATGATAGTAAAACGAGCTCAATGTGATTTGAATTTTGATTCAGAATTTCAAATTGATAGTGATGATTTTTTGAGATTTAGAGATCGAATTTGTGTTCCGAGGAATTCAGAGTTGATTCAGTTGATTTTGAACGAAGCTCACAATAGTCATTTGACTGTTCATCCTGGGAGTACAAAAATGTATAATGATCTGAAACAGTTTTATTGGTGGCATGGTATGAAACGGGACATCTCAGAGTTTGTTTCTAGATGTTTGGTTTGTCAGCAAGTTAAAGCTGAACATCAGGTTCCATCCGGGTTGTTACAACCAATTATGATTCCTGAGTGGAAATGGGAAAGAATCACGATGGACTTTGTGTCGGGACTACCTTTAACTCTGAGAAAGAAAGATGAAATTTGGGTGATAGTTGATAGATTGACGAAATCAGCTCATTTTGTTCCGGTGAGAACAGATTATTCACTTGATAAGTTAGCTTAATTGTATATCTCTGAGATTGTGAGATTGCACGGGGTGCCACTATCTATTGTATCTGACAGAGATCCAAGATTTACCTCGCGATTTTGGGAGAAATTGCAAGAGGCTTTAGGTACTAAGCTGCATTTCAGTACTGCATTTCATCCGCAAATGGATGGACAATCCGAGTGGATCATTCAGGTTCTCGAAGATATGCTGAGATGTTGTATTCTTGAATTTGAGAATACGTGGGAAAAGCATTTACCGTTGATTGAATTTGCGTACAATAACATTTTTCAGTCTAGTATCAAAATGGCACCATATGAGGCTCTTTACGGTCGAAAATGTCGAACTCCATTGTATTGGACTGAGCTTGGTGAGAATAAGATTCACGAGATTGATTTGATAAAAGAGACTGAGCAGAAAGTGAAAGTGATACGTGACAATTTGAAAGTAGCGCCAGATCGTCAGAAGTCCTATGCAGACTTAAACCGAAAAGATATTGAATTTGAGTTTGGTGACAAAGTGTTTTTGAAAGTGTCTCCGTGGAAGAAAATACTTTGATTTGGCCAAAAAGGCAAGCTGAGTCCGAGGTTCATCGGGCCGTATTAGATCATTGAACGAATTGGACCGGTTGCTTATAGATTAATGCTGCCACCTGAATTAGAAAAGATTCATAATGTGTTTCATGTATCGATGCTTCGATGATACAGATCTGATCCATCGCATGTGATTGCTCCTACTGAGGTTGAGATTCAGTCAGATTTGTCGTATAGTGAAGAACCGATTCGAATCCTGGCACGTGAGATCAAAGAGTTGAGGAATAAGAGAATTTCCTTAGTGAAAGTATTATGGCACAAACACGGAGTTGAAGAGGCCACGTGGGAGCCTGAAGATGTTATGAGAGAGCAATATCCAAACCTATTCACTGGTAAGATTTTTGGGGATGAAAATCCCTAAGGGGGGAGAGTTGTAACAGCCCAGTTTAGACCCTAGTCAGAACAGTGGTTTTGAGACCACAAATCTTAGGTCAAAAAAATATTTTAATATTATTTTTGGTGTTTATAATATGTGATTGAACATGTGTGAAAATTTGGTGTGAAAATTTTATCGTTTGTATGTCGAATTAGCAAAAAAGACTTAATCGCATAAAATGTAAAAGCTGTGTGCTGATTGTTAAAGTGTTAATTTGGTATGGTTTATTAAAGTGAGAGTCCTTATGTTGCTATTAAACCATTGAAAAATTGGATGGACATAAAAGCCTATGGATAGTGGAATTGGAATAAAAATAAAAAGGCTAATAAGGTAAATATGATAATATATGATATTAAATAAAACATTAAGTGAAATACATGTTTTGTTCATCTTTTCTACCATCGAATATTGAAGAGAAGAATAGCCATGGAAGCATTTCAGGTTTCGGCACATCCATAGCTCAATTAAGGTATGTCTTGAGCTCGGTTTTTGATAATTTCTACGTTTTTGTAATCGTTGCTTAGTGCTCTTCAAAACCCATGCTTCAATTTTATGAATTGATGAAGATTTTGAAATGTGCCATTGGTGAACACATAATTTTTTTGATAGTTGATGATGAATTATGAAAGATATGTGAAAGATTAACATAGTTTGTTTTTGGATTTTTGGTGATTTTGAGTAAATTGGACTAAATTGTGAAAATAAGAAATTGGAGGACTAAAATATGAAATAAATGAAATGTGTGGGTTTGTATGGATATAAGGATAATTCGGCTAGGCATAGGTGAAATGAAATTATGTGTATTTGATGATTTTATGAAATAGGGACTAAAGTGTCGAAATGTGAAAATGTGAGGGCTATTTTGGAAAATGCCCTAAATATGTGTGTTTGGACTAAATTGAATGAATTGGTGATTAAATGAGTTAAATTTGAATATGTATAGACCAAGAAAGGAGAGATTCGGATCGAGATCAAGGCAAAGACAAAGTACTCGATTGATCGACTAGTCTCGATATTTCGACATCCGAGGTAAGTTCGGATATAGTATAAATTGTTAATTTATATCTATGTGATGTGAATTAAATGATAGTTTATGAATTTAGAAGTGTTATATATAAGATTGAGAAATGAGGCACTAAGTGTGTGTAATTAAAATTGAGACAGAATTGAATAGCACTGTGTGTGCGAAGTAATGGAAGCTTCGGCTTTACTAATTGGCACTGTGTGTGCGATACCGATTTAAATCGGTTTTGTATTGAGGCACTAAGTGTGCGATGTTAATTAAGCTTCGGCTATGATTTGGGCACTAAGTGTGCAATTGAATTGAAGTGTAACATCCGGGAGTTAGGGGCTTTGCATTTATTATGTTCTATGTGTGTTGGCATGCTCTATCTATTAATTTGTTATGTTTGGGGGCCTCGGGAAGGCTCGGGGTCAAGCCGAAGCCTTGGCCAAAATTTCAGTTTTGGGGCACTTTAGGGGAAAGCTAGCTGAGGCAGGTTTTAAGAATTTTTGCTTGTGTTTGAAGACACAAGAGCTGCAGTGGTAAAGTGGCAGGGAGACGCCACCTAGCATGCAGAGAAGTGGCGTCACAAGGAGAAGCTGAGAGGGAGAGGGTTCAAATCTCTAAAGTAGCACAAGGGAGTATTATTTTTTGGCTCAGGCAAGGGAGGCAGCTGGATGGTAATCAAACTCTGGGGGAGAGAGACAAGACCTGGTCAAGAAATTCAAACGGGTGGTGGAGAGCTAGTTGGGGGGTTTGAATCATTCAAACTAATTTGAATAAGTGGAGGAGAGGGGATTTAGGAGTAAATCAAGGGAGAAGCATGGGGATTGAGGTGAGTGGGGTGTTAGCCGAATTTTGAGTAGTGTTAGGGGGGTAGGTTTTCGATTTTGGTAAAAGGGTTAGATGCCGAAACTTAGGTGTTTTTTTAGTAGTTTGTGTGTGTGTTAAGGTTCTTTTTTCGACATTTTGGTGTGTTCCTCTTTCAGCACTTTTTCTTGCTTTAATGGCCGAAAGTTCCAGGGTTGCTTTTTGATCATCTCCTCTTTGGTAAGCCGTAACCTGTTGGGGCATTCTTTTCTTCTATTTCTTTCTTTTCTCTCAATTGTTTCTTCTCCCCAAGCTCCCAACCCTTGCCGAATCCTCTCAAGTCCTTTTGTCATCTTTTTGCTTTAGTTCTTTTCTCTTCTACTCTAAACCCGTAGGACCCTTTGTTCTTCTTCTCTTTTTGGGTTCTCTTGTTTCATTCTTGAAAGCCGAACCACATCCCTCATTTTCCTTCTTGACCGAATCATCATATTCCATCACTCATCCCTCTCTAAATTCTTTTGCTTTAGCCGAATTTCCCTAGCCCTTTCTTCTTATTTCTTTTCGACCGAAACATTTCCTGTTGATTTTTCTCATCCGTTTCTTTGGTGTTAACCGATTATCAGGGTGGTGACTTGAATCATCTGTATCTTCTACCATCTACTATCTTGTTTCTGCCTAGTGGATCTGCACCCTCTCTGTCGACTTTTGGTTGATTGCCGAACATAGATCTCTCTTTTGACACATTTTAGTTTCGGTGAGGGATCTTCCTCACTTTACTGCTCGTTCTCTCTTTCTTTTCTCTTATGGTTGGTAAACCAAAGGTGTTAATGTGGTGTTTTGGTGCTTTGGCCGAATGGTGGTAGGAGGGTTCATGTTACTCATTTGACCGAAAGGTCATCTCTCCTAATCTATGTTTCTTTCAACCGATTCTTACTTGGTATTTGCATAGGTACTCAATCGACTTCGTAATCCAAGCCTTTTAGCCTCCGGGTTCTGTCGACCTAGGTAAGAAACTCTTACATATTGAGCGTCTATCCTTATTTTCTCTGATTCAATGCCTTAACCAGGTCTTCTGACCAAGATTTCTTTCATGGAACCAAGTACCAGCCGAACAAAGGAGGGGGTTGGACGCGTAGTCCCTACCCCTAAATTCAAGAGACGTGCGGTGTCAGCTGTTCGAGACTGGCCACCGGGGTGTGGGCCGGCTTCTGAAAGGGATAAGCAGATCGTTGTGATCCCTGCGAGTGAGGGCGTGAGCGAGATCGATAGCGTAGTCTTGCGTGTCTACAGGTGTGTAATTACCACACTATTTCCTTTTTGTATAAATCGTGTATGTGTGATGCTTGAAAGCTGAAAATCTCGGTAAGGGGGATTAAGCTACCCATGGTGGGTAAAACCGAAACTCCAGGTCAGTATATTATGGTTTGACTTCATAATTATGGTTGATAGCATGACTATGTGTGTACACTAAATATTGTATGTATAACATCATATGACCTGTTTGCTATACTATGTTGCATGTGCATGGGATTTGGGATATTAATGATATAAATGGGAAGTGTATATCGGTGACATTGTCACACTAAATGATGGCTTGGTGCCTCATTACCGTATCGGTGATTGGATCACATGTTGATCGGTGGCTAGACCACATTATATTGACTTTGAGCAGTGTGTCTGTCAGCATGACTGCCAAAGAGGAGTGTAGAGGATGGAGGGTTGATTGTAGAAATCCCCACAGGTGTGTTGAGGATGGACATATAAAGCAGAGTGTAGAGGATGGAAATTAGGTTGTGTTGGGGTATCATATTGATTATCTGGTTATGTTGAATTGATTGGGCTTCGGCCACTGGTATTTTGGGGCTAGGGCCCATTTGTGGAATATGTGGACTAATTGCACACTGAGTCCGGTGACTCACTCTTTGGTTTAAACAATTGCAGGTGATTCTTAGCTTTATGGACTAGGCTGGAGGGGACTTGAGGTGGCCACGCATGGGTTCTACTATTAAACTTTATCTTATTTAACATTTGCCACTTTTGGGGATTTTTTTTAATTTTTAATAAGGCCACTTCAAAATTTGGTAATTTTCTTTCGGGTTTAAATTTTGGACATATTAATTGCAAACTGCTTGATGGGACGTTTTAAGAATAAAATTACAACCTGAAGTTTTCTTTATAATCTGCCAAACAACGCTTCTTATAAATAAAGGGTTTTAATGCGAACCTAATAATCGAATAAACGGTGAGTGTTTTCAAATGTCACCCAATTGCAGGGTTTGGCTAATTAAGTTTGTAACGTAAGTGAACGACGGGTTTTTCAACTGAGCCACGAGACTTGAGATTTTATAATGACTTAGAATTCTTCTGAAACTGGTGGAACTTTCTAAACTTTTGTTTCTTTCTTTTTCCAGTGACATGTCAAATCCGGTCGTAGTGTTTGGGCCAGGTTTGGGGTGTTACATGAAGAGATATTGAGCAGTGAATGAGATATGGTATCGAGAATCAAATAGCAAGAACGTTTGTAAACTAAGTGTTAGCAAAGGTATGTTTGAACCTATGTAATTGATGATAGTTTTAAAGGTTGAATGAATGGATATTTGAGCATGTGGTTGAGGACGATAATGAGCCTAATTGTGTATCTATCTAAGTGATGGTTTATTTATTTATTATATTACGAACTTACTAAGCTTTAGAGCTTACTGTGTGAATTGCTTCTCTATTTTACAGTGTTTATAAAGCTAGCTTGGATCCGGGGATCGTCAGCGACTCAATCACACTATCGGCTATCTATTTCGGTACTTTTGAAAGATGTACATATTTGGTATATGGCATGTATAGGCTAGTAGATATGGTGTATTTTGAGATGTTGGACCTTACCATGTGACATGGCTTGGATGTTAGATGATTTTGGTTATTATGTGTGAGCTATGTATATGATGAATGTGGTATGAAATAGTGAGGTTGGAAATGGTATATTTCATGCTTGAATTAGTTGATGGAAATGGTGTTTTAAGTGTAAATTTGTGGCTTGACTAAATGATGTTTAGCTTACATGATTTGAGTTGTGAAAATGATGTTTAGAATTGATATATTTGAGTAGGAATTGAGTATAAGAATAGATGGTATTGTTCATGATTGATTGGTGCTTGAAATGGTATGTTTTGGTTGCATTTGAGGCGTGAATTGGTGTTGGTTTAATGCATATAGGTGATTCCAAAGTGTGGATGGAAATTTGGCCTTGAAAATGGCCTATAATTGCCCACACGGTTGAGCACACGGGCGTGTGGCTCGACCGTGTCCTTCGTGGTTGCAAATTAAAATAAGTCAGACTCGACCACGGCCAAGACACACGGGCGTGTGACTGGCCGTGTGGTGCAAGGTAGTTTCGACCACGGGTGAGGCGCACGGGCGTGTCTGGCCATATTACTTATTAAAGATAGGGTGATTAATCGATTTTTATCTTAGGGACTCTATCGTTCGATTTTCATCCTGTGAACGTAAGGATTTTGTGGTAAGCCGACTTCGCTCATAAGACCAATTGTTTTTAATTACGAAATATTAGTCTGGACTAATATTTAATTGTCAATGGAGGCAAACAAGATCGAATCAAAAGGAGTGGTGAATAGTGATCGAAAAAGGAGCGGATTCGCGATCCCCTCTAGATTCAAACGAAGGGCTGTTTCGGCAATTCGGGATTTTTCACCGGGTTGTGGACCCTCATCCGGTGAGAATCAACTATTCGAGGTTGTTCGCAGTTCTGAGCCATTAGCTATTCGGGATTTTCCAACGGGTTGTGGACCGTCAACCGGGGAAAACCGGCAAATCATAGTTATTCGCGATTCCGAGGGTAAAAATCCTAGACCGTTTATCTTAGAATAGATTTACTATAAGTGTTAATGTCCTAATCGAGCGTTAAAAATATTTTTAGGTGTCAACGATCAGGAAAGTGTAGTGCTTACCGTAACCAGGTGTGTAATCTCACACCGTATTCCATGGGTTAGATAATTATATCGTGTTAATCATTTGATTAAATCACATGTTAGTGACATCGGGTAAAATGGCATAATTATTACTAAAATGGTAAAGACTATGAAATCGGTATTAAGACTGTAAAAATTACGAGATTACCCTTAATGGGCCAAATTTGATATTTGATATATGGGCCAAATGTGATATTTGAAATATGGGCCAAATGTGATATTTGATATATGGGCCAAATGTGATATTTGATATATGGGCCAAATGTGATATTTGAAATATGGGCCAAATGTGATGCCAAATGTGATATTTGATATATGGGCCAAATGTGATATTTAATATATGGGCCAAATGTGATATTTGATATATGGGCCAAATGTGATATTTGGTATATGGGCCAAAAAGGTGATATGGGCCAGATTGTGGAAATTTTTATAATAGGCCATATTGTTCGTAATAATTATATGAATGGATTGTTGTAAATGAATATGCATATTATATACATGATTTGCATGGGTTGGGATATTGACGAAGAGAAGTTCGTAGCTTTGCTACAAAATCTCAGTGGCTCGCCACAAATCAAAAATGGCAAATGCCATGTAAAATCAGAAATCTGGTGGCTTGTCCACAAATTGATAAACGGCTTAATGCCTATTTTGGTGTGTTAGGCGGGGTGGGTGACTAAAGCTCCCACAGTGTGTTTGGTTGGTACGGGTGGTGTGTAGCGGATGGAAATTAGGTTTGGTTTGGGAATTGCATATTACATTCATTTAATACATGTTATTATGTTATATTTGTATTGGGCTTTGGCCCAATAAGTACTAAATTGGATTTTGGCCCAGTGGACGATGATAAGTGGTTTACACACTGAGTTCTAAGTAACTCACCCCGTTTTTCCTTACTCGTCTTAGGTAATGATCAGTGACGGAGACTTGAGCTGTGGACAACTCGGTGGGGGCCATACTACGAATAATGGGTCATTTAAATTTCGGATTTCTTTAAGTACTTTTTATTATTTTCTATTTAAGTTATGTTGTAATAAGGCCTCTGGTTAAATTTTTATGGATGTTTTACTTGTGGATGGATTTTTTAACTATGATTTAAATACTTAAGCGGAATTAATTTTCTTCAAAATAGAAATAAACGTTTTCCTCAAATATACGTGCGAAAAAGGTTTCATTCTTAAATATTTTTAACTCGGAAACTTTCTGTAACAATTCTTTTAAAATCTTTGTTTTCAAAATTTCTTTCGAACTTTTTTTTAAATTTCTCGGAATATTAAATAAATTTTTCTAAGTTTTCAATTTATAAATCCTTACGTTTTAAATTATTAGATTTACCAATCAACCTCGGTTTTCAATAAACTCTACGTCAAAAGTTTTTTTAAAAACCCGCTTTCTTTAAATCTTTAAAAGACTTTACGTATGTTCATTTCAGTGTGACATGTCAAATCGGTCTTAACGCATAGACCAGGTTTTGGGGTGTTACATTTTATGGTATCGAGCCCCTGTTCAAAACTCCTATTGTGTGGTTTGGGTTCAAAAACATTTATGGTTCAAAACTGTTTTGAATTATAGAATTTATGTTTTTAAAGGTAGTATGACACCACGAGTATCCGGCACCAAGTCAAGTAAGTGAATTGAATAATTCTTATTATTGTGATATGACTATAGGAACACTCTAGAACTTTTAGTTTTAGGTGTGGAAACTATAGAGATTGAGACTATAGGATGTGTTTGCGAAAACAACTCTAGTTCTTATATCTCATAAAATATCGTTAATAAACACTGAAATAGTATATTGATTCATAAAACTTGTAATCAGACTAAACCGAAATACTCAAAATGAGCGCTAGAGGACGTGGACGTGGTAGACGTGGCCGTGGTAGAGGCCGAGGTGCTAGGGTTGCGTCTGAAGCATCGGGACATATACCAGAAATGGATGCACCGGCGTCACCTGTGTCGGATAATGGATCACATAACCGTATGAGAGAAGACATTGCTCTGTCCCAAGCAATGTTATGAGTCTTGGAAAGGGTTGCTGGGGCTAGATCAGGGCCAGTAGCTCGTGGGTCAATATCGGAGCGACTTAGATCAAATGGTGCTGAGACTTTTAGGGGTATCTCGGGAGTAGCCCCAAATGTCGCGGAGTATTGGCTCGAGGCTGTGGAGCAGATCATGGACGACTTGGAGTGCACCGCCGAGCATAAACTGAGAGGAGCTGTGTCCTTGTTGAGAGATGAGGCGTATCAATGGTGGCTTACTGTTCGGGAGGGCACCCAGGCCGATTGTGTTACTTGGGATTTCTTCAAAACTGCATTCCAACGAAAGTATGTCGAGGCAAGCTATGTGGATGCCCGAAGGAATGAATTCCTTAATCTGGTTCAAGGAAATAAGACGGTGGCCGCTTACGAAGCAGAATTTCTATGTTTGAGTCGTTATGCTCGGACTATAGTGCCAACTGACCATGAACGCTGTGTGCGTTTTGAGGACGGGTTGAATGATGAGTTGTGGGTACTGATAGCCCCACAACAAGAAAGGACTTTCGCCACGCTTGTGGAGAAAGCCAAAATAGCTGAAGAGGCTAAGAACTCCGAGCATCAGAATCGAGAAAGAGACAGAGGCAGAGGCAAGAGGGACTTTAAGTACTCGGGTTTCGCTAAAAGGTTCCAAAAGAGGCCCAGGAATGATGAGCCAACTCAAGCTAGAGCACCTGTTACTACCAATCAGATTCAATCATGTGCTTACTATGGAAGACGACACCCTGGTGAATGCTGGAAGAGAACCGGTGGGTGTTTCAAATGTGGTTCTAAGGATCATCAGCTTAAGAATTGTCCTTGACGGACTGCTCCGACTCAAAAAGCTCGTAACCCTGATACACAGCCAGCTAGAGGCGCTCAACGTACCATCGAGGGGCCGTGGACCAGTCGAGGTGGTAATGACACAGTCGAGGTCAAGGCGCACCGGGTAGAGGTAATGGCTTGTGGGTAACGCGCGATGCGAGGTAGCCGTGGTTAGTTTATGCGCGGTCGACGCCGAGAGGACGGCGATGCACCTGATGTGATAACTGGTACGTTCTTCATCTCTGATGTACCTGTTACTGCTTTGATAGATATCGGATCTACCCATTCGTATGTTGCTAGTGCTATATCTGGAAATTTGAACATTAGTTCTGAGATTACTGATAGAAAGATGACGGTAATTAGTCCTTCAGATACCAGCGATAGTGGATAAATTGTTTAGAGACGCGCCTTAGAAATTCAAAGAGAAATATTTTTGGCGATTTGATGGAACTACCCTTCGGAGAGTTCGACCTTATTTTGGGCATGGGACTGGTTGGTGAAGCACCGTGCGCACTTGGATTGTGCTGCAAAGCGGATGTCGATAAGGACTTTGGAAGATAAGGAAGTGGTGATGATGGGCGAACGGAGAAACTATTTAGCAAATGTGATATCTGCTTTAAAAGCAGAAAAGTTGGTGCGAAAAGGGTATGGAGCATTCCTAGCCTTCATTTGTGCTTTGGATGTCAAGGAATTATCAGTGGAAGGTGTTAGAACGGTGAAAGAATTTTCAGATGTTTTTCTCGAGGAACTTCCAGGTTTACCTCCAGACTGGGAAGTAGAGTTTGGCATTGAGCTTTTGCCCAGAACGGCTCCGGTGTTTATTGCTCCTTATAGGATGGCGCCGAAAGAGTTAGCGGAGCTTAAGGCTCAAATTCAGGAGTTGTTGGATTGGGGATTCATTCGACCGAGTGTGTCACCGTGGGGAGCACCGGTCTTGTTCGTCAAGAAGAAGGATGGGTCGATGCGTATGTGCATCGATTATAGGCAGTTGAATAAGTTGACGATCAAGAATAGGTATCCGTTGCCGAGAATCGATGACCTGTTCGATCAATTGCGAGGAGCTTCAGTTTTCTCCAAAATATATTTGAGATCGGGTTATCACCAGCTTAAGGTCAAGGAGGCGGATATTTATAAGACAGCGTTTTGAACTCGTTATGGACACTACGAGTTCTTGGTGATGCCGTTTGGGTTGACCAATGCACCAGCTGCATTTATGGACATGATGAACCGGGTCTTCCAACCCTATTTAGACCAGTTTGTGGTGGTGTTCATAGATGACATCTTGGTATATTCGAAGAATGAAGAAGAGCATGATTCACATCTGCGGATAGTATTGCAAATATTGCGGGAAAAACAACTTTATGCCAAGTTCAGTAAGTGTGAATTTTGGCTGAAGGAAGTGACTTTCTTAGGACATGTTGTGTCGGCCGAAGGAATCAGAGTTGATCCCCGGAAAGTAGAGGCTATGTTGGATTGGAAACCACCGAAGTTAGTGGCTGAAATTCAGAGTTTCCTAGGGTTGGCTGGTTACTACAGGCGTTTCATTGAGGGGTTTTCGTTGATTGCAACACCTCTAACTAAACCTGTTATGCGCAGGAGTACCATTTGTGTGGTCGATCAAAGAACAAGAGAGTTTTGAGAAATTGAAGAAGATTCTGACTAAGCGCCTGTATTGATTCAACTCCGAGGCCGGAAAAGAGTTTATTGTTTCTTTGACACACCGGGCTTGGGATGTGTGTTGATGCAAGGTGGTAAAGTGGTGGCTTATGCATCTCATCAGTTAAGGCCGCACGAAGTCAATTATCCTACTCATGATTTGGAGTTGGCTGCGGTGGTTTTTGCTTTGAAGATTTGGAGGCACTACCTATACGGTGAGAAGTCGATCATTTATACGGATCATAAAAGTCTGAAGTACCTCTTTACCAAAAAGGAGTTGAACTTAAGACAGCGGAGATGGATAGAGCTGTTGAAGGATTATGACTTCTCAATTGAGTATTATCCTGGAAAGGCTAACGTGGTGGCAGACGCGTTGAGTCGTAAGGTGATATCGGAGTTGAGAGCAATGTTTGCTCATCTTAGTTTGTATGAAGATGGCAGTTTGCTAGCGGAACTTCAAGTGAAGCCTATGTGGTTAGAAACAGAGATCAAGGAGAAGCGATTATCGACGAAAAGTTGGGTCCCTTAATTCAACAAGTTGAAAGTGGTGTAATAGGGGATTTTGGATTGAATAAGGATGGAGTACTGTGTTTTCGCGGAAGAATTTGTATGCCCAAGGATTCAGATTTGAGACTAATGATTCTGCGAGAGCCGCATAGTAGCCCCTATGCTATGCACTCCGGGAAAAATAAGATGTATCGAGACCTCCATGAACAGTTTTGGTGGCCAGGGTTGAAGCGGGAGGTTACTGATTTCGTGGGTAAGTGCTTGACTTGTCAACAAGTGAAGGCAGAACATCAATTGCCGTCGGGATTGCTACAACCGGTGAAGATTCCATTATGGAAATGGGAACGGATAACGATGGACTTTGTTAGTGGGTTACCCTTATCGCCTACTAAGAAAGATTCTCGTGCAGGTAATAGTGGATCGATTGACGAAGATCGCCCATTTTCTACCGTTCGTGCAGGATTTCACTTGAAGTTGGCCAAGTTGTATGTAGCGGAGATCGTGAGGTTACATGGGGTACCAATGTCTATTATTTCAGCATGGGACCCTAGGTTTACATCACGGTTTTGGAAAGCTTTGCATGAAGCTTTGGGAACAAAGTTAAATTTCAAGACGACTTTTCATCCTCGATCGATGGTCGATTGGAAAGAGTAATTCAGATTTTGGAAGATATGTTAAGGGGTTATGTGATTGACTTGAGAGGTAGTTGGGAGGATTTTCACCGTTGGCGGAGTTTGCGTATAACAATAGCTATCAATCCAAAGATCCGGATGGCACCCTATGAGGCATTGTATGGTCGTAGGTGTCGTACTCCTACTTGTTGGACCGAATTGGGGAACGACAGCTTATTGGGTCCCGAATTGATATCGAGACGGAGGAAAAGGTAAAAGTAATTCGGACAAGGTTAAAGGAAGCTTGAGATAGACGTAAATCGTATGCGGATCCGAGCGTAAGGATATTGAGTTTGCGGTGGGAGATCGTGTCTTTCTAAAGGTCTCACCTTGGAAGAAGATCTTGATTTGGAAGGAAGGGCAAGTTGAGCCCTAGGTTCATCCTGGACCGTATCCTGTGTTGAAGCGGGTAGGACTAGTGGCTTATCAGCTTGAGTTACCTCCGGAGTTGAGTCAGATTCATAGTGTTTTCCATGTCTCTATGTTGAGGCGTTATCGATCGGATCCGTCTCACATAGTACCGGTGAGGAAGTTGAGTTAAGGCCCGACTTGTCGCTCGAGGAAGAACCAAAGAAAATTTTTAGATCGAGATGTTAAGGTGCTAAGAAAGAAGTCGATCACTGTTGGTTAAGGTTCTATGGCGAAATCACGGAGTAGAGGAAGCTACGTGGGAGCCTGAGGACGCAATTCGACAGCAATACCCTCACCTCTTTTAACCAGGTAAATTTCGAGGATGAAATTTTTTGTTAGGGGGTAGAATTGTAATATCCTAAAATTTAAGTTTTTATATGTTACATTATTTTGGTACTCAACTAGTTTAATTATCCAATGTGTGTGTTTATTTAGTCCTGAGAAGGCTCGGGATTTATTTTGGATTTGGAATAATTTTTGGTATTTAGTACTTTAAGGAAATGGAATAAGTGACCTTAAAGCTTAAGGTATTTAGGTGGTAGAAAGTTAACATAATTGAACAATTAGTAAAGGGGATATGGTGCCATGTGTGTTCCTTGAGGGAAGGAGTTCGAATCCCTTGGTGTGTATGAATTTTATTTTTATGCTTTCCTTCCTCATAGTGTCGGTCAAGCCTAGTACATATGGTAAGTTGGACTTTTATTTTTATGGTAAGGTGGCTAAGAGAAAAGGCAAGTTTTAACTTAAGGAAGGGAATCAAATGGAAAAGGTATGTGGGGGGAACACAAGGCTTATAGCAAGGAAAATGTTTTGGAAAGTTTGGGGTGGCCAAACTTTGACCATTTGGCCTTGTACTTGGACGGTTTTTGGGGCTAGGGGGGTGGCCGAATTTTTGTTGGCTTTTGGTAAGGTTTAGGTGCTAGTTGGTCACTTTTTCATTTTGGCTTTTGGTGTTGTCAATAGCTTTTCTTTTCTACAATTTTCTCTCTAATTTCCTCTCCCTAGCCGAATGTGCCTTGAGCAATAGGTAAACATTTGCTTTCTTTTTGGCCATTTCATTTTTGACCATTTCGGTCTTAATTGCTTATTCTCCCAAACCTTTTTCCTCTTGGTGCCGAAACCATATAACCTTGAAGGGCCATTTTTCTTTTCTCTTCTTTTCTTCTTTGCCGAATGCACACTAGTCTCAAAGTTTCTTCTTTGTTCATCTTCCATTCTCGAAAAGAACCGAAACCTAAACACCTTATTTTCTTATACCTTTCTTCTTCTTTTTCTTCTTGTAAAAATCTCTCAAACATTATTCCCTCCTTAATATTCACCATGGCCGAATGTCATTAAGCATCATCCTCTTCAATTTTTCTACCATAGCCGAATCTTCTATCACACACATATCTCCTTCTCAATCATTTTTTTCTACTCTCACTTTGATCAATCGGTAAGTGGATAGTTTCAACATTTTGGTATTTTTATTTCACCTTATCCATTGTGCCGAATCTATACTTTGTTGTGGGATGGCCTTTTTGGATCGAGACCATCATCATACCATATCTTATTCGAATCTCTTTTTCTCTATCATAGAAATTTAGTGGAAGGCCGAAACTTGGAGTGTCCGAAGTCATCGTGTTATCATTAGGATTCGGTCCAAAAATCTAAGGTAAGGATTTCTTTCAAGGATTCCATATTACTTATTAAAGATAGGGTGATTAACCGATTTTTATCTTAGGGACTCTATCGTTCGATTTTCATCCTGTGAACGTAAGGATTTTGTGGGCCAAATGTGATATTTGATATATGGGTCAAATGTGATATTTGAAATATGGGCCAAATGTGATATTTGATATATGGGCCAAATGTGATATTTGGTATATGGGCCAAAAAGGTGATATGGGCCAGATTGTGGAAATTTTTATAATGGGCCATATTGTTCGTAATAATTATATGAATGGATTGTTGTAAATGAATATGCATATTATATACATGATTTGCATGGGTTGGGATATTGACGAAGAGAAGTTCTGGTAGCTTTGCTACAAAATTCAGTGGCTCGCCACAAAAATCGAAAAATGGCAAATGCCATGTAAACTCTGTAAATCTGGTGGCTTGTCCACAAATTGATAAATGGCTTAATGCCTATTTTGGTGTGTTGGCGGGGTGGGTGACTAAAGCTCCCCACAGGTGTGCTGGTTGGTACGGGTGGTGTGTAGCGGATGGAAATTAGGTTTGGTTTGGGAATTGCATATTACATTCATTTAATACATGTTATTATGTTATATTTGTATTGGGCTTTGGCCCAATAAGTACTAAATTGGATTTTGGCCCAGTGGACAATGGTAAGTGGTTTGCACACTGAGTTCTAAGTAACTCACCCCGTTTTTCCTTACTCTTCTCAGGTAATGATCAGTGACGGAGGCTTGAGCTGTGGACAACTCGGTGGGGGCTATACTACGAATAATGGGTCATTTAAATTTCAGATTTCTTTAAGTGCTTTTTATTATTTGCTATTTAAGTTATGTTGTAATAAGGCCTCTGGTTAAATTTTTATGGATGTTTTACTTGTGGATGGATTTTATAACTATGATTTAAATACTTAAGCGGAATTAATTTCCTTCAAAATAGAAATAAACGTTTTCCTCAAATATACGTGCGAAAAAGGTTTCATTCTTAAATATTTTTAACTCGGAAACTTTCTGTAACAAATCTTTTAAAATCTTTGTTTTCAAAATTTCTTTCGAACTTTTTTTTTTAAATTTCTCAGAATATTAAATAAAATTTTCTAAGTTTTCAATTTATAAATCCTTACATTTTAAATTATTAGATTTACCAATCAACCTCGGTTTTCAATAAACTCCACGTCAAAAAGTTTTTTTTAAAAAAACCCGTTTTCTTTAAATCTTTAAAAAGACTTTACGTATGTTCATTTCGTGTGACATGTCAAATCTGGTCTTAACGCATAGACCGGGTTTGGGGTGTTACAAATAATGTCAAATTTAACCTTCAACATTTATATTTTTTTGTCAATTTGTCCGTTATTCTTGTTTTTAGGCCAAATTTGGCCATCAACCTCTTAAAAAAAAAGTCAAATTTGACTATCAACTTTTCAAAAAAAAAGTTGAATTGTTGTTTTTTAACAAAAATATTGACTAAAATGTTAAATTTTAAACATGACAACCTACATGACAATCTGCATATACTCTATACTAATTTTTTTTAAAATTTATGAACTTTTTATATATTTTTTTGAATTTTGAATTTTGAATTTTTTATTTTTTTAAATTTAAAATTATTTTTTGACAATGCATATAAGAAAAATAGTTCATGTCAGTATGAAAGACATGTTAGCTATCACATGGATTATCAAGCCAACTTTGTTAAAAAATTAATAGGTAGGAGTGCGCCAAGAGGCAAGTAGATCCGTTAAAAAAAACGATTTGCCTCTTTTTGAAAGGCTAATAGTCAAATTTAACTTAAAAAAAAATAAGGGCCAAACTGACAAAAGATGTAAATGTTAAGAGTTAAATTTAACGTTATGCCCATCTAATTCAGTTATTGATAAGTCTAAAATTCACAGCTAAGATAACCATCAAGATGCAGGTATTTGCATTGATGTATAGCTTATAAGTGTTTAGAAATCCTATGTTGATGCATATCATATAAGAATTAACAAGACCTTAAACCATCACTCTCTTCAACCCTACTATCTAAACTGGTGTATATCTTATAGGCAACCCAACTAGTGTATATCTTAGTGGGTTTAGGTAACTATTCAACTAGATAGCTAAAGTTAAGCACACACTCTCAATGTTTAATTCCCTCCTAGATTATTCTTTAATCTAATTGTCATTTAGATTAATTATGAAGAACAAATTGAACACTTAATCTTGCCACTAAAACTCATCTCTAACCTATTTTGATTAATAACACATTAACTTCCAATTCCCTCCACCACTATTTGAGCAGTTAGTTCATAATGAACACTAAAAAAAAAAAAAAACTAAATAGACAATCATAAGAACAATAATTGAAAAGAGATTAAGCGAAAAGAAAATCTTATTAAATAATTGTAGCTCTAATCTTAATCTAAGCGTTGCTTTGACAAAAGTTAGCACGAAAACTACAATTACTTCAAAAGAAAACTAAAAAGAAAACCTAAAAATAAAAATCAATGTCGATTCTTTAGCACACCAAAAAGTTCTCTCCAAATTAAGGCCTAATTATGCTTATTAATACCCTTTTTGATACATGCACGGATGGGGTGAAACTTATTATATTTCATTCATCGAAACCGTCAATTTTTAAGTTTGGAAAATTAATCGACTTGCAATGACTTTTTGTATGGGATTTAGACATTTTTGGATTGAGATGGCTTCATAAAGTTTGAAGATTTATCTCTTAGCTTCGAAACACACTTTGAATCACTTGATTTTGAGTTCAAGAGCTTAAATTATGACCATTTTAGTGAAGACTGCGTGAGCAAAATTTATGGACAAGACTATTACAGAAATTACGAGTTTCGGGCTTTTAATTCGAGTTTAAATCATATTGGGTTCAAATTTTAGGTTTAAATTTTATTACATATGAGCCCAATATTGTATTTATTAGGTATTATTATTTTATTATTTATTTATTTTGAATTTTGGATATTTTAAGTATTTTAAGTTATATAGGAGTTTTATGTTTCTTAGTCAAATAAGAAAATCTAGTTTAAAACCACTTCTTGTTTAGATTAATTAGAGTTTCAATATACTTAAGTTTTATTCGGATGGACTTAGCTTGTAACACCCCTCACCCGTATTCAACGTCGGAATAGGGTTAAGGAGCTTTACCAACTTACAACTCAATTATACATACTATTAGCATACATTTCATCAATTCAAAAATTCGTCAATCAACCTCAATCAATATGTCCCTAATACGAGCCTACGAGGCCTTACACATGCATTGAGAGTGGTTCGGGACTAAACCGATAACTCAGGAAATTTTTCAACACTTATAAAATTTTTCTCTAAAACAGGGGACACACGCCGGTGTGACTAGGCCGTATGTCTCACACGGCCACCAGACACGCCCGTGTCACAGGCCGTGTGGACATTCGAAATGGGAGCACATGGCCGTGTCCTAGCTCGTGTTCTACCTCGTGTCCAAACAAGTGAGGTTACTGACTTGGGTCACACGGCCAACCACACGCCCGTGTGTCTAGCCCGTGTGCCCTTCGAAGTGGCCACACACGCCCGTGTGCCAGGCCGTGTGCTAGGCCATGTCAAACCTGTAGGGTATACTGACTTATGCAACACGGCCAAGTCACACGCCCATGTGCTAGGCCGTGTGCCAATTAGGGGTATACTGACTTGTGCCACATGGCCGATCACACGCCCGTGTGTGAGACCGTATGGAGCATACTGACTTCATTTCAATTTCAACACCAGGGGACACACGGCCATGTAACATGACCATGTGTCACACACGGCTGAGACACACGCCCGTGTCTCTGCCCGTGTGGACAAAAATAGGCTATTTACCAAGCCATTTTGCCACCCATTTTGCACATACCTAAACAAGCTCAAATGGTACCAATTCAAGATACAACTATGCAACCAAATACCATCAATATGAATCACAAGTATACCATAATTTGTCATATAATTTCATACCTAATTCACATATACCATTCAATCTCAATCACTCATTATAGGTCAATTACCTAACTCAAAATAATACCATTTGCACATTTATAAACAACATCAAATTCATCATCACAAGCCAAATCAAATGGCCTAAATACATGTTCATCAAACATACCAAAATGACTCAAGCCTATACATGCCATATACCATATATACACACTTCAAAAGTACAAAAATAGTTGTCCGATAGTGCGATGAAGTCTCTGACGATCCCCGGATCCGAGCTACCTTTGAAATCACTATAAAACATAGAAGAAAATAAACAAAGTAAACTATAAAGCTTAGTAAGCCCGTATAATTCAGAATTAAACTTACCATTTATACATAATCAAGACAATAAATAATGTATACTCAATTCAATTACCAAATGTCTAAACACAAGCATTCATCAACAAGTTAGTCACATAAATACATGAAATCATCCATTATCTCAATTTAATACTTAATACATTGTATCATATCAAATTCATATATCACTACATCATTTGTAACTTTTCACTCTCAATCATATAAACAATAATTCATTCGATAACAATAACTCATCCGTATAAACAGTACTTCATCCATATAAATAGTAATTCATCCGTATAAGCACATAGCTTTTTTTACATAACCAATAACATAATTTATGCCCGTTGAACCTATTAGAATATTGAGGGATACTCGGGTAATATACATTACGTGTAAAAATCGATGTCCGTCAATTCATTATCATTTCCGCTCTTTCGAGCTATGATCGATAAGCTCCTCCCGAGTGATGGACGATAGCTCTATTGAGCTGAAACGAGAAGCTCCGACGAAAGCCGAATGCAGAAGCTCTACGAGCCTATATATCGATAAGCTCATACGAGCTGTGGTGAGTCCGCAACACATGCAGGATCTCGACCAAAACGGTAACCTTAGTGACATGTCACTCGTATCCTACGACTTTCTAAGGTTCAAACGGGACTCGGTATTCAATAATTCTCATCAATTAGGCATTCAAACTCGTAATACCATTTACTCAATTATACTTTCATTTCAAATAATTTACAAGTATTTAAAGATTCAATTCTAATTATACGGAACTTACCTCGAGTTGCTCGGATGGAAATTATCAACTATTCGTCCACTTTTCCTTTTCCCGATCTAATCCCGATCTCGGCTTATCTTGATCTATATATTATCAAATTTAGCACATTCAACATTCGGTCTATTCAATTTAGCCTATAATTTATAATTTGGAAAATTTACACAGTTGCCCATAGTGTTTCACATTTTCACAATTTAGTCATTATCACATAAAATTGCAAATTCATGCAATTTAGTACAAACCCGTGCTTAGCCGAATTTATTACATGTTACTAGCAGCCCATATTTTCAATTTATTTACAGTTTTAACCACCACATTTCACATTTTCTCAATTTAATCCCTTTTTGACATTTTTGTCAAAAATCACTTTACAAAAGCTATTAATCTAACATTAAACCTTCCAAATCTATCATAAATCATCAAATTACTCAAGCATTCAACAATGGAAACATGATAAATCTTTAACAGTTTCAAAATATAGGGTACGGGCTAGTTAGAATACGAAGCAACGATCACAAAAGCATAGAAATCATTAAAAACAGGACAAAAACGGACTTACAATTGCACAAATGAGCTTGGACGAATCTTCAAACCATTTTCATGGCTTTCTTTACCCTAAAATTCAGCTATGAAGATGATGAATGGAAGAAAATAGTTTTTTGTTTTATTTTACTATACTTTAATTACTAAATACCAATTTTAACCTTAAAAATATTTAATAACTACACCAAATACCACTCCACTATCATCCATTAACTCTCAAATGGGTTAATTACCACTTAAAGACCTTTACTTTAAGGTTCTATAGCTATTTAATACCTTTAGCTAATAGAACAGAACTTTTGCATTTTACGCGATTTAGTCCTTTTTACCTAATTGAGCATTCAAATGCTAAAATTTCTTAATGAAAATTTCACATCATCATATATTCATGCTGTAAATAATAAAATAATAATAAAATAAATATTTTGACTTCAGATTTGTGGTTCCGAAAGCACTGTTCCAATTTGACTAAAAACGGGCTGTTACAACTCTCCCCCCTTAGGGATTTTCTTCCCCAAAAATCTTACCAATGAATAGGTTAGGGTATTGTTTTCTCATAGCTTCCTCGGGCTCTCACGTAGCTTCCTAAATCCCATGTTTATGCCAAAGAACCTTCACTAGGGCTATGCATTTATTTCTCAATTCTTTGATTTCACGAGCTAAAATCCTGATTGCTTCTTCGCTATACGTCAAATCAGTATGTATCTCAACATCTACTGGAGAAATCACATGTGACGGATCGGATCTGTATCGATGTAGCATAGAAACGTGAAAGACATTATGAATCTTTTCAAGTTCTAGCGGTAAATCTAGTCGATACGCTACAGGCCCTATTCTTTCGACGATCTCATACGGTCCGATAAATTGTGGACTCAGCTTTCCTTTACGGTCGAATCGAAGAACCTTTTTCCATGGTGACACCTTTAGAAACACTCGGCCTTCGACTTGAAACTCAATTTCTTTATGTTTTAAATCCGCGTATGATTTCTGTCGATCTGAAGCTGCTTTTAAACTGTCACGAATCATTTTCACTTTTTCTTCAGTTTCTCTAATCAATTCAACCCCGTGAATCTTTTTCTCACTTAGTTCAGTCTTGTATAAAAGAGTTCGACATTTGCGACCATAGAAAGCTTCGTACGGTGCCATCTTTATTCTCGTCTGAAAACTGTTGTTATACACGAACTCAATCAACGGTAAGTATTTTTCCCAACTGCCCTCAAACTCTAAAAGACAACATCTCAACATGTCTTTGAGAATCAAATAACTCTCTCTGGCCCGACCGTCGATCGAGGATGAAAAGTCAGACTGAAATTTAATTTCGTACCCAGAGCTTCTTGCAGTTTCTTCCAGAATCACGACGTAAATCTCGGATCTTTATCAGAAATAATAGATTGTGGCACCCCGTGCAATCGAATAATCTCAGAAATGTACAATTCAGCCAGTCTATCAAGTGAGTAATCTATACGTACCGGTATTTCTTTCTGAATTTAACTTGAAAGAACTCCCAAGTAACTCTTTCTTGCAAAACTACGGATATCAAGGTATTCCACCACTGATACGCAGTGTCTCTCAACAGTGATACAACACATTTTAAACATTCTTTAGGTGTGCAAGAAAGTTCATCAAATACCCGAATCGTGTTCTCAAGCCAAAACTCGGCTCTCTCAGGGTCATCGCCAAAAGTGGCTCTGAATTCCTCAGCCCCGTATTTTCGTATCTTATCAACAGGTGGTTTATTCAATCGCAAAGGATCCATACCTTGAGGAACTACAGAGATCGGTTGGGGAATAGGTGGGGGTGGAGGTTTTTTGGCAGCCGAGTTCGTACGAATGTATTGAGTGAACCACTCGTTCATCATTTGAAAGAAGGCTTCTTTAGCCTCACCTCCGTGACTACTCGACACAGGTCTAGATTCAGAAGGCGCTGCCCCTTGAGCGGGAGTGGGCGCATTACTCTCAACATCATTTGCTACAGCTCGTTCGGGATCCATACTATACGAAAACATAATTTATAATGTCAGGATTCATTACACTATCACAGTTTATATATATGGCATGTATAGCTAGACTCCCACACACGCTACTTTAGTCCTAGAATCGACTAAACCGTAGCTCTGATACCAATAAATGTAACACCCCTCACCCGTATTCAACGTTGGAATAGGGTTAAGGAGCATTACCGGACTTACAACTCAATTATACATACAATTAGCATACATTTCATCAATTCAAAAATTCGTCAATCAACCTCAATCAATATGTCCCTAATACGAGCCTACGAGGCCTTACACATGCATTAGGAGTGGTTCGGGACTAAACCGATAACTCGGGAAATTTTTCAACACTTATAAAATTTTTCTCTAAAATAGGGGACACACGCCCGTGTGACCAGGCCGCGTGTGTCACACGGCCACTAGACACGCCTGTGTCACAGGCCGTGTGGACATTCGAAATGGGAGCACATGGCCGTGTCCCAGGCCGTGTTCTACCCTGTGTCCAAACAAGTGAGGTTACTGACTTGGGCCATACGGCCAACCACACGCACGTGTGTCTAGCCCATATACCCTTTGAAGTGGCCACACACTCCCGTGCGCCAGGCCGTGTGCTAGGCCGTGTCAAACCTGTAGGGTATACTGACTTATGCAACACGGCCAAGTCACACGCCCGTGTGCTAGGTCGTGTGCCAATTAGGGGGTATACTGACTTGTGCCACACGGCTAATCACACGCCCGTGTGTGAGACCGTGTAGAGCATACTGACTTCATTTCAATTTCAACACCAGGGGACACACGGCCATGTAACATGATCGTGTGTCACACATGGCTGAGACACACGCCCTTGTCTTTGCCTGTGTGGACAAAAATAGGCTATTTACCAAGCCATTTTGCCACCCATTTTGCACATACCTAAACAAGCTCAAATGGTACCAATTCAAGATACAAATATGCAACCAAATACCATCAATATGAATCACAAGTAGACAACAACTTGTCATATAATTTCATACCTAATTCACATATACCATTCAATCTCAATCACTCATTATAGGTCAATTACCTAACTCAAAATAATACCATTTGCACATTTATAAACAACCTCAAATTAATCATCACAAGCCAACTCAAATAGCCTAAATACATGTTCATCAAACATACCAAAATGACTCAAGCCTATACATGTCATATACCATATATACACACTTCAAAAGTACCAAAATAGATGTCCGATAGTGCGATGAAGTCTCTGACGATCCCCGGATCTGAGCTAGCTTTGAAATCACTATAAAACATAGAAGAAAATAAACAAAGTAAGCTATAAAGCTTAGTAAGCTCGTATAATTCAGAATTAAACTTACTATTTATACATAATTAAGATAATAAATAAGGTATACTCAATTCAATTACCAAATGCCTAAACACAAGCATTCATCAACAAGTTAGTCACATAAGTGCACGAAATCATCCATTATCTCAATTTAATACTCAATACATTGTGTCATATCAAATTCATATATCACGTACATCATTTGCAACTTTTCACTCTCAATCATATAAACAATAATTCATTCGATAACAATAACTCATCCGTATAAACAATACTTCATCCATATAAACAGTAATTCATCCGTATAAACACATAGCTTTTTCACATAACCAGTAACATAATTTATGCCCGTTGAACCTATTAGAGTATCAAGGGATTCTTGGGTGTTATACATTACGTGTAAAAATCAGTAATCCGTCAATTCATTATCATTTCCGCTCTTTCAAGCTATGATCAATAAGCTTCTCCTGAGCTGTTGGACAGTAAGCTCTATTGAGCTGAAATGGTAAGCTCTGACGAGCTGGAAACAGTAAGCTCTTACGAGCCGATATATCGGTAAGCTCATACGAGTTGTGGTGAGTCCGCAACACATGCAGGATCTCGACCAAAACGGTAACCCTAGTGACATGTCACTCGTATCCTACGATTTTCTACGGTTCAAACGGGACTCGATATTCAATAATTCTCATCAATTAGGCATTCGAACTCAATAATACCATTTACTCAATTATACTTTCATTTCAAATAATTTACAAGTATTTAAAGATTCATTTCTAATTATACGAACTTACCTCGAGTTGCTCGGATGGAAATTATCAACTATTCGTCCACTTTTCCTTTTCCCGATCTAATCCCGATCTCGGCTTATCTTGATCTATATCTTATCAAATTTAGCACATTCAGCATTTGGTCTATTCAATTTAGCCTATAATTTACAATTTGGAAAATTTACACATTTGCCCCTCATGTTTCACATTTTCACAATTTAGTCTTTATCACATAAAATTGCAAATTCATGCAATTTAGTACAAACCCATGCTTAGCCGAATTTAATACATGTTACTAGTAGCCCATATTTTCAATTTATTTACACTTTTAACCACAACATTTCACATTTTCTCAATTTAATCCCTTTTATACATTTTTGTCAAAAATCACTTTACAAAAGTTATTAATCTAACATTAAACCTTCCAAATCTATCATAAATCATCAAATTACTCAAGCATTCAACAATGGAAACATGATAAATCTTTAACAGTTTTGAAATCTAGGGTACGAGCTAGCTAGAATACGAAGGAACGATCACAAAAACATATATATCATTAAAAACGGGACAAAAACGAACTGACAATTGCACAAATGAGCTTGGAAAAATCTTAAAACCATTTTCATGGCTTTCTTTGCCCTAACATTCGGCTATGTAGATGATGAATGGAAGAAAATAGATTTTTGTTTTATTTTACTATACTATAATTACTAAATACCAATTTTAACCTTAAAAATATTTAATAACTACACCAAATACCACTCCACTATCATCCATTAACTCTCAAATGGGTTAATTAACACTTAAGGACCTTTAATTTAAGGTTCTATAGCTATTTAATACATTTAGCTAACAGAACAACACTTTTCCATGTTACGCGATTTAGTCCTTTTTACCTAATTGAGCATTCAAATGCTAAAATTTCTTAACAAAAATTTCACATCATCATATATTCATGCTGTAAAAAAGAAAATAGTAATAAAATAAATATTTTGACTTTGGATTTGTGGTTCCAAAACCACTGTTTCGATTTGACTAAAAACGGGCTGTTACATAGCTAGCCTATATAAAGGCCTTTTCATTGTTCATTAGGGACACAATTGTTTTTCATTAATAAAGTTTTCAACTCTAGGAGTTAGTTTCTTTGTGCAATATTTCTTTCTTGTAATTTTTAGAAGTAATTCTCTTCTCGGTTTTCTTCAAGGAGTCGAAGGAATTCATTCTCCATCCTTTAATTTTCCAAGGAATTATTTCTTAGAGGGCTGATTAGAGTCATTAATTGATTTTTTTGGGGTTTATATCTCAAAAGATTCAATTGGAAACTTATCCATCTATCTATCATACCCATCAGTTTACTCGTTTCATCTTGCACTTTATTTTTTTTTTCGTTTCTTTCTTTCTTTATTATTTTTATTTATTTTTTGTTCTCAAATTTATTTTAGTGTTTTCATTTTCTTTATTTCTAAATTTGTTGATTTTTTCTTTATAGGTCAAATCTGAATCCTTTTTTCTCAAGTCGAACATCTTGAATGAGATCCTGTTCCACGCCCGTCCATATCACTTGTGTTAACCTCAATTAGGGCTTAGTTTGACTTAGGCGTGAAAAAATAAAACTGGGCGCAAAAAAATGAAAACGGAGCGGCCTCCTTGTGCTGCACAACCCAATATGTCGCAGTATGCATATAACTTCAGGACACCTGCGATTTTTCTCCCTTTTTCAACCTTTTCTACTTGTATTCAACTTGCTCCTCATATCAAATTGAACCTAATTAAATCCAAAAGGCTTATAAAATGTCTCTCACTTAAACTTGCTCAAATTTAACTGAAAACAAGTAAAAATAATATAAAATGTAAATATGATGCAATTCCTGGAATCTACTCTAATTATACAATTAAATGCAATATTTTACTTAAAATCTCATATAAATCTAAGTGACAAGAGTAAAATTAGATCTATATGATGAGGATTAATCATACCCCCACACTTAAACTTTTGTTTTTCCTCAAGAAACACAATGACTCTAACTAAAATGCATCTTACGAAAATATTTAACTCATCATACCCCAACACTTAAAATTTTGCTTGTCCTCAAGCAAAACAATGACTCTAACTAAAATGCATCCTACGAAAATATTTAACTTAAGTTTAGCAATTGGAAACATAATTATATACAACTAGATGTCATGAACAATTGTAATGAATAAAGTCAAAATCTCATAAGCCAAGTGAAACATGGCAGTAATAATCATTAATGAAATTAGAAAGAATTAGAAATAGTAGATCTTCGTGCTCGTGTGCGCAACTATTTTTTTTCTAAAAATGTGCAAGACATCACCAAATTCATGGTAATCAAAAGAAACAACTGTGTTCAAGCATATATTTAAGGTCACTTAACTTCTTTGAATTGAGCATAAATTTGATTCTTGGGTAAACTATAAAAATGGTCACTAAACTATTGGCTTTGTTTTATTTTGGTCACTAAACTATTAAATTTTTTGATTTAGTCACTGAACTTTTAAAAATCAAATATTTTGGTCACTTAAAGCTGATTTGGATTTTTTTTATTGGTTTAAATTTTATATTTAGGATTAAATTGATATAATGTGTAAAAATTGGAGGGCTAAATTTGTTATTAGACCAATCTTCCCATTCCTTTTACTCGTAGACTATACTTTTGAGGTGGGGTGTTGAGCACTGGATGGATCGTGAATGGTGATCCCCTTTTCTTTTGGTCTCGAACATACACCACCACTTTGTGGTGTAATCGAGGGATCAACATTCCTAGGAGCGGTCCAGAATGGGGGTAGCTATGGGGCGGTCCATTGCGAAAGCTCAATGCCATGCCTTTCGGCATCGTGGGTCGCTATTGACTTGAAAAATGCCATGCTCTATGTTATGTACTCGAGATGGGCCCGTATGATTGGGTCTTTACTCATTAGGATTATTGGAGTTGCCTTCTTTCGTTGTACCCTTAGTGGTACAAGTTGTGGCTCCTTCAATTCTGTAAGCTCGCGATCTCGAGTATACTCCCGATATGCCACCACTTGTTCATTGAGCTCCTCCACTCGACTTGAGTGTTTTTTGTTGAACTACTCAAAAATGGCATTGTTCATGATACCTTTCGATAGGTAGGTCGTTCTCCTACATATCATTGTAATGAGATACGGATATTGTAGTCCCCTTGTATGGCCATCCGTGCATCTTCTCATGTTATGATAAATCTGGTCGCCCACATTTATCTGTCGTCCTCGCAAAATGGCATACAATAATAGAGCACGATCATGGGTAACTTTCGTGGCGTGCTTAGTAGGGAACAGTTTTGCACAAATAAAATACATCTATGTAACACCCCAAACCCGACCTAGATGTTATGACCGAATTATGGAGGTTACAGTAGCCACCGAGATGGCTAAAATGCTCGTACCTTTCTAAAATATTGTTTAAACTCATGAAGTTGTCTTGTGAAAAACTCATTTTATTTACTTCAGGAAACTTATTGTTGCTAAGAAATTTATTGCCAAAACGTTCATTATTTTGAAGTCGAGTTACTTTAGAAACCCTGCTTTTAAATTAGTCATTTTTGGAAAACTCATTTGTGCGATTTGATTTGAAGCGGAAAAATCAATAGCTCATCAAAATTTTGAAAATGGTCTTCATAATCTATTACCAGTAAAATCATGCATCGCATTTTTATCTAACCTACTAAAACCCAACATCAAAGTCCAAATACCAAAGTTTAAGTCCAAAATGTTAACCATTAGTTCAAAAAGTCCATAATTAAGAAATCATCTAAAACTAGTTTATTAAGAGAATCTGAACCAGAGCTCCCAAGTGCCGAGCCTAATCTTAATCTTAAGGATTACTTGAGAAAAATAAGATAAACAGAGTGAGCTAAAAGCCTAGTGTGTGTCATATCATGGTGGCATATCAAATAAAACACAATGTACAAAAATATGTCTTATCAAAACATATATCAGATGACATGGCATGCTTAGCAATGGAAAGTATTAGACAGATCAGATCCTACCCCCAACCACTATAGACCATCTCTGACCAACCATCACACCAAACATGGTTACTAAGAACCCATCCATCCAACACACCATATTGTAGTCATAAGCCACTAGAGTATTATGCAGACGAGCTTCCAAATATAGTGAGGAAGTACTGATGGGCGTCGAAACCACCAAAAATAATTCTTACAAAAATACCCTAAATTGTAGTAAAGAGAGGTAGTAGGGTCGAGTCCACTGGGATTGGATGTTGTAATCAACTTCCATGTTTACTTATGAACAAAATATTCGTCGTGTCAAAGGTCGTGGCAAGAGTCGTGCCCACGACTCCAAACGTACTTGCAACAAAAATAAACAAGTAAATCGATAGGGTTTGGGAATGTTTAGAAAGTAAATAATCTATCAGCGTAAATAAAAAATTAAATAATATTAGAAATAAATTTAGTTCGGGAAATAAATTTAGAATTTTGCAAACAGAAATAATAAGCCTTAGCCTTGGACTCGGTAAATTCTGTATCAAGAACCGATCCTCGAAAATAAATATTCTCCTCCAACGATAAGTTGGTTATAACAGTTAAGAACGTCTTAACCACCAATTCTTACTCTCGTAGCTGGTCCCGGTACGACCTGCAAACCAACCCTTACCGATTATCTAACCAAGATACACGAGTTCCCGATTCAAGATTCCAGCAGCCTTGCATTCTGAAGAACCCAACTCAAATTAACGGCCTCAACCACGTGGGTCGTTTAAACCCGATCACTTCTTCCTTGATTTATTCTTGGAGATCCGAATACAGCACGACCGACTCGTTTCTCCAACTGTCAGCAAACACGACTCCAACCCAACGTACACTTTGACTTGAAATCGAGTTTAACCTTAAGGGATGATTGGTCTATCCCGATACTTAGAAAAAAATGAATACCGATTGGAAGGATTTTTAGCACGAATTTAAATCTCACGATTCTCGACCGGAAAGAACACCGGCCTAAGGCTACGATGAAACTTAGTGAAGCATGAAATTATTCATGCTTTCTAAACTTTGGAAAGTGGTTTGATGATTATGGTGAAGAAAGGAATAGAAAGGACTTGGAAAGAAATTAGCCCAATTTTGTAAAAGCAAGAAAAATGCAAATGGAAGTAGCAGTATGCTCACACCAATTTGAAATACAAAAGAGAATAATTCAATTTCAAATTGAAGTAGGAATGTAGAATTAAGTGATGCCTTTCCAAAGGACATTAATGCCCTATTTATATACATAGAATTTTCTATTTTTGGCCTTAACTAATTTAACATAAAATCAAAATAAAATAAATAAATAAATAAATAAAAATAAGATTTTTTCTATTTTTGGCTTTTACAAAGTCAAAAATTCTGATGAGTCATTGGATTTTCTCCACATTTTTTATTCGGCTTCATTTTTATTGATTGTGTTTCAATTTGGTCCTTTTCTGCTCGTTTTTGTCTCTTAGCGTCCCGATGGCATCACTGACAAGATTAAAACATAAAAGTACTAATTTGGCAGGGATCAATTCAGAAATAAACTGAATTAAACACAAAATAACATGCAAATTAATATGTTATCAAATCCCCCCTTCTTAGCTCATACTTGTCCTCAAGCATATTGCTCCTTCAAACACTAGAAATTATTCTACAATTTATTACAAATCGAGCCTCTTTTCCACATCCATAATCAACGCAAACAACATAGGGAAAAAATAAACAAATGCTCAAAATATATAGTTTAATCAACAAGTGTGATAAAATTGAAATATGTGAACTAAATAATTTCATTAAATTGAGTTTGAATCCAAAATTTGCAAGGCATTATTAATTAATTTTTTTTTAGACATGGACAATCCTTTTACGCGAACTAGGATGACAACCCAAGTACCCTATCCTGGTTACTCAATTCGATCACATTTTCGAAACTTTCACTCATAACTTGAGCCTTTGTTTATTTATTCATTTTATTCATTTATTTATTTATGTACAAGCAAATTATTTATGTAAAAGCAAACATTTTTTCAAACAATCAATTTATATGAAAAATCTAGTTACATATATCAACCTTAAAACACAAATGTCGACTAATCTAGATACTTTGAACACTTTAATTTAAAATTTGCCCAATTGTCGAAATTGACTAAGTAATGAGATTAAAGGCTCAATGTCGGAATAAACTATCAGTATGCAAAAGAGAGACATGCAGCCAAAATCATGCATATATACTTACAATTTTCAATCCCCCCTACTTACTTTATGCTTGTCCTCAAGCATATTTTATATGCAATAAAGTTCAGTAACTCAAACAACAAGCAAAGAGAAAAGTTAAGAATACTCCCCATGTGTTTCTAACAATGTAGTCGGCGTTGGGAAATAATTGTCAGCATTTAGCACGTCGTGCCCACGCCACCATCAGTATCTAATTTTAGGAAAATTGACAACCTCCATTATGTACCTGAAAATAGCACATTAACCTGATTAAATAATAATCTGGTTATTATTTGTTTTATTTTTAATCCAAATTAAACTAAAATTCAAAAAAAAAATTCAATAATTTTAAAATAAATTTGGGTTGCCTCCCAAAAAGTGCTTTTGTTTAACGTCGTTAGCTCGACGACCATAAATTTTATCCGTTTGGCTCATTGAGAATTAATTTTTCCATCTCGTTCACTTGGATGTTCTTGCAGAAAAGTTTTGACCTTTGCCCACTATCCTTGAAGCCCTTGCCGGATTCCCCTATCATTAGTGGATTGAGGTGTATTTGAGCTTTGATCGTATGTCAGAGTCTTAAAAATTTATACAATGAATGATCTAGCCTAGAAACTAACGTGACAACGATTGAGGCAAGCGCACCTATCGAACAGTAGTATAGTTTAGTGGCAAGACCGGATTGTTGAACCCAAAGGAACCAAAAGTACTAATACTGACTCTCTTCTTATTATTTAGCCTAAGGATTAAGGGAATTGTTATTTATTCTAAAATTAACTAACTACTAAGCTAAAGACACTAAGACGAAGAGAATGAATTGGGGAAATACTTGTGGGAAAAACCAATTGATTAAGACAATACCCAAGGAGGAATCCACCTAGACTTCACTTGTTATTTACCTCTCGAACTGCATTTATTTATTCACTTGACCGATCCGTAGGATTCCCTAATTTATATTAATACCTCTCTCGAGGCTACTCACGTCTAACCCTAGGTTAATTAATTGAAATCTCTTTCTAATTAAAACCCCTAGAATTGCATTAACTCGATCTATAGACTCCCATATTAGGTTTGACCTAATCCAAGTGATTTTCAGTCATCCTATCTCTAGGGTTGCGATCAACTCCGCTTAATTATGCTAGATCTACTCTTAGACAGGGTCTATTCCTCCTCTGCCTAAGCACATCAATACTTGAATCAATATCCTGAAATATCAAAACAAGAATTAAGAACATATAATTAAGAACAAATCAAGTATTTATCATATAGTTCGTAAAACAATAACAAGATCCGTCTTAGGTTTCATCCCCTCAGTATCCGAGGGTTTAGTTCATAATCATAAAAGAATACATCTCAAATAGAAAAGATAAAACAAAACATAAGAAAACCCTAAAACCCCTCAAGGAATTGAAGGAGAGATCCTCCGTCTTGAGTATGATTTCGGCTTCTTGAGATGAATCAACTGGCTTTCTTCGAGTAAAACCCACAATTCTGACCTCTCCGGCTTGGCTCTTTGGCCTAGCTGGACGCCCCCTGGCAAAAGCCTCTTTTAGGTTATACTTAGGGTGTTTATATAGGCTTAGAAATGTGTTTCTTCGCCTTTAAGTATCCTAATCCGAGTGAAATTCCTCTTTGTCACGGCAGGGACACGCCTGTGTGGTACGCCCGTGTAAATTGAGTTGTAGGCCGTGGTTGGGTCTGTTAAGGAGGCACGGCTATGTGGTGAAACCCCAGGCCATGTTGATTTCCTACTTTGGCCCATTTGGCCCGTTTTTGGCCCGTTTCTCGTTCGTTTCATCCTCCTATGCTTTCCTAAGTATAAAACATGAAAATAAAGGACTAGAAGCACCAAATTCCACAATTCAGGCAATAAATCACCCAAAAGTACGCCAAATGTGGGATTAAAATATGTATATATTACGGTTTATCAAATACCCCCACACTTAAGCTTTTTCTTGTCCTCAAGCAAAATTCTCAACTCAAAATTAAAATGAACTTCCTCAATTCATAACCTTCATCAACAATGTTTCATCATAATTCATAGGTAATTCATACATTGACAATTTAACCGGAAGGTTCCTAAAGATTCAAACAATCAAAGTCATAGTTTTTATAGTATGAAAAATAGGTGTTTCCCCTTACCTAAATAATTACCTCTGATTCAAAATCGACAAAAATTGACATCCTCACTAAAGATTCACTCAAATCAGTCGAAGTGTTTAAGGTTCAAAAATAAGCACTCAGAAGTCGAACATGAAAAGTTAATCCCGTAGGCTTGCATGAAAATCAAATCTCCACCACTATAATATGAGATGATACACAAATCAAAAGGTCTTTAAAAAGGGTTGTAGCGGGGCTTAGGTTAAAGGTGTGGATAAAGGCTTGAATTAGAGGGTTAGTATCGAGACTGAATTGATAAATTACCTACTAGAAAGTTGCACTAATACTAAATAATTACATCATGGAAACTTAATATTAATAACATGAGCTTCTTCTAAAGATAATGGAATTAACAGTTTGAGCTCAAATAACATAGAACTAATAATGAATATACTTCGTTTTTTTTAAGAACAAATCAAGTACAATAATAATAAGATAGAATTTAATAACTGAAATAACAAAAATAGTTACGTAACTGATCAAATCAAATATCGATATAGGGGTAGTCAAGAGAAATAGTGATAACAAATACAAAGTGGGTTATGGGTTAATATTAATGGGTGAGTCAATAAAAGGGTTGTTAGGATCAAAGGGGTTCACTAGAGGTTAATTATGAAGGTAGGCTTTTTATGAAGTAAGTGGGTTAAAACCTAGGTGCCTTTATCATCTCAGTATATCAAATCAAAGGTGTGGTCTCGACATGTATAATCGAAGCAAGTTCTAGAATAACAAATCAATGTTGACACACTCATAATCAACAAAGTGAGCACGAAAAGGAATGTATGCTCTAAAAGGCTCAAGATCTCACAACAATTATGGGCTTTTGATGTCAACTTTGTAAATTTCAAACTTCAAGGTAATACTTAAATTCAGGTAGACAACCTAACAAAATTTTTAATTCTGAAAATAGACTCATCATGCTTGATTCTCTAGTCTCCTAAAGTTTAAATAATCACTGCACAATTACCTATGCCTTAATCCGAAACATATCAATGAAATCATAAATCAAAAGAAATTTCATTCTAACATTAATATGAAAAAATTACTTAAGAATAAGACATAATTCAGGGATTTTCAAATAATACTGTAATTAACCCCCCACACTTAAGATGTACATTGTCTTCAATGTACAAAGATAGATAATAGCAATATAGTAATAAAATCATAAGATAGGGAGAGAAGTGAAACGTCCTGAATTTTGGATGGAGTCAATGAAAAGAAACAGTAAAGTTGGAGAGAGGTGAAGGTGGGGAGGATACTCCGGTGGTGGCGTGGTCGTTCGTTAACATCCCCTTGAACCTAAATTAAAGAAATCAAAAGATAATAATATAAATCCAAGACGAGAAAGATAAAAGAAAAGAAATTAAAAAAAAATGAAAATAAGAGAAAAAGAAAAAAGAATAAATGGGCTCAAAGGTCCCACGGGCGTGTCGCACGCCCGTGTAGATTTCTCAGTTTCTACCACGGTCGAATCGCACGGCCGTGGTGTTTTATCGCAGCCCGTGTTTTGGGGAAAAGTTTTGCCCTGTTTCCACACGGCCACGGCCACACCCGTGTTCAAGGCCGTGTGGGTAGGGAAACCTGCGCCTTAAAAATTTGGTTAGTTTTTTTTTAGTTAGATGCTAAAATTTGAAAATATGAAAATTAACGGGGTTAGTGCTCGGGTTGCCTCCTGAGAAGCGCTCGTTTAAAGTCTTGAGCTAGACTTACCTGTTATTCGTATGGCCATGGTGGTTTACGGATTCGAAACTCCTTTTTCTTACTATCAATTCTATCAACATATGGTTTGAGTCGGGTAATATTTACCTCAAAAGTGCCGAAATTAGAATGTGTTACCTCGACCGTTCCGTATGGAAAGACCTTAAGTACCGTAAAAGGAGTCGCACCATTTGTATTAAGTTCTGAAGCGACTATTCGAGGGTCGGTTGTATCTGACAGTACCTGGTCCCCAACTTTGAAGTGATTGGTTCCACCTTTAATACCCGATGTCCTAGCCGTGTCAAGAACCTGAAGAGTGATTGTTTCGTCACTTACACGAAATGTGAGCTCACGTGGTAGTTTATTTCGTAGAATTGCTGGGCACACTGCGTTTAGCTCCACATGCGACGTATCATCTAACTTCCGTTTGTTTGTCAAAAACTCTTTTGAAAATTTCCTTAAATCTGGCATCTGTGAAAGAGCTTTAAGAAATGGCAAGTTAATATGTAATTTCTTTGGAAGTTTAAGAAATTTACCGAATTGTTCCTCTGTGTGGTCTTTCTTTATCGCATTGGGGTATGGCACACGAGGTTGGTACTCTGTAATTACCAGTTTTGGTTTATCATGGCTTACCTCAACCTTACCTTCCTCTACCACATTCTCTTGCTTCAATTTTGGTTCATCTAACCCTTCACTATCATGAGCAGTTATTGCTTGAGGTCGCTCTCCTGGGTTAGGTTTGGTGTTGCTAGGCAAGATACCTTGTGGTCTTTCTGAGATCAGCTTAGCTAGCTGACCTAACTGGTTCTCGATCCCTTGAATTGATGCCTGCTAATTTTTGAGCATTGTCTCGTTATTTTAAAAATGGGTTTCTGACACCGCGATAAATTTTGTTAGCATCTCCTCAAGGTTCGGCTTCTTTTTCTGCTGGTAAGGTGGTTGTTGAAAACCTGGAGTAAGTTGCGGTCTTTGATTACCTTGACAACCCCACGAGAAATTGGGATGGTACCTCCAACCTGCATTATAAGTGTTACTATAAAGATTATTTTGAGGTCTAGAATAGTTACCCATATAGTTGACTTGTTCGTTCTCTGTGCTAGGGTTGTAGGATAGATATTCTGTGTTGTTCACCCTCCTCCATTTGTATCGTCTTCAGACACGGATGTACATGCAGAACCATACCAACCATCAAATTTTTATTTAAAAGCTCTACCTGGTTAGATAACATGGTGACCGCATCAAGGTTGAAAACACTGGCTGCTTTATTAGGCATTGTCCTTATGTCTTGCCATTGATAATTATTCAGTGACATCTCTTCGGTTTCTGCGAGTGGTATGTTTTATTTCACTGTCAAAAATCAAGGGTCCTGACGGGTTTCTTCTAGTCATAAACTAGAAATACCTGCCAGAAGCAAAGAAAGAAAAAAAATAGCAAAGTTAAGAATAAATATAAATTGCAAATAAATAAAATGGCTAAAGTAATAAAAATTAAGCGTTCTTAATATTTTAGTTCCCCGGCAATGGCACCAAAAAATTGATCGTATGTCAGAGTCTTAAAAATTTATACAATGAATGATCTAGCCTAGAAACTAACTGTGACAACGATTGAGGCAAGCGCACCTATCGAACAGTAGTATAGTTTAGTGGCAAGACCGGATTGTCGAACCTAAAGGAACCAAAAGTACTAATACTGACTTTCTTCTTCTTATTTAGCCTAAGAATTAAGGGAATTGTTATGTATTCTAAAATTAACTAACTACTAAGCTAAAGAAGCTAAGACGAAGAGAATGAATTGGGGAAATACTTGTGGGAAAAACGAATTGATTAAGACAATAACCAAGGAGGAATCCACCTAGAATACACTTGTTATTTAACTCTGAACCAGACAATTTATTCACTTGACCTGATCCGTAGGATTCCCTAATTTATATTAATACCTCTCTCGAGGCTACTAACATCTAACCCTAGGTTGATTAATTGAAATCTCTTTCTAATTAAAACCCTAGAATTGCATTAACTCGATCTATGGACTCCCATATTAGGTTTGACCCTAATCCGGCATATTTTTGTCATCCCATCTCTAGGGTTGCGATCAACTCCGCTTAATTATGCTATATCTACTCTTAGACAGGGTCTATTCTTCCTTTGCCTAAGCACATCAATACTTGAATCAATATCCTGAAATATCAAAACAAGAATTAAGAACACATAATTAAGAACAAATCAAGTATTTATCATATAGTTCAAAAAACAATAACAAGATCCGTCTTAGGTTTTATCCCCCTCAGGTATCTGAGGGGTTTAGTTCATAATCATAAAAGAATACATCTCAGAAGAAAAGATAAAATAAAACATAAGAAAACCCTAAAAACCCCTGAAGGAATTGAAAGAGAGATCCTCCGTCTTGAGTATGATTTCGGCTTCTTGAGATGAATCAACTGGCTTTCTTCGAGTAAATCCCACAATTCTGACCTCTCCGGCTTGGCTCCTTGGCCTAGCTGGATGCCCCCTGGCAAAAGCCTCTTTTATGTTATACTTAGGGTGTTTATATAGGCTTCGGAATGTGTTTCTTCACCTCTAAGTATCCTAATCCGAGTGAAATTCCTTTTTGTCACGGCAGGGAAATGCCCGTGTGGCACGTCCGTGTAAATCGAGTTGTAGGCCGTGGTTAGGTCTGCTAAGGAGGCACGGTCGTGTGGTGAAACCCCAGGCCGTGTTGATTTCCTACTTTGGCCCATTTGGTCCGTTTTTGGCCAGTTTCTCGTTCTTTTCATCCTCCTATGCTTTCCTAAGTATAAAACATGAAAATAAAGGATTAGAAGCACCAAATTCCACAATTCAGGGAATAAATCACCCAAATGTACTTTAAATGTGGGATTAGAATATGTATATATTATGATTTATCAAGCTTATCCGTTCAATTTTGTATTTTTCTCTGTCAGAATTCTTGTACGTTCTAGAAACGGTTTCAGCTCAAATTTCGATGCTTTCATGATAGCTTCACGTATTAGTTTTTTGATCATCGATAATTCCTCTTGCTTAACATCGAGATCTACATTCCTGCAAGGCACGATTTGTAACTTATCATTGGGATGTCCCATATCCTCATAAACATTAATCTTAACCATTTCTCTGTCAAATTCCATAGTGAGTGTTCCACTCCAAGCATCAACTTTCGTTCGTGCGGAACTCAAGAATAGTCTCCAAAGAAGTATCTCAGACAAATTGGCCGAGTTGTCATCCTCCATGTTGATGATGTAGAAGTCTGCAGGAAATATCAGTCCGTTTACCTTAACAAGAACGTCCTCCAGCACTCCTTCCGGATGCACTACAGATCTATCTGCAAGCTGAATAATTACACCTGTTTCTTTTAAAGGACCCACATTAAGTAGTTTATAAATTGACAAAGGCATAACATTAATTGATGCGCCTAAGTCACACATGCCTTTTTAATACCGACACTACCTATTTTGCAAGATATGGAAAACATACCTTGGTCCTTACATTTGGGTGGTATTTTCCTTTGTAGAATGGCGGAGACATGTTCTCCGACACTTACCTTTTCATTTCCCAGGAGCTTTCTCTTACTCGTGCATAATTCTTTTAAGAATTTTGCATATCGTGGAATTTGCTTAACCGCATCGAGAAAATGTATGTTGATTTCTACCTTTCAAAAGGTGTCAAGGATCTCCTTCTCTTCTCGCTCCTTATTGCATTGGACAAGTCTTCCAGGAAACGGAGGTGATATTACAAACGATTTTTGTGGTGCTGACTCTACTGGAGCCTTTGTGTCAAGTTTCTCCTTATCTCGACTAAAGTTGTGGGCACGACTCATGCCAGGTACGGGATCCAAAACCTTCTCACTCCTCAACGTCATAGCACTTACATTGTGTCGAGGATTAGGCTCAGTTTGGGACGACAACTTACCTTGGGACTCCAAACGGCTAACCGTAAGTGCAAACTTGGTCACTTACTTATCTAACTCCTACAAATGCATTTCAGTTTTTAACTAAAACTTCTCAGTACTATTGGCTAGCCTTTCTACTATGGCTCCCAAAGATGACTTTGGGGGCGGTAATTGTTGATTCTGAGGCGGCCTTTGTTGGTATGGTTGATTGAATCGAGGATTTGACCCATAACTTAGATTCTAGTGATCTTTCCACCCCACATTATACGAGCTCGAGTAGAGGTCATATCGCCTTTAGGGCGGTCTTGGAAAGTTCCCGACAACATTTGCTTGTTCTATCGAATCCTCATGTAAAATCAGACATGAGTCCATCGGATGGTCTAGCTTAGCGCAAATTCTGGACAACTGTGCTGGCTCGTTTTATTTGTAAGCAAAGTTTGAACAACGTTAGTTAGATTATCAATTTTATATTCTAAAGATAGAGAACTTAACCCATGAACCCATCTCGTGGGTTCTGTAGCTGGTCGGAATTGTTGAGAGTTAGCAGCCATGGTTGAAATCAACTCTCTCGCTCTTTGAGGCGTCATATTAACTAGTGCCCCTCCACTTGTAGCATCTATCATTTTCATTTCCATCGGGAGTAACCCCTCATAGAAGTAATGCAAGAGTGACTGTTCAGTCAGTCCATGTTGTGGGTAACTTGCACACAACTTTTTGTATCGCTCCCAGTAATCGTAGAGTGATTCATCGTCCTTTTGATGGATTCCCACAATGTCCCTCCTTAGTTCAGCCGCTCGAGCTGCAGGGAAGAACCTATCAAGAAACAAACGAGACATGTCAGACCATGTGTTGACAGATCCCGGGGGTAAATAAAACAGCCACACTATAGCAGAGTCAGCTAATGAGAAAGGAAAAGCACGAAGTTTGATTTGGTCTTCGGTTACTCCCTGAGGCTTCATGCTTGTGCACACCATAAGGAATTCTTTGAGAAGGGTGTGCGGATTTTCGTTCTGTAATCCTTGAAAAGTGGGTATTAAATGAATCAAACCTGACTTTAACTCGAACGGTGTCCCTCCTACCGGATAGGTTATACATAAGGGTTGTTGTTCATCCGATGCCACAGTAAGTTGGCGTATCGTCTGTTCAGCCATCTCGTTTGGTTCATTGAACGAGAAAATTTCCTTGGTGTATGATATGGTTTCGAATCCTGGATTTAGTCGTTTACTATGTAGAATGGCTTCTTTCCGCAGTTTTCGGGCCAATTTCTCAATTTTCGGTTCAAACTCTAGAGTTCTCGGTTCTGATTTGGTCATAAGGTAAACAAACAAAATTAGAAAAATATTTCCAATCCTCGGAAACGGCGCCAAAATTTGATGGGCGTCGAAACCACCAAAAATAATTCTTACAAATATAACCCTAAATTGTAGTAAAGAGCGATAGTAGGAACGAGTCCACAGGGATTGGATGTTGTAATCAACTTCCGTGTTTACTTATGAACAGAATATTCGTCATATCAAATGTCGTGGCAAGAGTCATGCCCACGACTCCAAACGTACATGAAACAAAAATAAACAAGTAAATTGATGGGGTTTGAGAATGTTTAGAAAGTAAATGATCTATCAGCGTAAATAAACAATTAAATAATATTAGAAATAAATTTAGTTCTGGAAATAAATTCAGAATTTTGCAAACAAAAATAATAAGCCTTAGCCTTGGACTCGGTAAATTTTGTATCAAGAATCGATCCTCGAAAATAAATCTTCTCCTCCAACGATAAGTTGGTTATAACAGTTAAGAACGTCCTAACCACCAATTCTTTTTCTCGTAGCTGGTTCCGGTACGACCTGCAAACCAACCCTTATTGATTATCTAATCGAGATACACGAGTTCCCGATTCAAGATTCCGACAGCCTTGCGTTCTGAAGAACCCAACTCGAATTAACGGCCTCAACCACGTGGGTCGTTTAAACTCGATCACTTCTTCCTTGATTTGTTCTCGGAGATCTGAATACAGTACGGCCGACTCGTTTCTCCAACTGTCAGCAAACACGGCTCCAACCCAACGTGCACTTTAACTTAAAATTGAGTTTAACCTTAAGGGATGATTGATCTATCACGATACTTAGAAAAAAATGAATACCGATTGGAAGGATTTTTAGCATGAATTTGAATCTCACGATTCCCGACCGGAAAGAACACTGGCCTAAGGGTAAGATGAAATTTAGTGAAGCATGAAATTATTCATGCTTTCTAAACTTTGGAAAGTGGTTTGATGATTATGGTGAAGAAAGGAATAGAAAGGACTTGGAAATAAATTAGCCCAATTTCGTAAAAGCAAGAAAAATGCAAATGGAAGTAGCAGTATGCTCACGCTAATTTGAAAGACAAAAGAGAATAATTCAATTCCAAATTGAAGTAGGAATGTAGAATTAAGTGATGCCTTTCTAAAGGACATTAAGGCCCTATTTATATGCATAGAATTTTCTATTTTTGGCCTTAACTAATTTAACATAAAATCAAAATCAAAATCAAAATAAAATAAATAAATAAATAAAAATAAGATTTTTTCTATTTTTGGCTTTTGTAAAGTCAAAAATTCTGATGAGTCATCGGCTTTTCTCCATATTTTTTATTCGGCCTCATTTTTATTGATTGTGTTTCAATTTGGTCCTTTTCTGCTCGTTTTTGTCTCTTAGCGTCCCAATTGCATCCCTGACAAGATTAAAACATAAAAGTACTAATTTAGGAGGGATGAATTCAGAAATAAACCGAATTAAACACAAAATAACATGCAAATTAATATGTTATCAAGTACTGCTAGAAATAGATATTGCAGATTATTTGCCAAAATCAGAATTACGGGTAAACCACTAGAATCGCAGATCGTAGTCTGCTAGAGCTTCCTTCATATCATACACATATCCCAACCCCAATGTACATGTAGATGGCATAACTCAGTTAAACATACTCAAACCAGACATGCTCATTTATAGTTATAACAACTCAAAATCAGGCTAGTAAGCACATACAAATTAACAAATCAGAGGCATGCTCATAGGCATATTCAGAATTACTGAACAAATACATGCTTGTACGTACATACATATGAACCAGTACACAGATTTACTACATGAACCAACATACTTTCAGAACATATGTGTAACAACCCAATTTTCAGTGGTGTCGAAAATAGTGGTTCGGAACCACCAAATCCGACGAGTAAGCTCGTAAATTTTATTATTTAGTATTTACGAGTCAAATGTGATTTTAGGAAGATTTTTGAATTAGTAATTTGTGTTTGATAAGGATTCATTAGGTTAAGTGGTTTAGAAAACGAGGTATCGAGACCTCGATTCCATAAACTGAGCCGTAAATATTTTTATAAATTTTTACTGAGTGTCATTAAGGTAGTATTACAGTTTCGTTAGAAAATTTTAACGTTTTGATAGTTAATCAATCAAAAAGGACTAAATTGAAAAAGGTGTAAAACCTGCTAATTAAAGAAATAGTGATTAAATAGCCCAAATGATAAATAAGGGAGGACTAAAAGGAAAAATAGACACATATGGGATGGCTGAGGCGGCATAAGCAGAAAATAATAATGAAATTAGGTGATTTAAGGGCAAAATTGGAAATGAAATAAAATTAAAATAGCTAAAATGAGATTTTAAGAGTTTCTAGACCATTTCTTCTCCAATTTTCTGTCCAAAAACACCATTGAAGAGCTTTTAAGTCTGGTTTTCATATTTTAGCTTCATGTAAGTTTAATTCTTGCCTTTTTCTTGTAATTCTTGTGTTTTTAAGACTTTTACAATTAGGTCTAACTAGCTATTTCATTAGTTTTTGATTTTATTGGAAATTTTGAAAGTTACCATTGATGAATACTGGATGTTTTTGATGAAATAACATGGATTTAGAGCTTTAATTTTATTCTATGATGATTTTATAAAGTGATTTTGATAGATATTGATTTTAGGACTAAATTGTGAAAAGACTAAATATTAGGGTTTGGTATTAAATTTCTATTTATCAAGGGTTGTATGATATTCTAGAATATTTAGATAAATTTTCAATTGAGAAAAATTAGTTCATTTGATAGGCTAATTAATAAGGGACTAAATTGCAAAAGTTGTTAAAGTTGAGGTAATGGTGTAAATTTAAAAAATTGAGGGGTATTAATTGTGAAGTGAATTGGAACTAAAATATATGCTAATGAATGAGTAATTTTATATTTCAGATCAAGAGCCCGTAGATACTTGTGAAAAAGTGAAATTAGCAGAATAGTCCATGAACTTCTACAAACCTTACAATTTAACCCAGGTAAGTTCGTATGGTTAAACTTTAATATTTCTATTAAATTTATGAATGGTATTATGTATTTAGTATATTGTTGAAAATAGAATTATTCTTAAGTTATAAATTTGAAGTGAATATCCGAGTTAAATGGAACGCAGGATTTGAGTACAATCATTGTGTGGCGCAAGAAAGCAAAAGAGGAATTGACAACAAATTACCCAAGTAAACCGAGGTTAAGCATTTGTTGTGAACTTTCGTGTTTACTTTCTGTTTAGCTCTCACGAGCTTCTGTTCAACTCATATGAGTTTCCGTTCATCTCTTTTGAGCTTCTATTTAACCCTTATGGGTTTTCGTTTAGCTCTTATGAGCTTTCGTTTAACCCTCATGGGTTTCTGTTTAGTGCTTATATTCTTCTGTTTAGCCTTCGAGCTTCTGGAAACGATGTACTCTTATCCGTAAGTCGTTCTTTGATTTGGTAAGATTTGGTAAGTGACTTATGTAATTGAAATCTAAATATTTATTGTTTATTATTGATATTGATTTGAAATAAGTGTGTTCATCGATTAAGGTTGTGATTGACAGGGAGGTTGCATGAATAATTTACTTATTTGATTTGTTATATTAGGTTCGGTAAGATTTATGTTTAACCCATTGAACTTACTAAGCTTCATTAAGCTTACTTGTATTATTTAATGTCCTTGTAGATTATTGTGAGGTCGGGAGATCGGATCAACACATAATTCACACTATCCAGCTCATCATGGTAGTCTTTGAAACGTATACTATGGTTTATATGGCATGTATAGGGTTGGTATGGATTTGACTTAAGCTTGGTTTGTATAAATGCTAGGAGTGAAGTTTTGTTTAAATAATCAACTTAAATATATATAAGTTGGTTTGGAAATGAAGTAAATTGAAATGTGGATGTGAATGATATATGCTTGTATGTATGTAATTAGTAATAAATTTTAATAAATTAATGAGATGGATTAAATAGGTAAGTTTAAGTATTTGAGTATATGTGATGTTATGTTATGCTTAAAACATGTTTTTGGCTTGTTTTGATTGATTGTTTGGGATGTATTGAGGTATCTAAATGTTGTGTATAGGTTGAAATCAAAAATGGGTGAGAAATGTGGCCTTAAAATGACCTATTTTCATCCACACGAGCAGAGACACTGGCGTGTGTCTCAGCCTTGTGTGACACACGGCCTAGCACATGGGCATGTGGTCTGGCCCTCTGTCCCCTGCATCTTTAAAATTGAGAAACAAAATGCCCAGGTATTTGCACACGGCCTAGCACACGGGAGTGTGGCTTGGCCGTGTGACCCCTGCACTTTAATTTCATAAAATTTGTGTGCTCACACGGCCTAGCACACGGGCGTTTGGCTTGGCCGTGTGACCCAAGTCATAGAGTTACACGGACACAAACACGGGCTGGGACACGGCCGTGTGCCTCATTTCGAATGCCCACACAGCCTAAGACACGGGCGTATCTCTTGGTCGTGTGAGCCACATGGCCTGGCCACACAGGCGGGTGTCCTCTGCACCTAGGAAAATTTTGAAATTTTGCCAAAAATTCTCTGAGTGTCTGATTTAGTCCCGATGCATTTCTAACGTGTATTTTGGGCCTCAATGGCTTATATAAGAGACAATATGAGTAATTATGATTAATTTCTGATATGTATGCTAAATTGCATGTAATGTTTGAATTTGATCGGAAAAAGTTTGGTAATGCTCCATAACCCTGTTTCGGCAACAAATAAGGGTTAGAGGTGTTACAATATGCACACAACGACATACATGTCAGATTATGTAACGCCCCGATTTTTATTAAATTTTGGCTTTTGTAATTTTGACACAATTATCTGTCTGCTTTAGTGGTTATGTGTTCTGGGTGTGTGTGGGAGGTCCCAAGTTCAAGTCTCAACTTGGGTAGATTTTGGTATTTTTATGAATAAAGCCCAAACTCTGGTTAATAGGCTTATAAGCTAAACTGTGTGAGTAATTATCAGAATGGGCCTGCTGGTCTAGTGGTTAAGTAGAGTGTTGGATTGCATAAGGTCTTGAGTTCGAATCCATGCTGGAACGTAGGCATTATTTTTCTTACAAACTCTGTAAGGTTTCACAGGTCTCCGGTGCCGATCCTGTAAGTATTCTGAATTCTGTTTAAATATGTCTGAAATATTACTTGCATGCTTGAAACGAAATTTTTAGGTAGTATATCAGTCATCAAAACCACTCTAGGTAGTGTAAATCAAAATCAGAAGCGGCCGAAAATCGTAGTAAAACTGCGATTCACGATAACGAACTCTGAACTTCTGATAATATTCTTCATAAAACATTTGTTAATAAATATTAGAACTGTAACTAATGCTTAAAACTGCTAATACAGATAAACTCCAAATTTACGATGAGCGCACGAGGTATCCATGGACGGGGTACTAAAGGCCGTGGTAGAGGCCGTAGGGGGGCTCGAGCTGGGTCCTCCGTATCTGAGAATCTACCCAATCTAGATACGAGCGAGATGCCAATCTCACCTACTGTAACACCCCAAACCCGGTCAATACGCCACGACCGAATCTGGTATGTCACTAAGGAAAATATTTTTGAAAGAATCGAATTAATAATTAAATTTTTGTGAAAAACTCTTTGAAATTCTTTATTTGTCGAAAATAAGTTAAAACTGAGATTTACTTTGAATTACATAAAACTTTAAAACTTAGTTGATAAATCATAGGATAGAAAACATTTATATCTTTTTAAGAAAATTTGAAATATCACTTTGAAAATCCGTTTGCAATTGAGTATAGAAACTTGAATTTTTGGAAATCACTTAATTTGTTGAAAACACTTAACTTGTAATTTTTCTATCGAACTATTCATATTACCCGATGGTAAGATTTTTAAAACCATTGCGAGTTTTTAGTTTAGAAAACTTTGAGCTCAATTTTTAGATTAACCAAGTAATTTATAAGCCATATTTTAAATATATTCAAAACATAAAAATAATCCAAAACATAATTAAACAGGCCTTATTACAAATCCATAAAATATGAAAACCAAATTAAAATAAAGTACCCAAATGGAAGTTCATCTAAAACCAAAATTTATTGCATGGCCTCCTCGAGTCCATCCGGCTCCATATCCGCGATCTCACGAATCACCTGAAAATATAAGGGAGAAGGTGAGTCACCAAGACTCAGTGCATATTCCCTCTCCCGGTAAATACCACATACTTACACAAATTATAACAAAGCAACATATATGTATAATGCACCCAACCTAGCCATCCATAACTCCTTTTCTACCCCGTGTGGTACCAAACCACTGGTGGTGCCAAACCACTGGTGACCGAAGTCACGATATAAATGTGATACCAAATCACTGGTGACCAAAGTCACAAATAATCCATCTGTGGGGCCAACCCACGTGTGATACCAAATCACTGGCGACAATCCCATATCTCAAAAGTGGGGCCAACCCACGGTGGTATTAACCACGGGGGCGAGTCGCTATGAGGTGCCAAACCTCGGTGTCCGAAGACACGAATGTGATACCAAATCACCGGTGGTGCCAAACCACCGGTGTCCAAGACACGAATCATCAAGTTGTGGGGCAAACCCACGTGTGATACCAAATCATGGCGACAATCCCATATCTTAAAAGTGGGGCCAACCCACGGTGTTATTAACCACGGGGACGAGTCGCTATGAGGTGCCAAACCTCTGGTGTCCAAGACACGAATGTGATACCAAATCACTTTGGAGGTACCAAACCTCTCGGTGTCCAAGACACGATATCAATCTTCCCCCTCCTCTCATATTGCCCATACCAATGCAATAGATAGACAAATTATGTCAATAAACTTTGATATGTATCTCATAACGAATATATCATAAATCGTAGATCATGATTTCAATCCACATGTATTAACAACATATTGAAACGGACTTACCCGAATCCTCATTCATACCATCATGGTATCATATCCAGATCTCATCGATTTACCCACTTTCATAATATGATTAGTTATATAACACACAAATATACATATATAAACCAAGTTATAAAGTGTTTAAGATACACACCTTTCACCAAAGCAATACTAAAATCCGATGATCCGATCTACCGCACTAGATCACTTTGTCCTACAATCGGCCATATCACAATATTTTAATGAAAACCATTCGGCCAACAACATATCTTAATCCAAATAACCTTAGGCTTCCTCAACCAACTTTAAGAGTATATAATCCTTACCACTTGACTTACCAACTTCGATTTGCTAAAGAAATGGCTTAAATCGATTGCTTCCGAAATCCCAATGAGCCTAAGAGAATAATCGAATCCTAAAAAATGGTTAGAACCTTGCAAAACAATGCCCAAAGGTTCGGCCTTTGTCCACAAGAAAACATCATAGAAACGAGAAAGAAAAGAAAGAAAAACGTCCATAAACACTTACCCCTTTTTATCCAAAATCGATAGAAGAAAACCAAGGAGAGTCTACCCTTGAATATTCGGCCAAAATAATACTAAAAGGAAGTAGAAGATTCGGCTATGGTGAAGTGAAAAAAAAAGAAAAGAAAAATAGAATGGAAGTAGATGTTTTTATCTTTGAACAAATGAAAAAGAAATGGTATTTGAGATGGAGAAATATTCGGCCAAGAGAGTGTAAAAGAAAATGTGATTATGAACAAATGTCAAAAAGAAAAGAAAAGAGAGATGTGGGAGAGATGAGATTCGGCCAACACCTATTTTGCCTAAAAGAAAAGTGCAAAAATACCAAAATGAAGTTTTGGTTTCAAAAGCAAAAATGAAAGAAAGGAAATAGCATTTTTGGTTCAACAAAATAAGAGCTAAAACAAAAGCTAAATTTGCACAAAATGCACAATGACATTCGGCCAAAGAAAGAGTTTTTGGAGAGGGAAAACAAAAATGAAAAATGATGTTCAAATGACAAAAATTGGCCAATATTCCCCCCCCAAACTACCTATTACATTCGGCCACCCCCCTAGCCATACATGCCGTCCACATACATGCACTAAAGCCTTGAATAAAGTTTCCAAAACATCCTCCATATTCCATGCCTTCTGTCCCCTCATAATACCATAACTTTAAGATAACCTTCCATAACCTTAAGATTCTTATCCCCAATTTCAAGCTTTCCTTAAACCAAAATTCAACTTACCAAAATTAAGAGTCCAACCTATCATAAACAAAGGTTGACCGTCCATAAATGCTAGGATTCAAAAATAAACCTTTAAAATGCTAAACATGCTACTCGAACCTCTAACCTCAAACAACCTTTCAAGCTCCTTAACCATCTTGCCACTTACTCCTCTTGTGCTTTAATTTAACACTTAAATTAACTTAAGTGTCAAGCTCACTTAATCCACTTCATTAAATAAACCATACTAAAATTTATTTTAGCTTCCTAAATAAAATCAAGCCTTCATAAGACTATGCTAACACACAAAATTCATACCCAAACCAACACAACAGATACCTAAATTTTAGGATATTACACCTACTACAGAGACTGGGTCTGATGATCGTGAGGCTGGGGATGACGCACTATCCCGAGCCATGTTACGGGTTTTAGAAAGGGTCGCTGGACCCAAGACTGGATCTGAGGGCCGAGGGTCGGTTACGGAACGACTCCGGTCCAATGGGGCTGAGATATTTAAGGGCGTCAGTGGAGTCACCCCTAGCGTGGCCGAGTATTGGATGGAGGCCACGGAGAGAATTATGGATGATCTGGATTTTACTGCTGAGCAGAAGCTTAAGGGGGCTGTTTCCCTATTTCGCGACGAGGCTTACCAGTGGTGGTTGACTGTTAAGGAGGGCACTCAACCCGACCGTCTGACTTGGGATTATTTTAAGACGGCTTTCCAGATTAAGTATGTAGGAGCGAGCTATATCGATGCTAGGAGGTGTGAGTTTCTTAATCTCACCCAGGGAGACCGTTCAGTGGCTGAGTATGAGGCTGAGTTTCTGAGACTGAGCCGTTATGCCCGGGGCATGGTGGCGACTGAATATGAGCGATGCGTCCGTTTCGAGGATGGACTCAAGGATAACCTATGGGTTCTGATAGCTCCGCAGAGGGAGCGGGATTTTTCTGCTCTGGTGGATAATGCGAAGATCGCCGAGGAGGTTAAGCGCTAAGCACCAAAACTGCGAGTATGGAAAGAATAAGAGGGAATCGGAGCCCTCGAATTCTTTGATGAGGCTTAAGAAAAAGGTCAGACCGGATGGGCCAGTGAGAGTTGGGCCTACTGTTGCACCTGCTAGGGTGTCGCTGTGTGGGAACTGTGGTAGACACCATCCGGGCGAGTGTTGGAGGATGACCGGGGCATGTTTGAGATGTGGGTCGACTGAGTATCGTGTCCGGGATTGTCCACTGAGGACTGATCAGATGCAAGCTGCGGGTGCTGGTAATACGCAACCACCGAGAGTAGCTCAGCAGCCACCTAGGGGCCGAGTTCAGGCCAGGGGTGGTAATGGCATGGGCCGAGGACAGAGAGCACCGGGTAGAGGTGCGGGACCGGCTGAGGCGAGGCAGCCTGCACTGGTTTATGCTGCACGTCACCGAGAGAATGGTGATGCTTCAGACGTCATTACGGGTGCGTTCTTAATTTTTGATGTACCATACACTGCATTGATAGACATAGGCTCTACACACTCTTACGTAGTTAGCTCTGTTTCTAAAACTTTGGGGATTCCTGTTGAGAGTACTTCGAGCGAGATAACTGTTGTGAGTCTGTTGGGGCAATCTATCCGGGTTAGTAAATTGTTTAGAGACGTCCCGCTAGAGGTTCAAGGGACAATATTTTTGGCTGATCTAATGGAGCTTCCATTTGGGGAGTTTGATTTGATTTTGGGAATGGACTGGTTGGTCAAGCATCGGGTGAGTCTGGACTGTGCTACAAAAAGGGTTATTCGAATAACCGAGGAGGATAACGAGGTAGTGGTGATTGGGGAATGTCGAGATTATTTGGCGAATGTGATTTCTGCATTGGTGGTAGAAAAGTTGGTACGGAAAGGATGTGAGGCATTCTTGGCCTAAATCAGTGTTTCGGATTCTGGGGAATCTTCGGTTAGGGACATCAAAACCTTAAGGGACTTTCCGGATGTTTTTCCTGAGGAACTACAGGATCTGCCTCCGAGCCGAGAGGTAGAGTTTGGGATTGAGCTCTTTCCGGGTACAGCTCCGGTGTCTATCGCCCCTTATAGAATGGCACCGCAGGAGCTTGTGGAGCTTAAGGCTCAGATTTAAGAGTTACTAGATCGTGGGTTCATCCGCCCTAGTGTTTTTCCATGGGGAGCACCTGTGCTGTTTGTGAAAAAGAAGGATGGATCCATGCGTATGTGTATCGACTACCGCTAATTGAATAAGCTGACCATTAAGAACAAGTACCCACTACCGAGAATAGATGATTTATTTGACCAGTTCAGAGGGGCTTCTGTTTTCTCTAAGATCGATTTGTGATCTGGATACCATCAACTGAAGGTTAAAGAGACCGATGTGCATAAGACGGCATTTAGAACTCGGTACAGCCATTACAAGTTCCTAGTAATGCCATTTGGACTAACTAATGCACCAGCAGCTTTTATGGATCTGATGAACCGAGTGTTCTAGCCCTATCTGGATCGGTTCGTGGTAGTCTTCATTGATGACATTCTGGTGTATTTGAAAACTGAGGACGAGCACGATGAGAAACAGTTGTACGCAAAGTTCAGTAAGTGTGAATTTTGGCTTCGAGAAGTAACCTTTTTGGGGCATGTGGTTTCTGCGGTGGGGATTCATGTTGATCATCGTAAGATTGAGGCTGTGTTGGATTGGAAACAGCCGAAGAATGTGTCTGAAATCTGTAGCTTTCTGGGGCTGGCGGGTTATTATCGACGTTTCGTAGAAGGGTTCTCTTTGATCGCAGCACCATTGACCAAGCTTATGCTTAAAGGAGTTCCCTTTGTCTGGACTAATAAGCAACAAGAGAGCTTCGAGAAGCCTAAATCTGTTTTGAGGCAAGCTCTGGTTCTGATACAGCCTGAATCTGGGAAGGATTTCGTGGAATATAGTGATGCATCACATGTGGGTCTGGGTTGCGTACTAATGCAAGATGGTAAGGTGGTAGCTTATGCGTCACGTCAGCTCAAGATGCATGAGGCTAACTATCCGACACACGATTTAGAGTTGGCAGCGGTAGTCTTCGCTCTAAAAATCTGGAGGCACTATCTGTACGGTGAGAAGTGTACTATCTACACTAATCGCAAGAGCCTCAAGTATCTCCTCACTCAGAAGGAGTTAAACCTTAGGCAGCGTAGATGGGTTGAACTTCTTAAGGATTATGACTGCACCATCGAGTACCATCCTAGTAAGGCTAATATTGTGGCAGATGCTTTAAGTCGTAGGGCTATGACCGATCTAAGAGCAATGTTCGCTCGACTCAGCTTATTCGACGGTGGGAGTCTGTTAGTAGAACTTCAGGTTAAGCCCACATGGATTGATAAGATCAGGAGTAAGCAGTTGGTGGATAAGTCACTTGAGTTGTGGTTCTGTCAGATTGAAAATAGGGATACTACGAATTTCAGGATTAACAGTAATGGGATACTTTGTTTCCGAGGTCGGATCTGTGTGCCGAATGATGAGGATTTATGACAGTCGATTCTGAAGAAGGCGCATTGTAGCCCTTATGCTATGCATCCCGGTGGGAACAAAATGTACCGAGATTTACGAGAGTTGTACTAGTGGCCAGGGTTGAAGCGTGAGGTTACCGACTTCATTGCTTGCTGTTTGACTTGTTAGTAGGTTAAGGCTGAGCATCAGTTGCCTTCGGGGTTGCTACAGCCAGTAAAGATACCGATGTGGAAATGGGAGCAAGTAACGATGGACTTCGTTAGTGGATTGCCTCTAACACCCACTAAGAAGGATTCTATCTGGGTCATCGTGGATCGATTGACCAAATCTGCTCACTTCATTCCGGTCACGACGAACTTTTCTCTCAAGAAGTTGGCTAAGCTATATGTATCTGAAATAGTGAGACTGCATGGGGTTCCTGTTTCAATCATCTCCGATAGGGATCCTTGCTTCACGTCTCAGTTCTGGAAGAAGTTGCATGAGTCCTTGGTTCAAGGTTGGACTTCAGTACTGATTTCCATCCTCAGACAGATGGTCATTCGGAGAGGGTGATTCAAGTACTGGAAGACATGTTGAGGAGCTGTATTATAGATTTTCGAGGCAGTTGGAAGGAATACTTGTCGTTGGCAGAGTTCGCCTATAACAACAGCTATCAGTCTAGCATTCAGATGGCACCTTACGAGGCCTTGTACGATCGTAAGTGTCGCACTCCCTTATGTTGGACTGAGTTGGGTGAACGACGTGTTCTGGGTCCGGAATTGGTTTCTGAAACTGAAGATAAGGTCCACTTGATTCGAGATCGACTGAAAGCAGCATCTGATAGGTAGAAGTCCTACGCTGATCTGAAGAGAAAAGATATCGAGTATTCTGTGGGGGACTTAGTGTTTCTCAAGGTCTTGCTATGGAAGAAGGTCTTGAGGTTTGGCCGCAAGGGTAAGTTGAGCCCTCAGTTTATTGGGCCGTACCGTATTCTGAAGCGAGTGAGGCCAGTCGCATATCAGTTGGAGCTTCCTCCGAAGTTGGATCGCATTCATGATGTGTTCCATGCCTCAATGTTAAGACGCTATCGCTCTGATCCCACGCATGTTGTTCCCATTGAGGACATCGAGGTTAGACCATATCTGACATTTAAGGAGGAGCCGATTCAGATTCTGGAGCGCGACGTTAAGGTTCTGCAGAGGAAATCTATCCCCTTAGTGAAGGTGCTATGGCGAAATCATAGTACTGAGGAGGCTACTTGGGAGCCAGAGGATTCGATGCGTCAGCAGTATCCTCACCTTTTCTGATCAGGTAAAATTTCGAGGACGAAATTTTCTTTTAGGGGGTAGAGTTGTAATGCCTCGATTTTTCTTAAATTTTAGCTTTTGTAATTTTGACACAACTATCTGTCTGCTTTAGTGGTTATGTGTTCTAGGTGTGTGTGGGAGGTCCCAAGTTCAAGTCTCAACTTGGGTAGATTTTGGTATTTTTATGAATAAAGCCCAAACTCTTGTTAATAAGCTTATAAGCTAAAGTGTGTGAGTAATTATCAGAATGGGCCTGCTGGTCTAGTGGTTAAGTAGAATGTTGGATTGCATCAGGTCTTGAGTTCGAATCCATGCTGGAGCGTAGGCATTATTTTTGCTTAAATATTCGGCTAGAGTTTTATTGGAAGGGGACTCTGAGTAGTGGATGTGTAGTGGGAGTTGAGGGAGGAAATTAAGGGGTTTCGGGATTCTATCAAAATCTTTTTGCTAATTCCGATTCGTCCAAAAGAAAATTATGTTATCTCTTTCCCAAATTTCCTCCACCCTTCTGACTTCTTTCACCCTTCCTCTGCCGAATGTTCATTGTTTTCTTCCTCCTCTCTTCTGATTTCTTTCGCGCTTCCACCTTGCTCGACGAGTGAATTCATTTGATTCGGTAAGTATTTATTTTGCCTCTTCCTCTCGTTCATAGTTAGTTTTCTGAAAAGGGTATGTTTTGGTTCTTTCAAATTAGGTGGAAATCAAGTAGCGATTGGAGCTTCTGGAGTTTTTGAACGGTTGAGTTCCTGGTTCGCTGTTGGTAAGTGATCGGGTTCACTTTTTCAATATTCTAGGGTCTCGTTGTGGGATATTCCCAGTTTAGATTTCGATAAGTGCCGCTAAAATCGGCTTTGGTAATGTAAATTATGGGTTCTTAAAGGCTCGGGAGTGTTTACGCGCCAGAACAGTACCAGGTGTGTACCCGAAAACACAGAAAACAAGGTTTCAGCGAAAGTCGAAAACCTTTTTGTCGACACCACACGGGCGTGTGGTCGCGCGTGTGGTAGGCCGTGTGCAGGACTGTAAGTCACCACACGGCTGTGTGACTGATGAGCCCGGCTGTGCGCTTACCGAGTGAGGTCGTGTGCGACACACGGGCTCAACCAATTGGGCCGTGTGGGCCACACAGGCATGTGGGCCCACACGGGTGAACCACACGGGCGTGTGGGATTCTGGGGATCACACGGCCAAGGCCAATTTGGGCGGTGTGGGCCACACGGGCGGGCCACATGGGCGTGTGATCCCATTTTTCTGATAAACTCTGTAAGGTTGCACGGGTCGCCCAAGTCGACTGTGGACCGACCGTAGGGTCAATAAGTAATATTTAGACCCCTAAATGAATGATATGTCTGTTTGATTTCTGGACTAAGCATGTATACTGATCTGAATATATATGAGTTAATTGCATAATAGCATGTCAATCTTGTATGTTGCATTGCATCGGGGTGGGTTGATTATGTTTGGAGGAAGTATCTGAAAGGCTCCTAAGCCTGTAATCTGGTGATAAATCGTAATATATACATATTTTAACCCCACATTTAGCATACTTTTAGATGATTTAATCCCTTGAATTGTGAAATTTGATGCTCCTAATCCTTTAATTTCATGTTTTATACTTAGGAGAGCATCGGAGGATGAAAAGAACGAGAAACGGGCCGAAAATGGAGAAAATGGGCCAAAGTAAGAAACCAACACGGCCTAGAGTTCACCACATGGCCGTGCCACTTTAGCAGACTCGAACAGGCCTTGGGCTCGATTCACACGGGCATGTCCCTACCGTGGCCAAGATGAGTTTCATTCGGATTAGGATACTTGTGGGCCAAGTAAGGCATCCCGAAAGCCTATATAAACACCCTAGAGGGCAACCTAAAGGGGGAGTTCGACAGAAGCCTTCTGTCAGGGCTTTTGATGAAGGAGGCGAACCCAGAGAGGGCTGAACACAGGGAATTACTCCAAGAAAGCCAGTTGATCCATCTCAGAAGCCGGAATCACACTCAAGACGGAAGATCTTCCCTTCAATTTCCTTCAGGGGTTTTAGGGTTTTTCTTATGTTTTGTTATTTACTTTCTTCTGAGATGTATTCTTTATTAAACATGAACTAAACCCCTAAAATACCTGAGGGGGATGAAACCTAAAATGGATCTTGTTATTGTTTTCTGAACTGTATGATAAATACTTGATTTGTTCTTAATTATGTGTTCTTAATTCTTGTTTTAATATTTCAGGATATTGATTCATGTATTGATGTGTGATAAACTGTAATAATAACATATTTTAAACCCACATTTAGCATACTTTTGGATGATTTATCCCTTGAATTATGTAATTTGGTGCTCTTAATCCTTTAATTTCATGTTTTATACTCAGGAGAGCACCGGAGGATGAAAAGAACGAGAAACGAGCCTAAAACAGAGTAAATGGGCCATATCACGAAATCGAAACGGCCTGGGCCCAAGACCACACGGCCGTGCTCCTTAAGCAGACCCAGACACGGCCTGGCCTCGATTCACACAGGCGTGTCCCAGCCGTGACAAAGAGGAATTTCACTCGGATTAGGATACTTAGAGGCGAAGAAACACATTCCAAAGCCTATATAAACACCCTAAGTATAACCTAAAAGGTGCTTTTGGCCAGGGGGCGTCTAGCTAGGCCAAGGAGCCAAGCCAGAGAGGTCAGAATCATGGGATTTACTCGAAGAAAGCCAGTTGATTCATCTCAAGAAGCCGGAGTCATACTCAAGACGGAAGATCTTCTCTTTAATTCCTTCAGGGGCTTTTAGGGTTTTTCTTATGTTTTGTTTTATCTTTTCTTCTGAGATGTACTATTTTATAATTATGAACTAAACCCTCAGATACCTGAGGGGGATGAAACCTAAGACGAATCTTGTTATCGTTTGCTAAACTATATGATAAATACTTGATTTGTTCTTAATTATGTGTTCTTAATTCTTGTTTGATATTTCAGGATATTGATTCAAGTATTGATGTGCTTAGGTAGTGGAGCAAAAGTCCCTATCTAAGAGTAGATCTAGAATAATTAAGTGGAGTTGCTAGCGTGCCTAGACATAGGGTGACGAAATTTTGCCGGATTAGGGTGAAACCTAATATGGGAATCCATAGATCGAGTTAATGCAATTTTAGGGGTTTTAATTAGAAAGATATTTCAATTAATCAACCTAGGGTTAGACGTTAGTAGCCTCGACGGAGGTATTAATATACATTAGGGAATCCTACGGATCAAGTCAAGTGAATAAATCGTCTAGTTCAGAGTTAGATAACAAGTGAAGTCTAGGTGGATTCTTCCTCGGGTATTGTCTTAATCAATTGGTTTTTTCCCATAAGTATTTTTCCAATTCATTCTCTTTGTCTTAGCGTCTTTAGCTTAGTAGTTAGTTAATTTTAGTTTAAACAACAATTTCTTTAAATCTTAGGTTAAATAATAGAAAGAGAGTCAGTATTAGTACTTTTAGTTCCTTTGGGTTCGACAATCCGGTCTTGCCACTAAACTATACTACTGTTCGATAGGTGCGCTTGCCTCAATCGTTGTCATAGTTAGTTTCTAAGCTCGATCATTCTTTATATAAATTTTTAAGACTCTGACATAACGATCAATGTGCTTAGGCAGTGGAGTAAAAGTCCCTGTTTAAGAGTAGATCTAGCATAGTTAAGCGGAGTTGATCGCAACCCTAGAGATAGGATGATTAAAATCTGCCGAATTAGGGTCAAACCTAATATGGGAGTCCATAGATCGAGTTAATGCAACACTAGGGGTTTTAATTAGAAAGAGATTTCAATTAATCAACCTAGGGTTAGACGTTAGTAGCCTCGAAAGAGGTATTAATATAAATTAGGGAATCCTACGGATCAAGTCAAGTGAATAAATCGTCTGGTTTAGAGTTAAATAACAAGTGAAGTCTAGGTGGATTCTTCCTCGGGTATTGTCTTAATCAACTGGTTTTCTCAAAAGTATTTTCCCAATTCACTCTCTGTGTCTTAGCATCTTTAGTTTAGTAATTAGTTAATTAAACATTGATTCCCTTAATACTTAGGCTAAATAATAAAAAGATAGTAACTACTAGTACTCTTGGTCCTTGAGGATACGATATTTCTGGTCTTGCCATAGCTATACTACCGAATGATAGGTGCGCTTGCCTTATTCGTTGTCATAGTTAGTTTGGACACGATCAAGTTATTGGCGCCGTTGCTGGGGACTAAGATATTAGGAACGCTAAATTTTTATTACTTTAGCAATTTTTATATTTTTATTTTTAACTTTGCTTATTTTTCTCTTATTTGTTTCTGATAGGTATCTCTAGTTTATGACTAGAAGAAACCCGTCAGGACCCTTGATTGTTGATAGTGAAATAGAACATACTGCTCAAATCGAAGAGATGTCACTGAATAATTATCAGTGGCAAGTCATGAGGAAAAAGCCTAATAAAGCAGCCGGTGTTTTCAACCTAGACGCGGTCACCATATTACATAACCAGGTAGAGCTTTTAAATAAAAAAATTGATGGTTTGTGTGGTTCTACGCAGGTACACCCAATAATGCATTGTGACTCAAATCTAGGAGGGATGAGCAATACAGAATATCCACTTTACAACCCGAGCACTGAAAACGAACAAGTTCACTATATGGGTAATAATCCTCGACCTCAAAATAATCCTTATAGTAACACTTACAATGCAGGTTGGAGGAATCATCCCAATTTCTCATGGAGAGGTCAAGGAAATCCAGGAAATTTTGCTCGGATTTGCTCGCGCGCCTAGACATAGGGTGACGAAATGTTGCTAGATTAGGGTGAAACCTAAGATGGGAATCCATAGATCGAGTTAATGCAATTTTAGGGGCTTTAATTAGAAAGAGATTTCAAGTAATCAACCTAGGGCTAGACGTTAGTAGCCTCGACGGAGGTATTAATATACATTAGGGAATCCTACGGATCAAGTCAAGTGAATAAATCGTCTGGTTCAGAGTTAGATAACAAGTGAAGTCTAGGTGGATTCTTCCTTGGGTATTGTATTAATCAATTGGTTTTTTTCCCATAAGTATTTTCCCAATTCATTCTCTTTGTCTTAGCGTCTTTAGCTTAGTAGTTAGTTAATTTTAGTTTAAACAACAATTTCTTTAAATCTTAGGTTAAATAATAGAAAGAGAGTCAGTATTAGTACTTTTAGTTCCTTTGGGTTCGACAATCCGGTCTTGCCACTAAACTATACTACTGTTCGATAGGTGCGCTTGCCTCAATCGTTGTCATAGTTAGTTTCTAGGCTCGATCATTCTTTATATAAATTTTTAAGACTCTAACATAACAATCAAGTTTTTGGCGCCGTTGCCGGGGAACTAAAATATTAAGAACGCTCAATTTTTAGTACTTTAGACATTTTTATTTTTTACAGTTTACTTTTATTCTGTTTTTTTAACATTACTAATACTCTTTCTTTTATTTTGTTCCTAGTAGGTACCTCTAGTTTATGACTAGAAGGAATCCGACAGGACCCCTAATTTATGACAGTGATTTTGAAGGTATCGTTCGCAGAAATCGTAGAGAAATAAGGTGAAGCTTAAATTACATACAAGAAGAGCAAGAAGACGAAACCAATACCACCAAAGAGATGGCTGAGAATAATCCGCTACCTCCAGAGGTGGCCGAAAATCATGCTCCTTGTACTATGTATGATTATGCTAAACCTAATTTAACAGGAACTGAATCGAGTATTGTTAGACCTACTATTGCTGCAAATAATTTCGAATTGAAATCTAACACTATACAGATGATACAACAGTTTGTTCAGTTTGATGGTTTGTAGGATGAGGATCCTAACACACACTTAGAAAATTTTCTAGAATTCTATGATACCTTCAAAATAAATGGCATTTCTGATGATGCCATACGTCTTCGGTTATTTCCCTTTTCTTTGAGGAATAAAGCCAAACAGTGGTTGAATTCTCTTCCACTAGGGTCAATCACTACATGGGAACAAATACCCGAAAATTTTTTATTAAAATATTTTCTGCCGGCCAAAACGGCCAAGTTAAGGAATGATATATCTTCTTTTGTGCAGATGGATTTAGAAACACTCTATGATGCATGGGAGAGATATAAAGACCTATTAAGAAGGTGCCCACACCATGGATTACCCTTGTGGCTACAGGTCCAAACCTTTTATAACGGTGTAAACCCTTCAACCAGGCAGTTGATTGATTCAGCCTTCGGCGGAACCTTGAATAATAAAACACCTGAAACAGCTTACGAATTTATAGAGGAGATGTCAATGAAAAACTATCAGTGGCAAGTCACGAGGACAAAGCCCACGAAAGCTGCCAGTGTTTTCAACCTCGACCCAGTAACCATGCTATCAAGTCAGGTAGAGATGTTAAATAAGAAGGTTGATGGTCTATGTGGTTCTTTGCAGGTACAACCCGTTATATAGTGCGAAACAAGTAGAGGTCTGGCGAATCTTGAGTACCCACCATACGGACATGGCATAGAAGGCGAACAAATGAACTATGTAAGTAATAATTTTAGATCTCAAAATAATCCTTATAGCAATACTTACAACCCAGGTTGGAAGAACCAACCCAATTTCTCATGGGGTGGGCAAGGAAATCAAAGGCAACAACCCCCTCCAAACTTCCAACAACAGCCTTTCCCACAGGAAAAGAAGCCGAACCTTGAGGAGATGCTGACAAAATTCATAGCGGTGTCAGAAACTTGTTTCCAAAACACCGAGACAACACTTAAAAATCAACAAGCATCGATTCAAGGGATCGAAAACTAGTTAGGGCAACTTGCTAAGCTGATCTCCGAACGACCGCAAGGAAGCCTACCGAGCAACACAGAAATTAACCCAAAGGAGCAACTTCAAGGCATAATAGCTCAGGAAAGTGTAGGGTTTGATGAGCCTAAGGTAAGCAAAGAGAATGTGGTAGAGGAAGGTAAGAACGATGTAAGTAATGATAAGCCGAAACCGATAATTAAAGAGTACCAACCTCGTATACCATACCCCGATGCGTTGAAGAAAGATGACACTGAGGAACAATTTGGTAAGTTTCTTAAACTTTTAAAGAAATTACATATTAACTTACCGTTTCTCGAAGCTCTTTCGCAAATGCTAGATTCGAGGAAATTTTTAAAAGAGCTTTTGAAAAATAAACGAAGGTTAGACGAGGCATCGCACGTGGAACTAAACGCAATGTGCTTAGTAATTCTACAAAATAAATTACCACAAAAATTAAAAGATCCAGGGAGTTTTACAATTCCATGTTTAATTGGTAGTTTATCTATTAATAACCCTTTAGCTGATTTAGGGGCAAGCATAAATGTTCTGCCTTATAAAATGTTTAAACAACTAGGTCTAGGGAAACCCAAAAAACTAGGATGAGCATTCAATTAGCTGATAAGACTATTCGAATTCCTAGGGGTATAATCGAAGATGTGTTAGTAAAGATTGATAAATTCGTATTCCCAGTAGATTTTGTTGTTTTAGACATGGATGAGGACAATAGTATCCCCTTAATTTTAGTGAGACCCTTTTTAGCGACTGCTAGAACTAAAATTGATGTGGGTACAGGTGAACTCATACTCCGCGTAGGTGACGAATCAATCAGTCTTCAGGCTCTCGACTCGGCTAGGACATCAAGAAATAAAGGTGAGAAAATAAATTCTATTAATGACCATTCGATTAAGCCTTCTTTTCAGGAAGCACCACAGAACTACACACCCGAGCCAGATCCTATATCTCATAACAACAAGGAAATAATTCATGAGGATCGAAGGCTTCAGATTGATGAACTAGACGAGTGGAAGACGCATTTCAAGGAAAAACTAGGAATACACGAAGAGAAACCGAGGGAACCACCAGACGAGCTCGTAGGAACGACAAATCACTTCAAAATAGGAGATCAGGTATTGTGAGATAAAATAGACCCTCGAATTGTTCCTCCCAACCCTAATACAAACAAAGAAATCTCTTTTAAGGTAATCAATGTTTTCCCATACGGAACAGTCGAGGTAAGTAATCCTATGTTTGACACTTTTAAAATAAACGGCCCTCGACTTGAACTATATACTGATAATAGGACAGATAGCATGAGGAAGGATGTTCAACTCTTCAAACCACCCTAGCTATGCGAATGAGAGGTAAGTCTAGCTTAAGACTTTAAACGAGCGCTTCTCGGGAAGCAACCCGAGCACTAACCCCATTAACTTTTACATTTTTTTTATCTTTTACTTTTATTTTTCCTTTTCAATACCTAACTATAAACTAACCAAGTGCAGATTTCCATACCACACGGCCTTACACAAGGCCGTGGCCGTGGCCGTTTGGATACTACGGACCTTCGTACTGACATAGCAGAGGAAGTACGAGCCAATGACGAAAGATTCCCCGATCACGGATGACTATAAATTGCCATGGTCGTGTGATATGGCCATGGCCGACACTAAGGGAAGTCACACGGGCTCTGACTAAACACCACGGCCGTGCGATACAGCTGCTATTTTATCAAACATGGGCGTGGTGACCATGAAACAGGCGTGGGAGAAACGAACGAAGCACAACACGGCCGTGCGATACGGCCGTGTGACCCAACATGCCCATGGTACACTGGCGTGGGGATGTACCAGACATCAAAACTCTATTTAAACCACCCCCTCCCTCTTCTCAACTACTCACATTCCCCTTCTTCCATACATTCTCAGACCCCCCTTCCATATTCTACTTCCTTGGCCCTTTTTTCCAAACTCTAGATGTACACCATATCCATGTCGAAGAAGTGAAAGGATCCTAGCACAGTCTTCCCCTGTGGGAGACCAATCTACATAAGTTCATGCTGGCCGCTTCATCTACTCGACAAGCCAATGATATTTAAGGCCGTTTAGTTTTTAATTTTCTTTTTTCGTCGCATTTATTTTCCTTCTCTTTATCTTCCTTGTCTTTAAATAAATAAATAGTTTATTTTGAATTTTTCTTAGTATTTCTTGGCTATTTCTTCACGGGTTACCCAATTTCTTCATCTAGCGCAGTAATAGTGGGCAGCCCCCATACCACCACCAGAGATGCCTCCTCCAACTTATCTTTCACCTCCGAATCAAGTTTCCACACCTCCAACTCAAGGAATCCATCCAAATTCAGGAAGTTTCATCTCTCCCTATCTTTTATGAATTCCTATCTATCTTTGAACATTGAGGGACATCTTAAGTGTGGGGGGTGAATCTTAAAAGTGCCAAACTTTTTGCATTATTCTCAAATCCTGAATTATGTCTTGTTCTTAAGAAAATTTCTCATATTACTGTTAGAATGAAATTTCCTTTGATTCATGAGTTTTATTGATATGTTTTGGATTAAGTCACAACTAATTGTGCAGTGATGATTTAAACATTAGGGGACTAGAGAATCAAGCATGATAAGTCTATTTTTCAGAATTAAAATTTTTTTAGGTTGTCTACCTAAATCTAGTTATTACCTTGAAATTTGAAATTTACAAGGTTGATGTCAAAAAGCCATAATTTTTGTGAGATTTTGAGCCTTTTAGAGCATATATTCTTTTTCTTGCTCACTTTATTAATTATGAGTGTGTCAACATTGATTTGTTATTCTAGAACTTGCTTCGATTATACATGTCGAGACCACACCTTTGATTTGATATACAGAGATGATAAAGGCACCTAGGATTTAACCCACTTACTCCACTAAAAGCCTACCTTCATAATTAACCCCTAGTGAACCCCGTTTGATCTTAACAATTTTTTTTATTAACTCACCCGCTAATTTTAAACCAAAACCCTTTGTATTTGTTATCACCATTCTTCTTGACTACCCTTTTTGTCGAGATTTGATTTTGAGCAGTTGCCTAACTATGTTCTGTATTTCAGTTTTACTTTCTTATTATTGTAAATAATTAATGATTTGTTCTTAAAAAAAGAAACGATGATGCATATTCATTATTAGTTTTATTAGCAAGTGAGCTTACATATTTAAATTCCACATCTAGAAGAAAAAGCTCGTATTATTAGTATTACAAGTTTTTAGTTGATGTAATTATTAGCTCATTTTTCTAGTTAGGTAATTTGTCAAGTCAATCTCGATTCTAACCCTCTAATTCATCCTTTATCCACACCTTTAACCCAAGCCCTGTTACAACCCTGTTAAAGACCTTTTGATTTGTGTATCATCTCATATTATAGTGGTGGAGATTTGATTTTCATGCAAGCCTATCAGATTAACTTTTCATGTTTGACTTATGAGTGCTTTTTCCTGAACCTTAAACACCTCGAGTGATTTGAGTGAATCTTTAGTGAGGATGTCAATCCTTGTCGATTTTGAATCCGAGGTAATTATTTAGAAGAGGGAAAACACCTACGTTTTCATGCTACAAAAATGTATGACTTAGATTGTTTGAATCTGTAGGACTCTTTGAGTTGAATTATCAATGTATAAATTTGATAAACTGAAATAGTAACACATTTTAGGCCCACATTTAGTATGCTTTTGGATGAATTATCCCTTATTTTATGTAATTTGGTGCTATAAATCCTTTCTTTTCATGTTATATACTCAGGAAAGCACCAGGGGATGAAAAGAACGCAAAACGGGCTTAAAACGGGACAAATGGGCCAAAGCATGAAATCGACACGGCCTGGACCAAAGATCACACGGCCGTGCCTCCTTAAATATCTTGAACACGGCCTGGACCACGATTTACACGGCCATGCCTCATCAACGAAGTCAACACGGCTTGACCACGATTCACACGGGCGTGTGCCATGGCCGTGCCCCTGCCGCGGCCAAGAGGAGTTTTACTCAGATTTGGATGCTTGGAGGAAAAGAAACACACTCCAAAGTCTAATTAAACCCCCAATTAGGAATTGCACTCAAATTAGGATACTTGGAGGCCAAGTAACACATCTCAAAGCCTATATAAACACCATAGGGGGCAACTCAATGGGGGGTTCGGCAGAATCCTTCTACCAGGGCTTTTGTCGGGGCGGTGAGCTAGGCCAAGAAGCCAAGCCGAAAAGGTCAGAGTTGTGGGAATCACTCGAAGGTAACCAGTTGATCCATCTTAAAAAGCCGGGATTCTACTCAAGACGGCGGATCTCTCCTTCAATTCCTTCAGGGAGTTTTAGGGATTTCTTATGTTTTGTTTTATCTTTTCTCTTGAGATATTTTCTTATTTAGTTATGAACTAAATCCTTCAGATACCTGAAGGGGATGAAACCTATGATAAATCTTTGTAACACCCCAAACCCGGTCAATACACCACGACCGAATCTGGTATGTCACTAAGGAAAATATTTTTGAAAGAATCGGATTAACAGTTAAATTTTGTGAAAAACTCTTTGAAATTCTTTATTTGTCGAAAATAAGTTAAAACTGAGATTTACTTTGAATTACATAAAACTTAAAAACTTAGTTGATGAATCATAGAATAGAAAACATTTATACCTTGTTAAGATAATTTGAAATATCACTTTGAAAATCCGTTTGCAATTGAGTATAGAAACTTGAATTTTGGAAATCACTTAATTTGTTGAAAACACTTAACTTGTAATGTTTTCTATCGAACTATTCCTATTACCCGATGGTAAGATTTTTAAAACCATTGCGAGTTTTTAGTTTAGAAAACTTTGAGCTCAATTTTTAGATTACCAAGTGACATGCTTAAACATGTTTAGAATAAATCTCAAAGCATATAAATAATCCAAAACCATAATTAAACAGGCCTTATTACAAATCCATAAAATATGAAAACCAAATTAAAATAAAGTACCCAAATGGAAGTTCATGTAAAACCAAACTTTATTGCATGGCCTCCTCGAGTTCATCCGGCTCCAAATCCGCGATCTCACGATTAACCTGAAAATATAAGGGAGAAGGTGAGTCACCAAGACTCAGTGCATATTCCTCTCTCTGGTAAATACCACATACTTACACAAATTATAACAAAGCAACATATATGCATAATGCACCCAACCTAGCCATCCATAACTCCTTTTCTACCCCGTGTGGTACCAAACCACTGGTGGTGCAAAACCACTGGTGTCCAAAGACACAAATGTGATACCAAATCACTGGTGACCGTAGTCACGAATAATCCATCTGTGGGGCCAACCCACGTGTGATACCAAATCACTGGCAGACGATCCCATATCTCAAAAGTGGGGCCAACCCACGGTGGAATTAACCACAGGGACAAGTCGCTATGAGGTGCCAAACCTCTGGTGTCCGAAGACACGAATGTGATACCAAATCACTGGTGGTGCCAAACCACTGGTGTCCGAAGACACGAATCATCAAGTTGTGGGGCCAACCCACGTGTGATACCAAATCACTGGCAGACGATCCCATATCTCAAAAGTGGGGCCAACCCACGGTGGAATTAACCACAGGGACAAGTCGCTATGAGGTGCCAAACCTCTGGTGTCCGAAGACACGAATGTGATACCAAATCACTGGTGGTGCCAAACCACTGGTGTCCGAAGACACGAATGTGATACCAAATCACTGGTGACCGAAGTCACAAATAATCTTCCCCCTCCTCTCATATTGCCCATGCCAATGCAATAAATAAATAGATCATGTCAATATACTTTGATGTGTATCTCATAACGAATGTATCATAAATCGTAGATCATGATTTCAATCCACATGTATTAACAACATATTGAAACGGACTTACCCGAATCTTCATTCATACCATCATGGTATCATATCCAGATCTCATCGATTTACCCACTTTCATAATATGATTAGTTATAACACACAAAAATATACATATATAAACCAAGTTATAAAGTGTGTAAGATACACACCTTTCACCAACGCAAGAACTAACTCCCGAATCCGATCTACCACACTAGAACACCTTGTCCTACAATCGGCCAATACTAAAATTATGAACAAAGGCCATTCGCCCATACTACTAAATCCCAAAGAGTTATCACTTGTAATACCAAATCTTACCCGAACTTACCCAAATCGATTGATAAAGAAACGAGAGTTTAGATTGATTGCTTCCAACGTCCCGAGAAGCCTAAAAGAGATCGGTTTCTAAGAATGATTAGAACCTTGCAAACCAATGCCCAAAGATTCGGCCTTTGACCACAAGAAAATAACTTGGAAAAGAGAAAAGAATTGAAAGAGAATCGGCCAAGAATACTTACTTATAACCAAAACCGATTGAAGAAATCAAATGAAGTCCTACCCTTGAATATTCGGCCAAAAATAAATCAAAAGAAAATGAGAGTTTCGGCTATAAAAAGAAGAAGAAATAAAATGTAAATGGGTGTTTTAACTTTGAGTAAATGAAAAGAAATGGGATTTGAGATGAAGAATGATTCGGCCAAGAGAGTGTAAAGGAAAATGTGATTTGAATAATATTGAAAGAAAGAAAAAGAGAGAGATGTGGGAGAGATTCGGCCAAACACTTCTTTGCCAAAAAGAAAGTGCACAAAAATGCACAAAGATAGATTGTAGTTTTGGTTTCAAAAGAGCAAATGAAAGAAAGGAAAATGGTATGATTTGATTCAACAAAATGAGGCTAAAATCAAAAGCAAAATGCACCAAAATGCACAAGACACATTCGGCCAAGGAGGAAAGTTTTTGGAGAGGAAAAAAAACAATTGCAAAAAGATGTTCAAATGACAAAAATTGGCCAACTATCCCCCCCAAGCTACCTAACAACATTCGGCCACCCCCCGTAGACACCCATGCCGTCCACATACATGCACTAAAGGCCTAGGATTACTTTCCAAAACATTTTCCTACGACTCAAGCCTTATGTCTCCCCAACCTTCCATAACCTTAAGATTCTTATCCCTATTTCATGCTTTCCTTAATCCAAAATTCAACTTACTAAAAACTTAAGGTCCAACCTATCATAAACATAGGTTGACCGTCCATCAATGCTAGAACACAAAATAAAGTCTTCAAAAAAAATGCTTTCCATGATATTCGAACCTCTAACCTCAAGCCACCTTTCAAGCTCCTTAACCAACTTGCCACTTACTCCTCTTATGCTTTAATTAACACTTAAATTAACTTAAGTGTCAAGCTCACTTAATCCACTTCATTAAATAAACCATACTAAAAATTATTCTAGCTTCCTAAATAAAATCAAGCCTTCATAAGACTATGCTAACACACAAAATTCATACCCGAGCCAACACAACTAATACTCAAATTTTGGGATGTTACAATTCTACCCCCTTAAGAAAATTTCGTCCTCGAAATTACCTGATCAAAAGAGTTGAGGGTACTGCTGCCTCATCGCATCCTCCGGTTCCCACGTAGCTTCTTCCACGCCATGATTCCTCCATAAAACTTTCACTAAAGGAATGGACTTCCTACGCAAAACTTTCACATCTCGATCTAGAATCTGCACAGGTTCTTCTTCTACCATCAGATCTGGACTCACCTCTATTTCCTCTACTGCCACAACATGCGATGGATCAGAACGATAGCGTCTAAGCATGGAGACATGGAACACATCGTGAATCGACTCGAGTTCCCGGCAACTCAAGCTTCGATAAGCTCATCGGTCCCACTCGTCTCAACACCTTAAACGGCCCAATAAACCTTGGACTTAACTTGCCTTTTCTCCCAAATCTTAACACTTTCTTCCATGGCGAGACCTTCGTAAAAACTTTGTCACCCACGGCAAACTCTATATCCCTCCACTTGAGATTGGCATACGACTTTTTTGCCTATCCGGAAGCTTCCTTCAGACGAGCACGAATCGTCTTAACCTTATCCTCGGTCTCTCGCAACCAACTCGGTCCTAACATCCGACTCCACCCAACTCGGTCCAACATGTAGGCGTCGACACCTCCTACCATACAACGCCTTATATGGTGCCATCTTAATGCTTGCTTGGTAACTATTGTTGTATGCGAACTCACTAATGGTAAAAACTCTTCCCACCGCCTCAAGTCCAATGCACAACCTCTCAACATATCCTCTAAAATCTCAGATAACTCTTTCCGATCGCCTGTCGATCGTGGATGAAATGCGGTACTAAAATCCAACCGCGTACCCAAAGCCTGATGTAACGCTCTCCAAAACCTCGACGTAAATCTAGGATCTCTGTCTGAGATGATCGACACTGGTACACCGTGCAACCTCACTATCTCTCGCCACATACAACTTAGCTAACTTCTGAAGCGAATAATCCATCCTTACCGGAATGAAATGAGCTGACTTAGTCAGAATATCCACAATCACCCAAACTAAATCCTTCTTACTAGGTGTAAGAGGTAATCCACTGACAAAGTCCATAGTGATCCTTTCCCACTTCCATCGTGGAATCTTCATCGGGCCAAGTAACCCGCACGACGCAGAATCGATGCTCGCTTGACCTGCCGACACGTCGGACATTTACCCACAAACTCGCCACCTCACGCCTGCACTGCCACCAAAATCGCTCTCTTAAATCCCGATACATCTTGCTTCCTCCAGGATGCATAGCATAAGGGTCATTATGTGCATCCCGAAGAATCCTTTGCCTCAACTCAACAGCCTTCTTCATACAAGCTCTCCCTTTAAAACATAGTACTCCATCATTTGGACAAACTATATTCCTCAAAACCTCCGCTCAACTCGCAACCTCCGATCATTTAAACCATCATCCTCTAACTGCTTTCCTTGATCTGATCTAACCAAGTTGGCTTGACTTGCAATTCTGCCAAAAGACTCCCATCATCGTATAAGCTAAGTCGAGCAAACATCAATCTTAAATCCGATACAACCTTACGGCTCAACGCGTCTGCCACCACGTTAGCCTTGCCGAGATGATATTCGATCGAACAGTCGTAGTCCTTCAACAACTCGATCCATCTACGCTGCCTCAAGTTCAAGTCCTTCCGAGTCAAAAGGTACTTAAGACTCTTGTGATCCATGTAGACTATCGACTTCTCTCCGCACAAATAGTGTCTCCATATCTTCAAAGCAAAACCACAAAGACTAATTCCAAGTCATGCGTCGGATAATTGACCTCATGTGGTCTCAACTATCGAGATGCATAAGCCACTACCTTCCCTTCCTCAGATCAAAGACACATCCCAAACCAAGATGTGATGCATCACAAGAAACCGTGAATTCCTTGCTCGCCTCAAAGTTGAATCAAAATCTGAGCTTCGGTCAGAATCTTCTTCAACTTGTTCAAACTTTCTTGCTGCTTCTCGGTCCACACAAATGGAACTCCTTTCCTCAATAACTTGGTTATAGGTGCTGCTATCAAAGAAAATCCTTCTACAAATCTTCGGTAATACCCCGCTGCACCTAGAAAACTCCAAATCTCAACCACCGACTTAGGCGGCTTCCAATCCAACACTGCCTCAATCTTCCGAGGATCCACTCTAATCCCCTCAGCTGATACTACGTGACCCAAGAAAGTCACCTCCCTAAGCCAGAACTCGCACTTACTAAATTTGGCGTGACACCGCTTTTCCTCGGAATCTGCAACACTACTCGCAAATGCGCATCATGCTCCTCCTCCGACTTTGAGTATACCAAAATATCGTCTATAAATACCACAAAAACTGATCCAAAATCGTTGGAATACCCGATTCATCATATCCATGAATGCCGTCTTGCAAGTTAGTCAACCCAAATGGCATCACCGTAAACTCGTAGTGCCCATACCGAGTGCGTAAAAGTCATCTTATGGATACCAAATCTTTCACCTTTAGCCGATGATATCCGCACCTTAAATCAATCTTGGAGAAAACCATCGCCCCTTTAAGCTGATCAAACAAGTCATCTATCCTCGGCAAAGGATATTTGTTTTTGATCGTCGGCTTATTCAATCGGCGATAGTCTATACACATCCGCATCGTACCATCCTTCTTCTTGACGAAGAGTACCGGCGCTCCCAAGGCGAAACACTTGGTCGAATGAAACCTCGATCCAACAACTCCCGAATCTGAGCCTTTAATTCCATCAATTCCTTCTCTTGCCATCCTATACGGAGCTATAGACACCGGCGCCTGCTTCCATGTAAAAGATCTATACTAAATTCAACTTCACGGTCCGAGAGTAGTCCCTAAGTTCTTCAGAAATACGTCAACATATTCCTTTACCGCGCGGACATTCCCACTTTAGACTCCTTAGCCTCCAACGCACACACATGGACCACGAATGCCTCACAACCCTTCCTAACCAACTTCACACGCCTTTCAACGCAGATACCACGTTAGATAGATAATCTCTTCTATTACCTATCATAACCACTTATTCGCCATCACCGTCTTCAAAACCATGCGCTTTAGCAATGCGCAATCCAAACTTGCTTGGTACTTGACCAACCACCCATCCCAAGAATCGATCAAACTCCCAAATGGCAATTCCATCAAATCACTCTACTTAACACTACCCCTTGGAGTTCTAGGGGCACATCTCTATACAACTTATTTACTTCTACAGAGTGACCTAGAGGGCTAAGCATCACATCTTCCTAGAAGTAGTCTCGAGTCTAGATTCATAGTCTCTACTATGCTCACGGCAACATACGAATGTGTCAAACCCACATCTATCAAAGCAATATATGGTTCACCAAAGATTAAGAACGTGCACGGTTATGACGTCCGGCATGGCCGTCGCCTCCTCTCGACGCCTCACGCATACACCAAACCAGTCGTCTTGCCTCGTTGTTGCCAGCACCTCTCGCTAGATGCTCCGCGGCCTCGACCAGAAACCATTACCTCCTCTACCATTACCACGACCTCTCTCGTGGTGGCGGTCCCTCATTTCGAATCGAACACGACCTTGACCTCCGATCGATTCTGGCTAGCTTACGTGGACGGTCTCTCACACGATGATCCAAATGAGCCACACTCGAAACATCCTTTCCCTCCGGTCCAACATTCGCCCCAATGATATTTCCCACATCGGTTACACTCATCGGTCCTTGATTAGCGATGCAGAGGCCTCCTGCATCGATTCGCCCACTTTGCCTAGCCCTCTTTTGAGAATTACCGGCCGATCCCGATGATCTCAGAACCTCTCTTATGCTTATTCCGGTCGTAATCGCCTTGCATTCCTTTGATTCCTTCGGCTATCTTAGCCTTTTCAACCAAAGCAAAGAAATCTCGCTCCCGATGTGGAGCAATCAAAAATCTCACTCATCCTCAAACCATCTTCGAATCGAACACATCGCTCGTGTTCGATGCCATAATACCTCCAAAGATACCGGCTCAATCTTAAAAATTCGCCTCATATTCTCGACACGGACTTACTACCTTGGATCAAACTCGTAAATGCCTTACGCCGCACATCAATGTAATTAGACCCAACGATTTCCGTCGATACGCCTTGAAATAATCCTAAGTGAGATCCTCCGCTGCAAAGACCATTCTCAGATCAGGAGCCACCACCGATATGACTCATCCCGAAGAAACGATCACGATCCTTTCAGCTTTTCCTCGGCATTCGGATCCAAATCATCCATGATTCGCTCCGTCGCCTCTAGCCAATATTCACCGCACTAGGAGCCACGCCGAAACACCTCGAAATACCTCACCTCCATTGGCTCAAGTCGCCGATACTGATTTCCAATTCCCGCGCCTCCACCTATTCCAGCATACCTACCCTCTCAAGAACTTGCAAAGATCGCTCGAGACATCTGCGTCATCCCCGCTTTGATCCTGTTGCTCAACTCCAACCGCTGGTGGTGGGGTAGTGGTACCTCATTTTCGGATCCTTGACCGGACCTCACCGCTCGCATACGCCATCCTACCCCGACCAAGCGCCCATGAATCATACGACCTCAACCACTAGTACTCATGTCTAAAGTCTCGACTTATCTGATTTAAAAGCGTTATGCATTAGTCATTATTCCACTTTCTTAAAACACAGTTTTATGAATAATTTTAAGAAGTTGTTTCGCGAGTACATTCAACCTATAGTTTTGGGTCTCTAAAGTAGTTCCTACTACTATACAGTCATGCCAACATCATCATATCATATCATTAAAATCAACGGTTTGATGTACTTACCGAGGCGGATTGATGTCGGAGACTCGAGGCCATGCCTTTCCAACCATATAATCAAAACATTTTAAAATCCATTCTTTAAAACATTTTGGGCCTTGGGCCCACAGCCGAGCTTTTGAACTTGGCTCTGATACCAATTTGTAACACCCCAAACCCGGTCAATACACCACGACTGAATCTGGTATGTCACTAAGGAAAATATTTTTGAAAGAATCGGATTAACAATTAAATTTTGTGAAAAACTCTTTGAAATTCTTTATTTATCGAAAATAAGTTAAAACTGTGGTTTACTTTGAATTACATAAAACTTAAAAACTTAGTTGATGAATCATAGAATAGAAAACATTTATACCTTGTTAAGATAATTTGAAATATCACTTTGAAAATCCGTTTGCAATTGAGTATAGAAACTTGAATTTTGGAAATCACTTAATTTGTTGAAAACACTTAACTTGTAATGTTTTCTATCGAACTATTCCTATCACCCAATGGTAAGATTTTTAAAACCATTGCGAGTTTTTAGTTTAGAAAACTTTGAGCTCAATTTTTAGATTACCAAGTGACATGCTTAAACATGTTTAGAATAAATCTCAAAGCATATAAATAATCCAAAACCATAATTAAACAGGCCTTATTACAAATCCATAAAATATGAAAACCAAATTAAAATAAAGTACCCAAATGGAAGTTCATGTAAAACCAAACTTTATTGCATGGCCTCCTCGAGTTCATCCGGCTCCAAATCCGCGATCTCACGATTCACCTGAAAATATAAGGGAGAAGGTGAGTCACCAAGACTCAGTGCATATTCCCTCTCCCGGGTAAATACCACATACTTACACAAATTATAACAAAGCAACATATATGCATAATGCACCCAACCTAGCCATCAATAACTCCTTTTCTACCCCGTGTTGTACCAAACCACTGGTGGTGCCAAACCACTGGTGTCCAAAGACACAAATGTGATACCAAATCACTGGTGGCCGTAGTCACGAATAATCCATCTGTGGGGCCAACCCACGTGTGATACCAAATCACCGCATACGATCCCATATCTCAAAAGTGGGGCCAACCCACGGTGGAATTAACCACGTGGACAAGTCGCTATGAGGTGCCAAACCTCCGTGTCCGAAGACACGAATGTGATACCAAATCACCGTGGTGCCAAACCACCGTGTCCAAAGACACGAATCATCAAGTTGTGGGGCCAACCCACGTGTGATACCAAATCACCGCGCGATCCCATATCTCAAAAGTGGGGCCAACCCACGGTGGAATTAACCACGTGGACAAGTCGCTATGAGGTGCCAAACCTCTCGTGTGTCCAAAGACACGAATGTGATACCAAATCACCGGTGGTGCCAAACCACCGGTGTCCAAGACACGAATGTGATACCAAATCACCGTGACCAAGTCACAAATAATCTTCCCCCTCCTCTCATATTGCCCATGCCAATGCAATAAATAAATAGATCATGTCAATATACTTTGATGTGTATCTCATAACGAATGTATCATAAATCGTAGATCATGATTTCAATCCACATGTATTAACAACATATTGAAACGGACTTACCCGAATCTTCATTCATACCATCATGGTATCATATCCAGATCTCATCGATTTACCCACTTTCATAATATGATTAGTTATAACACACAAAAATATACATATATAAACCAAGTTATAAAGTGTGTAAGATACACACCTTTCACCAACGCAAGAACTAACTCCCGAATCCGATCTACCACACTAGAACACCTTGTCCTACAATCGGCCAATACTAAAATTATGAACAAAGGCCATTCGGCCATACTACTAAATCCCAAAGAGTTATCACTTGTAATACCAAATCTTACCTGAACTTACCCAAATCGATTGATAAAGAAAGGAGGTTTAGATTGATTGCTTCCAACGTCCCGAGAAGCCTAAAAGAGATCGGTTTCTAAGAATGATTAGAACCTTGCAAACCAATGCCCAAAGATTCGGCCTTTGACCACAAGAAAATAACTTGGAAAAGAGAAAAGAATTGAAAGAGAATCGGCCAAGAATACTTACTTATAACCAAAACCGATTGAAGAAATCAAATGAAGTCCTACCCTTGAATATTCGGCCAAAAATAAATCAAAAGAAAATGAGAGTTTCGGCTATAAAAGAGAAGAAGAAATAAAATGTAAATGGGTGTTTTAACTTTGAGTAAATGAAAAGAAATGGGATTTGAGATGAAGAATGATTCGGCCAAGAGAGTGTAAAGGAAAATGTGATTTGAATAATATTGAAAGAAAGAAAAAGAGAGAGATGTGGGAGAGATTCGCCAAACACTTCTTTGCCAAAAGAAAGTGCACAAAAATGCACAAAGATAGATTGTAGTTTCGGTTTCAAAAGAGCAAATGAAAGAAAGGAAAATGGTATGATTTGATTCAACAAAATGAGGCTAAAATCAAAAGCAAAATGCACCAAAATGCACAAGACACATTCGGCCAAGGAGGAAAGTTTTTGGAGAGGAAAAAAGCAATTGCAAAAGATGTTCAAATGACAAAATTGGCCAACTATCCCCCCCAAGCTACCTAACAACATTCGGCCACCCCCTGCACACCCATGCCGTCCACATACATGCACTAAAGGCCTAGGATTACTTTCCAAAACATTTTCCTACAACCAAGCCTTATGTCTCCCCAACCTTCCATAACCTTAAGATTCTTATCCCCTTTTTCATGCTTTCCTTAATCCAAAATTCAACTTACCAAAAACTTAAGGTCCAACCTATCATAAACATAGGTTGACCGTCCATCAATGTTAGAACACAAAATAAAGTCTTCAAAAAAAATGCTTTCCATGATATTCGAACCTCTAACCTCAAGCCACCTTTCAAGCTCCTTAACCAACTTGCCACTTACTCCTCTTATGCTTTAATTAACACTTAAATTAACTTAAGTGTCAAGCTCACTTAATCCACTTCATTAAATAAACCATACTAAAAATTATTCTAGCTTCCTAAATAAAATCAAGCCTTCATAAGACTATGCTAACACACAAAATTCATACCCGAGCTAACACAACTAATACTCAAATTTTGGGATGTTACAATCTTGTTATTATTTTCTAAATTATATGATAAATAATTAGTTTGTTCTTAATTATGTGAGCTTTATCCAAATTTAATGTGCTTAGGTGGAGGAGGAATAGACCCTGCCTAAGAGTAGATCTAGCATAATTAAGGGGAGTTGATCGCATGCCTAGAGATAGGGTGACGAGATTTTGCCAGATTAGGGTGAAACCTAATATTGGAGTCCATAGATCGATTTACTACTATTCTAGGGGGTTATTATAAGAGAACGAGAGTTCCACTAATTAACCTAGGGTTAGACGTTATTCGCCTCGAGAGAGGGCTTAATATACGTTAGGGAGTCTTACGGATCAAACTAAGTAAATAAAATCATATGGTTCAGTGATAGATAACAAGTGAAGTCTAGGTGGATTCTTCCTGAGGGTATCGTCTAAATCAACTGAGTTTTTTCTGAAAGTTATCTCCCTAATTTTAGTCTTTTTTCGTCTTTGTGTCCTTAGCTTAGTAGTTCGTTAATTTTAGATTAAAAGCAACTTCATGTATTTTAGGTTAAATAATAAAAAGAAAGTTAGTATTAGTACTTTTAGTTCCTTTGGGTTCGATAATCCGGTCTTGCCTAAGCTATACTACTGTTCGATAGGTACACTTGCCTTTAATCGTTGTCGAGTTAGTTTCGTGTTCGATCGTTCTTTTATAAATTTTAAAGCTCGATTCACGATCAAGTTTTTGGCGCCATTGTTGGGAACTAAAATATTAAGAAAGCTTAATTTTTATTACTTTAGCCAATTTTTTTTATTGCAATTTATTTTTTTTAGTTTCATTTTTTTTACTTTGCTAATTTTTCTTTTATTTGCTTTGATAGGTAATTTTAGTTTATAGAGGAGATGGCACTAAATAACTATCAGTGGCAAGTTATGAGGACAATGCCAACAAAAGCCGCCAGTGTCTTCAATCTCGACGTGGTCACCAGGTTATCTAACCAGCTACAGATGATGAATGAAAAGATGGATGCTTTGTATAGTCTCTCGCAGGTACACCTAGAAATGCAATATGACTCGAATCTAGGAGGTGTGGCGAATCCTGAGTACCCACCTTACGGATATGGCATGGAAAACGAGCAAGCTCACTATACCGGTAACTATTCTAGACCACAAAATAATTTTTATAATGACACTTATAATGCAGGTTGGAGGTACCATCCCAATTTCTCATGGGATGATCAAAATAGCCAAGGATCGGAACTTCCTCCAGATTTTCAACAACCACCTCACCAACAGGAAGATGAGTCAAACATTGAAGAGATGCTGACAAAATTCATGGCAGCCACAGAAACTCGTCTCCAAAACACCGAAACAGCACTCGAAGATCAAGAGGCATCAATCAAAGGGATCGAGAACCATGTTGGGGAACTTACTAAGTCAGTTGGCAACTTGCGAATCTGATCTCAGAACAACTACAAGAAAGCTTGCCAAGCAACACTGAAACTAACCCAAAAGAGCAAATTCAAACCATCACAGCTCATGATAGTAAAGGGTTAGATGAACCCAACTCAATACAAGAACACGAGGTAGAAGAAGGTAAAGTAGAGGTAACACAAGAAAAGCCAAAACCAGTAATCAAAGAGTACCAACCTCGCATACCTTACCCCGAAGCATTAAAGAGAGATGATACAGAGAAACAGTTCGGTAAGTTTCTTAAAATTTTGAAGAAATTACATATTAACTTACCTCTACTCGAAGCTCTTTTGCAGATACCAGACTCTAGAAAATTTTTAAAGGAGCTGTTAACGAAAAAGCGAAGGATAGACGAGGAATCACATGTGGAACTCAACGCAAAGTGCTCGGCAATTCTACAAAATAGACTACCACAGAAATTAAAAGATCCAGGGAGTTTTACAATTCCATGCATAATTGGTAGTTTATCTATAGAAAATGCGTTAGCCGATTTAGGGGCAAGCATAAATGTTATGCCTTATAAACTGTTTAAACAACTAGGTCTAGGGAAACCCAAACAAACTAGGATGAGCATCCAATTAACTGATAAAACTATTAGAATTCCTAGGGGTATAATAGAAAATGTTCTAATCAAAATTGATAAATTCGTATTCCCAGTAGACTTTGTCGTTTTAGACATGGATGAGGACAATAATATTCCTTTAATTTTAGGAAGACCCTTTTTAGCAAATCGCGGAGAGCTAAAATTGATATCTATGCAGGTGAACTCATGCTTCGTATAGGTGACGAGATAGTCACTCTTCAAGCTCTTGATTCGGCCAGAACATCAAGTGATAAAGGTGAGAAAGTAAATTCAGTTGATAGCCAACTTGTTCGACCCTCATTGCAGGAAACGTCACAAAGCTACAAACCGGAGCCAGATCATAGACCTTGTTCCAGTAAAGAAGAACTATATGAGGAACGAAGCCTTAAGGTCGACGAACTAGACAAGCGGAAAACACACTTTAAAGAGAAACTAGGAATACACGAAGTGAAACCGACGGAAACCCCAGACAAGCTGATAGGAACAACAAATCACTTCAAAATAGGGGATCAAGTATTGTTGAATAAGGAAGACCCTCGAATTACCAATTCAGACCTCAAGGCAAATGAAGAAATCACTTTTGAGATACTTAATGTCTTCCTATACGGCACAGTCGAGGTAAGCAATCCTAAATCCATCACTTTTGAGGTAAACACTACTCGACTTAAACTCTATATCCATAACCGAATTGATCACATGAGAAAAGATTTTCACCTCCTCAAACCACCTTGATCATACGAATGAGAGGTAAAGTCTAGCTTAAGACTATAAACGAGCGCTTCTCGGGAGGCAACCCGAGCACTAACCCCATTAATTTTTACATTTTTTTCTTCTTTTACTTTTATTTTCCTTTTTTAGCACCTAACTATAAACTAACCAAAGTGCAGATTTCCAGACCACACGGCCTTACACACGGCCGTGACCGTGGCCGTGTGGCCACCACAGGAAGGTACAAGGGCGGGGGCAACCACCAGATCCATAATTCTTATTTAACCCTCTTCTTCCTTTTTCTTTTCCAGTTGTTTTTCTTTTTTTCATTTTCCATTATTTACTTTTATTTTTATTTTATTTTATTTTCTTTATTATTTTCTTCTTATTATTCATTCCATTTAGATTTAGCTTAGGATACAATAAAATTAGGACGGCTGCTTCGAGGACTCAAATGGTTCGAGACGCTTTCCCACGTTCACCTCCAGTCCTATCCGGTTTCTTTTCATTAACTTCATCCAAAATTCAGGAAGTTTCACTTCTCTCCCTATCTTATGATTTTATGATTATTTTGCTATTATCTATCTTGGTACATTGAGGGCAATGTACATCTTAAGTGTGGGGGGGGGGGGGTTAACTATAGTATTATTTGAAAATCCCTGAATTATGCCTTGTCTTAAAGTAAGTTTCTCATATTATGATTAGAATGAAATTTCTGATGATTTATGATTTTTATTGATATGTTTTAGATTAAGTCATTGATAATTGTGCATTGATAATTAAATTCTAAGAATACTAGAGAATCAGGCATGATAAGTCTATTTTTCAAGAAAGGCATGATAAGTCTATTTTTCAAGAATTAAAAATTTTTAGGATGTCTACCTGAATTTAAATATTACTTTGAAGTTTGAAATTTACGAGGTTGACATCAAAATACCAATAATTTTTGTGAGATTTTGAGCCTTATAGAGCATATATTCTTTTTCATGCTCACTTTTTGATTATGAGTGTGTCAACATTGATTTGTTATTCTAGAACTTGCATCGATTATACATGTCGAGACGACATCTTTGATTTGATATACAGAAATGATAAAGGCACCTAGGATTTAACCCACTTACTCCACTAAAAACCCACCTTCATAATTAACCCCTAGTGAACCCCTTTGATCCTAACAACCCTTTTTATTGACTCACCCACTAATATTAACCCAAAACGCTTTGTATATTTGTTATCACCATTCCTTGACTCCATTTTTGTCGAGATTTGATTTTGAGCAGTTGCCTAACTATGTTCTATATTTCAGTTGTTAAAGTTCTTTATTATTACTTGATTTGTTCTTAAAAAAAATAAAGTATATTCATTATTAGTTTTTATTAGTTATGTGATTAAGTGGGCTTATACGTTTGAATTCCAAATATTGAAGAAGAAGCTCATATTATTAGTTTCAAAGTTTTAATTCATGTAATTATTTATTTATCAGTTCATTTTTTCTAGTTAGGTAATTTGTCAATTTAGTCTCGATTCTAACCCTCTAATTCAGCCTTATTCCACACATTTAACCCAAGGCCCGTTACAACCCTTTCAAAGACCTTTTGATTTGTGTTTCATCTCATATTTTAGTGGTGGAGATTTGATTCTCATGCAAGCCTATGGGATTAACTCTTCATGTTTGACTTTTGAGTGCCTAATTTTGAACCTTAAACACTTTGAGTGATTTGAGTGAACCTTTAAGTGAGGATGTCAATCCTTGTCGATTTTAAATCAGAGGTAATTGTTTAGATGAAGGGAAACACCTATGTTTTGTGCTACAAATGTATGACTTAGACTGTTTGAATCTTTAGGACTCTTTGAGTTGAATTATCCATGTATGAATTATCTCTGAATTATGATGAAACACTATTAATGACTATTATGAATTGAGGGAAGTACATTTTAATTATGAGTTGAGAATTTTGCTTGAGGACAAGCAAAAGCTTAAGTGTGGGGGTATTTGATAAACTGAAATAGTAACACATTTTAGGCCCACATTTAGTATGCTTTTGGATGAATTATCCCTTATTTTATGTAATTTGGTGCTCTTAATCCTTTCTTTTCATGTTATATACTCAAGAAAGCACCAGGGGATGAAAAGAACACAAAACGGGCTTAAAACGGGACAAATGGGCCAAAGCATGAAATCGACACGGCCTGGACCAAAGATCACACGGCCGTGCGTCCTTAAAGATCTCGAGCACGGCCTGGACCACGATTTACACGGCCGTGCCTCATCAACGAAGTCCACACGGCCTGACCACGATTCACACGGGCGTGTGCCATGGCCGTGCCCCTGCCACGGCCAATAGGAGTTTTACTCGAATTTGGATGCTTGGAGGCAAAGAAACATACTCCAAAGTCTAATTAAACCCCCAATTAGGAATTGCACTCAAATTAGGATACTTGGAGGCCAAGTAACACATCTCAAAGCCTATATAAACACCATAAGGGGCAACTCAATGAGGGGTTCGGCAGAAGCCTTCTGCCAGGGCTTTTGTCGGGGCGGTGAGCTAGGCCAATGAGCCAAGCCAAAAAGGTCAGAGTTGTGGGAATCACTCGAAGGTAGCCAGTTGATCCATCTCAAAAAGCCGGGATTCTACTCAAGACGGCGGATCTCTCCTTCAATTCCTTCAGGGAGTTTTAGGGATTTCTTATGTTTTGTTTTATCTTTTCTCTTGAGATGTTTTCTTATTTAGTTATGAACTAAATCCTTCAGATACCTAAAGGGGATGAAACCTATGATGAATCTTGTTATTATTTTCTAAATTATATGATAAATACTTAGTTTGTTCTTAATTATGTGAGCTTTATCCAAATTTAATGTGCTTAGGTGGAGGAGGAATAGACTCTGCCTAAGAGTAGATCTAGCATAATTAAGCAGAGTTGATCGCACGCCTACAGATAGGGTGACGAGATTTTACCGGATTAGGGTGAAACCTAATATGGGATTCCATAGATCAATTTACTGCTATTCTAGGGGGTTATTATAAGAGAACGAGAGTTCCACTAATTAACTTAGGGTTAGACGTTATTCGCCTCGAGAGAGGGTTTAATATACGTTAGGGAGTCTTACGGATCAAACTAAGTAAATAAAATCATATGGTTCAGTGATAGATAACAAGTGAAGTCTAGGTGGATTCTTCCTGAGGGTATCGTCTAAATCAACTGAGTTTTTTCTGAAAGTTATCTCCCCAATTTTAGTCTTTTTTCCTCTTTGTGTCCTTAGCTTAGTAGTTCGTTAATTTTAGATTAAAAGCAACTTCACGTATTTTAGGTTAAATAATAAAAAGAAAGTTAGTATTAGTACTTTTAGTTCCTTTGGGTTCGATAATCCGGTCTTGCCTAAGCTATACTACTGTTCGATAGGTACACTTGCCTTTAATCGTTGTCAGAGTTAGTTTCCATGTTCGATCGTTCTTTTTATAAATTTTAAAGCTCTGATTCACAGCGATCAAAATTATCTGTGAATTATGACAAAACATTATTGATGAATATTATGAATCGAGGAAGTTTGTTTTAATTGTGAGTTGAGAATTTTGCTTGAGGACAAGCAAAAGCTTAAGTATGGGGGTATTTGATAACCGTAATAATAACATATTTTAAACTCACATTTAGCATACTTTTGGATGATTTATCCCTTGAATTATGTAATTTGGTGCTCTTAATCCTTTAATTTCATGTTTTATACTCAAGAGAGCACCGGAGGATGAAAAGAATGAGAAACGGGCCTAAAACAGAGTAAATGGGCCATATCACGAAATCGACACGGCCTGGGCCCAAGACCACATAGCCGTGCTCCTTAAGCAGACCCAGACAGGGCGTGGCCTCGATTCACACAGGCATGTCCCTGCCGTGAAAAAGAGGAATTTCACTCGGATTAGGATATTTAGAGGCGAAAAACACATTCCAAAGCCTATATAAACACCCTAAGTATAACCTAAAAGGTGCTTTTGGCTGTAAGCGTCGGCCCAAATAGGCCAAGGAGCCGAGCCAGAGAGGTCAGAATCGTGGGATTTACTCGAAGAAAGCCAGTTGATTCATCTCAAGAAGCCGGAGTCATACTCAAGACGGAAGGTCTTCTCTTTAATTCCTTCAGGGGGTTTTAGGGTTTTTCTTATGTTTTGTTTTACCATTTCTTCTGAGATGTACTCTTTTATAATTATGAACTAAACCCTCAGATACCTAAGGGGGATGAAACCTAAGATGAATCTTGTTATCGTTTGCTAAACTATATGATAAATACTTGATTTGTTCTTAATTATGTGTTCTTAATTCTTGCTTTGATATTTCAGGATATTGATTCAAGTATTGATGTACTTAGGCAGTGGAGTAAAAGTCCCTATCTAAGAGTAGATCTAGCTTAATTAAGTGGAGTTGCTAGCGCGCCTAGACATATGGTGACAAAATTTTGCCGGATTACGGTGAAACCTAATATGGGAATCCATAGATCGAGTTAATGCAATTTTAGGGGTTTTAGTTAGAAAGATATTTCAATTAATCAACCTAGGGTTAGACGTTAGTAGCCTCGACGGAGGTATTAATATACATTAGGGAATCCTACGGATCAAGTCAAGTGAGTAAATCGTCTGGTTCAGAGTTAGATAACAAGTGAAGTCTAGGTGGATTCTTCCTCGGGTATTGTCTTAATCAATTGGTTTTTTCCCATAAGTATTTTCCCAATTCATTCTCTTTGTCTTAGCGTCTTTAGCTTAGTAGTTAGTTAATTTTAGTTTAAACAACAATTTCTTTAAATCTTAGGTTAAATAATAGAAAGATAGTCAGTATTAGTACTTTTAGTTCCTTTGGGTTCGACAATCCGGTCTTGCCACTAAACTATACTACTGTTCGATAGGTGCGCTTGCCTCAATCGTTGTCATAGTTAGTTTCTAGGCTCGATCATTCTTTATATAAATTTTTAAGACTCTGACATAACGATCAATGTGCTTAGGCAGTGGAGTAAAAGTCCCTGTTTAAGAGTAGATCTAGCATAGTTAAGCGGAGTTGATCGCAACCCTAGAGATAGGATGACGAAAATCTGCCGAATTAGGGTCAAACCTAATATGGGAGTCCATAGATCGAGTTAATGCAACACTAGGGGTTTTAATTAGAAAGAGATTTCAATTAATCAACCTAGGGTTAGACGTTAGTAGCCTCGAAAGAGGTATTAATATAAATTAGGGAATCCTACGGATCAAGTCAAGTGAACAATCGTCTGGTTCAGAGTTAAATAACAAGTGAAGTCTAGGTGGATTCTTCCTCGGGTATTGTCTTAATCAACTGGTTTTCCCAAAAGTATTTTCCCAATTCACTTTCTGTGTCTTAGCATCTTTAGTTTAGTAATTAGTTAATTAAACATCGATTCCCTTAATACTTAGGCTAAATAATAAAAAGATAGTAACTACTAGTACTCTTGGTCCTTGAGGATACGATATTTCCGGTCTTGCCATAGCTATACTACCGAATGATAGGTGCGCTTGCCTTATTCGTTGTCATAGTTAGTTTGGACACGATCAAGTTTTTGGCGCCGTTGCTGGGGACTAAGATATTAGGAACGCTAAATTTTTATTACTTTAGCCATTTTTATATTTTTATTTTTAACTTTGCTTATTTTTCTCTTATTTGTTTCTGATAGGTATCTCTAGTTTATGACTAGAAGAAACCCGTCAGGACCCTTGATTGTTGATAGTGAAATAGAACATATCGCTCAAATCGAAGAGATGTCACTGAATAATTATCAGTGGTAAGTCATGAGGAAAAAGCCTAATAAAGCAGCCGGTGTTTTCAACCTAGATGCGGTCACCATGTTATCTAACCAGGTAGAGCTTTTAAATAAAAAAATTGATGGTTTGTATGGTTCTACGTAGGTACACCCAATAATGCAATGTGACTCAAATCTTGGAGGGATGAGCAATACAGAATATCCACTTTACAACCCAAGCGCTGAAAACGAACAAGTTCACTATACGGGTAATAATCCTCGACCTCAAAATAATCCTTATAGTAACACTTACAATGCAGGTTGGAGGAATCATCCCAATTTCTCATGGGGAGGTCAAGGAAATCCAGGAAATCAAAGACCACCACCCCCTCCGGGATTTCAGCAACCACCTTACCGACAGGAAAAGAAACCAAACCTTGAGGAGATATTGGAAAAATTCATCTCGGTGTCAGAGACTCATTCCCAGAATACCGAAACGGCGTTGAAAACTCAACAAAAATCATTTCAAAGGATTGAGAATCAAATTGGAAAATTAGTCAAGATAGTTTCTGAAAGGCAACCAGGTAACTTACATAGTAACACCAACCCAAAAGAACCTGTGAAGGCAGTTACACTAAAGAGTGGAAAGGGGTTGGTTGAAGCTGAAAAGAAGATGCCACGAGAAATTAATAAGGAAAAAGGTGAGGAAGTAAACGAGAATGTAATACCGGAACCTAAAGAGTATAACCCACCGATCCCATATCCAGCAAAGTTGAAGAAAGACCACATGGACGCACAATTTGGTAAGTTTATCAAACTCTTTAAACAATTACATATTAACGTACCTTTCGTTGAAGCTATTTCGCAGATGCCTACGTACGCAAAATTCTTAAAAGAGCTTTTAAAAATAAAAGGAAGTTTGAAGAGCTATCAACAGTGGAACTTAACGAGGAATGCTCAGCTATTCTCCAAAATAAGCTACCAAAAAAATTGAAAGATCCAGGGAGTTCTACTATTCCTTGTTTAATTGGTAGTTTAAATGTTAACCATGCTTTGGCTGATTTAGGGGCAAGTATTAATGTCATGCCCTGTAATATGTTCCTCAAACAACCATTATGCAAATAACATGTAAGTTTAGCTCAAGACTTTAAACGAGCCCTTCTCGGGAGGCAACCCGAGCACTAACCCCATTAATTTTCATATTTTCGATTTTTAGCACCTAACTAAAAACTAACCAAATTTTTAGGTGCAGGTTTCCCTACCCACACGGCCTTGCACACGGGCGTGGCCGTGTGGAAACAGGACAAAATTGATCCCAAAACACGAGCTACGATAAAACGCCACGGCCGTGCGATTCGGCCTTGGTCGAAACTGAGAAATCTACATGGGCGTGCGACACGCCCGTGGGACCTTTGTGTCCATTTATTTTTTCTTATTTTCATTTTTAATGTCTTTTCTTTTATCTTTCTCGTCTTTAATTTATATTATTATATTTTGATTTCTTTAATTTAGGTTCAAGGGGCTGTTAACGAGCGACCACACCACCACTGGAGTATCCTCCCCACCTTCACCTCTCTCCAACTTTACCGTTTCTTTTCATTGACTCCATCCAAAATTCAGGAAGTTTCACTTCTCTCCCTATCTTATGGCTTTATTACTATATTGCTATTATCTATCTTTGTACATTGAGGACAATGTACATCTTAAGTGTGGAGGGGTTAACTACAGTATTATTTGAAAATCCCTGAATGATATTTTGTCTTAAGTAATTTTCTCATATTACTATTAGAATGAAACTTCTATTAATTTATGATTATCATTGATATGCTTCGGATTAAGTCATAGGTAATTGTGCATTGATGGTTTAAACTTTAAGACATTAGAGAATCAAGCATGATAAGTCTATTTTCAGAATTAAAAATCTACTAGGTTGTTTCCCTAAATTTATATATTACTTTGAAGTTTGAAATTTACAAGGTTGACATCAAGAACCATAAATTTTTGTGAGATCTTAAGCCTTTTAGAGCATATATTTTTCGTGCTCACTTTATTGTTGGTTATGAGTGTGTCAACATTGATTTGTTATTCTAGAACTTGCTTCGATTATGCATGTCAAGACCACACTTTTGATTTGATATACTAAGATGATAAAGGCACCTAGGTTTTAACCCACTTACTCCATAAAAAGCCTACCTTCATAATTAACCCTTAGTGAACCCCTTTGAGAATAACAAACCATTTCTTGACTCACCCATTAATATTAACCCAAAACCCACTTTGTATTTGTTATCACCATTTCTCTTGACTACCCTTATATCGAGATTTGATTTGATCAGTTGCTTAACTATTTTCTTTATTTCAGTTGTTAAATTCTATCTTATTATTATTGTATGATTTGTTCTTAAAAAAACGAAGTATATTCATTTTTAGTTCTATGTTATTTGAGCTTACGTTTAATTTTACATTTTGAGAAGAAGCTCGTGTTATTAGTGATGAATTCTTAATTGATGTAATTATTCAAGATTTAGTTATTTTTCTAGTTAGGTAATTTATCAATTCAGTCTCGATACTAACCCTCTAATTCAGCCTTTATCCACACCTTTAACCCAAGCCCCAAGCATAAACCCATAAAAGACCTTTTGATTTGTGTATCATATCATTTTACAGTGGTGGAGATTTGATTTTCATGCAAGCCTATGGGATTAACTTTTCATGTTTGACTCTTGAGTGCTTAATTTCTAACCTTAAACACTTTGAGTGATTTGAGTGAACCTTTAGTGAGGATGTTAATTTTTGTCGATTTTGAATTAAAGGTGATTATTTTGGTAAGGGGAATCACCTATTTTTCGTACTATAAAAACTATGACTTTGATTGTTTGAATCTTTAGGAACCTTCTGGTTAAATTATCAAAGTATGAATTACTTATGAATTATGATGAAACATTATTGATGAAGGTTATGAATTGAGGAAATTCGATTTTAATTGTGAGTTGAGAATTTTGCTTGAGGACAAGTAAATGCTTAAGTGTGGGGGTATTTGATAAACCGTAATATATACATATTTTAATCCCATATTTAGCATACTTTTGGATGATTTAATCCCTTGAATTTTGGAATTTGATGCTCCTAATCCTTTAATTTCATGTTTTATACTTAGGAGAGCATCGGAGGATGAAAAGAACGAGAAACGGGCCGAAAACAGAGAAAATGGGCCAAAGTAATAAATCAACATGGCCTGGAGTTCACCACACAGCCGTGCCACTTTAGCAGACTCGAACACGGCCTTGGGCTCGATTCACATGGGCGTTTCACACGGGCGTGTCCCTACCATGGCCAAGATGAGTTTCATTTGGATTAGGATACTTGTGGGCCAAGTAAGGCATCCCGAAAGCCTATATAAACACCCTAGAGGGCAACCTAAAAGGGGAGTTCGACAGAAGCCTTCTATCAGGGCTTTTGACGAAGGGGGCGAAGCCAGAGAGGGCTGAACACAGGGAATTACTCCAAGAAAGCCAGTTGATCCATCTCAAAAGCCGAAATCACACTCAAGACGGAAGATCTTCCCTTCAATTTCCTTCAGGGGGTTTTAGGGTTTTTCTTATGTTTTGTTATTTACTTTCTTCTGAGATGTATTCTTTATTAAACATGAAATAAACCCCTAAAATACCTGAGGGGGATGAAACCTAAAACGGATCTTGTTATTGTTTTCTGAACTGTACGATAAATACTTGATTTGTTCTTAATTATGTGTTATTAATTCTTGTTTTAATATTTCAGGATATTGATTCAAGTATTGATGTGCTTAGGCAGTAGAGCAAAAGTTCATGTTTAAGAGTAGATCTAGCATAGTTAAGCGGAGTTGATCGCAAGCCTAGAGATAGGATGACGAAAATCTACCAGATTAGGGTCAAACCTAATATGGGAGTCCATAGATCGAGTTAATGCAACACTAGGGGTTTTAATTAGAAAGAGATTTCAATTAATCATCCTAGGGTTAGACGTTAGTCGCCTCGAAAAAGGTATTAATATAAATTAGGGAATCCTACGGATCAAGTCAAGTGAATAAATTGTCTGGTTCAAAGTTAAATAACAAGTGAAGTCTAGGTGGATTCTTCCTGTAACACCTCAAACCCGGTCAAAACGCTATGACCGAATCTGGCATGTCACAGGGAAGAAAATGTTTTTGGAAAACAAGTTGTCGTCTCAATGTTGAAAAGAAAACCTTTGATTTTATAAAACCCGAATTGTGTTAAGCCATTTGTTAAAAATTCTTTCGAAGCTTAGTTTTAAAGAAGACAGTGTTGCCTTGTTATTATTGCGTGTTTGATGAATACCCGACGGTAAAAATTCTGGAAATTCCGAAAATTTGTTAAAGTTTTAAAAACGTCCATTTTACGAGTTTATTAGGCATGCCTTTAGTGTTTAAACGTCGGTTTAAAGAAATTTAACAAAATGAATAATCCCAAAATAAAATCTAAATGGCCTTATTACATAGCGGAAATCCAAAATTAAAGTAAAATAAACCCGAATTAACCTTTTAAACTAAAAACCGAAATTTCTGTGCATGGCCACCTCGAGTCAAATCCCGGCTCCATATCCGCGAACTAGGAATTACCTGCAAAAAGTAATGGAAGGGGTGAGTCACCGAGACCCAGTGTATAAATCCCCATCCGAAAGATTCTAAGCTCTTACACAGTTTCATATGCAAACATATATGTCATGCAATCCATCCAACCTATCCATCCGAACTCCCACTTCTACCCTTGTGGCACCTAGCCACTCGGTGGTACTCTAACCACCGGTGGTTCCAAACCACCGTGACCGAAGTCACAAATAATCATGTGTGGGGCCAACCCACTTGTGGTACCTAACCACCGATGACGATCCCGTATATCAATATGTGGGGCCAACCCACTGTGTGCAAACCACCGGGACGAGTCACGAGAATAAGCATATGTGGTACCTAACCACTGGTGGTTCCAAACCACTGAGACTTAGTCACAAAATATTAATATGTGGGGCCAACCCACGTGTGGTACCTAACCACTGGTGACAGTCTGATAATCATACCTTCCTCTCCTCTCATCATACCCATTTTCATGAACATGCTTTTCAATACAATATAATCATGCTTAACATTTAGGAGTAATCTAATATGGCATATGCAGATTTAACAGAGGCAATTAACGTTAGCCACCAAGATGGACTTACCCGGAGTCCTCGCTTTTACCCACAAGGGTAACTTATCGATCTCTACAGTTATTTCGGCTTTTGGCAAATCACAAATAACATCACATTAAACATATGAATTGTGTAAGAGTTACACACCTTATTACTCGTAACACGATACTTTCTACGTCAACACTCTCGTTAATCGACACTACTCCTATCTGCTTACTACTTTGCTCAGATGCCGGCCCACAGCCCGGTGGCCAATCCCGAACTGCTGACACTGCCCTTTTCTTAAACTTAGGGGCTGGGTTTACAGATCCCACCCCTCCTACCGCTTGGCTGGCATTAGAGTCCATGAACACACCTTGATCACTAAACGGATTAAAGCAGTGAAACGAATAGTAAGAAACTAAGACCCAAAGCTAAACCCTTACCTAAATCGGCAAATCTCGAAGCTCTAGGCTTGATTCACAACCAACGAATCCTGAAAGATCCAAAGTATGCGTCACAACTTCCACCTATAATCGGCCAAGCACCAACATTAAACCAAGTAGCCATTCGGCTTTGGCATGAAAGCCCGAAAGAGATTTTATGAAATAAAGGAAATCGCCCCCTTACCTTAACTCGAAAGATTCGATCAAAACTTAGCGACAATCGGAACCACACCACCCTAGAGAAGATTCGGCTTCCAGAAGAAGAAAAAGAAACAACTCAGCAGAGTTTCCAAGAAAGATTCGGCCAAGAGAGAAAAGATCAAGAAAAGAAAGAAAGAAGAAAACAATACGATCTTACCAGAGTATGGGTTGAGATTCGACTATGATGAATTCTTTGGGAAAAGGGAACACAGAGAATAATTTTGAGATCTAAGAGGTTTCGGCTAGGAGCAAAAGAAAGTGTGATCTTCGACTTTTAGTGAACGAAAAAGGAATAGATCAAGGTAATGAGAATCAAGGGGTTTCATTAGCAAGCAAGGTGTTTCGAAAAGAATAATCAAGATGGAAGGGAGGAAGAAGTGATGATTCGGCATTGGGAAAAGATGATGAGAGAAAGGGTAGAAGGGATTTCGGCTATCCCCAAAGAGAAGAAGAGAAAAGAAAAGCCAATAGGGGTTTCGGCTTTTGAGAGTGAAAGAGAAGGAGACTGAAGAATTATGGAGAGTGTGAGCCAAGAGGATTTCGGCAATAGGGAGAGTCTTGTGCCTCTAAGAGAAGAAAATAAAAATAAAAAGAAAACTAAACTCAAACCGAGAAAAAGAACCCTCCCAACCCCTTAGACACTTTCGGCACAAAGCAAAATGTAATTTCACATTCGGCACCCACCTCACAAAAGCCGAAATTTACACCTAAGGAATGACACTACAAGGTCCTATGGCCAATGTAAGTTTCTGTACACCTAGCCACACTAAGAACCGATCCCCTTCCTCCTATACAGAGTTCAAAATTCGGCCAACACTGAGCTCCCATGCCCATCCCTCTCTTCTCTCCACAAATTTCTCCTGATCACCCATTCAAACCTGTTTGAATATTTTAAACTCCTAAATTTTCTCTCCTCCACTCATTTGAATCTGTTGACTCCTTCAGCAGTCATCCACCAGAGTCCCAGCTGAGTGCAACTCTCCCTTGACCTGGAGTAAAAAAGAAATGCACAAAGGGGATTCCCGTAGCTCGAACCAAGTCCCCTTCAGCTCCCTGGGGCGTCACTCCCCTGTGCCTTAAGTGGCGCCTCCTTGCCACTTTACCAAGGCATTCCTTGTGACAAAACATACCACCAATTACCCTTAACTCCTGTCCCATTCAGCTCCCCCTTCAAAGTGCCCAAAAGAAAATTTTCGCTAAGACTCTAGCCTACCCCTAGCTCATTCCTGGTCCCCAAAATACCCTAAACTAGCATGACAACCATACTATCTACATGCAATGCAAAGGCCCCGATTTAGGATGTTACAGTTCTACCCCCCTTAAAAAATAATTTCGGCCTCGAAATTACCTGGTCAAAAGTGTTGAGGGTATTGCTGCCGCATCACATCCTCTGGCTCCCACGTGGCCTCTTCTGTTCCACGATTCCGCCACAACACATTCACCAAAGGAACGGATTTCTTACGCAACATTTTGGTATCCCGATCCAAAATTCGCACTGGTTCTTCCTCAAAAGACAAGTCTGGGCTTACTTCAATTTCTTCTATCGGCACAACATGAGACTCGATCCGACGCGATAGCGTCTAAGCATCGAAACATGAAATACGCCATGGATCTGACTCAATTCTGATGGTAACTCGAGCTGGTAAGCTACTGGTCCCACATGCTTCAACACTCGATAAGGCCGGATAAACCTAGGGCTCAGTTTGCCCTTCCGACCAAACCTCAGCACCTTCTTCCACGATGACACCTTCAAGAAAACCTTGTCACCCACTGCAAATTCTACATCTTTCCACTTAAGATCAGCATAGGACTTCTGGCTCGTCCAAGCTTCCTTCCGACGAGCTCGAATCGACTTAACCTTAACTTCCGTTTCAAAGAACCAACTCGACCCCAACAATTGCCGTTCACCCAACTCCGTCCAACACGTAGGGGTACGACACTTCCGCCGATATAACGCTTCATACGGTGCCATCTGAATACTTGCACGTAATCATTGTTATACGCGAACTCGCCAATGGTAGAAATTCCTCCCAAGTACCTCTCAAATCCAAGACACAACCCCTTAACATATCTTCCAGAATCTAAATCACCCTCTCCGATCGCCTATCTCGATCGTGGATGAAACGCCGCATCGAAATCCAACCTTGTACCCAATGCCCGATGCAAAGGCTTCCGAATCTTGACGTAAATCTAGGGTCTCTGCATCAAAATAATCGACACTCGGCACCCCATGCAACCTTACAATCTCTCGCTATATATATAATCTAGCTAATTTCTGAAGAGAGTAATCCACACGCACAGGTATGAAGTGAGTAGACTTTGTCAGACGATCAACAATCACCCAAACCGAATCCTTCTTGCTAGGCGTAAGGGGTAGCCCACTGACAAAATCCATCGTAATCCTTTCCCATTTCCACTGCGGAATCTTCACCGGTTGCAACAATCCCGAAGGTAACTGATGTTCCGCCTTCACCTGCTGACATGTCAAACACTTGCCCACAAATTCAGTTACCTCCTGTTTTAGACTCGACCACCAAAATTGCTCCCGCAAATCCCGGTACATCTTACTACCTCCAGGGTGCATAGCGTATGGATTGCTATGTGCCTCCTGAAGAATCCTCTGCCTCAACTCCACATCTTTGGCCATGCAAACCTTTCCCTGAAAACATAACACTCCATCGTCGCTCAAGCTATACCCCTCCAATCCACCATTCTGCACTTGCAAACATCGAGCACTTAAGACTTCATCTACTAACTGTTTCTCCTTAACCTGGTTTATCCATGTCGGCTTCACTTGCGCCTCCGCTAATGACTTCCATCATCATACGCACTAAGGTGGGCAAACATTGCTCTTAAGTCTCGCTACCACTTTGCGGCTCAACGCATCCGCTACCACGTTAGCCTTACCCAGATGGTACTCAATCGAGCAGTCGTAATCCTTCAACAACTTGATCATCCTCCGCTTCCTTAAATTCAACTCCTTCTGAGTGAGAAGGTATTTCAAACTCTTATGATCTGTATACACGATAGACTTCTCCCCATACAGGTAATGTCTCCAAATTTTCAGGGCGAAAACCACTGCAGCCAACTCCAGATCATGCATCGGGTAATTCACTTCGTGAGGTCTCAACTGTTGAGAAGCATACGCCACTACCTTCCCCTCTTGCATCAAGACACATCCTGCACTCAAGATGCGATGCATCACAAGAAACCGTAAACTCCTTCCCCGCTTCAGTCGAATCAATTCTGAGCTTCATTAAAATCCTTTTAACTTCTCGAAACTTTCTTGTTGTTTGTCTGACCATACAAACGGAACCCCTTTCCTCAACAACTTGGTTAACGGCGCTGCAATCAAGGAAAACCCTTCCACAAACCTTCTGTAGTACCCTACTAAACCCATAAAACTCCGAACCTCTGCCACAGACTTAGGTGGTTTCCAGTCCAGTACAGCTTCAATCTTCCGAGGGTCTACTCTAATCCCCTCAGCTGACACCACATGACCCAAGAAAATAACTTCCCTTAGCCAGAACTCGCATTTACCAAACTTTGTGAATAGCTGCTTTTCCCTCAGAATTTGTAAAACTACACGAAGATGTGCATCATGCTCCTCCTCGGACTTCGAGTACACCAGAATATCATCTATAAACAACACAATGAATCGATCCAAATACGGTTGGAAAACCCGATTCATCATATCCATAAATGCTGCTGGTGTGTTGGTCAGTCCAAACAGCATCACCAAAAATTTATAGTGACCGTAACGAGTACGAAACATCGTCTTATGGATATCCGCCTCCTTAACCTTAAGTTGATGATACCCCGATCTCAGATCTATCTTCGAGAAAATTGATGCTCCCTTAAGTTGATCGAACAGGTCGTCTATCCTCGGCAACGGATACTTATTCTTAATCGTCAGCTTATTCAGCTGACGGTAGTCTATACACATTCGCATCGATCCGTCCTTCTTCTTAACAAAAAGCACGGGTGCTCCCCAAGGAGATATACTTGGCCGGATCAAACCCCAATCTAACAACTCCTGAATCTGCGCTTTCAGCTCCACTAACTCCTTCAGCGCCATTCTATATGGGGCAATAGACACTGGCGCGGTTCCAGGTAGAAGGTCAATACCAAACTCAACCTCGTGATCTGGAGGCAAACCCGGAAGCTCTTCTGGGAAAACATCAAAAAGCTCTCTCACCGTTCAGACATCCCCCACCGTTGATTCCTTAGACTCCAAGGCACACACATAAGCCACAAACGCCCTACATCCTTTCCTCAACATTTTCTCGGCTTTCAAAGCGGACACCACATTAGATAGGTAGTTCCTTCTCTCACCTATCATCACCACCTCTTCACCCTCGACGGTTCTCAGCACCATGCGCTTGGCTGCACAGTCCAAACTTGCTTGATACTCTACTAACCAATCCATCCCTAAGATCAAATCGAACTCCCCAAATGGCGCTCCATCGGATCACCAGAAAACACTACCCCCTGAAGTTCTAGGGGTACATCCTTATACGATTTATTCACTACCACGAATGACCTAGAGGGCTAATTACAGTCATCTCCCTAGAAGAAATCTCATAGGCTAAGTTCAGAGTTCCCGCTATACTACTGGCAACATAAGAGTGCGTAGAACCAACATCAATCAAAGCAATATAGGGCAATCTGTAAATTAAAAACGTACCGGTTATGACGTCCGGTGCGTTGCCCTCCTCCTGACGCCTCACTGCATAGACCAACCATGGCTGTCTTGCATCAGTATTCCCGACACCTCTGCCCGGTGCCCTACGACCTCATCCGTTACCGTTACCACCCCTGGCTGATCCTCGACCCCTCGCGATTGCGACCATCTCTTCGAATTGTGTACGCCCTGACCCTCGGTCGAGTCCTAATCGCCTCCGCGGACAATCCCTTATCCGGTGACCATCGACCCACACTCGGCACACCTCTGCTTTCTGTCCAACACTCCCCGAATGAGGCTTCCCACATCGAGCGCACCGTGGCGGCCACTGAGTAGCAGCAGCAGGCTCTGCAGCTTGACTCGATCCGCCAAATCTAACCCTTTTCTGAGAATTCCCAGTAGATCCTGATGGCCCAAAACTCCTCTTATCCCTATTCCTATTCTCGATTCTCGCCTCTCGGTCCGCTTCACCTCCTCGGCTATCTTGGCCTTCTCTACCAGACAAGAAATTCTCTCCCGCATGTGGAGCAATCAACACCCGCACTCATCTCTCACTTCTCGTCCTAAAATCGACACAAAGACTCGTGTTCCGTAGCCACGATACCCCGGGCATAACGGCTCAACCTTAAGAATTCCGTCTCATATTCAGATACTGGCTTACTCCCCTGGACCAGATTCAAGAACGCCCTGCGCTGCGCATCTATATAACTAGACCCAACGTACTTCCTCTGGTAAGCCGCTTTAAAGAAATCCCAAGTGATATCATCGACCATCGCACCATCCCTGACTGTGAGCCACCACTGATAAGACTCATCCCGGAGAAGAGACACTATCCCTTTCAGCTTCTCCTTAGTCGTAAAGTCCAAATCATCTATTATGCGCTCAGTCGCCTCTAGCCAGTACTCAGCTGTGTTGGGAGCTACACTGAAAATACCCCTAAATACTTCTGCTCCATTAGCCCGGAGTCGTTCAGACACAGATTTTCGAGCCCCCGTTCCAACGCCTGCACCCGCAACTCTCTCTAGAACCTGCAGCATCGCCTGCGACACTGCATCATCACCACCTGTTTGGTCCTAAAATTCCGCGCCCACAACTGGCGACGGCGGCACCTCATTCTCTGACCCATGACCAGACCCTACCGGTTCTGACACGGTAATCCTACCCCAACCATGACCACGTACATTACGCTCGCGTCCCCGAGTGCTCATGACTAGCATTCACGTCTTAATCTGATTTAAAAATTTTATGAGTTAGCTTTCTTCCACTATTTATTACGGCACAGTCTTAGGAGCAATTTGTTAGAGTAGTTGTTCTCGCAAGTTCATACAGTCCTACGGGCTTCAGTCTCTAAGGTAAAGGTCCTACTACTAGCATTCATAGTGCAAGTATTTAAACAATATAAACAGTAGTTAGGAGACTTACCATCGTGGATTGGTGCCGGAGACTCAGTGCCATGCTTCTCAAAACATGTTTCTCATTCAGACCATTTTGCATACCTCTTCTTTGAAAAACAATTTGGGCCTTATGCCCACAGCCGAGCTTTTGAACTTGGCTCTGATACCATAATTGTAACACCCCAAACCCGGTCAAAACACTATGACCGAATCTTGCATGTTACAGGGAAGAAAACGTTTTTGGAAAACAAGTTGTCGTCTCAATGTTGAAAAGAAAACCTTTGATTTTATAAAACCCGAATTGTGTTAAGCCATTTGTTAAAAATTCTTTCGAAGCTTAGTTTTAAAGAAGACAGTGTTGCCTTGTTATTATTGCGTGTTTGATGAATACCCGACGGTAAAAATTTTGGAAATTCTAAAAATTCGTTAAAGTTTTAAAAACATCCATTTTACGAGTTTATTAGGCATGCCTTTAGTGTTTAAACGTCGGTTCAAAGAAATTTAACAAAATGAATAATCCCAAAATAAAATCTGAATGGCCTTATTACATAGCGAAAATCCAAACTTAAAGTAAAATAAACCCGAATAAACCTTTTAAACTAAAAACTAAAATTTCTGTGCATGGCCACCTCGAGTCCAATCCCGGCTCCATATCCGCGAACTAGGAATTACCTGCAAAAAGTAATGGAAAGGGTGAGTCATCGAGACTCAGTGTATAAATCCTCATCCAAAAGATTCTAAGCTCTTACATAGTTTCATATGCAAACATGTATGTCATGCAATCCATCCAACCTATCCATCCGAACTCCCAATTCTACCCCTTGTGGCACCTAGCCACTGGTGGTACCTAACCACTGGTGGTTCCAAACCACTGGTGACCGAAGTCACAAATAATCATGTGTGGGGCAAACCCACTTGTGGTACCTAACCACTGGTGACGATCCCGTATATCAATATGTGGGGCCAACCCACTGTGGTGCCAAACTACTGGGACGAGTCACAGAATAAGCATATGTGCTACCTAACCACTGGTGGTTCCAAACCACTTAGACTTAGTCACAAAATATTAATATGTGGGGCCAACCCATGTGTGGTACCTAACCACTGGTGACAGTCTGATAATCATACCTTCCCCCTCCTCTCATCATACCCATTTTCATGAACATACTTTTCAATACAATATAATCATGCTTAACATTTAGAAGTAATCTAATATGGCATATGCAGATTTAACAGAGGCAATTAACGTTAGCCACCAAGATGGACTTACCCGGAGTCCTCGCTTTTACCCATAAGGGTAACTTATCGATCTCTACAGTTATTTCGGCTTTTGACAAATCACAAATAACAGCACATTAAACATATGAAGTGTGTAAGAGTTACACACCTGATTACTCGTAACACGATACTTTCTACGTCGACACTTTCGTTAATCGACACTACTCCTATCTGCTTACTACTTTGCTCAGATGCCGGCCCACAGCCCGGTGGCCAATCCTGAACCGCTGACACTGCCCTTTTCTTAAACTTGGGGGCTGGGTTTACAGATCCTACCCCTCTTACCGCTTGGCTGGCATTAGAGTCCATGAACACACCTTGATCACTAAACGGATTAAAGCAGTTAAACGAATAGTAAGGAACTAAGACCCAAAGCTAAACCCTTACCTAAATTGGCAAATTCCGAAGCTCTAGGCTTGATTCACAACCAACGAATCCCGAAAGATCCAAAGTATGCGTCACAACTTCCACCTATAATCGGCCAAGCACCAACATTAAACCAAGTAGCCATTCGGCTTTGGCATGAAAGCCCGAAAGAGATTTTATGAAATAAAGGAAATCACCCCCTTATCTTAACTCGAAAGATTTGATCAACACTTAGCGGCAATCGGCACCACACCACCGTAGAGAAGATTCGGCTTCCAGAAGAAGAAAAAGAAATAACTCAGCAGAGTTTCCAGGAAAGATTCGGCCAAGGGAGAAAAGATCAAGAAAAGAAAGAAAGAAGAAAACAATATGATCTTACCAGAGTATGGGTTGAGATTCGACTATGATGAATTCTTCAGGAAAAAAGAACATAGAGAATGATTTTGAGATCTAAGAGGTTTCGGCTAGGAGCAAAAGAAAGTGTGATCTTCGGCTTTTAGTGAACGAAAAAGGAATAGATCAAGGTAATGAGAATCAAGGGGGTTTCGGCTAGCAAGGTGTTTCGAAAAGAATAATCAAGATGGAAGGGAGGAAGAAGTGATGATTCGGCATTGGGAAAAAGATGGAGAGAAAGGGTAGAAGGGATTTCGGCTATCCCCAAAGAGAAGAAGAGAAAAAAAATGCCAATAGGGGTTTCGGCTTTTGAGAGTGAAAGAGAAGGAGAATGAAGAATTATGGAGAGTGTGAGCCAAGAGAATTTCGGCAATAGGGAGAGTCTTGTGCCTCAAAGAGAAGAAAATAAAAATAAAAAGAAAACTAAACTCAAACCGAGAAAAAGAACCTCCCGAACCCCTTAGACACTTTCTAAGACAAAGCAAAATAGCCCACATTCGGCACTCCACCTCAAAAAAGCCAAAATTTGCACCTAAGGAATGATACTACAAGGTCCTATGGCCAATGTAAGTTTCGGCACACCTAGCCACACTAGGAACCGATCCCCTTCCTCCTATACAGAGTTCAAAATTCGGCCAGCACTGAGCTCCCATGCCCATCCCTCTCTTCTCTCCACAAATTTCTCCTGATCACCCATTCAAACCTGTTTGAATATTATAAACTCCTAAATTTTCTCTCCTCCACTCATTTGAATCTGTTGACTCCTTCAACAGTAATCCACAAGAGTCCCGGCTGAGTGCAACTCTCCCTTGACTCAGCGTAAAAAAAAACAAACAAAGGATTCCCAGCTCAACCAAGTCCCTTCACTCCCTCAAGGCCACTCCCTGTGCCTTAAGTGGCGCTTCCTTGCCACTTTACCAAGGCATTCCTTGTGACAAAACATACCACCAATTACCCTTAACTCCTGTCCGATTCAGCTCCCCCTTCAAAGTGCCCAAAAGAAAATTTTCGCTAAAACTCTAGCCTACCCCTAGCTCATGCCTGGTCCCCAAAATACCCTAAACTAGCATGACAACCATACTATCTACATGCAATGCAAAGGCCCCAATTTAGGATGTTACACTTCCTCGGGTATTGCCTTAATCGACTGGTTTTCCCAAAAGTATTTTCCCAATTCACTCTATGTGTCTTAGCATCTTTATTTAGTAATTAGTTAATTAAACATCGATTCCATTAATACTTAGGCTTAATAATAAAAAGATAGTAACTACTAGTACTCTTGGTCCTTGAGGATACGATATTTTCGGTCTTGCCATAGCTATACTACCGAATGATAGGTGCGCTTGCCTTATTCGTTGTCATAGTTAGTTTGGACATGATTATCTGGCAGCTCAGCTGCAAATTTCTGATTATGTACCGCATTCGGTACAACATGGTGTGTAGGGCTGGGTAGGTTGATTTTATCCTCACATGGTGTGTAGGGTTGGACAGAGTTGGTGTGTAGAGGCTGGTGGGCAGGACTCTGTTATCTGCATATTCTGTCTGAGATGGCCCAAGGCCCTGTATTATGTCTGATTCTGTATCTGAGTCGGCTAAGGTCCACACCGTTTCTGTAATGGGCTTAGACCCGAACTGTGAAAATCATGTCTGTTATCTGATATCTCTGTGTGTATCTTTTCTGTGGGGATTACACACTGAGTTTGTGAAAACTCACCCTTTTCTGTTTAATTTGTTCAGGTAATCCCCAGGAATAGACAGATCGGTGCGGTGGAGGACTCGGCGGTGACCACGATTCTGGACATTTTATTATGGTTTTATTTTTCATTATGGTTTGATTATATCTGGGAAATTTTTATATAATAAGGCCTTTACGGATTTTTGTTTTAAATATGGGATTTGTGACGATTATGGTATTACGACTAGAAGTAGAAAAACTCGAGTTTTCAAAATAAACAAATGTTTTATTAAAATACATACGAATTCGCAACTTAATTTAAAAGCTTTCGCAAACGTATAATGTTTTGAAAATGGATAATGAATAAATAAATGACACGTTTTGACTATAGCCTAGATATCTAAAAATGGTTTTAACACAGTTACGTTTTCTAAAGCACTATCATGTGGCATCGCCAGATTCAGCCATAACGTCCAAGCCGATTTTGGGGTGTTACAGATTATGTTTACCAGACATCGAACGTATCCACATAAAAAAAAATATCGTTGCACTCACACATTTGGCCAACACAGCCTTATCAAACCATTCCGGATTTGCCCAAACGCCCGTGTTCTGTGGCTGCACATATTCTGTTACCCTTGAAATTTATGAGTTTTTAGTTTAGAGATACACACCTGGTTGCTTTTGTAGGGTCAGCACTACAACAACAGTACACGTTCTGCACAAGACATCAACTGCAACCAATTGGCAACGACATACACAATTGAGCTAGGGCATTCGACCCTTGCTCCCTTAGAACATTCGACCAAGTATTAGGGCATTCGACCATAGTATAGCAAATACAAGCCAACCTCTAAGACTAGCGCATTCGGCTACTTACCCTTAGAGAAAGAGATTGTCGAAATATTCAATTCGAATGAGGGGTATGTGCTGTACGTTCCTCACCTAAATAGAACCAGAAAAATGGTCAGACTATAGACTCATAAGCCAAACTAAATGATCACATACCTTCAACGTGAATGAGAGAAAAACAACACCATTAGGAGGAGAACGAACAACACTTACGAATAATATGGATACTATACCAAGACACCCTATTCACGCATGGCCAGTAATAAAACAAGAAGAGGCGGCAACACAGGAAAAGCAAGGTCTGGATGATAGAAAAATAGTAGGAATAGATGAAAATGGAGGAAGAACAATAAAGAAAGGAAGTTTCCAAAACGGAAACATACAAAACCGAATGAGAAGTAGAGGGAGAGGGCGACAAGAGAGAAAATGTTGTTTAGCAACAAAAGTGAAGAAAGAAAAGAGAGTGGAAGAATGAAGGGGAAAGTGGGGGATGAGAATTAGGGAGAGATTCTAGGAAGCATCTAAAAAAAAATTCAAAATAGATATTTCAACTTTGACCACAACGAGATTCAAACTCAGGATTCAAGAAAACTTACAACCCTCCTTAACCACTAGGCCAATGCCTCATACTTGTTAACAAACATACAAAAACTAAAGAAAAGCTAGACATGACAAGCTAGTTTTGGGAAAAAATTAATAAATATTTTTAAGGGAAGGGAATCAAACATATGACCTGAAACGCACAATCAGACACTTAACCGCTGAACTAAATTAATTTACTTGTCATAATTAACACTCAAATAAGTTATAACATTTGGGGCGTGACAACCCACATTTTGGCTACCGAGAACATTATTGATTGTTTGAATCCTATTGATTCTTTGGTGACGGACTTTTGAACCCAAGTCCCTCCACTTTCAATTAAAAAATTTGTAATCTCGTTATTGTCCACCTCTTCTTCATGAAAATTTTCATAAAAGTCCAAATTATATCGAGGTATCTTATGAATTGTCTCAATCGCATTTGAAGAGACATCCACGAAAATGTCTCTCACAAAGACCTTTCGATCTTGCGTTTTAGGAAAATTCGTGTAAAATTCCTGAACGACTGAGATAATTGTATGTCTAAGGGGTTATCGACAAAATGTAGACCACTTTAAACACTCGACCCTTATTATTATTGCATCGTAAAACAATTGCATGGAAAATCAAATCCACACTCTTGGATGAGTGGTTTATCCAATTTGTCGATCCGTTCAAAAATTTTCTATGAGATGAATCATCATTTCGGAGTAATAGGAGACTCGTTGACCGCCTCCAGACTTACTAACGTCTAGAGTGTGAATACTACAACTAAGGATATGAAATTGAGGCGGTGTCTGCAAGTATACGAGTCAGATTGTAATATAGTTTTTACAACAAAGTAGGTGAGTACTCCGAGGATCATACCCAAGGTAGGCGAGTACTAAATTAATATTAACCTAAATGTAAATAGATCTAATCAGTGCTTTAGATAAATCATTTTACGACAAAACATAAAGTAAAAGAATTTCAGTTTTATAAGAAAAGAAGAAAACATGCATGAAATATTGAAAATGGAAAATTAATGTGTAACTCAACCAAATCTAAGCATGGGTGATTAGCTCACTTCGGTGGTCATCACTAATTCCTATTTTGGGTTTCTACTAAATCAACTAGTCGTTACCCTAGCAGGATCTCTTGATCTTCCACTAAACTAATAAGTCTACAAGAACTACGTATCTCTCAATCTCACAGTCCAGACTGGATTGAGTTAAGGGGTTCACAGATAGGTAATATCAATTTTGGGTTAATTCTCACCTAGATGACTTCCTAGGGTTGTTAGGCCTAGGGTTTTAGTTTTTCCTATCCCAAACAATTGATCTGCTAAGAAAACCTTACATATAAATTAATCAATCACACGTCCACTAACTAATCCCCCATAAGAGGATTAGTTCCTCATGGATCTCATAAATAATATAAACTTGATAAAGAAAGTAAACATGAATAACGAATCAAGAATAAAAGTTTAAGAAGAAATCCTAATTGTATTGATTGATTGAAACGCAGAAATCCACAAAGTGTTTGGCTAAATCCATAAATCAGATTCTTTGAATGTCACGAACGAAAATCAACTAAAAATAATTCCTAAGTCTAAAAAGAACTAAAAACTAAAAACTAAACTAAAAAGAAAAGTCTAAGTTACATAAGAGGTCCCTTCTCAAGTGTTTAATAAGCCTATTTATAATGTTAGGGTTGGTAGTTTTCCTCAACCCTAGGTCGACTGATGCTTTCACGTAAATTTTCATTGTGCTGACAAAAACGCCATCAACTCATGAATGTTTTCACATACAGGGCCGATGTTGCAACATCCACTACCTATGTCATGGCATTGAAGGTAGTTTGTTTGGCTCAAGTTCAGCTTTAGGGGTTTGTCGCGACATCCACTAGCTATGTCGTGACACTAATTGTAACATCCCGATTTAGGGCCTAGTCGGAACAGTGGTACGAGACCACAAATCCAAAGTAGTAAAAATGAGTTTTAAGGTTTAAGATATGTTTGCATGATAGTATGAAAGTTTCATGTAGAAATTTTTTGAAATTTTCATTGATTGGTCCATTAGGACTAAATTGCAAAAGTTACAAAATTTGAGATTCTAGAAGCTTTTAGTATGAAATAGCTTTGGAATATTAATTAGAAGTCCTTAAATAGAAATTTTCCCAAATTATAATTTTTGGACAAAAATGGACATGAGTTAGAAATTTTGAAAGTTTAGTGAGAAGGGCATTTTGGTCATTTATCAATTAAATGATTAAAAAGGGAAAAAGATGACAAAAATCTTATTCATCTTCTTCCCCTTATGCCGAAAATTTGAGAGACTCCATAGCAGTGAGAGGAGCATGATTCGAATCTTCGGGTTGTTCTGCAGATATTGAGAAAGAAGCAACTTTATGCTAAATTTAGTAAGTGCGAGTTTTGGCTGAATGAAGTGACGTTCTTGGGTCATGTTGTGTATGCTGAAGGGATTAGAGTTGATCCTCTGAAGGTTGAAGCCGTGTTGGATTGGAAGCAACCGAAGTCAGTGTCTGAAATTCGAAGTTTTCTGGGTTTGGCTGGGTACTACAGAAGGTTCATTGAGGGGTTTTCGTTGATTGCTGCACCTCTAACCAAGTTATTGCGGAAAGGAGTACCGTTTGTGTGTACTGATAAACAACAGGAAAGCTTTGAGAAGCTAAAGAAGATTCTGACTGAGGCACCAGTGTTGATTCAGCCTGAGGCTGGGAAGGAGTTCGTTGTTTATTATGATGCGTCGTACACAGGATTAGGATGTGTATTAATGCAAGAAGGGAAGGTAGTAGCATATGCGTCTCGGTAATTAAGGCCACATGAAGTGGATTATCCTACTCATGACTTGGAGCTAGCTGCTGTGGTATTCGCTCTGAAGATATGGAGGCACTATCTGTACGGAGAAAAGTCGGTTATCTATACGGATCATAAGAGCCTGAAATACCTCCTTACTCAGAAGGAGTTGAATTTAAGGCAACGGAGGTGGATTGAATTGTTGAAAGACTATGACTGCTCGATTGAGTATCACCCGGGTAAAGCTAACGTAGTGGCAGATACGTTGAGTCGTAAAGTGATAACAGATTTGAGGGCAATGTTTGCTCATCTCAGTCTGTATGAAGATGTTAGCTTGTTAGCCGAACTTCAAGTGAAGCCGACATAGGTAAATCAGATTAAAGAGAAGCAATTGTTAGACGAATTATTAAGTTCTCGACTTCAACAAGTGGAAGGTGCTGAAACAGGGGATTTTGATCTAAACAGTGAAGGGCTTTTATGTTTTCGTGGGAAGGTTTGTATGCCGAAGGACTCTGAGTTGAGACAGATGATTCTGCGGGAGGCGCATAGTAGCCCTTACCTATGCATCCCGGTGGAAGTAAGATGTATCAAGACCTGCGTGAACAGTATTGGTGGCCTAGTCTGAAATGAGAAGTTACCAAGTTTGTGAGTAAGTGTTCGACATGCCAGCAAGTGAAGGCGGAACATCAGTTACCTTCGGGATTGCTGCAACCGGTGAAGATTCCACTTTAGAAGTGGGAGAGGATAACGATGGATTTTGTTAGTGGGCTAACCCTAACGCCTACTAAAAAAGATTCAGTGTGGGTAATCGTTGACCGGTTGACTAAGTCTGCACACTTCATACCAGTTCGTACGGACTACTCACTTCAGAAGTTGGCTAAACTGTATGTGGCAGAAATTGTGAGATTGCATGGGGTGCCAGTGTCTATCATCTCGTACAGGGACCCAAGATTTACATCTCGATTCTGGAAGGCATTACATGAAGCTTTGGGTACAAGGCTGGATTTCAGCACAGCATTTCATTCGCAGACTGATGGTCAGTCAGAAATGCTAATTCAGATTCTAGAAGACATGTTAAGGGGCTATGTAATCAACTTCAGAGGTAGTTGGGAGGATTATCTACCGTTGGTAGAATTTGCATACAACAACAGCTATCAATCCAGCATTCAGATGGCACCCTACGAGGCGTTGTATGGTCGTAGGTGTCGTACCCCTACCTGTTGGACAGAGTTGGGTGAGCGACAGTTGTTGGGTCTGGAATTGATCTCAGAGACTGAGGAAAAGGTTAAGTTGATTCGGGTTCAATTGAAGGAAGCTTCCGATAGGCAAAAATCATACGCAGATCTGAAGCGTAAAGAAATAGAACTCTCAGTGGGTGATCAGGTTTTTCTGAAAGTCTCACCTTGGAAGAAGGTTTTAAGATTTGGACGAAAGGGCAAGCTGAGCCCCAGCTTCATCGGGCCTTATCGGATAGTTAAACATGTAGGACCGTTCGCCTTCCAGCTTGAGTTACCTTCAGAGTTGAAAAGGATACATGATGTATTCCGTGTTTCGATGCTGAGGCACTACCGTTCAGACCCATCTCACATAGTGCCGGTGGAAGAAATTAAGGTTAGACTCGACCGTTTTTTTGAAGAAGAACCAGTCTGCATTTTGGATCGAGAGGTCAAAGTGTTGAGAAGGAAGTCTGCTCACTGGTTAAGGTGTTGTGGCGTAATCACGGTTCGGAGGAAGCCACATGGGAGCCTAAGATGCAATTCGGCAAAGAATACCCTCATCTCTTTTGACTGTAAAAATTTTGAGGGCAAAATTTCTTTAGGGGGTAGAACTGTAACATCCTAAAATTAGAGGTTCGGCATCTTGCTCTATTCTGTGTGTTTGGCTAGCTAAGCTTGTTATTTATGTGTGTTTAGGGGTCCTGGAAAGGCTCGGGTTTCGAGCCCAGGTCCTGGCAAAATTTTGGGTTTTGGTCACTGAAGTGGGGGAAGATGGTGGAAGCAGGGTTTAAGGGAAATTGTTGGTAGGTTGTTAGCACAAGGAGGCCTGTGGCATTGTGGTGTGGCATCATTAAGGGAACTTGGAGGAAGGGAGTTCGAATCCCACATGTTGCAATGTGTTGCATTTATTTTTGTGCTGAGCAGGTGAAAGTAGTAGAGTTCAGCTTGGACTTTGCAAGGGGAGTTGTAGACTCAGTCAAATGAATTTGAATGAGTGATGGAGAGGAGTTTGAGGAGAGATTTGGGGAGTGAATCGTAGGACTTGGGGAGAGAGGAGGAGTTTGGCCAAATGTGGGAGCTTGGAGGGGGGTGAAATTGGGCTAGGGGTTGTGGGAGGAGCATTTTTCCGTTTAGAGGAAGAATGAGTGCCGAAATCTCTCTTAGGCTCTTTTCGTGTCCCTCTTCTTTTTTGTGCAAATTGGGTGCATTTCGGGTTACTTTTACTCTTATCAAAAACTTTCCTTCTTCTTTCTTTCATCTCTTCTCCTCATAGTGTGGTAGCCGAACCTTTAGAGAGTGACCACTCGTACATTGTTTTCATCTTTTCTCTCCAACATTCGTCTCTTCCTCCCTCTTCTTATTTTCAACATAGCCGAAACTTTGCTTTTCTTTCTCTGCTTTTCTATTTTTCCCCTTAAGCCAAATATTTCCCTTTTCATTCCAACTGAATCGGTTTACATTCATATTTGCCTTTAGCCGAATGCTAGTAGCTGCAAGTGGGGCGTCCTAGTTACTGTCGAATCCATCTTAGTTGTTCGAATCATCTGTAAGCACAAGGTAATGGTAATTCTTTCGCTCTTTTCTTTTCTTTTCGGCCTTATGTTGCGCACAGCCGAAGTGGCTATTTCTCTTAATTCTAGTTCTTGGCTAATCTCTTCTTTTCTTCTCTCTCAACATGGACTGCATACTTCGATTAAATCCCATAGCCGAACCTGTCTTGGATCGGTTCCTCTTTGATCAAGGTAGAGAGTTTCTTTCTGATTCTTTTTGTCTATTCTCTTTTCGTCTTACTCTGCCAAAACCAAATTTTCTTGTTAGACACCATTCTTTCACTGTGTTACTTTACTGATCAAGACTTTCTTCATAGAGGCGAGTGCTAGCAGACCTATGAAGGGTGCGTTAAGGGAGTCTGAGGGGAGTGGACTCGTAGTCTCTACTCCCAAGTTCAAGCGACGTACGATGTCAGCAGTTCTAGATTTTCTACCAGGTTGTGGTAGAGAGCTGACATCTGTTTGGGATAGGCAAATCGTTGTTATTCCCGCTAGTGAGAGTGACGGTAATCAGGAGTGTATAGTTCCTCACGTAATCAGGTGTGTAATCTCACACCTTTATTTCGTTTAATTTGTATTTTATTATGTGTCGGCTAAAAGCCGAAATACCCTTAACGGGAATGCAATTTAGATACCCTAGTGGGTAAGATTGGAGATATACCAGGTATGTAACATTTACGACTATGCCATTGGGATAAATTAGCATTATTATATGGGTGCCCTGATTATCTGATGTACATTGATATATTTATGCATTCACCTCATTATGATGATATGTTGCATGGGAATGGGATATGATATTGATGAAAAGGGGAATTGTATTTCGGTGACTCTGTCACATTATTTCGGTGGCTCTACCACATTATTTCAGTGGCTCTGCCACATATTTCGGTGAATCTGTCACATTATTTCGGTGGCACTCCCACAATTTCGGCGATGAGCAGCGTGACTGCCATCGATGGTGTGTAGCGGATGAGGGTTGATTGTAGAAATCCCCACCGGTGTGTTTTGGCTGGTCGGGTGGTGTGTAGCGGATGGATAATTAGGTTGGGCTGGGTTGCATTGCATTCATTATCTGCTATACCATGCTAAATAGGGCTCAGGCCCAGTTCGTTTCTATATGGACTTCGCCCAATTTGATTTCGTAAGGGCTAGGGCCCAGTTGGTATCTGAATGGGCTCGGGCCCAGTTAATGTTCGTGTAGGGGATTACACACTGAGTTCTCGTAACTCACCCCTCTACTTAATTTTGCAGGTAATCCCTAGCTTTGAGGATTTGGAGCCGAAGTGGACTCTGTGGTGGCCATGCACTGATTCTTTAGTAAACTCTGTTTTACATCACTTTAAATTTATTTTAATTTGGGATTATGTTCTGTAATAATGCCATTGGGATTTTTATATTGGTTTCTGTTTTTAACGCATTTACGATTTATTATGAATTGATCAAAATGGGGTTTTCCTAAAAACGTAAATAACCGTTTTCCAAAATATTAATGAACGATCCACAAACTATTGATAATTAAACACGGGATTTTCTTAAAACTACAACCACTGTTTTCAAAACGTCACATTTTCGAAACCCACTGAATCTGATTTTTGTTATAAATCAAGTTTTCGGTGTTAGTAATATTAATAACGTTTTGCAAGAATACCTTAAATCTGATTTTCAAAATGAAAACAAAACTCGAAGTTTTCAACAATCACGTAGTTTCTTTAACAACCTTTTCATGTGACATGCCAGATCTGGTCGTAACGTGTAGGCCGGGTTTGGGCTGTTACATTTTATGGTATCAGAGCTAAGTTTCAAAACTCGGCTGTGGAATGTGTTCAATAACATTTTTCCAAAATTGGTTTGAAATCTGGTTTAAGAAATGTATGTCTTTCTGGAAGTATGGCACCCGAGTCTCCGGCACCAAATCCGTAAGTTTTCTTACTTTGTTTGATATTGTGAAATGATTTTAGAAAGAAACTATTAGAGATAGTGTATTATGACTGCTAGCTATAAGAGATTAAGACTGTAGAGATTGAGACATTAGGAATTCAATTTGCGAGAATCACTTTTAAATCTGTCTTCATAAAATATCTGTTAATAACATTGGAATGATATACTAGGTCATAAAATTTCTAATCAGATTAATTCGATTCAGCAAACATGAGCACAAGAGGACGTGGATGTGGTATACGTGGCTGAGGTAGAGGCCGAGGTACTGGGGTTGGATCTGAGGCATCGGGGCACATGCCTAAAATGGAAGCACCTGTATCACCGGTGACTGAGGCGGGGTCCAATGATCGAGCTAGAGGAGACGATGCTTTGTCCCAAGCTATGCTGCATGTTCTGGAGCGGGTTGCTGGAGCAAGCACTGGATCGGTAGCCCGGAAATCTATTCCTGAGCGACTCCGGGCAAATGGGGCTGAGATATTTAGAGGCATTTTTGGTGTGGCCCCAAACATAGCTTAATACTGGCTGGAAGCAGTTGAACGAATTAAGGATGATCTGGACTGCACGGCGGAGGAAAAATTGAAAGGAACAGTGTCCCTCCTACGAGATGAGGCATACCAGTGGTGGCTCACGGTAAAGGAGGGTACTCCAGCGGACCGTATTACCTGGGACTTCTTTAAAACAGCGTTCCAGGGAAAGTATGTTGGGGCAAGTTATGTGGACGCCTAGAGGAAAGTATTTTTGAACTTGGTCTAGGGGAATAAATTCGTGGCAGAATATGAGGCAGAATACCTGTGCCTAAGTCGTTACGCTCGGGGTATAGTCGCGACCGACTATGAGCATTGTGTATAATTCGAGGATGGTCTGCGGGACGAGCTGTGAGTACTGATAGCTCCGTAGCGGGAAAGAGATTTTGCCGTTCCGGTCGAGAATGTAAAAATAGCCGAAGAAGTGAAGCAGTCTGAGAGGCAGAACTGGGATAAGGATAGGGGTAAGAATAAGAGCAGTTTTAGGTCGTCAGGATCATCTGGGGGTTTCCAAAAGAGGCCTAGGTTGGATGGGCCATCTCGGGTGGGGATGCCTATTGCTGTTGGTCCGTTGGGACCGTGTGCTAAGTGCGGGAAAATACATTCAGCGGAGTGTTGGAGAAGAACTAGAGGATGTTTCAAGTGTGGATCTAGGGATCATCTGATAAAGGACTGTCCACAAGAGGTGGCTAGGGTGCGAACGGTAGGTGAGGGAATTGTACAATCAATGAGAGGTGGTCAGCAGCCGCCAAGGGGTCGTGGTCCGGCCAGAGGGGGAAATGGGTTTGGTCGAGGTCATGGAGCACCGGGCAGAGGTGCTGGGAATACAGATGCAAGACAACCTGGATTGGCGTATGCGGCTAGACGTCGAGAAGACGACGACGCACCAGACGTCATAACCGGTACGTTTCTTATATTTGATGAACCGTTTACTGCTTTGATTAATATTGGATCAACCCATTCATATGTTGCTTGTACTGTATCTGGGACTTTGGGTATAAAATATGAGGTTGCTTCTAGAGAAATGTCTGTGGTTAGCCCTCTAGGACAATCTATGGTAGTGAACAAACTATTTAGGAATGTGTGTTTAGTAGTGCAAGGGATTGTTTTCCCGGCAGACTTGATGGAATTGTCGTAGTTGAGTTTGATCTGATCTTAGGCATGGACTGGTTAGTTAAGTATCGTGCAAACTTGGATTGTGCTGCTAAGCGCATGATATTAAAGACTTTCGAAGATAAGGAGGTGCTGGTGATAGGAGAAAGAAGGAATTACCTGTCCAATGTGGTGTCGACACTAAAGGCTAAAAGGATGGTGCGAAAAGGGTGTGAGGTGTTCTTAGCTTTCATAAGCGCTTTGGATGCCAAGGAATTGTCTGTAGGAGATGTTAGAACGGTGAAAGAGTTCTCGGACGTCTTCCCTGAAGAGCTTCCAGGGTTACCTCCGGATCGCGAAGTGGAATTTGGCATTGAGCTACTTCCGGAAACAGTTCCGGTGTCCATCGCCCCTTATAGGATGGCGCCGAAGGAGCTGGTGAAACTTAAAGCTCAGATCCAAGAGCTGTTGGACCGTCGTTTTATCTGACCAAGTGTATCTCCGTGGGGAGCGCCAGTCTTGTTCGTGAAGAAAAAGGATGGGTCGATGCGAATGTGCATTGACTATAGGCAATTGAACAAGTTAACGATCAAGAACAAGTACCCGTTACCAAGAATTGATGATTTGTTCGATCAGCTACGAGGAACTGCAGTTTTCTTGAAGATAGATTTGAGATCTGGGTACCATCAGCTAAAGGTCAAGGAGGCGGATATTCATAAGACTGCATTCCAAACTCGGTATGGGCATTACGAGTTTCTAGTGATGTCGTTCGGGTTAACAAATGCACCAGCTACTTTTATGGATATGATGAACTGGGTCTTCCAACCCTATCTGGACCGGTTCATGGTGGTGTTCATAGATGATATCTTGGTGTACTCAAGGACTGAAGAGGAGCATGATTCGCATCTTCGGGTTGTTCTGCAGATATTGAGAGAGAAGCAACTTTATGCTAAATTTAGTAAGTGCGAGTTTTGGTGAAGGAAGTGACGTTCTTGGGTCATGTTGTGTCTCATTTGAAGGGATTAGAGTCGATCCTCTAAGGTTGAAGCCGTGTTGGATTAGAAGCAACCAAGTCGGTGTCTAAAATTCGAAGTTTTCTGGGTTTGGCTGGGTACTACAGAAGGTTCGTTGAGGGGTTTTCGTATATTGCTGCACCTCTAACCAAGTTATTGCGGAAAGGAGTACCGTTTGTGTGGACTGATAAATAACAGGAAAGCTTTGAGAAGCTAAAGAAGATTCCCGATCGAGGCACTGTGTGTTGATTCAAATTTCCGAGGTCGGGAAGGAGTTCGCTGTTTATTGTGATGTGTTGCACACAGGATTAGGATGTGTATTAATGCAAGAAGGGAAGGTAGTAGCATATGCGTCTCGGCAATTAAGGCCACATGAAGTGAATTATCTTACTCATGACTTGGAGCTAGCTGCTGTGGTGTTCGCTCTGAAGATATGGAGGCACTATTTGTACGGAGAAAATTCGGTTATCTATACGGATCATAAGAGCCTGAAATACCTCCTTACTCAGAAGGAGTTGAATTTAAGGCAACAGAGGTGGATTGAATTGTTGAAAGACTATGACTGCTCAATTGAGTATCACCTGGGTAAAGCTAACGTGGTGCCAGATGCGTTGAGTCATAAAGTGATAACAGATTTGAGCGCAATGTTTGCTCATCTCAGTCTGTATGAAGACGGTAGCTTGTTAGCCAAACTTCAAGTGAAGCCGACATGCGTAAATCAGATTAAAGAGAAGCAATTGTTAGACGAATTATTAAGTTCTCGACTTCAACAAGTGGAAGGTGGTGAAACAGGGGATTTTGATCTGATCAGTGATGGGGTATTATGTTTTCGTGGGAAGGTTTGTATGCCGAAGGACTCTGAGTTGAGACAGATGATTCTGTGGGAGGCGCATAGTAGCCCTTACGCTATGCATCCCGGTGGAAGTAAGATGTATCGAGACCTGCGTGAACAGTATTGGTGGCCTTGTCTGAAACGGGAAGTTATCGAGTTTTTGAGTAAGTGTTTGACATGCCAGCAAGTGAAGGCGAAACATCAGTTACCTTCGGGATTGCTGCAACCGGTGAAGATTCCACTTTGGAAGTGGGAGAGGATAACGATGGATTTTGTTAGTGGGCTACCCCTAACGCCTGCTAAGAAAGATTCAGTGGTGGGTAATCATTGACCGTTTGACTAAGTCCGCACACTTCAAACCGGTTCGAAGGGACTACTCACTTCGAAGTTGGCTAAACTGTATGTGGCAGAAATTGTGAGATTGCATGGGGTGCCGTTGTCTATCATCTCGGACAGGACCCATGATTTACATCTCGATTCTCGAAGGCATTACATGAAGCTTTGGGTACAAGGTCGATTTCAAAGACAAATAAGCCATCCGCAGATCGATGGTCACCGAGCGGTAATTCGATTCGGAAGACATGTTAAGAAGGGCCGTGTGTAATCGACTTCAGAGGTAGTTGGGAGGATTATCTACCGTTGGCAGAATTTGCGTACAACAACGCCTATCAATCCAAAGATTCGGATGGCACCTTACGAGGCGTTGTATGGTCGTGAGGTGTCGTACTCCCTACCGCTGGACGAGTTGGGTGAGCGACAGTTGTTGGGTCCAGAATTGATCTCAGAGACTGAGAAAAAGGTTAAGTTGATTCGAGTTCGGTTGAAGGAAGCTTCCGATAGGTAGAAATCATACGCAGATCTGAAGCGTAAAGAAATAGAATTCTCAGTGGGTGATCAGGTTTTTCTGAAAGTCTCACCTTGGAAGAAGGTTTTAAGATTTGGACGAAAGGGCAAGCTGAGCCCCAGCTTCATCGGGCCTTATCGGATAGTAAAACGTGTAGGACCGTTCGCCTTCCAGCTTGAATTACCTTCAGAGTTGAATCGGATACATGATGTATTCCGTGTTTCGATGCTGAGGTGCTACTGTTCAGACCCATCTCACATAGTGCCGGTGGAAGAAATTAAGGTTAGACCTGATCTGTCTTTTGAAGAAGAACCAGTGCAGATTTTGGATCGAGAGGTCAAAGTGTTGAGAAGGAAGTCTGTTCCGCTGGTTAAGGTGTTGTGGCGTAATCACGGTTCGGAGGAAGCCATATGGGAGCCGGAAGATACAATTCGACAGCAATACCCTCATCTCTTTTGACTAGGTAAATTTCGAGGCCAAAATTTCTTTAAGGGGGTAGAATTGTAACATCCTAAAATTAGGGGTTCGGCATCTTGCTCTATTCTGTGTGTTTGGCTAGCTAAGCTTGTTATTTAGGTGTGTTTAGGGGTCCTGGGGAGGCTCGGGTTTGAGCGCAGGTCCTGACAAAATTTTGGGTTCTGGTCACTGAAGTGGGGGAAGTTGGTGGAAGCAGGGTTTAAGGGAAATTGTTGGTATGTTGTTAGGACAAGGAGGCGTGTAGCATTGTGGTGTGGCGTCATTAAGGGAACTTGGAGGAAGGGAGTTCGAATCCCACATGCTGCAATGTGTTGCATTTATTTTTGTGCTGAGCAGGTGAGAGTAGTAGAGTTCACTTGGACTCGCAAGGGAGTCTGAGACTCACCAAATGAATTTGAATGAGTGATGGAGAGGAGTTTGAGGAGAGATTTGGGGAGTGAATCGTGGGATTTGGGGAGAGAGGAGGAGTTTGGCCGAATGTGGGAGCTTGGAGGGGGTGAAATTTGGCTGAGGGTTGTCGGAGGAGCATTTTTCGGTTTAGGGGAAGAGTGAGTGCCGAAATCTCTCTTAGGCTCTTTTCATGTCCCTCTTCTTTTTTGTGCAAATTAGGTGCATTTCGGGTTACTTTTACTCTTATCAAAAACTTTCATTCTTCTTTCTTTCATCTTTCTCCTCATAGTGTGGTAGCCGAACCTTTAGAGAGTGACCACTTGTGCATTGTTTTCATCTTTTCTCTCCAACATTCGTCTCTTCCTCCCTCTTCTTATTTTCAACATAGCTGAAACTTTACTTTTCCTTCTCTGCTTTTCTATTTTTCCCCTTAAGCCGAATATTTCCCTTTTCATTCCAACTGAATCGGTTTACATTCATATTTGCCTTTAGCCGAATGCTAGTAGCTGCAAGTGGGGCGTCCTAGTGACTGTTGAATCCATCTTAGTTGTTCAAATCATCTATAATCACAAGGTAATGGTAATTCTTTCGCTGTTTTCTTTTCTTTTCGGCCTTATGTTGCGCATAGCCGAAGTGGCTATTTCACTTAATTCTAGTTCTCGGCTAATCTCTTCTTTTCTTCTCTCTCAACATAGCCGAACCTGTCTTGGATCGGTTCCTCTTTGATCAAGGTAGAGAGTTTCTTTCTGATTCTTTTTGTCTATTTTTTTTTTTGTTACTCTGCCATAACCAAATTTTCTTGTTAGACAACCACCATTCTTTCACTGTGTTACTTTACTGATCAAGACATTCTTCGTGGAGGCGAGTGCTAGTAGACCTAGGGAGGGTGCGTTAAGGGAGTCTGAGGGGAGTGAACTCGTAGTCTCTGCTCCCAAGTTCAAGCGACGTACGGTGTCAGCGGTTCGAGATTTTCTGCCGGGTTGTGGTAGAGAGCCGACATCTGTTTGGGATAGGCAAATCATTGTTATTCCTGCTAGTGAGAGTGACGGCGATCAAGAGTGTATAGTTCTTCGCGTAATCAGGTGTGTAATCTTACACCTTTATTTCGTTTGATCTGTATTTTATTATGTGTCGGCTAAAAGCCGAAATACCCTTAACGAGAATGCAATTGAGATACCCTAGTGGGTAAGATTGGAGATATACCAGGTATGTAACATTTACAACTATGCCATTGGGATAAATTAGCATGATTATATGGGTGCCCTGATTATCTGATGTACATTGATATATGTATGCATTCACCTCATTATGATGATATGTTGCATGGGAATGGGATATGATATTGATGAAAAGGGGAAGTGTATTTCGGTGACTCTGTCACATTATTTCGGTGGCACTGCCACAATTTCGGTGATGAGCAACGTGACTGCCATCGATGGTGTGTAGCGGATAAGGGTTGATTGTAGAAATCCCCACCGGTGTGTTTTGGCTGGTCGGGTGGTGTGTAGTGGATGGATAATTAGGTTGGCCTGGGTTGCATTGCATTCATTATCTGCTATACCATGCTAAATAGGGCTCAGGCCCAGTTCGTTTCTATATGGGCTTCGCCCAATTTGATTTCGTAAGGGCTAAGGCCCAGTTGGTATCTGAATGGGCTCGGGCCCAGTTAATGTTCTTGTAGGGGATTACACACTGAGTTCTCGTAACTCAGCCCTCTGCTTAATTTTGCAGGTAATCCCTAGCTTTGAGGATTTGGAGCCGAAGTGGACTCTGTGGTGGTCATGCACTGATTCTTTAGTAAACTCCGTTTTACATAACTTTAAATTTATTTTAATTCGGGATTATGTTCTGTAATAAGGCCACTGAGATTTTTAAATTGGTTTCTATTTTTAACGCATTTACGATTTATTATGAATTGATCAAAATGGGGTTTTCCTAAAAACGTAAATAACCGTTTTCCAAAATATTAATGAACAGTCTACAAACTATTGATAATTAAACACGAGATTTTCTTAAAACTACAACCACTGTTTTCAAAATGTCACATTTTCGAAACCCACTGAATCTGATTTTTGTTATAAATCAAGTTTTCGGTGTTTGTAATATTAATAACATTTTGCAAGAATACCTTAAATCTGATTTTCAAAATGAAAACAAAACTCGAAGTTTTCAACAATCGCGTAGTTTCTTTAACAACCTTTCCATGTGACATGCCAGATCTGGTCGTAACGTGTTAGTGGAGCGGGCTTGTAAAGCCGAAGAGCTAGTAAAAGAGAAGAGAAAATCTGAAATGGAGTCTCGTGACTCAAGAAAGAGATAGTGGAATAAGTCATTCCAACCCTCTTCCAAGAAGTCAAGAGATTTCTCCACCCGATCAGCTTCATCCACAGGGTTTTCAAGTAGAAACAAGCGTAAACAGTATTCGGGAAATAAGGCACAGACTACTTCAGTCGCTAGTGTGGGGAACATTCGATCTGATAGACCGGAATGCCCACAGTGCGGTAGACGTTATCTTGGTGAGTGCCGAGCGTATGAAAATGCTTGTTTCAGATGTGGTTCCCAAGACCACTTTATAAAAGATTACCCTGAGACGATGAAGGAAGAGAGAGCACAGAACCCGAGATCTGGGAGTATGGTTAGAGGAAGACCACAGAAGAACCCGGGTAGTAGAGCAAGTGGTAGAGGTAACCCTAAAGAGCAGGTTGCGAGACCCTAGGGTAGGGCACCTGCAAGGACGTATGCCATTTGCGCTCGCAAAGAGGCATCTTCTCCTGATGTTATTACGGGTACCTTTTCTCTTCATGATATTAAAGTTATTGCTTTAATAGATCCCGGATCCACTCACTCTTACATTTGCATGAAACTAGTATCCAATATGAGTATGCATGTAGAGTCTACAGAATTTGTGATTAAAGTGTCTAATCCATTAGGCCAAAGTGTGCTGGTCGATAAAGTATGTAATGATTGCCCATTGATGATTAGAGGTCATTATTTTAAAACAAACCTTATGTTGTTACCATTTGATGAGTTTGACATCATTCTTGGTATGGACTGGTTGACCACTCTTGATGTAATAGTAAATTGTGGGAAGAAATATATTGAGATGAGATGTGAGAATGGGGACACTCTCATGTAGAATCAGACGAACAAGGTAGATCGCCGGTAATGATTTCTCATATGATGGCACCGAAATACAAAAGAAAAGGGTATGAGGCATATTTGGCCTTTGTGATGAATGATAGAGAAATAGAGTTAAAGATTGAGTTAGTACCGATAGTATGTGAGTACTTGGATGTTTTTCCCAAGGAATTACCAGACTACCACCGCTTAGAGAGATTGAGTTCAAAGATTGAGCTAGCTCCTGCACTGCACTCAATATCTATTACTCCTTATGTAATGGCTCCAACGGAGTTGAGAGAGTTGAAGTCACAGCTTGCAAGACTTGACAGATAAAGGTTTTGCAAGATCAAGTTGTTCTCCATGGGGTGCTCCAGTTTTATTTGTGAAAAAGAAAGATGGCACCATGAGATTGTGCATAGATTACCATCAGCTTAATAAAGTGACAGTAAAGAACAAGTACCCATTGCCAACGATCGATGATTTGTTCGATCAATTGAAGGGGGACACTGTGTTCTCTAAGATAGACTTGAGATCTGGGTACTACAGGTTTAGAGTAAAGGATTCAGATGTGTCCAAGACCGCTTTTCGAACGAGGTATGGGCATTATGAATTTTTAGTCATGCCCTTTGGATTGACCAATGCTCCTGCGGTCTTCATGGACTTAATGAATCGCATTTTCAGGCCATACCTCGACAAGTTTGTAGTCATTTTTATCGACGACATATTGATTTATTCTCGAGATGGGAATGAGCATGCTGAGCATCTACGAACGGTCTTGCAAACTCTACGAGAAAATCAGCTTTATGCCAAGTTCAATAAAAGTGAATTTTGGCTCAAGGAAGTAGGATTTCTGGGACATATTGTCTCGGGAGATGGAGTCCGAGTAGATCCAAGTAAGATTTCAGCCATACTGGACTAGAATCCACCGAGGAATGTCTCTGAGATTAGAAGATTTCTAGACCTAGCTGGCTATTATAGACGATTCGTCAAGGGGTTTTTCCATGATTGCAACTCCGATGACGAAATTGTTACAGAAAAATGTGAAGTTTGAGTGGACAGAAAGATGCCAACAAAGTTTCGAGAAACTAAAGGCATTATTGACAGAGGCTCCAGTTTTAGTACAACCCGAGACAGGGAAAGTGTTCGTGGTATACAGCGATGCATCCTTAAACGGATTAGGCTGTGTACTTATGCAAGAAGGCAAAGTGATTGCTTATGCCTCAAGACAGCTAAAGCCCCATGAGAAGAATTATCCGATGCGTGATTTAGAGTTGGCTGCCATAGTCTTCGCATTGAAGATTTGAAGACACCATTTATATGGTGAAAGATGTCAGATTTTCACCGATCACAAAAGTTGAAGTACTTGATGATGCAGAAAGAGTTGAACTTAAGGCAACGAAGATGGTTAGAGTTGATAAAAGACTATGAGTTGGTCATTGACTACCATCCCGGAAAGGCAAATGTGGTCGCTGATGCTTTGAGTAGAAAGTCCCTATTTGCATTAAGGGCAATGAATTCGTGAATGACTTTATCCGACGATAGTTCTATTCTAGCTGAGTTGAGAGCTAGACCAATGTTTCTCCAAGAGATCGTTGAAGCTCAAAAAGAAGATAGTGAATTGCAAGTCAAGAGAGCTCAGTACGAGACAGATGTTGAGTCCGATTTCCAGATTAGTCCCAATGGAAGTTTGATGTCCAAAGATAGAACTTGTGTACCGAGAAAGGAGGAGCTTATTCAGAAAATTTTGCATGAGGCACAAAATGGATGTTTATCTGTACATCCAGTAGTACCAAGATGTATAATGACTTGAAGCAATGTGATTGGTGGCGGGAATGAAGAAAGATGTTTCGAGTTTGTTTCAAATGCATGATTTGTCGCTAAGTAAAGGCTGAACACCAAGTACCTTTAGGTTTGCTTCAACCCATTTCAATTCCCGAGTGGAAATGGGACCGTATCACTATGGATTTTGTAACGGGTTTACCGTTGTCACCAAGCAAGAAAGATGTTGTATGGGTTGTGGTTGACAGACTTACGAAGTCGGCCCATTTCATACCAGCATTTAGTGGATTTTCACTCGACAAGTTGGCAAACTTGTATGTTTCAGAAATAGTAAGGCTACATGGAGTTCCTTTTTCAATCATATCGGATAGAGATCCGAGATTCACCTCCAGATTTTGGAAGAAGTTACAAGAGGCCTTGGGTACAAAATTGAGTTTTAGTACAGCTTTTCATCCTCAAACTGACGGTCAGTCAGAGAGGTTAATACAAGTACTCGAAGATATGCTCCGGTGTTGTATTCTTGAATTCCAAGGCAGTTGGGAAAAGTTTCTCCCATTAGTAGAATTTGCCTACAATAATAGTTTTCAGTCGAGCTTGAAGATCACGCCTTATGAGGCTTTATATGGGCGTAAGTGTCGAACGCCTTTATATTAGACTGAACTCAAGGAAAACCAGATTCACGGGTTGATTTGGTTAGAGAAACCGAATGTAAGGTGAAAGTAATTCGAGAAAGTTTAAAGGTCGCTTCTCGACAGATAAAAATCCTACTCGGATTTAAAAAGAAAAGAGATAGAGTATCGTGTCGTGGATAAAGTTTTCTTGAAAGTGTCACCATGGAGAAAGGTTCTCGATTTGGCCAGTAAAGGCAAGTTGAGTCCACGCTTTATCGCACCATATGAGATTACCGAGAGAGTTGGGCGGTAGCTTATCGATTGGCTTTGCCATCGAGTTAGAAAAGATACATGATGTGTTTCACGTGTCCATGTTGTGACGCTTATCGATCGCACCCTTCGCATATAATTGCCCCGCTCAGAGATAGAGATTCATCCCGACATGACTTATAGTGAAGAACCAGTTAAGATTTTAGCTCTGAAGTCAAACAAATAAGAAATAAAAGTATTGCCCTAGTGAAAGTGTTGTGGCAAAGACATGGGATAGAGGAAGCTATGTGGGAACCAGAAGAGAGCATGAGAAACCAGTACCCAAACCTATTTGCTGGTAAGATTTTTGAGGACGAAAATTCCTAAGAGAGGGAGAATTGTAACATCCCGATTTAGGGCCTAGTCGAAACAGTGGTGCGAGACCAAAAATTCAAAGTAGTAAAAATGAGTTTTGAGGTTTAAGATATGTTTGCATGATAGTATGAAAGTTTCATGTAGAAATTTTATGAAATTGTCATTGACTGGTCCATTAGGACTAAATTGCAAAAGTTGCAAAATTTGAGATTCTAGAAGCTTTTAGTATGAAATAGCTTTGGAATATTAATTAGAAGTCCTTAAATAGCAATTTGCCCAAATTATAATTTTTGGACAAAAATGGACATGAGTTAGAAATTTTGGAAGTTTAGTAAGAAGGGCATTTTCGTCATTTATCAATTAAATGATTAAAAAGGGAAAAAGATGACAAAAATCTTATTCATCTTCTTCCCCTTGTGCCAAAAATTTGAGAGACTCCATAGCTAGGGTTCTTCAATTTTTGAAGCTTGCTAGTAAGTGCATCCTAGCCTCGTTTTTAATATTCTTCGTATTTTTGGAGTCCTCAGATTATGAATTAGCTATTTATAGCTATAAGTTGAGCTAGAATTCATGTTCATAAATCTACCCATGTATGACATGCTTGTAAAATGATGTTTTATGAAAGATTATGAGAGTTTGATGTTAGATAAACATCTTTTCCTAAATGAATTTCATGAAAAATGCTAGTAAGGACTAGTTTGTAAAAGTTGTGAAATTTGTCATACATGATAGAAATACTGAGAATTGATTGTTGCTATAGTTAAGAGAATGAATCAGCTAAGCATGAAGTTCACGATAGTTGAATAAAAATCACTTTACGAGCCTTGGGGCAAAAGTGTAATTATGAGGAAGTTTAGGGGCAAAATGGTAATTTTACCGAAGTATAAGTTAAGAGTCAATTTAGTCAATTTGTGTATAAAATAAGCTAAATTATTATTATAGATCAAGAAAAACGAAGCCAGGATCGAAACCGAGGTAAGAACAAAGTCGAGGACTAAATTGCATTTCTACATACATTTTGTACATTGAGGTAAGTTTGTATGATTTCTAAGCTTTATGATTAAGATCATTGAATTGCTTAGTATGATGTAGAATATATCTTAATTCCATGAGATTTTTGATGCTATGCTAAACAAAGAAATCAATGAGATTAAGTATGAGAAAGTCCCGATTGAAGTTGAATTACTTAGGATACTCGATCTATCACATGAGACAAGGAAGTCCTTATAAGACCAAGCCAGGGCATGGCATCGGCAATCAAGCAAGTTATCATGTAAGACCAAGACAAGTCTTGGCATTGAAGAGTTATTATGAGATGAAGACCCATATAAGCCCAAGCCAAGGCATGTCATTGGTGAGTCTCCATGTAAAGATGTCATGTAAGTCCAAGACAAGTCTTGGCATTGAAAAGCTATCATGAGATAGAGATCCCATGTAAGTCCAAGCCAAGGCATGGCATTGGTGAGTAACAAGGAATATTTCATGTAAGTCCAAGCTAAGGCTCGGCATTAACCCGTTCATGAGTAAAGATACCAAGTAAGACCATGTCAAGACATGGCAATGGTAAGTTCCCAATGGAACACACAAGGAAGACTTCGTGTAAGTCCATGTCAAGACATGGCATCGATACCAAGTTGAGAGATCCATGTAAGACCATATCTAGGGTATGGCTTTGGCATCGAGATATTTGTGAGATGAGATTCAGTATCCTCGGTTATTCATAGTAATTCATCGGGCAAAAGAGTAAAGAATAAATGAGAAAGCAAGAAAGTTAAGCAAGTAAAGCTATCATCAAAGAATGCTAGTCATAGTGAACTAAGAGTATTATTCATGTTATGAATGATGAAGTTAAGATTATGCTTACCTTAACAAAGTATGCTAATCTATATGATTAAGTGATACAGGTACCTTGTTTACCTTACAAGCACGAGACTAGTAAGTACTATGATAAGTGTAAGAATCATTAAGAGTAAGTAAGCTCAAGCATGTGAACTTAGCAATGCCTTTGCTTATGATGAATGAGTATGTTAAGTATATATATATATTTATATACGTTGTTATATGCATTACATGCAAACTTACTAAGCGAAATGCTTACAACTTTAATTCTTTCTTTCCATGTAGTCCCGCCAAGCTAATCTCGTGGATCATCGTCATCGGAGCTCGGAGCACACTATCAATCGCTATTTTGGTATAGCCAAGTTGTTTATATTAAGTATGGCATGTATAGGAAGCATTTCATTTTGAGTTATGTTTTAGAATTAGCCAAAGTGTTGGCTATCAAGCTTAGTATTCTTTTTGTATATGGCCAAAGAGATGGGTCATGAATGATTAAGTATGTATGTTTTTATCTATCAATGAAGTATGCATCCTTGTCATATTAGATGTAATACTTGAGTTATTGAATTGAGTATTGGATTGATCTTGATATCGTGGTGGCAATTGGCTTGGAAGATAGCTCTCAGGTGCCCACACGGATAGACACACACGGGCGCAGTCTAAGCCGTGTGTCCCCGCATTACTAGTGTTTTAAGTCAGAATAGACCACGGGCTAATCACACGACCGTATGTTTAAGCCGTGTGTGATACACGGTTAGCACATGGGCGTGTGCCCTGGCCGTGTGAAGTCTGCACCTTGCACTTGTAAATTGAATTACCACACGGCTGAAGTACACGGACGTGTGTATGGACCGTGTGGATAAGTCAGAATGCCAAAGTTTAGCACACGGGCCAAAGCCACGGGCGTGTCATGGCCGTGTGAAATTAGTCAGTGCCGACCACGAGTGGAAGACACCGGCATGTCTTAGGGGTACACGGGCGTGTCCCAAGTCACATGGGCGTGTGACCCCAGTTTCGAGGAAAATTTCTCGATTGAGTTCCGAAAGTTTCCGGATAGGTGTTTAAGGCCTCGTAGGCCCATGAAACGTATGATTTGATTAAGAAAGAGAAGTTTCTGTTTCGAAACAAAATTTTACAGCCCGTAAGTACATGTTTCCTCAAGTTCAAGTATGGTAATGTCTCGTATCCAGTCTCAGTCTTGGACTTGGGTATGGGGTGTTACACCAAAGGCAGACTTGGTATTTTGGCACTCTGTTCACTATGTTGCGACATTGAACTTCTCGTGTTGCAACATGGCGACCAGCCTTGAGTCCTCATGCCTTTGAATGGTGTCGTGCACACTCATTAAGTACGTTAGTTTTCCTTTAGGCCTCTTTTGGCTTCTAAGGTCATAAAATGACTCAATTACACTTGTTATTAAATGAAAACTAAGATTGGAAAAACTAAATAAAACATAGTAACTTTGCTCATATTCAAGTCCCTCAAGAATGAAAACTAGTTTAATCTACTACAACGAATTGCAATGGATCACTCGCGTTCTACCGTTCTCCGAGAAGTTGCTCACTTTCATAAAGCCATTCAACCAGTTCCATAATAAGAAGCAAACAATCACAATTCTATAACCAATTCAAAATCTAAGTCCTTTACTGCATTTATAAAAATCTCAACAAGTATGCAAATATTTAGAGATTAGAGAATGGATTAATTTCACCCTACTTTGTTGTCAAATGTACGATAGTCTCACCATTCGTTCCCGTCGACCACGATATTATCCTCGTCAGAGAGTTGATTGCTGCACTTAAAAGAAGAATTTTAGTGTTTGAATTAGCAAATATCTAAATAAAACATGAAAGAAACTAATGACTGATGAAATAATGATGATTTAGAACCAGAAACCCAATTGGAACTCGATTTGTGAGGCTTTGGAGAGAGGAGAACGACGAAAGAAGAGTTTGATATGGAGGCGCCTTAACCCTAGATGTGCTAATATAATAGTCAACTCGTCACGATATGGAATATTGGGCTTGTCGCAACGTCGTGGCTAAATTTCAAATTCCAAGGTCGTTACATCACTGCTTGTCACGATGTCCAAAACACTGCGTCTCGATGTCAAGGAGCTAGTCACGATGTCCCAACTTTCCTCTTCGTGATGTCACTTACTATTTTGCACTCGTTGGGTCGACTCGTCATGACTTCTTGGGGAGACATGAAGACGTTTGGCTAGTTTGTCGCAACGACATATTCCTAAATCGTCCCGATGTGACTTACTATTTTGGCTCTTTTCGTGCGCGAAAATTCAAATTCTTCGATTCTTTGCTTCTTCCACTTTTCGAGCTCAACAACCACTGTGAAAAAAAATACTTAAATTTCGACTTAAAATAAAATAAAATAAAATAAAAGCAAACAATTGAAAAACTAAAACAAAAATAAATTTAGCAAAGAAACCAAATTTTCAAAAACAGGATGATTTGTATCGTCACCGTAGAAGAACTTTTAGCTAGTTTTCAACACTTTGATCCATCACTTGTTCTTCCGTTTATAAATGCAAACCAGCCTCTCAGTTGAGTCCACTTGTGCTTCCTTATTTTCGATCGACGCAACATTCACATTACGAGCCATTTGATGCCAAATTTGAGCCAACCCCAAGCTGTATTTCAGGGTATTATTACCTCGAGCTTCTTAACCCCAATGTCACGTAAAAATTTGGTTGCACAAGCTTTGCCCATATCATCGAATGAGAACTGAACTAACTCATCGACTTCTTTGATTGGCATTTCCCCAACTATGGCCAGAATGTGTATAAACTCTTTTAACTTTCATTCAGAAATGATTGAAGGTCCATGTTAACAGTAACTTATATGTCTATACCTATTGTTACGTCAATTAGACTGGAGACTATTTTGATCTGTAACACCCCAAACCCGGCCTAGACGCTATGACCGAATCTGGCGTGTCACATGGAAGTGTCTTTTAAAAGTTTGTCTTGTTGGTAAAAACTCGTCTCTAAGTTTAAAAAACCTTTTTATTATTATTTAACAAAACATTTATTCAAACGTTTGCCTTATTATCTGCTCTTGTTAAAGTAGGTTGATTTTATTCGCAGAAGTTTTTGAAAAACTTTAATATCCAAATTTTCGTGTCTTTGAAACCGGTAATTATTTTGAAAACTCGTCTTCCCTAAACTAGCAGTTTAAGAATAAGTAAACGAAGCCCAATTAAAACTTAAGAAAATACCAATGGCCTTATTACATAAACAAAACCCAACATAAATTTCTAGATTTAAGTAAAAGCAAAAACAACTGCAGTTGTGTGGCCACCTTCGAGTCTCTCACAGCACCAAATCGCCTAAGGCTGAGGATTACCTGTATAGTAGAAAGGAAAGGGTGAGTTTACGAAATCTCAGTGTGTAATCCCTTATCAGTCAGTCAATATATAATAATATATGCAGTAATAGTCTGGGCCTGAGCCCTATTCAGTAATAGTGCAGTGTGGGCCTTAGCCTATTACAAGAATAAAGATGTGGGCCTAAGCCCAATACAAGATCGATGACGGTGCAAATATGCAACCCACCCCAATCCAAACCAACACACTACCCGTACCAACCAACACACCATGTGGGGATAAAATCGACCCACCTAGCCAAAGACACAATATCGCGCAGATAGCCGCCAAGACACAACGCAGCAGAGCCGCTAAGAATGCAGATATATGGCAAAACGCCACCAAGAAGAGTGAATGTGGCGAGCCACCAAGATGCGAGATTTCCTCCATATCGTAATCCCAACCCCATGCAGTATGTCATGTCATAAATAGTTCGTGTATGCAAAGTGTCCTACTCAAGATGAGCCTTACAAATAACATACAATTATCACCAACTTACCTCTGGGGTAAAATGGTCATTTCCATCTATTAGGGGTATAATAGTAATTTTACCCTTTAGGGGTATTTTGGTCACTTTACTTATTTTGGGGTCTCGGTGCAGATAACGACCTCTCCGAAGGTCTACAGTTGCCTCGAGGGACACAGATAACTTGAATGGTCATAACGGTGTAAATGGGCCCAAGGCCCATTATTCGGCCCAAGTGGGCCCACATGCTCGTGTGGCCTATTTAGCCCAAATTCAGTAACGGCTATGCGAACTACATAGCCCAGTCCAGTATCTGCCACTTATCGTGGATTTTATCTGTGTGGGGCCCACGAGCCCATTGGGCCCACATGGCCTATTTCAACCAAACGAGGCCCATATCGGCCCAAGAGCACGAGAACACTCGTGGTGGCCTCTACAGTCTATTGCCCATGATTTGTAGGCTCGATTTTCTACACGAGCGATTGCACGCTCGTGAGGCCTCAAATGTCGAAGTTTCGGCTTTTCAGCTTTTCGGCTTTTGTCGTTCTATAGTAGAGATGTGTGTGACTACATACCTGTTTGCGCAACAAACAGATTACCCCACGCGCGATCAACCTACAATCAACCCAACACAATCAATCTCTCATCCTTTAGATCATTAACACTAAAGCCCCAAACCGATATCACCACTTACCTTGGCCGAAAGTTATGCGATTATTACTCTTATGTCGCTGGTTGAAAACGATCACACCCGTTTTCTCGATTTACTGCACATAAGACGGATTTCATTAGCAATAATCGTTTAATATAAGGCTTGAATTGATGCCCATAGACCAAAGCATAACAGTTAGGGAAGATTGGGTATTCGACCAATACTACAAAACAAACCTACTTACCCCACAGTATTCGGCCAAAGAGGTATTCGAAGAAGAAAGTAGAGATGTGCAGAGAAGCAAGGCAGTCGACGCTCCACCAATTGTCAGAGACTATCATCCATAGGGTTTCGAAATAACAGAACAAGATTTATGACATTCAGTCTATATTGGAAAAGCAGAGAAACAAAAGAGAGGGGAAAAGAGGAGATGTAGGATTCGACTTACCACAGTGTTATGAACAGAAGAAGAGATCGTTGCCCACTACCAACCCGACTGGCACAGCAGAGAAAGAAAAAGATAGTCGGCCACTCAGTCAAAGAGGAAAGGAGAAAAGGGGAGAAAAGGTGAAGGAGAAATAAGGGAGAAGAATGAATTTGGCTAAAAGGAAAAATAGAAGAGAAAAAAGGAACCCAATAGATACCGAGAGGCACTTAACTTACCAGGAATCGACGAAAATGACTTACGATGCCAAGACACAAAAGACAATTCAGCCGGGGAGAAACAAAAAGAAGAAAACAAAATGCCAAAAGAAAAAAGCCGAACAAGGACTATACCCAAAAGAAGTCTCTGCCAAATTTCTGAGTAGCTAGACACCCAATTCGGCACTACTCTCCCCACACCCAAACTCCTTGATTTCCTCCTAAATTCTCTCCCCAATCCTCTCCACGATTTTCACCTCAATCCACCCCTCAAATCTCTCCAACCTCTCATTTATCAGAATTTTACTGCAACTCAACTACTAACCGAATCCTCAGCAAAATAAATACCCCTTCATGCTATGCCAACACTCGAACCTCAGACCCCTTTGCCACACTTGTAACGCCACAACCACTGCACCATTAGGCTTTTTGTGACTTAAAACAAGCACCATAATTAATAAGACCTATGTGCCAGTGTCTAGATTCATTTAAGGGCAAATTTTAAAAATTCTGCAAAAGCCAAGACTTGAACCCAGGCTTCTCAAACACTCCCATACACAACCAAATCACTTAGCCATTAAAGCAAACAAGCAATTTGTGTCAGATCATGCAAAATTAAAGACCCTGTATTTTTAGGGCGTTACAACTCTACCCCCCTAACAGAAATTTCGGCCTCGAAATTTACCTGGTTAGAAAAGGTGAGGGTATTGCCGTCGCTTCGCCTCCTTAGGTTCCCACGTGGCTTCTTCTGAACCGTGATTACGCCAAAGCACTTTGACCAGTGGAACAGATTTCTTCCTTAGTATTTTAACCTCACGATCCAATATCTGTACTGGTTCTTCCTCGAAGGTTAGATCTGGCCTAACCTCGATCTCCTCAACAGGCACTATGTAACACCCTTAACCCGTATCCGTCATCAGATTAGGGTTAAAGGCATTACCGGACAGACCGAAAACTTTTACAGAAAATTTCATACAATCATTCATCAATCACTATCAAAGATTCCTTGTATTTGTCACCGAGACCTAAAACATGCTTTAGAGTAGGGTCGGGACTAGGTCGAACACGTACGAAATTTCTCAGAAATTTAAAACTTTTCTAAGTTATGCAGGACACACGGCGTGTAGGCTGGTCGTGTGTCTCCCACAGACACTAGACACCTCCATGTGTCTTGGCCGTGCCAAATCAGGGCATGTATACTGACTTCTTCAGACGGTCACCAGACACGCCCGTGTCCTACACCAGTGGTCGATCCTGACTTTATCACACGGCTACTAGGCACGTCCGTGTGCCAAGGCCATGCATTCTTAACTAAATACTGATTTAATCCCACAGCCATTAGGCACGCCCGTGTACCTTGACCGTGTAGGCAAAACAGGCCATTTACAAGGCCAAGTTACCACCCTTACTTGGGTCAATCCCTACAATCTCAAACAAGCATTATTTTATACACAATTAGCAACCAAAACCACATCAAATGAACAACATGTCATCTCATTCATTCACATCTCTACTTATGCCAACTTGTATACTAATTTGCACAACCAATTTACATGTAAAATCATGCATGATTCATTCACAATTTCACCAATTCTCTAAGGCATTAATCCATTAACAAACTTACCATTCATAAGACCACTTTATTGCTATCAAACCATACCAAAAATATACATCATATATCATATTCATTTATGCATGTTACCAACACATAACTAGCCAAATCACATGGCTAGATTCATATATCAAACTTATACCAAATACTAGCCTATACATGCCATATTTAACAATATACACATTTTCAAAATACCAAAACAAGTTGAGTAGTGTGATGATGATCCTTGACGGTCCTGAGCCTTCAGTAGCTTTGACGATCAATAAAACAGAGCAAACACACACACAAAGTAAGCTTTCAAAAGCTTAGTAAGCCATATACAAATAAACTTATCATAAAATGTATATAACCAAAATGATACAATAACATTAATGGCTCTCATAGTAAATTCATCTCATACATTCCTTGCCTCAATTGTTAAGCCATTTCTTACCACATTCTTCAATTCAAATATCACATATACACAAAGCTTATTCAAGCATATCTTCATATGAGATCTCATTATTTCTTTGCATATATTCATCATAGTAAGTTCATATAGATACTTACCTTTCATACACACATAGTGTACTTTTCAAACGCATGCAAAAGCAGATATACAAATCACGAGTTGTTCATTTCTCAGACTTGCCCGTTGAACTGCTCAAACTAAATAGGATATTCGAAAGCTCGGAATAGTCGTGACAATGCCAACGCCCCGCACGAGGTCTTACATGTACCTGCATGTCGATGCCATCGTCCCGCATGGGTCTTACACGAACCAATACGATGCCAACGTCCCAGGCGTGGTCTTATACGAAATCTCAAATCAAAGCCGACGTCCCAGACATGGTCTTACATGATATCTCAAAACAGACACCTATGTCATGACATAGCTAATCCTATCTATTCCTAGGTTCGTACGGGGCTTCTCGGATATTATCATTAAGTCGATCTTATCTCGGAATTCATATATACAACATCTCGTAAGCATTTATCATTATCAATAGTCACATAAACATACATAATTCAATGCAAATACCTTTATTTGTATAATGACTTACCTCGGATTCGATTTAATTGAAACAGAAACGGCTACTTGATTACTTTCGCTTTCCCGCGATCGAAGTCTGATTTCTTCGGCTCTTGATCTATACATATTCAAATTTAACCCTTTTATTTATCAACACATTCAATTCACTCCAAAAACACATATTTAGGGCAATTTGTAAATTAGCCCTCACATTTGCACATTTTATCAAATTAGTCCATTTTTCTCAAAATATAAATAATACAAAATCATCATTTAACCATGCTTAGCCGAATGCATATAAATATCATACAAGCCCATATCTTCCATCAAATTCACAATTTAGTCCCTCAAATTTCTATTTTCACAATTTAGCCCTATTTAGCTAAATTCATCAAAAATTCAAGAACAACATATGTTCATCTAGCATATATCTTCCATTTAACACCATAAAACATCACAAATCTCACCATTTCATCAATGACAAATTTCAAAAATATCATCAATTCTTCAAATTACAACATGGGCTTGATAGTAGAGTAAGCAACAATCTCAAAAACATAAAAATCATCAAAATCTAAAACCAAAACTTACCTTAATTTAAGCTTGAAATAGCCGAATGTTAGAAAGCTTCAAACTCTTTCTTTCTTTTGTGTTTTCGGTGGAAGATGATAACAATGACTTTATTTTTTTGTATTTTTTTATTATAATAATACATAACATATAATATAAATAAAAACTTTAACTTATAAAATATTCACATTTAATAGCCTTGCCGTCCACTTACTAAAATAGTGGCTAAATTGCCACATAAGTCCTCCACATTTTAAAACCACCTCACATTAACCATTAATCTAATAGAAAACTACTTTTATAAATTATGCGATTTAGTCCTTTTGTCAAATTAAACACACAGACAGTCAAATTAACTCACGGAACTTTAACACATGCTTAATTACATATCAAAGACACAGAAAATAATATTAAAATAATTCACTGACACGGATTTGTGGTCTCGAAACCACTGTTTAGACTAGGGTGTAAACCGAACTGTTACACACTACATGTGTAGGGTCAGAGCGGTAACGTCTCAGCATGGAGAAGTGGAAAACATCATGAATCCTGTCTAATTCTTGAGGCAACTCAAGCTGATAGGCAACTGGACCCACACGCTTCAGTATTCGGTAAGGCCCAATAAATCTAGGGCTCAGCTTGCCCTTCCGTCCAAATCTCAGAATTTTCTTCCACGGTGAGACCTTAAGGAAAACATAATCCACCACAGAGTACTCAATCTCTCGACATTTAAGATCCGCGTAAGATTTCTGCCTATCAGATGCTTCCCTCAACCGGTCTCGAATCAGTTTTACCTTCTCTTCCGTATCAGAAACTAACTCTGGCCCCAGAACTTGCCGCTCGCCCAGCTCAGTCCAACAGGTAGGAGAATGACACCTACGACCATACAACCTCTCATACGGTGCCATTTGAATATTGGACTGATAGCTATTATTATACGCAAACTCTGCTAGTGGCAAATAGTCTTCCCAGCTAACTCGAAAATCAATTACACAACTTCTTAACATGTCCTCCAGTATTTGAATCACCCTCTCTAACTGGCCATCTGTCTGAGGATGGAACGCTGTACTGAAGTCCAACCTAGTACCTAGAGCCTCGTGTAATTTCTTTCAGAACCGAGATGTCAATCGAGGGTCTCTATCGGATATGATGGAAATCGATACCCCATGCAGTCTCACAATCTCAGCCACATACAATTTTGCCAGCTTCTGCAACAAGTAATCAGTGCGGACTGGTATAAAGTGGGCAGATTTAGTCAACCGGTCTACAATAACCCATACTAAATCCTTCTTAATAAGCGTTAAGGGCAGCCCACTCACAAAATCCATAGTTACCCTCTCTCACTTCTAAAGTGGGATCTTAACTGGCTGTAGTAACCCTGAAGGCAGCTGATGTTCAGCCTTAACTTGTTGACATGTCAAGCACTTACTCGTAAAATCAGTAACTTTGCGTTTCAGCCCTGGCCGCCAGTACAACACACGAAGATCTCGGTACAACCTGTTTCCATCAGGATGCATAGCATATGGACTACTATGCACCTCTCGCAGTATAGACTGCCTCAGCTCAGAATCCCTCGGTACACAGACTCTCCCACAGAAACATAGTTTTCCCTCACCATTCAACCCAAAATCTGCAGTCTCTCCATTCTCAACTTGTCAGAAACGAGGAACCAGTGACTTATCCAACAACTGTTTCTGATAAACCATAATTTACACATATTTTAACCCCATGCTTGGCTTATTTTTGGATGATTTCCTATTGAATTTGATGAATTCGATGCTACCAATCTCTTAATTTCATGTTTTATACTCAGGAGAGCTTAGGGAGTCGAAAAGAATGAGAAACAGGCCAAAAAGGGACAAAATGGGCCTACACGACCTAGACCACTACACACGGGTGGACCACACGGCCGTGTGTGACAAGCAGAATCAACCACGGCCGAAGGAGTCCACCACGGGCGTGTCACACGGGCGTGTCCCTACCGAAACAGGATGAATTCTATTTGGAATAGGATACTTGTGGGCCAAGTAATGCATCTCAAAGCCTATATAAACACCCTAAGGGGAAACCTAAAAGAGGAGCTCGACAGGACGTCGAATAGATGCCGAGTAAAAGGAGAAAATACTCTAAGACAGCCGTCGGGAACAGCTTAGGAGAAGGATCTCCATCAAGACTGAGGATCTCCCATCAAGTTCTTTAGAAGTTTTTTGGTTTTCTTATGTTTTGTTGTTTTTCCTCTTTTATGATGTTTCCCTCTTTTAGTATGAACTAAATCCCTTAAATACCTAAGGGGATGAAACCTAAGACAGATCTTATTATTATTTGATTTATGAGATAAATACTTGTGCTTATTCTTAATTGTGAGTTCTTATTATTGTTTTCATAATTCAGGTTATGGATTCAAATCGAATGTGCTTATTCAGTGGAGCAAAAGTCCCTGTCTAAGAGTAGATCAACACTATTAAGCGGAGTTGATTGGCACCCTAGAGATAGGCGCGAAAAATCACTTAGGATTAGGGTCAAACCTAATAAGGGAATCCATAGATCGAGTTAATGCGACAATAGGGGTTTTAATTAGAAAGAGATTTTAATTAATCAACCTAGAGTCAGTTGTTAGTAGCCTCGAGAGAGGTATTAATATAATTTAAGGATTTCTACGGATAAAGCCAAGTGAATAAATCGCATGAATCAAAAGTAATAAGTGAAGTCTAGGTGGATTCTTCCTTAGGTATTGTCTATCTCATATAAGTTGTTTAAAAGTATTTTCCCAATTTACTCTCTGTCGCGTTCATAGTTAGTTAGTAGATTTTAGATTAAAAGTAAATCCCCTTAATTATTAGGCTAGATAATAAAAATATAGTTAGTACTAGTACTCTTGGTCCTTGAGGATACGATATTCCGGACTCACCACAGTTATACTACTGTTCGATAGGTACGCTTGCCTTTGTCGAAATAATAGTTAGTTTCGAGCTCCATCAAGTTTTTGGCGCCGTTGCCGGGGACTAAGATATTAGGAACACTTAATTTTTATTACTTTAGCCATTTTATTTATTTGCAATTTATATTTACTTTATTTTTTAACTTTGCTAATTTTTCTTTTATTTGCTTCTGGCAGGTAATTCTAGTTTATGACTAGGAGGAACCCGTCAGGACCCTTGATTTTTGACAGTGATATAGAAGGTACCGTTTGCAATAATCGTAGGGAAATAAGGCGAAGCCTACAGTACATAGAAGAAGAAGCAAGAGGATGATACCAACACTATTGAGGAGATGGCACTGAATAACTATCAGTGGCAAGTTATGAGGACAAAGCCAACCAAAGCCGCTAGTGTCTTCAACCTCGACGCAGTAACCATTCTATCAAACCAGGTAGAACTGTTAAATAAAAAAATTGATGGTTTGTCTGGTTCTACGCAGGTACATCCTGTGATACAGTGCGATACAAATGGGGGAGGGGTGAACAACACAGAATATCTATCCTACAACCCTAGCACAGAGAACGAACAAGTCAACTATATAGGTAACTATTCTAGACCTCAAAATAATCCCTATAGTAACACTTATAATGCAAAGTTGGAGGAACCATCCCAATTTCTCGTGGGATGGTCAAGGAAATCGAGACAAACAACCCCTCCAAAGCTTTCAACAACAACCTTACCCACAAGAGAAAAAGTCGAACCTTGAGGAGATGTAACAAAATTCATCGCAGTGTCAGAAACCCATTTTCAAAACACCGAAACAACACTCAAAAACCAACAAGCATCAATACAGGGGCTCGAGAACCAAATAGGTCACTTGCTGTTGATCTCGAATCGACTCACAAGGTAGCTTGCCAAGCAACACTGAAACTAACCCAAAGGAGCAACTTCATGCCATAACTGCTCACAAAAGTGAAGGGTTAGACGAACCAATCTCGAGGCAAGAGATCGTGGTAGATGAAGCTCTTTCGCATATGCCCAATTCAAGGAAATTTTTAAAAGAGGTTTTAACAAACAAACGGAAGCTAGACAAGATGTCACATGTGGAGCTAAACGCAGTGTGCTCAGTAATTCTACAAAATAAACTACCACAAAAGTTAAAAGATCCAGGGAGTTTTATAATTCCATGCTTAATTGGTAGTTTAGATATTAATAATGCTTTGGCTGATTTAGGGGTGAGTATTAATGTTATGCCTTATAAAATGTTTAAACAGCTAGGTCTAGGGAAACCCAAACAAACTAGGATGAGTATTCAACTCGCAGATAAAACTATTAGAGTTCCTAGGGTATAATCGAAGATGTACTAGTGAAAATTGATAAATTCATATTCCCAGTAGACTTTGTTGTTTTAGACATGGATAAGGACAATAATGTTCCTTTAATATTAGGACGGCCCTTTTTAGCAACTGCTAGGACCATTATCGATGTTGATACAGGGGAAGTAACACTTCGTGTAGGTGATGACATGATTAAACTCAAACACGTGATTCTGACAGAATATCTAACGATCAAGAAAATACAAGTCCTGTTAATATAAATAAACTTAACGTTCAATCTTCTTTACAGGAAATCTCTCAGGAAAAGATAACAGAGCCAGGATCTCGTGTTCATACTAAGAATACAACTATTCATGAGGCACGAAGGTTACAAATCGATGAACTAGATGAATGGCAAACACACGTTAAGGAAAAACCGAAAAAACACGAAGAACCAAAGTAAAACCATGTCAAACTTAAAGATGAGACTACCAATTTTAGATTGGGGATCAGGTACTGTTAGATACATCCGACCCTTGAATAGCCACTTCAGAGCTTAATACAAACGGTGCGACTCCTTTTACGGTACTTAAGATCTTTTCATACGGAACAGTCGAGGTAACTCATTCGAATTTCGACACTTTTAAGGTAAATATTACCCAACTCAAACCATATGTTGATAGAATTGATAATAAGAAAAAGGAGTTTCGACTCCTAAAACCACCATGGTTATGCGAATGACAGGTAAGTTTAGCTTAAGACTTTAAACAAGTGCTTCTCGGGAGGCAACCCGAGCACTAACCCCACTAACGTCCATATTTTTGAATTTTAGCATCTAACTAAAAACTAACCAAATTTTTAGGCGCAGGTTTCCCTACCCACACGGCCTTGCACACGGGCCTGGCCGTGGCCGTGTGGAAACAGGACAAAACTTATCCCAAAACACGGGCTGTGATAAAATGCCACGGCCTTGCGATTCGGCTATGGTCGAAATTGAGAAATCTACACGGGCGTGCGACACGCTCGTGGGACCTTTGAGTCCATTTTTTTTCTTTCTTTATTTTTCTCTTATTTTCATTTTTAATTTCTTTTCTTTTATCTTTCTCGTCTTTAATTTATATTATTATATTTTTATTTCTTTAATTTAGGTTCAAGGGGCTGTTAACGAACGACCACACCACCACCGGAGTATCCTTCCCACCTTCACCTCTCTCCATCTTTACCGTTTCTTTTCATTGACTCTATCCAAAATTCAGGAAGTTTCACTTCTCTCCCTATCTAATGATTTTATTACTATATTGCTATTATCTATCTTTGTACATTGAGGACAATGTACATCTTAAGTGTGGGGGGGTTAACTACAGTATTATTTGAAAATCCCTGAATTATGTCTTATTCTTAAGTAATTTTCTCATATTACTATTAGAATGAAACTTCTATTAATTTATGATTATCATTGATTTACTTCGGATTAAGTCATAGGTAATTGTGCATTGATGGTTTAAACTTTAAGACATTAGAGAATCAAGCATGATAAGTCTATTTTCAGAATTAAAAATCTGCTAGGTTGTTTCCCTAAATTTAAATATTACTTTAAAGTTTGAAATTTGCAAGGTTGACATAAAAAACCATAATTTTGTAAGATTTTGAGCCTTTAGAGCATACATTTTTCGTGCTCACTTTATTGATTATGAGTGTGTCAACATTGATTTGTTATTCCAGAACTTGCTTCGATTATACATGTCGAGACCACACTTTTGATTTGATATACAGAGATGATAAAGGCACCTAGGATCTAACCCACTTACTCCATAAAAAGCCTACCTTTATAATTAACCCCTAGTGAACCCCTTTGAGACTAATAAACCATCTATTGACTCACCCATTAATATTAACCTCTATGGGATTAACTTTTCATGTTTGACTTTTGAGTGCTTAATTTGAACCTTAAACACTTTGAGTGATTTGAGTGAATCTTTAGTGAGGATGTTAATTCTAGACGATTTTGAATCAAAAGTAATTATTTAGGTAAGGGGAAACACCTATGTTTTCATGCTACAAAAATTTGTGACTTAGATTGTTTAAATCTTTAAGACTATTTAAGTTAAGTTATCAATGTATGAATTATCTATGAATTATGATGAGACATTATTGATGAAAATTAAGAATTGAAAAAGTTAATTTTAATTGTGAGTTGAGGATTTTGCTTGAGGACAAGCAAAGGCTTAAGTGTGGGGGTATTTGATAAACCATAATTTACACATATTTTAACCCCATGCTTGGCTTATTTTTGGATGATTTCCCATTGAATTTGCTGAATTCGATGCTCCTAATCTCTTAATTTCATGTTTTATACTCAGGAGAGCTTAAGGAGTCGAAAAGAACGAGAAACATGCCAAAAAGGGACAAAATAGGCCTACACGACCTGGACCACTACACACGGGTGGACCACACGGCCGTGTGTGACTAGCAGAATCGACCACGGCCGAAGGAGTCCACCACGGGCGTGTCACACGGGCGTGTCCCTGCCGAAATCAGGATAAATTCTATTCAAAATAGGATTCTTGTGGCAAAGTATGGCATCTCAAAGCCTATATAAACACCCTAGGGGGCAACCTAAATGAGGAGCTCGACAGGACGTCGAATAGACGCCGAGTAAAAGGAGAAAATACTCCAAGACAGTCATCGAGAACAGCTTAGGAGAAGGATCTCCATCAAGACTGAGGATCTCCCATCAAGTTCTTTAGAAGTTTTTGGGTTTTCTTATGTTTTGTTGTTTTTCCTCTTTTATGTTGTTTCCCTCTTTTAGTATGAACTAAATCCCTTAAATACCTAAGGGGATGAAACCTAAGATAGATCTTATTATAATTTGATTTATGAGATAAATACTTGTGCTTATTCTTAATTGTGAGTTCTTATTCTTGTTTTGATAATTCAGGTTATTGATTCAAATCGAATGTGCTTATTCAGTGGAGAAAAAGTCCCTGTCTAAGAGTAGACCAACACAACTAAGCAGAGTTGATTGGCACCCTAGAGATAGGGCGATGAAAATCTATCGGATTAGGGTCAAACCTAATAAGGGAATCCATAGATCAAGTTAATGCGACAATAAGGGTTTTAATTAGAAAGAGATTTCAATTAATCAACCTAGAGTCAGTTGTTAGTAGCCTCGAGAGAGGTATTAATATAATTTAGGGATTTCACAGATTAAGCCAAGTGAATAAATCGCATGAATCAAAAGTAATAAGTGAAGTCTAGGTGGATTCTTCCTTAGGTATTGTCTATCTCATATAAGTTGTTTAAAAGTATTTTCCCAATTTACGCTCTGTCGCGTTCATAATTAGTTAGTAGATTTTAGATTAAAAATAAATCCCCTTAATTATTAGGCTAGATAATAAAAACATAGTTAGTACTAGTACTCTTGGTCCTTGAGGATACGATATTCCGGACTCACCATAGCTATACTATTGTTCGATAGGTGTGCTTGCCTTTGTTAAAATAATAGTTAGTTTCGAGCTCCATCAGTTTCCCCTTAATTTGATCAGTCCTCGTCGGTCTCACTTGAAGCTCAGCCAACAAGCTACCATCATCATACAAGCTGAGACGAGCAAACATTGCTCTCAAGTCAAATACAGCCCTACGGCTCAGTGCGTCAGCTACGACGTTAGCCTTACCAGGGTGATACTCAGTCGAGCAGTCATAATCCTTAAGCAGCTCTATCCATCATCGCTGCCTAAGATTCAGTTCCTTCTGAGTAATTAGGTATTTGAGACTCTTGTGATCTGTTTAAATAATACACTTCTCACCGTATAAGTGGTGCCTCCCAATTTTCAGTGCAAAAACCATTGCGGCTAACTCCAAGTCATGAATTGGGTAATTCGCCTCGTGATGAACCATAAAAGTAACATATTTAAAGCCCACATTTAATATGCTTTTGGATGATTTAAGCCTCAATTTATGTAAAAAGGTGCTCTTAATCCTTTCTTTTCATGTTTTATACTCAGGAAAGCACCCGATGATGAAAAGAACGAGAAACGGGCTTAAAACGGACTAAATTGGGCCAAGCCACGAAATCAGCACGGCCTGGACTTAAAACCACACGGTCGTGCCTCCTTAATTATCCAGAACATAGCCTAGCCACGATTTACAAGGCCGTGCCTCATCAATGGAGTCCAACACGGCCTGGCCACGATTCACACAAGCGTGTGCCATAGCCGTGTCCCTACCGCGGGAAAGAGGAATTTTACTCGGATTTGGATGCTTGGAGGCAAAGAAACACATTCCTAAGTCTACTTAAACTCCCAAATAGGAATTGCACTCAAATTAGGATACTTGGAGGCCAAGTAACACATCTCAAAGCCTATATAAACACCCTAGGGGGCAACTTAATGGGGGAGTTCGGCAGAAGCCTCCGCGTGGCTTTGTCGTAGGCGTCGTGCTAGGCCGCAGAAGGAAGCGGTTGTGAGGATTCACTCAGGGATAGCCAGTTGATCCATCTCGAGAAGCTAGAGTTATACTCAAGACGGAGGATCTCCTCTTCAATTCCTTCAGGGGGTTTTAGGGATTTCTTATGTTTTGTTTTATCTTTTCTTTTGAGATGTTTTCCTTTATTGTTATGAACTAAACCTTCGGATACCCGAAGGGGATGAAACCTATGATGAATCTTGTTATTTGATTATTTGAATTATATGATAATAACTTAGTTTGTTCTTAATTATGTGAGCTTAATCCAAACTTAATGTGCTTAGGTGGAGGAGGAATAGACCCTGCCTAAGAGTAGATACAACATAATTAAGCGGAGTTGATCGCACGCCTAGAGATAGGGTGACGAGATTTTGCCGGATTAGGGTGAAACCTAATATGGGAATCCATAGATCGATTTACTGCTATTCTAGGGGGTTATTATAAGAGAACGAGAGTTCCACTAATTAACCTAGGGTTAGACGTTATTCGCCTCGAGAGAGGGTTTAATATACGTTAGGGAGTCTTACGGATCAAACTAAGTGAATAAAATCATATGGTTCAGTGATAGATAACAAGTGAAGTCTAGGTGGATTCTTCCTAAGGGTATCGCTTAAATCAACTGAGTTTTTCCCAAGTTATTTTCCAAAATTCATTCTTCTTTGTCTTAGAGTTTTTAGTTTAGTAGTTAATTAATTTAGATTAATAAACAACTTCACTTATTTTAGGCTAAATAATAAAAAGAAAGTTAGTATTAGTACTTTTAGTTCCTTTGGGTTCGATAATTCGGTCTTGCCTAAACTCAGAATTAGTTTCCAGGTTTGATCATTCTTTCATAAATTTTAAAACTCTGATTTACAGCGATCAAGTTTTTGGCGCCGTTGCCAGGGAACTAAAATATTAAGAAAGCTCTATTTTTATTACTTTAGCCATTCTTTTTATTTTTCGCAATTTACTTTTATTTTTAGTTTAAATTTTTACTTTGCTAATTTTTCTTTTATTTGTTTTTGTCAGATAATTTTAGTTTATAGAGAAGATGGCACTAAATAACTATCAGTGGCGAGTTATGAGGACAACACCATCAGAAGCCGCCAGTGTCTTCAACCTCGACGCAATAACTAGGCTATCAAACCAGTTAGAGATAATGAATAAAAAGATTGATGGTTTGTGTAGTCTCTCGCAGGTATATCCAGTTATGCAACATGACTCGAATCTAGGAGGCGTGGCGAATCCTGAGTACCCACCCTACAGATATAGCATGAAGAACGAACAAGTCCACTATATGGGTAACTACTCTAGACCTCAAAATAATTTTTATAGTGACACTTATAATACAGATTGGAGGTACCATCCCAATTTCTCGTGGGATGATCAAGGCAGCCAAAGAGAGGAACTTCCTCCAAATTTTCAACAACCACCTCACCAACAGGAAGATGAGTCGAACCTTGAAGAGACGCTGGCAAAATTCATAACAAACACAGAAGCACGTCTCCAAAATATAGAAACAAAACAAGAAACATCGATTCAAGGGATCGAGGCTCATTTAGGTCAGCCTGTTAAGCTAATCTTAGAACAACCACAAGAAAGCTTGCCAAGCAACACTGAAACAAACCTAAAAGAGCAAATTCAAGCTGTAACAACTCATGACAGTGAAAGATCAGTGGAATCTGACCTAAGGCAAGATCCTGTGGTAAGTGAAGGTAAGGTTGAGGTGAGCCATGAAATACCAAAATCGGCAATTACAGAGTACCATCCTCGTGTACCATATCCCGAAGCAATGAAGAAGGACAACACAGAGGAACAGTTTGGTAAGTTTCTTAAAATTTTAAAGAAATTACATATTAACTTACCGTTTCTCGAAGCTCTTTCGCAGATACCCGATTATAGAAAATTTTTAAAAGAGCAGTTGACAAACAAACGGAAGCTAGACGAGGAATCACATGTGGAGCTAAACGCAATGTGCTCAAAGAATTCTACAAAATAAACCGCCCACGAAAATTAAAAGATCTAGGGAGTTTTACAATTCCATGTTTAATTGGTAGTTTATCTATTGATAATGCTTTAGCTGATTTAGGGGCAAGCATCAATGTTATGCCTTATAAAATGTTTAAACAACTAGGTCTAGGGAAACCGAGACAAACCAGATGAGCATTCAATTAACTGATAAAACTATCGAAATTCTTAGGGTATAATTGAAAATGTTCTAATCAAAATTGATAAATTCGTATTCCCAGTAGACTTTGTCGTTTTAGACATGGATGAGGACAATTCGATCCCTTTAATTTTAGGAAGACCCTTTCTAGCAACTGCCAGACTAAAATTGATGTTGGTACAGAGAACTCATTCTTCGTATAGGTGACGAATCAATCGGTTTACAAGCTCTTGACTCGGCGAACATCGACTCGATGAAGGTGGGAAAGTAAAATCGCTTGATAATCAATCTGCTTCAAATTTCACCACAGAACAACCACGTAACTACGAACTGAGTGAAACAGAACCTTGTGTCAACAAAGAAGAAGCATATGAGGAACGAAGCCTTGAGATCAACAAACTAAAAGAGGGGAAGACACACTTTAAAGAGGAGCCGAAACCGTACGTAGAAAAACTGAAGGAACCCTTAGACGAGCTGATAGGAACAACAAATCACTTCAAAATAGGGGATCAGGTACTGTTGAATAAGAAAGACCCTTGAATCGCCAATTCAGACCCCAAGACAACCGAAGAAATCACTTTTGAGGTACTTAATGTCTTCCTATACGGGACAGTCGAGGTAAGCAATCTTAAATTCAGCACTTTTGAGGTAAACACTACTCGACTTAAATTTTATATCAAAAATCCAGTTGATCGCATGAGGAAGGATTTTCACCTCCTCAAACCACCTTGACCATACGAATGAGAGGTAAAGTCTAGCTTAAGACTAAAAACGAGCGCTTCTTGGGAGGCAACCCGAGCACTAACCCTATTAATTTTTACATTTTTTATTTTACTTTTATTTTTCATTTTAGCACCTAACCATAAACTAACATAAGTACAGATTTCCATGCTCACACGACCTTGCACACGGCCATGGCCGTGGCCGTGTGGAAGCCAGAAGGACAAACCACGGACGTGCTAGTAACCGTGCATGATAAAGAATGATTTCTTTTCCCAACACGGGCTGCGATAAAAAACCACGCCCGTGCCAACTTCCCGTGTGAGGTTACTGACTTATTGAGCACGGGTGAGACACGGCTGTGCCCTACAACTGTGCGAGGTTACTGACTTGACGAGCACGGGTTAAACAACTAGGTCTAGGGAAACCCAAACAAACTAGGATGAGCATTCAATTAGCTGATAAGACTATTCGAATTCCTAAGGGTATAATCGAAGATGTTCTCGTAAAGATTGATAAATTCGTATTCCCGGTAGACTTTTTAGTTTTAGACATGGATGAGGACAATAGTATCCCCTTAATTTTAGGAAGACCCTTTTTAGCAACTGCCAGAACTAAAATTGATGTTGGTACATGAGAACTCATACTCCGTGTAGGTGATGAATCAATCAGTCTTTAGGCTCTCGACTTAACCAGGACATCAAGTGATAGAGGTGAGAAAGTAAATTCAATTGATAACCAATTAGTTAAACCTTCTTTTCAGGAACCACCACGGAATAACACAACTGAGCCATATCCTATATCTCATGCCAACAAAGAAATAACCCATGAGGAACAAAGGCTTCAGATCAATGAACTAGATGAGTGAAAGACGCATTTCAAGGAAAAACTAGGGAGATAGGAAGAAGAACCAAAGCCACTCTATGGGACAAAAAAATTCAAAATCGGAGATCAGGTATTGTTAGATAAAGCGGACCCTCGAATATCTCCTCCTGACCCGAATACAAACAAAGAAATCCCTTTTAGGGTAATCAATGTCATCCCATACGGAACAGTCAAGGTAAGTAATCCTACATTTGGCACTTTTAAAATAAACGCTACTCGACTTGAACTATATACTAATAATAAGACAGATAGCATGAGGAAGGATGTTCAACTCTTCAAACCACCCTGATTATGCGAATGAGAGGTAAGTCTAGCTTTATTTCTTTTCTTTTATTTATATTTAGGCGCAAATTTCCATACCACACGGCCTTGCACACGGCCGTGGCCGTGGCCGTATGGATACTACGGACTCCCGTACTGACATAACAGAGGTAGTATGAGCCAATGACGAAAGATTCCTAGATCACGGACGACTATAAATTGCCACGACCGTGCGATATGGTCGTGGCCGACACTAAGGGAAGTCACACGGGCTCCGACTAAACACCACGGCCGTGCGATACAGCCGTGGTCGATAATCTTTCATCAAACATGGGCGTGGTGACCACGAAACGGGCGTGGGAGAAACGAACGAAGCATAACACGGCCATGCGATACGGCCGTGTGACCCAACACGCCCATGGTACACGGGCGTGGGGATGTACCAGACATCAAAACTCTATTTAAACCACCCCCTCCCTCTTCTCAACTACTCACATTCCCCTTTCTCCATACATTCTCAGACCCCCCTTCCATATTCTCCTTCCTTGGCCCTTTTTTCCAAACTCTAGATGTACACCATATCCATGTCGAAGAAGGGAAAGGATCCTAGCAAATTCTTCCCCTGTGGGAGACCGATCTACATAATTTCATGACGGCCGCTTCATCCACGCGACAAGCCAAGGATATTTGAGGCCATTTAGTTTTTAATTTTCTTTTTTCTTCTCATTTATTTTCCTTCTCTTTATCTTCCTTGTCCTTCAATAAATAATTATTTTATTTTGAATTTTTCTTAGTATTTCCTGGCTATTTCTTCACGGGCTACCCAATTTCTTCATCTAGCGCAGTAATAGTGGGCAGCCACCATACCACCACCAGAGACGCCTCATCCAACTTATCTTTCACCTCCGAATCAAGTTTCCACACCTCCAACTCAAGGAATCCATCCAAAATTCAGGAAGTTTCATCTCTCCCTATCTTTTATGAATTCCTATCTATCTTTGTACATTGAGGGCAATGTACATCTTAAGTGTGGGGGGTGAATCTTAAAAGTGCCAAACTTTTTGCATTATTCTCAAATCCTGAATTATACCTTGTTTCTTAAGTAATTTTCTCATATCACTGTTAAAATGAAATTTCCTTTGATTTATGATTTTCATTAATATGTTTTGGATTAAGTCATAGTTAATTGTGCAGTGATGATTTAAACTTTAGGAGACTAGAGAATCAAGCATGATAAGTCCATTTTTCATGAAATTAAAATTTTGTTAGGTTGTCTACCTGAATTTAAGTATTACCTTGAAGTTTGAAATTTACAAGGTTGATATCAAAAAGCCCATAATTTTTGTGAGATTTTGAGCCTTTTAGAGCATACATTCCTTTTCGTGCTCACTTTATTGATTATGAGTGTGTCAACATTGATCTGTTATTCTAGAACTTGCTTCGATTATACATGTCGAGACCACACCTTTGATTTGATATACTAAGATGATAAAGGCACCTAGGATTTAACCCACTTACTCCATAAAAGCCCACCCTCATAATTAACCCCTAGTGAACCCCTTTAATCTTAACAACCCATTTTATTGACTCACCCACTAATATTAACCCAAAACCCTTTGTATTTGTTATCACCATTCTTCTTGACTACCCCTATATCGAGATTTGATTTGATCGGTTACTTAACAAGTTTCTTTATATCAGTTGTTAAATTCTATCTTATTATTATTTCTTAGTTTGTTCTTAAAAAAAATATCGAAGTATATTTATTATTAGTTCTGTGATTAAGTGAGCTTATACAGTTAAATTCATATCGTTAGAAGAAGCTCGTGTTATTAGTATTAGTATTACAAGTTTTCAATTGATGCAATTATTCTTTATTCAGTTCATTGTCTATAGTTAGGTAATTTGTCAATTCAATCTCGATTCTAACCCTCTAATTAAGCCTTTATCCAAACCTTTAACCCAAGCCTCGTTATAACCCATAAAAGACCTTTTTATTTGTGTATCATATCATTTTACAGTGGTGGAGATTTGATTTTCATGCAAGCCTATGGGATTAACTTTTCATGTTCGACTTCTGAGTGCTTATTTTTGAACCTTAAAATACTTCGAGTGATTTGAGTGAATCTTTAGTGAGGAAGTCAATTTTTGTCGATTTTGAATTAAAGGTAATTATTTAGGTAAGGGGAAACACCTATTTTTCGTACTATAAAAACTATGACTTTGATTGTTTGAATCATTAGGAACCTTCCCGTTAAATTATAATTGTATGAATTACCTATGAATTATGATGAGACACTATTGATGAATATTATGAATTGAGGAATTTTGTTTTAATTGTGAGTTGAGATTTTTGCTTGAGGACAAGCAAAAGCTTAAGTGTGGGGGTATTTGATAAACCGTAATAGTAACATATTTTAATCCCACATTTAGCATGCTTTTGGATGATTTATTCTTTGAATTATGGAATTTGGTGCTCTTAATCCTTTAATTTCATGTCTTACACTCAGGAGAGCATAGGAGGATGAAAAGAACGATAAATAGGCTTAAAACGGGCCAAATAGGCCAAAGTGAGAAAGGGACACGGCCTGGGGTTTCACCACACGGCCGTGCCCCTTTAGCAGGCTCGAACACGGCCTACAACTCGACTTACACGGGCGTGTACCATGGGCTTGTCCCTGCCGTGGAAAAGAAGAATTTTATTCAGATTAGGGTACTTAGAGGCAAAGAAACACATTCCAAAATCCAATATAAACACCATAAAGGCCAACCTTTAAGGGGGCGTCCAGCTAGGCCAAGGAGCCAAGCCGGAGAGATCAGAATTGTGGGATTTACTCGAAGAAAGCCAGTTGATTCATCTTAAGAAGCCGGAGTCATACTCAAAACGAAAGATCTTCTCTTCAATTCCTTCAGGGGGTTTTAGGGTTTTTCTTATGTTTTGTTTTATCTTTTCTTCTGAGATGTATATTTTTATGATTATGAACTAAACCCTCAGATACCTGAGGGGGATGAAACCTAAGACGGATCTTGTTATTATTTTTTGAGCTATATGATAAATACTTGATTTGTTCTTAATTATGTGTTCTTAATTCTTGTTTTGATATTTTAGGATATTGATTCAAGTATTGATGTGCTTAGGCAGAGGAGAAATAGACCCTACCTAAGAGTAGATCTAGCATAGTTAAGCGGAGTTGCTCGTACGCCTAGAGATAGGGTGACGAAAATCTTCCGGATTAGGGTCAAACCTAATATGGGAGTCCATAGATCGAGTTAATGCAATTCTAGGGGTTTTAATTAGAAAGAGATTTCAATTAATCAACCAAGGGTTAGACGTTAGTAGCCTCGAGAGAGGTATTAATATAAATTAGGGAATCCTACGGATCAAGTTAAGTGAATAAATCGTCTGGTTCAGAGTTAGATAACAAGTGAAGTCTAGGTGGATTCTTCCTTGGGTATCGTCTTAATCACTTGCTTTTTCCCACAAGTATCTCCCCAATTCATTCTCTTTGTCTTAGCGTCTTTAGCTTAGTAGTTAGTTAATTTTAGATTAAACAATAATTCACTTCAATTCTTAGGCTAAATAATAGAAAGAAAGTTAGTATTAGTACTTTTGGTTCCTTTGGGTTCGATATTCCGGTCTTGCCACTAAACTATACTACTATTCGATAGGTGCGCTTGCCTCAATCGTTGTCACAGTTAGTTTCTAGGCTAGATCATTCATTATATAAATTTTAAGACTCTGACATAACGATCAACCTTCTTTATAGGCCTTCCAGAAGAACCTGAGGGCCTAGAATCCCTCTTATTTCTGCCCCTATCTTTCTCGCGGTTCTAGCGCTCAGAACGCTTCACATCTTCAGCAATTTTTGCCTTTTCTACAAGGACAGCAAAGTCTCGCTCCCTCTGTGGAGCTATCAATACTCGTAACTCATCTCGAAGGCCGTCCTCAAAACACACGCAGCGTTCATACTCAGTTGCTACTATCCCACGATCATATCGACTTAACGACAAAAACTCTGCCTCATATTCCGCCACTGTCTTATTCCCTTGGGTCAGGCTCAGAAATTCCCTTCTTCAGGCGTCCACGTAACTTGCGCCTACATACTTCCCTTGAAAGGTTGCCCTAAAGAAATCCCATGTCAACCGGTCGGCCTGCGTACCATCTCTCACGGTGAGCCACCACTGGTAGGCCTCGTCTCGCAGTAAGGACACTGCTCCTTTTAACTTTTGTTCTGCAGTACAGTCGAGGTCATCCATTATTCTTTCAATGGCCTCCAGCCAGTATTCTGCCACATTTGGAGCTACTCCAGAAATTCCCCTAAAAATTTCCGGTCCATTCGACCGGAGTCATTCTAAAATCGACCCACGACCCAAAGCACCAGTATTAGATCCAACAACCCTTTCTAAGATGCGGAGCATAGCTTGGGACAGGGCATCATCCCTAGCCGCTCGATCATAAGACCCCGTCTCGGTCACTAGTGAAGTTGGTGCTTCCCTAGCAGGCAGGTGGCCCGATGCCAAAGACCCAGCCCGAGCACTTCCTCGGCCGCTACCGCGACCCAGTGTACCCCTTTCGCGAGTACCTCTTGTGCTCATTTCGATATACGCTTTATCTGTTCTAAAAGACTTATGCATCAGATTATAATTTCAGTAATCATTAATAAATGAGTTACGAAAGACAGTCATTAGGGGTTTGTTTTCGCATATCGAGATCTCTCTACAGTTTTCAGTCTTCTACGATTTCAGTTTCCTCTATCTAGAGTTTCACAATACAGTCCTACTGATCGTTGGTATCGATAGTCTTAATATTTATATAATGAATGATCTAGCCTGGAAACTAAATATCACCACGATTGAGGCAAGTGCACCTATCGGACAGTAGTATAGCTTAGTGGCAAGACCGGATTGTCGAACCCAAAGGAACCAAAAATACTAATACTGAATTTCTTTTTATTATTTAGCTTAAGAATTAAGGGAATTGTTATTTATTCTAAAATTAACTAACTACTAAGCTAAAGACGCTAAGACGAAGAGAATGAATTGGGGAAATACTTGTGGGAAAAACCAATTGATTAAGACAATACCCAAGGAGGAATCCACCTAGACTTCACTTGTTATTTAACTCTGAACCAGATGATTTATTCACTTGACCTGATCCGTAGGATTCCCTAATTTATATTAATACCTCTCTCGAGGCTACTAACGTCTAACCCTAGGTTGATTAATTGAAATCTCTTTCTAATTAAAACCCCTAAGGTTGCATTAACTCGATCTATGGACTCCCATATTATGTTTGACCCTAATCCAGCGGATTTTCGTCATCCTATCTCTAGGGTTGCGATCAACTCCGCTTAATTATGCTAGATCTACTCTTAAACAGGAACTTTTGCTCTACTGCCTAAGTGTAACATCCTAGAATTAGGGGTTCTGGATTTTGTGATATTCTATGTTTTTGGCTCGCTTAGCTTGTTAGTTAGGTGTGTTTGGGGGTCCTGGGGAGGCTCGGGTTCGAGCCAGAGCTTTGGTAAAATTTTGCTTTTTGGGCACTTAAGGGGGGAGAGCTAGTAGAAGCAGACCTTAAGATTATTTGTGTGTGTTTGTTGACACAAATGAGCTTGTGTCCTAGTGGTGGTGGCATCATTGGTAGAGCAAGAGGGGAAGGAGTTTGAATCCCATCTACTGCAACAAGAGCTTTATTTTTTTTGTGCTCAAGGCGGAGGAGAGGTGGCTTTCGGCTGGGACTCTTCTAAGGTGGTTGTTGAATGGGTCAAACAGGTTTGAATGGATGGAGGAGAGGAGTTTGGGGAGTTTGAAGGGGTCAAGGGGTCAAGGGTGTTGGGTGTTTCAAATGGGCCGTAGGTCCTTTTGGGTCTCTTAGGCTAATTTTTATGAGCATAATCAGTCATAAGTGAGGGGTGTGCCGAATTTTGATTGAAAGAATTCTTTGTTTTTTTTCTTTTTCTTTTCGGGTTTTATCTACTTCTTGTTTGTGCCGCACATCTCAATGATTCTCTCCATCCTTTCTTTCCTCTACTTTTCAGTATTAATCGAAGCTTTGGCAATTGACTATTTGAGGCATTTTTTTCTTTCACCTCTTTTCTTTTTCAACTTTCATTCCTTTTTCCCTAAGTTCTAAAACATAGTCGAATTCTCTCTCTTCTCCCATTTGAAGCCTATTTCTTTTAGCTACACATTAGCTGAAACCCTCTTTGATTTTTCATTATTTTTTCTACCCTTTCCCCATCGATCGAACCTTCCCCATCCTCTTTGGATCGGTTTTTTCTTCATTTGTTTGTAGCCGAAACTCCCTTTCCTTTTAGTGTTCTTATTGTTCTCCCTTTATCAACTAAGTTCTTTGTTCATATTTGAAATCAATTTCTCTCCTCTATTGCCAATAGCCGATTAGTTTTGGGATCTTGCTGAGGGTCGAATCTTGCTTTCTATTCGGCGCATTCTTGTTAGTTCGGTAAGGGTTTTTCTTCCTCTATTTCTTTGCGTTCTTTTCTCTTCTCTCGTTGTCTTGTTAAATCCAAAAATCTTAACCTCACTTCTTTTTGGGCATTGGCCGATTGTAGAGGGGATTAATCTTACCTTCTATTCTTCGTTTAGCCTTCATTCGGGAGGTTACTGGTAAGTGGTGGTAATGACTGAATGGTTGGAGGGCCTCTTTCACGTTTCAGTTTGGCCGAAAGGCCGGTTATTTTTGTTCTTGTTTTGGGCATCGGTCCTAACCCTTGTGTTATTTAGGGACTCATCCGGTTTTGTAAGCCAAATCTATTGGTGTTCGGTTCTCCTTTGATCAAGGTAAGGATCCTCTTTTATCTGGTTTCATTCCTCTTTCTCTTCTGTATTACTCTGCCATAACCAAGCCTCCTTGTTAGATAACCACCAATCCTCATTGTATTACGGTCTCTGATCGAGATTTTCTTCATGGATGCGAGTGCTAGCCAATCTAAGGGGGTGTCGATAAGGGAACCTGAGCGGAGTGGACTCGTAGTCTCTACTCCCAAGTTCAAGCGACGTGCCATATCTGCAGTGCGGGACTTTCCGTCGGGTTATGGTAGAGAGCCGACATCTATTTGGGATAGACAAATCGTTGTTATTCCCACTAGTGAGAGTGCCGACAATCAAGAGTGTCTAATTCTTCGCGTAATCAGGTGTGTAATTCTCACACCTTCCTTTATTATTTTGCATCAATAATCATTGGTGAAAGTCGAAATGATCATCGACAGTTGAGATACCCTTGTGGGTAAGGTTAGAGACATCAAGTAAGTACCTTTATGATTCTGCCTTTCGAATAAAATAGCCTAAAACATATGTATGACTGGATTATCTGTTGCACATGGGAAATATGATTGCATTCATCATAATATGATAATATGTTGCATGGGCTTTTGGATATGATATGGATGAAATGGGCAGTGTACTCCGGTGGCTTTGCCACATATTTCGGTGACATTGTCATATTATTTCGATGGCTATGCCACATATTTCGGTGACGTTGTCACATTATTTCGGTGGCTATGCCACATATTTTGGCGATGAGCAGCTGACTGCAGCATGACTACCATCGATGGTGTGTAGTGGTGAGGGTTGATTGTAGAAATCCCCACTGGTGTGTTTGGCAGGAATGGGTGGTGTGTAGCAGATGGATAACTAAGTTGGGCTGGGTTTGTATCGCATTGCATTCATTATCTGCTATATTGAGTTAACAGGGCTAAGGCCCAGTTCGTTTCTGTACGGGCTTCGCCCAATGTGATTTTGTAAGGGCTAAGGCCCATACGGCAATTGAATGGGCTCGGGCCCAATTATGGTTCTTGTGGGGAATTGCACACTGAGTCTTTTTGACTCACCCCTCTGCTTAATTTTTGCATGTGATTCTTAGTTCGGTGGATATTGGCCGAGGTGGACTCTGTGGTGGCCATGCACTGCTTATTTAGTAAACTCTATTTTACTTTTCTTTAAAATTGGGATTCTGTTCTGTAATAAGGCCACTGATATTTTAAATTTGGTTTTATTTTTAACGCATTAATTATCTTTTATGAACTAATCAGCATGGGGCTTTTCCTAAAAGTGTATACAACTGTTTTCCAAAACGTAACGAACGATTTATAAATAATAATGGATAATATTTCGGTTTCACTTAAAACGACATCAAGTATTTTCAAAATATCACATACCCACAACAGATTAAACTCGATGTTCACAGTAAAGGCAGTTTTCAAATTAATTACAAACTTTAAAAAAATAAACACTGAGTTTTCAAACGACCAACCTAACTCATAGTTTGCGAAAGAGATTCAAATACTTTTAAACGATTGCAAATTTTCATGAAAAACCTTTTTATGTAAAGCGCCAGATCCAGTCGTAACGTCTAGGCCGAGTTTGGGGTGTTACAATTGTGGTATCAAAGCCAGGTTGCAAAACTCGATCGGGGAATGGGTTCGACAATGTTTTCTAAAAATTTGTTTGGAACATTGTTTAAAAGAAAGATATATGTTTTATTATCGATGTATGGCACCCAAGTCTCCGGCACCAAATCCGTAAGTCCTCTGATTCTGTTTGATTTTATGAAATGATTTCTTCAGACAGTGATTGCTAGCTATAAGAGTTAAGACTATAGAGATTGAGACCTTTAGAAATATGACTTGCGAAAACTACTTCTAATCCTATCTTCATAAGCTATCTGTTAATAAACAGTGGAAGATATACTAATTCATAAAATTTCTAATCAGATTAAGTCAATTCAATAAACATGAGCGCGAGAGGACGAGGTGCTGGGGCTGAATCCTCAGAATCAAGACATGAGCCGGAAGGCGAAGTGCCAGCATCACCAATAGCAGAAGCGGGATCTCAAGACCGAACTGGAGGGGACGATGCTTTGTCCCAAGCGATGTTGCGTGTTCTGGAGCGGGTTGCTGGGGCAAGCACAGGATCAGTAGCTCGGAAGTCTATCCCTGAGTGACTTCGAGCAAATAGGGCAGAGATATTTAGGGGTATTTCTAGTGTGGCCCCAAGCATAGCTGAATATTTCCTGGAGGCAGTTGAGCGAATTATGGATGATCCGGACTGTACGGAAGAGGAGAAATTGAAAGGAGCGGTGTCTCTTCTTCGAGAGGAGGCATACCAGTGGTGGCTCATGGTAAGGGAGGGCACTCCAGCAGATCGTATCACCTGGGATTTCTTCAAGACAGCGTTCCAGGGAAAGTATGTTGGGGCAAGTTATGTGGACGCCCAAAGGAAGGTATTTCTAAATTTGGTCCAAGAGAATAAATCTGTGGCAGAATATGAAGCGGAATTTTTGCGCTTAAGTCGATACGCCTGAGGGATAGTTGCGACCGACTATGAGCGTTGTGTGCGGTTCGAGGATGGATTGCGAGACGAGCTGCGAGTACAGATAGCTCCGCAGCGGGAAAGAGATTTTGCCGTTTTGGTTGAAAAAGCAAAAATAGCCGAAGAAATGAAGCGGTTTGAGAGGCAAAGCAGGGATAAGGATAGGGGTAAAAACAAGAGGAGTTTTGGGTCGTTGGGATCATCCGGGGGTTTTCAAAAGAGGCCTAGGTTTGATGGGCCAGCTCGATTTGTGATGCCTGTTGCGGTAGGTCAGTTTCGACCATGTGCTCTGTGTGGGAAAACGCATTTGGGGGAGTGTTAGAGAAGAACTGGGGGATGTTTCAAGTGTGAATCTAGGGATCATATGATAAAAGACTGTCCACAAGAATTGGATAAGGTGCGGCCAATAGGTCAGGGTTTTGCTCAGTTCAAGAGGGGTGGTCAGCAGCCGCCGAGAGGTCGTGGTCCGGCTAGAGGAGGAAATGGTTTTGGTCAAGGTCGTGGAGCACCGGGCAGGGGTGCTGGTAATACAGATGCAAGATAGTCGGGTTTAGTCTATGCAGCTTGACAGCGAGAGGATGGCGACGCACCTGACGTCATAACCGATACGTTTCTTATAGTTGATAAATTGTTTACTGCTTTGATTGATATTAGATCGACCCATTCATATGTTGCTTGTACTGTATCTAAGACTTTGAGTATTAAATCTGAAATTACCGCTAGGTAAATGTCTGTGGTTAGCCCTTTAGGACAGTCCATGGTAGTGAACAAGTTGTTTAGAGATGTGCCTTTAGAGATTCAAGGGGTAGTATTTTCGGCAGACTTGATGGAACTGCCATTCGGTGAGTTTGACCTTATCTTAGGCATGGATTGGCTGGTTAAGTATCGTGCGAATTTGGATTGCCCTGCTAAGCGTATGGTGTTAAGAACTCCAGAGGATAAAGAGGTAATTGTGATAGGAGAAAGAAGGAATTACTTGTCCAATGTGGTTTCTGCACTAAAGGCTGAAAGGATGGTGCGGAAAGGGTGTAAGGCATTTCTAGCTTTCATCAGTACTTTGGATGCAAAAGAATTGTCTGTAAGGGATGTTAGAACGGTGAAGGAATTCGTGGATGTCTTTTCTGAAGAGCTTCCGGGGTTACCTCCGGATCGCGAGGTGGAATTTGGAATTGAGCTACTTCCGGGAACGGCTCCGGTGTCCATCGCCCCTTATAGAATGGCGCCAAAGGAGCTGGTGGAACTTAAAGCTTAGATCCAAGAGCTGTTGGATCATGGATTTATTCGACCAAGTGTATCTCCGTGGGGAGCGCCGGTGTTGTTCGTGAAGAAAAAGGTGTGCATCGACCATCGTCAGTTGAACAAGTTAACGATTAAGAACAAATACCCGTTACCAAGGATTGAAGATTTGTTTGATCAGCTAAGAGGAGCTTCAGTTTTTTCGAAGATAGATTTAAGATCGGGGTATCATCAGTTAAAGGTCAAGGAGGCGGATATTCATAAGACTGCTTTCCGAACTCGTTATGGACACTATGAGTTTTTAGTGATGTCGTTCGGGTTAACAAATGCACCAGCTGCATTTATGGATATGATGAACCAGGTATTCCAACCCTACCTAGATCGGTTTATCGTGGTATTCATAGATGATATCTTGGTTTATTCGAGGACTGAAGAGGAGCATGATTCGCATCTTTGGACAGTTTTGCAGATTTTGAGAGAGAAGAGATTGTACGCCAAATTCAGCAAGTGTGAATTTTGGTTGAAAGAAGTGACCTTTTTGGGGCATGTTGTTTCTGCTGAGGGAATTAAGGTTGATCCCCGAAAGGTCGAAGCTGTATTTGATTGGAAACCACCAAAGTCAGTGTTGGAAATTCAAAGTTTTCTAGGTCAGGCAAGGTACTATAGAAGGTTTGTTGAGGGGTTTTCATTGATTGCTGCACCTTTAACCAAGTTATTGCGGAAAGGGATACCGTTTGTATGGACTGAGAAACAATAGGAAAGCTTTGAGAAGCTAAAGAAGATTCTGACTGAGGCACCGGTATTGATTCAGCCTGAGGCTGGGAAAGAGTTCGTTGTGTATTGTGATACGTCGCACACGGGGTTAGGATATGTGTTATGCAAGAAGGGGAGGTAGTAGCATATGCATCTCGACAATTAAGGCCACATGAAGTGAATTATCCTACTCATGATTTGGAGCTAGCTGTGGTGGTGTTCGCCCTGAAGATTTGGAGACATTACCTGTATGGAGAAAAGTCGGTTATCTATACGGGTCATAAGAGTCTGAAATACCTCCTTACTCAGAAGGAGTTGGACCTAAGGCAACGGAGGTGGATTGAGTTGTTGAAGGATTATGACTGCTCGATTGAGTATCACCCGGGTAAAGCAAACGTAGTGGCAGATGCGTTGAGTCGTAAGGTGATATCAGATTTGAGGGCAATGTTTGCTCATCTCAGTCTGTACGAGGATGGTAGCCTGTTAACCGAACTTCAAGTGAAGCCGACATGGGTAAGTAAGATTAAAGAGAAGCAATTGTTGGACGAGGTGTTAAGTTCTCGACTTCAGCAAGTGCAGGGTGGTGAGTCAAGGGATTTTGGTCTGAACAATGAAGGGGTATTATGTTTTCATGGAAAGATTTGTATGCCGAAGGATTTTGAGTTGAGACAGATGATTCTGCGGGAAGCGCATAGTAGCCCATACTCTATGCATCCCGGTGGAAGTAAGATGTATCAAGACTTGTGTGAACTGTATTGGTGGCCTGGTTTGAAGCGAGAAGTTATCGAGTTTGTGAGTAAGTGTTTGACATGCCAATAGGTGAAGGCGGAACATCGCCATCGTCGGGGTTCTGGGTTTGGTAAAGATTCCACTTTGGAAGTGGGAGAGGATAACGATGGATTTCATTAGTGGGCTACCCCTGACGCTTACTAAGAAAAATTCAGTGTGGGTGATTGTCGATCAGTTGATGAAGTCCGCCCACTTCATACCTGTTCGTGTCGACTATTCGTTGCAGAATTTGGCCAAGCTATATGTAGCGAAAATCGTGAGATTACATGGGGTACCAGTGTCTATCATATCAAACATGGATCCTAGGTTTACGTCGCGATTCTGGAAGGCGTTACATGAAGCTTTGGGTACAAGGCTAGATTTCAGCATAGCGTTCCATCCACAGACTGATGGTCAGTCGGAAAAGGTAATTCAAATTCTGGAGGACATGTTGAGGGGCTGTGTGATTGAATTCCGAGGTAGTTGGGAAGATTACCTTTTGTTGGCTGAATTCGCATACAATAACAACTATCAATCCAGCATTTAGATGGCACCCTACGAGGCATTATATGGTCGTAGGTGTCGTACCCCTACCTGCTGGACAGAGTTGGGTGAGCGACAGTTGTTGGGTCCGGAATTGGTCTCAAAGACTGAGGAAAAGGTTAAGTTGATTCGGGCTCGTTGTAAAGAAGCTTCTGACAGACAGAAATCATACGCAGATCTAAAGCGTAAAGAAATAGAATTATCAGTGGGGGATCAGGTCTTTTTGAAAGTCTCACCTTGGAAGAAGGTTTTAAGGTTTGGTCGAAAGGGCAAGTTGTGCCCCAGATTCATCGGGCCGTATCGGATAGTCAAACGTGTGGGACCAGTGGCTTATCAGCTTAAGTTACCCCCAGAGTTGAGTCAGATTCATAATGTATTCCATGTCTCGATGTTAAGGCGCTACCGTTCAGATCCGTCTCACATAGTACCGGTGGAAGAAATTTAAGTAAGACCCGACCTGTCTTTTGAAGAAGAACCAGTGCAGATTTTGGGTCGAGATGTGAAGGTGTTGAGAAGGAAGTCAGTTCCGTTGGTCAAAGTTTTATGGCGTAATCACGGGTCAGAAGAAGCCACGTGGGAGCCGGAAGATGTGATACGACAGCAATACCCTCACCTCTTTTGACCAGGTAAATTTTGGGGCCAAAATTTTTTTAAGGGGGTAGAACTGTAACATCCTAGAATTAGGAGTTCTGCATTTTGTGCTATTCTGGGTTTTTGGCTCACTTAACTTGTTAGGTAGGTGTGTTTGGGGGTCCTGGGGAGGCTCGGGTTCGAGCCAGAGCTTTGGTAAAATTTTGCTTTTTGGGCACTTAAGGGGGGAGAGCTAGTGGAAGTAGACCTTAAGATTATTTGTGTGTGTTTGTTGACACAAATGAGCTTGTGTCCTAGTGGTGGTGGCGTCATTGGCAGAGCAAGGGGGGAAGAAGTTCGAATCCCATCTGCTGCAGCAAGAGCTTTATTTTTTTTGTGCTCAAGGGGGAGGAGAGGTGGCTTTCGGCTGGGACTCTTCTAAGGTGGTTGTTGAATGGGTCAAATAGGTTTGAATGGATGGAGGAGAGGAGTTTGGGGAGTTTGAATGGATCAAGGGTGTTGGGTGTTTCAAATGAGGGGTGTGGAGTGAATGGTGGAGGAAATGGAGGAGGAAATCGTGGGAGTGGGGGAGTGAAGGTGTTTGGCCGAAAATGGGGAGGTGTGAAGGGGATTTTCGGTTGTGGTTTTTGTGGGTGTGTGCCGTAGGTCCTTTTGGGTCTCTTAGGATAATTTTTGTGAGCATAATCGGTCATAAGTGAGGGGTGTGCCGAATTTTGATTGAAAGAATTCTTTGTTTTTTTTCTTCTTCTTTTCGCGTTTTATCTACTTCTTGTTTGTGCCGCATATCTAAATGATTCTCTCCATCCTTTCTTTCCTCTTCTTTTCAGTATTAACCGAAGCTTTGGCAATTGACTATTTGAGGCATTCTTTTCTTTCACCTCTTTTCTTTTTCAACTTTCATTCCTTTTTCCCTAAGTTCTAAAACATAGCCGAATTCTCTCTCTTCTCCCATTTGAAGCCTATTTCTTTTAGCTACACATTAGCTGAAACCCTCTTTGATTCTTCATTATTTTTTCTACCCTTTCCCCATCGATCGAACCTTCCCCATCCTCTTTGGATCGGTTTCTTCTTCATTTGTTGGTAGCCGAAACTCCCTTTCCTTTTAGTGTTCTTATTGTTCTCCCTTTATCAATTAAGTTCTCTGTTCATATTTGAAATCGATTTCTCTCCTCTATTGCCAATAGCCGATTAGCTCTGGGATCTTACTGAGGGCCGAATCTTGCTTTCTATTCGGTGCATTCTTGTTAGTTCGGTAAGGGTTTTTCTTCCTCTATTTCTTTGCGTTCTTTTCTCTTCTCTCGTTGTCTTGTTAAATCTGAAAATCTTAACCTCACTTCTTTTTGGGCATTGGCCGATTATAGAAGGGGTTAATCTTACCTTCTCTTCTTCGTTTAGCCTTCATTCAGGAGGTTTCTGGTAAGTGGTGGTGATGACCGAATGGTTGGAGGGCCTCTTTCACGTTTCAGTTTGGCCGAAAGGCCGGTTCTTTTTGTTCTTGTTTTGGGCATCGGTCCTAACCCTTGTGTTATTTAAGGACTCATCCAGTTTTGTAAGCCGAATCTATTGGTGTTCGGTTCTCCTTTGATCAAGGTAAGGATCCTCTTTTATCTGGTTTCATTCCTCTTTCTCTTCCGTATTACTCTGCCATAACCAAGCCTCCTTGTTAGATAACCACCAATCCTCATTGTATTACGGTCTCTGATCGAGATTTTTTTCATGGATGCGAGTGCTAGCCAATCTAAGGGGGTTTCGATAATGGAACCTGAGGGGAGTGGACTTGTAGTCTCTACTCCCAAGTTCAAGCGACGTGCCGTATCTGCAGTGCGGGACTTTCTGCCAGGTTGTGGTAGAGAGCTAACATCTGTTTGGGATAGACAAATCGTTGTTATTCCCGCTAGTGAGAGTGCCGACGATCAAGAGTGTCTAATTCTTCGCGTAATCAGGTGTGTAATTCTCACACATTTTTTTATTATTTTGCATCAATAATCAGATTTACTGAAAGTCAAAATGATCAGATCGACAGTTGAGATACCCTTTTGGGTAAGGTTAGAGACATCAAGTAAGTACCTTTATGATTCTACCTTTCGAATAATATAGCCTAAAACATATGTATGACTGGATTATCTGTTGCACATGGGAAATATGATTGCATTCATCATAATATGATAATATGTTGCATGGGCTCTGGGATATGATATAGATGAAAGGGGCAGTGTATTCCGGTGGCTTTGCCACATATTTCGGTGACGTTGTCACATTATTTCGGTGGCTATGCCACATATTTCGGTGATGAGCAACTAACTGCAGCATGACTGCCACCGATGGTGTGTAGCGGTGAGGGTTGATTGTAGAAATCCCCACTGGTGTGTTTGGCAGGAATGGGTGGTGTGTAGCGGATGGATAACAAAGTTGGGCTGGGTTTGCATCGCATTGCATTCATTATCTGCTATACTGAGTTAACAGGGCTAAGGCCCAGTTCGTTTCTGTATGGGCTTCGCCCAATGTGATTTTGTAAGGGCTAAGGCCCAGATGGAAATTGAATGGGCTCGGGCCCAGTTATGGTTCATGTGGGGAATTGCACACTGAGTCTTTTTGACTCACCCCTCTGCTTAATTTTTTCAGGTGATTCTTAGTTCGGTAGATATGGGCCGAGGTGGACTCTGTGGTGGCCATGCACTGCTTATTTAGTAAACTCTATTTTACTTTTCTTTAAAATTGGGATTCTGTTATGTAATAAGGTGACTGATATTCTTAATTTGGTTTTATTTTTAACGCATTAATTATCTTTTATGAACTAAACAGCATAGGGTGAAAGTGTAAACAACTGTTTTCCAAAACGTAACGAACGATTTACAAATAATAATAGATAATATTCCGGTTTCGCTTAAAACGACATCAAGTATTTTCAAAATATCACATACCCACAACGGATTAAACTCGATGTTCACAGTAAAGGCAGTTTTCAAATTAATTACAAGCTTTAAAAAATAAACACTGAGTTTTCAAACGACCAACCTCACTCAGAGTTTGCGAAAGAGATTCAAATACTTTTAAACGATTGCAAAGTTTCATGAAAACCTTTTTATGTAACGCGCCAGATCCGGTCGTAACGTCTAGGCCGAGTTTTGGGTGTTACACTAAGCACATCACTACTTGAATCAATATCTTGAAATATCAAAACAAGAATTAAGAACACATAATTAAGAACAAATCAAGTATTTATCATATAATTCAGAAAACAATAACAAGATCCGTCTTAGGTTTCATCCCCCTCAGGTATCTGAGGGGTTTAGTTCATAATCATAAAAGAATACATCTCAGAAGAAAAGATAAAAAAAAACATAAGAAAACCTTAAAACCCCCTGAAGGAATTGAAGGAGATATCCGCCGTCTTGAGTATGATTTCGGCTTCTTGAGATGAATCAACTGGCTTTCTTCGAGTAAACCCCACAATTCTGACCTCTCTGGCTCGGCTCCTTGGCCTAGCTCGACGCCCCCTCAAGGTTGGCCTTTAGGGTGTTTATATAGGCTTTTGGAATATCTTTATTTGGCTCTAAGTACCCTATTCCGAGTGAAATTCCTCTTTGTCACGGTAGGGACACGCCCGTACAACACGCCCGTGTGAATCGAATTCAGGCCGTGGTCGAGCCTACTAAAGGGGCACGGCTGTATGGATTGGGCCCAGGCCGTATTAATTTCTTACTTTGGCCCATTTGGTCCGTTTTTAGCCCGTTTCATGTTCTTTTCATCCTCTGATGCTTTCCTAAGTATAAAACATAAAATAAAAGGATTAGGAGCATCAAATTCCACGAATCAAGGGATAAATCATCCAAAAAGTATGCTAAATGTGGGATTAAAATATGTATAAATTACCGTTTATCACCTAGTATCCATAGTAGTTTCTCAGTATAATGTCTCAGTCTATAACAGTAAAAAGAATTAGAGGACTTACAGATTTGGCGCCGGAGACTCGGTGTGCCACACTTGTGAATCTTCCAAAACGTTTCCAATCTTTAAAATCCACTTTCAGAAAAACTTTTCAAAAACCCATTTTATAGCCAAGTTTTGTAACCTGGCTCTGATACCACTAAATGTAACACCCCAAACCCGGCCTAGACGCTATGACCGAATCTGGCGTGTCACATGGAAGTGTCTTTTGAAAGGTTGTCTTGTTAGTAAAAGTTCGTCTCTAAGTTTAAAAAACCTTTTTATTATTATTTAACAAAACATTTAGTCAAACGTTTGCCTTATTATCTGCTCTTGTTAAAGTAGGTTGATTTCATTCGCGGAAGTTTTTGAAAAAAAATTAATATCTAAATTTTCGTGTCTTTGAAACTGGTAATTATTTTGAAAACTCATCTTCCCTAAACTAGCAGTTTAAAAATAAGTAAACGAAGCCCAATTAAAACTTAAGCAAATACCAATGGCCTTATTACATAAACAAAACCCAACATAAATTTCTAGATTTAAGTAAAAGTAAAAACAGCTGCAGTTGTGTGGCCACCTCCGAGTCTCTTACAACACCAAATCGCCTAAGGCTGAGGATTACATGTACAGTAGAAAGGAAAGAGTGAGTTTACGAAAACTCAGTGTGTAATCCCTTATCAGTCAGTCAATATATAACAATATATGCAGTAACAGTCTGGGCTTGATAGTGCAGTGTGGGCCTTAGCCCATTACAGTAACAGTGTGGGCCTAAGCCCAATACAATATCAGTACGGTACAAATATGCAACCCACCCCAATCCAGCCAACACACCATCCGTACCAACCAACACACCATGTGGGGATAAAATCAACCCACCCAGCCAGCACACCAATATCGCAGCATAGCTGCCAGTAATAATAACGCAATAGAGCTGCTAGTAACAGTATATGTGGCAACGCAACCAGTAAGAGTGAATGTGGCAGAGCCACCAGTACAGTACTTCCTCCATATCAGAATCCAAACCCCATGCAGTATGTCATGTCATAAATAGTTCATGTATGCAAAGTGTCCTACTTAGTACAGTCTTACAAATAACATACAATCATCAGTCAACATACCTCTAGGGGTAAAATGATCATTTCCATCTATTAGGGGTATAATAGTAATTTTACCCTTTAGGGGTATTTTGGTCACTTTACTTATTTTAGGGTCTCGGTGCAGATAACGACCTTTCCAAAGGTCTACAGTCACCTTGAGCGACACAGATAACCTGAATGGTCATAACGGTGTAAATGGGCCCAAAGCCCATTATTCGGCCCAAGTGGGCCCACACGCTCGTGTGGCCCATTTAGCCCAAATTCAGTAACGGCTATACGAACTACATAGCCCAGTCCAGTATCTACCACTTATCGTGGATTTTATCCGTGTGGGGCCCACGAGCCCATTGGGCCCACACGGCCTATTTCAATCAAACGAGGCCCATATCGGCCCAAGAGCACGAGAACACTCGTGGTGGCCTCTACAGCCTATTGCCCACGATTTGTGGGCTCGATTTACCACACGAGCGATCACACACTCGTGAGGCCTCAAATGCCGAAGTTTCAGCTTTTTGGCTTTTGTTGTTCTACAGTAGAGAGGGGTGTAACTACACACCTTTTTGCGCAACGAACAGATTACCCCATGCGCGATCAACCTACAATCAACCCAACACAATCAATCTCTCATCCTTTAGATCATTAACACTAAAGCCCCAAACCGATATCACCATTTACCTTGGCCGAAAGTTATGCGATTATTACTCTTAGATCGCTGGTTGAAAATGATCACACCCTTCTTCTCGATTTACTACGCATAAGACGGATTTTATTAGCAATAATCGTTTAATACAAGGCTTGAATTGATGCCCATAGACCAAAGCATAAGAGTTAGAGCAGATTGGGTATTCGGCCAATACTACAAAACAAACCTACTTACCCTACAGTATTCGGCCAAAGAGGTATTCGAAGAAGAAAGCAGAGATGTGCAGAGAAGCAAGGCAGTCGACGCTCCACCAATTGTCAGAGACTATTGATAAACCAAAATAGTAGCATATTCTAGGACCATATTTAGTATGCTTTTGGATGAATTATCCTTTGATTTATGTAAAAAGGTGCTCTTAATCCTTTCTTTTCATGTCTTATACTCAGAAAAGCACCCGATGACGAAAAGAACGAGAAACGAGCTTAAAACGGACCAAATTGGGCCAAGCCACGAAATCAGCACGGCCTGGACTTCAAGCCACACGGCCGTGCCACCATTCCTACTAAAACACGACCTTACCACGACTTACACGGCCGTGCCTCATTCAACAATGTCGAACACAGCCTGAAGATGATTCACACAGGCGTGTGCCATGGCCTAATCCAATTCTAATGTGCTTAGGTGGAGGAGGAATAGACCCTGCCTAAGAGTAGATCCAACATAATTAAGCGGAGTTGATCACACGCCTAGAGATAGGGTGACGAGATTTTACCGGATTAGGGTGAAACCTAATATGGGAATCCATAGATCGATTTACTGCTATTCTAGGGGGTTATTATAAGAGAACGAGAGTTCCACTAATTAACCTAGGGTTAGACGTTATTCGCCTCGAGAGAGGGTTTAATATACGTTAGGGAGTCTTACGGATCAAACTAAGTGAATAAATCGTATGATTCAGGGTTAGATAACAAGTGAAGTCTAGGTGGATTCTTCCTAGGGTATCGTCTAAATCAACTGAGTTTTTCCCAAGTTATTTTCCAAATTCATTCTTCTTTGTCTTAGAGTCTTTAGTTTAGTAGTTAATTAATTTAGATTAATAAACAACTTCACTTATTTTAGGCTAAATAATAAAAAGAAAGTTAGTATTAGTACATTTAGTTCCTTTGGGTTCGATAATCCGGTTTTGCCTAAACTATACTACTGTTCGATAGGTGCACTTGCCTTTAATCGTTGTCAGAGTTAGTTTCCAGGTTCGATCATTCTTTTATAAATTTTAAAACTCTAATTTACAGTGATCAAGTATAACAGTCCGAATTTGACCCTAATCGGAACGGTGGTTTCGGGACCACGAATCTGAGTCCAGAAAAATTTTTAATATTATTTTCGGTGTTTGTTATATGTGAATTAATGTGTGTGAAAGTTTCGTAGGAAAATTTGATTGTTTGTGTGTTTAATTTAGAAAAAGGATTTAATCGCATAAACTGTAAAAGTTGCATATTAAAGTGAAATGTGTTAAATTGATAATGGCTTCTTTAAATGAGGTGTTAAAAGGGTAATTAGCCCATTTTAAGAGTTAGTGGCCGGTCATGGACAAAACTAACCTTAAAATATAAAATTTGGTTATGTTTTAATAATGGCCAAATATGTAATTAGATAAATATTGATATATATTAATTCTAATAAAATAAGAAGTCATAGTTCATCTTTTTTGGCCGAAAGTTAGCAAGGGAGGAAGAAAGAAAAGCTTCAAAACATTCGGCCTTGTTCAAGCTTAATTAGGTATGAATTTTAGCTCGGTTTTTGTCGATTTTTACGTTTTTGAGACTGTTGTTTCGAACATTAGTTGACCCATGCTAGAATTTTTAAATTTGAGAATGCTTGATGTTCGGCCATTGTCATGTTCTTGTGGTTTTTGATGTTTGATGATTTTATATTAAAGTTATGTTAAAGATTAGCTTGTTTTGTGTTGGAAATTTTAGTAAATTTGTGTATTTTTGGCTAAATTACAAAGAATAAATTTTTGAGGGGCAAAATGCTAAATAAATGAAATAAATGGACTTGTATAGTCCTTATGAACATTCGTCCCTTAGGTGATGTAGAGAAATTTTGTGTATTTTGTGTTTTGTGCAAATAGGACAAAATTGTAAAAATGTGAAACATTAGGGGTAAAATGGTAATTTGCTCGTTTATGTGTTTTGGGACTAAATTGAGATGAAATGTGCTTGAATGAGCTAAATTTTAATGTGTTTAAATCAAGAACAAAGAAAAACGGATTTGGATCGGGGAAAGGCAAAGGTTAACGAATAGCCGGTCTTCGCTGTCCGTCGATAGTCGAGGTAAGTCTTTAAGCAAGTTAATATCATCAGTATCGACTATAACCTAGTATACATGTTGAATTATGAACTTGTGGATTGAAATATGATTAAGCCGAATGTGTGGAAGTAGTTTAGCAATGATATGTAATCGAAGTATTTGAGTTCATTAAATGAAGTGATGTGAATTATATGTGATATTTGTGATCTTGTTATTGTGTAATGTGAATGAGTTGGTTTGGTAAAATAAATATCGGGCTTATTGCCTAGCAGGCCTTGTGCCGGTGATTTGTATCGGGCTTTTATGCCTAGCGTGCTTGTGCCGGTGAAATGTTTCGGCTTATTGCCTAGCGGGCTAAATGCCTGATTGAATTTCGCACCTTTGGTCTAGCAAGCTTAATGCCGGTGTATATTTCAGGCTTTGATGCCTAGCAGGCTTGATGCCGGTGATGTATTATAATTGGAGAAATCATGAATCATACAAGGTGAAACATAGTTAATGTATCGAGCTAAAAGCTCTGTAAGTATAAGCCCTTTTATATTTACAAGGAGTAAGGTAAGTTGGTATAATACTATTTGAGTTAAGATAATACGATAAGAATTTAGTTATGTGCTATTGAGCTTACTATTGATGTGTATGAACATTATATAATAGAAATTGAGTTTAAATGTACTATTTTGGAGATTCGGCTACAAGTAGAAATGTTAAGGGTGAAAAGATTTGGAGTGTGATTGTATATGTGTATAAATAAGTTAATGAGGTTGATATGAATGTTGTACTCATATGACTTGGAGTATGCGATTACATGTAATATATTTTTGTGTTTCGATGAGTTACATGTTTATGGTAGTAAAGTGCAAATACTTAGGTTAATAATTTGATAGTATTCGGCCATGTTTAAATTCACATATTGTAATGTATATATATTCAATGCCATAAGCCTAAAGATTAAAAGGTTTAAGTGTTTGATTGTTATATTAACATTTGCTTTAGACTTACTAAGCTAGTAAGCTTACTCCGTATGTGTTCATTGTTCTGTTTTATAGATTTTGATCAAGTTACGAGCTCAGAGGATCGTTGGTGAAGTCAACCACACTATCATCCCTTTTTGGTACTTTCAAGCTAGTTTTTGAATCAAAGGCATGTATAGGATAGTTAAATGTTTGAATGATGTTCGGTTTACATATATATATATAGCCATGCGAAAATGGCTTGATCATTTTGTTTAAGTTTGGTTTTATTTGTTCTTGGCTATGTGTATGGTGTGTTTGGTTTCAATAATTCGGCTATGGTCTGTTTCTTTTAGTCAAGTATATGTAATATGCATTCGATATAATTTCTTGTTTATAATACTAATGTTTGAGTTACTTTAGTCATGTATTTTGGCATTTAGGTTAATGGTTGAATTTCATTTGAAGGTAAATCGTTATATGTATTAGATCATGATTCGAATTGTTGTAAAGTATGCTTCATGGTTGTATTCTTGAGATGGTTGGTCTAGGTAAATTTTAAGTAATGGAAATGTTAAGGTTATTCAACTTTGTAAATAATTTATTTGGGAATTTCATTTAAGGTACGGTTTGGGTGTGATTTTAAAATGAGAAATGGATATAAGCTATATATGATTCTTGTTATGATATTCGACCATTTGTTTCAGCTTTTCAAAGTGCATATGTGTATTTGGTTTGTTAATGGATATGATGTGGTGGATGGCATAATTACATAAGTATAATGAAATAAAGGTTTCTTATATAACCTAATAGGTAGTTAATTTATTGGTTGAATGTGCATATTTTAATTATGCTATTAGATCATTCGTAATAAGTGAATTATTAATTGTTATATGTGTTCAAGATGCTTAAAATTATCATAGTTTATGTGTCTGATCTTGTATTGAATCAAAATGGTAGAGTATATGATAAGTTTGGTAATAATTTAATACGACTCATGAATATTTTGGTTTTAAATGCGCTTGTATAAAAGTGATATGTTTGATATCCAACTTATGAAATATTAGTTCTAAGCTGTGTTTTTGTTGGTAACACCTCATAACCCTAGTTCGGCGACGAAGACGGATTAAGGGGTGTTACATCAAGTTTTTGGCGCCGTTGCCGGGGAACTAAAATATTAAGAAAGCTCTATTTTTATTACTTTAGCCATTCTTTTTATTTTTCACAATTTACTTTTATTTTTAGTTTAAATTTTTACTTTGCTAATTTTTCTTTTATTTGTTTTTGTCAGATAATTTTAGTTTATAGAGAAGGTAGCACTAAATAACTATCAGTGGCGAGTTATGAGGACAACACCAACAGAAGCCGCCAGTGTCTTCAACCTCGACGCAATAACCAGGCTATCAAACCAGTTAGAGATGATGAATAAAAAGATTGATGGTTTGTGTAGTCTCTCGTAGGTATATCCAGTTATGCAATATGACTTGAATCTAGAAGGCGTGGCGAATCCTGAGTACCCACCCTACAGATATGGCATGCAGAACGAACAAGTCCACTATATGGGTAACTATTCTAGACCTCAAAATAATTTTTATAATGACACTTATAATACAGATTGGAGGTACCATCCCAATTTCTCGTGGGACAATCAAGGCAGCCAAAGAGAGGAACTTCCTCCAAATTTTCAACAACCACCTCACCAACAGGAAGATGAGTCGAACCTTGAAGAGATGCTGGCAAAATTCATAGCAAACACAGAAGCACGTCTCCAAAATATAGAAATGAAACAAGAAACATCGATTCAAGGGATCGAGGATCATTTAGGTCAGCCTGTTAAGCTAATCTTAGAACAACCACAAGAAAGCTTGCCAAGCAACACTGAAACTAACCCAAAAGAGCAAATTCAAGCTGTAACAACTCATGACAGTGAAAGATTAGTGGAATCTGACCTAAGGCAAGATCTTGTGGTAAGTGAAGGTAAGGTTGAGGTGAGCCATGAAATACCAAAATCGGCAATTACAGAGTACCATTCTCGTGTACCATATCCCGAAGCAATGAAGAAGGACAACACAGAGGAACAATTTGGTAAGTTTCTTAAACTTTTAAAGAAATTACATATTAACTTACCGTTTCTCGAAGCTCTTTCGCAGATACCTGATTATAGAAAATTTTTAAAAGAGTAGTTGACAAACAAACGGAAGCTAGACGAGGAATCACATGTGGAGCTAAACGCAATGTGCTCAGCAATTCTACAAAATAAACTGCCACAGAAATTAAAAGATCCAGGGAGTTTTACAATTCCATGTTTAATTGGTAGTTTATCTATTGATAATGCTTTAGCTGATTTAGGGGCAAGCATCAATGTTATGCCTTATAAAATGTTTAAACAACTAGGTCTAGGGAAACCGAGACAAACCAGGATGAGCATTCAATTAACTGATAAAACTATCAGAATTCCTAGGGGTATAATTGAAAATGTTCTAATCAAAATTGATAAATTCGTATTCCCAGTAGACTTTGTCGTTTTAGACATGGATGAGGACAATTCGATCCCTTTAATTTTAGGAAGACCCTTTCTAGCAACCGCCAGACTAAAATTGATGTTGGTACAGATAACTCATTCTTCGTATAGGTGACGAATCAATCGGGCTTTACAAGCTCTTGACTCGGCGAACATCGATCGATGAAGGTGAGAAAGTAAAATCGCTTGATAATCAACTGCTTCAAATTTCACCGTAGGAACAACCACGAACTACGAACCCGAGCCAAACAGAACCTTTTGTCAACAAAGAAGAAGCATATGAGGAACGAAGCCTTGAGATCAACAAACTAAAAGAGAGGAAGACACACTTTAAAGAGGAGCCGAAACCGCACGAAGAAAAACCGAAGGAACCCCCAGACGAGCTGATAGAAACAACAAATCACTTTAAAATAGGGGATCAAGTATTGTTGAATAAGGAAGACCCTCGAATCACCAATTCAGACCTCAAGACAACTGAAGAAATCACTTTTGAGGTACTTAATGTCTTCCTATACGGGCCAGTCGAGGTAAGCAATCCTAAATTTAGTACTTTTGAGGTAAACACTACTCGACTTAAATTTTATATCAAAAATCGATTTGATTGCATGAGGAAGGATTTTCACCTCATCAAACCACCTTGACCATACGAATGAGAGGTAAAGTCTAGCTTAAGACTATAAACGAGCGCTTCTCGGGAGGAAACCCGAGCACTAACCCTATTAATTTTTACATTTTTTATTTTACTTTTATTTTTCATTTTAGCACCTAACCATAAACTAACCAAAGTACAGATTTCCATGCTCACACGGCCTTGCACACGGGCGTGGCCGTGGCCGTGTGGAAGCCAGAAGGACAAACCACGGACGTGCTAGTAACCGTGCATGACAAAGAATGATTTCTTTTCCCAACACGGGCTGCGATAAAAAGCCACGCCGTGCGCCGACTTCCCCGTGAGGTTACTCGACTTATTGAGCACGGGCGAGACACGGCCGTGCCCTACAACCGTCTTGAGGTTACTGACTTGACGAGCACGGGTTAAACATGCCCGTTCTAAAGGACCGTGTGAAGAATACACGCGGCGCGTGAGACTCACTACTGCGTGCGTGGTAAACACCTAAACACGCCCAAAATTCAAAATCACGAAAAACACGGACTGATTAAACTCGAACAAGGGCGTGGACCATATCACTATTTAAATATTTACTTTTATTTCTATTTTTATTTTCATTTTTATTTTCATTTTTATTTTTATTTTTATTTTCATTTTTATTTCCTTTCTTTTATTTTCTTTTTTATTTTCTTCTTGTTATTCATCCCATGTAGATTTAGCTTAGGATACAAAAGAAATTAGGATGGCTGCTTTGAGGACTCAACCAGTTCAAGAGACTTCCCCACGCTCACCTCCAATCCTATCCGGTTTCTTTTCATTGGCTTCATCCAAAATTCAGGAAGTTTCCCTTCTCTCCCCATCTTACGATTTTATGATTATTTTGATATTATCTTCCTTTGTACATTGAGGACAATGTACATCTTAAGTGTGGGGGGTTAACTATAGTATTATTTGAAAGTCCCTGAATTATGCCTTGTCTTAAAGTAAATTACTCATATTACTAATTAGGATGGAATTTCTGATGATTTATGATCTTTATTGATATGTTTTAGATTAAGTCATTGATAATTGTGCATTGATAATTAAATTTGAAGAATACTAGAGAATCAAGCATGATAAGTCTATTTTTCAGAAATTAAATATTTTCTAGGTTGTCAAACTGAGTTTAAATATTACTTTGAAGTTTGAAATTTACGAGGTTGACATCAAAATACCCATAATTTTTGTGAGATTTTGAGCCTTATAGAGCATACATTCTTTTTCTTGCTCACTTTATTGATTATGAGTATGTCAACATTGATTTGTTATTCTAGAACTTGCATTGATTATACATGTCGAGACCACACTTTTGATTTGATATACAGAGATGATGAAGGCACCTAGGATTTAACCCACTTATTCCACTAAAAAGCCTACCTTCACAATTAACCCCTAGTGAACCCCTTTTAATCCTAACAACCCTTTTTACTGACATAACTGCTAATATTAACCCAGAAACCCTTTGTTTTTGTTATCACCATTCCTTTTGACTACCCTTATATCGAGATTTGATTTGATTAGTTTCCTAATTATGAATTTTAGAAATTTATCCCTTATTATGTACTTAGTTGGTTCTTAAAAAAAATCAAAAGTATATTCATTATTCATCATTAGTTGTGATTAAATGAGCTTATACGCTTAATTTCTAAGTATCGAAGAAGAAGCTCGTATTATTGGTATTCTTAGTTTTCAATTGATGTAATTATTATTATTAGTTCATTAGTTCTTAGTTAGGTAATTTGTCAATTCAAACTCGATTCTAACCCTCTAATCCAGCCTTATTCCACACCTTAACCCTAGCCTCGTTACAACCCTAACAAAGACCTTTTGAATTGTGTTTCATCTCATATTTTAGTGGTGGAGATTTGATTTTCATACAAGCCTATAAGATTAACTCTTCATGTTTGACTTTTGAGTGCCTAAATTCTGAACCTTAAACACTTTGAGTGATTTGAGTGAATCTTTTGTGAGGATGTCAATCCTTGTCGATTTCAAATTAAAGGTAATTATCTAGATAAGGGGAGACGCCTAAGTTTTCGAGCTACAAAATCTATGACTTATATTGTTTGAATTTTTAGGACGCTTTGAGTTGAATTATCCATGTATAAATTATCTCTGAATTATGATGAGACACTATCAATAGGAATTATGAATTACAGGAAGTTCGTTTTAATTGTAAGTTGAGAATTTTGCTTGAGGACAAGCAAAAGCTTAAGTGTGGGGGTATTTGATAAACCGAAATAGTAACATATTCTAGGACCACATTTAGTATGCTTTTGGATGAATTATCCTTTGATTTATGTAAAAAGGTGCTCTTAATCCTTTCTTTTCATGTCTTGTACTCAGGAAAGCACCCGGTGACGAAAAGAACGAGAAACGGGCTTAAAAATAACCAAATTGGGCCAAGCCACGAAATCAAAGACGGCCGGACTTCAAGCCACACGGCGTGCGTGCCATTCCTACTAGAACACGGCCTTACCACGACTTACACGGCCGTGCCTCATTCAACAAATGTCGAACACGGCTCAAGACGATTCACACACGGGCGTGTGCCATGGCCGTGTCCTCGCCATGAGAAAGAGGAATTTTACTCGGATTTGGATACTTGGAGACAAAGAAAGGCATTCCAAAGCCTATTCAAACACCCAAATAGGAATCCTATTTGAATTAGGATGCTTAGGGGCCAAGCAAGGCATCTCAAAGCCTATATAAACACCCTAAGGGGGCAACTTGTGAGGGGGTTCGGCAGAAGCCTTCTGCCAGGGCTTTTGCCAGAGGGCATCGTGCTAGGCCAGAGAAGGCAGATTTGTGGTGATTCACTCAGGGATAGCCAGTTGATCCATCTCAAGAAGCCAGAGTTATACTCAAGACGGAGGATCTCCTCTTCAATTCCTTCAGGGGGTTTTAGGGATTTATTATGTTTTGTTTTATCTTTTCTCTTGAGATGTTTTCCTTTATTGTTATGAACTAAACCCTTCGGATACCCGAAGGGGATGAAACCTATGATAAATCTTATTATTTGATTATTTGAATTATATGATAAATGCTTAGTTTGTTCTTAATTATGTGAGCTTAATCCAATTCTAATGTGCTTAGGTGGAGGAGGAATAGACCCTGCCTAAGAGTAGATCCAACATAATTAAGCGGAGTTGATCACACGCCTAGAGATAGGGTGACGAGATTTTGCCGGATTAGGGTGAAACCTAATATGGGAATCCATAGATCGATTTACTGCTATTCTAGGGGGTTATTATAAGAGAACGAGAGTTCCACTAATTAACCTAGGGTTAGACGTTATTCGCCTCGAGAGAGGGTTTAATATACATTAGGAGTCTTACGGATCAAACTAAGTGAATAAATCGTATGGTTGTAGGTTAGATAACAAGTGAAGTCTAGGTGGATTCTTCTTAGGGTATCGTCTAAATCAACTGAGTTTTTCCCAAGTTATTTTCCAAATTCATTCTTCTTTGTCTTAGAGTCTTTAGTTTAGTAGTTAATTAATTTAGATTAATAAACAACTTCACTTATTTTAGGCTAAATAATAAAAAGAAAGTTAGTATTAGTACTTTTAGTTCCTTTGGGTTCGATAATCCGGTCTTGCCTAAACTATACTATTGTTCGATAGGTGCACTTGCCTTTAATCGTTGTAAGAGTTAGTTTCCAGGTTTGATCATTCTTTTATAAATTTTAAAACTCTGATTTACAGCGATCAACTATCATCCACAGGGTTTCGAAATAACAGGACAAGATTTATGACATTCAGTCTATATTTGAAAAGCAGAGAAACAAAAGAGAGGGGAAAAGAGGAGATGTAGGATTCGGCTTACTACAATGTTATGAACAGAAGAAGAGATCATCGCCCACTACCAAACCGACTGGCACAGCAGAGAAAGAAAAAGAGAGTCGGCCACTCAGTCAAAGAGGAAAGGAGAAAAGCTGAGAAAAGGTGAAGGAGAAATATGAGAGAAGAATGAATTCGACTGAAAGGAAAAATAGCAGAGAAAAAAGGAACCCAATAGATACCGAGAGGCACTTAACTTACCAGGAATCGACGAAAATGACTTACGATGCCAAGACAAAAAAGACAATTTGGCCGGGGAGAAACAAAAAGAAGAAAACAAAATTCCAAAAGAAAAAGCCGAACAAGGACTATACCCAAAAGAAGTCTCTGCCGAATTTCTGAGTAGCTAGACACCCAATTTGGCACTACTCTCCCCACACCCGAACTCCTTGATTTCCTCTTAAATTCTCTCCTCAATCCTCTCCACGATTTGCACCTCAATCCACTCCTCAAATCTCTCCAACCTCTCATTTATCAGAATTTTACTGCAACTCAACTACTAGCCGAATCCTCAGCAAAATAAATACCCCCCGTGCTATGCCAACACTTGAACCTCAGACCCCTTTGCCACACTTGTAACGCCACAACCACTGCACCTTTAGGCTTTTTGTGACTTAAAACAAGCACCATAATTAATAAGACCTATGTCCTAGTGTCCAGATTCATTTAAGGGCAAATTTTAAAAATTCTGCAAAAGCCAAGACTTGAACCCAGGCTTCTCAAACACTCCCATACACACCCAAATCACTTAGCCATTAAAGCAAACAAGCAATTTGTGTCAGATCATCCAAAATTAAAGACTCTATATTTTTGGGGCGTTACATGATCATATTCAAACTCATCATCATAGTCTCCAATCCCAAACTCTTACTGAACTTTATTATCTAACTCAGCATGGTTGACGACAATACAATGATCCTCATGATCAGAGTTGGGAACCGTTGGAAAAAAATCCAATTTGAAAATGGGTTTCTTGCACAGTGAAAAATTAAAATTTTGAAATTGACCCAGTTTGTGATATTTATAGCAATAAACCTTAAACTGGAATCGTACCTGTTTTTTCGGATAAACAAATCCTTAATGTTGAAAGTCTTCTTCCTTATTCTCGTACCACGAACTGCTTCGAATGTTGGGTTGAATCAATTGCATCAAAGCATAGAACTAGAAACAGTTTTCTTTCCTTTTGGGGTGAAAATGAAATTTCTCTCTTCTTTAATAGAAACCGATAGAATTGTTATTCTGGAAAACTATATTTAATAGTTGAGAATAAATTCTCACTATTTTTTAGTAGAGTAACAACCTCTCAAAGTTGTGTAAATGGCTCTACCGATGCCATCTATTTATAGGGAAAGAAGGTAGAGCCCTTGTTGAATTGTAGATGTTTATTTAAATTTATAAAAACAAATTCCTAGTCCAACTAGGAGAGGGAGATGGGTTAATAGGGTGTGCTTCCCCTTATATGTATTATGATGGGGATTCAGGCCTCTCATTGTATTGGGCCCAATTATATGTGCTTTCTAGACTTTTCATCCAACCTTTTATAATTTAATCCAACCCAATACATATTTTTCTATTTTCCAAAATAAACATTAATTTTCCAATTAAATAATTTTCTCATCTCAATTTTACCCCCAGTAAAATTATGACGATCTAACCCTAGTAAACTTTCCAAAAAAATATACTCAATATTTCACATATCAACTTGTTCACTATGACCGGATGATTTATTTTCATTTTTGGGCTTTAAAACTGCTCAAAAACATAAACTCATTCTTCCAATCATTTCGGAGTAATCCATGTACATTTGCAAATGAATCATTTCTCATTTTCATTTCCATTTCCATTTTGAGAAAACCACATTCATTTCCAAATAATTCCATTTCTCCATTTCGGAGAAAACCATAATCATTTATGAATGTTTTCCATTTCTTTATTTCTAGTCATTCTGTTCATTTTCGATTCAACACGCAATTCATTTTTTATTTTAACGAGCTAGTGGAGGGACCAATTGGGCATTTGTAATTAGGGATCAAATGATTTCAAATTAAGTTCCAAATTTTTGTCTATTAATTATAAAATCATTTAGTCATGAAGTCATTCCATTATAGTATTGTGACTGAGCTCTCCCTAACGACATACAATTACAAAAGCAACTACTTAGTACCCGTCCAATGACCTTGTCATAAGTGTGTTACCCTCATAGGATATCCTTGATCTTTTTGGGATAATATCCGCTCTCCCAATATGATTCTATTTTATCTCATGGTAACCATTACATCTTCTTTCATGAAAAGGTAATTACTATCAAATAGTAATTAAGTCATTCATCACCAAGATGAACGACCTGTGGCCACGTTTACTTTTCATCAACCATGTAATGCCAATGAAAGGATATCATTTACCCATTTACCCATGTCACGGGTTATGAATTCCACTGTTGTGAATGACGCTACATACTGTAGAAATAGCACACCCAACGCACCAGCTTTCAATTCCTTATCCATTCAAACTCAGGCTTTTACTTACATCAAAGTGTACGAGTCACGCATACATAGTCCATCATCCACTCAGGATTTAGGTATGCCACACTATCAATGTCACAAGTGAATAAATCCATCAACAGATTCATGATCTATTCTACTTGGGTCCTGTCTGATGTATTGTTAATCTAGTCAGTCACATCTATGCCTCTATATTCTAGGAGTCATCCACTCCGATGCCCAAGATAAAACATCTCCTCAATTGGACTTCATAGAAGACATATTAGTCTTTTAATCAATTTCGCATTTCTGATACTAAGGACATGTTTAGGTTTGTCTACTAATACAAATTGTCTTTTTGTATTACAATCCGATAATATAATATCGCTTAATATTAGTTAAACATTAGACAACCAATGAGCAACATTTGTTTCCGTTTTGCTTTGCGTGCAAAAACCATGTGAGGGAAATATAAAAAGTATTAATGTAATTCATGAATAATTTTATTAACCAATCTGTTCAAAAAATTACAAGTTTTACTTAGACGAAAATACTACACTTAGGGCACTAGATCCAATAGGAACATCATGCGCAACCTCTTCCATTGGAATTTGCACCTTTGATTGACTTTGGAGCAATTCCATCATTTGTTTCAACTGGTTTTGGATTTGCTCGAACGTATGTTGGCATTCTCGCCAATTCTGTCCATATCAGATGTATACTCATGCGACTCATGTAATGGTTCATTCGAGTACTCAGGTTTATCGTCTTCGTCACTGTAACTCCATTGTTTCATCAAGGCTCCGTTTAACCAACTCGATTCTCCTTCGTGTACGTATCATTCATCACACCACTTGTATTCATCATCATCCGTGATTAAATTAAATAGTTCACAAGGCTGGAATAAGGTTGTAATGAAATAATGTTGTAATAGAATAGAGCTATAATCAGTAATTCAATTATGTGGTTGAATGGGTGATGGGCTCGAAACTAACTAATATTTCGACAAAGGCAAGCGCACCTATCGAACAGTAGTATAGCTATGGTGAGTCCGGAATATCGTATCCTCAAGGACTAAAATTACTAGTAATAACTATCTTTTTATTATTTAGCCTAATAATTAATGGGATTTATTTTAATCTAAATTTTAACTAACTAATTAACTATGAACGCGACAGAGAGTGAAGAAAGTAATCGAATAAACCACTGAATAAAGACAATACCCGAGGAAGAATCCACCTAGACTTCACTTATTATTTCGACTCTGAATTAAATGATTTATTCACTTGACTTGATCCGTAGAAATCCCTAAATCATGTTAATATCTCTTTCAAGACTAAAAACAACTGAATCTAGGTTGATTAATTGAAATCTCTTTCTAATTAAAACCCCTATCGTCGCATTAACTCGATCTATGGATTCTCTTATTAGATTTGACTCTAATCCGACAGATTTATGTCATCCTATTTCTAGGGTTGCAATCAACTCCGCTTAATTATGCTAGATCTTCTCTTAAACAGGGACTTTTGCTCCACTAAATAAGCACATTAGTCTTGAATTAATATTCCTGAAAACATTAAAACAAGGATTAAGAACACATAATTAAGAGCAAGAACAAGTATTTATCACTTAATTCAGATTTATTGAATAATAAGATTCATCTAGGTTTCATCATCCCTAGGTATTTAGGGAGTTTAGCTCATAATATAAGAGGAAAACATCTCAGAATAAAGAAAACAACAAGACATAAAGAACCCAAAAACTTCTAAAGAACTTGATGGAGATCTTCAATCTTGAATGAGATCCCGCTTTCGAGGTGATTCCAACGGCTTCCTTCGAGTAATTTCTTCGATCTCCCCTGCGTGTTCTTTTAGGTCCTCTTCTAGTGTGTATTTATATACTTTAGAATGCTCAGAAACCCTAAAAATTGGGTTTTTTCGCGTAACAAGGAAGAAGGGTGCGAAATCGACACGAGCTGGAACATGGGCGTGTGCCCAGCCCTTGTGGATCATGGAAACTCCGATTTTGGCCCCTTTTTCGCTCCTTTTGCTCCCAAATACTCTCCTAAGTATAGAAACATGAATTTAAGGGATTAGGAGCATCAAATTCACTAATTCTCATCATAAATCATCCAAAAATATGCCAAGCATGGAATTAAAATATGTTACATTTCTGGTTTATCAAATATCCCCACACTTAAGCATTTGTTTGTCCTCAAGAAAAATCCTCAACTCACAATTAAAATTAAGCTTTCTCAATTCATAATTCTCATCAATAATGTTTTATCATAATTCGCAAATAATCACACATTGATAATTTAACTAAAAGAGCATTAAAGATTCAAACAATCCAAGTCACATATTTTTAAAACATGAAAACATAGGTATTTCCCCTTATCTAAATAATTACCTTTAATTCAAAACCGACAAGATTCGAAATCCTCACTAAAGATTCACTCAAATCACTCAAAGTGTTTAAGGTTCAAAAATTAAGCACTCAAAAGTCAAACATGAAAAGTTATTACCATAGGCTTGCATGAAAATCAAATTTCCACCACTATAAAATGAGATGATACACAAATCAAAAGGTCTTTAAAGGGTTGTAATGGGGCTTGGGTTAAAGGAGTGGATAAAGGCTGAAAAAGAAGGTTAAAATCGAGATCGAATTAACAATTTACCTAACTAGAAAAATAAACTAATACTGAATAATTACAGCAATTGAAAACTTATCAATAATAACACGAGCTTCTTCTCAAAATGTGAAATTAACTGTTTAATCTCAAATAACATAGAACTAGTAATAATTAAAATAAATGTACATATATTTTTTTTTTCACTTTTTTTTTTTACTTTTACTTTTTTTTTCACTTCTCTTTTTTTTTTTTTGAGTTGTGGATAAAAAGAGATAATTTAACAACTGAAACAAAAGAACATAGTTAGGCAACTGACCAAATCAAATCTCGACAAAAATGGAGTCAATACAATAGGAAAAAATTCTCAATGAATCAAAAAGAATGAGTTATGGGTTAATATTAAGGGTAGATCAAGAAACGGTTTATTAGGCTCAAAGGGGTTCACTAAGGGTTAATTATGAAGGTAGGCTTTTTGGGATAAGTGGGTTAAAACCTAGGTGCCTTTATCATCTCAATATATCAAATCAAAGGTGTGGTCTCAATATGTATAATCGAAGCAAGTTCTAGAATAACAAATCAATATTGACACACTCATAACCAATAAAGTGAGCAAGAAAAGTGTATGCTCTAAAGGATCAAAATCTCACAAAAATTATGGTTTTTGATGTCAACCTTGCAAATTTCAAACTTCAAAGTAATATTTAAATTTAGGGAAACAACCTAGCAATTTTAATTCTGAAAATAGACTTATCATGCTTGATTCTCTAATGTCTTAAAGTTTAAATAATCAATGCAAAATTACCTATGACTTAATCCAAAACATATCAATAAAAATCATAAATCAATAAAAGTTTCATTCTAATAGTAATATGAGAAAGTTACTTAAGAACAAGACATAATTCAGGGATATTTCTGATAACCAATTAAATAACCTCCCCACACTTAAGATGTACATTGTCCTCAATGTACAAAGATAGATAATAGTAATGTAAGTAGAAAATCATAAGAGAGGGAAGGAGGTGAAACTTCCTGAATTACGAATGAACTCCTTAGAAATAAGCATGATGAACTGGGCAGAGGTGAAGGTAGGAGAATACTCCAGTGGTTTGTTCGTTCCTTTATAGCACCTTGAACCTTTAGAAACTGCGGAGTCATCAATAGAGTTTTAGGGAGTTTTAGTAATGGACTTCGTCATGGGTACTCGATAATAAACAGCCAGAAATATAAAGAAATCAAAATATACTAATATAAATTAAAGACAAGAAAGATAAAGAGAAAGAGTTTAAAAATTAAAATAAGAGAAAAAGAAAAAATTAATGGACTCAAAGGTCCTCATCAACAGATGGTTCGCGAGGTGGGGTGGTGGTGATATGTGGAAGTGCTGCAAATCTATTGTAGTGTCACCTCGAGGCCGTCGAATCATTGAGTCAATGAAGCAGCCTGCATGAACTGGTCTATGAGGAAGTGGTGGCGCAGAAGGTGGTCGCGCACGGGGAGGTTGCTGATCGTGTCCAAACTAACTATGATAACGAATAAGGCAAGCGCACCTATCGTTCGGTAGTATAGCTATGGCAAGACCAGAAATATCGTATCCTCAAGGACCAAGAGTACTAGTAGTTACTATCTTTTTATTATTTAGCCTAAGTATTAAGGGAATCAATGTTTAATTAACTAATTACTAACTAAGGATGCTAAGACACAGAGACTGAATTGGGAAAATACTTTTGGGAAAACCAGTTGATTAAGACAATACCCGAGGAAGAATCCACCTAGACTTAACTTGTTATTTAACTCTGAACCAGACGATTTATTCACTTGACTTGATCCGTAGGATTCCCTAATTGGGAAAATATACTTTGTTTTTTTTAAGAACAAATCAAGTACAATAATAATATAGAATTTAATAACTGAAATAAATAAAATACTTAAGTAATCGATCAAATCAAATCTCGATATAGGGGTAGTCAAGAGAAATGGTGATAACAAATACAAAGTGCGTTTTGGGTTAATATTAATGGGTGAGTCAAGAAATGGTTTGTTAGGATTTAATGGGGTTCACTAAGGGTTAATTAAATGGGTAGGCTTTTTAGTGGAATAAGTGGGTTAAAACCTAGGTGCCTCTATCATCTCAGTATATCAAATCAAAAATGTGGTCTCGACATGTATAATCAAAGCAAGTTCTAGAATAACAAATCAATGTTGACATACTCATAATCAATAAAGTGAGCACGAAAAATGTATGCTCTAAAAGGCTCAAGATCTCACAAAATTTATGGGCTTTTGATGTCAACCTTGTAAATTTCAAACTCAAGGTAATAATTAGATTCAGGTAGACAACCTAACAAATTTTTAATTCTGAAAATAAACCCATCATGCTTGATTCTCTAGTCTCCTAAAGTTTAAATCATCACTGCATAATTAACTATGACTTAATCTAAAACATATCAATGAAAATCATAAATCAAAGGAAATTTCATTCTAACAGTAATATGAGAACATTTACTTAAGAACAAGATATAATTCAGGGATTTGAGAATAATGCAAAAAGTTAGGCACTTTTCTAAATAAACTTCATCCCCCCACACTTAAGATGTACATTGCCCTCAACGTACAAAGAAAGATAATAACCATGCAGTAATAGATCATAAGAGAGGGAGAGAGGTGAAACTTTCTAGATTTCGGATGGATTTCTTGAGTTGAAAGTGTGGAAACTTGATTCGGAGGTGAAAGATAAGTTGGAGGAGGCGTCTCTAGTGGTGGGATGGTGGCTGCCAATAATCACTGCACTAGATGAAGAAATTGGGTAACCCGTGAAGAAATAGCCAGGAAATAATAAGAAAAATTAAAAATATACTAAATATGTATTTAAAGATAAGAAAAATAAAGAGAAGGAAAATAAAGGAGAAAAGAAAAGACATAGGTAGAATAAATGGACTCAAATGTCCTTGGCTTGTCGAGCAAATGAAGCGGACGGCATGAAATTATGTGGATCGGTCTCGCACGAGGAGACTGTGCTAGGGTCCTTCCGCTTCTTCGGCATGGGGATGGTGGTGAGGATGGTGAAAGAAAAGGAACGAGGGGAAGGGGAACGGAAAATAAAGGGAAATAATAGTGAGAAGAGAAAGGGGTGTTGTGGCTGGGGGTTGGGAGAAGAAGAAGTTGGGGAGAAAAAGGAGAAGAAGGGGGTCTTAAATAAGAATCAAGGACCTAATTACTGCCCACGCCCATGTGCTGTGGGCGTGTTCGGTCACACGGCCGTGCCGCACGGCCGTGTGGTGGCTTGTTCGTTTCTCCCACGCCTGTGTAAAGGTTTCCATGTAACACCCTGGTTTTAGGGGTTAGGCGTTTGGTGCTTAGCTCGGGTGTTGGCACACTCTAGGGTGTGGTTGGGTAAGTTTTAGGGGTTCTGAGAACCCTAGGTGGTGGTAGATGCCTTAGGAAAATTTTTAGTTTTAGGGGTCAAAAGGGGAGCTTGGATAGAGGGGGCCTTAAGAGAAATTTTCGTGGGAATTAGGCACAAGAAATAAGTTGGCGGAGTGGCAAGGAGGCGCCACATAAGGCATGGGAAAAGTGACGCCTCAAGGGGGAGCTGGTAAGGGTCTCAGGTTCGGTTCGCAAGGGCAGCAGGAGGCCTTTGTTTTTGCGTCATAAAGGAAGAGTGTTGGACGGTTTTTGGATGCTTAAATGAAGGATATTTGACTTGTTCAAATGTTTTGAATGGATGGCTAGGAGAAGAGGTGGGTTGGTTACTTTTTGATTTTATTTGAAGGGATGGTGTAGAGTGTTTTTAGGAGAGAATGTTGGGATTTTGTGGGGAGGTGGAGTGTTTGGCCGAATTTTGTTTCTTCTAGGGGGGAGCTTGGCCGAATGTTATAAATAGGGGAAGGTGCTCATCCTTTTGGGTTTTTCCCATGTGCTTGCTTGCCGAAAATTTCTTCACACATCTCTTCCATTTCACTTGAGCCGAAACCTTCATTGCCATCCTTCCTCTCTTCCTTTTGGACCCTTGGCCGAACCACTCATCTTGCATTCCCCTTTTTTCTTCCATTTTTTTTAAATCGAAGGTACACCCCACACCTTTCTTTCTCTTCTCTTTGGTCGAAACCACTATTCCCTACCCCTTGATTTTATTGATAGCCGAATCTACACCACCACCTTTGCCGAATTTCTTTCCCTCAATTTGGTAGCACTATTGGTCGAATATTAGTTTAGACCTCTTTCGTTTTTGTTGCAATCGTGGTTGAAGGTATTCTGGGATTTTAAGGCTTTCGGTCTAGTCTCAGTAGTTAGCAGTCGGCTTGGTAAGTGGTGGTAAGGCTTTTTGGTAAGCTATGTATGTGATATTTCGATTAAGTTTAAGGTTGTTAAAGTATATGATGATAAGGCCGTTTGTAGGGGAAGAGAGCCTAACGAGAGACCTTTTCGGGATTCGTTTAGGCAGCATTTAGAGAGGCATAGAGTAGCGTTTCGGGGTTGATCGGTTGCGCTAGTAATTAGGTGCGTAAACATCACACTATTTCTCGGTTTGCTTGCTAACGTTTTTACATGTGTATTATGTGTGCGGTAGCCGATTAGGATGGCTTAAGTGGTGAGTCAAACGGTGATGGTAAGTTAATTATGATGTATATTTATATATGTATGATGTAGTGATGATATGATAAATATGTATATATATATACTCATGTTATATGATGATTTAACCTGTGACATTTATATAGTTGCATGGGATTTGGGCTTGATTCGATAAAGGAAGAAGGGTACATATGATGTACGTGGTCTAATGTTAGCTCTCACTCGTTAGCGCTTGAGGGTTAGCTTTGTGCTACCTCAAGGGAGATGTTGGCTAGGTGCCCATCTCGGCGGTTGATGGCTATGTGCATCACCGTGAGATGATATTGAGAGTTGAGATCATTTTGGTTGATCGGTGGCTCAGCCACGGCCTTGTGCAGAGAGTTGCCAAGGTAATGTTTTGGATTACGAGGTGATCAGTGGTGGTTTATCCACGGCCTTAGGCAGGGAGTCTGCTAAGGTTGGCGTACGGTTGGATAGTGGGTTGGGTTGAAGTGCATCTTTGCATGATTTGTTTTTAGGATTGTGTGGGTATGGGCCAAGCCCATACGTGTGGGAAATTTGTGTTGTGGTTATGCACTGAGTCTGTGGACTCACCCAATTATTTTCCTAACCATTTCAGGTGATGCGTAAAGTTGGACCGGGTACGGAGAGGATACATGGTGGCCCATGCCGAAGGAGATGTTTTTGGCTATATTAAATATTAAGTATTTCATTCAAATAATGGTTGTAATAAGGATTTATTTTATTATTTTGGTATCATTTTATTATTAACTCTATTATGGTTTGTTTAAATTGAAACACTATGTGAAGATGGTTATATTTTTATAACTTACTTATTCAAATATGGAATTATTAAACATGTGGCTATAATTTCAAAAGAACATGGTTTCCAAGAGCAAATAAATTTTTACTATTTTATTCTAAGTCTAAAATATTTTCACTAACATAACCAGATTCGGTCGTAGTGAATGGGTCGGGTTTGGGGATGTTACATTCCACGCCCATGTCTCTTTCTCAGTGTCGGCCACGGCCTCAAAGCACGGGCGTGGCTTGTACCCGTGTGACTTTCTCAGTGTCTACCACGGCCGTATCGCACGGCCGTGGCATTTTATAGCCGTTCATGATTTGGGGATTTTTTGTCCTTGGCTCGTACGATCTCTGCCATGCCAGTGTACAAATTTGTGATGCCTACACGGCCACGGCCACGCCCATGTGCAAGGCCGTGTGGTACCGAAACCTATGCTTTATTTAACTTGGTTAGTCTTTAGTTAGGTGCTAAAAATCAAATATATGAAAATTAAAGGGGTTAGTGCTCGGGTTGCCTCCCGAGAAGCGCTTGTTTAAAGTCTTAAGCTAGACTTACCTTTCCTTCGCACGATCATGGTGGTTTGAGGAGTTGAAACTCCTCTTTCATGCTATCAATTCTAACAATATATGGTTCGAGTCGAGTAGTGTTTACTTTAAAAGTGCCGAACTTCGGATTAGTTACCTCGACTGTTCCGTATGGGAAGACATTCAGTACCGTAAAAGGGATCTCTTTATTAAGGTCTGGAACGGTGATTCAAGGGTCTATCTTTTCCAACAATACCTGATCTCCTATTTTAAAGTGATTTGCTGTTCCTATAAGCTCGTTTGGGGGTTCCCTCGGTTTTGCTTCGTGTGTTCCTAGTTTCTCCTTGAAATGTGTCTTCCATTCGTCTAGTTCCTCGACCTGAAGCCTTCGTTCCTCATGAGTTACTTCCTTGTTTGCATGAGATCTAGGATCTGGCTCAGATGTGTACTTCCGAGGTGCTTCCTGAAAGGGACGTTGAACCGAATGGTCAGTAATAGAATTTATGTTCTCACCTTTTTCACTTGACATCCTAGCCGAGTCAAGAGCCTGAAGAGTGATCGTCTCGTCACCTACACGAAGTATAAGTTCTCCTGTACCAACATCAATTTTAGTTCTGGCAGTTGCTAAAAAGAGTCTTCCTAAAATTAAAGGAACATTGTTATCCTCATCCATGTCTAAAATGAAAAAGTCTACTAGGAATATAAATTTATCAACTTTCACTAGCACATCTTCGATTATACCCCTAGGAACTCTAATGGTTTTATCAGCTAATTGAATGTTCATCCTAGTTTGTTTGGGTTTCCCTAAACCTAGTTGTTTAAATAGTTTATAAGGCAAGACGTTGATGCTTGCCCCTAGATCTGCTAAAGCATTATCAATAGATAAACTACCAATTAAATAAGGAATCGTAAAACTCCCTGGATCTTTTAATTTTTGTGGTAGTTTGTTTTGTAGAATTGCTGAGCACACTGCGTTTAGCTCCACATGTGACGCTTCGTCTAACCTCCGTTTGTTTGTCAGAAGCTCTTTTAACAATTTCCTTGAATTTGGCATCTGCGAGAGAGCTTCAAGAAACGGTAAGTTAATATGTAATTTCTTTAAAAGTTTAAGAAATTTACCAAATTGTTCCTCTGTGTGGTCTTTCCTCATCGCATTGGGATATGGCACTCAAGGTGTATACTCTTTAATGACAGGTTTCTGTGTATCGTGGCTTACCTCAACCTTACCTTTATTTACCACGGGTTCTTGCCGTGGCTCAGATTTAGATTCTACTAACCCATCACTATTGTGATCAGTAATGGCATGAATTTGCTCCTTTGGGTTAGTTTCTGTGTTGCTTGGCAAGCAACCTTACGGTCGTTCTGAGATTAGCTTAGCTAGCTGATCTAACGGGTTCTCGATCCCTTGAATTGATGCCTACTGATTTTCGAGCATTGTCTCGTTGTTTTGAAAACGGGTTTCTGACACCGCGATGAATTTTGTCAGCATCTCTTCAAGGTTCGACTTCTTCTCTTGTAGGTAGGGTTGCTGTTGAAAGCCTGGAGGGGGTTGTTGCCTCTGATTTCCTTGACCTCCCCATTAGAAATTTGGATGGTTCCTCCACCCTGGATTATAAGTGTTACTATAAGGGTTATTTTGAGGTCTAGAATTGTTACCCATATAGTTCATCTGTTCGTTTTCTATGCCAGGGTTGTAGGGTGGGTACTCTGTGTAACATCCGGGATTTATGGCTTATGCATTTGTGCTTAAAATATATGTGAAAGCATGCCTCTGTGTGTTATGAATGTGTTGTATGAATTTTGTGAACTTTAGCAAATAGGAGAACGCCTTAGAAATTATTAGATTTCAAGTTTAAGAAGGGAAGCTAAGCCTGATAGGCCTTAAGAGAAATAGTAGGGGAAATATGACACAAAAATCAGCTTGGTAAAGTGGCTAGGAGGCGCCACTTAAAGCCTAGTGAGTGATGCCACAAGCATGTGTGCAGGGCCAAGGATCGAGTTACAAGGGAAGCAAAATTAAGGTTTTATTTTGCAGCAGAAATGAGCAGCAAGGGACGGCACTAAGGCTAAATTTTAGGAGCTTTAGATGAGTTTAAATTCTTTTAAAATTTCGGCTAAGGTGGTAGATAATTGAGGATTTATTTTAATTATTTTTGAAAGGTGGAAAAGAGAGAAAATAGGAGGATGAGATAGAGAGATGAGGAGTTGGCCGAATAAGGGGAACTAGGTGTGGTATTTTCGGCCAAAAGAAGGAGAGTGAGGCCATTTGTTTCTTTTCTTCTCTTCTGTGTCTCTGCCGAATTCTTTAGCCAACCTTCTCTTTCTCTTTTATTTTGTCAAGCCTAAAGTTTCACTTAATTGTCACCTTTGAAGCCGATTTGATCCTAGCATTAAAAGCCGGAAACCCAACATTCTCTTCTTCCTGTCGACAAGTTAAGTGGTGAACAAGTGTGTTTCGATTACTCCATTTGGTAAGGATTTCTCTTGATTGATCTCTTACTCTTTTCTTTCTCTGTATGTTGGAAATCAAGACTCTAATCCTCTTACCCTTCTTTGACCGAAATCTTAAGGAGAGATTTCGGGATTCTGCTATTGTCGACTGCAAGGGAGGAATCTTTCGGGACTTCTAAGATCTAAGGTAAGCTATGGGTGATATTCGGCTATAGGCCATTTTAATGAGATTCGGTGTAATAGGCTGATTCTAACGTGTATCTATAGGGATCTCGACATCACCAAGAGCAAGGATCAATTTCGGGATTTAAAATCACAAGGTAAGTGAACATGTATATTCGGGCAAGGCCATCTTTAATGATTCAGATCTATTTCTCAATTGTTCAAAAGCCAAAACTAACCGGTTAAGTGATTCAGTAGTCGGCCGATTACTAGAGGGAACATCACAATGTTTCGGGATTTGATTAATAGACAAATCGGCAGCAAGGTAAGGATTCGGAATTTGAGTATTTAGCCGAATGGCTAGTTGCTAACATGCTTAAGGTTGGCCGAATATAGGAACTAAGGATCTAGAATGCTAGATCGGGACTTTCGGGATTTTCAGTAGAAGCGTTAAGTAAACCAGGTTTGTACCCCACACTAAATCTTAATAGATTACGGCTTTAATTTAATGTATGTGTTATAATAGCATGAATGTGGCCGAAAGGTACCATGCAATGGTACAAGGTACTCAGGTACGTTAATTTACTACTACTGTAGTTCTCTTATTACGAGTATATGATGTGGCACATATGAGAACAGTGATGAGAATGTGAAATAAGGCATGATATTGCATGATATGTATGACATGGGCATATGGGTGATTATGAAAGGGGAAGTGAATGTGGTGGTTTCATACCACAATATCTGAATGTGGTGACTTCGGTCACATTATCTGAATGTGGTGACTCATGTCACAAAATATATTATCTGGTGGCTATGCCACGAATTTATAAGGGCGATGAGCACGTCGTCTGCAGCGACTGCCTTCGATGATGTGTAGCGGATGGGTGGGTTGACTTAGTAGTCCCCACGATGTGATGGTTGGTACGGGTGATGTGTAGCGGATGGCATCTAGGTTTGGGTTCGGGATTGCATCATTATATTTAATTGCTATTTGTATATGTATGAATTATTATGCCTAAATCGTTGGGATTTAGTGTTGGTTGCTATACACTGAGTCTGTTTGACTCACCCTGTTGTGGGAATATTCTTCAGGTGACGCTCAGTGATGGACCGGGTCGGTAGGAGCTTAGTGGTGGCCATGCTCAGTTCGGGACTTTATTTTATTTTGGACTTGTTATATTTTAAGTATTTTGGATTTAATTTGGGTTTTGATTTTTGATGTAATAAGGCCATAGTATGAACTGTATTATGCATGCTTTTTATTAGATTTTATTACAATACAATTAAGGCTAAATCAAAGTTAAATGGTTTTTTTTCCTTAAAAATAGATATTAAGTGTTTTTTTTAAATGGTAACAAGGTTTTTAATAAATCCCTGATTTCAAAAATAAAGAGGTTTCCAATTAAACCCAACACAAGCAAATTCTCCTTCAAAACCACACGTAATTTTCCTAAGTAGCAAACAGATTTTCAAATGTTTTCTCGAGGAACATACCAGATCCGGTCAAGGCTCGTAGGCTGGGTTTGGGGTATTTCAGCTTGGTATCAGAGCCCAGTTGTAAACTCTCGGCCTTGGGTTTAAAGCCCATAACGTTTTCAAATTGAGCCCAAATAGATTTTTGTGAAAATTTTTATGAAATGAGCAGGTTTTCAGGCATGGCACCCAAGTCTCCGACCCGAAGTCCACCAGGTAAGTACCCCTAACCATTTGTGTGATTTATAGTATGTAGAAGGGTACAAATGGAACGTAGATTAGTATACTAAGTACTTGAACCCTAGGACTAGTATACCCTAACAATTACATAAAACTTAATGCCTAACCAAACCAACCTGTGACTAAGTCGTCGAGTTAGGGTGTGGCAACCATTGTGCGCATGTCTAGGATTGGATCCGGAAGAGCCTGGTACTTAAGCAGTCCTAGTGACTCACCTCCTCTTCGCTGGAATCCTACCTGGTGCGTAGCTACGGTTCACCCTAACCAAGAGGACTCGATCCACAAAGCAAATTCAATGATTAAAACCCGAAAGGGACTAGCCATACTGTTTTATAAATCCTAGTTTTTTTTAAAATCACCAAATTACCCTTTTAAAACGTAGCAGAATTTAGTTTGAAAAATTTTGCAAATTAGTTCCGATTTACAAAAGTTATCAAAGTACCCCTGGTTGTAAAATTACTAAAATGCCCTTGGTTTCTAAAATTTCCATACTGCCCATGATTTGATAAAATTTTCTTACTTCGTAAAAGTATCCAAAAACTCTATCTTCCAAAATATCAAAATACCTCGATTTGGGAAAAATTTACTAAAATAACCCTGACTTACAAAATTACCCAAAACAGCCCCGATTTCCAAAATTTCTGCAACATCACCGATTTGGAAAACAAATTCTCAAAAATAACCCCCAAGTTTTGCAAATTTTGAAATACCCTTGATTTATTAAGATTTATAAATTGACCCCGGTTTATTACCAAAATACTCCTATAGGACAAATGACGAAAATACCCCTGGGTAGGAACAGATAGGAATGTTTGAATAGTGGATGTGTGCAGTAGGTACTACTGAATGATTGTGCTTCACTGAACTAGGATAGAAGACTTGAAACTCTAAATGATCGAAAGAACTGCTATTAAACTTCTTTTCATAAGATTTCTTCCTGGATAATCAGTGGAACAAAATACTAATGCATAAAAATTTCTTAATAAGATTAAAGCGCGATCGTAGGAATGAGTTCTAGGGGACGTGGTCGTAATGTACGAGGACGTGGTAGGGGCAGAATGGCCGTATCGGAACCTGTTAGATCAGGTCAAGGGTCTGAGAATGAGGTACCACCACCCCCACCACCAGCTGTTGGTGGTGAGCAGCAAGATCAGACAGGGGATGATGCAGTACCGCAGGAGATGCTGTGAGTTCTTGAAATGGTGGCTGGAGCAGGTGGAAATATGGGAGCTCAAAAATCTGTACCCGAGCGACTCCGAGCCAACAGAGCTGAGGTATTTCGTGGCGTATCTGGTGTGGCACCCAGTACGGCTGAGTATTGGTTGGAGGCAACCGAGCGAATTATGGATGAGCTCGATTTAACTGCTGAAGAGAAACTGAAAGGGATGGTGGCACTACTTCGCGACGAAGCATATCAATGGTGGCTCATAGTTCGGGATGGTGCTACGGCTGAGGAACTCACTTGGGAATATGTTAAGGCGGTGTATCAGAAGAAGTATGTTGGTACTCATTACATTGATGCACAGAGAAAGGCATTTCTGGGGCTGGTTCAAGGAAATAAGTCCGTAGCGGAATATGAGGCTGAATTCTTAAGGTTGAGCCGGTATGCTCGAGGGATAGTGGCTACGGAGCATGAACGATGTGTCCGGTTTGAGGACGGACTGAGAGATGATCTGAGGTTATTGATAGCTCCGCAGTAGGAACGGGAATTTATCGTATTAGTGGAGAAGGCTAAAGTGGCCGAAGGAGTTAAGGACTCAGTAAGGCAGAACTCTGATCGGAATAGACAAAAGAGAGGATTCGGATCGTCAGGATCATCTGGAAATGTGCAAAAGAGGCCTAGAGTTGATGGGCCGCGAGGTCAGCAAGTTGGTACAGGAGGGCAATACCGTACTTGTGCTGAGTGTGGGAAGAGGCACCTAGGAGAGTGTTGGAAAAAGACAGGAGGATGTTTCAAGTGTGGGTCTAAGGAACACGTGATCAACGATCGTCGATAAAGATAGACGGGGGCCACCAACAGGCGAGAGTGTTAATCAGTAGGAAGAGGTGGACAGCGAAATTCGGCCGAGGTCGTGGTCCGAATGGTAGAGGTAACGGTGCTGGAAGAGGTCGAGGAACATCGGGCCAAGGTGTTGGCAATACCGAGGCAAGACAGCCGGGTCTAGTGTATGCGGTTCGTGAAGAAGAAGGACGGAACTATGCGTATGTGCATAGATTATCATCGATTGAATAAATCGACCATCAAGAACAAGTACCGCTGCTGGATAGACGACTTGTTCGATCGGCAAAGGGGCGCGGTATTCTCAAAGATAGACCTAAGGTCTGGATATCATCAGCTTAAGGTGAAGGAAGCAGATATCCATAAGACGGCTTTCCGGACAAGGTACGGGCATTATGAGTTTGTAGTAATGCCGTTTGGGTTAACGAACGCCCCAGCTGCGTTCATGGATATGATGAACCGAGTTTTTCAACCCTACTTCGATCGATTCATCGTTGTGTTCATCGACGACATTCTAGTATACTCCAAGTCTGAGGAGAAGGTTGAGGTAATTCGGGCACGGTTGAAGGAAGCATCGGATAGGCAGAAGTCGTATGCAGATCTCAAACGGAAGGAAATAGAATTTGATGTGGGAGATCAAGTGTTTCTTAAAGTGTCACCTTGGAAGAAGGTGATGAGATTTGGTCGGAAAGGGAAGTTAAGTCCAAGGTTTATAGGACCTTATCGGGTACTAAAGCGAGTTAGACCAGTGGCATACCAGTTAGAGTTGCCTTCGGAGTTGAAGCAGATGCATGACGTATTCCATGTTTCTATGCTACGTTGTTATCGATCGGATCCATCTCACGTAGTTCCAGTTGAAGAGGTGGAACTAAGGCCAGATCTGTCCTACGAGGAAGAGCCGATTCAGATCTTGGAACAAGATGTGAAAGTGCTACGAAGGAAATTAGTTCCGTTAGTCAAAGTGTTATGGCGCAATCATGGTTCGGAAGAAGCTTCGTGGGAGCCAGAAGAAGCAATGCGATAGCAATACCCTCACTTATTTCAGCCAGGTAATTTCGAGGACGAAATTATTTTAAGGGGGGTAGAACTGTAACATCCGGGATTTATGGCTTATGCATTTGTGCTTAAAATATATGTGAAAGCATGCCTCTGTGTGTTATGAATGTGTTGTATGAATTTTGTGAACTTTAGCAAATAGGAGAATGCCTTAGAAATTATTAGATTTCAAGTTTAAGAAGGGAAGCTAAGCCTGATAGGCCTTAAGAGAAATAGTAGGGGAAATATGACACAAAAATCAGCTTGGTAAAGTGGCTAGGAGGCGCCGCCACTTACACCCCAGTGAGTGACGCCACAAGCATGTGTGCAGGGCCGAGGATCGAGTTACAAGGGATGCAAAATTAAGGTTTTATTTTGCAGCAGAAATGAGCAGCAAGGGACGGCACTAAGGCTAAATTTAGGAGCTTTAGATGAGTTTAAATTCTTTTAAAATTTCGGCTAAGGTGGTAGATAATTGAGGATTTATTTGAATTATTTTTGAAAGGTGGAAAAGAGAGAAAATAGGAGGATGAGATAGAGAGATGAGGAGTTGGCCGAATAAGGGGAACTAGGTGTGGTATTTTCGGCCAAAAGAAGGAGAGTGAGGCCATTTGTTTCTTTTCTTCTCTTCTGTGTCTCTGCCGAATTCTTTAGCCAACCTTCTCTTTCTCTTTTATTTTGTCAAGCCTAAAGTTTCACTTAATTGTCACCTTTGAAGCCGATTTGATCCTAGCATTAAAAGCCGGAAACCCAACATTCTCTTCTTCCTGTCGACAAGTTAAGTGGTGAACAAGTGTGTTTCGATTACTCCATTTGGTAAGGATTTCTCTTGATTGATCTCTTACTCTTTTCTTTCACTGTATGTTGGAAATCAAGACTCTAATCCTCTTACCCTTGTTTGACTGAAATCTTAAGGAGAGATTTCGGGATTCTGCTATTGTCGACTGCAAGGGAGGAATATTTCAGGACTTCTAAGATCTAAGGTAAGCTATGGGTGATATTCGGCTATAGGCCATTTTAATGAGATTCGGTGTAATAGGCTGATTCTAACGTGTATCTATAGGGATCTCGACATCACCAAGAGCAAGGATCAATTTCGAGATTTAAAATCACTAGGTAAGTGAACATGTATATTCGGCCAAGGCCATCTTTAATGATTCGGATCTATTTCTCAATTGTTCAAAAGCCAAAACTAACCGGTTAAGTGATTCAGTAGTCGGCCGATTACTAGAGGGAACATCACAACGTTTCGGGATTTGATTAATAGACAAATCGGTAGCAAGGTAAGGATTCGGAATTTGAGTATTTAGCCGAATGGCTAGTTGCTAACATGCTTAAGGTTGGCCGAATATAGGAACTAAGGATCTAGGACGCTAGATCGGGACTTTCGGGATTTTCAGTAGAAGCGTTAAGTAAACCAGGTGTGTACCCTACACTAAATCTTAATAGATTACGGCTTTAATTTAATGTATGTGTTATAATAGCATGAATGTGGCCGAAAGGTACCATGCAATGGTACAAGGTACTCAGGTACGTTAATTTACTACTACTGTAGTTCTCTTATTACGAGTATATGATGTGGCACATATGTGAACAGTGATGAGAATGTGAAATAAGGCATGATATTGCATGATATGTATGACATGGGCATATGGGTGATTATGAAAGGGGAAGTGAATGTGGTGGTTTCATACCACAATATCTGAATGTGGTGACTTCGGTCACATTATTCGAATGTGGTGACTCATGTCACAAAATATATTATCCGGTGGCTATGCCACGAATTTATAAGAGGCGATGAGCACGTCGTCATGCTTGCGATCGCCTTGATGATGTGTAGCGGATGGGTGGGTTGACTTAGTAGTCCCCACGGTGTGATGGTTGGTACGGGTGATGTGTAGCGGATGGCATCTAGGTTTGGGTTCGGGATTGCATCATTATATTTAATTGCTATTTGTATATGTATGAATTGTTATGCCTAAATCGTTGGGATTTAGTGTTGGTTGCTATACACTGAGTCTGTTTGACTCACCTCGTTGTGGGAATATTCTTCAGGTGACGCTCAGTGATGGACCGGGTCGGCAGGAGCTTAGTGGTGGCCATGCTCAGTTCGGGACTTTATTTTATTTTGGACTTGTTATATTTTAAGTATTTTGGATTTAATTTGGGTATTGATTTTTAATGTAATAAGGCCATAGTATGAACTGTATTATGCATGCTTTTTATTAGATTTTATTACAATACAATTAAGGCTAAATCAAAGTTAAATGGTTTTTTTTCCTTAAAAATAAATATTAAGTGTTTTTTTTCTTTAAAATGGTAACAAGGTTTTTAATAAATCCCTGATTTCAAAAATAAAGAGGTTTCCAATTAAACCCAACACAAGCAAATTCTCCTTCAAAACCACACGTATTTTGTCTAAGTAGCAAACAGATTTTCAAATGTTTTCTCGAGGAACATACCAGATCCGGTCAAGGCTCGTAGGCCGGGTTTGGGGTGTTTCACTCTGTATTGTTTTACCCTCCTCCACTGGTATCGCACTGCATCACTGGATGTACCTGCGAGGAACCACACAAACCATCAATTTTCTTACTTAAGAGTTCTACCTGATTTGATAGCATGGTTATTGCGTTGAGGTTGAAAACACTGGCAACTTTTGTCGGCTTTGTCCTCATAACTTGCCACTAATAGTTATTCAGTGACATCTCTTCAATGAATTCAGAAGCAGCCTCAGGTGTTTTATTTTTTAGTGTACTGTCGGTGGATGCATCAATAAGCTACCTAGTTGAGGGGTTCACACCGTTATAGAAGGTTTGAACCTGTACCCATAATGGTAACCCATGATGAGGGCACCTTCTTAATAAATCCTTGTATCTCTCCCATGCACCGTAAAGTGTCTCTAAATCCATCTGCACAAAAGAAGAGATATCATTCCTCAACTTAGCCGTTTTAGCCGGCAGAAAATATTTTAACAAAAAATTTTCTGTCATTTGCTCCCATGTAGTGATTGATCCTCGTGGAAGAGAATTCAACCCCTATTTGGCTTTATTTCTTAAAGAAAAGGGGAATAACCGAAGGCGAATGGCATCATCAGAAACTCCATTAATTTTAAACGTATCGCATAATCCCAAAAAGTTCGCTAAGTGTATGTTAGGATCCTCATCCTACAAACCATCAAACTGAACAAACTGTTGTATCATCTGTATAGTGTTAGGTTTCATTTCAAAATTATTTGCACGGACAGCAGGTCTAACAATACTTGATTCAGTTCCTGTTAAATTAGGTTTAGCATAATCATACATAGTTCGAGGAATAGGATTTTGATTAACTGGGTTTGCGACGACTATAGGAGGTAGCGGATTATTATCAGCCATCTCTTCTGTAGTATTGGTATTGTTCTCGTGCTCTACTTGTGTGTACTGTAGGCTTCGCCTAATTTCTCTTCGATTTTTGCGAACGATTCCTTCTATATCACTATCGTAAAGTAGAGGTCTTGACGGGTTTCTTCTAGTCATAAACTAGAATACCTGCCAGAAGCAAGGAAAAAGAAAAATTAGCAAAGTTAAAAAAAAATAAAAAAATTGCAAATAAATAGAATGGCTAAAGTAATAAAAATCAAGTGTTCCTAATATTTTAGTCCCCGGCAACGACGCCAAAAACTTGATCGTGTCCAAACTAACTATGACAACGAATAAGGCAAGCGCACCTATCATTCGGTAGTATAGCTATGGCAAGACCGGAAATATCGTATCCTCAAGGACCAAGAGTACTAGTAGTTACTATCTTTTTATTATTTAGCCTAAGTGTTAAGGGAATCGATGTTTAATTAACTAATTACTAACTAAGGATGCTAAGACACAGAGACTGAATTGGGAAAATACTTTTGGGAAAAACCAGTTGATTAAGACAATACCCGAGGAAGAATCCACCTAGACTTCACTTGTTATTTAACTCTGAACTAGACGATTTATTCACTTAACTTGATCCGTAGGATTCCCTAATTTATATTAATACCTCTTTCGAGGCTACTAACGTCTAACCCTAGGTTGACTAATTGAAATCTCTTTCTAATTAAAACCCCTAGTGTTGCATTAACTCGATCTATGGACTCCCATATTAGGTTTGACCCTAATCCGGCAGATTTTTGTCATCCTATCTCTAGGGTTGCGATCAACTCCGCTTAACTATGCTAGATCTACTCTTAAATAGGGACTTTTGCTCTACTGCCTAAGTACATCAATACTTGAATCAATATCCTGAAATATTAAAACAAGAATTAAGAACACATAATTAAGAACAAATCAGGTATTTATCATATAGTTAAAACAATAATAAGACTCGTCTTAGATTTCATCCCCCTCAGGTATTTGAGGGGTTTAGTTCATGTTTAATAAAGAATACATCTCAGAAGAAAGTAAATAAAAAAACATAAGAAAAACCCTAAAACCCCCTGAAGGAAATTGAAGGGAAGATCTTCCATCTTGAGCGTGATTCCGGCTTCTGAGATGAATCAACTGGCTGTCTTGGAGTAATTTCCCTGTGTTCAGCCCTCTCTGGCTTCGTTCCCGACCAAAGACACTTTTTAGGTTATACTTAGGGCATTTATATAGACTTCGGAATGTCTTTCTTGGCCCTCAAGTATCCTATTCCGAATGAAACTCATCTTGGCTATAGCAGGGACACGCCTGTGTGACACGCCCGTGGTCGACTCTCTTGGCCGTGGTCGATCCTGTTTGCCACACACTGCCGTGTGATCTGGACGTGTACGATGTTCTAGGTCGTGTCTCAGTTATTACTCGAAACGCACGGCCGTGGGTGATAGTCCAGGCCGTGTGCTTCTCTAAGGTAAGCTCATTTTGCCCCTTTTTGGCCCGTTTCTCGTTCCTTTCGATTCCCTAAGCTTTCCTGAGTATAAAACATGAAATTAAGTGATTAGGAGCATCGAATTCATCAAATTCAATCAAATTTCATCCAAAAGTAAGCTAAATGTGGGATTAAAATATGTATATATTACGATTTATCAGTCGCGTCAGGACCCTTCTGCTTTTTTCGAAGCGGGGATGGCGACTTTGGCTTTACCTCGAGTATTAGTCATGGTGTATCTAACAACAATTTTCAATGAATAATTCAAGCATCACCACAAGTAATATCGAAATAGTCCTAAATAACAGTATATTCCTAACATAATGAATTCAAACGTTAAACAAAAAGCAATTATTATTAACAATAAAAAAATACTAACTTATGGTACCCGTAACACATGAAATAAAAGGATCCTCAAATACTAATATAGAAAATAAACCTACTTAGAATAAGTAACAAAAATGGAAAATAGTCATAATCATAAGCTAAATATAAATGGAATTAAAAATAAGAATAAAATAATAAACATAGTAAAGATAATAAAAATAAATAATATAAAATAAATATGAATGAAAAATAAAGGGGAAAAAAGAGTGACCAACGGTGGCAAGGATGGTGGCCAGAGTGCGGCGTGACGAGTCGGGGAAGGATGGCGAAGGACAGTTGGTTGACAGATTTCGGGTGGGGGAAAGGCTGGCGGCATAAGGTAGTGGCTGGTGTGGTGGCGGTGCAAAGAAAAGGGAAGGAGAAAGGGGAAAGGGGACAGCGATGCAAAAGGGAGGAGGGGGATCAAGGTGGCTGGAAGTGGAAAAGGTGGGAAAGGAAGAATAAGGGAAAAATGAGGGGGATCATCGGTGGCCGGTGGCCGGAGTTGCGGCAGAGGTTAGGGAGGCTAGGGTTTAGGGGGTTTGGAAAGGAGAAGGAAGAAGAAAGAAGAAATTGGGTCTTAAATAGGTGACACGGTTGTGTGTTGGGTCACACAGCCGTGTCACACACCCGTGTGGCTCGAATTCCAGCCTGTGTTCATCGTGAAATCTAAAAATTTAGTATTCACACGGCCTTGGACACGCCCGTATGTCCAGGACGTGTGGTCCACATAGCCGCGTCGCACGGCCGTGTGCTAGGTCCTTCGCTTCTCCCACGCCCGTGTAGTAGTCCACACGCCCGTGTGATCGCTCACACGGCTGTGTGTGTTGCCCATGGAGTCTCCTGACAATTTCTTTGATTTTTAAAAACTAAGTCCCCACATCCACATGGCCAGGGACACGCCCGTGTGTCCAGGCCGTGTGGTTAAAAAAAACCTGCATTAAAAACATGAACAAAGTGAAAATAAACTAATTAGTAAGGTTAGTGCTCAGGTTGCCTCCCGAGAAGCGCTTATTTAGAGTCTAAGCTCGACTCACATTTCCTTCGCATAATCATGGTGGTTCGAGGAGTTGAAATTCCTCATTTCTGCTATCAATTTTGGTAAAATAAGGTTTTAGACGAGTACTATTTACCTTGAAGGTGCCAAATTTGGAATGAGTTACCTCGACTGTACTGTATGGAAAAATATTAGGTATCGTGAAAGGGGTTGTTCCATTAGGTTCAGAAGAGGCAACACGATGATCTATTTTATCCATTAGAACTCGATCTCCAACCTTAATTTGACTCATTTTATTTTTAGGCTCGTCATGGCTCTGCTTTAGTTCATCGTGTACTTTTAATTTCTCCTTAAACTGTGTTTGCCATTCATCTAGTTCCTCGATCTGGAGCCTTTGTTCCTCATGAACAGTTCTGTTCTCAATATGAGAGCTAGACCATGGCTCTGTCATCTTTTTCCGAGGGATTTCCTGAACAGAAGATTGAACATTAAGTTCACTTACATTAACAGGATTTGTATCATCTTGATCAGTAGATAATTTGATAGAATCACGTGCTTGGAGTTTAATCATGTCATCACCTACACGAAGTATTAATTCCCTTGTACCAACATTAATAATGGTCCTAGCAGTTGCTAAAAAAGGTTGTCCTAAAATTAAAGGAACGTCACTATCCTCATCCATGTCTAAAACAACAAAGTCTATTGGGAATATGAATTTATCAATTTTGACTAGCACATCTTCAATTATACCCCTAGGAAATCTAATGGTTTTATCAGCCAATTGAATGCTCATCCTAGTTTGTTTGGGTTTCCCAAGACCTAGCTGTTTAAACATTTTATAAGGCATAACATTGATACTTGCCCCTAAATTAGCTAAAGCATTATTAACAGATAAACCACCAATTAAGCAAGGAATCGTAAAACTCCCTGGATCTTTTAATTTACGAGGTAGTTTATTCTGTAAAATTACTGAGCAAACCGCATTTAGCTCCACATGCGACGCATCGTCTAACTTCCGTTTGTTTGCCAAAAGCTCTTTTAAGAATTTTACTGAATTGGGCATCTGCGAAAGAGCTTCAATAAACGGTAAGTTAATATGTAATTTCTTTAAAAGTTTAAGGAATTTACCGAATTGTTCATCTGTGCGGTCTTTCTTCGTCGCATTGGGGTATGGCACACGAGGTTTGTATTCTGTACTTACCAATTTTGGTTTATTATGGCTTACCTCAACCTTACCTTTATCTACCACGTTTTCTTGCCTCAGTTTTGGTTCATCTAACACTTCACTATCGTGAGCAGTAATGGCATGGAGTTGCTCCTTTGGGTTAGTTTCAGTGTTGCTCGGCAGGCTGCCTTGTGGTCGTTCAGAGATCAGCTTAGCAAGCTGACCTATTTTGTTTTCGAGCCCTTGAATTGATGCCTGCTGGTTTTTTAGTGTTGTTTGTGTGTTTTGAAAATGAGTTTCTGACACCGAGATGAATTTTGTTAGCATCTCCTCAAGGTTCGACTTCTTCTCCTGTGGGTAGGGTTGCTGTTGAAAGCTTGGAGGGGGTTGTTGTCTCTGATTTCCTTGACCACCCCATGAGAAGTTTGGGTGGTTCCTCCAACCTGGATTGTAAGTGTTACTATAGGGATTATTCTGAGGTCTAGAATTATTACCCATATAGTTTATCTGTTCGCTTTCTATGCCAGGGTTGTAGGATGGATATTCTTTATTGTTCATTCCCCCTCCATTCGTATCGCACTGCATCACTGGATGTACCTGCGAAGAACCACACAAACCATTAATCTTTTTATTTAAAAGCTCTACCTGGTTTGATAACATGGTGAGTGTGTCGAGGTTGAAAACACTGGCGGCTTTTGTCGGCTTTATTCTCATGACTTGCCACTGATAGTTATTCAGTGACATCTCCTTTATAAACTCATAAGCCGCTTTAGGGGTTTTGTTATTTAGTGTACCGTCGGCGGCTGCATCAATCAATTGCCTAGTTGAGGGGTTCACACCATTGTAAAAGGTTTGAACCTGTAGCCATAATGGTAACCCATGGTGGGGGCATCTTCTCAGTAGATCCTTGTATCTCTCCCATGCATCGTAAAGTGTTTCTAAATCCATCTGCACAAAAGAAGAGATATCATTCCTCAACTTAGCCGTTCTAGCCGGCGGAAAATATTTAAGTAAAAATTTTTCAGTCATTTGTTCCCATATAGTGATTGATCCTCGTGGTAACGAGTTCAACCACTGTTTAGCTTTGTTCCTCAACGAGAAGGGAAACAACTGAAGGCGAATGGCATCGTCAGAAATGCCATTTATTTTGAAAGTATCACAGAATTCTAGAAAATTTGCTAAATGAGTATTTGGGTCTCCGTCCTGCAAACCATCAAACTGAACAAACTGTTGAATCATTTGAATAGTGTTAGGTTTCGGTTCAAAATTATTTGCAGCAATAGCAGGTCTAACAATACTCGGATCAGCCCCAGTTAAATTAGGCTTAGCATAGTCGTACATCGTACGAGGAGTAGGATTTTCGGCAACCACCGGAGGAAGCAGATTATTATCAGCCATCTCAACGGTAGTATTAGTATCGTCCTCTTGCTCTTCCTCTATGTATTGTAAACTTCGCCTTATCTCCCTACGATTTCTTCAAACGGTACTTTCTATCTCACTGTCAAAAAGCAAGGGTCCTGATGGGTTCCTTCTAGTTATAAACTAGAGATACCTGCCAGAAGCAAAGAAAGAGAAAAATTAGAAAATTAAAATAAAACAAAAATAAATTGTAATAACAAAATAATAATGGCTAAAGTAATAAAAATTAAGCGTTCCTAATATCTTAGTCCCGGCAACGGCGCCAAAAACTTGATGGGCTCGAAACTAACTAATATTTCGACAAAGGCAAGCGCACCTATCGAACAGTAGTATAGCTATGGTGAGTCCAGAATATCGTATCCTCAAGGACTAAAATTACTAGTAATAACTATCTTTTTATTATTTAGCCTAATAATTAATGGGATTTATTTTAATCTAAATTTTAACTAACTAATTAACTATGAACGCGACAGAGAGTGAAGAAAGTAATCGAATAAACCACTGAATAAAGACAATACCCGAGGAAGAATCCACCTAGACTTCACTTATTATTCCGACTCTGAATTAAATGATTTATTCACTTGACTTGATCCGTAGAAATCCCTAAATTATGTTAATATCTCTTTCAAGACTAAAAACAACTGACTCTAGGTTGATTAATTGAAATCTCTTTCTAATTAAAACCCCTATCGTCGCATTAACTCGATCTATGGATTCCCTTATTAGATTTGACTCTAATTCGGCAGATTTATGTCATCCTATTTCTAGGGTTGCAATCAACTCCGCTTAATTATGCTAGATCTTCTCTTGAACAGGGACTGTTGCTCCACTGAATAAGCACATTAGTCTTGAATTAATATTCCTGAAAACATTAAAACAAGGATTAAGAACACATAATTAAGAACAAGAACAAGTATTTATCACGTAATTCAGATTTATTAAATAATAAGATTCATCTAGGTTTCATCCTCCCTAGGTATTTAGGGAGTTTAGTTCATAATGTAAGAGGAAAACATCTCAGAATAAAGAAAACAACAAGACATAAAGAACCCAAAAACTTCTAAAGAACTTGATGGAGATCTTCAATCTTGAATGAGATCCCGCTTCCGAGGTGATTCCAACGGCTTCCTTCGAGTAATTTCTTCGATCTCCCCTGCGTGCTCTTTTAGGTCCTCTTCTAGTGTGTATTTATAGACTTTAGAATGCTCAAAAACCCTAAAAATTGGGTTTTTCCGCGTAACAGGGAAGCAGGGTGCGAAATCGACACGAGCTGGCACATGGGCGTGTGCCCAGCCCGTGTGGATCCTAAAAACTCCGATTTTGGCCCCTTTTTCTCTCATTTTGCTCCCAAATGCTCTCCTAAGTATAGAAACATGAATTTAAGGGATTAGAAGCATCAAATTCACTAATTCTCATCATAAATCATCCAAAAATATGCCAAGCATGGAATTAAAATATGTTACATTTATGGTTTATCGATGGGATGGAATAGAGTTATAATAGCATTATTTTGTTTGGTTGAATGAAATAGATGTTGTAATAGTATAAGGAAAAAGGCTTAAATGACCAAAGTACCATTAGCAAAAAAAAACTTTTAGGTATTTGATTATTGTTATTGTTATTAAATTTTAATAAGATTATTATTAAATATATTTTAATAAAAAAATAATTTAATCTTATTTTTAACATAATTATTATTAAATACAATTTAATAAAACAATATATAATTTAATAATATTCTTAATGTAATTATTATTAAAATATGAATTAAAAAATCATAACATATAATATTATAAAAATAATATATAAGCTACTTTATTAGTTTTAAACTGCAATATATATTTAATGTGCTAAAATATCATTAGCGAAACAAATAATTTAATTATCTTCTAAAATAAAAAGCAAAATATTAGAAGTAATAAATAACTTGGGAATTATATTTTACATCCAAACATAATGTTCATATATTAACAAAAAGTTAAAACATTGTAATGGCATTCTATCATGTCATCATATCATCCAAATATTACATATACAAAAAAAATTACCAAAAAATCACCAACAAAACCATGATTTTTAATGGTAAAAAAGAAATCTTCTCACCCATTCCAATCGCACAAAAGAAGGTAGACTGAAGAAAATGAGCATTTGCGTTGGATGGTCTGGAATTTTTCTCAACGCGTGATAGCACTCATCTTTAGTTAATCCTTCTACTTCACATAAGGTTGGATATAATTTTAAAGCAATTTCTTGAATGACCATTTCTGACTTTTGTTGAATTAGCACTTCAGAGGCAATGCTCCTAATTATTTCAAGGCCAACGGTCTGTATGTTTTCTGCCAATAACGTGGCAGCATCAGTAAATGAAGTAGAAGAAATTTGTTCACTTGTATCATAAATCTTTTTTTTCTTCTTTGAAAATGTGGAATCATCTTGGTTTCTAGATGGTTGCAGTTGTGTAGCTGAGAGATCCATCTCATCCAAAGAAACATCAGCTTCAGATCTATGGAAATCGTTTCTTTCTTCATGAGTATTTGCAATAGCTACATCCTTAGCATCTATTTCTTCAATAATATCAGCGTCTGTTTGAGCATCTTTCGTAGTGGCTCGATCAGCTTCTGAACTGACTGACTTCTTTATGACTATAAAAAAGGAATAATCCATGTTAGATATAAGTTTAGTCAAAACAAGATAATAAAGATAGGAAATAATCCTTACACTTATATATGAGTTCCACACAGCATCTGCAACAACAACAAGCTGCATATACTCGTCCCAACCAAAACCGCTATTGTCTTTTCCACTAAGCATGTCATAAACGTTTGCCCAATCCCTTTTCAATGTCCTAATCCTTGATTCAAGATTAGATTTAGCTTTCAACATAGCATTGGGGAAAAAATTTCTGACATTCTTTCTAGCTCATTTAAATAATTGACCTTGAATCCCGTATCTACGTTAAAGGTTTCAACATTGTGTAAGTCGACCATACAGGCAACCAACGCAACATCTTCTTCTCGAACCCATTTCCTTTTGGTTCCTTGAGAATTTTGGGAAGAAACACTTGATTCTGAAAAGCCTAACATAACTATCTTAAGAAAAAACGCAAATTAATATTAGGTTTGATACTATGAATCAAAAGGTCAACACTTTAGAAAATTATAACACATAACGAATCAAAAGAAAACAAATTAAAGTTGTAATTTAACAAGTCTAGTACAATACATAAAGACAATTCAAACACCACCAAATTTTCATAAACTAGATACATGAAATAACATAAAAGAATTAACCTACTATTATTTTTACCCTAAACCTAACTAAATTCTAGATGCTTGCCATTCATAGAACATTTGATTGGCTAGTTCTATCCTGCAAGTAGCTCTTGCATCCGATGGATGAATATTTACAATACTCGGTTCATCGTCATCTATCACATTACTAGGTAATCCTTCTCCCAACTCAGTTTCAATAGGATCAAGACTCATATAGGTTCGAATAAAATTATGGTGCAAACAACATGCAATAATGATTCTATTGTGCACCATCACAGGATAGAATGATAGACTCCTAAGTATTCCCCATCTAAGTTTTAATAACCCAAAGCATCTTTCAACAACACTGCATGCTGAAGCATGTTTCATATTGAAAAATTCTTCTGGAGTACTTGGTTGGTAACCCTTACGCCACTCATTCAAATGATATCTTTGTCCTCTAAAAGGTGCAAGAAATCCCTCACAGTTTGTGTAACCAGTATCAACTAGATAATAACCTATAAAAAAGAAAAAAATTTATTTATCATGATTAACTTTCCCAAAACAATATGATCTTACAAATCAATTCAAATTCCTCCAATTTTGCACTTTACCATGAGGAACTTTTAGTCCATATCTCCTACTAATGGCATCTTGAGGAACCCGTCCATCAGTAACAGAACCTTTCCAACTAGGAAAAACATAAACAAAATGCATATCAGGCGTACAAACACCTAAAATATTTGTTGTTATGTCACCTTTTCGCGTTTGATATCTAGGTTTATCAACTTTTGGAACCCTAACCATGATGTAGGTTCCATCTAAAGCACCTAAGAAATTCTACAAAAAATAGTTTAAAAACCTCAGGTTAAGATACTGTGAAAAATATAAATGTCGGTTATGACAATATATATCGCAAAGAAAAGAGAAATGAAATAAAGAACACACAGATTTTACGTGGAAACCCTTTCGGGAAAAAACCACGGGCAGAGGAGAATAAAAATTCACTATGTCAAATTCGAACACAATTACAAGAGGAATAGACTATGTCTATTTATAGGCTTGTAAAACCTAATTCTAATCAAAGTAAAAATATATTATGCTAATAAATGCTAAATATATTATACCCATAAATACTAAATCTTCTAGAAAGAAGATATATTTTGTTTAACTTGACTTGCAAGCAATATCTTAGAATTTGAGTCACACAACTCTAACAATCTCCACCTTGACACGAATTCTCAACAAACAAGTTCTTCATTGCGAACCCTCAACGAACAAGTTCTCCACCTCTTCCATAAAACCCCTTAAGGGTTTAACTTCAACAATGAACACCAACCAAATCTAAGCAATGCTCAAACTTGGTTATAGGAAGTGACACAAGATCCCATGTTCTGTTTTTGTGGAGTGATTCTATCTCCTCTTGCATAGCAAACATCCACTTTTCTAAGTCTTCATAGCTAATCGCCTCAGAATAATTAGACGGCTCTTGGTTTGCATCTATATCTTCGGCCACATTTAAAGCATAAGCAACTAGATCAGCCTCAGCATACTTCTTTGGAGGCTTAATTTCTCTTTTAGTTCTGTTTTTGGCGATAGAGTATTGTGGTGAAGAAGCAACTCTATTCTCAATTTTTGTACTGGCTTGAGGAGTCGACTCTGTATTAATCTGATGCTCCACCTACTTTTGATTTTTTTTATTGGAAGAGTCTTTAAGAGATAAGTTAGGTAGCATAGCATTTTCATCAAAAATAACATCTCTGCTAATCACAACTTTTCTATTTTCAGGACACCATAACTTATACCCTTTTACACCAGCTTTATAACCAAGAAAAACACATTTAATGGATCTCGGTTCCAATTTTCCATTATCAACATGAGCATATGCAGGACACCCAAAGATCTTTAAATAAGAATAATTAGCAGGATTACCAGACCATACCTCTTGTGGAGTCTTTTTCTCAATGGCAACGGATGGAGATCGGTTGATCAAAAACATGCAAGAGGCCGCTTTACCCAAAACGACTTTGGTAAGTTGGCATTTGACAACATACATCGAACCTTCTCCATGATCGCTCTGTTCATTCGCTTCCGCAATGCCGCTTTGTTTGTGGAGTATGACGAATCGTCAAGTGTCTCACGATCCCTTTCGACTTGTACAGTTTATTAAACTCATCGAACAAAACTCTAAGCCATTGTCCATGCGGAGGTATTTTATTTGTTTTCCTATCTGCTTTTCAATCATAGTTTTCCAAGACTTAAATGCGGAAAACACATCGCTTTTTCTCTTCAGAAGAATGCCCAAACTTTTCTAGAAAAATCATCAATAAAAGTTAGCATATAATTAGCTCCACCTCTTGAAGGCACTCTTGATGGCCCCACAGATCGTAATGAATATACTCCAATGTTTCCTTCGTGTTATGGATTCCTCCGTGAATCGAACTCTCTTTTGCTTCCCAAAAACACAAGTGCTCACACGAACTTGGCTTGTAAATTCCTTGCCCATAAGAAGTCCTCTTTGCTCAATTCTGCCATGCCATTCTCACTCATATGCCCTAGGCGCATATGCCAAAGTTTAGTAATATCATCATCCGACAAGGAAGAGGAAGCGATACCAGCATCACCAATAACAATGAGAACCCCGCAAAACATATAACTTGGCGGTCTTTCTCTCGCCTCTTTCATCACAACGAGGGAACCTTTGGAAATCTTCAAAATCCCATTTTCAGCTGTGTATTTGTACCCTCTTGAATCAAGAGTACTCAACGAAATTAAATTTCTCTTCAATTCTGGAACATGCCGTACGTCACTAAGTGTTCTGACAACTCCATCAAACATATTAACTTTAATTGTTCCAACACCTGCGATTTTACACGAAGCATTATTTCCCATCAAAACAACACCTTCAGACATTGTTTCGTAATTTGTAAACCAATCCTGATTGGGACTCATGTGGAAGGTGCAACCTGAATCAAGTATCCACTCCTCGCTCACTTTAGAATTGTTGATAGAAGCGACTAGAAGTTCACCATCGCTGTAGTCTTCTACAACATCAGCTTCACCGAAATTTTCTGGTTGTTTTCCTTTTTGATTCGCAGCCTCCCTTTTAATCTTGTTCTGTAATTTATAGCATTCAGATTTAATGTGCCCTTTCTTCTTGCAGAAGTTACAAGTTTTACCTCTGTTTGAAGACTTCGATTTACCCTTAGATTTACCGCGAGGATTCCGTTCCTGTGTCCTTCCACGATCATCATCAGCATTCCGATCTTGTCTCCCGCGAACAATGAGACCCTCTCCTTGAGAGTCGGGTTTAACCACAAGATGCTTCATCTTATCATACGAGGTCAAAGAATCATAAACCTCATCAACTGTGAGAGACTCACGGCTATATAAAATCGTGTCTCTGAAGGTTGAATAAGACGGGGGCAACGAACAAAGTAGAATCAACCCTAGATCTTCCTTATCATACTGAACCTCCATGGCCTCCAAGTTTGAGAGAATTTCTTTAAACACTGTTAAGTGTTCGTGTACAGATGCACCTTCCTCCAAATGATGAGCATAAAGACGTTGCTTCATATGCAACTTGCTGGTTAGAGTTTTTGACATACATATTTGTTCTAGCCTCTTCCATAATGCAGCGGCGGTCTTCTCCTTCATCGCATCCGGTAAAATTTCGTTAGACAAATGCAGATGTAACTGTGTTAATGCCTTTCGATCCTTGCACTTCTTCTCTTCCTCCGTCAATGTCGAAGGCATCTTATCTACCCCTAGCAGCGCTTCCTCTAAATCCATCTGTGCAAGAACTGCCTGCATCTTTATCTGCCACAACGCGAATCTGGTGTTGCGATCCAACAGCGGAATTTCATACTTCAAAGACGCCATTACCATGATCGAGATGAAAAAACCTGGAAGATCTGATACCAATTTGGGAAAAATATAAATGTCGGTAATGACAATATATATCGCAAATAAAAGAGAAATAAAATAAAGAACACACAGATTTTACGTGGAAACCCTTTCGGGAAAAAACCACGGGCAGAGGAGAAGAAAAATTCACTATGTCGAATTCGAACACAATTACAAGAGGAATAGACTATGTCTATTTATAGGCTTGTAAAACCTAATTCTAATCAAAGTAAAAATATATTATGCTAATAAATGCTAAATATATTATACTCATAAATACTAAATCTTCTAGAAAGAAGATATATTTTGTTTAACTTGACTTGCAAGCAATATCTTAGAATTTGAGTCACACAACTCTAACAGATACTATATTTAAATCTAAATCAAGCGAATTATGTACAAACTATATATGGAACTCACTCCAATACCTTAAAACCATTTTCACCTTAGGTTTGTAGAATTAGCTGTAATTGGCTCTACCTTTTTAAATAACACATCTTATAAGCGTATGATAGCATTTAAAACATTGTTGAATGATCTGCTAACGATTTCTCCGGACCTATTAAAGTGATGCTTGATAAATTGATTTTTAAGATGACGAGAAATGATATGTTAAAATATTGTCACTTGCTCATCAACAAGCATGTTCCTTGACGACTTCAATCCTCCTACAGTTTGTAACATCTCACATAGTTTTAAAAAAGTAACTCAATTCATCCTAACTTGTTCAATACAGGTCTCGTCACTAGCATGTACAAGTCTTTTCACATAATCTCATTGTGCATAAAAATCTAAAATATATGATCTAATCCTTGGTCTATAAGTATGTAGACTAAAGATGCCACCTAAGGTAACTAAGAACCAACTCGCAACTGTACACATTTGCAACCATACTGTCAATTCAAGACCAATTCTTTTTCGCCTCACTTTGTAATATTTTAAAGGCAAATGAGCCATTACTGCAAGATATTAAAGTGTTAGATATCTTCAAATCACAAAATAATTAATTTCAAAACAGGATGATAGTTGGATGTAGGTGTAACACCCCTATACCATGTTCGACTCAAGGAACCTGATATAGGAATATTACATTTGGTGCCAAAGTAATTCTTGGCTAATCACTAATATATTAGAACATAAAAAAAAGGGACAAATAATAATTTATAATAATTTATAATTTAGTCCTTACTACTACTTGGAACATACTTGATTTTTCCTAAGTACATGCCATTCTATTCAAAATTTTAAAACGTACCCTCTTGTTGCTTGAAGATGTGATGAGATGAAAGCTCATAATCTCAAATACAACTCTTAAAAATTTCTGTATTAATAATCATGCATACGAAACAAACCGTGACAATGAGTATACACCCAGTGGTATTACTATAATTCAAAATACTTAAAGTAAAAACAATAAATATGCACAATTAATCTTACCACTATTTTACTTTCAATAAATCATTCATGCATTTAAAACTTTAAATTTTCTTAGTAATATGTAACTTAAATAGCTTTTCTTTATTTTAATTTATATATCTTCTTACTATATCAATATTCATATCATGCATTTCATCAATAACAATTTCATAAAATCATTATTTCATATATTTCATTTCTATATCTCAATTCAATAACTTATTCTATATCATATCTAAAACCTTACAACATTAGTCTTTCAATAATTATTTAAACCAACATTTTTTTCAAATAAAATAATTATAATTAATTCATATGATTATATTCAATTAACTCATACACTATTTCATTATTTCCTATTCATTCTATTTTCACTTCTTATTTCGATATCTCAATTTCAATTCATATTTCAATTCATAATTTTACTTTCTCATACTTTCAATAGTTCAATCGATCAAATTCATTCGATTTTCTCATTTCATTTATTCAACTGATTTCAATATCGACAATTCGATATTTTAACAAATTCATGAACCTTAAGCTCATGCTTCAAATCTCATGTCTCAATTCAATTCACAATTCAACTCATAATTTCTTTCTCATATTTTTAATAGTACGATCAATCAAATTTATTTAATTTTCTCATTTCAGTTATTCACCCTATTAACAAACCCGGACCTTGGCGGATACACGGATTCCAACCAAACACACCAGTACGGCACATTGTGCCTAAAACGGTACTCAGTACCTGATCATTATATCAGAAGCAGTATACGACACATAAAGTGCCTGAAACGACACACGTGTTGCCTAATACGACACATATAGTGCCTGATCAGCAAAGCCGATAAATTCCCGTACTCTTCCAATCCTATGGCATGCCAACTATATCCGACTCAGCCCGACTAATTAATAGGGTATTCAAATCATTTTTCTATTTCAAATTCACATTCAATTCACATATAACCATACTTCGATTCAATTCAGACCACTTTTCAATCAATATACAATTCACATATTCACACATATTCATAATTTAATTCACTTTTATTCAATTCATATTTTTAATTCATTTTCCAATCAAATTCAAATCACTAATTACTTTTCAATCAATACACATTTCAAATACTCACATATTTTCTTCATTCAATTCAATTTGATTCAATTCAAATCACTTTTAGTTTCCAATCAATATACTTTCAAATATTCACATAATTCATAATTCAATTACTTAATTCAAATCACTTTTAATTTCCAATTTGTTCACATTCAATTTCAATAGCCATAAACATTTTTGAATCAATTTCATTCAAATCAATATTATCATCTCAATTGCTTACCTAATTTTACTTACCATGCATTTTAATTAAAATATAACAATTAACAATAAATATATTTGAATTATAGTAATACAAACCGTGATTTCTTGTTTTTACTCCTTGTCCACTTTTTCTCTTCCTTTCTTCGCGGATGCCTCGGGTGCGATATTGGCTATGAAAAATTAAGATAAATTTCATAATCATTAATACAATATTAATTTTCCGTCTAATACTTGAATTTCTATTCTACTTTCATCTCAATTTCAATTTAATCCCTAACTAAATTCATTTATTTTTCCATCTCAATTCATACCTCATTTCTACTCAAATTTCAACTAAACTTAAACTTAACTATCTAATTTTTATCATAAATTCCTAATTTTGAAATTCTTGCAATTTAGTCCCTATTATATAAAATTTATAACTTATTTTACAATTTAATACATCTCCCAATTCTAATTAGAAATTTTATTAATTCAATCTCTAATTCACACTTTTACCTAGCAAAATTAATGTCTAAAAATCTAATAACTTCCAAAATTTTCAGCATATACTTAATAATATTTTGTTCTAGGTTCATAAGAACTCAAAAATTACAAGAAAATGACTTAAATTGACTTACCAATTTGAATTTGAACCTTGAAAACCCTAAATTCTTTCTTTTTCTTTTTCTTTCTTCTTTCTCTCTATTTCTTCCCTGCTATTCTGTTGTTTTAATTTCTTTGTTTTCTTTCTTTACTTTACTATATATATAATATAATAATTATATAATATATAATATATAATAAAACATAAAAAATATCTTTATTATTTAATAATATAATATATATTAAACTTAAAAATCTCAGATTTTTAAGGATTAATTGCCTCAACTTATGCTTTTGATTTAATTTCCCTTTTAGTCCTTTTTACTTTCTTTGTATTATATTTGTTTATTAATTTAACAATAATATAATATATAATTATAACAATTATCTATTACTTAAATAATAATTAAATTAAATACATATATTACAAATGTACATATTTTAATTAACACACTTGTATTTTATCATCACCTTACACTTGTCTTTATTTATTTTATTTCATAATATAATAATAATAAATAAATATCTTTTACTTATTATTTAAGAAAATATACAAATATATTACAAGTGTATTTTCATGTATTTTACACATGTTTATTATCATTACCATACATTTTTCACTGTTTTAATTTATTTAATAATAATAATTTTAATATAAAACCATAATAATATTTATATATAATATATAATCTAAGATTTTTCTTCCCATTTGCCGCCTCACCTAATGAAATAGGCATAATTGCCTATTTAATCCCCTTTATTTTATTTTAATCTATAATTAAACTTTTACCATTTATTCAATTTAGTCCTTTTATTCTAATTTCTCCTAATTAAGCTAAACTCACCTAATTAAAGCCTAATTAAACACACTACTAGACTCATAAATATTTCTATTAATTATTTACGAATTCGGTTTATTAAGATGGAGGCCCGATAATGCACTTTTTCGATGCCCGTGAATTTTGGGTCATTACAGTAGGAATCAGGAGTTCCCTGAAATCAAAACATAAGGATTTGGTCATTTTGGTATTGCAAACAAAAATTCATGCCCACATAAACATGATTTTTTATCTTGTATCTTTAGAGATGCTATGTCCGACACCAAATGCTTATGTCCACACTTTACTTCAATTTATAATGGAATGTTGTTCAAACTATTCTATTTTTTATGAATGGACACAAGTTCTCAGCAAGGACATCCTATTCACTTCACTTTATTCCATGGTATTCTCGTCTCTTTTGTTTACCACTTTCTTTTCTATTATATTAATGACTTCCTCATTCATTATTTTCTATTATTTATAATCTCATACAACTTGAATCGTTGTTTTTAAGTATAACTTGAATGCTCATTTTATTTTATATCATTGGATTGTACCTATGCCTTAGGATATTGGAAACTCAATGGAAAAACCCAACATAAAGCATCATGAAATGAGTTTATAAATTTCACTTCTTCACTTTGAACAACTTTTGTTTGAATCAGGTAATGAGGAATTGGAATTAAGATCAAATGTGCTATCAGGATTGAGATATTTTAGGTCTATACAGAAATGCTATTGATCGCTCTGATTTCAGATTTTTAAATTTATAAAAAGAATGATCGAACCTGGAAACTAACTATGACAATGATTTGAGGCAAGCACACCTATCGAACAGTTGTATAGCTTAGGCAAGACCGGATTGTCGAACCCAAAGGAACCAAAAGTACTAATACTAACTTTCTTTTTATTATCTAGCCTAAAATAAGTGAAGTTGTTATTTAATCTAAATTTAACTAACTACTAAGCTAAAGACACAAAGACAAAAATAATGAATTGGGGAAATATCATTGGAAAAACTCGGTTGATTAAGACGATACCCTTAGGAAGAATCCACCTAGACTTCACTTGTTATCTAACTCTGAACTGCATTTATTTATTCACTTGACTTGATCCGTAAGACTCCCTAATGTATATTAAACCCTCTCTCGAAGCGAATAACGTCTAACCCTAGGTTGATTAATTGAAATCTCTTTCTAATTAAAACCCCTAGAATTGCAATTAACTCGATCTATGGACTCCCATATTAGGTTTCACCCTAATCCGGCAAAATCTCGTCACCCTATCTCTAGGCGCGCGATCAACTCTGCTTAATTATGCTAGATCTACTCTTAAGCAGGGACTTTTGCTCCTCCATCTAAGTACATCAAACTTGAATCAATATCCCGAAAATATTAACACAAGAATTAAGAACACATAATTAAGAACAAATCAAGTATTTATCATATAGTTCAGCAAACGATAACAAGATTCATCTAAGTTTCATCCCATTCAGGTACCTGAAGGGTTTAGTTCATAATGATAAAAGAAAACATCTCAAAAGAAAAGATAAAACAAAACATAAGAAATCCCTAAAACCCCCTGAAGGAATTGAAGGAGAGATCAGCCGTCTTGAGTAGAAATCCGGCTTCTTGAGATGGATCAACTGGCTATCTTCGAGTGTTTCCCAAAAATCTGACCTTTTCATCTCGGCTCCTTGGCCTAGCTCACCGCCCTGACAGAGGGCTTCTACCAAACTCCCCGCTTAAGTTGCCCCCTAGGGTGTTTATATAAGCTTTGAGATGCCTTACTTGGCCCCTAAGAATCCTAATCAAAGTAGAATTCCTACTAAGGTGTTTAAATAGACTTTGGATTGTGTTTCTTTGCCTCCAAGCATCCAAATCCGAGTAAAACTCCTCTTGGCCGCGGCAGGGGCACGGCCATGGCACATGCCTGTGTGAATCGTGGCCAGGCCGTGTTGGACTTCATTAATGAGGCACGGCCGTGTGGTCTTGGGTCCAGGCCGTTCCAGTTTTGTGATGTGGCCCATTTGGCCCGTTTTAAGCCCATTTCTTGTTCTTTTCATCCTCTGGTGCTTTCCTGAGTATAAAACATGAAAAGAAAGGATTAAGAGCACCTTTTTACATAAATCAAGGGATAAATCATCCAAAAGTATGCTAAATGTGGGATTAAAATATGTTACTTTTACGGTTTATCACATACCCCCACACTTAAGCTTTTGCTTGTCCTCAAGCAAAATTCTCAATTTACAATTAAAACGAACTTTCCATGATTCAATATTCCTATCAACAATGTCTCATCATAATTCATAGATAATTTATACATGGATAATTTAACTCAAAGAGTCCTAAAGATTCAAACAATATAAGTCATACATTTGTAGCACAAAACATAGGTGTTTTCCCCTCATCTGAATAATTACCTCTGATCCAAAACCTACAAGGATTGACATCCTCACAAAAGATTCACTCAAATCACTCAAAGTGTTTAAGGTTCAGCATTAAGCACTCAAAAGTCAAACCTGAAAAGTTAATCCCATAGGCTTGCATGAAAATCAAATCTCCACCACTGTAATATGAGATGATGCACAAATCAAAAGGTCTTTGAAAGGGTTGTAACAGGGCTTGGGTTAAGGTGTGGATAAAGGTTGAATTAGAGGGTTAGAATCGAGATCGACCTGAAAAATTACCTAACTAGAAACAACAAACTGAAAAATAAATAATTACATGAATTAAAACTTTGAAACTAATAATACGAGCTTCTTCTTCAATAAATAGACTTTAACTGTACAAGCTCACTTTTCATCATACTAATACTGAATATACTTCGATGTTTTTTTTAAGAACAAATCGAGTAATAATAAAGAACTTTAACAACTGAAATAAAGAACATAGTTAGGCAACTGATCAAATCAAATCTCGACAAAAAGGGTAGTCAAGAAGGATGGTGGTAACAAATACAAAGGGTTTTGGGTTAATATTAGTGGGTGAGTCAATAAAAAGGGTTGTTAGGATCAAAGGGGTTCACTAGGGGTTAATTATGAAGGTAGGCTTTTTATGGAGTAAGTGGGTTAAATCCTAGGTGCCTTTATCATTTTTGTATATCAAATCAAAGATGTGGTCTCAACATGTATAATCGATGCAAGTTCTAGAATAACAAATCAATGTTGACACACTCATAATCAAAAAGTGAGCAAGAAAAAGGATATATGCTCTTATAAGGCTCAAAATCTCACAAAAATTATGGGTATTTTTTTATATCAACCTTGTAAATTTCAAATTTCAAAGTAATGTTCAAATTCAGGTTAACAACCTAGAAAAAATTTTAATACCGAAAAATAGACTTATCATGCTTGATTCTCTAGTATCTTAGAATTTAATTATCAATGCACAATTATCAATGACTTAATCTAAAACATATCAATAAAAATCATAAATCAGGGAAATTTTCATTCTAACCATAATATGAGAAACTTACTTTAAGACAAGGTATAATTCAGGGATTTTCAAATAATGCTATAGTTAACCCCCCACTTAAGATGTACATTGCCCTCAATGTACAAAGATAGATAATAGCAAAATAAAATCATACGATAGGGAGAGAGGTGAAACTTTCTGAGTTTTGGATGAAGTCAATGAAAAAAACCGGATAGGATTAGAGGTGAACGTGGGGAAGCGCCTCGAACCGTTTGAACTTGAATCCTCAAAGTAGCCGGTCTGATTTTATTGTATCCTAAGCTAAATCTAAATGCCATTGAGAAAAAGAAAAATAATAAAGGAAGTAAAAATAAAAATAAAAATAAAAATAAAAATAAAAATAAAAATAAAAATAGGAATAAAAGTAAATAATTAAATAGAGATACGGTCCACGCCCATGTGCCTACCCGTGGTGTCCACACGGCCACGGCCACGGTCGTGTGCAAGGCCGTGTGGGTGTGGAAACCTACGCCTAAATACGAAAAGACATAAAACGAATCTAATTAGTAGAGTTAGTGCTCGGGTTGCCTCCTGAGAAGCGCTCGTTTAAAGTCTTGAGCTAGACTTACCTCTTATTCGCATTATAAGGGTGGTTTGAGGAGGTGAAAATCCTTTCTCATGCGTTCAATTCGGTTTTTGATATATAGTTTAAGTCGAGTAGTGTTTACCTTAAAAGTGCTAAATTTAGGATTAGTTACCTCGACTGTTCCATCTGGGAAGATTTTGAGCACCTGATCTCCTATCTTAAGCTGGGTTGTCCCATCGTTAAGTTTCTCGTGGAGTTGCCTCATTTTTGCTTCGTGTATTTTTGGTTTCTCTTTGAAGTGTATCTTCCACTCATCTAGTTCATCGATCCGAAGCCTTCGTTCCTCATGAATTTCTTCTTTATTGACACGAGGTCTAGGATCTGGCATCTGTGAAAGAGCTTCAAGAAACGACAAGTTAATAAGAAACTTCTTTGGAGGTTTAAGAAATTTACCGAATTGTTCCTCTGTGTGGTCTTTCTTTATCGCATTGGGGTATGGCATATGAGCTTGGTACTTTGTAATTACCGGGTCTGGTAAATCATGGCTTACCTCAACCTTACCTTCACTTACTACATGCTCTTGCCTTGGGTTAGATTCCAGTAACCTTTCACTGTCATGAGCTGTTACGGCTTGAATTTGCTCTTTTGGGTTAGTTTCAATGTTGCTTGGTAGACGCCCTTGCAGTCGTTCGAAAATTAACTTTGCAAGTTGTCCAACTGACTTAGTAAGTTCCCCAACTTGGTTCTCGATCCCTTTGATCGATGCTTGTTGATTATTAAGCGTTGTCTCAGTTTTTTGGAGACGAGTATCTGTGCCTGCCATGAATTTTGTCAGCATCTCCTCGAGGTTCGACTCCTCTTCCTGTTGGTAAGGTGGTTGTTGAAAATTTGGAGGAAGTTCCAGTCCTTGGCTACTTTGATCATCCCACGAGAAATTAGGATGGTACCTCCAACCTGCATTATAAGTGTCACTATAAAAATTATTTTGAGGTCTAAAATAGTTACCCATATAGTGGACTTGTTCGTTCTCTATGCCATATCCGTAGGGTGGGTACTCAAGATTAAATCGCGCCTCCGCTTGTTTCGTCTCAGTATAATCGGGATGTATCTACGAAGAACACAAATCATCAAACTTTTTATTTAACATCTCTAACTGGTTTGATAGCCTGGTTAATGGGTCGAGGTTGTAGATATCGGCTACTTTTGTTGGCTTTGTCCTCATAACTTGCCACTGATAGTCATTCAGTGCCATCTCCTCTATCTGCCAAAATCAAATAAAAGAAAATTTAGCAAAGTAAAAAAAAAAAAAATAATAATAATAATAATAATGGCTAAAGTAATAAAAATTGAGCTTTCTTAATATTTTAGTTCCCCGGTAACGGCGCCAAAAACTTGATCGCTGTGATTTCAGAGTTTTAAATATGATAAACCGTAAAAGTAACATATTCTAAGCCCACATTTAGTATGCTTTTGGATGATTTAAGCCCCAATTTATGTAAAAAAAAGGTGCTCTTAATCCTTTCTTTTCATGTCTTATACTCAGGAAAGCACCCGATGACGAAAAGAACGAGAAACGGGCTTAAAACGGACCAAATTGGGCCAAGCCACGAAATCAGCACTGTAACATCCCGAAATTCAGCCTAGTAGGATTGGGCCCATTGGGCCTTGAGCGTAGAAGCGTTTTAAAATTTTGAGAACAAGAGAACGGCATTATTTCAAGTTGGACTTATTAAGAAGGTAATTTTGGAAAGTTACGAGGTTTCTATGAAGTTCCGGGTTCAAGTTGAGCCTTAGTAAAATTTTGTGTTTAAGCCTATTAAGGAGAGATAGTAAGTGGCATCAAGGCTTATGGAAATAAAAGAGTAAATTGCTAGCAAAAATGAGCAATTGGTAAAAGGGTTATGGCGCCACATGTAGTACCTTGAGGGAAGAGGTTTGAATCACTTTGTGTGCAAATTTTGACTTATATTTTTGCACCCTTTCCTTAAGTGTCGGCCAAGAGGCATTCATGGCAAGGTTGACTTCATTATTTTGGTAAGGTGGCTAAAAGAAAAAGGCAAGGTTGAAGTTGGGGAAAGGAATCAATTAAATAAGGCATATAAGGGGAACAAGTAGCTTATTTTGTGGAGAATGCTATGGAAAGAATGGTTGGCAAAATTTTGACTCTTATGGCTTGAATGTGGACGGTTTTTGGGGCTAAAGGGGTGAGAGCCAAATTTTGTTAGTGTTGGCAAGGCTTTAGTGCTAGTTTTGGGTCAAATTTCATTATGCAACTTTTGTGACATTTTCTCTTCTCTCCACATATCCCTCTTGCCGAATTTTCAACTTGGAGTGTGCATATTCTCTTATTCTTTTCTTCTTGTTGCCGATTGTACACCAACAATTGAGAACAAAAGTTGTTCTTTCATCTTTCTTGGAAATCAAGCTAGTGAACCATTCTCCTTCTTCTTCCTTCTTGTCTTTTTTGCAAAAATCCTTCAAGCATCTCTTCTATTCTAATCCTTTCCTCCATATCCGAATATTGTGCCCATTACTTCTCCATAGCCGAAACCTCCATTTCTTCATTAATCTTTCTTTTTCATTCGAATTGTCACTCACCCCTTGACCAATCGGTAAGTACTCTATTCAACTTTTTATTTTCTTCCTCCTAATGCTGAATCTATGTTTTGGTTTGGGATGGTCATATTGACCGAGACCATCATTTTATTCTACTCTCTCAAACGAGATCATTCTCCCTTTTGTAGTATTCTAGTGGGAGACCGTGTATTGTTCTAGCCGAAGTCAAACGGTGGAAATTGGATCCAATATCGATAAGGTAAGGGGGTTTATTTTTGGATTTTTCGTTATATCTCTATTTGGCTATGTTGCAAATCGGATTGAAGTTTCGACTAATCGACTATATGTTTTAGGGGCAAATCACTCGATATATTTCTACCTTCGGATATAGTGGTAAGTGACTCAAGTGTAAGTGATACGAAATCTTTTGGAAATCCGAGGCTAACTTTTGGTTGGTATTGTTCTAGGTCATCGACGAGTGGTTCTTTAGGAAATCAAAATCAGGTGTGTAATCCCGTACCTTCCGAATACATGTTTGTTAAGGTGTGTAATCTCACATCTCTCTGAAATTTTGTATGATATGTTCTATGATTCGGTCAAAATACCGAAGAAAACCGAAAACCGGCATCCGTGAACACTCGGGCGTGCATATGATCGTAATGGTAATCGTATTTCGTAATAAAACAGTTTCGGTCAGAAACAGTGATGTGTATTTGAAAAATCACGAAAAATATGAGAAAAAGAATTGCAAAGTGAATAAGATATCAGATTAAATCTTACTGTGTCTATTTTAATATGGAAGAAACAGAGAAGGAAAAGGATTTTTATATTCTGAGATATGTTAATTTGAGTGAGACTGGTTCTGAATGACTTCGTGGTTCCCTGATCTGTCTTGGAAAAATCGTATAAAATTGTAAAAAGTGAATTAAGGGTTATAATTCATATGTATGGATTCATTAGTGAGCCTATTTTCATTAGAAACAAGTGGGAGCAGTATATGAAAACTGTACAGTGAGATATTTGAATTTTGGGTAAGAGAGGTCAGAATTGTTGGACAGTGAAACAAGGGAATCTTTAAGGAATAAACTGTACTAAATGGCTAAATCAAAAATTCTGGAAAAATTATAGTAAGAAGATATATGAGTCTAGTCTCAAGAAAAATTTACGGAGTTAGATTTCGAGATTCCTAACTCAAGTTATAGTCAATTTAGTTAGTACGACGCAGATGGATAGTTTCGATTTTTATGCTCCACATTAGTAGTTAAGTCTAGGTGGCGAAATTTCCAAAATACCCTTAGGTTGCGAAATTACCGAATTACCCTTAGTGGGTAAATTATCGAAATTACGAAATTGTTATATGGGCCAATCTGATATTTTGATAAATGGGCCAATTTGATATTTTGATAAATGGGCCAATCTGATATTGTAATTAATGGGCCAAATTGCTAGATTGCTTAATGGGCCAATTTGCTAGATTGATTAATGGACAAATTGCTAGATTGCTTAATGGGCCAAATTGCTAGATTGCTTAATGGGCCAATTTGCTAGATTGATTTATGGAAAAATTGCTAGATTGCTTAATGGGCCAAATTGCTAGATTGCTTAATGGGCCAATTTGCTAGATTGATTAATGGCCAAATTGCTAGATTACTTAATGGGCCAAATTGCTAGATTGCTTAATGGGCCAATTTGCTAGATTGATTAATGGATAAATTTGCTAGATTGCTTAATGGGCCGAATTGCTAAATTACCATATGGGCCAAATTGAGAAATGGGCCAACTTGTAGTATGGGCCTTATGTTGAAATTATCATATGTAAAATTTTAAGCTTTGTTTATGTATACATTATTGCATGGGTTGGGATTAAATTGAAGAGAAGTTCTGGTGGTTCTACCAAAATCTAGTTTGGGTGGCTCTGCCACAAAATCTAGTTCGGGTGGCTCTGCCACAAACATTTTAAATGGCTTTATGCCTGCGATCGGTGTGTTTGGCGGGGTGGGTTGACTTGATCCCCATAGGTGTACTGGTTGGTACGGGTGGTGTGTAGCGGATGGAAATTTAGGCTTGGTTGGGAATTGCATATCACGTGCATTTTATGATTGCTATATTGTTATATTTGTATATGGGCTCAAGCCCAATTAAATGCTTATATGGTTTTGGCCCAGTGGACACGGTAAGTGGGTTACACACTGAGTTCTAAGTAACTCACCCCGTTTTCTTACCCTTCTCAGGTAATGATAATTGATGGAGGCTTGGGCCGGGGATGACTTCGTGGAGGCCATACTTCAAACGATGGTTTTTATGAATTTTAAACTATTCTTTAGTATTATTACTTAATTATTATTTTGGCGATGTAATAAGGCCTCTAGTATGGTTTTATGGATTTTATTTCGTGGATGGATTTTAATATGTTTTAGATACTTAAAGTGGACTATTTTAAGTTTATAAATGTTTTCTTTAAATTACGTATAAAAAAAGGGGTTTCTTAAATATCACTATCTCGTAAAAATTTCGGTGAAAACTCTTTTATAAATTTCGTTTCGAAAGTCCTTTTGAACTTTTTTTTAAAATTTATTTAAAAATTTAACCAATTAATTCTCTGAGATCAAATTATAAACTCTTATGTTCTAAAATCATAGATTTTAAATTAACCTTGGTTTTTGATAAACTCCATCTCCAAAATAGTTTTTGAAGACCTGTTTTCTTTAAATCATTAGATGACTAGATGTATATATTTGATTTGTGTAGCATACCAAGTCTGTGTCCTAACGCATAGACCGGGTTTGGGGTGTTACAAGCACGGCCTGGACTTCAAGCCACACGGCCGTGCCACCATTCCTACTAGAACATGGCCTTACCACGACTTACACGGTTGTTCCTCATTCAACAGTGTCGAACACGGCCCGGGCGCGATTTACACGGGCGTGTGCCATGGCCGTGCCTCTGCCGTGGAGAAGAGCAATTCCATTCGGGAAAGGATACTTAGGGAGAAAGAAACGTATTTCAAAAGCCTATAAATACACCCTAGGTACCAGCTGAAAGGGGGCGGCGAGCTAGGCCAAGAAGCCAAGCCGAGAAGGTCAGATTTGTGGGAATCACTCGAAGATAGCCAGTTGATCCATCTCAAGAAGCCGGAACTCTACTCAAGACGGAGGATCTCCTCTTCAATTCCTTCAAGGGGTTTTAGGGATTTCTTATGTTTTGTTTTATCTTTTCTCTTGAGATGTTTTCCTTTACTGTTATGAACTAAACCTTCGGATACCCGAAGGGGATGAAACCTATGACGAATCTTGTTATTTGATTATTTGAATTATATGATAATAACTTAGTTTGTTCGTAATTGTGTGAACTTAATCCAAATCTAATGTGCTTAGGTGGAGGAGGAATAGACCCTGCCTAAGAGTAGATGCAACATAATTAAGCGGAGTTGATCGCACGCCTAGAGATAGGGTGACGAGATTTTGCCGGATTAGGGTGAAACCTAATATGGGAGTCCACAGATCGATTTACCGCTATTCTAAGGGGTTATTATAAGCGAACGAGAGTTCCACTAATTAACCTAGGGTTAGACGTTATTCACCTCGAGAGAGGGTTTAATATACGTTAGGGAGTCTTACGGATCAAACTAAGTGAATAAATCGTATGGTTCAGTGTTAGATAACAAGTGAAGTCTAGGTGGATTCTTCCTAGGGTATCATCTAAATCAACTGAGTTTTTCCCAAGTTATTTTCCAAATTCATTCTTCTTTGTCTTAGAGTCTTTAGTTTATTAGTTAATTAATTTAGATTAATAAACAACTTCACTTATTTTAGGCTAAATAATAAAAAGAAAGTTAGTATTAGTACTTTTAGTTCCTTTGGGTTCGATAATCCGGTCTTGCCTAAGCTATACTACTGTTCGATAGGTGCACTTGCCTCAATCATAGTCAGAGTTAGTTTCCAGGTTCGATCATTCTTTTATAAATTTTTAAAACTCTGATTTACAGCGATCAAGTTTTTGGCGCCGTTGCCGGGGAACTAAAATATTAAGAAAACTCTATTTTTATTACTTTAGCCATTATTTTTATTTTTTGTAATTTATTTTTATTTTTAAATTTTCTAAACTTTCTTTCTTTCTTTTCCTAGCAGGTACCTCTAGTTTATGACTAGAAGGAACCCGAGAGGACCTTTAGAATACGACAGTGATATTGAAGCTACCGCTCGAAGAAATCACAGAGAAATTAGGCGAGCCCTAAATTACCAAGGAGAGCAAGAAGACAGATCCAATCCTACTGAAGGGATGGACGAAAATAATCTTCCACCACAAGATGTGGGAGACAATAATGCTCCTCGTACTATATTTGATTATGCTAAACCTCATTTAACAGGAGCCGAATCTAGTATTGTTAGGCCTACTATAGCTGCTAATAATTTTGAATTAAAGCCTAACACTATACAAATGATTCAACAGTTTGTTCAATTTGATGGTTTATAGGACGAAGATCCAAACGCTCATATAGCTAATTTTTTAGAGTTCTGTGATACCTTCAAAATAAATGGCGTTTCTGATGATGCCATACGTCTTCGGTTATTTCCCTTTTCATTAAAGAATAAATCTAAATAGTGGTTAAACTCGTTACCACGAGGGTCAATCACTACATGGGAACAAATGACCGAAAAATTTTTATTAAAATATTTCCCACCGGCCAAAATGGTCAAATTACGTAATGATATCTCTTCTTTTGTGCAGATGGATTTAGAGACATTATACGATGCATGGGAGAGATATAATGATCTCTTGAGAAGGTGTCCGCACCATGGTTTACCTTTGTGGCTCCAAGTCCAAACTTTCTATAATGGTGTAAACCCCTCAACGAGACAACTAATCGACTCAGCCACCGATGGAACCTTGATTAATAGAACTCCTGAGGCAGCCTACGAGTTTATTGAAGAGATGTCACTGAATAACTATCAGTGGCAAGTTACAAGAACAAGGCCAACAAAAACAGCCGGAGTTTACAACCTCGACGCAGTAACCATGCTATCCAATCAAGTAGAATTGATGAATAATAAGATTAATAGTTTGTCTTCTTCACAGGTACATCCAGTCATGCAGTACGACGCAAGTGGAACTGTGGCGAATCCTGAGTACCCACCATACCAACCAGAAAGCGAACAGACGAACTATATAGGTAATAATTTCAGATCCAATAATAACCCATATAGTAATAATTATAATCCAGGTTGGAGGAACCACCCAATTTTTTCGTGGGGAGGACAAGGAAATCAAGGAAATCAAAGACAACAACCTCCTCACAATTTCCAAAATCAGCCCTATCCGCAAGAGAAGAAGTCGAATCTTGAAGAGACGTTGAACAAATTCATAGCATCCACAGAAGCCTGTCTCCAAAAAAATAAGGTAACACTCGACACCCAACAAACATCGATCAAAAAGATCGAGAACCAAGTTGGAGGACTTACAAAGGCAATCGGGGAAATTACTCAGTCAGTCGGAGAAATTGCAAAGCTATTATCCGAACGACCGCAAGGGCGTCTACCAAGTAATACTAAAATTATTCCAAATGAGCAAATCAAAGCCATAACAGCTCAAGAAAGCGAAGAAGTAGACGAACCCAGTCCAACACAAGAAAACGAGGTAGAAAAAGGTAAAGTAGAGGTAACACAAGACAAGCCAAAACCGGTAATTAAGGAGTACCAACCTCGCATACCTTACCCCGAGGCATTAAAAAGAGACGACACAGAAGAACAGTTCTGTAAGTTTCTTAAACTTTTAAAGAAATTACATATTTACTTACCATTACTTGAAGCTCTTTCGCAGATGCCAGATTCTAGGAAATTTTTAAAAGAGTTTCTGCAAACAAACGGAAGTTAGACGAGTCGTCACATGTGGAACTTAACGCAAAGTGCTCAACAATTCTCCAAAATAGACTACCACAAAAGCTAAAAGATCCAGGGAGTTTTACAATTCCATGTTTAATTGGTAGACTAACTGTTGATAATGCGTTAGCTGATTTAGGGGCAAGCATCAATGTCATGCCTTATAAATTGTTTAAACAATTAGGTATAGGGAAACCCAAACAAACTAGGATGAGCATTCAATTAGCTGATAAAACTATTAGAATTCCTAGGGGTATTATCGAAGATGTTCTTGTGAAAATTGATAGATTCGCTTTCCCAGTAGACTTTGTTTTCTTAGACATGGATGAGGATAATTCGATCCCCTAATTTTAGGAAGACCCTTTTAGCAATCGCCAGACTAAAATTGATGTTGATGCAGGAGAACTCATACTTTGCGTAGGTAATGAGACAGTCACCATCAAGGCTCTCGATTCGGCTAGAACATCAAGTAATCAAGGTGATAACGTAAATTCTACTGATAACCATTCGGTTAACCCTTATTTTCAGGAAGTTCCACCAAAGAATACAACTGAACCTGATCCTAAACCCCATGTCAATAAAGAAATAACTCATGATGATCGAGGGATTCAGTTCAATGATCTAGACGAGTGGAAGACACACTTCAAGGAGAAATTAGGGATACACGACGAAGAACCGAACCAAACGAGATAAAACCGAAGGAGCCCCCAAAAGAGCTAATAGGAATAACAAATCACTTCAAAATAGGGGACCAAGTACTGTTAGATCAGGTAAATCCTCGAATATCTCCTCCGGACCCTAGCACAAACAAAGAAATATCTTTTAGGGTAACCAGTGTTTTTCCACACTGAGCAGTCGAGGTAAGTAATCCTATTTTTGGTACTTTTACTATAAACACATCTCGACTTAAATTTTTTCATGAAGACACAAATAATAGCATGAGGAAGGACTTCCAACTCCTCAAACCACCCTGACAAAGCAAACGGGAGGAGAGTCTAGCTTAAGACTATAAACGAGCGCTTCTTGGGAGGCAACCCGAGCACTAACCCTATTAATTTTTACATTTTTTATTTTACTTTTATTTTTCATTTTAGCACCTAACCATAAACTAACCAAAGTACAGATTTTCATGCTCACACGGCCTTGCACACGGCCGTCGCGGTGGCCGTGTGGAAGCCAGAAGGACAAAACACGGACGTGCTAGTAACCGTGCATGACAAAGAATGATTTCTTTTCCCAACACGGGCTACGATAAAAAGCCACGCCCGTGCCAACTGCCCATGTGAGGTTACTGATTGATTGAGCACGGGCGAGACACGGCTGTGCCTTACAACCGTGCGAGGTTACTGACTTGACGAGCACGGGTTAAACAGCTCGTTTCTAAGGACCCGTGAAGAATACACGGGGCGTGCTACGAGACCCACGGCCGTGGTAAAATACCTAAACGCGCCCAAAATTCAAAATCACGAAAAACACGGGCTGATTAAACTCGAACAAGGGCGTGGACCATATCACTATTTAAATATTTACTTTTATTTCTATTTCTATTTTTATTTTTATTTTCATTTTTTATTTTTTTATTATTTTCATTTTTATTTTTATTTTTATTTTTATTTTTATTTCCTTTCTTTTATTTTGTTTATTATTTTCTTCTTATTATACATTCCATTTAGATTTAGCTTAGCATACAAAAAAAATTTAGGATGGCTGCTTCGAGGACTCAACCAGTTCGAGACGCTTCCTCATGTTCACCTCCAATCCGATCCGATTTCTTTTCATTGGCTTCATCCAAAATTCAGGAAGTTTTCCTTCTCTCCCCATCTTACGATTTTATGATTATTTTGATATTATCTACCTTTGTACATTGAGGACAATGTACACCTTAAGTGTGGGGGGGTTAACTATAGTATTATTTGAAAATCCTTGATTTTTGCCTTGTCTTAAAGTAAATTACTCATATTACTAATTAGGATGGAATTTCTGATGATTTATCATCTTTATTGATATGTTTTTGATTAAGTCATTGATAATTGTGCATTGATAATTAAATTTGAAGAATACTAGAGAATCAAGTATGATAAGTCTATTTTTCAGAAATTAAAAATTTTCTAGGTTGTCAAACTGAGTTTAAATATTACTTTGAAGTTTGAAATTTACGAGGTTGACATCAAAATACCCATAATTTTTGTGAGTTTTTGAGCCTTATAGAGCATATATTCTTTTTCTTGCTCACTTTATTGATTATGAGTATGTCAACATTGATTTGTTATTCTAGAACTTGCATCGATTATACATGTCGAGACCACACCTATGATTTGATATAAAGAGATGATGAAGGCACCTAGGTTTTAACCCACTTACTCCACTAAAAACCCACATTCATAATTAACCCCTAGTGAACCCCTTTTAATCCTAACAACCCTTTTTATTGACATAACCACTAATATTAACCCAGAACCCCTTTGTTTTTGTTATCACCATTCCTTTTGACTACCCTTATATCAAGATTTGATTTGATTAGTTGCCTAATTATGAATTTTAGTAATTTATCCCTTATTATGTATTTATAGTTTGTTCTTAAATATATATATATATAATTTCAAAAGTATATTCATTATTCAGTATTAGTTGTAATTAAATGAGCTTATATGCTTGAATCCCAGATATCGAAAGAAGAAGCTTGTAGTGTTAGTATTATTAGTTTTCAATTGATGTAATTATTATTAGTTCATTAGTCCTTAGTTAGGTAATTTGTCAATTTAATCTCGATTCTAACCCTCTAATCTAGCCTTTTTCCACACCTTAACCCTAGCCCTATTACAACCCTAACAAAGACCTTTTGATTTGTGTTTCATCTAATATTTCAGTGGTGGAGATTTGATTTTCATGCAAGCCTATGGGATTAACTCTTCATGTTTGACTTTTGAGTGCCTAAATTTTGAACCTTAAACACTTTGAGTGATTTGAGTGAATCTTTTGTGAGGATGTCAATCCTTGTCGATTTCAAATTAAAGGTAATTATTTAGATAAGGGGAGACACCTATGTTTTTGAGCTACAAAATTTATGACTTATACTGGTTGAATTTTTAGGACACTTTGAATTGAATTATCCATGTATAAATTATCTATGAATTATGATGAGACACTATCAATGACTATTATGAATTGAGGAAAGTTTGTTTTAATTGTAAGTTGAGAATTTTGCTTGAGGACAAGAAAAAGCTTAAGTGTGGGGGTATTTGATAAACCGTAAAAGTAACATATTCTAAGCCCACATTTAGTATGCTTTTGGATGATTTAAGCCCCAATTTATGTAAAAAAGGTGCTCTTAATCCTTTCTTTTCATGTCTTATACTCGTGAAAGCACCATGACGAAAAGAATGAGAAACGGGCTTAAACGGACCAAATTGGGCCAAGCCACGAAATCAAAGACGGCACGGACTTCAAGCCACACACGGCCGTGCCACCATTCCTACTAGAACACGGCTTTACCACGACTTACACGGCTGTGCCTCATTCAACAGTGTCGAACACGGCCTGGCCGCGATTTACACGGGCGTGTGCCATGGCCGTGCCTCTATCGTGGAGAAGAGCAATTCCATTCGGGAAAGGATACTTAGGGAGAAAGAAACGTGTTTCAAAAGCCTATAAATACACCCTAGGTACCAGCTGAAAGGGAGCGGCGAGCTAGGCCAAGAAGCCAAGCCGAGAAGGTCATATTTGTGGGAATCACTCGAAGATAGCCAGTTGATCCATCTCAAGAAGCCAAAATTCTACTCAAGATGGAGGATCTCCTCTTCAATTCCTTCAGGGGGTTTTAGGGATTTCTTATGTTTTATTTTATCTTTTCTCTTGAGAGTTTTCCTTCTTTATTCTGAAATAACCCTTCGGATGCAGAAGGATGAAACCTATGATGAATCTTGTTATTTGATTATTTGAATTATGTGATAATAACATAGTTTGTTCTTAATTGTGTGAACTTAATCCAAATCTAATATGCTTAGGTGGAGGAGGAATAGACCCTGCCTAAGAGTAGATCCAACATAATTAGCGGAGTTGATCGCACGCCTAGAGATAGGGTGGCGAGATTTTTGCGGATTAGGGTGAAACCTAATATGGGAGTCCACGGATCGATTTCTCGCTATTCTAGGGGTTATTATAAGCGAACGAGAGTTCCACTAATTAACCTAGGGTTAGACGTTATTTACCTCGAGAGAGGGTTTAATATACGTTAGGGAGTCTTACGGATCAAACTAAGTGAATAAATTGTATGGTTCAGTGTTAGATAACAAGTGAAGTCTAGGTGGATTCTTCCTAGGGTATCGTCTAAATCAACTGAGTTTTTCTCAAGTTATTTTCCAAATTCATTCTTCTTTGTCTTAGAGTCTTTAGTTTAGTAGTTAATTAATTTAGATTAATAAACAACTTCACTTATTTTAGGCTAAATAATAAAAAGAAAGTTAGTATTAGTACTTTTAGTTCCTTTGGGTTCGATAATACGGTCTTGCCTAAGCTATACTCTTGTTGATAGGTGCACTTGCCTCAATCGTTGTCAGAGTTAGTTTCCAGGTTCGATCATTCTTTTATAAATTTTTAAAACTCTGACTTACAGCGATCAAAATTTATAAAAAGAATGATCAAACCTGGAAACTAACTATGACAACAATTTGAGGCAAGCGCACCTATCGAACAGTTGTATAGCTTAGGCAAGACCGGATTGTCGAACCCAACGGAACCAAAAGTACTAATACTAACTTTCTTTTTATTATCTAGCCTAAAATAAGTGAAGTTGTTATTTAATCTAAATTTAACTAACTACTAAGCTAAAGACGCAAAGACAAAAAGAATGAATTGGGGAAATACTGTTGGAAAAACTCAGTTGATTAAGACGATACCCTTAGGAAAAATCCACCTAGACTTCAATTTTTATCTAACTCTAAACCAGACAATTTATTCACTTGACTTGATCCATAAGACTCCCTAATGTATATTAAACCCTCTCTCTCAGCTTAATAACGTCTAACCCTAGGTTGATTAATTGAAATCTCTTTCTAATTAAAACCCCTAGAATTGCATTAACTCGATCTATGGACTCCCATATTAGGTTTCACCCTAATCCGCAAAATCTCGTCACCCTATCTCTAGGCGCAATCAATCAACTCCGCTTAATTATGCTAGATCTACTCTTAGCGGAGACTTTTTCTCCTCCACCTAAGCACATCAAACTTGAATCAATATCCCGAAAATATTAACACAAGAATTAAGAACACATAATTAAGAACAAATCAAGTATTTATCATATAGTTCAGCAAACGATAACAAGATTCATCTAAGTTTCATCCCCTTCAGGTATCTGAAGTGTTTAGTTCATAATGATAAAATAAAACATCTCAGAAGAAAAGATAAAACAAAACATAAGAAATCCCTAGAACCCCCTGAAGGAATTGAAGGAGAGATCCACCGTCTTGAGTAGAATTTCGGCTTCTTGAGATGGATCAACTGGCTATATTTGAGTGTTTCCCACAAATCTGACCTTTTCGGCTTGGCTCCTTGGCCTAGCTCACCGCCCCGACAGAGGGCTTCTGCCGAACTCCCCGCTTAATTTGCCCCCTATGGTGTTTATATAAGCTTTGAGATGCCTTACTTGGCCCCTAAGAATCCTAATCCAAGTAGAATTCCTACTAAGGTGTTTAAATAGACTTTGGATTGTGTTTCTTTGCCTCCAAGCATCCAAATCCGAGTAAAACTCCTCTTGGCTGCGGTAGGGGCTCGGCCATGGCACACGCCCGTTTGAATCGTGGCCAGGCCATTTTGGACTTCATTAATGAGGCACGTCCGTGTGGTCTTGGGTCCAGGCCGTGTCTATTTCGTGATGTGGTCCATTTGGCCCGTTTTAAGCCCGTTTCTTGTTCTTTTCATCCTCCGGTGCTTTCCTGGGTATAAAACATGAAAAGAAAGGATTAAGAGCACCTTTTTACATAAATCAAGGGATAAATCATCCAAAAGTATGCTAAATGTGGGATTAAAATATATTACTTTTACGGTTTATCACTATCTATCTATAAGGAATTTTTACAAATTTTCTTTAAATTCCAATTTTTGATGAAATTCCAGGATTATGATTAAAATAGTAAATACCAAAATTGAAACTTTAAATTGTTACGTTGAAAGTTTATGCACATATAATGCAGTGAGTTCAAGCTTAACTAAAAATTATGTATTGTCTTTAAAAACACAACATTCAAAAGATCCAAAATGTTGAAGTTAGTTTCAACTTTCACAAACAAGGAAATCAATATCAAAGACAGACTTTGGCCAGAACAGTTTAAATCGGGTGAAATAACTTACCAAGATAAGGCCAAGAATGCCAATAAGCTGTAATGATTTCTCCCTCTTTGGAAAAACAGAACTGGTAAATCAATAAAAACATTTAAAAAATAAAACATTTTTTATGTGCACAAGCATGATAGAATCCCAAGAAAATTAGGTTAAAGAGAACAAAATATCAAATAACAATGTAAAAGTTTGAAGAAAGTGAAAATTTCATGTTTGATAAGTCACAATCAATCATTTTTTCTGAGTTTCAATTAAATTTTTTTATCTATTTAAAGTTCAATATACACACCTAGAAGTGCATAAATTGCTACTACAGATACTTGCAACAAAGATATTTATTAGAATTTAACGGGTTTCAATTGATATAATTCATGTGCTACATATGAGGATAATGATGACAGTGCATGTTTCTAAATACCAAATATCATTTTAATATCACTCGATCTAGCGTAATTAAAATACCATTTTCTTATTGATGATCTGATATGAGAGTTCACTTATGATGTATAGAGGTAGGAAACGAGATTTCATAATATCGTATTGGTACAATGGTAAAGTCCCCCCTTTTCCAGGGTTCCAAATGTAACCCTATTCTAGTGTTGATTGTGTGTATGTATATTTCACTATTTCAGTATTAAGACTTTCTTTTTACCTCAATTTTGGAATTGGTATTTGAACTTATAATACCAGAATGTCTTATATTTAACAATGACAAGACTATCTGGCAGCTCCCTCAGTAACTGACTAGGCTTATATTTTTATTTTAGAGCATAAAATTGCAGAGAGGGAATGCAAGTAATTCTTTATCTATTACATTACCTCTGTTATTTTATACTATTTGTCATTCTAATTGATCCCCATTATACCAACTATCTACTAAATCACCATATGGTGCCATTATTAATTTTATCCCAAAGAGGATTGTTTATAATTCGAATGGCATACTATGAGCCACAAATACACACGTACACTACCTAAAATGCCTCAACTTTGAAGTTCACATCAAACCAAATTTATAATTCAAAACAAAAGGTTCAAAGATAAAGTGTATAAACAAGACAAAATGCATCAAAAATGTTATCTTGGTATTAATTAAAAGGAGAAAAAAAAATAAATGGAGGGCTCATCATAAAAAAAAATTCTTTTCTTTCTTAGTATAACCAGAAAATCTTAAAGAGGAAAAAAGAACACAAATGATGAAAGAAATAGGAAAAATGAGAATTTAGGTATTGTTTATTTTGGTCTAAACCTAGATATTGAGGATGATTGAAGTGCCAAAGACAACATGGTGAGACACCCAAAGTTGCAACAAAGATCTAATCTTTTTGGTTACATCAAAATAACAAGTAATTACAATCCATGAGAAAATTCCAGATAAAGCCAACCCTTGTCATACTACACTCTCCATTCAATCTCTCTTCTTTTCCCTCCTATAAACGGGGGATCAGAAGAAGAAATAAAGGAAACAAAATAGAAACGAAAACCACCTCGACAATTTTAAATTATTAGGACTTCTTCTTCTACTTGGGGAGGAAACTTTGAGGAAATTGGCTAAATCTTTTTGTTCATTTCCAAATATTTGTACATAAAGAAAATATAATTCTAATCTTTGCTTTTTTCCATTTTCAAGACTTTGAACCAGTCTTGTTCTTAGGGTAAGTAAAAGAGGCAGAGAGGAAACCGAAAGGAATAATGAAAGAGATAAAAGGTTTACCTGAGGAGGGAGTGCTAGTGGCCAGAGATGAAAGAAACAAGGGAGGTTGGGACTGACGGTAGTTATCGAGCTGAGTGAGAGCTTTTTTGAGGTGAGAAAATGGGAGGGTAAAATGGAATTCTTTAGGCACAAATAAACTATTTAGTAAGGATGAAACAGAATAGGAATGTCCCCTATTCCCTGCATAAACCCGTGATAGAATAGACCCCCTATTCCCTGCATAAACCCGTGATAGAATAGAACTGTAATAGACATTCCACTAAACCAAATAATGGTTTGTGGTGGGCCCACAGAATTGAGTTGTAATCACTATGCCATTACATTCAACCAAACATGGCATAAATATATATACTAACTTATCATTTATCATTTATTTCATAAGCAACTAAATCAATTCATATAATCATTTATTGTTACATGTACATATTCATTTATCAACATCAACCATTAAGCACAAATATTCCAATTCATATTGGCATTTCAACCATTTTCGAGTATAATGACTCTTTCATACTTATTCGGCCCCTAAGACTCAATTTCGATTATTTTCACATTTTTTTTCATATATCCCAATTTTATATATCATTTAATCGATTCGTATGTTTATAATCATATTAACCAAAGATGAACTCAGAATGGATACATGGATCCATCACCTCAGATTTTTCTTTGATTACTTAGAGAAGTTTTGATGAGATTCCATTATTGAGAATTGAAAGTTTTAGGTGTTAAATTGATAGAAATTAAGCTTAGTTTAAGAAAAAGACTAAATTGTAAATCTTAATTGATAGTTATGTATATTAGGGACTAAATTGAATAAAACATAACATTTGATATGAAATTTCACTAGGAATAAGAAATTGGAGGTCCCTAATGAGTAATTATGGAATTAGATAGTTTGTCTTGGGTTTAAGGACTAAATTGAATAAATTGAAAAATATGATTGGTTTTGTGATTAGTTCTTATTTGAATGGAAATTGATAATAATATATGTTTTATGATTTTATTTAGCTAACCTTGACACGAAACCGTCGAGAGGGAAAAGAAAATCGAAAGTCAATGACAAATAGCTTAGAATTTTGGTTTGCATTTCTATGATTCGGGAACCATTTATTTTCTACATGTTCATGTCATTTTGCATTATACGGAAGTTTGAGGTGAGTTATTGATGATTATTTGAGCTAACCTAATGTGATTAAGATTGATTATCAAGACATGGACTAAATTGAATAGAATAAAAGATTCATGATTTGATTGATATTTGAAAATTGGTATGAAATTGAGTTGAAGCATGTTGTGTTATATGATAAATTGATGATAAATTGAGATTGAAAGATTGTGAATCGATCTACATTTGTGATGAAACAAAAAATGGTTACCCTATTAGTTGTTCGGATTGAGTCGGTGATCGTTATGTCAGAGTCTTAATATTTATATAATGAATGATCTAGCCTAGAAACTAACTGTGACAACGATTGAGGCAAGTGCACCTATCGAAAAGTAGTATAGTTTAGTGGCAAGATCGGAATGTCGAACCCAAAGGAACCAAAAGTACTAATACTAACTTTCTTTCTATTATTTAGCCTAAGAATTGAAGTGAATTATTGTTTAATCTAAAATTAACTAACTACTAAGCTAAAGACGCTAAGACAAAGAGAATGAATTGGGGAAATACTTGTGGGAAAAACCAATTGATTAAGACAATACCCAAGGAGGAATCCACCTAGACTTCACTTGTTATCTAACTCTGAACCAGACGATTTATTCACTTGACTTGATCCGTAGGATTCCCTAATTTATGTTAATACCTTTGTCGAGGCTACTAACGTCTAACCCTAGGTTGATTAATTGAAATTTCTTTCTAATTAAAACCCTTAGAATTGCATTAACTCGATCTATGGACTCTCATATTAGGTTTGACCCTAATCCGGCAAATTTTCGTCATCCTATGCCTAGGGTTGCAATCAACTCCGCTTAACTATGCTAGATCTACTCTTAGACAGAGACTTTTGCTCCACTGCCTAAGCACATCAATACTTGAATCAATATCCTGAAATATCAAAGCAAGAATTAAGAACACATAATTAAGAACAAATCAAGTATTTATCATATAGTTCAGAAAACAATAACAAGATCCGTCTTAGGTTTCATCCCCCTCAGGTATCTGAGGGGTTTAGTTCATAATAATAAAAGAATACATCTCAGAAAAAAAAGATAAAACAAAACATAAGAAAACCCTAAAGCCCCCTGAAGGAATTGAATGAGAGATCCGCCGTCTTGAGTATGATTTTGGCTTCTTGAGATGAATCAACTGGCTTTCTTCGAGTAAATCCCACGATTCTGAGCTCTCTGACTTGGCTCATTGGCCTAGCTGGACGCCCCCTTCAAGGTTGGTTTCTAGGTTGTTTATATAGGCTTTGGAATGTGTTTCTTTGCCCCTAAGTATCCTATTCCAAGTGAAATTCCTCTTTGTCACGGTAGGGACACGCCCGTGTGGCACGCCCGTGTGAATCGACTTCAGGCCGTGTTCGAGCCTGCTAAAGGGGCACGGCCGTGTGCTTTGGGCCCAGGCCGTGTTGATTTCCTACTTTGGACCATTTGGCCCGTTTTAAGCTCGTTTTCTGTTCTTTTCATCCTCCTATGCTCTCCTGAGTATAAAACATGAAATTAAAAGATTAAGAGCACCAAATTCCATAATTCAAGGGATAAATCATCCAAAAGCATGCTAAATGTGGAGATAAAATATGTTACTATTACGGTTTATCAAATACCCCCACACTTAAGCTTTTGCTTGTCCTCAAGCAAAAATCTCAACTCAAAATTAAAACGAACTTCCTCAATTCATAACCTTCATCAACAGTGTTTCATCATAATTCATAGGTAATTCATACATTGATAATTTAACCAAAAAGGTTCCTAAAGATTCAAACAATCAAAGTCATAGTTTTTATAGCACGAAAAATAGGTGTTTCCCCTTACCTAAATAATTACCTTTAATTCAAAATCGACAAAAGTTGACATCCTTGCTAAAGATTCACTCAAATCACTCAAAGTGTTTAAGGTTCAAAATTAAGCACTCTAAAGTCGAACACGAAAAGTTAATCCCATAGGCTTTCATAAAAATCAAATCTCCACCACTATAATATGAGATGATACACAAATCAAGAGGTCTTTAAAAGGGTTGTAACAGGGCTTGGGTTAAAGGTGTGGATAAAGGCTGAATCAGAGGGTTAGTATCGAGACTAAATTGACAAATTACCTAACTAAAAAGTTGAACTGATACTAAATAATTACATCACAGAAACTTAATACTAATAACATGAGCTTCTTCTAAAGATAATGAAATTAACAGTTTGAGCTCAAATAACATAGAACTAATAATGAATATACTTCATTTTTTTAAGAACAAATCATACAATAATAAAGAAATTAACAACTGAAATGGAAAGCATAGTTTAGCTAAGTAATCTGTTCAAATCAGACCTCGACTTAATGTGGGTCAAATTAATTAAAGGGATTTCAACAATAATGGTTTTTGGTTAATGTTGAGGGTGAGTCAATAAAAGGGTTGTTAGGATCAAAGGGGTTCATTAGGGGTTAATTGTGAGGGTAGGCTTTTTGTGGAGCAAGTGGGTTAGATCCTAGGTGCCTTTATCATCTTAGTATATCAAATCAAAGGTGTGGTCTCGACATGTATAATCGAAGCAAGTTCTAGAATAACAAATCAATGTTGACACACTCATAATCAATAAAGTGAGCAAGAAAAAGAATATGCTCTAAAAGGCTCAAGATCTCACAACAATTATGGGCTTTTTGATATCAACCTTGTAAATTTCAAACTTCAAAGTAATAATTAGATTCGAGTAGACAACCTAACAAAATTTTTACTTCTGAAAAATAGACTTATCCTTCTTGATTCTCTAGTCTCCTAAAGTTTAAATCATCACTGCACAATTATCAATGACTTAATCCAAAACATATCAATAAAAATCATGAATCAAAGGAATTTTCATTCTAATAGTAATATGAGAGAATTACTTAAGAACAAGACATAATTCAGGAATTTGATAATAATGCAAAAAGTTAGGCACTTTTTCACGATAAAATTCACCCCCCACACTTAAGATGTTCATTGTCCTCAATGTACAAAGATATATATGAACAATATTTTAAGAAAATCAAAAGAGAGGGAGAAGTGAAACTTCCTGAATTATGGATGAAATCCTTGGAGGATGATCAATGATGAACATGATGACTAGGCATAGGTGAAGGTGGTGGAGAATACTCCGGTGGTGTGTTCGTTCCTTGAGTGGCACCTTGAACCCTTTTAAACTGCAAAGTCATCAGTAAAGTTCTTAGGGAGTTCTTATTTAATGGACGTTTGTTATAGTTACTCGAGAGTTAAACAGCCAGAGATAAAAGAAATCAAATTATACTTAAAAATTTAGAGAGTTTAATAATAAAGGAAAATGAACTAAAATAAAAATAAAAAGAAAAGTAAGAATAAAGAAAATAAAAAGGACTCAAAGGTCCTAATCATCGGAGTGATTTCAAGGTGGTGGTGGCAGCGATATGTGAAAAAGCTGATAATATCGACCACGACCGCCTCGCACGGCCGTGTGGATTTATCTCAGCCCGTGTTCTTTAGGCAGTTTCGACCACGGCCGCGTTGCACGACCATGGCATTTAGTCGGAGCCCGTGTCTTGGGGAAAATTTTTGTCCTATTTCTGCATGATATCCGTCATGCCGATATGCATACTCGTGGTGTCCACACGGCCACGGCCACGCCCGTGTGCAAGGCCGTGTGGTATGGAAACCTACGCCTAAAAATTTGGTTAGTTTTTAGTTAGATGCTAAAATTCAAAAATATGGACGTTAGTGGGGTTAGTGCTCGGGTTGCCTCCCGAGAAGAGCTCGTTTAAAGTCTTGAGCTAGACTTACCTGTTATTCGTATGGCCATGGTGGTTTACGGATTCGAAACTCCTTTTTCTTACTATCAATTCTATCAACATATGGTTTGAGTCGGGTAATATTTACCTCAAAAGTGCCGAAATTAGAATGTGTTACCTCGACCGTTCCATATGGAAAGACCTTAAGTACCGTAAAAGGAGTCGCACCGTTTGTATTAAGTTCTGGAGTGACTATTCGAGGGTCGGTTGTATCTGACAGTACCTGGTCCCTAACTTTGAAGTGATTGGTTCCACCTTTAATACTCGATGTCCTAGCCGTGTCAAGAACCTGAAGAGTGATCATTTCGTCACTTACACGAAATGTGAGCTCACGTGGTTATTTATTTCGTAGAATTGCTGGGCACACTACATTTAGCTCCAAATGCGACGTACCATCTAACTTCCGTTTGTTTGTCAAAAACTCTTTTGAAAATTTCCTTGAATCTGGCATCTGCAAAAGAGCTTCAAGAAACGGCAAGTTAATATGTAATTTCTTTGGAAGTTTAAGAAATTTACTAAATTGTTCCTCTGTATGGTGTTTCTTCATCGCATTGGGGTATGGAACACGAGGTTGGTACTCTGAAATTACCGAGTTTGGTTTATCATGGCTTACCTCAACCTTACCTTCCTCTACCACATTCTCTTGTTTCAATTTTGGTTCATCTAACCCTTCACTATCGTGAGCAGTTATTGTTTGAGGTTGCTCTCTTGGGTTAGTTTCGGTGTTGCTAGACAAGATACCTTGTGGTCTTTCTGAGATCAGCTTTGCAAGCTGACCTATTTGATTCTCGATCTCTTGAATCGACACTTGCTGATTTTTAAGTGCTGTTTCAGTGTTTTGAAAGCGTGTTTCTGACACCGAGATAAATTTTGTTAGCATCTCCTCAAGGTTCGGCTTCTTTTCCTGCTGGTAAGGTGGTTGTTGAAAACCTGGAGGAAGTTGTGGTCCTTGACCACCCCACGAGAAATTCGGATGGTACCTCCAACCTGCATTATATGTGTTACTATAAAGATTATTTTGAGGTCTAGAATAGTTACCCATATAGTTGACTTGTTCGTTCTTTGTGCTAGGGTTGTAGGATAGATATTTTGTGTTGTTCACCCTTCCTCCATTTGTATCGTCTTTGATTCTGGATGTACTGCGTAGAACCATACCAACCATCAATTTTTTTTATTTAAAAGCTCTACCTGGTTAGATAACATGGTGACTGCGTCAAGGTTGAAAACACCGGCTGCTTCATTAGGCTTTGTCTTCATGACTTGCCACTGATAATTATTTAGTGACATCTCTTCGGTTATTGCGAGCGGTATGTTTTATTTCACTGTCAAAAAACAAGGGTCCTGACCGGTTTCTTCTAGTCATAAACTAGAAATACCTGCCAGAAGCAAAGAAAGAGAAAATTTAGCAAAGTTAAAATAAAATAAAAAATAAAAATAAATTGTAAATAAATAAAATGGCTAAAGTAATAAAAATTAAGTGTTCTTAATATTTTAGCTCCCCGGCAATGGCGCCAAAAACTTGATCGTTATGTCAGAGTATTAATATTTATATAATGAATGATCTAGCCTAAAAACTAACTATGACAACGATTGAGGCAAGCGCACCTATCTAACAGTAGTATAGTTTAGTGGCAAGACCGGAATGTCGAATCCAAAGGAACCAAAAGTACTAATACTAACTTTCTTTCTATTATTTAGCCTAAGAATTGAAGTGAATTATTGTTTAATCTAAAATTAACTAACTACTAAGCTAAAGACGCTAAGACAAAGAGAATGAATTGAGGAAATACTTGTGGGAAAAACCAATTGATTAAGACAATACCCAAGGAGGAATCCACCTAGACTTCACTTGTTATCTAACTCTGAACCAGACGATTTATTCACTTGACTTGATCTGTAGGATTCCCTAATTTATTTTAATACCTCTCTCGAGGCTACTAACGTCTAACCCTAGGTTGATTAATTGAAATCTCTTTCTAATTAAAACTCCTAGAATTGCATTAACTCGATCTATGGACTCCTGATCGTTATGTCAGAGTCTTAAAATTTATATAATGAATGATCTAGCCTAGAAACTAACTGTGACAACGATTGAGGCAAGCGAACCTATCGAACAGTAGTATAGTTTAGTGGCAAGATCGGAATATCGAACCCAAAGGAACCAAAAGTACTAATACTAAATTTCTTTCTATTATTTAGCCTAAGAATTGAAGTGAATTATTGTTTAATCTAAAATTAACTAACTACTAAGCTAAAGACGCTAAGACAAAGAGAATGAATTGGGGAAATACTTGTGGGAAAAACCAATTGTTTAAGACGATACCCAAGGAAGAATCCACCTAGACTTCACTTGTAATCTAACTCTGAACCAGACGATTTATTCACTTGACTTGATCCGTAGGATTCCCTAATTTATATTAACACCTCTCTCGAGGCTACTAACGTCTAACCCTAGGTTGATTAATTGAAATCTCTTTCTAATTAAAACCCCTAGAATTGCATTAACTCGATCTATGGACTCCCATATTAGGTTTGACCCTAATCCGGTAGATTTTTGTCACCCTATCTCTAGGCGCGTGAGAAACTCCGCTTAACTATGCTAGATCTACTCTTAGCCGGGTCTAATTCCCCTCCTGCCTAAGCACATCAATACTTGAATCAATATCCTGAAATATCAAAACAAGAATTAAGAACACATAATTAAGAACAAATCAAGTATTTATCATATAGCTCGAGAAAACAATAACAAGATCCGTCTTAGGTTTCATCCCCTCAGTATCCGAGGGTTTAGTTCATAATCATAAAAATATACATCTCGTAAGAAAAGATAAAACAAAACATAAGAAAAACCCTAAAACCCCTGAAGGAATTGAAGAAAAGATCTTCTGTCTTGAGTATGACTCAAACTCTTGAGATGAATCAACTGGCTTTCTTGAGTAAATCCCACAATTCGACCTCTTGACTTGGCTCCTTGGCCTAGCTAGACGCCCCCCTAAAGGTTGGCCTTTAGGGTGTTTATATAGGCTTTTGGAATGTGTTTCTTTGCCTCTAAGTACCCTAATCCGAATAAAATTCTTCTTTTTCACGGCAGGGACACGCCCATGGCACACGCCCGTGTAAGTCGAGTTGTAGGCCGTGTTCGAGCCTGCTAAAGGGGCACGGTCGTGTGGTGAAACCCCAGGCCGTGTCCCTTTCTCACTTTGGCTCATTTGGCCCGTTTTAAGCCCGTTTCTCGTTCTTTTCATCCTTCTATGCTCTCCTGAGTATAAGACATGAAATTAAAGGATTAAGAACACCAAATTCCATAATTCAAGGGATAAATCATCCAAAAGCATGCTAAATGTGGGATTAAAATATGTTACTATTACGGTTTATCAACTCCCATATTAGGTTTGACCCTAATCTGGCAGATTTTTGTCATCCTATGTCCAGGGTTGCGATCAACTCCGCTTAACTATGCTAGATCTACTCTTAGACAGGGACTTTTGCTCCACTGCCTAAGCACATCAATACTTGAATCAATACCCTGAAATATCAAAGCAAGAATTAAGAACACATAATTAAGAACAAATCAAGTATTTATCATATAGTTCAGAAAACAATAACAAGATCCGTCTTAGGTTTCATTCCCCTCAGGTATCTGAGGGGTTTAGTTCATAATAATAAAAGAATACATCTCAGAACAAAATATAAAACAAAACATAAGAAAACCCTAAAACCCCCTGAAGGAATTGAATGAGAGATCCGCCGTCTTGAGTATGATTTCGGCTTCTTGAGATGAATCAACTGGCTTTCTTCGAGTAAATCCCACGATTCTAACCTCTCTAGCTTGGCTCCTTGGCCTAGCTGGACGCCCCCTTCAAGGTTGGCCTCTAGGGTGTTTATATAGGCTTTGGAATGTGTTTCTTTGCCCCTAAGTATCCTATTCCGAGTGAAATTTCTCTTTGTCAGGGCAGGGACACGCCCGTGTGGCACACCCGTGTGAATCGACTTCAGGCCGTGTTCGAGCCTGCTAAAGGGGCACGGCCGTGTGCTTTGGGCCCAGGCCGTGTTGATTTCCTACTTTGGCCTATTTGGCTTGTTTTAAGTCCGTTTTCCGTTCTTTTCATCCTCCTATGCTCTCCTGAGTATAAAACATGAAATTAAAGGATTAAGAGCACCAAATTCCATAATTCAAGGGATAAATCATCCAAAAGCATGCTAAATGTGGAGATAAAATATGTTACTATTACGATTTATCAGTCGGATATAGTTGGAATGCCATAAGGTCGGATTATTGATTGGAAACCATCGTTGCCATGAAACCCGATTTGGTAGATTATAGTTAGTGAGTCATCATTTCCAGGCAACCTGGGGTGACAGTTTAATCAAATTGAGATAGCTGTCATTGTCGGGCAATCTGGGGTGATATTATGTACTTGTTTAACGTCATCCTTGCAGTCCTTCACTTAAGTAAGTCTTTAACCATTTTTCTTTGATTTTTATAGATAATTTATCTTCGATTTGTGATTGTAAATCCATTTTACTCCTTCCACAGTGGGTAGTCCATATCTTTGGGGAGGTATTAAGATAACATGAAATTCTATAGCCTTAAATAAGGCTTTAGGGACCACCTGACTATTTTCATGAAAGACTTTTGCCTTACGAGATAGCCAAATTTGCCAAATACAAAAGGTAAAGATGAATTTCCTAGTGGTTCTATGAATATGGTGTCAAACATTAGCATTTAAATTATTCACTAGTCAGTCAAAAAGTGTTAAGCCACCTTAGTTTTGGTTATAGCCCTTAGGCCAAATTTGATTCTTCCATTGTTGTTTTATCTTACAATCTCATGAAAAATGAGTTAAAGACTCTAAATGTGTTAATAATAAAATATACATATTATCCATTTGTTATATATCAATACAAATTTAATTCTAAAAAAGGTAAAAGTATTGGATTTGGTGCCCTGAGTGTAGTATTTTCGTCTATGTACACTTATAATTTTTTTCGAACAGATTGGTTAAAAAAAATTATTTATGGATTACAATAATATACTTTGTATAATGTTCTCATGTGGTTTTTGCATGCAAAGCAAAATAGAAGCAAATATTGGTTCACTGGTTGTCTAATATTTAAACTAATACTAAACGGTATTACGTGGTCGAATCGTAATACGAAAAGATAGCTTATATTATTAAATGAACCTAAATATGACCTTAGTCTAATCAGAAATGAGCAAGCTGATTGAAAGAATAATATGTTGGAAAAAATCCGGTCTAAAAATTGTTTTCTTGCACAGCAGAAAATAAAAAATTTGAAAACCAAACCGATTTGTGATATTTATAGTAATAAACCCTTTACCAAAATCGCACCTATGTTTTCAGCTATACGGATCCTTGTCGTTCCTAACTTTCAACCGAATGACCTTCTCCGCTATTCTCGTATCACGAACTACTTCGAGTGTGAGCTCAAACGATTCAAATCAAACACAAAACCAGAAATAGTTTTCTTTGTTTGAGTGTGAAAATGAAAAAACCTCTTCTTAATAGAAATCGACAGAATTGTTATTCCAGAAAATAGATTTAATACTTCGACAATAAAACTCTCACTATTTTTGGGTAGAGTAACAATATCTTAAAGTTGTGTGTTTTTCCCTACCGGTGCCATATATTCATAGGGAGAAGAAGTAAAACCCTTGTTGAATTGTAGAAGTTTATTTCAACTAGAAAAACGAATTCCTAATCTAACTAGTAGTATATGGGGCGACAACCCTAGTTAATAATACTAAGGTTTGTCATCCCTCTATTTTAAGATGAAGGGCTTGGGCCCCTCCCATATCAGGTTCAATTACAAGTACTTCCTAAACTTTTAATCCAGTAATTTATAATTCAATCCAACCTGATATTTGTTTTTTTATTTCCGAAATAAACATCTCAATTAATAAACTAATTAAATAATCTTCTCAACTCAATTCTAATTTTGTTAAAATCATGACGACTATATTGTAAAAGAATCTATGAGAGAATATTTTTAATTTTCCACATTCAACAAGTTTACTATGGCCAAATGATTTATTTCCATTTTCGAACTTCATTTAATTCGAAAAACATAAATTCATTTCTAGGTCATTTTCATTTTTCATTTTTCATTTTCAATTTGGAGAAAACCATATTCATTTCCAAATGTTTCCCATTTCTCCATTTTCATAATTTGTATCCATTTCTATTCATTTGATTCAATAGGAAATTCATTTCTGATTTCAACGAGCTAGCTGAGAGACTGATTGGACATATGTGATTAGGGCTCAAATGGTTTATAATTAAGTTTTAGCTTGTCGCCTATTAATTATAAACTCATTTAGTTATGGAGTCATTTCACTATATTATCGTAACTGAGCTCTCCCCAATGACATACCATTACGAAAGTAACTCTATCAATACTCGTCCAATGACCTTCTCATAAGTGTTTACCCTCAAAGGATATCCTTGATCTCTTTTGGATAATATAGGTTCTCCCAATATAATCCTATTTTATCTCATGGTAACCATTACATCTTCCTTCATGAAAAGTCAATTACTATCAAATAGTAATCAAATCATTCATCACAAAAAAGAACAACCCGTGACCACGTCTACTTTTCATTAACTATGTAATTCCAATGAGAGGATATCATTTACTCATGTCTTGGGCTATGAATTCCACTTTTGTGAATAACGCTACGTACTGAAGAATTCGTATACCCAACACACCAACTTTCAGTGTCTTATCTATTTGAATTTAAGCTTTTACTTACATCAAAGTATACAAGTCACGAATACATAGCACGTCATCCACTCAGGATTTAGGTATGTCTGACTATGAACATCAAAAGTGAATAAATCCATAAACGGATTCAGGATCTATTCTTCTTGGGTCTAGTCTGATGTATTGTCAGTCCAGTCAATCACATCTTTGTTTTTATTTTCTGGGAGTCATTTGGTCCGATGCTCAAGACAAAGCATCTCCCCAATTGCACTTGATAAATGACATATTAGTCTTTCAATCTATTTGTTTATTTCCAATTAAACTAAGGACATGTTTAGGTTCGTCTACTAATATAAGCTATCTTTCCGTATTACGATCTGACTACGTAATATTTCTTAGTATTAGTTTAAACATTAGACAATCGGTGAGCCAATATTTGCTTCTATTTTGCTTTGCGTGCAAAAACCATATAAGCACAATTATACAAAGTATATTGATGTAATCCTTAACTTTGTTTTATTAATCAATCTGTTCAAAAAAAAATACAAGTTTACAAATGAATATACTACACTCTGAGCACCATATCCAACATAATATGCCATCTATCAAGTCCAACTAGGGAGATGCCTTGTCTTGTGCATCAGAGCAGATGACTCCCAAAACATAGAGGCATAGATATGATTGACTAGAATGACAGTAAATCAGACTGGACCCAAGAAGAATATATCTTGAATCTGTTTAGGGATTTATTCACTTGTCACGTTCAAAGTGTGGCATACCTTAATCCTGAGTGGATGACGGACTATGTATGCCTAACTCATACACTTTGATGTAAGTAAAAGTCTGAGTTTGAATAGATAAGGAACCGAAAGCTGGTGCATTGGGTGTACGATTTCTACAGTATGTAGTGTCATTCACAATAGTGGAATTCATAACCCGTGACATGAGTAAATGATATCTTCTCATTGGCATTACATGGTTGATGAAAAGTAAACATGGCCCCGGATCAATCGTCTTGGTGATGAATAACTTGATTACTATTTGATAGTAATTGACTTTTCATGAAGAAAGATGTAATGATTACCATGAGACAAAATAGGATCATATTAGGAGAACGAATTTATCCCAAAGATATTAAGGATATCCTATGAGGGTAACACACTTATGACAAGGTCATTGGATGAGTATTGATCGAGTTGCTTTCGTAATGGTATGCCATCAGGGAGATCTTAATCACGATGCAACAATGTAATGACTTCGTGACTGAATAAGTTTATAATTAATAGACAAAAATTTAGAACTTAATTATAAATCATGTGAGCCCTAATCGCATGTGTCCAATCGGTCCATTTGTTAGCTCGTTGAAACCAAAAATGAATTGCATGTTGAATCAAATGAACAGAAAATTATAGAAATCGTAAAGTTAGAGAAATGAGAAACATTTAGAAATGAATATGGTTTTCTCTAAATGGTAATGACCTAGAAAATGAATTTATGATTTTTTAAATTATTATTTAATTAAGTGATTAGATAATTGAAGTTCAAAAATGGAAATAAATTTATTGGTCATGGTGAATCCATTGAATGTAGAAATATTAAATATATTTTCTCATAGATTCTTTTACGATAAAGTGGTCATGATCTTAACAGAATTAGAATTGAGTTGAGAAAATTATTTAATTGGAAAATTAATTTATTTAAATTAAGTTAAAATGTTTGTAGAAGGCCCAAATTGCCCGGCCTACTTCACATACCAAATAACAGACCTAATTAACCCAATTCAGCCCAAATCAAATAGCCCAAATAAAAAAATAAAAAAAATAATAAAACAAAAAAACCCTAAAGCTACCCTAGGCGCCGTCCCCATCCGCCCACCACCCTCTCGACCACCGCTCCACCGCCCACTGTCGGAGCCACTTGTGCTGCCACCGCCCAAATGCCTGCGAAACAGAAAAGGAGAAAAGACAGAAAGTAAAACAGTAGCATTTTCGGCTATAAAAGCCGATCCAAACAGTTTGTAATGGGAGGGGATTTTTTTTATTTTTGAATACAAAAAAGAGAGAGATTTCAAATTCACAAACAATCAAGTGATTAAATACAAACGCAAAAAACGGAGATTAATCCCTACAAAAAAATAGAATCAAAATAGAGGAAAGAGGTGATTTCATTTTTATTTTCGAAGTTCTTTTTTACTCTTTTTTTATTTTATTTTCGGCCTATATATAGTTTTATTGTTTATCATTCGTTTTTTTTAGACTAATATATATATATAAATATAACTTTAAATAAAAGAAAAAAATAAAACTTTTACCTTTTTCCACACCGTGTACGTGTGGTCGCAGCGACAACTGGCGATGACGACGGAGGCAACCGGAGCGACACCTAATCCCTCTCCTTCGACTGCAGAGAAAAAGGAGAGGGGATCAGTTTTTTTACAAGCGACTCAAAATGATTTTTTTCTAACCTTAGGACCTTATATAGCCCCTCGAAACGACGCTGTTTTGGGGTTGGCCTTAACCTCAAAACGACGTCGTTTTGACCTTGACCCGATCCGACCGACCCACCCGCCTCGGGATCCGCGTTTTTTTATAAGGGGATATTTGCTCGCGCGGTCCTTCCGCATTTTTAAGTTTTTTTAAAATCAAATCTTCCATATTCGCACATTGGCCCCAAAATTTACACCGGTTTGCAATCTGGTCCCGTTGTTCTGCTGCTGCTTTGGGGAAAGGGGTTTATTACCTTTTGGTCCCTTCAGTCCTTTCACGCGCATAAATAGGTCCCCTAATCTTCATTTTTAAGAAATTCACCCCAAATTTTGTTCTTTCACTTAGTTTAGTCCTTTTTATGTTTTTTTACTATTTTTAACCTAATTAAATTTTTATTTTCTATTATTATTATTACCTTGTTACTTCTACCTAATATCTTTATTAACACTATAGTTATATTATAGTTTTTAATATATATATATATACACATTTTTTGTTTGTTCTTGCATATATCTCATTATCTATTTCTAAAATATTTTTATCATTATTATTACTACCCTTTTATCATTCATTATTTATTTTTCATCACCATTCATGTATTATGTGTTATTATTAATATATTAATATTTTCATCATCATCATCACTAATATTATATTATCATACTTTATGTACATATATATATTATATTCATTACTATTATTATTACTATTATTTGATATTATTGTCGTGACTATTATTGTTGTTATTATTAGTATCTTTATTATTACTATATTTATATCTATATTTATTCTCTTAGTTAAATACTATTATTATTTATTTAATTGTCATTTATCTATTTATATTTATATTATTTCACATACATATTTCTATTTTCACTCATATTATTATCGTATTTTATATATTTCTACTCATATTTCTACATCAATATTATTTTCATTATCACCGTTATTATCATTATTATTATCATCATATCATTATTTTCATATATATATATATATAGCTTTATTTATTCATTTTATATATACTGTTTCATTCATTAATCGCCATCACTATTTTTATATATCATTGTTATTATCATTATTTTACACACAGTCAATATATATATATACTATTGTCACAAAATTTTCCTTTTACCATTACTTACATTCTCACCGTTATCGCACTAATCCTTCCCGATACCTCGGTTTTATAGCGACCAATATTCCGCACTAGCAATTCGAGTGAATTAAGCCCTAACTTATTGGGTTCTCGATTTTTCTCGTTTAAGCTAAACGACGGACGATCCTTTCCAAAAATCGCAAATTCAAGTTTTCAATCGACATCCCGTATTAGCAATCCGAGTAAATCGAGCCCTAACTTACATGGGTTCCGGTTCTTCTTGTTTAAAGCTAAATAACGGGATATCCCTTTGAAATCGAAATTTAGATTTTTAACAAAACACTTAATCTCGGAAATTCGAAATGTTGCGCCTAACTTCACTGGACTCAACATCTAGATATTTCGGGATAAGTTTCTTTTAAAAATAGAGGCAATATTCCTAATTTGGATTTTCGAGAGAACGAGCCCTAACTTACTGGGTTCCGATTTCTCGTTCGACAAATGACGGAAGATCCTCTTCAGATATAAAACTAAGTTTTAAAAGGAGGGCTTAGTTTCGGGAGCCTAAAGTATGCTTGATCTCTTCGAAAATAAGAGAGTCTTAACGTCCCTTCCAATTCCTTCAAATTTTAGAAATAAAAAGTATCCTATTTTCAAACCATTTCAAAGTTTTCAACATTAGGACATCGATCAATCAGTTTGGTACCGATTTCGGGCGTGTCGAGGGTGCTAATCCTTCCTCGCACGTAATTGACTTCCGAACCCATTTTTCTCAAATTTTCGTAGACTAAAAGTATCGTTTTAATAAACTGAGACATTTTATTAAAACAAAGGTGATCCGATCACACCCAAATAAAGATCGGTGGTGACTCCCTTCCTTTTCTTCCCTTTTCATTTTCAAAAATCGAGTCGACCGCGTCGTTTACCGTTTTAAAAAAAATGGTTACGACAATGTTTATTTTAGAAAATAGAAGAACAAATATCGGGTTGGATTGAATTATAAAGTACTAGGTTAAAAGTCCAAGAAGTACTTGAAATTGAACCCGATATGGGAGAGGTCTAAAAGCCCTTCATGTTTAATGCTAGGGACAACAAACCCTTGTTTGTTTAACTAGGGTTGCCACCCCACCTAATCCTAGTTAAAGTAGGAGTTCGTTTTTCCATTGAAATAGACATCTACAATTCAACAAGGGGTTTCACCTTTCCTCCTTATAAATAGATGGCATCGATAGAGTTAAAAACACAACATTAAGATATTGTTATTCTGCCCGGAAATAGTGAGAATTTATTTTCTAAGTATAAATTCTATTTTCCAGAATAACAATTTTGTCAGTTTCTATTGAGAGAGATTTTGCTTTCACACTGAAAGTAAAGTAAACTATTTCTGGTACTGTGTTTGATTCGAATCGTTTGAGCCCACACTCGAAGCAGTTCGTGGTACGAGAATAGCGGAGAAGACCGTTCAGTTAAAAGTCAGAAACGACAAGAATCTGTCTAGCCGAAAATACAGGTGCGATTTCGGTAAAGGGTTTATTGTTATAAATATCACAAATCGACCTGGTTTTGAAAATTTTTATTTTCCGCTGTGCAAGAAAATCGTTTTCGAACTGAATTTTTTTTCAACAAAAAGGGCTTAAAAAACCCTTAGTAATTTTTTTTAAAAAAAATCAATTAAGCCGTTAGAGAAAAAGCATACTCAATTGAACCTTCAATGACAAAAAAACTCAATTAGGCAATTTCGTTAACGAAAATTGCTATTTTTTTGTTTGACCATTAATGATATTAACATGGTTGGTGGAAGTAATAAGAAATTGATCATGTAGATAAGTATGTTACACTAGCATATTTAAAAAAATAAAAAATTCTAAAAATTTATTGTAAATACACGTCTAGAATGAACCTGAATAAATGGACATTCAAGTTCACTAAATGTGGACATCCACTTGTACAAATTCATATGTTGTTTAAAATATTATAAAAATTGTAAAGAAATTATTTTAAAATTTTAACAAAAACATAAAAATGGTAAAAATTATAAAAACCTTAAAATTTATTAAAATTTGTCAAAATAGTTTATTACACATCTAATAGGATTAAAATATAATACGTTTAGGATTAAAATGAAATTTGACACAAATATAATATTATATATATATATATATATATATTCAAATTAATGATATTTTGTGCCACCATTTTTCTTAAAAACACCTTTTGCTTTTAATTTACATATACATATATATATATGCGTATATTCAAATTAAGGTTGATTTTTTTTTTTTTGGTAATATATACGTATATTTGTGCTAAATTGCATTTTAGTCTAGAATAATGTGTGATATTATAACACATATTGACTATTTTAATTTTTCTTTTACAAAATTTAAATAATTTATAATTTTTTATAATTATAAATTATTATTATTTTTAGAAAATTTTAAATTTTTATAATTTTTAATAATATTCTGAATCATGTCTATAATGAATATGGACAAATAGATGTCTATATCTAAATGAATTTGAACATCCATTTGTACAACTTTATTATAAAAGTGCATTTTTTTGTATTTTTTTAAATAATTTTTAAAGACATTTTAACTTTTAAATATATGTTGATATAGCCAGCCATAGAGGTGAGCATGGGCCGGGCCGGGCTCAGGCCAAAAATGCCTTACCTGAGGCTCGGCCTATTTTTTAAACGGGCCTTATATTTTTTGTCCAAGTCCATTTTTCGAGTCTATATTTTTATCCAAACCCTCCCACATTTCGGGTGGGCCTTCGAGCCGGACCGGGTGACCCGACCCATGCTCACCTCTAGCCAACCGCATCATCATACTTATTATTGTGATATGTCACATGCTGCTTCCATCAATCACATTAATATTTATTAACAATTAAATTGAATAACAACAATTTTTATTATGAGAAGAACTTAATTAATATTTTTTTGTTGCCACTAAGTTAATTGAATGCACATAAGAACTCAATTTGTTTATTATTATTATTATTATTATTATTATTATTATTATAATAATAACTATGTGCTTTTTAAAAATTAAAATTAACAAAAATTATTTACCATCCAAATCCACAAAAACTGCTAGAATAATATTAGATACATTGTGGTTAAAACTAAAATTTGTTATAGGTGCAAATTTTTATTTTTATTATCTTTATGGATCTAATTATGCTAATTTAGCATATGTGGAAAAATTTTCAACCCTCCGCTCTAATATTCCTACTCAAGTACATTGAAAACTTATCACTACTCACATGAATTTCACATAAAAGAAATCATCACGAATACATACATACATACATATATATATATATATATATATATATATTTCTTTAAAATCCTTTTGTGTACAACGATGATATTTAGTTTTACTTAAATTTGGAATCAAATCAGTCAAAATTTTAAAAAAATATTAAATTGATGATACTATCTTAACAACATATTAAGTTTTAGTGTAAACTATAAAAATAATCACTTTTGTTTGATTTATATTACATTTTAGTCATTTATGTTTGAAATGTTATATTTTAGTCACTTACGTTATTGTTTTGTTACGAAGTGGTCACTCTACCGTTAAACTCCGTTACCTCTTTAATGGCAGTCCTACGTGGCAATCCAAATGGGTTTTAAATGCCAACTTGGATGTCCAGTTGCTCGGATGAAAATAGGTTTTTAATTAAATAAATTTAATTTGGACTACCACATAGGACATCCAAGTTGTCATTTAAAACCCATTTGGACTGCCACGTAGGGCCGCCGTTAGAGAGGTAATGGAGCTTAACGGTAGAGTGACCACTTCGTAATAAAATGATAACGTAAGTGACTAAAATGTAATCTGAAGCAAACAAAAGTGACTATTTTTATATTTTACCCTAAATTTTATATAAGCATAGAATTTAAAATCAATAGATTGTAATGGAATAATCTTGTCATAGTTACACTACTAGTATTATCTAGCTCATTCTAATAAAGTACATACATTGTTTGCCCTAAGATTTTGGGCGTGACAGATCAAAAGATGAAAAAGATTTGGGCATTTGGGTTGGGGAATTTAGGGGGCGAGCAATCATTGATGTTTGTTCTTCCAAAATCCAATTTTTTCCCTAAAAGCATAATGTTAAAGTGGCCCAACTGTCTTTGTTGATGGTTGAATTGCATTTGCACGCCACAAAAGTATGTTCTAACAAACATTTTGTTTGCATCTCTGTATTAATGATTAGAGACTTCCACTTTGAGGCTCCTTTTTGGAATAATCTTAAACTGCTCACTTACATTATATATTTAATTGAAACTAAAATGGATTATTTAATTGATTTAGCCCGTACCATAAAATGGAGACAGGATTGAATTGGTAAAAAATCAGTTGAACCGAAAAACTAATCAAATTGAGTAAAAATTAATTAAAAACTATTTGAACTAGATCTAAGTTAGTTTAAATATTTAATTTTGTTGTTATAATTTATAAAATAATGTTTATACTATTTGTTTATTTGTGTTTATTTCTTTTATTTTTTTAATTTATTATGAATTTTAAAAAATTTTATTTTGTGAAAGTTGAATCAACCCCAATTTTTACAACATTAATTACAAAAAAACTGTTGCATGTCATTTTTATTAACTTTCTAATACAATACAAGGGCACATAACAACTTTCTAATCTTACTTATATGGTTTTTGTTAATTCCATTAATGATGAGATTTCTTTTTATCCTTGGATTGAAATAATATAAAAGTAAAAAAATGTTTAAATAATTTTTTTATTTATTTAAGGTAAAGCGAAGGAGTTGAGTATCTATTATTTTCTTTTCAAATATCTTTTTTACCCTCCTTATTTTTTACATAATTATATTATAAAATTATATAATTGAAAAAAATCACTATATTTAGTTTCTCTTCTTTTCTTTCTAGGGTTTAACCAAACAAAAATGGTTAAAGTTATTTTCTTTTCCTTTCCCTTACTAATTTTATACCATCCAAACAAAAAATATATATTTTTCTTTTAATTTTTCTTCCTTTTCCTTTAGAATTGATTCAAATAGATACAATTAAAAATTGCAAAAATAATCATTTATTAATTGTATTCATATGCCTTAAAAAATTGTATTACGTACTAATGTCTGTAGTTTAGGTTTGGTAAACCGCTCCTGTTAACAAAAAAAATTTAGTTAAGTCTTAATTCAGTTAGTATCAACTATATTAAATTAGTATATTATTTATAATATCATTATATTAAATATCATTTATCATTATATTTAAAATTTTAAACTATTTTACCTATCATTAATTTTATAAACAATTTATATTAATTACTTAAAAATATTTAAAATTTATATCCCATGTATCATTGTATTAAATTATTTAAATCTAATGTAACTTAACTATCTTTTACTTTGCACTATCATCTCTAAGAAGAACATTTTAGCCTTCAACCGTATTTTTTGATAACAATGTTAAATATTTAACATTAACAAACCACATTTTTCTTTAAACAATTTTTAAAAGCACTTCTCAACCATAATAACAATGAATAATTAGTACTTAAGCTCGATTTGGAACTCAACTTGAGACACCCAAAAACTTCATTTAAATTTTTTAAAATACTAAATTAACATTTTTAATTAAATTTTATATAAATTTTTTTTAAAATTATTTAATTTAAATTCATATTGGACAGGACCAACCTAATATCATTTGACTCAAGCCAACCAAGGCGAACTACTACCATTTTTGCATCTTTTAAATATGATTTTTTTAATCTTATCAAAATAAAATAAAAATCCACTATACAAGTAATTTATCCAGCATTTTAGTTAATTTTAATTAGGATTATTATTTGGTAACACAACCAAAATTATGAAATCAACTTGTGTCTCGTTATTTTTTTAAAATTTTTAAAAGAAAATTAAGAATAAAGTGATAGTTTCTCAACTTCAATGTGGATTTGAAAAAACTTTACCATTAATATATTAAATAATTATTTTTTAATCACTATAGTAAACTTGTTTACTTGATTATATCTAATGATCCAATTTTTATTTTATTTTATTTTATTTACTCATGATTGGATTGGGTTTGATTTATAATGGTTGAAAAGTTGATATATATGTAATATTTTTAAATTTAATTATTTAAAAATATTTTTAATTAATGCGTTGTATGTGAATATATACATTTAATTAGTTTTATTTTTAATAAAATATTTCTAATTAATTCCTTCAATTTTAATTACTTTACAATTTAGTCATTGTATTATATCTAACAACTCATCTAAGTAATCACTTAGTGATTTGATCCTACAATTTCGTACAGGCAGGGGCGAAGCCAGGACAATTTTTTAGGGGGGGCCAGATGAAATTTTAATTTTTTATAGTTTATATCTTTCTAATTTGTAAAGGATTAAATCGAATTTTTATAATTTTAGGGGGGGCAAAGTGCAATTTTATCTTTACTAATTTAAAATTTTAAAAAAATTTCAAGGGCCTAAATAGTAATTTTACCATTTAGGGGGGACGGGGCCCATGCCAGCCCCCCTGGCTTCCCCCTGCGTACAGGTCTCGTAATCACCCGATTAAAATTTTTGAACTAGCTCAACTTAAGAAATTCGATCTCGAATTCGAATTTTTCAATACCGATAAAAATCAAATTATTACATCACCACTTGCAAAGTATAAAGAAAAACAATACTATGGAGTAAACCATAAAAAAGCAGAACATATAGTTTTCATAGACACTGAAACTTGAGCTAAATGATGAACTATCGTAATTGAGCCCATGATCCCTTAAATACTCATCATGGTCGATATAACTCCTCAAGGGAGCAACATCTATCACTCTATCGTCTAAGCTAGTGCTTATAACAGAGGTATCAAACGTCTTCTTATTCCCTTACATTCACAACAAAGAATTCCAGCAAAACCAAAGTATTAGAAGGAATTCATTGAAACTATCTTCAACAATTGAACTTTGCCGACCTAACATGTAACATCCCAAACCCGGCCTAGACGTTATGGCCAAATCCGAAAGCGTCAGAAGGTAGGGGTTTTGAAAACATTAATTAATTAATTCATTTGCCAAAAACTTATTTAAGCGGAAGCCTTTAAACCGTTATAACTATAAACGCAGTCGTGTTTTTAGGAAAACCTTCGTTTGTATAAAACTGTCGTTTTCATAAAGTAATTTTTACCAAAGCAATCCAATTGATGAACAAACCAAAAACAAATAATTAAAAACCCAAACAGTCCAGAGAGTCCCAAAAAATTATAACTCTCAAATAATTCCAAAAATTTAATAAAAACCAATAGTACTAAGTTTATCAGTATTTACGATGTAGTGGTCACCGCCGTGTCTCTGCCGCACCGATCCGCCTATGTCTGTGGATTACCTGACAGAACAGACAAACGGATGTGATTTTACGTAAACTTTGTGTGTAACCCAACAAAAATAGACAAGCAATATACAGAACATTTTAGACAATCAAATATAGAATCGGGCTTATGCCCATCTCAGATACAGCTACAGATACAGATGTACAGATCAGATACCAGATATGCAAAGTCCTACCCCCATCCTCTACACACCAGCTCCGACCATCCCATCACACCACATGTGAGGTTAAAAACACCCACCTATCCCTACACACCACATTGTGTCATTACGACACGTATCAGATATAGTGCAGTCAAGCTACCAGATAATAGGCGATGATCGCCATACAGAACACTTCCTCCATCAATACAAAACCCACCCCACAATCATATACAGTACAGATACAAAATAACATACTAGACATGCTCAACATGTTATGTACAGATATCAGATATGCAATTAACATAGTAATCAGACATGCAAAATCATACTCAGAATGGTGTTTCAGACCAACAGGTTACATAATTTTTGGGGTTTAGTTAGCCCTTACCGATCCTACCGTAGGCCCACAGTTGTTTGGGACGACCTATGTGACCCTTAGAGAAATTTCAAAATTTTGGGCCCACACGCCCAGATTGGCCTTACCCGTGTGGCCCACACGGCCTGTCCCAAAATCTACACGCCCGTATGTCATACTCGTGTGGGCCCACACGCCCAACTTGGCCTAGCCCGTGTGGGCCACACGGCCATGTGCTGCGTATAGCCATGCCCTCGTCGACCACACAACCGTGTTCTTGCACACGGCCCACCACACGGGCGACCACACGCCCATGTGGCGTCGACAGTTTCATTTTTTGACTTTTGCCAAAGCTTCGTTTTCTGCGTTTCGGGTACACACCTGGTATCGATTCGATGCGAAAACTATCCCGAGCCTTCTAAGACCTAAATATCGACATTACAGAGCCCAAAGTTACTAAACTAGCAAAACTCAATCGAAATTATTTCACAATCAAATCCTTACAACATCACCAAATGCCTTGCAAATCTTACCGTTATCTAACTGAAACCCCAAACACTTAAGTCGTTGCAGGAACCCTAGCTAAATCTTGTCCTTCGCCTAAATCAAGAGTAACAAAAACAAACCCTTCATCAATCATTAAGCCGAATAGTGTTAAGATTTAACAAAACAAGACTTACAGAACGACACAGCTGAAATTTGCACAAAAGAATCGAATTGAAAAGTCGACCAAGGTAGAAAAGAGAAGAAAACAAATGAATAGGGGAGAAGAGGGAACAGGAACGTCAGAGAGAGGAATAATTTAGGGAAAACCAAAAAAAAAACTAATTTGATATTCTTTAACTCCCCACTACACCCCAATATCAACCACTTCAGAATTTTAGTTCCATCAAAACTTTTCCATAAAACCAAGCAAAAATAATACCCACGCTCACGTAGGGATTCGAACACAAGACCTCCAACACATCAACACCCTTACCACTCGAACCAGCAGTCTCATTTTGATATGAAGTTGCATGCAATTAAAAATAAGCCTACTAAACAAAGATAGGGCTTAAATCCAAAAAATTACATAATTTGCTAAAGGTAAGGTTTAAACCCAAGACCTCTCACACACACCCAGAGCACTTAACCACTAAGGCAGATACAGATTTGTGTCAAGTACTTACAAAACATAAATAAAAAGATGAGGGCGTTACAACTCTACCCCCTAAAAGAAATTTCGACCTCAAAATTTACCTGATCAGAACAGATGAGGATACTGCTGACGCATCGAATCCTTAGGTTCTCACTTGGCCTCTTCAGTGAAATGATTCCTCCATAAAACCTTTACTAAAGGAATGGACATCCTCCTCAGAACCTTGATGTCACAATCCAGAATCTGGACCGGCTCCTCCTCAAAGGTCAAATCTGACCTAACCTCGATCTCCTCAACAGAAACAATATGAGAAGGGTCAGATCGATACCGCCTCAACATCAAAACATAGAAGACATCGTGGATACGGTCTAACTCTGGAGGTAGCTCCAACTGATAAGCAACCGATCCCACACGCTTCAGAATCCAATACGGCCCAATCAACCTAGGGCTCAACTTGCTCTTACGATCGAATCTCAAAACTTTCTTCAATAGAGAAACCTTAAGAAAGACGAAGTCCTTTACAGAATACTCAATATCATGCCTCTTCAGATCCGCATAAGACTTCTGTCTATGAGAGGCCGCCTTCAGTCTATCCTGAATTAGCCTAACCTTGTCTTTGGTCTCAGAAACTAACTTAAGACCTAGAACCCGATGTTCACCCAACTCAGTCCAACACAGCAGAGTGCGACACTTATGACCATACAAAGCCTCGTAAGGTGCCATCTGAATGCAAGACTGGAAACTATTATTATAGGTGAACTCAGCTGACGACAGATAATCCTCTCAACTACCTCGAAAATCGATCACACAACTTCTAAGCATATCCTCCAGTATCTGAATCACCCTCTCAGATTGACCATCTGTATGAGGATGGAACGCAGTACTTGTAACGCCCCAAATTTTGGGCCTAGATGAATTGGGCTTTGGGCTTTGGGTCTCATAAATTTTTTTTAAGTGAGAAAATGACAAATGACATGTTGGCTTTAATGGTTTAATAAACTTGGAGTGTCTAGGGGTGTTGGAGAAGTGCTGGGTTCGAACTTTAAGGAGAAAGAATTTTTAATTAATTATTAAAGGAACCAGGGCGGTGAGTAGTTGGGCTTTTAGATAAAAATAGGGAAAGATGGCATCAAAGAGCCTTGTGGTGGAGTGGCTAAGTGACGCCACTTAGGGTATAGGAGGGTGGCGTTATGGGCCAGCAAGGAGATCCTAGGTTTGAATCCTAGCTTAGTATTTTTTTTAAGAGTTTAATTTTAGCCTTCTAGAAGGTTGGAAGTGGTGTGATGATGGACTCTAAGGAGAGTGATCAGAAGAGAAAATTTATGAAAAGGATTGGGGAGTTATCGTGGAGAAAAATTAGGAGATGAGATATGTTGAAGAGGTTGAGCCGAATTGGGAATTTGGGGATAGGAAATTTGGCTATAGGCTATAAATAGGTTTCGATTTTGAGGTTCTAGGCTAATGCCAATTTTTTTCTTTTTATTTTGCCGAAAACTACTTTTCTCTCCAAATACCTGAAAGCCGAAATCCCTTATTCTTCTTCTTCTATTTTGCGCCGATTTTTTTCCCTTCATTCTCATTAAACTCTTTTCTTTCCTTGGCTTCTAGTCTATTTCTTTTGTGCCGAATATTCTTGGTCCCTAAAGTCCAGTATTCTTTTTTGCCGAATCCATTGTGTACCACCCCTTTTCTTTCACAATTTGATCAAAGCAATCTTTTTTTTTCAGGTTACTTAACCGAATATTCATTCTCTCCCTCTTTCAAATCTTTTATTCTCCTCGCGTTGGCTAAATCTTCTGGGACTAGCTATTGCATTCATTTGGCCGATTGATAAAGAATTTACGATGAGCAAAGGGGGTATCTAGTAAAGTGTTAGTAAAGATGCCGACTGAGTATGAGCAAGTGACCATTACTCCCAAGTTTAAACGACGTAAGGTGTCTGCGGTTCGGGACTTTTCGCCTGGATGCGGAAGGGGGACTAAAACGGACCTCGAATTAAATAGGCAAATTGCAGTTGATCAAGGCAAGTATAGGTTGTCCTTCGGTGAGTGGTTGTAGTGGATTTATTTTAATTTATTAAGTAAGTGACTGATGGAGTGTAATGTTTGAATATAGGTTCTGACGATTATGAGTACTTAGTACTCCTGGTGGTAAGGTGTGTACTTCTACCCTATGATTCGATAGTTTAATATAAAGCAAAGGTGTGTACATACACTTCACACACGACAAATCGGCAAAAGCCGAAATACCGAAAAACCCAAAGTGTCGAAAAGCTGAAAAGCCGAAAGGTTGGCGCCGGCAACCACACGAGCGTGCGAACATTCGTGTGGGAACACTGATACGATTACCGGGACCAAGAGAGTGATCTCATGGTCTCGGGCCACTGTTTGGCCAACCGGGCCAGAATGGGCTAAATGGGCTTGCCGAGCTCGTGGGCCCAAATCGGCAAGAGTTGATATGTGAAATTGAATGATGGATTGATATGGATGGTTGTATGATTTGATTATGATCGAGCCTAATGGGCTACATATACATGATTGGGCTTAATGGGATATATGGACATGATTGGGCTTAAGTGGGTCTTATGGGATTTTAGAAATGCATGCTAGGGTTTTAATGGTCTCTAGGCTTAGTTCTGATGAATTCTTAAACAGCATAAAACTTAACTTAATAATCAAACATGTCTGTGGACAAGTCGCTAGGGTAGAGTGTGGCAATGGACATATGCATGTCTAGGATTGGATCTAGGGAGAGCTTGGTACTTAAGTGGTCCTAGTGACCCACCTCCTCTTCTCTAGGATTCTACCTGGTGCATAGTGTCCGTTCACTTTAGCCGCAAGGACTTGTTGATGGGCCAAAGCTCATAACTAAAACCCGAGATGAAAGAAATTACGAAAATACCCCTGTAGGGTAGATTTACAAAAATACCCCTAGGTAGTGAAATGACTGAAATACCCTTGGTTTACAAAATTACCAAAATACCCCCGATTTATAAAATTACTAAAATACCCTTAATTTTGTGAAATGACTATGATACCCCTATGTGTTGAATGTAAGATTTATGGATGTTACATGTACATTTGCTGCATTCATATGATATGTTGTTTAGGTTGCATAAGGGTTGGGAATTGTGGAACTGAGGAAGTATATGAGGATCGCATGGTTGCTTGACAATTGTGGATCCACCGATGGCTTTTTAAAGCCCAGTATATGACTAGCAGTTTTGCTGCAATGTTAGGTAGTACCGCAACCGGGCTACCATTGCTGTGTAGTGGATGGGTGGGTTGATTTAGAAATCCCCACAAGTGTATAAGGTTGGAAGGGAAATGTTGTGTACCGGATGGATTATTTGGGGAGGGTTTGCACAGCATTGCATGCACGATATTATTAAGATATTGATGTGATATGGGCTTCGGCCCAAAGGCCACCGCTACTAAGTTGGGCTCAGGCCCAAAATGACTGATGATTGCTTTATACTCGTTGAGGGTTGTACACACTGAGTTTTTCGAAACTCACCCCCTCCTTTTCAAAACTTTTCAGGTGATCCTCAGTAGATGGTTCGACGGATGGAGGGACTCAGAGGTGGCCAACTAGCAAGACGATTAGACTTGTTTTCCTTAATATCTAAATTCTGGATTTTAAGTTGTTTATTTTAAGTTATTTCGGATTGTAATAAGGTTTTCCCTCTAGTTATTATTCCATTACTTCCACTAGGCTTTGCAATTTTGAAACGGATCTTGGATTTATTTCTTTTAAGCATATTTCAAGTTTTTTTTGAAAATAATTGTGTTTTAAGAACGAGCTTCCGCTGTCAAAGGAAATTTTTACATAGTAACAAGGAAATGGTTTTTTTTTTGCTACACCTCGTTTTGAAAGCAAATTGGATTTTACTTAACTTTTCTCTAGAAGGGTTTTTAATGAAAACAAGGTTTTCGCAAAAACACTTCAATGTGACACGCCAGATTCGGGCCTAACTTCTAGGTCGGGTTTGGGGTGTTACAGTACTGAAGTCCAATCTCGAACCGAGAGCCTCATGCAACTTTTTCCAAAACTGAAATGTGAAGCAAGGATCTCTATCAGAAATGATCGACACAGGAACCCCATGCAGTTTAACTATCTCGGAGATGTAGAGCTTCGTTAGTTTCTACAGAGAATAGTCCGTCCGAACCGAAATGAAGTGAGCAGACTTGGTCAATCGATCCACGATGACCCAAACAGAGTCTTTCTTAGTGGGTGTCAAGGGCAACCCACTAACGAAATCCATCGTCTCACGTTCTCATTTCCATAAGGGAATCTTAACTGGCTACAACAAACCCGAAGACAACTGATGCTCAGCCTTAACCTGCTGACATGTCAGACACCGAGCAACAAAATCAGTAACCTCACGCTTCAAACTCAGCCACCAGTACAGTTCACGGAGATCCCGATACATCTTATTACCATCGGGATGCATAGCATAAGGGCTACTATACGCCTCCCTCAGAATCGACTGTCTCAAATCAGAATCATTTGGCACATAGATTCACCCTCAAAAACACAGAACCCCATCATTATTCAACCCAAAATTAGAAGTAGTACCACTATAAACCTGACGGAACTGCACACCCAAAGTCTCATACACTAACTGTCTATCTCGAATCTGATCAATCCAAGTCGGCTTAACCTGCAACTCGGCTGAGAGTAAACTCTCATCATCAAACAGACTAAGGTGAGCAAATATCACCCTCAAATCAGACATCGCTCTTCGACTGAGAGCATCGACAACCACATTGGCCTTACTAGGATGGTACTCTATAGTGCAATCATAATCTTTGAGCAGTTCAATCCAACAGCGCTGCCTAAGGTTCAACTCCTTCTAAGTAAGGAGATATTTGAGGATCTTATGATCAGTGTAAATGATACACCTCTCCCCATACTGATAGTGCCTCCAGATTTTCAACGCAAAGACTACCGCAGCCAACTCCAAATCATGCGTCGGATAATATCCCTCGTGTGTCTTAAGCTGCCGAGACGCATAAACCACAACCTTACCATGTTACATCAGTACACATCCTAGACCGACGTGCGATGCATCACTGTAGACCACAAACTCCTTACCAGATTCTAGCAAGATGCTCGTAAAGGCTTTGAGTCGAAACAGACTTGAGCTTCTCAAAGCTCTCTTGTTGTGCATCAGTCCAAACAAAAGGGACTCCCTTACGCAGAAGCTTAGTAAGAGGAGCAGCATTCAGAGAAAATCCCTCAACAAAGCGCCGATAATTACCCACAAACCCGTAAAGTCACAGATCTCGAGAGACATTCTTAGGTCAAGTTTCCAATCCAAGATGACCCTTTAATCTTCCTCGGATCTACTCGGATCTCTTCAGCAGAAACCACATGTCCCATGAAGGTCACCTCTCGCAACCAGAACTCGCACTTACTCAACTTAGCGTAGAGCTACTTTTCTCAGAGAATCTGAAGCACAACTCTAAGATGCTCATCATACTCATCCTCAGTCTTAGAGTAAACTAAGATGTCGTTGATGAAGACTACAACAAACTGATCCAGATAAGGCTGAAACACTCGGTTCATCAGATCCATGAATGCGACTGGAGCATTCGTCAGACCAAAAGGCATAACTAGGAACTTGTAATGCCCATAGCGAGTCCTAAATGTAGTCTTATAAACATCAGCTTTCTTAACCCTCAACTAATGATACCCAGATTGAAGATCAATCTTAGAGAACACCGAAGCTCCTCAGAACTGATCAAATAGGTTGTCGATCCTCGGAAGCGGATACTTATTCTTCACAGTCAGCTTATTCAACTACCGGTAGTCAATACACATCATCATGGTCCCATCCTTCTTCTTAATAAACAGAACTGGTGCTCCCCATGGAGACACATTAGGACGGATGAAACTACGGTCCAGAAGCTCTTGTAGTTGAGCCTTAAGCTCAGTAAGCTCTTTCAGTGCCAAATGGTAGGGAGCGATGGACATCAGAGCCGTACCAGGAAAATGCTCTATCCCAAACTCAACCTCTCGATTCGGGGGTAAACCCGGTAACTCCTCATGAAAAACATATGAAAAATCCCTTACAGTTCTGATATTCCCAACAGAAGAGTCCCTAGAACCAGAAACACTGACGTAAGCCAAGTACGCCTCATACCCTTTCCAAACCAGTTTCTCAGCCACAAGAGTAGAGATCAAGTTGGACAGATAATCTCGATGTTCGCCGATCACAACTACCTCCTTATCGTCCTCAGTCCTCAGAACAACCCTCTTAGTCGTGCAGTCCAAACTAACTCGGTGCTTGACCAACCAATTTATGCCCAGAATTAAGTCAAACTCCCTAATCGGAAGCTCTATCAGATCTACCAGAAAAATAATCCATTGTACCTCTAACGGAACCTCTTTATAGAGTTTACTAACCCGAAAAGACTGCCCCAACAGACTTAGTACATTGATCTCACTAGAAGTGCTCTCAACAGTAACCCCCAAGTTTTCAGACACAGTGCTAGCTACGTAGGAGTGTGTGGATCCTATGTCTATCAAAGTAGTATAAGGTACATCAGAAATTAAAAATGTACCAGTGATAATGTTCGGAGTATCTTTGTCCTCTCAACGTCGAGCAGCATAAACAAGTGTAGACTGCCTCGCCTCTGTCTGGTTAACACATCTGCTCGATGCTCTCTGTCCACGGCCCAAACCATTACCACCCCTAGTCGCACCACGGCCTCTAGATGGCTGCTGAACTACTCTCTGAGGCTACGCAAAACCTGGTGCCGAAGCTTGCATCTGATCAGCCCTCTGCGGACACTCCATAATATGGTGATCCAAAGACCCACACCTCAGACAAGCCCCAATCCTTCTCCAACACTCGCCCGGATGACGCCTACCACAGTCACTGCACGGCTGGATCCCAGTAGGAGTAATAGGAACCCCCAATCTAATCGGCCCATCAGATCTGGCCTTTTTTAGGCCTTTGCACAGAACTAGAGGGCTCTGAATCCCTCTTATTCTTGCCTCTCTCTCTGTCCCTATTCTAGTGCTCCACACGCTTAACATCCTCGGCGATCTTCACTTTCTCTACCAGAACAGCAAACTCTCGCTCCCTCTGTAGAGCAATCAATACCCTCAGACTGTCTCTTAACCCATCCTCAAACTGAACACACCTCTCAAACTCAGACGCCACCATGCCTCGAGCATAGCGGCTCAATCTCAAAAATTTAGCTTTATACTCGGCCACAGATTTATCACTTTGCGTGAGATTCATAAACTCACGTCTACGAGCATCCACATAGCTCGCCCCCACATACTTACTCTGGAATGTGGTCTTAAAGAAGTCCCAACTCAATTGATCAGGCTGAGTACCCTCCTCAACCGTCAACCACCATTGATAAGCCTTATCGCTGGCGGAGAGATCGCACTCCTTCGCTTTTGCTCGAGTGCACCCGGATCATTCATAATCCACTCTGTGGCCTCAAACCAATACTCAGCCACATTAAGGGCCACTCTAGTGGCACCCCTAAACAGCTCAGCACCATTAGACCGGAGTCATTTAGTTACCGACCCTCGGCCCTCAGAACCAGAATTTGGGTCCGGCGACCCTCTCTAATATCCTCAACATGGCCTGGGATAGTACGTCGTCCCCAGCCGAACGGCTCTAAGACCCAGTCTCAGTAGCAGGCGAAACTGGTGTCTCACTCATATCCAGATTTGGCATACTGCCCAGAGAGGAAGACTCAGCTCGAATCCCCCTACGGCCTCTTCTACGACTACGAGTACCACGTCCGCGAATTCCACATGCGCTCATTGTCTAATTCGAGTTTTATCTACATTAAAATTTTTATGCATCAGTTTCAGTTTATTAACAGTAGATGTTTTATGCATAAGTTATCAGAAGTTCAGAATCGTTTTCAGAAGTTTCAGTCTCTAACTATTCAGTTCAGTTTCAGAGAGTACTAACTACAGTATTTTCAGAGTTTTCTATCAAAATTTCAGAAATATTTACAGGATCGGAGCCGGAGACTCGGTGTACTGCATACTCTTTTAAATTATTCAAGAAAATTGAAAACCAATTCTTTTAAAACACAATTTTTGGAACCCAAAATCCACAGCTGATTTTTATAATCTGGCTCTGATACCACTAAATATAACACCCCAAACCCGGCCTAGACGTTATGGCCGAATCCGGAAGCGTCAGAAGGTAGGAGTTTTGAAAACATTAATTAATTAGTTCATTTGCCAAAAACTTATTTAATCGAAAGCCTTTAAACCGTTATAACTATAAAGCAGTCGTGTTTTTAGGAAAACCTTCGTTTATATAAAACTGTCGTTTTAATAAAGTAATTTTTACCAAAGCAATCCAATTAATGAACAAACCAAAAACAAATAGTTAAAAACCCAAACAGTCCAAAGAGTCCCAAAAAATTACAACTCTCAAATAATTCCAAAAATTTAATAAAAACCAATAGTACTAAATTTATCAGTATTTATGATGTAGTGGTCACCGCCGTGTCTCTGTCGCACCGATCCGCATATGTCTATGGATTACCTGACAGAACAGACAAACGGATGTGAGTTTACGTAAACTCAGTGTGTAACCCAACAGAAATAGACAAGCAATATACAGAACATTTTAGACAATCAGATACAGAATCGGGCTTAGCCCATCTCAGATACAGTTATAGATACAGATGTACAGATCAGATATATAATATGCAAAGTCCTACCCCTATCCTCTGCACACCAGCTCCGACCATCCCATCACACCACATGTGAGGTTAAAAACACTCACCCATCCCTACACATCACATTGTGTCATTACGACACGTATCAGATATAGTACAGTCAAGCTGCCAGATAATAGGCGATGACCGCAACACAGAACACTTCCTCCATCAATACAAAACCCATCACACAATCATATACAGTACAGATACAGAATAACATACTAGACTTGCTCAACATGTTTTGTACAGATATCAGATATGCAATTAACATGGTAATCAGACATGCAAAATCATACTCAGAGCAGTGTTTCAGACTAACAGGTCGCATATTTTTTGGGGTTTAGTTAGCCCTTACCGACCCTACTGTAGGCCCACAGTCGTTTGGGACGACCTGTGTGACCCTTGGAGAAATTTCAGAAATTTGGGCCCACATGCCCATGTGGCTTGCCTGTGTGGGCCCACATGCCCAGATTGGCCTTGCCCGTGTAGCCCACACGGCCTGGCCCAAAATCCACACACCCGTATGTCATAGCCGTATGGGCCTACACGCCAAACTTGGCCTAGCCCATGTGGCCTACACGGCCATACTCGAACCACCACACGACCGTGTGCTGCGCACGACCATGCCGTCGTCGACCACATGGTCGTGTTCTCATACACGACCTACCACATGGGAGACCACACGCTCGTGTGGCGTCGACAGTTTCGTTTTTTGGCTTTTTTTGAAGCTTCGTTTTCTGCGTTTCGGATACACACTTGGTATCGATTCGATGCTAAAACTATCCCGAGCCTTTCAAGACCTAAAGATCGACATTATAGAGCCCAAAATTAGTAATACTAGCGAAGCTCAATCGAAATTGTTTCACAATCAAGTCCTTACAACATCACCAAATGCTCACAAATCTTACTGTTAGCGAATCGAAACCCCAAACACTTAAGTCGTTGCAGAAACCCCAGCCAAATCTTATCTTTCGCCTAAATCAAGAGTAACAAAAACAAACCTTTCATCAATCACTAAGCCGAATAGCGTTAAGATTTAACAAAACAAGACTTACCGAACAACACATCCTGAATTTGTACAAAAGAATCGAATTGAAAAGTCGACCAGGGTAGAAAAGAGAAGAAAAAAAATGAATATGGGAGAGGAAGGAACAAGAATGTCAGAGGGAGGAAGAATTTTGGGAAAACCAAAAAACAACAAAAAAAAAACTAATTTGATATTCCCTAACTCCCCACTACACCCCAATCTCAACCACTTTAGAATTTTAGTTCCATCAAAACTCTTTCATAAAACCGAGCAAAAATAATACCTACGCTCACACAGGGATTCAAACACAGGACCTCCAACACATCAACACCCTTACCACTCGAACCAGCAGGCTCATTCTAATATGAAGTTGCAGGCAGTTAAAAATAAGCCCACTGAACAAAGATAGGGCTTAAATCCAAAAAATTACATAATTTGCTAAAGGTAAGGTTTGAACTCAAGACCTCTCACACACACCCAGAGCACTTAACCACTAAGGCAGATACATATTTGTGTCAAGTACTTAGAAAACATAGATAAAATGATGAGGGCGTTACATAACAAGGTACCAATGAATGATTGGCTAATTGATACATGCACGGATGGGGTGAAATTTATTAAATTTCATTCACTAAAACTGGTAATTTTCAAGTTTGGAAAATCAATCAACTTACAATAACTTTTTGGATGGGATCCAAGTATTTCTGAGTTTATATGTCTTTATAGTGTTCAAATATCTATTTCCTATACTCGAAACGCACTTTGAGTCACTCTATTTCAAGTTCAAGAGCTCAAGTTATGACCGTTTTAGTAAAGACTACGCGAGTAGAATTTCTGGATGGGATTATTACGAAAATTACGAGTTTAAGGCTTTTAATTCGAGTTTAAATTATATTGGGTTCGATTTTTAGGCTTAATTTTTATTATATATGAGCTCAATATTGTATTTATTAGGTTTCATTATCTTTTTATTTATTTATTCCGAAATTTGGATATATTTTTGTAAGTATTTTAAGTTATTTAGGAGTTTTATGTTTTTCAGTCAATAAGAAAGTTTAGTTTAAAACAACTTATTGTTTAGATTAATTAGAGTTTTAGTATATTTGAGAGTTTTATTTGGATGTATTTAGCTAGCCTATATAAAGGCCTCTTCATTGTTTATTGGATAGACAATTTTTTTCATTAATAAAGTTTTCTTTTTGCAATATTTTTTTCTTGTTATTTTTAGAAGTAGTTTTCTTCTCTATTTTTTCCAAAGAGTTGTGAGAATTCATTCTTAACCCTTCAATTTGCCAATGAATTATTTTTTGAAGGGTTGACTAAAGTTATTATATCTCAAAGGATTCAATTAGACACTTATTCATTTATCCATCAATTTACTTGTTCCATCTTCCACTTTATTTTTTTTTTAATTTTCGTTTTGTTTCTTTCTTTATTATTGTCATTTATTCTTTCTTCTCAAAATTATTCTTTTAATGTTTCCTTTTTTCTTTATTTCTAAATTTGTTTATTTCTTCTTTACAGGTCAGATCTAAATCCTTCTTTCTTGAGCCGAATAATTTGAATACGATCATTGGTCCGCTATTCCTTATCACTAACCTATTAGGGCAGGCCATGTGGTATGAGGGTCAACCCATTTATACACCTCTCTCTCTCTCTCTCTCTTTAAGTAGCAGACTTCCATCCTTCCTTCCTTCCTTCGCTCCTCCTTCCTCTTTACCCAATTCCACCATCTCCACCTTACAGTTTTCTGTCATCATCAGCTAAATTGATTCCTAAATCCACGTCACTTCCTTGTATCAACAAATCTAAATCTAAAAAATTATTGGAAATATATATGCTTCACATTATGAATTTAATAAACTCTAACGATTATTTTTAAAAAAATGTGTTCATAAAGGAATAAGTGTTTGTTATAAGGATAAAAAAGGCTAAACTACAAAAATGGTCACTAAACTATTGCCCGTGTTTTTTTTGGTCATTGAACTTTTAATTTTTTTTATTTAGTCACTAAACTATTTGAAATCAAAATTTTTGGTCACGGAATGTTAATAGCTGTTTGGAATTTGACGAAAGTGTTGACGTGGACTTTTTTTATTGATTTAATAATAAATTTAGCCCTCTAATATTTACACATTCTATCATTTTGATCCTAAATGTAAAAAAATCAACAAAATTAGCCTTTAATGTTTACAAAATTTTTCATTAATCCCTCTATTTTAAAAATTCAATAAATTTATCACTCAATGTTCACAAAATTTATCATTTTAACCCGCTATAATGATTTATCCCTTTTTTATGTTTTAAGAATTATATAATTTTTTTTTATTAGATAAAGCCATGTTAACTCTTCAATGGTACGATTAAGCGTCAAATCAGCCATGACAAAAATCCAACTCAGTTTGAGCCACCGCCACTCAAATGACCTTCGTTAATAATCTCACCTCCAAATTCTCCATGTGTTCTTGCCTCGTCAAAAGAAAAAAATAATACTTTAGTTTTTAGTATAATTTAATTTGAATTTTTAATAAAATTTGTAATTATTTTAAGATTTTCTTTGTTGATCAATCCCAAAAAAAAAAGGATTTAATTCAATAAATTAGAAAAGACTTCTGAGCTCACATCAATTTAGTTTTTTGACAGACATGGTTGAATTTGATTTATTTCTTTACTATTTTAAGAAAATGTGAATATAATTAAAATTTAAAAGAAATTAATATTAATTTGCTCATTTTTATGGAAAACATCAATTACGTTTTTGATAATTGCATTATACTTTTTTCTTTTTTTCTTTTTTTGGTGAAAAGAAAACAACTTAAAAAGTCCTAAAAGACACTAGAAGCTTTATCTTGTTAGAAAGCCATGGCCACCACATCAGGCGGAACTTCAAAAATTCAGAGGGAATTCTGCCAGGAGAGACCAATCTTCGCTAGTTAATCAGCTGTTAAGTTACGCTCCCAAGGAACATGATTAATTTCCCACTGACCGTCAGAGTTCATTAGTCTTTTAATTTTTCTGAGAAGAGTAGTGCCAAAATCCACCATTTCCTTTATGGACAAGGCCTTAACCACTTCAAGGTTATCGGTCTGAATTTTGACCCTCTTGAACCCTTTGTTTAATAAGATAAGCACTCCATCAAGAATACCCCAAAGCTCTACTTTCAAAGGTGAACATCTGCCCAGATAATGCGTGAATCCTAAAATCCAATTGCCATCTCGATCACGAACGCCGCCACCTGCTGATGCGTTTCCAGAAACTCTAGCCACTGCTCCATCAGAAGATAAATAAACCCAATTGTCAGAACAATGTTGATGTGACCCCGAGGAATATGGGAAAACCTTAGGGCCAATGATTAAGGTCTCAAAATGTTGTGCCCAATTGATAGAGAACTTGATAAGATCAAGGGACGTCTAGTCAATGTTTTGAAAGGTGAAAATATTCCGGTTCTTCCAAATTCTCCAAGCTATTATCCCGAAAATACATGACCAAGTAATTCCCATATCCTGCAATTTAATATGACAACAAAGATTAGTTGATAACCATGTTTGTAAAGGGTCAGAAAAAAACCTGGATTGCTTCTCTGGAGGGACTACAAGCTTCCAAGCTTCCTTGGCGGTCGGACAGTCCCTAAGAACATGCATGATATCTTCAAAATCATGACCATATCTTGGACACGCGCTGCTTTGCCCAATTCCTCTCCTGGCTCTTTCTGAATTAGTAAAAATCCTCTAATTGGCCACAAGCCAAAGAAAAAGACGAACTCTCTACGGACCTTTATACTTCCAAATTGGTTTCCAAATGTCATCTTTAGGTCTCCATGAGTTTTCCTTTAATGACCAATAAGCACTCCGAACAGAAAAAGTACCTGCCCCTGAACGAGCCCAAATGATTCTATCCTCACCTCCAGTAGGATGAGGTGGGGGGATACTAACTATGCGCTTTATCATGTCATCTGATAAGCAAATGTGAAGCATGTCCACATTCCAAGAACCATCCTGCAGAACCCAATCTTTCAAAGTACTGTCCAAATTGAGACTATCCTGAGCGGGCACATGATTAAGCAGAGGCCCAACATCAGGTATCCAATTGTCTTCCCAGCCTCTGATTGTAGTGCCATCCCCAACAGACCACATGAGATTCTCATAAACTAGCGGCCATACCTTAGAGAGGGACCTCCAAAGATGAGAACAATGACTTTTTTGGATGGAGACAGGAAGCTGGCTTTTCCAACTATATTTTGAACGAAGGACTCTTACCCATAATGCGTCCTTCCGAGAGACTAGATTAAAACAGATTTTCATAAGGAATGAGTTATTATGGTCTTGAAGATGACTAAGTCCAAGTCCTCCGCAGGTCCTCGGCTGACAAATGAGGTCCCAACCAACCAAGGCGGATTTTGGATTACCAGCTGAACCCCCCAAATGAATTGTCTTGCTATCTTTTCTATCTCATCACACACCCCTTTTGGAATAGCTAAGGACTGCATGAAATAGCTAGGAATAGCGAGAAGAACCGATTGAGCAAGTGTAACACGCCCCGCAAAGGAAAGTTTCCGAGCTTCCCAATTTTGAAGCTTACTCCTCACTTTTCCAATTACAAAGTCCAGAGTACTCTTGGTAACACGGTCATGTAGAAGAGGCACCCTCAGGTAACTTCCTAGATTGAGGACCTTCTGAAATCCAAAAAAACTGACTAATCTGATCTCCCAAATTGGACTCAACACTTTTAGAGAAAAACATACTGCTCTTCCTTTCACTGATCTTATGACCAGAAAAATCACAAAAGCGTCTAAGGATTTCTTTTAAAAGAAGAGCTTGATCCATCTCTGCTTTGCTAAAAATAACAAGATCATCGGTGAAGAACAAATAGGATAAAGCCGGTCCCGATCTAGATAACCGAATAGGAAACCACCTACCAGCGGACATCTCTGATCTGATGAGGTGTCCTAACCATTCCATACAAAGAACAAAGAGATAGGGCGATAAAGGACATCCCTGTCTAATCCCTCTTACAGGTCTAAAGGATCTGGATGGGACTCCATTCCAAAGAATCTGCATAGTGGAGGAGGAAATAGCATTCATAATGACCTTCCTGATTTTCTCAGGAATTCCAGCTGCAACAAGGGACACTTCTATGAATTCCCAGCTGACCCTATCATAAGCTTTCTTCAAATCTAACTTAATGGCCATCCACTTCCTTCCAGCCTTCCTGCTACGCATAGAATGGATAACCTCTTGTGCTAATTGCATTATACTTTATAGTTTGTATTCTCCTTTAAAGAATAAAAAGATTAAATTAATATAGGTATTTAAGTGTGTATATATAATATTTGTGGGGTTTGTTTAATTTTGAAGGAAAGCAGTTTCAATTGAGGAAAAAATGATTTGTTTCCTTAAAAGTTATTGATTGTCGAACTTTTAGATGGATCAATTATGCAAAAATATTGCTCTTTAGTAAGGTGCTAACTTTCATTCCATTTATTTTTCCTTGGTTTGTTTCATTCTACATACCACCTTTTTTTCTTCCATTATTTAGCTTATGCTACTTGGACTTGAGGTGAGGGTTGGATAGGGGTATACAATCTACATTATTTTACTCATTTTTTGAAATATATATATTTTAGAGGGTTAAAATGACAAATGTTGTTGTCGAAACCATTTTAATTTTTTTAGAAAACGGGGTCGACTTTTAAAAACAAAAGTGGGAGTCGCCACCAATCCCTTTTTACTTAGGTGTGATTGGATCACCTTGCAAAATATTTTTTTTTAAAACATTTAATTTTTGGTCTACGAAAAACAAAAAAACGGGTTCGGGAGTCGGTTACGTATGAGGAAGGGTTAGCACCCTCATAACGCCCAAAAATTGGTACCTAATCGATAAAATCATGTCCAAATGTTTAAAATTTAAAAGTATTTAAAAATATGATTTCTTTAAAGAAACTTCAAGCAATTTAAAAATTGAGACTTTCTTGTTCCGAAAGAATATAAACATCACATCCAACACGTTAGGACATGATATTTAAAAACCTTCATAATCAAAATCGTCTCACGATTTACAAAACTTGTTAAAAGGATATTTAGTTACTCAGCTAAACGGGAAGTCGCACCCAACACGTTAGGGCACTATTTCCCGAATTTCTAAATACCAAAACATTGCCTTATTTTAAAACCTTTTAGTAAAATATAACAATTTTGCAAAAATGTATTTTTATTTTAAACAATAACCATGTGACAATATTATGTTTATACACTATCGAATATAAATATTAAAAGCAATTATAGTACATTAACATCTAACATAGACAATATAAAATACAACTAAAATAACTAAAGTAAGAATAATAATACAATAAGGATATATTAGTAAAAATAATAAAATAGATTAATAAAAATAATAGTAAAATGAAAAACAATGGTAATGAAAATAATATAAATAATATTAATAATAAAATAATAAATTATAATAATAATACTAATAATACTAGGGTTAGTTATAAATAAAATAATAGTAATAGCGGTATCAAAAATAATATATATATTGTATAAAAATATATTGTTAAAAGAATAAATAATATATAACTTTAAATAAAATTACATTTATAATAATCTAATACAAATATTTTATAAAAATAATAAAAATAAATATGTATTATAAATAAATTTTATATATAATATATAAATTAAAAATATAATATAATAAATAATATATTATTAAACTAAAGAAAATAGTATATGATAATAATTAAATATATACAAAAAAATACATATAAAATATATATATATATATATATGGATTTCACAATATTAATAAATTAATAAATATAGAAAAATAATATTTAATATGATAAAATAGTTTAATACACTATAAAATAATAAAATAAAATAAAAGGATAAAAATAAAATAAAACAAAGAAAACAGGGGTCAAATAACAATTAAAACAAATTAAAAGGACTAAATCAAAACACGCGTTAAATTACAAGGGCTAATATGGCAATTAAGCTTCTTTTTGAAAACGGTGTCGTTCCAATTTTTAACCTTTAGATTGTCCGAGGATTAAATTGAAATACAAAAAGTAATTTTGGGATCAATTGTAAAAATAAAAAAAAACAATAGGACGTAATTGTAAAATTAAAATAATGCTGAAGGCCCTGACGCGCAAATAACCCATTTCTCAAAAACACGCGGATCCTTCGGGTCGGGTCAATTGCGCGCGGATCTTGATTAAAATGACGCTGTTTTTGGTTTTGTGGGCAGTCCTCAAAACGGCACCGTATGGATTGTTTATAAAAGCCAATTTTAAACCCCAAAATCATTTCAGACACCCTTTATAAAAAAAATTTCTAGAAATTCTCTCGAGGCCCTCATCTGGGTTTGGTTCGTTGAGTCTCTGCACACCGCCTCACGCGCCCACGCACCGACGCGCCGTCGCCCACGACGGTTCTCTGGTACGAAATTTCATCCTTTCCTTTTACTTCAATATAGTTTTATTAAAAAAAAAGCATGCACGAAACTAAAGAAATAAAAATAAAAAAAAAAAACAGAATGTGAATCACCTTTATAAATAAAAAGAAAATTTTTATTTCTTTGTAACTGTTTTCGTATCGGTTTGTTTTTTTTTTCTATTCTCTCTGTATATCCTTTTTTTTTTTGTACATTTACAGGTTTTGGGGGTTTAAATAGACCTGAAAATAAATTTAAAAAAAAAAGAAATACAAGATTTTTGCCATTTTTTGCTTACTGTTTCTTTCCTTATCTTACAGGGCGGAGATCTCGGCGACGATGAAGGCTGGACGCGTGCGTGGTGTCTCGGCCGTTGCTCGCATCGATTGCGGCGCGATGGGTGCTGCCAGGCGCAAAGGCTGGAGGAGTCTTGCGGCGCCTAGGGTTTCGAAAACCCTAGGTCTTCTGATTTCGGCTTTGAGTGTTGGGCCTTTTGGGCCGTGCTTCACTTGAGTCTGGGTATAGGTTAATTTAGGGTCTGTAAGTTGGTCTTGGGGTTTTGGGCTAGTCTGTTTAGGATTGTTTTGGGTTAAGTGTTTGTAACAGGTTTTGGGCTTTAAGCCCGTTTTATTGTAAATGGACTGTAAGGGACTATTTTTTTTTTTGTTTTTATTTTAAAGCCCGGGCAAAATTGGGCTCTTACAGTTGTAAACATTAAGAGTTAAATTTGTTTATTTTTTTTATAATTAAGATCAATTTGATAGATGTATAAACATTAGTGGGCTAAATTTGTTATTAGACCAATAAAAAAAAAAGCCACATTAGTACCTCCGTCAAATTCCGAACGGTTGTTAATATTCAGTAACAAAAAAAAATTGATTTCGAATAGCTTAGTGGCTAAATCGAAAAAATTAAAAGTTCAATAACAAAAATAGAACGTGAGCAATAATTTAGTGATCATTTCTATACTTTACCTTAAAAAATATATATTAATTAAATTAGCCCTTAAACCTAAACTTTAGTATGTTCATATAAATATTTTTAACATATGATAATAAATTTAGATTTTTTTTCTCAATTAAAAATTAGGTAAAGAAAGACTACTTCATTCCAAATGTTAGGGTATGCCATTTGCCTTATAAAGGGTTTAAAGTGGAACTTACAAACCTAGGCATGCATACGGGAATACCCAATTTCAATCGTTTTGAAACATTAATAGTTTAGTGGAATCCCTTTTAAATGAAAAGTTGTATTATTGGTTTCTCCCAAAAGTTAAAATTTCAATTTAAACATTTTAATATATATTTTTTAACTTTGGCCCCTTTATTTTTTTTAAAAGCTCATCACAACATTCTTAACTTCACCCCTCTTTACTTATCATACACCAAATAAAACCACTTTTTTTAAAAAAAAAATATTAAATCAAATAAGCCTGTGGGTAATACTCATTAGGGTGCTAATGAGTCTTTAATCAACTGAATTAACCCATGGTGACATTCTTCTCTATTATTTGTAATAAATCTAAAATATGGCATTCCTTCTTTAAAATTCCATACAACCTCTTTTATATTTACTATTACAAAACTCTTCTTTCACTAAATTAATATTACAAAACTCTTTTATATTTAAAGCTTTAATTGAGTTAGTATTATCCTTAACCGAATTCCAACTTAATTGTAAAATTATCAAAAGTCTAATATTTTTATAAAACAACAAATATAATTTTGAAGGTACTTTTGTCTTTTTAAATACAATTTAGAAAAATACATGCACATAAATTTGAATATAAGACTTCAAAATCTTTCATCCCTCAACTTTACTATTTCAACTAAAGCTAAATTTTGATTTTTATATAATTTCCTTTTTAGATTTATTACATAAAATTTTTACTCATATCGTGAGTATACCATAATTTTGTTGTTTTTTTAAGTAGCTGATGAAATCTAAATAATTTAATTTTTCTATATAATTCTTTTATAAAAAATTTAAGAAAAAGCTAACCCACTATTTCAACTTTCAAACTATTTATTTCAAAAACTGCCCATTATCATGTACCTTCTAGTTCTTCTCAAAACTCATCCTTCTTACCTTCATTATTTTCATAAAATTTATGGAAAGGGATTCACTTGCATTAATTAAAATAGTTTTACAAATCTTCATATTTTTTATTCTAATTTTACATAAATATAAATAAATCCCTTCCAAAAAAATTATATAAGCGCCTGAAGAAATATGGTATGGAACAAATAACACGTCCCAAGGTAGCAACAAAATGAAAATAGCAATGCCATTGGGAATGGGATCAGCGACAGGAGACAGAGTACCACAAATTGTACTCCTCAATTTCAGTTCAGTTTTTTGTTCTTTTTGGGCAACTAACGCACTTGAAAGCTGAAAGTTTAGACCATTTTAGTGGTAGGTGATGACAATAAATAACAAAATCTTCCTTTAACTTTGACATGTAAAGCAGAAACAAACGTCATCTACCACTAACACTAGATTCTTCCTGCAATGTTGTAACATCGTGATTTGGTTCACTTAAATATAAATCCTACTCAAGCCTCAACCTCATTCCATCTTTACAATAAAGTAAAAGTTTACTTGGGATGATCTCATTTCAAAAAATTATATATTTCTATCTTGTTACATGTAAGATTGTAATAATCATTCTTTGTGGGGACTTAAGAATGACTGTTACAAGACTCCCCGAATATGAAATATGTATATATATATATATATATATATATTACCTACATATAAAACAAGTCACAAACCAAGTAGAAAGGATGGAGAGAAGGAGGAAGGAAAGAAGAGGGCTTGACTTAACACCGGAGACAATAATGTTGGAGCACAGCTCACCAAAGAAAATAATTAAAAAAGTTTGAAAAGAATCATAAAAATCATCTTGTTCTTGAAAACATAAGCATGCAAACATCTTGAAACACAAGCATGTTCCTCAAAGCACAAACTCTCATTGTTATTGTAATATGTGATTATAGAAGTATTGAAGATGTGATATCATATTTTGGATGTCATTTGTGCACATGAAAACACACACCGAGAGATCCAAGGATTTTAATTAGAGTAGGTTTTAGATGGTTTAGATTTTTTTTTAAGAAAAAAAACCATCAAATAAAGGGGGAAAAAGAGTTAGTGAGAGAAACAGGGAGAGATTGTAAAAAATAATGAAGAGAGAGGAAATTCTTATTTAATATATTATGATGTAATTAATATTTTAATAAAAATTAAATATATTTGATATTATATATTAAAATTAATATGAAAATAAATAATAAATTTATACTTAATATTTTTAATGCATAATGAATAGAAAGAAAAAAAGAGTCAAATGCGTTTACTATAGGCACAACATGCCATGCCCCTTGGCATTAGCTTGAAGCAACGATAGAAGGCTAGTTGGAGAATCTTCCAAATGAATCAACGCTTCCTCCATCTCTTAAGCCAAAACAACAAGATGATCCGCACAATGATTACCCTCTTGCAAGATGTGGCATATCTCCACAACCCATCCCTTGCCCATGAAAGCCAAACAGTCCGCAATGGAAGTCCCTAACGGATGGTTATCATCATAGGGTCGTCATAACATCTGAACCACCAGAAGCGCATTGAATTCAATAATTATCTAGGCAATACCAAGCTCTTGAGCTAGACGCAAAGCTTCCCAAACCCCTCACAACTTCACATGAAAACTATAAGTACACCAAATTTTCAGCATGAAGCCTCGAATCCATGCCCCCTATCATCCCGTAACAAGCCACCTACCGATGCCACTTGCAACGATGTACTAATGTCGCGGGCCGCGGGTCAAAGCCTGTGACGATGGTGCAAAGAACGTCCCATATAAGTCAATTGATGAAATGTGGCTCATTTAACGCAACTGAACTGGCCCGACTCGTGAAACCCATGGAGAAGCCTATCTACTTAAAGCCTTGGTGGCCCAGTGAAACACTACAATAAAACTAGAGCTACAAGGGTAAATAGTGTAAATCCTAGATGGATAAGATTGTATAGAATTTAAATCCCTTAGGACTCTCAATTGTAGATAGGATCTAATCTTGATCGTCGATGTAACTCAATCTATACCGTTGCTTTTGGGGAGCTCAACTATAAATAGAGGCCTCCCCCTTCATTTGTAATCACTTCATTCATAATTTGAATATACTTGAGAGCATTTACTCAAACAGTTGGCGTGCTATTTTCCTTTAGATTTTTTGTTCTTTTTTTTCTGTCATTTCGAGTGTGCTTTTGCTATATTTTCGGTGTCTTAGAGAATTTCTACGAGAACTCTCACTTTTACGGGAGTTAGGTTGACTTAGATAGATTTGGAGCGGAGAAATCGCCTATGGTCGTACGGTTTGCGAGAAGAAAGGTCTAGCTCTGTGACAATTAGTATCCGAGCCAATGTTCGAAGGCGCCATTGAGATGACGAAAGGAGGAGACGAGCAGAATGTCCCGATGAAAACCAGTGGAAAGTCCAGGAAAAATAGCAGATCGAGGGATATGTTGCCGGCTTTGGAAAGTCATGTAGTCCATCTCGAGGAATCCATGAGGGAAGTGAAGGAAACACTAAAGGTACTGAAGACACGCACTGATGAGTTAGACCCATTAAAAAGTAGATTAAGGAATATGTGGCGAAGGCCCTTAGTTCCAATATCGACGCAGTGGAAGCGCTCCTCAATACTATTGTGGGTAAGCTGACAGAGAATAATGATGCTCTTGAAGCTAGGATGACAACTATGAAGGAAGATAATGAAGCCACAATGACAACTTTGAATGTACAAATCGAAGATCTCGAGGGAGAGCATGCTGTGTGCAAAGCTATTATAGGTAAAGGGGTGTTGAGTGCAACACTAAATCGAGAGATTGATTTCCCCAAATCGGGGAAGTTTAAAGGTGTAACACCCCTAACCCAAAACCGTCGCCGGAATAGGGTTAAGAGGCATTACCGAACAATCAAATCATTTCACATCCAAATCATGACACAAAGTCAATCATCATCAAAGCACATCAAAACATAATCAAATAGTCCCTTATTAAGGTCCACGAGACCTTTAACACATACTAGAGAGGGGTCGGGACTAAACCGGAACACATACAGAAATTCTCAGAAATTTAAAACTTTTCTAAGTTTCAGGGGTTACACGCCCGTGTGGGTAGGCCGTGTGCCTCCCACGGCTGCTAGACACACCCGTGTGTCCTCCCCGTGGTCGAAACTGACTTTATATCCACGGCCACCAAGCACACCCGTGTACCTTGGCCTTGGTCGAAACTGACCTTACACCTACGGTCACCCAGCACCCCGTGTGCTAAGGCCGTGTACTCTTAGGCCATATACTGACTTTTTTCACACGGCTACTAGACACGCCCGTGTGTCTTGGCCTTGTGCTTCTAGGCTAGCTACTGACTTAGCCCCACGGTCACTAGGCACGCCCGTGTGCCATAACCGTGTGACATTATAGGCCATTTACAAGGCCAAATTGCCACCCACACAAAGGTCAAACATACAAGCACTTTTAAGCATGATCCCACACACAATTTAGCAACCAATTTCATGTCATCACATACAATTATCATTACTAAATATGTCAACCTATAAACCATCTTGCTCAACCAAATCACATACATTATCAAGCATGACTCATCCACAAAATCATTATATTATTATGGCATCAATACTTTACTAATCTTACCATACTTAAAAACATATCACTATCACCAAGCCATACCAAAATGTACTTCACATCACATAAACATAACTCATTCATAAGTTAACATCATTTCACTTCCAAGCCAACTCACATGGAAAAGATTAAACATTCCCAAAACATACCATAACTTCTAGCCTATACATGCCATATTTCATCTATTTACATCTTTCCAAAAGTACCAAATTAGTTTGCCGATAGTGTGATAAAGATGCTGACGATTCCCGAATCTAAGCTAGCTTTGCTGACACTGTAAACCAGAGAAACAATCACACAGTAAGCTTTCAAAGCTTAGTAAGTTCGAGGCATAATACAATTAACTCATTAAATTGAATCAATCTACAAATTAAAAATCACATAGATAATTTACTTATGATACACAAACTCAACCATGTCTAATCCTCACATAGCATTCCATTCATCTACATCCAAATTCACCAACCACATAGGTTTCATACATATCATCATTCATATTCAATAATCCAATTCAACCATTTATGAAATCATACATAATCTCATCGAACACAAAGGTTAAATACGTACCTTTTTGTCAACACATAGTTACTCACCAATATGCTTCTCAACCCCTCGGTTTTACATTACGATCAATCTTTGCTACTCTTTTGATTTATTTGCACACTTAGTGCTAATTCAATAAACTGAACTTATAACGGTATCGCACACACAGTGCCAATTCGATAAGCCAAACTTATATCGATATCGCACACACAGTGCCAATTCGGTAAGCCGAACTTATATTGGTATCGGACACACAGTGCCAATTCGATAAACTGAAGCTTCAATCTTTTCGCACACACAGTGCTATTCATTTCTATATCTTTTCTAATTTCGCACACTTAGTGCCTCTATTTCAAAGTCCACACATAGCATTTCTAATATCATTATCATATACATTTATTCATTCAAATTTACATCACAAAGATATAGTTTACAACTAGTATTATATCCGAACTTATATCAATATCGCACACACAATGCTAACCACAAAGCCGAAGTTTATATTACTTCGCACACACAGTGCTAATCATATTGGTCACATTTCCGAATACGCACATTTAGTGCCACATAACTCGAGCTCTCACATAGCATTTACAATTTGATATATCGTACCATTCATTTCATAACATTAAGCATAGTTAATTACACGCATTATGTCCGGACTTACCTCAGACGTCGAATTATTGAAACGGTCGATTAATCGAGCACTTTATCTTTGCCTCGATCTCGATCCGAACCTCTCCTTTCTTGGTCAATTGAAGCTCACTAATGCCGAATATCACAAAACCTCAAGCTCTCTTCTTCTTTTCTTAATTCGGTGGAAGAAGGATGAACATTGAACAACCCACTCCCACTCCCACTTTCATTTGTTTTTATTATACTAACATTATAATATAATATTATATTACTTTTATAATTTAATAAATACATAAACTATATAAATACCAATCATAATGCCGACCACTACCATTGTTTTTGGGTAATTTACAACATAAATCCTCCAAATTATAAAGACAACTACAATTTAGCACTTTAAAAATCAGCACACAGCTTTTACACCTTATGCAATTTAATCATTTTTCATAATTTGACACACAGTCGATAAAATTATCACACAGAATTTTCACACAGACTATATCACATATAATCAACATCAAAAATAATATTAAAATGTTTTTACGACTTCAGATTCATGGTCCCGAAACCACTGTTCCGACTAGGGTCTAAACTGGGTTGTTACAAAAGGGGTAAGGTCTACAAGGAAAGTGGACAACTTCTTGTGGGAGATAAAATAATAATTTCATGTCATGGGCATCAAGGATGATGATGCTAAAGTAAATATTGTTGTTCAATATTTTACTGATTTTGCTCTTCTTTGGTGGAGGCATAGGTCCACAGATAAAAAGCGTGGTCAGGCTGCGATTAAGATTTGGAAGAAGTTAAAGAATGAGTTCAATGAGCAGTTTTACCCTCAATATGTCGAGAAGGAGGCTCGGGCTAAGTTGCGTCGATTTTCACAAAAATGCACAATTCAGGAGTATGTGAAAGAGTTCAGTAAAGTGGTGTTCCAAATCACGGATCTAAGTGAGAAGGAGGCATTCTTCTTTTTCATGGATAGGTTGAAGCTGTGGGTTAATCAGGAATTGGAACGTCGAGGGGTCCAAGAACTATCGAAAGCCATAATCGTGGCAGAATCTTTAGTCGAGCTTGTTTCAAGGAAAGACAAGTTCAAATTTTCCACACCCAGAGAAAAGGGCAATGATGGGGAAGAAGAAGGTGGACAAGGTAAGTTTAGCAAAGGTAATGGTGGCCATAGTGGTAATGGGCAACCACATAATGGGAAGAGGAAACCCAGCAAGCCGTGGGAAAAGAAGACAGGGCCATTGAAATGATTTCTTTGTGAAGGTCCGCATATGGTGTGGGACTGTCTAAAGCGATCTGTGTTTTCTGCCATCGGAGAGGATGATGAGCTAGAAAAAGCTCCGATGAGGCTTGGTTTGATTATGCGTGGGGTCGAAGCCAAGAGAGGCAACAAGAATGAGAAGAAGCCAGTGAAGTGCTTCTTATGCTGTGGTCCACATAGGATGCAGGACTATCTAGAGCAGTTTAAGTTATTCACAGTCACTAAAAAAGTTAAAGCGGAGCCTATTGAGGATAAGGTATTGGAGTTTGGATCAATGATGCTCAAATATGTTAAAGCGAAGGGGGATCGCAATCAGAAAGGGTTGATGTATGTAGACATCAACATCACAGATCAGAGGAATAGTGCTCTTATTGATACGAGGGCATCAGACCTGTTCATTTCAGGAAAAGCCATGGGTAAACTTGGTCTCTCAGTTAGTGAGTCAACTAAGAAGATCAAGACTGTTAATTCCAAAGAGGTCCCAACTGTGGGAGTAACACAAGGAGTTGTGCTACAGATCGATAAGTGGAAAGGCAAGGAAGACTTTGAGGTAATTCATCTAGATGATTAAGATTTCATTCTTGGCTTGAATTTCCTTGACCGGATTAATGCTCTTTTGGTTCTTTTTTTCCAATTGTATGTGCATCTTGGATACTCAACAACAACAATGCATATTGCCAGTGAGTCGAGACATGAGGGGAGAAACGAAGGTATTGTCGGTAATCCAACTAGCCGAGGATGTTCATTATGGGAAGAACATCAACTGGGTAGATCAGAGTGCTAAGGAGACCACCTTGGAAATGCTAGAGAGGCAACAAACTGATATGAAGCCTGTTGAGTAATCAGTGGGGCTACCACCTAAGACAGATGTAACACCCCCAATTCGGCGGTTCGTCTAGCGAACGATGATGTTATTGGAAAATGGAAATCATTTCATAAAGTCAAAAATAAAGGTTTTGGTAGTTAAGCCATTCAAAACAAATTACCAACCCAGTCTTAAAAGGGCTGGAATTAAAACGCAGTATATAAAAAAATAAAGGGTTTCGAAGAAAGCTTTTAACTCGAATAACAAACATGTTGAGCACGCCGCTTGGCAGATTCTGATTGAAGGCAAAAACCAAAAACAAAAACAAAAGTGCATAATATATAATATTCAAGATAGGAATCAAATATTGGCGAATACCACTATAAGTTAGTTTATACAAAATAATGTTCATTGGTGGATACAACCAGATTCAAAGAATGCAACACGTTTTAAAAATAAGTGTTTTTCAATCATACGCTACCCCGATATATACATGTTATAATATAAAAACACATGATTCACAATTGAAGTCGCTTTATGGTTGAGTCTTCAAGAGTTTGCGATAACCTAAAATTCCTGAAAAAATAGGAGAGGAGACTAGGTAAGTTCAAATTGAACTTAGTGAGTTCCAAGAATAAACGAAAAACTTTCTAACAAAGTTTCAAGGAAATGAAATCAACACAGAGTAATTAACATATAGAATTTACCATACAATTTACACACGAATGCAACATTATAATTATGTGCATTCCATCAGTGGATACATACTGCAAACTCATTATTGTTCAATGGCGGACACTGTCTGCTCCTATGTAAAATTTATAGGCGAATAAAAAATACGTTAACCACAATTTATGTGCAGATACTTATCCTAAATAAGTACTATTCACATGTGGAACTTTACGTAATACACACATACTATGCATGGCCAGTTCATGGACCCTTCCTTGTACTAGCTCCTGATCCATTCAACGCTCCGAAGAGTTACAGTTCCATTATCACGGTATTGCTCCGTAGACCCAGTATTCCATTTATCCAACCAAACCTCCTCAAATCCTCCTTGTTAATATGAATACTTACGTGTTCCCCTGTAAGGTCGAGGTCATTCACCAATCTTGGTTTGCATTAACATGTTGTACCGGAGACAAATCACATATCATTTCAATATCTCCATACATTTCTCCCAATACCATCACATATCCATGATTTACCTCTATTACCCCCTTCCACCATTCTGGATACGGAGCTTATGCACCAAGGAAGGAATATCCACTTTAATGACACATACAATAGTGGCACTCATAACCTGGCCTTCTTGTTCACCATCTAAATCTAAGGAATTTAAACTTTGAAAATGATTGGCATCCCTTAAATCTCTCCTAGGATTAGAATTCTTATTTCCCCACTGATTGGAACACCTAGATTGTCACTATACCAAAATCCAATGATCAAAATTGGTGTCCTCCTCCATAGCACCTGTCGTCGGCTCCATTGTGACATCAACCTAACTGCCTTCAGTTGTGCCCAAAGAAAGGTTCACCTCCACCCTAGGCACCATTGAATAAGAGTTTATACGATGATCAACATGTCCGCACAAGAAACAAATTGTATGCAAACCCTCATACTCAAACTGTTGGGTAAAGTTCTCAATTCGAACCCTCAATGTTAATGGCTTACCAAAATCAACCACTACATAGATTCAAGCAAACTTCCCCCTCATTGCCAAAGCAGTGTTAGTATCTTATTTTATCGGCTTTCCAACAAGTTTCCCAATTGAAACTAAAATAGACTCGTGGAAATACTCCAAAGGCAAACCAAGCAAGTGAATCCATATCGCTGTCGATTTAACCTTTGCCCTTTCAATGTGAAAATTAGGCGTCCATTTCTGAATGGTCAAGTAATGATCCATTATCTTCCACGGCCCCTCAGTGACTACTTTCAACCTATCATTCGGATTGATAAATTTCACCGTATAAAACCCAAAGTCTAGATCAATACAATCGAAGTCATCTTCCAATTTCCATAAACTAGTAATTCTATTAACCAAGGAACTAAAAGCAATTGATTTCCCAAGCAACTTTATAATAAGAGCCTTTCTCCATAGTTGTCACAATTGATTCTTCCATTCTTTGTTTATCGGCACTGTTGGGATTTTCATAATATCCTTACCACCATTTTCCAGATTCGAGTCCAAATCCAACTCATCCTCCTCTATCGAAAGAGAACCTTGAAACATTTCCGTGAAAACCGAGATTCCATAAGAGAATCCTTGAACAAGCAACAAGAAAGTCAACCTTCGGATTGCCAACATTGTCAGATCCCTTAATCTTTTTCGTACTTTATTCCAAATGATCACGCTCCTCAGTGGAGAGCTCGTAAAACCTAGTCGCCATAGTTTATAGTTAATATTGAAATTAATATTATATATTAAAATTAATGCAAAACAAAAAAATAATATTATATATAAATTAGTAATTATTATATTTTTAATCATATTTGTATTATTTTATTTATTATTCTTTTTAGTAAAATATTTTACAAATAAATTGTAATTGTAATTATATAATTTATTGTAAAATATAGTTTATTTAATAATATATATTTTTGTAATCTATTCCTTGTATGTTCATTACCATTATTCTATCAAACCAAGCAATTTAACACTATTTCTTACCATTTATTGAAAAATTATAATTACATATGACGAAAATTGATACAAATGGCACTAGATCCCAACACATTAATTAAGTTGCATTTGTAATGGTATATAATGGGGAGAGTTCAGTCATAATACTTTTAGTGAATAGGCCCCCATGACTAATAATGTTGTAATTAATATGCGAAGAGTCGAAATTTAAATACAAATTTTTTGAGCACTAATTATATATGCTCAAACGGTCTCTCCGCTAGCTTGATATAACTCTTGATGGTTTGCATTTGAACTGATACAATGAAAAACTAAAAACGACGAATTAGATAATTAGGTTCTATGTATCACTATCTATAGTGAATGTGTTTTCTCACTATAAGCAAGAGATGAATTAGAGATTAAATTAATTTCTGTGAATTATTATTTAATTTATTATAATTAAATAACTGAAGTTTGAGGTGAAAATTAAATTATTTAATCAACATAGCTTTATTGAACAAGAAAATTAAATTTATTTACTCGTAAATTCTAGCACGATAAAATTGGCATGACTTTAACAGAATTGGAATTGAGTTTAGAAAATAATTTAATTGAATGAATGAATTAAATTTATTTTAACAAAATAAAAAAAATATTTTTGGAATAGAAAATAATTTATTGGGTTGGTTAAATTAAATGGGATGGTTTAAAAAACCAAGGGCAAATATATAATTATACACAATACATGAAAAAAAGCTCAATAAGCCCACAACACATGGGATGGGCGACATACATAGTTCTCAAAGGGAGTGTGCCGCTGACCACCCCTATTAGTCCTAGTAGGGCTATATGTTTTCTATTAAAATATTATTATTTTGCTTCTTCTTATTCAACTACGACTCTTGTGATTTTCTCTATAAATAGAGATTATGAGCTAAACCAAAATAAAAACACAATAAGCGTTGTTACTCTGTCGTTTTATTGTAAGATTTACTTTTCAATAAATTCTATTTTTCGAGAGAGTTTAACTTTGGTTTCTAGCTCATAGAGAGAATTGATTTTCTTCACTAGAACATCAATAAAGTTTTCATTGTGTTGATCAGTTTATGAATTAGAGCCCACACTCTAAGCAAGCCAAAGGTTCAAGAATAGCAGAGAAGATTGTGTTGGTTGAAAGTTGGGAAACGACCAAGTCTTCCTATTCCAAAAACACAAGTATTAATTTAGTAAGGGGTTTATTGTTATAAATAACACAAGGGCTCGGTTTTAGAATATTTTTAATTTTTCATTATGTAACAAAAACCTTTTCTAAGCCGAATTTTTCCAACAATTGACATCAAAGTCAAGTTGTGCTATGTTTATAGTGTAAAGTGAATTACCAAATTTACTTCTCTTTCTCTTTTGATTGACTAAATTGATGAGAAGTGACATTCTTGTATTATATGCATGTTTTGGATTTGTATATATGGATGAATAAATATTTATTATTTTATAATTGTTATAAAGTAATTTAGCCAAAAATTGTGGTTCTTGTTGGAAAAATTAGTTTAGAAAACAGTGCCAAATGCACATAAGAAATTTAATTTTTTTTCTTAAAACTAAGTCTCGTGATATTTATAACAATAAACCCTACACTGAATTAGTATATGTGCTTTGTGCGAAGTGGTTTAGGTCATCTCTTGGCTTCCTACCAAATAATCTTTTTCGCTATCCTCGAAACTTGACTTGCTTAGAGTATGGGCTCTAACTTCATGAACCGATCGTACAAAATGAAAATTTTAATTAATTTTTAGTAGGAAAATTAATTCTCTCTCTGCGAAACCAAAAACTTGATCTTTCAAGAAAATAGAATCTATTTTTTAAATAAATTATCACTATTTTCTGACAGAGTAGCAGTGCTCAAAATATAAATAATTGATGTAATTTTGGCTCAACTCATAGTTCCTATTCATAGAGAATAAGGGGGTCGATGACACACCCTAATAAGGACTAGGGTTTGTCGCCCCTCACACCATGGGGTAGGTTCTCGAACTTGTCTTGTTACTAGGTATAATTATATGTGTTATTTTGACTTTTAACTAACTCATATAAAATAACACATAATTTAATCAACTTAATAACCCTTTTTTTATTTCCCAAAAATATTAATTAATTAAACTAGTTTATCCAATTAAATTATTTTCTCAATCTAATGCTAAATCAGTTAAGGTCATGAAAATTTTATCGTATTAGAATCTATGAATAAATATTTTTAATTTTCCCGTTCAATAAAACTACGATAACTAATTAATTTAATTTTCACTTTAAATTTCAATTATTTAATTTCAATCAATTAAATAATAATTCGAAGAAATTAATTTAATCTTCAAGTCATCTTTTGTACTTAGCGCAAAAACACATTCACTGCGAATAGTGTTGCATGCGATTTGTTTCTCTTAATTGTTGTTTTCATTCCTTCCAAAGTATCGGTTCTACATGCAATCTGTTTTGGATTATGTTGAGCTAGCGGAGGGACTGGTTGGATATAGACAACTAGGGCTCAAAATTTGTAATTAAGTTTTGACTCTTCGTCTATTAATTATAATATTATTTTATCATGGAGTAATTCCACTAAAGTACCATGATTGAACTCTTCCTTATTATATATCAATATGAAAGTAATTTTATATTATGTAAAAGGTCAATTACTAACAAATAGTAATTAAATCATTCGTCCTAGACAAATGACTCATGACCACATTCATTTTCCATCTATCAAGTAATGCTAATAAGAGTATTCAATTGACCATTTATTAGGCTATGAATTCTGTTACTGTAAATAAAGCTATCTCATGTAGAATTCATATGCCCAACCAGAGGCGAAGCCAGGGGGGCTGGCATGGGCCCCGGCCCCCCCTAAAATGTAATATTTCTGTTTAGGCCCTTAAATTTTTTTAAAAATTTTAAATTAGTAAAGGTAAAATTGCACTTTGGCCCCCCCTAAAATTATAAAAATTCGATTTAATCCTTTACAAATTATAAAGATATAAACTATAAAAAATTAAAATTTCATCCGCCCCCCTAAAAAATTATCCTGGCTTCGCCCCTGTGCCCAACTTACTAACTTTCTACTCTTTAGTTATTTAAACTCAAGTTTTTAATACGTCAAAGTATATGAGACACGCACACATAACCAATCGCTTGCTTAAGATTAAGGTAAGTCAAGTTGAGAATATCACAAGTGATTTAATCTAAAAACGGATCTAGGATTAATTCACATTGGATTTTGTCAGATGTATTGTCAACCTACACAATCAAATCTAAGTCTCTATCTTCTAAAAGTTAATCGCTTCGATACATAAGACAATGTATCTCTCCAATTGTATTGGATAGACAACATAATAGTCCTTTAATCGATTTGCTTTAATTTTTATTCATTAGACTATAGACCTTTTAGATTACCTACTAATATAATTTGTCTTCTCACATTATGATCCGACCACATAATGGAACTTTTTATTAGTTAAACATTGGGTAATCAACAAGTCAATATATTTGCTTACATTTTGCTTTGCGTATAAAAAACAGTTAAGGACAGATACAAATGATATTATTGTGAATAATGGAATTTTATTAAACCAATTTGTTCGAAAAATTACGAGTACAAATGATGAATACGCTACACTTGGAACACTAGACCCTAATAGTTCCTAGCATTTAGATCGGTTGTATTTAGGATTCCAAATTTTTTGGGTTGTAATTAAATTGTGGACTCTCATCTCCATGCAAGTTTTTATTTTTTATTTTTGTAAAATTAAAAAAAAAATCATGTGAGCAGAAAATTAACTAGGATTTTTTTGTAACCCTAAATTTTCTGGTGGAACCTAGAAAAGCATGGTGGACATATAATCCAAAATCAAATAGAAATTGAACAACGGACAAACGACAAGCTGTTATGGATGGTAGGAAACTAGTGGTGGTGTGGCAAATCCACTGGGAATTCCACACAGCATATGGCCAACAAGCGCAAGGCACGCTAACGGTCGAGGTGTCACGCCACAATCATATGGCCAAGCACACTAAAGTGCTCAGGCATTATGCCCTATCACGGTGTGTTCACACACAAGATGGCTTGGCACCGTGCCCAACCAACCAAGAAAACTAGGCGAGATGGATTGGAGCATCACGCCGCAGCCGATTGGTAGCAACCGATCGAGGGATAGCGTCATACAGGAGGCAATCGGGCATCACACCCAACTGTGTACGCAATAGAGGCAGCAAAGGCCGGGACATTGGGTTCCAGCCAAGCCGAGCACACTGAGCATCCCTATATATAATGAGAGTTCAGTCATGGTACTTTAGTGGAATGACTTTATGGCTAAATAATGTTGTAATTAATAGATGAAAAGTCAAAAATTAATTACAAATTATTTAAACCTTAATTATACATGTTCAATCGATCTCTCTGCTAGCTCAGTATAACCTTGATGGTTTGCAATAGAATCGATAATATGAAAATGTGAAAAGATGAACTAGAGAAATAGACCTCATGTATCACTATCTGCAGTGAATGCGTTTTCTCGCTATTAACAAGAGATGACTTGGTAATTAAATTTATTTTTTCGAATTATTATTTAATTATTTTGTAATTAAATAATTGAACCTTGAAGTGGAAATTAAATTAATTAAGTCATCATAATTTCATAAGAACAAGTTAATTAAATTAGTTTCTTCATAGATTCTAGTACAGTAAAGTCGTCATGACTTTAACGAGATTAGAATTGGGTTGAAAGAATAATTTATTAAGTTAATTAATTTAAATAAATAATATTTTGAACATAGGAAACATATTTTTTGGGCTATACAAATTATATGAGTTGGTTTAAAGACTGAATAACACATATAATTGACTCGATACATGACGAGGCCCAACTAGGGGTGTGAGAAAAATTCAAACTGAAAAAACCAAAGTGAACCAAACTGAAAAAAGAAAAAAAAAACAATTTTTTCTGTTTATTTATTTTTTCAGTTTAATCGACTTTTATGTTCGATTTAATTAGTTTATTCGGTCAGTTTTAACATTTTAAACCAATTAAGCCACAACCCATAAGGTGATAAGCCCATAACCCATTTACATACCCAAACCAAAATTTAAATCTTAAACCCAAATACCCTTTAAAATTTAATACTCTTAAAAACTCAAACCTATTAAAATTTAAAACCCAATAATCATTAATATTTAAAACCCAATTTGATAGTTTACTTTTTTATGATATTCATTTTAATTTTTATCATTTAATATATATAATAAATTGATATACACCAATTAAAAATAGTAGAAGACATGAAAATTGTCTGTTGGGTTATTGGTCATGTGAGAAAATAAATATTTTTTTAGTTCATTAAAAATTATTTGATTTAATTTTTAATATTTTTATAATAAATTTGAAATAAAAATAAAATTAAAAGTAATACGATATACTAAATTGATGGAAGAAGGCAATTATGTAAATATTGAAAGGAAAAAAAATTTATAAGTACCTCAATTAGAATTTTTTTCCAACTAACAAAAAATTGAAAAACCAAACTGAACATTTTCAGTTTAGTTTATTTGGTTTTGCTCCTTTGATCGTTTCGATTTATTCGATTTACATAGATATCTCGGTTTATTCAATTTTTGGCATAAAAAAAACGAACCGACCAAAAGCACTCCCCTAGGCCCGATTAAGAGTAAAGGGTGGCAAACCCTAATTCCAAAAAGGGTGTTGTTATTGCCGCTTATATACACTCTTTGTAGGAGTGTATTTTTCTTTTAAAATATTATTATTCGGTTACACCTTGTTTGATTAAGACTCATGTTATTTTCTCTATAAATAAAGACGAATGGTCACTTTGCGTCTATATTTTGTCAAAATATAGAAGTTATTTTTCCCAAAATAAATTCTATATTTTAATAAAAATTCATATTTTGTTTCTAGCCCTTTTGAAAGTTCACATAGTTTTCATTGATTTGTAATTAGAACTTACACTTTAGCAAACTAAGGTCGAGACTAACGGAAAAGATCGAGTGATAGAAAGTTGAGACCAACTAAGTCTACCTAATTCGAAATCACAAGTATAATTCAAGTAATAAATTTATTATTATAAATATCATAATAACTCAATTTTTAAGAAAAAATTTAAACTTTCATTATGTTTACCATCATTGTTTTTAAACCGATTTTTCCAATAGTATTAATAAGTGATAGAGGCTAGGCATCATCTCAGCCATTAAGTTTCCCTTCCCTTGGGTGCAGTGATAAAGATAGCGTGTGTCAGCTTAAGGCACTCTTGAAGTCAACCTAAAGAGATTAGACAAGGCATTTGACAGATATGATGGATTTATAAACATTGCTAGGGACCTTCCCAATACATCTTTTGTGGATTGTTTGGGCTTGCTACGTGTGATCTTTAGGCGAAGCTATAAGGTTGGGCTCTTCTAGCGAAGCCATGGCGAGGCTATATGTCACCAGGTCTCTGCAATGGTTAACTTTTTGGTGAAGGGGGTCTAAGATGAGGGTATAACAAATTTATTTAATTAGTTCAATTGGTAGGGTAATATATCTATATATACCAAAAAAATAAATTTACGGAAAATGATCAGTTTTTTTAAATTTACGGAAAAGGGTCATTTCCCCACAAAACGCGTCTACGTCAACGTGTTTTGTGGGGATGCAGCAGGAAAGCGCGCCATTGGAGACGCGTTTTGTGCCACATCAGCAAAGCGCGCTGATGGGGACGTGCTTTGCTGATGTGGCAAAAAACGCGTCTTCAAGGGCGCGCTTTTGCCCTGCAACGGTAAAAAAAATTGACCGTTGGGGGCCAACGGTCAAAAAATAAAACCCTATAAATACCCCCAACCCTTTTATTTTATTCACACATTAGTCCTCTATCATCTTTCTCTCAATTTTCTCTCAAATTTCTCTCAAATTTCTCTTAAAGTCCTTGAAACTTACTCTCAAATTTCAAAATAGTCCTTTACTATTTACAAAAAAGCCCTTTTTTAATTTTTTTAAATATATTTTTTTGATAAATTAGAAAATTTTCGATCGTATTACCAATGGTCGGGAATTAATTAAATGCAGACGATAAGCACATCTCCGTCGATCAAATGCAAATGGGAAGTTTTAATTTTAGTTTTTCAATACTATTTAATATTTTTATGTTTATGCAATTTTAATTAATTTTTATTTTATAATTTTTAAACAATCAGTAGATCGGGTATTGCAATGCTATATTCGCAATATGCATGGTCCCCATCGCCGTTGATCGAGAATTACCCGGCGGAAGCGGGTTTTTGGCACGTGGCCACGATAGGCGGGGTTCAAGTTGAAGCCGCCTTGATCGGTGCGTTGATAGAGAGGTGGAGACAGAGACGCACACTTTCCATCTTCCATGCGGAGAGTGTACTATCACTCGAAGATGTGCGATTGCAATTGGGATTGCCGGTGGACGCCGGTCCGTAGTCACCGGTCCGCAACTTCTACCGATTGGATGGCCGTATGCTACGAGCTTCGGGTGCCATTCCGATAACATTCATGGAGGTCGGATCGAGATGGATCGTTACGAGACACATTCGAGCCAAATGATGGTTCAACCGAAATAGAAAGAATACGGTATGCTCGGGCATACATTCTTGAGATAATTGGAGGCTATCTCGATGCCGGACTGTCTAGAAACCTCGTACACTTGAGATGGTCACTGAAACTTGTTGATTTTAGAGCGATCGGTGGAACCGAGTTGGGTCTCCGCCGTGCTATCAAAGTTGTATCGGAGATGTGCGAGCGACGCGGCCGAGCAAAGCGAAAATCGGAGGTTGCCTATCACTCTCTGCGATCATGGGCACGCGGTTTGATTTCCATTTTTACGTCCTCGACTCGATCACCCATATACATTCCCACTGATAACGAGGTAAATTTAATGTTATATTTTACAATTATTACGTAGATTTATAGTATAATTGTATGCTAAAAAATTATTTAATTAGGTGGAACCATTCGGCGAGTTATGTTGGAATACCTACATCGCTTGAAGATATACGGCTTCTATTAGACCAACGGTCGGAATCACAAGTAAGTTTCGAATTTCGTATTTATAATTTAGTATTTCGTATTTAGTGTTTAGTATTATGTATATAACTAATATTTTGGTCATGTTAATATAGTTTCAATGGACACCGTACGATGATCCGGTAATTCGGGCAGTAATTCCAGAGGAGTTCTTGCAAAATCCAAACATTTGGCACGTGAAGGTCCCATTGATCAACTATGCGACCGTGGAGATGCACCAGTCAGATCGGGTTCTGCGACAATTTAGATTCCGACAACCGATTCCCGTGCCACCTCATGTGCTCGATGATGATCACAAAGTTGACTTACGGCAGTTGCACACGGATTGGCCAAGATTTTGGTCAGCATATATCGAGATGTGGGAGAACCGGTATGACTATTTACCTATCCGGGACCGATCGTCGTTCTGAGTTAGCGTGCGTGTTTAATACATGCCATGGTTTAGGATCCATGGTAAGTGAATTTGTTGTCTCAAGAAGAGAGGCGACGGCAACTTCAGAAACAAAGGGAACGACGGGGCCTTTAAAATCCAAGGAGAATGGGTGATGAGACGGGACCATCAACAGCGCGACACACACGATCCGGGCCCATCAAGCCAGCGCGCCACACGATCACCGGGCCCATCACTTCAACCGACGACACACCGACATCACAAAGATTTGGCCTTTATGCCAAAAAGTACACTCTAGCCCTTATATGTATCCTAACCCATATATGTTTCCTTTTCCCGATCCCACCCCAGTTGGAATGCATGGCCTTGGTTCGAGTCCGTTCTCGACTACTCCGATCGCCACCGATCTTGAGGCCGCGCCGTCGCGAGAGGGATCACAGGAGCGCGCCGTCGGGAGCACTTTTTTTACCGGTCTCTTTCGACGTACGGGATTGAGACACCCCGCCGTGGTTTATGCAAACACCTCCGCATTCGTTATTTTATCAAGGTGGGTCATCCTCCCAACACCCACAACTGCACCCACCGCCGAAGGAACTGTAATCCCCGCCGAGGTTCCACAACCCCACGGAAGCTAGAAGAAGGAGGAATCCAAATACAGAATCGCCACCACCCCCGTGTGGCACTCGATTCCGACCGGCATCAATATTGATTCGGATGGGCTTTTTTATTGTTTAATTGTAATATTTTTTTATTTTTAATAAAATAAAAGTTGTTTTTTATTTGTGTTTGTAATTTAATTTTAATATCTTAAATAAAATAGAAGTTGTTTATTTTTATATGTAATTTAATTTTAATTTTTTTAATAAAATAAAAATTTATTTTTATTTTTATTTTTTAATTTAGTTTTAATATATTTAATAAATTAATAGTTGTTTAATTTTTTTGTAATTTAATTTTAATATATTTAATAAAATAGAAGTTGTTTATTTTTTTATTGTAATTTAATTTTAATATCTTTAATAACATAGAAATTGTTTAATTTTTTTATTGTAATTTAATTTTAATATATGTAATATAATAAAATAAGAAGTTATTTTTATTTTTTTATTTTTGTAATTTAGTTTTAATATATTTAATAAAATAAAAGTTGTTTTTATTTTTGTAATTTAGTTTTAATATATTTAATAAAATAAAAAGTTATTTTTTTCATTTTTTATTTTTTGTAGTTTAGTTTTAATAGGCAAAAGCGCGCCCTTGGGGGAGCGCTTTTTGCCACATCAAAGAAAGCGTCCTTGTCGCCAAGGCTTTTTGCCGATGTGATAATAAAGCGCTCCCAGGAGAGCGCTGCTTCTCTTCATCCCCACAAAACGCTACTTGACGTGGACGCGTTTTGTGGAGAAATAGCCATTTTTCGTAAATTTTAAAAAAATCGGCCTTTTTCCGTAAATAAATTTTTTTTAGTATATTTGGGTATTTTACCCCAATTGGTATCTATTATGCAAAATAATTTTTTTTTTTTTTTTTGTATGTAAGGTTAGAAATGTAACTAATTATAGGTGAGAACCTGAAGAGTTTTGTGTGTAGACCTGCCAAGAACTATTTGTCTAAGTCAAAAGGTATAATCAATATTTGGAAAGGCTTAGATAAAAGTATTAGCTTTGAAAAATGAGTTTACATGAAAAAAAAACTTATTTAATATATAAGTTATACTTAGGTTTAAATATTCGATGTGCAAGTTTGCCTTAACCCTTTTTTAAGTTTATGTTATTTTTTTATATATTATATAATTTATATTATATGAAATTTAAATATATTATACCGTAATTTAAATAATAAAATATTTTTGATGGATAAATATTAAAAATTTTAAAGTTTGGTAAAAGAATTTCATGTAAATCACAAAACATTAAATAAAAAGCTTCTTTTTTTTTAAATACATAGATGAGATTAAATAGATTTGAGTTAATCATTTATAAATATAAACATATATGAAGAAATTTTGAGATCTATACCCGAGCAAGTCAAGATTGGGCAAATGTATAGTATTTAAGGCTAGTTTAGCATTACTTTTGAGAAGTACTTTTAAAAAGTGGTTTGAAAAAGTGATTTTGAGAAGTGCTTTTGAAAAGTTTGATTTAAGATTTGAGTATTTAGTATTACTGTCAAAAAGTGTTTTTAAGAAATAAAATGTTCATTTTAGACATGGTATTATCAAGTAACAAATATGTATTTAAATAATATTCAAATTGGTTAATATTATTATATTTTAGTAAGAATATAAAAAATAATTTATTATAATTTGTTATTAATATTTTAATAAATGAAATATAAATTTTAAATATTTTTAAACAATAAATATTAATTATTTATAAAATTTAATTAGAATATATAAACTATATTTTAAATATTTAAATATAACCATTAAATATTTGTAATTAGATATTAGCACATTTGTATTATTTTTAAAAATATTTTTTTATTTTTAATTAATAATTTTAACACATTTGTAATTAAGCACAAAAAAAGAAAGAAAAAAAAGAAAGTACCATATTGTTAGAGGGATAAAAAAATAATTAAGCACTAAAAATGCTTTAGGTAGACACTTTCTCAAAATTGCTTTTGAAAAGTCAAACATTTTAATCAAAAATAATAACTTTTCTTCAAAAAGTATTTTTCAAGTAAAAATATTGTTTTTTTAAGAAATACTAAATAAGGCCTTAAATCATACACGAGTCTAACACAAACTTACCCTACCTCAATCTAAAACATCTCCTAAGTATCCAAAGAGAACAATATCTAATCTAGATTAAACCATACATCAGTCGAATCTTAATTTTAAAAAAGAAAAAGAAAAACCTACCCCAAATAGTTGGAATGGGGATTTAGTTCGATAAGCAGCCGATGAGGAGGGGTGGAACCAAGTCCGTTTTGTCTCATTGTCTACTAGCAGTACTATTAATAATTGCTACTGGGCTCTAGAAATTTATTGACATTTAATTGTAAAGTCAGCTTATAGATATATATATTCATGACAGGAAGATACAGGAAAAGGGCCTCATTTCCGCAAGTTTTCTTATAGGCAGTGATCTTAGTGTTTAGCTTGGGACTTTGATGGATTCTATTAATGGTGGGTTTAGATGGGCGGTGTATTTACCTGTAATTAGTGTAAAAATAGTAATGACGGTGAGATTAGATACTATAATAATAATGTAGCGTGAGATAAAAAGTAAGTTAAATGCACTGCACTATATCCCATTGTCCATTCAAATTCACCCTAAGCCTCTTGTTCCAAGATTTGTATGGGAACCAACCTGCTCATCATCTGTCGAAGCTCGCCGTGTTAGGTAGCAATGATTTTGTGTGGCGGAGTCAACCTCCTTGTATTTGTCCCTCAATTTGTATTGGTAATGATTTTGTTAATGAATGGTTTTTCTAATGCGCTCTTTTTCCACTTCTGTAATATGGGAGAGTGGGTTTTAAATTTTAATGACACTGTTTTTCATATAAAAAAGTTAAATTTTGGTATCGTTGTTGTATTTTTTAAAAGTTAATCATTATATTTTAATTTGGTTATTTTTAATTTATGTAATTTTTAAATTTAAAAATTTTAATCCTCATCAAATGATGTTAAATTTATTGAGTTAAGTTCTATTATTTTTAAAATCTAATGCAGTAAATATATTATTATATGTGTAATACCATGTTAACTTATTATTTTTATATTTTACTCACTAAAAATTCAGATAATGGATTAACGATTATCATTTGCATCTAGATTAAAATTTTAAAATTTGAAAAGTATAGAGTAAAATAATTCTAACAATTGAATTTAAGCAAAAGGGTTTAACTTCTATTGTTTGTGTTAGAACTAAAATTTTAAAATTCAAAAAATAAAGGGATTAAAATAATCAAATTAAAGTACATTGCAAAGTACATTGACTAATAGTTTGAATTTAACCTAAAAAAGTATTGGCAAATGAAGTATAAGTGACCATGTGGAGATCATTTTGAGATTTATTCTTAAAATCCAAATATATTCTCATTTTTAGTGTATCCAGTGTATTGTATTAATTTAATTTTAATTACAATTATTTGAATATATATTATTTTTATTTTTACTGGTATAATTATAATTCCAAATTATAGTTTATTGATTGGGTGTTCTCCTCCCACGAGATTAGCTTAGGTTCCAATTACTGTTGTACAAAAAAGAATATCCATTTACTTATAACTTATTCTCAACTAGATTATTATATTGGTTTTATATATATATTTTTTTTATATAATTACAGGTATTTCATCTATTTTATAATTTGAGCTGAGGCGAATTTATGCAGCTAGCAAGGAACCCGACCTCCACCTAAATTTTTTAAAATTTCTTTTAAGCCCTTTTAAGATTTAAATTTTTTTTTATTTTAATATTATTATTAGTGTTTTAAAAAAGGATAAATTTGTGTTTGGCCCCCAAAGTTTTTTAAAGTTTCTTTTTAATTTATTTTTTTATAAAATTTATAATTTTTTATGATAAATTTAGTAACATTTTTAATTTAATTTGGTAAACTATTTAAATATTAATTTGGTAAAAATAAAATCTAATAATTGTAATATCTAAATATAAATTATATCTAAATATTAATTAGGTAAAAAATTAAATAATTATAATATGAAATACAAATTTAACATTTATTTTATTTTATTTTATAAAATTTTGATAATCAAAATTATCTTAAAATTAAAAATACTTAAACAAGTATGTAGGCATCAACCAGTCTGGCTTTTCCCTGAATTTGAGCATAGTTCTGTTATCATTTTCTCTCACCCTAGCATATTTTAATGAAAAACAGAAAATACAATAAATTGCATATTAAAGTACACGTGCTGGAATTTTGTCAAATAAATGTAAGAGATAAACTAAAATTAAAACTGTACAGTTCACGTGTTTAGCCATTACAATTAAAAGGGTGAATGGGCATATGAAAACGTCTTCTGCCAAATTATTATTATTATTTTCCCTCACTTCATACGTTAAGTATATTTCATGAATACAAAATTATATATTTAATGAAATTTAATTTGAAGGCGATCTTAAGTTGAGGTTAACCAAGGATAGGTTTCTATTAATATGCTTTGATAGGCAAAAATAGGATGTTGTCAAGTTCATTACCATTGAATAGTCACGAAAATTTGTTTCATTATTCATTTTGTTTATTCACGGATGTGTAATCATAGATATTGGATACATCTCTCACTCCACTACCTCAATTTAGTTTTTGGTTATTTCTAATATTTTTCAACCTTTTAAATATAATTCTTCAAACAATGTTTAAGAATCAACCTTTCCAAATCAACCATCTTCTTCTCATATGGGAATACAATGGATCGAAAAAAACCTTTGAGATGAGTTAAATGGATTCGAAGAGTAATTATTTGGGTCTACTTGTAACACCCTGTACCTAAACTGATCGGCAAATCCGAACTATAAGGTGCCACATTTGTTGCTGGAGCAACTATGAACAATTCATTATCCAATTCACATCATTAAACATTCATTTGCAAGCAATTAAAATAAAAATAATGTTGTATATCCATTTATGGGTCTTATACGAGCTTACGAAAGCTCTAATACTAACTCGGAATTGGATTAGGACTAAATTGTAATGTTTACAAAATTTCATGTTAATGTCACGACGTCAGGGGGTTCCTAGTCGCGACACAACATACTGACTAGGTCTCGTCTCAATGACCTATGCTCGACATCGCGTCATGGCATGGTGGCCTAATCTCGTTGCGACATGACAACCTGTTCTTGCAATTTCCAAATGAATCTTCAACTTACACTTTCCAATCAAATAAGCATGCACATTCAAACCACATTTCTGGCCAAAACATGTAATCTCTATGTCTCAAACATAACAAAACACCTTGAACAATGGTATACCAATGCCATATTGCTTGGTTCAAAACATTCAAACCTTTAAACATATAAACTTCAATTCATACTTAAAACTCAATTGTCTACTACATTTATATGTTCAATACTCTGTATATATCAACTCTCATATCAAAAGTTCACCAAAACATTTAACTATACCAAAACCGACTTTAATTAGGTACATGCCACCCTTAAGCAAAAATGGTATTATACAAACTTTTCTAAGTTAGAGATTGCTTCTGAGATGCTGCACCAACTGCCCAAACTATCAGGAATCTATTTTATCTGCACACGAAGAAAATAAACCATACGCTTAGCGGTATTTTCGTGATTCAAGCCAAATAATGCAAGCTTAAACATATACACACATTCCATTTAAACCTATGCCCATATCAATCAAGTCAAGTTCTTTCATTTCCATATAGATTTGCATTAGAAAATTTTTGCACCTATTCATGTCATAGCTACCATTATCACATAACACACCTAAAATCATTTCATGCTTCAAAACATCACATAAGCACCCAAAACATACCATATATGCTATTCAGCAATTAAGGTATGATAGGTGCTAAAAGTAACATATTTTAACCTCGTTCCTAATGCATATTTGGATGATTATTCGATCTTAATAGAAAATTTTATGCTCTTAGTCCTTTAAATTCATGTTTTTATACTTAGGAGAGCATTTGGGAGCAACCGTGTGAATCATACAAGCTGCCACACGGCCATGTGACAAGTCGTGTTGATTTCATGAATTGCACTCTAAACAGTGGAAAAACTCGATTTTCAGGGTTTTTCGAGCATTCTAAGACCTATATATGACAAAAATAAGAAGATATGAGAGAGTCGTCATAGACTCTTTTGATTTCTTTGGAGATTATTATGAGTTTTTTTGTTTCTTGTGGTTATAATTTATTTTAGATGTTTTTATTTGCTAGCATGAACTAATTTTCTAAATATCTAGGGAGATGAACCTTATGATGAATTCTATCGTTTGATTTTTATTTTACGCAATAAAGACTTAGATCTTGGTCTCAATTATGTGTGCTTAATTCTTGGTTTGATATTTCTAGATTATTGATCCATGTTCGATGTGCTTAAATCATAGGAGGATTAGACTCTTTTTAATAGTAGATCTAGCATAATTGAGTGGAGTTGTAGGCAATCCTAGAAATAAGACGACATAAATCTACCAGATTAGAGTCAAATTTAATAGGGGAATCCATAGATCGAGTTAATGCGATATTAAGGGTTTTAATTAGAAATAAATTTTAATTAATCAACCTAAAGTCAGTTGTTCTTATTCTTGAAGAGATATATTAGCATAATTTAGGGATTTCTAGGGATCAAGATACTAAGTGAAGAAATTGTGTAATTTAGATTGATATGACATATTCAAAATTCATACAAGCTTTTTAACTATTTCCGAGCCTATTGGCTCTCTCGTTCGCATTTGGCCCCTAAGGCTCATTTTCGATTCTTTTACATTCTGTCATAAATCGCATTTCCGTTTCATTTATTAATTCACATTCTATTTAGTTAATTCATATGTTTATAACATTATTAACCAGACATGGACTCAGAATGGATACACGGATCCGTCACCCCAGGTTGGCCGGCAACGATAACGCTATACAAGTTCATACTATCGCTCTAGGTTGCCCGACAATGATGGTTTCCTCAAACTAATTAATCTGTCACCCCGAGTTACTCAACAACGATGACTCTATATAAATAATCTACCACCCCGGGTTGCCTGAAAATGATGGTTTTCAATCAATAATCTGACCCTATGGCATGCCAACTATATTCGACTTGGTCTAAATAGCTAATAGGGTAACCAAATTTTCGATTCAATATAAGCAGTTCAAATCATAATTTATCATTTATAATTAATCATAAATTCATCATATATTACAACATGTTTCAACTCAATTTTAGGCCAACTATCAAATATCAATCAAATCGTGAAACTTTTTCTATTCAATCCAGTCCCTGTTTTGATAATCAATCTTAACCATATCAATTCAGTTCAAATAACCATCCATAACTTACCCCAACACCATATAATACAAAATGACATAAAGATGCAGAAAATAAATGGTTCCCGAATCACAGAAATACAAGCCAAATTTTCGAGCTACTCGTTGACAACTTTCGGTTTTCCTTTCCCTCTTAATAGTTCCATGTCAATGTTAGCTAAATAAGATCATAAACACATAATACTATCAAATTCAGTTCAAATTGAAATCAATTACAAAGCCAAACATATTTTACAGTTTATTCAATTTAGTCCCTAAGTCCCTAAATCCGGTACAAACATAACTTTCAATCTAAAGCTTCAGATTGAAATCTGATTTCATAGTTACTCATTAGGGACCTCCTATTTCCTATTCCTACTGAAATTTCATGGAATTTTTACATTTTATTCAATTTGGTCCCTAATGTACGAAACTAATAATTAAGCTTTACAATTTAGTCATTTTCTTAATCTAAGCTTAATTTCTAGCAATTTCACACCAATTTCATCTAATTATCAACAATGGTATATTTCTAAAACTTTAACAGTTTCACAAATTGGTACATGGGCTAGTTAAATCAAGCTCTTATGACCTCAAATCTACAAAAATTACAAGAATGAACTTAAATGAACTTACAAAATTATGGTTGAATAAAAAAGTTTGAAAGCTTGGTTTTCTCTTCTTCAATGGCCAAGATTGGATTTGGGAAGATGATGAATATTTCATCTTCCACTAAATTGTATTATATATACTTAGTTTTAAGGTTAATTAACATAATTAATTATGTTTTTATCTTAATTACCTTAATTAATTAACATATAATAATATCATTTACTAACACTCACTTTGGCATGGTCTAATTGTTGTTTTGAACTTTTAGTTAATTGCAATTTAAATCCTCAAGCCATTTCCTAATTAAATATCTATAGCGATTAGACTTTACAATTTAGTCCCTAAGCCCTAATTAACCACAAGTTCGACTAAATTGACCATCCAAATTTCAATTAATATTATAGTAACTCCATAAATATCTTTATTTAATATTTACAGACTCGAGTTACGGAAACGAGGTCTCAAAATCGCAATTTTTGATATCATTGGAAATTGGATTGTTACACTACCTATAATATGAGGTCGGGGGGAAAGAGAAGCATTGAACTTTGTGTTGCTAAAGGTTAAAGGAAGAGTCCATGGATAGAAAAGAAAACCTCTTTTGCAAGTGGAAGAGAAATTATTATTAAATGGTAGCTACAATCCCTCTTATGTCAAGCAATGTTTTCTTCTTTCCTCCTCCTTTTGTGATAATTTAAACTTAAATTTTGAAAAGTTTTGGTAGAGTGATGTGGATAGGGATAAGAAAGGAATTAACTGGATTAGTTGGCTTAAGAGTAATTATGACTAAGCAAGGGGGAGGTATTGGTTTTAGAGATTTTAGAGCTTTCAACAAAGCTTTCATGGTAAAACAATCTTGGACGATTTTTTCAAATCCGAATGCACTGTGGGCTCATCTCATCAAGGGACTATATCATCCAAACAATTGCATCCTTGATGTGGAATGAGAGGCTACGGGCTCTTAGGTTTAGCAGAGCTAAAGGGAGATTGTTAAGCTTCTAAACTTGGGTATTAGGTGGAATGTGGTAATGGTAAAAGCATACTTATTTGGCATGACAAATGGTTATCGGGGGTGGCGACGGGCGAGTGCAGTCCCCTTGTCCTAAAGAGGATGGTATGTTGCTACTGCATCAACTTATCCATCACAATCGTAGAGAGTAGGATGTTAAAAAGCTTAATAAGTGGTTCTCTGTGGAAGAAGCAATGATCATTAAATTGAATCAGGTTTTCCATCCTTTATATAAAGATTCAATTATTTGGTCACCAAGTAGAGATGGGAAATACGCGATTCAGTTTGGTAATTATACCCTCATTTTCAAAAAGGTGAATTCGGCGTGGAAATCTTCTAGCAATTTGGATCAATCTGATTGGGATTAGAGAAAGGGAGTTTGGATCTTAACATTCACCCTAGAATCAAGAACTACTTATGGTGAACATTTTAAAACTCAAATCCTACTCTTGAAAACTTGGCAAAAAGATAACGTGCAGATTTGGTCTTTTGTCCTCGGTGCGAGCTTGAAATAGAGTCAATGGAGAAAATCCTATTCATTTTTCCTTTCGCTACAACAGTTTGGAAACTCTCTACGTTTAGCTATTTTCCAAGAATGAAGAGCTTTAGACGTTTCTTCAAATGGTGAACAGGAACGAGTCACTTCTTCACATCGAATAAAGCTTAAAATTGTATCGAACTGATGGCTTGCTTATGCCAGAATCTAGTGTTGGCATGCAATAATCTTATTTTTGAGAATAATGTTAGTGATCCCCTTACAATTTGGTTGAAAGTGATAAAGGAAGCAACAAGATAAATGTTTTAACGGGACTGAATAATGTTGGTTTAATTTCTTCCTCTATGGCTTTTTCAGGATGAAAAAAAATCTTAATATGGTGAAGATCAAGTGCCATGTGTCTTGGATTTCATATATCAAGATGACCGATATAGCTATTATCGCAAGAAATTGTAGCAGTGAAGTGATCAACAGTGCGAATCCTAAAGTTTATACATTGTCTTCTCGATTGGAAGAAGCTCTTGCTATCCATCTTAGAGCGTATGTTGCTTCCAGAAATCAATGGAGTGAAACTAGCATTGAATCAAATTATAGAGGCTTAATCTCTTCTCTCAAATTTGGTCAGATAACTACTAGAGATGCCAAGCGGTGGAGATACAAATGTTGCTTATTATCGAATAAATGAATGTATCTTTTATATCTACCTTGAGATCTTGTACAATAATAGCTAATTGGGTGGAAAAAGTAGATAGTTATCGTCATGCCCTATGGACTGGGTGGTCTCACCTCCACATGACTTTGCTATCATATTAAGCAAGGATGTAATTAACAAAAAAATAAACAATGTTTACGACATAATCTTAGTGTCTTGGGACAAGACTCCCAAGTAAAAAAAAATGGATTTATTTTGGAAAGTAAAAACTCAAAAAAAGAAAGTTCAAAATTGAGTTTTGAGAAAAATCAATTTAGAATAACTTAGCCTTGGTTAGTGTAACAACCTGATTTTTAGTAGCACCAGAAAAGATAGTTTCAGAACCCCATTTCGGAAACTTAGTCTGTAAATATTTATACGGAGTTTGTATAATGGAATATTAAAGTTTGGTCCTTCAATTTTGTCTTTTAATTGCTTAATTAGAGTGCAGAGACTACATTGTAAAATTTTTATCGCTATAAGTTTAAATTGTAATTAGCCAAAGATTCAAAATGGTAATTAAGCCATTTTGTAACATGAATTAATGTCATATGATGACATTTCCACCAACTTTGCTTAATGGTTAATTAATTAAGCTTAAGTTAATTAAACTAAATTAATTAATCCTTAATCAAACTATATAAGTTAAAATAAAGTAAAAGTGTCATTAATTTCTTCTCCATCTTCTTCTTGTTGTGAGTTGAAGAAAAGAAAAACCTAAGAAGCCTTCAATGTAACATCCCAAACCTGGTCTAGACGTTATGGCCGAATCCGGAGGAGCCACATGAAATGGGTTGGAAAACTGTTGTCGTTAAGTTTAAATCTTTCCAGTTCATTAGCCTTTATCGCTCCTATCAGTTTGAAAGCTCTCTTACATTTGGCCATTTAGAGATAAAACGTGTTTTTAGCGGAAGCTTATAAAATCGTTAAGTTTAGGCTAAATCATTCGATATTTTTAGAAATCATGATTTTAGATAAAAACTGTCATAGCGAAAAGTAAGTTAAAATCCAAAAACCCAAAACCAAAGCCAAATAGTTTAAAACAGTCCAGAGAGTCCTAGGAAATACAAACTCCCAAATCGTAACACAAAACTTAAATAAAAACTAAAACAAGTAAAATAGTTTTGGCGAGTGGTCACCGTTGAGTCCTCCGCAGCACCGATCCGCCTAAGACTGTAGGTTAACTGTACAGACAAACAGAAAAGAGTGAGTTTACGTAAACTCAGTGTGTAATCGCACAGAATTAAGCATGCACACAACAAAATATAAGAATCAGACAGATGCAGATTCGGGCTTAAGCCCATTACAGATACAGATACAAATACAGATATACAAATCAGAATCAGATATCAAATATCCTACCCCCATCCTCTACACACCATCTCTGACCATCCCTACACACCATGTGGGGTTTAAAACACCCACCCAACCCTACACACCACGCTATACCGATGCGGCACATATAAGATATAATGCAGCTGTGCTGCCAGATATTAGCATAATCTGCCTTTCAGAACATTTCCTCCAATATATATATCATCCCAACCCCAATATCAGATACAGAATATTCAGTTTCAGACATATAGATTAACCATGCTTACATGCTTACATACAAATATAACATGCATATACTAACATACTCAGTACAGAATATCAGTCAAACCGATCATACAGTTTAAGGTTTCGTTAGCCCTTACCGACCCTACAGTAGGCCCACAGTCATTTGGGACGACCCGTGCAACCCTAGGGAAATTTCAAAAATTTGGGCCCACATGCCCGTGTGGCCCACACACCCAATTCGGTCTAGCCCGTGTGGCCCACACGGCCACACTCCAACCATCATACGGCTGTGTCTTGCGCATGGACTGGCCTTCGTCGATCCCACGGCCGTGTCGTCGCACATGGCCTGCCACACGGTCGTGTGGCATCGACAGAGGGGTTGTTCGGCTTTCGTTGAATCTCGTTTTTCTGCGTTTCGGGTACACATTTGGTTTGTTTAAGATACTACAGCAACCTCGAGTCCTCCGAAGCCTATGAAACAATAATCCATTGCCCACTTAAAAAACAATTAACGACTCATCTCATAACCCCGAAACAACGCAAGAACTTACTGTCGACAAAAATAGATATCGACACAATTTAAACTGTCAGAGCGAAACTTCTTCACCACTGCCTTCTCCTACACCATAATTCTGTAAAAATCAAACCCCCTAACAACACCGAAAATCACACTACAGAAAAGGAGAGATATCTAACAGTTTACCAAAAATTAAATACGAAAAAGCCCACTTACCTAGATCCCACGACAAGCACCAAATTTCGAGTGTATCACGAGCAACAAAAAGAAAATTGCTTATATTGAAAAAGGGAAGAAGAGAGGAAGAAAACTCACATAAAAAATTTTCAGAAGGAAAGAGAAAAACGAAATTTTTGAAAAAATAAAAGATGATGCCACAATCCCTCATATCTCTCCCACTAACCCACTATGTAACCACTTACTCAGAATTCTTGTTCAACCGAAACTCTCTCAGTTAAACGAGCCAAAAATAAATACCCACGCTCGTGCAGGGATTCAAACACAAGACCTCTAGCAAGCTAACTCATTACCACTTAAACCAGCAGGCTTATTCTGATGTGGTATTACAAATAATTAAATATAAGCCCACAGAGCAGAGATAGAGCTTTATTAAAAAAAAAACAAAGTTTGCCAAAGCTAAGACTTGAACTCAAGACCTCCTACACACACCCAGAACACTTAGCCACTGAAGCAGATACACAGTTGTGTCAAGATTTCAAAGAAATAAAGATAGAAATTCTGGGGCGTTACAACTCCACCCCCTAAAAGAAATTTCGACCTCAAAATTTACTTGATCAGAATAGATGAGGATACTGCTAACGCATCGAGTCCTCAGGTTCCCAAGTAGCCTCATCGGTGCTATGATTCCGCCACAGCACCTTCACTAAAGGAATGGACTTCCTCCTCAGAACCTTAACATCGTGATCCAGAATCTGAATCGGTTTTTCCTCAAAGTTCAAGTCCAGCCTAATCTCAATCTCCTCAACCGAGACGACATGGGATGGGTCAGAACGGTACCGCCTCAACATCGAGACGTGAAACACATCATGAATACGGTCCAGCTCAGGGGGTAGCTCCAACTGATAAGTAACTGGTCCCACATGCTTCAGAATTTGGTACGGTCCAATAAACCTAGGGCTCAACTTGCCCTTCCGACCGAACCTCAGAACTTTCTTCCATGGAGAGACCTTAAAAAACACGAAGACCCCCATAGAACTCAATCTCACCTCTCTTCAGATCTGCATAAGACTTCTGTCTATCAGAAGCCGCTTTCAGTCGATCTCGAATTAATCGAACCTTATCCTCAGTTTCAGAAACTAACTCAGGACCCAAAACTCGCCGTTCGCCCAACTCAGTCCAACACAACAGAGTACGACACTTATGACCATACAGAGCCTCGTAAGGTGTCATCTGGATACTAGACTGGAAACTGTTATTATAAGCGAACTCGGCTAATGGCAGATAATCCTCCCAACTACGTTGGAAATCAATCACGCAACTCTGAAACATATCCTCCAGTATCTGAATCACCCTCTCAGATTGACCATCGGTCTGAGGATGGAACGCAGTACTAAAGTCCAACCTTGAACCCAGAGCCTCGTGCAATTTCTTCCAGAACCGAGAAGTGAAACAAAGATCTTTATCAGAAATGATCGAGACAGGAACCTCGTGCGGTCTTACTATCTCAGAAATGTACAACTTCGCTAGCTTCTGCAGAGAGTAGTCAGTTCGAACCGGAATGAAGTGTGCAGACTTGGTCAATCGATTCACGATGACCCAAACATAATCAATCTTAGTGGATGTTAAAGGCAACCCACTAACGAAGTCCATCATCACTCGCTCCTATTTCCAAAAGGAAATCTTAACCGACTGCAACAAACCTGAAGGCAACTGATGCTCAGCTTTAACCTGCTGACAAGTTAAACAACGAGCAACGAAGTCGGTAACTTCACGCTTCAAACCCGACCACCAGTACAACTCAAGGAGGTCGCGGTACATCTTACTACCGTCGGGATCCATAACATAGGGGCTACTATGCACTTCTCTCAGAATAGACTGCCTCAGATCCTCATCGTTTGGTACACAAATCTGGCCACGGAAACAGAGTACCCCCTCATTATTCAGTCCAAAATTCGAAGTGCTGCCACTCTCAATCTGACAGAACCGTAAACCTAGTAACTCATCCCCCAACTGTTTATCTCGAATCTGATCAATCTAAGTCGGCTTAACTTGCAACTCGGCTAACAGACTAAGGCGAGCAAACATCGCCCTCAAATCAGACATCGCTCTTCGGCTTAGAGCGTCAGCCACCACATTGGCCTTACCATAATGATACTCGATGGTGCAATCATAATCTTTGAGCAGCTTAATCCATCAACGCTGTCTAGGATTCAACTCTTTCTGAGTAAGGAGATACTTGAGGCTCTTGTGATCGGTGTAGATGACACACCTTTCACCATACAGATAGTGCCTCCAAATTTTCAGTGCAAAGACCACAGCAGCCAACTCGAGATCATGCGTCGGATAATTCCCTTCATGTGTCTTAAGCTGACGGGACGCATACGCCACAACTTTACCATCCTGCATCAGACCGCAACCCAATCCAACATGCGACGCATCACTTTACACTACAAACTCCTTTCCAGATTCAGGCTATATCAGAACATGAGCCTGAGTCAGAACAGACTTGAGCTTCTTAAAGCTCTCTTGCTATGCATCAGTCTAGACAAACAGCACACCCTTATGCAGAAGCTTAGCCAACAGCACAGCAATCACAAAGAACCCCTCAACGAAACGCCGATAGTATCCCGCCAAACCCAGAAAGCTACGGATCTTAGATACATTCCTAGGCTGTTTCTAATCCAGCAAAGCTTCAATCTTTCGAGGATCAACACGAATCCCCTTAGCAGAAACCACATGCCCTAGAAAAGTTACTTTACGAAGCCAGAACTCACACTTGCTTAGCTTAGTGTAAAGTTGCTTCTCACGCAGAATCTGAAGCACTACTCTAAGATGCTCATCATGCTCATCTTCAGTCTTAGAGTAAACCAGAATGTCATAGATGAAGACCACGACAAACTGATCCAGATAGGGCTAAAATACTTAGTTCATCAGATCTATAAATGCGGCCAGTGCATTTGTCAACCCGAAAGGCATAACTAGGAACTCGTAATGTCCATAACGAGACCTAAATGTCGTCTTATGCACATCCACCTCCTTAACCCTCAACTGATGATACCCTGAACGGAGATCGATCTTAAAGAACATAGAAGCCCATCGAAACTAATCAAATAAGCCGTCGATCCTCGGAAGTGGATACTTATTCTTAACGGTCAGCTTGTTCAACTGCCGATAATCGATACACATCCTCATGGTCCCATCTTTCTTCTTAACGAACAGAACCGGTGCTCCCCATGGAGACACACTGGGACAAATGAAACCACGGTCCAACAAATCTTGCAGTTGAGTCTTAAGCTCTGTAAGCTCTTTCGGTGCCATATGATAGGGAGCGATGGACACCGGAGCTGTATCCGAAAGAAGCTCGATCCCAAACTCAACCTCTTAGTTTGGAGGCAATCCCGGTACCTCATCAGGAAAGACGTCCGGAAAGTCCTTTATTGTTCTAATGTCCCCAACAGAAAAGTCTTTAGAATCCGAAACACTTACATAGGACAAGTACGCCTCACAACCTTTCCAGACCAGTTTCTCAGCTACCAGTGCGAAGATCACATGCGACAGATAGTCTCGACGCTCTCCAATTACAACCATCTCTTCATCTCCCTCAGTTCTCAGAATGACCCTATTTGTCGCACAATCTACACAAACCCAGTGCTTGACCAACCAGTCCATACCTAGAATCAGATCGAATTCTCCAAATGGTAACTCCATAATATTAGCCAGAAATACCGTTTTTTGCACCACTAAGGGAACGTCCCTATACAGCTTGCTAGCCCGAATAGACTGCCCCAACGGACTCAATACAGTAACCTCACTCGTAGTGCTCTCAACCGAAATCCCCAAGTTTCCAGATACAGTACTAGCTATGTATAAGTGAGTAGACCCTATGCTATCAAATCCAAATAAGGTACATCAAATATAAAGAACGTACCGGTGATGACGTTAGGAGCATCTCTGTCCTCTCGGCGTCAAGCAGCATAAACCAAAGCAAGTTGCCTCACCTTGGTCTGCCCAGCACCTTTGCGCAGTGCTCTCTATCCATGACCCAAACCGTTACCACCCTTGGCCAGACCACGGCCCTTAGGTGGCTGCTGAACTACTCTCGTGGGTGCGTGATCGTTGTTTTCGCGATGTCAAAATCTTAAAATTTATAAAAAGAATGATCGAACCTGGAAACTAACTATGACAACGATTTGAGGCAAGCACACCTATCGAACAAAGAGTATAGTTTAGTGGCAAGACCTAATGTCGAACCCAAAGGAACTAAAAGTGCTAATACTAACTCTCTTTTTATTATCTAGCCTAAAATAAAGGGAATTTTTTGTTTAATCTAAATTAATTAACTACTAAATTAAAGACTCTAAGACAAAGAAGAATGAATTTGGGAAAATAACTTGAGGAAAAACCAATTGATTAAGACGACACCCCAAGGAAGAATCCACCTAGACTTCACTTGTTATCTAACTCGAACTGCATTTATTTATTCACTTGACTTGATCCGTAAGATTCCCTAATGTATATTAAACCCTCTCTCAAGCTTAATAACGTCTAACCCTAGGTTGATTAATTGAAATATCTTTCTAATTAAAACCCCTAGAATTGCATTAACTCGATCTATGGAATCCCATATTAGGTTTCACCCTAATCTGACAAAATCTCGTCACCCTATCTCTAGGCGCGCGATCAACTCCGCTTAACTATGCTAGATCTACTCTTAGACAGAGACTTTTGCTCCTCCACCTAAGCACATCAAACTTGAATCAATATCCCGGAAATATCAACACAAGAATTAAGAACACATAATTAAGAACAAGTCAAATATTTATCATATAGTTCAAAGAAACGATAACAAGATTCATCAAAGTTTCATCCCCTCGTATCCGAGGGTTTAGTTCATAACAATAAAAGAAAAAATCTCAGAAGAAAAGATAAAACAAAACATAAGAAATCCCTAAAACCCCTTGAAGGAATTGAAGGAGAGATCCTCCGTCTTGAGTATAATTCCTGCTTCTAGAGATGAATCAACTGGCTATCCTCGAGTGAATCCCCACAAATCTGCCTTCTCTGGCCTAGCAAGATGCCCCTAGACGATAGCCTTGGGCTCCCCCTTTTAGGTCATACTTAGGGTGTATATATAGGCTTTTGGAATGTGTTTCTTTGCCCCTAAGTATCCCAATCCGAACGAAACTTCTCTTTGCTACGGCAGGGGCACGGCCATGGCACACGCCTGTGTGAATCGTGGCCAGGCCGTGTTGGACTTTATTAATGAGGCACGGCCGTGTGGTCTTGGGTTCAGGCCGTGCCGATTTCGTGCTTTGGCCCATTTGGCCTGTTTTAAGCCCGTTTCTTGTTCTTTTCATCCTCTGGTACTTCCCTGAGTATAAAACATGAAAATAAAGGATTAAGAGCACCAAATTACATAAAATAAGGGATAGTTCATCCAAAAGCATGCTAAATGTGGGATTAAAATATGTTACTTTTATAGTTTATCACTGCGCGAGACCTCATGCCTTAGCTTGCACCTGATCAGCCCTCAATGGACACTACCGAATTCAGTGCTCAAGAGACCCACATCTCAATCAGGCTCCAATCCTCCTCCAACACTCTTCCGGATGGTGCCTACCACAATCTCCACAAGGCAGCATCCCAGAAGAAGCAACAGGGGCCTCCACTCTAACTGGTCCATCAGATCTGGCATTTTTTTACGCCTCTGCGCAGAACTCGAGGGCTCTAAATCCCTCTTGTTCTTACCTCTCTCACGGTCCCTGTTCTAGCGCTCCACGCGCTTAACATCTTCGGTGATCTTCACATTCTCCACCAAAACAGAAAACTCACGCTCCCTCTGCGGAGCAATCAAAACCCTCAGATTATCTCTCAGCCCGTCCTCAAACCGAACACACCTCTTATATTCCGATGCCACCATACCTCGAGCATAGCGGCTCAACCTCAAAAATTCAGCCTTATACTCGGCCACAGATCGGTCACCTTGCGTGAGGTTCAGAAACTCACGCCTGCGAGCATCAAAGTAGCTGGCTCCCACATATTTGCTCTGAAATGTAGTCTTAAAGAACTCCCAATTCAGACGGTCTGGCTAAGTGCCCTCCTTAACATTTAACCACCACTGATATGCTTCCTCGTGAAGCAAAGAGACTGCACCCTTTAATTTCTGCTCGGGGGTACAATCCAAATCATCCATAATCCTTTCAGTGGCCTCCAACCAATACTCAGCCACATTAGGGGCGACTCCTGTGACACCTCTAAATAATTCAGCTCCATTAAACTGGAGTCGCTCAGTTACCGACCCTCGACCCCCGGATCCAGAATCAGGCCCAATGACCTTCTCCAATATCCTCAGCATGGCTTGGGACAGTGCGTCGTCCCCATCCGAACGACTCTTAGACCCAGTCTCAATAGCAGGTGACATAGGTGTCTCACTAGTGTTCAAATTCGACATGCTGCCCAGAGGTGAGGACTCAGCTCGAGCCCCCTACGGCCTCTACCTCGGCTTCGAATACCATGTCCACGGATATCTCGTGCACTCATAGTGACTTAGAAGTTTTATCTACATTAAAAATTTTATGCATCAGTTACGATATTTATTAATAGATGTTTTATGCATAAAGTATCAGAAGTTCAGAGTTGTTTTCGAAAGTTTTAGTCTCAACTGGCCACCCGGTTTGAGTGTACTAACTATAGTGTTTTCAAGTAGACTATCAATTATTTTTTCAGAATTTTCTATCAGAAATCAGAAATACTTACAGGATCGGCGCAGGAGACTCGATGTACCACATACTTACTTTAGAATGTTTAAAACCTTTTGAACACCAATTCATTAAAACCAAATTTTGGAACCCAAAATTCACAGTCGATTTTTACAACCTGGCTATGATACCACTAAATGTAACACCCCAAACCCTGCCTAGACGTTATGGCCGAATCCGGAGGAGTTACATGAAATGGGTTGGAAAACCGTTGTCGTTAAGTTCAAATCTTTCCGGTTCATTAGCCTTTATCGCTCCTATCAGTTTGAAAGCTCTCTTACATTTGGCCATTTAGAGATAAAATGTGTTTTTAGCAGAAGCTTATAAAATTGTTAAGTTTAGGCCAAATCGTTTGATATTTTTAGAATAATGTTTTTAGATAAAAATCGTCATAGCAAAAAGTAAGTTAAAATCCAAAAACCCAAAACCAAAGCCAAACAGTTTTAAACAGTCCAAAGAGTACCAGGAAATACAAACTCCCAAATCGTAACGCAAAACTTAAATAAAAACTAAAATAAATAAAATAGTTTTAGCGAGTGGTCACCGTTGAGTCCTCCGCAGTACCGATCCGTCTAAGACTGTGGGTTACTTGTACAGACAAAAAGAAAAGAGTGAGTTTACGTAAACTCAGTGTGTAACCCCACAGAATTAAGCATGCACACAACAGAATATCAGAATCAAACAGATGCAGATTCGGGCTTAAGCCCATTACAGATACAGATACAGATATACAGATCAGAATCAGATATCAAATGTCCTACCCCATCCTTTACACACCATCTCTGACCATCCCTACACACAATGTGGGGTTTAAAACACCCACCTAGCCCTACACACCACGCTGTACCGATATGGCACATATCAGATATAATGCAAATTGTCTTTGCCGATATTAGGCATAATCGCCTTCAGAACACTTCCTCCAATATATATATCATCCCAACCCCAATATCGATACGAATATTCTGGGCCTGTACATACAGATTAACCATACTTACATGCTTACATACAAATATAACGTGCATATACTAACATACTCAGTACAGAATATCAGTCAAATCGATCATACAGTTTAGGGTTTTGTTAGCCCTTACCGACCCTACAGTAGGCTCACAGTCGTTTGGGACGACCCGTGCAACCATAGGGAAAATTTTAGAAATTTGGGCCCATATACCCTTGTGGGCCCACACGCCAAGATGGGCCTAACCCGTGTGGATCACACGGCCTGGCCCAATTATCACACGCCCGTGTGGCATTCCTGTGTGGGCCCACACGCCCAATTCGGTCTCACCCGTGTGGCCCACACGGCCACACTCCATCCATCACACGGCCGTGTCTTGCGCACGGTCTGGCCTTCATCGATCCCATGGTCGTGTCATCGTACACGACCTACCACACGACCTTATGGCGTCAACAGAAGGGTTTTTCGGCTTTCAATGAATCCCGTTTTTCTGTGTTTCGGGTACACACTTGGTTCGTTTAAGATGCTACAACAACCCCGAGTCCTCTGAAGCCAATGAAACAACAATCCATTGCCCACTTAGAAAAAAATTAACGACTTATCTCATAATCCCGAAACAACGCAAGAACTTACCGTTGACAAAAACAGATATTGTCACAATTTAAACTGTCAGAGTGAAACTTCTTCACCACCACCTTCTCCTACACCAGAATTCTGTAAAAATCAAACCCCCTAACAACACCGAAAATCACACTACAGAATAGGAGATATCTAACAGTTTACCAAAAATTAAATACGAAAAACCCACTTTCCTAGATCCCACGACAAGTACCAAATTTTGAGTGTATCACGAGCAACAAAAAGAAAATTGCTTAGATTGACAAAGGGAAGAAGAGAGGAGGAAAACTCACGTCAAAAATTTTCAAAAGGAGAGAGAAAAATGAAATTTTTGAAAAAATAAAAGATGATGCCACAATCCCCCATATCTCTCCCACTAACCCACTATGTAACCACTTACTCATAATTCCTGTTCAACCAAAACTCTCTCAGTTAAATAAGCCAAAAATAAATACCCACGCTTGTGCAATGATTCAAACACAAGACCTCCAGCAAGCTAACTCCTTACCACTTGAACCAGCAGGCTCATTCTGATGTGGTATTACAAATAATTAAATATAAGCCCACAGAGCAGAGATAGGGCTTTATTAAAAAAAAACAAAATTTGCCAAAGCTAAGGCTTGAACTCAAAACCTCTCACACACACCCAGAACACTTAGCCACTGAAGTAGATACACAGTTGTGTCAAGATTTCACAGAAATAAAGATAGAAATTCTGGGGCGTTACATTCAAAGTCACTTTTAGGTAAGATTTTTAAGTCATTTTCTTGTAATTTTATATTTTTGAAGGCATTAGAGCTTGATTTAGCTAGCCCATGTACCAATTTGCAAAGTTGTTAAAGTTATTGAAAGTTTTCATTGATGATTTATTGAAGAAATTGGTGTTAAGTTGATAGATTTTAAGGTTAGATGTGAAAAATGACTAAATTATAATGTTTAATTATTAGTTTTGTACACAAGGACTAAAGTGAATAAAATACAAAATTGAGGTGAAATTATGGTAAAAATAGATAGTAGAGGGTCTATAATGAATGTAATTGAGTTTGATTTTCAAACTGAAGCTCAAAATTTAAAATTATGACTATTTCAATTTTAGAGACTAAATTGAATAAAATGCAAAAACTTTAGAGGTATTAGAAAAATGGAATTATGTAGGTTCATACATATAATGGCATAATATTAAAATGTGTGGATTGATGAATTATCTAAAATAATTGTTTAGATCAAGAATTGGATCAAATCGGAGATAAACGGGGAAAAGCCAAAATTATCGATTAGGCCTTGAAGATTCAACTTATTTGTTGTTTTGATCAGGTAAGTTCATATGGTATTTATAACTTAGATCGTATGTGTTTGAATTATATGTATGTATACTTGATTGAATACTAAATTGGTTGTGAATTGGCATAAAAGGTGAGAAACAGACTAAATTGAAAGGTGATGATTATAAGTGAAAAAGAAGTCCGTGCAAACTTAGTAAATGTTAGGAAATGATTGGCATGCCAATAGGATTTTGTGCACGCTTGTACAGTATTGATTATAGATGTTACCAAGATCTAGCATTTGTTGTGGACTAGGAAATACATATGACACAGGTTTAGCTCAAATGACTAACTTGATGTCATTTTAAAGGTTTAGCCCGGACGGGTAACCTGGCATGTAAGTATTTTCAGCTTAGAAAAGTAATTAGATCTGTCATTATAAAGGTTTAGCCTAGACATGTAACCTAACATGAAAATATTTAGCTCAAACGAGCAACTGGTGTGGTATAGTTACATGTGTATCTGAGTCTGTTTACTAGAGTTCATCGGGCTAAACAATTAATGTAAAATGAAAATTTGAAATGGAATGTAACACCCCTAACCCGTATCCGACGCCGAAATAGGGTTACGAAGCATTACCAAACTTATAACTCAATCATTCAAACATTTTATAAACCAATTTCATTTAAATAAAAAACCATTCAAATTCATTCATATAGTCCCTACTACGAGCCCTCGAGACCCCAAATAAACATTAGAAGTAGTTCGGGACTAAACTGAGCACTCAATGAATTTTTATGAAAACATGGAAAAATTTTCATAGTGCAGGGGTCACACGCCCGTGTGACTATGGGACATGCTCATGCTACAGGCCGTGTCTGACCCCGTGTAACTCTTTGACTTGGGATACACGGCCAAACCACACGCCCGTGTGCCAAGCCATGTACCCTTCGAAATGGCCTCACATGCCCGTGTGCCATGCCGTGTGTTAGGCCGTGTGAAAATTAGAGGGTATACTGACTTGTGTCACACGGCCAAGCCACACGCCCGTGTGCTAGACCGTGTAGAGCTAGTGACTAGTTTCTAAATAGTATCAGGGGACACACGGCCGTGTCACCTAGCCGTGTGTTACACACGACAGAGACACACGCCCGTGTCTCTACCCGTGTGGATAAAAATAGGCTATTTTCCAAGCCACTTTTCTCACCTAAAGTGGTGCCGGCCTACACAAATCAATATGCATATAACCAAGACATAATAGGCATTTAACATCAACCAATGTCAAGTTTATATCATGTAATATCAACACATACAAGTATGGTTCTATAGACATTTCAATTAGCCATTTAAACTCATGCCAAATCTGACATCCGAATTTACTTAAAAGGTCAAACACATGTATGAAACATTGTATAACTTAGCATGTATACACATTCTCCATTTTCAACCATTTGGTACCTTATGTACCAATTCACAAAACATGCATTCCAATAGTAAATACACATATCATATCATAAGGCCATTTACAATTATTTACATATCCAAAATATACCAAAATAAGCCAAATCACATGGCTAATTTCATAACTAAGACAACAAAAGACATGTAGGTCACCTTAGCCAAAACACCTATACATGCCATTTAACCCAAAATGTAAAGTCTAAGTACCAAAATAGAGTTTGATAGTGTGACGCAATCTCCGACGATTTCCAAATCGAGCGAGCTTCCAAAATATTATGAAACATAAACAAATAAACTAAGTAAGTAATTAAGCTTAGTAAGTTCGTAAATCAAAGAATAAAACTTACTATATAACTAAAATTTTAGGTAAATACTCAAACATAACTCAATTCGATTTGGCCAAAGCCTATCATTCAACCCATAATCAAGTTAGTCATTTATTCTCATAAAACCAAAAAACATACAAGAATTCATTAATTTATCAAATTTCCTGTACATGTATTATCTGTGCTATTTAATCATATATCAAATATCAACCCTTTCCATGCAAATACTTGTACTTGACATATCGGACTTGTATAATTCCATAGTAATACTATGCCCATTGAACCATGTAAAATATTGTAGAATATGCGGGTGGTACACACGAAGTGTATTGACCGGTAAACCGTCAATTCTTATACATGTATACTCATACGAGCGATAAACGGTAAGCTCCTCCGAGCTGAATAACGGTAAGCTCTTACGAGTTGAGAGTCGGTAAGCTCATACAAGCTGCGGTGAGTCTGCAACACATGCAGGATCTCAACCAAAATCAGTAACACTAATGACTTGACACGTCATTTGTATCTTACGAGTTTCTATGGTTCAATTGGGGCTCGGTATTCTTAATACTATATCCATTATGTATTCAATATTTACACACCATAATTTCTAAATTTACATACACGTAATTCAATTAAAGTATATAAATACACAATGCAATTATACGAACTTTCCTCGAACTAATACGGAGTAAGTCAACTATTCAATACACTGCTTTTTCCTTTCCCCGGTTTAAGTCCGAACGTGGCTTTTCTTGATCTATATAATATCAATTTGACCAATTTAATAATTATTCTATTCAATTCAATCCAATTTCATAAAATGGCAAAATTACCATTTTGCCCCTAACATTTGACTTATTTACAAATTGGTCATTGGGCTCATAAAAATGAAATCCATGCAATTTCATCTATACACAAGCCTAGCTGACTTTCATATATACCTATATCAGCCCATAAGCCTCATAATTTCACACATTTAACACATAAATTTCACATTTCTCATTTTAGCCCTTAATTGACAATTTTACTTAAAATCCCTTAACAAAAGTTGTTTATTTAACAACCAAATTAAACTTCAAAAAGAAAAACCAAAATTCTCTCATGGAAAAACCCTAGAATTTCCATTATCTTGAAATTTAGCCCCCTAATTAGCTAGCTTAAGCTACAAGGATTCCAAAAATACAAAAATCAACAAAAACAAACACCAAAATGACTTACATGCTAGGGGTTTATGTTGCTGAAAATTTCAGCTCTCTAGAACATCTTGAAATTCAAAATTTTATGTGTTGCATTATACCATGCAATAGGCTAGTTAAAAATATTAATTGTGTATGTTTTAATGTCCTAAGAAGGCTCGGGGTTGAGTTGGGCCTTAGCAAATTTTTTGTGTTTAAGCACTTTAAGGAGAGAATGTAAGTGGCATCAATGCTTAAGGAAATAAGTGCGTATTTTGCTAGCATAAATGTGCATATGGCAAGGAGGTTATGGAGTCAAGTGGAGAGCATGGAGGGAAGGGGTTCAAATCCCATCTTTTGCAAATTTTGGATTTAGTTTTTTGTACTCCTATCCCAAGTGTCGGCCATGGTCCTATTTATGGAAAGGGAGACTTTTTATTGATTGAAAGGAGGCTAAGGAATATGGTAAGGAGGAAGATAAGGGAAAAAGAAGGAAAGAAATGAAAGAAAAGGAAAGAGAAGGGAACATGTTGGCCTATAATGTGGAAGATGTTTTGGAAAGAGTTTTTGGTCAATTTTGATCATTTTGGTAAAAGGATACACGGTTTTGGGAGGGGTTTTGGTAGCCGAATTTTGCATTAGTCTTTTGGCAAATTTTGGGTACTTGTATGGCTTGTTTCTTTTAACATTTTTTTTGGTGTTCTCTTTCTCCAATTTTTTCCCTCATTGCCGAAACTCCAAAGCCAAAAGTGAGCATCTCTTTTTCCTTTGTTTTGCCGAAACCATCTAGCCATTGTGTCCAATTTATTTTGCTCATTACCCCTTTTGATAGCCGAAACTAGTTAAGCACTCTTTCTCCATCCTTTCTTTTCTTTTTCACAAATTCTTCAACCTTTCTTTCTTCTTCTTTAACCCATATTCTCATAGTCGAATCTTCTTGTTCATTTTCTTTTCTCCATAGCCGAACCTTTCAACCCTTAATCTCTCCTTCACAATTTCTTTCTCATTTGTGTTGACACCCTCTTCTTTGATCAAATCGGTAAGTGGTTTTTTTTTCTCTTTTCATTTTTCCTTTCATTCTAGCCGAATAAGTGTATATCACTATTCGATTGTGTATCTTGTTTCTAAACCGAAATGCTGTTTCCTCCTACTCCTTTACATCTTAATGATCCTCTTTTTCGTAGTGTTCTAAGTGGGTGGCCGAATATCATCCAAGCTGATTCAATTCTAGCCTTAAGTCAATCGGAGGAAATCGGATTCAATATCGTTAAAGTAAGGAGTTTCTTTATGGATTATTTGATATCGCTCATTATTCGAATAGTTGCTAAACGGAATAATAGTTTAGACTAAACGGTTATTATAGGGTCTAAATCGTTCGTTCTTTTCACTCGTGGATCCTTCGAAAATAGTGGTAAGCCTACTCCTATCACTAAAACAACTACTTTCTCTCATAGTAGTTTTCTAATCGAGATTTTTCCTATGGAGGCAAGTGGAACCGATTTGAAGGGAAAAGCGTTAGTAGGAGACAAAAGGAGTGGATTTACAATTCCTACTCCTAAGTTCAAACGAAGGGCGGTATCGGCGGTTCGGGATTTTTCACCGGGTTGTGGACCATTATCCGGTGAGAATAGACAAATCGTGGTCGTTCACGATACTAAGAGTAAGCAATTCATTAGATCGTCTGATTTAGTTTTGGATTAATAAAATCTCGTTTGATTGGTTAATCGAGTGTAATGGTGATTTAGGTGCCGACGATCAAGAAGGACTAATCCTTACCGTAATCAGGTGTGTAATCTCACACTGAAATCCCGTAAATTTGTGATTTATCATCATGTTAGAAAATCGATCGATGTTGCTTAAGAACTTAAAAACGGTATTATGGTATAATCGAGTAATTTGCTTAAACATTGTTAATACTAAGATTTGACAAAATCGGAGTTAATTTGTAGAATTACAAAAATGCCCTTATGGGCCGAATTACGAAAATACCCTCAATGGGTCGTTTTTATCAAAATGCCTTAACGGGCCGAATTGCTTAAATGCCTTTAAAGTGTTGATTTATGTAAATGCCCTATGGGCCGAATTACGAAAATGCCCCTATAGGCCGAATTGCTAGAATGCCTTAGTGGGCCGAATTACAAAGTGCTATAATGGGCCGATGCACTGTAATAAATTATTGGATTAATAATGGTTGTACATATATGTGGTTATTATGCTTTATTATGTATGTTGCATGTTACATATTGCATGGGTTGGGAAAAATTGTATGAAGAGCAGTGTAGCCTGGTGGCATTGCCACAAAATATCACTTATGATTTCGGTGGCTTGGCCACAATAAACAAATATATTATAAATGGCAACTTGCCTGCGAATTGGTGTGAGCGGCGGGGTGGGTTGACTTGATCCCCACAGGTGTGATTGGCTGGTCGGAGGCGTGATGGATGGATGGGTTGGGTTACATTCATATCATTTTAATATTGTTATGTAAATGGGCTTAAGCCCAAGTTATTGCTAAATGGATTCAGGCCCAGTGGATGACGGTAAGGGGATTATGCACTGAGTTCTAGTAACTCACCCCTTTTCCTTAACCTTTGCAGGTAATGCTCAGTAATGTGGACTTGGGCCATGGATGACTCGGTGGAGGCCATACTTTAGAAATGGTGTTTTGAACTTTAGTAAATTTCCTTTTCCGTTTATCTTGTTACTTTTACTAATTTGGATTTTAAAGTTGTAATAAGGCCTCTAGACTATTTTTATTTTGCTTTATGTTTGGGATGTTTTTATTATTTCACTTAAATTGTTTAAAAAGGGGATTTTTCTAAAATCATAAATAACGGTTTCCAAAATTGATTAACAAAAGGTTTTTCTTTTATAAATATGTACAAATATTGTAACTCGAATTCTCTTTCAAATTACCAACGACATTTTCAAAAGTCACGGTTTTAAAGTTCACTACCTCGATTTCTGATTCATCAATCAACCTCTCATAAATAGTTGCATTTTATCAAGAATTTATATCTAAACTTGTTTTCTTAACCATAAACAAATAACACCTATTTTAGTACGAATCACAAGATTTTTATACGTTTTCCCTTATGTGACATGTCAGATCCGGTCGTAACGCATGGGCCGGGTTTAGGGTGTTACATTTTATGGTATCTGAGCCCGATTGCAAAACTCGGCTGTGGTTTGGGTTTAAAAGCGTTTTCCAAAGCTGTTTAAAATTTTAAATTTATAAAATTTTGATCTAAAGGAAGTATGGCACCACGGGTATCCGGCACCAAGTCAAGTAAGTTTATGTTTTCATTTTGTGATTATTGTGGTATGACTGTAGAAATACTCTAGAACTTTTAGCTTTAGGAGTGAAACTATAGAGATTGAGATCTTAGGATACGCTTTTAAAAACGACTTTACTTCCTATACTTCATAAAACATTGTTTAATAAACATAGAATAATATACCGATTCATAAGACTTGTAATCGATTAAATCGATTTAGTAAACATGAGCGCTAGAGGACGTGGGCGCGTAGACGTGGTGGCGTGGTAGAGGCCGAGGTGCTAGAGTTGTATCTGAGGCATCGTGACATATGCCGAAATGGACGCCTCTGCGCCACCGTGGATCAAGTCGGGTCACACGAACGAATGAGAGGACGACGCTCTATCCCAAGTAATGTTGCGACTTCTGAAAGGGTTGCCGAGGCAAGAACTGGTCAAGCACTCGTGGGTCGATATCTAAATGACTCGGATCGAATGGAAATTTGAAGTTTTTAGGGTATTTCGGTGTAGCCCCTAGTGTAGCGGAGTACTGGCTTGAGGCAGTGGAGCGGATTATGGACGACCTGGATTGCACCGCTGAGCAGAAGTTGAAAGGAGCTGTGTCATTGCTAAGAGACGAGGCGTATCAGTGGTGGCTCACTGTTCGGGAAGGCACTCAGGCTGATCGTATTACCTGGGAATTCTTCAAGACAGCATTCCAGGGGAAATATGTCGGGGCTAGCTATGTGGATGCCCGAAGGAAGGAATTTCTGAATCTAGTCCAAGGAGGTAAATCTGTGGCAGCATATGAGGTGGAGTTTCTGCGTCTGATTCAGTATGCCCAAGGTATAGTGCTGACTGATTACGAGCGCTGTGTGTATTTTGAGGATGGATTGCGTAATGAGTTGCGGGTACTGATAGCCCCACAGAAGGAGATGAATTTTGCTACACTGGTGGAGAAAGTTAAGATAGCCGAGGAGGCTAAACACTCGGAACGGCAAAATCGAGACAAGGATAGGGGCAGGATCAAGAGAGACTCTGGGTACTCAGGTCCTACTAGAGGGTTTCAGAAAAGGCCCAGAAATGAGAAGTCAACTCAGGTAAGAGTTCAAGCTACTACCAATCAGTTACAGCCTTACGTGGATTGTGGGAAACTTCACTCGGGTGAATGCTGGAAGAGAACTGGTGGTTGTTTTAGATGTGGGTCCAAGGATCACCGGTTTAAGGATTACCCTCGAGAGCCTGCTCAGACTCAAGTGGCTCGTAACAGATTTGCGCAGCCAGCTGGAGGCGCTCAACAGCCGCCGAGAGGCCGTGGGCCAGGTCGAGGTGGTAATGGTGTAGAACGAGGTCAAGGTGCACCGGGTAGAAGTACCGGTAACAGGGGTAACACGGAGGCGAGACAGCCAGGTTTGGTCTATGCAGTTAGACGTCGAGAGGATGGCGACGCACCGGACGTCATAACTGGTATGTTCTTCATATCTGATGTACCTATTACCGCTTTGATAGACATTGGATCCACTCATTCGTATGTTGCTTGTGCTGTGTCTGGAACTCTGAATATTAAATCTGAGATTACTGCTAGAGAAACAACTGTAATTAGCCCTTTAGGACAGTCAGTGGTAGTAAATAAGTTGTTTAGGGATGTGCCCTTAGAAGTTTAGGGGGAAGTATTTCTGGCGGATTTGATGGAACTGCCATTTGGCGAGTTCGATCTTATTTTGGGCATGGATTAGCTGGTTAAACACCGTGCGAACTTGGATTGTGCTGCGAAGCAGATGGTACTAAGAACTTCGGAGGATAAGGAAGTGATGGTGATAGGTGAAAGACGAAACTATCTGTCTAATGTGGTATCTGCTTTAAAGGCAGAAAAGTTGGTGCGGAAAGGGTGTGGAGCATTCCTAGCCTTTATCAGTGCTTTGGATGCCAAAGAATTATCGGTAGAAAGTGTTAGAACGGTGAAAGAGTTTTCAGATGTGTTTCCCGAGGAGCTTCCAGGATTACCTCCGGATTGGGAGGTGGAGTTTGGCATTGAGCTATTGCCAGGGACGGCTCCGTTGTCCATTGCTCCTTATAGAATGGCACCGAAGAAGTTAGCGGAGCTTAAGGCTCAAATTCAGGAGTTTTTGGATCGCGGATTTATTCGACCAAGTGTATCACCGTGGGGAGCGCCGGTCTTGTTCGTTAAGAAAAAGGATGGATCGATGTGTATGTGTATCAATTATAGACAATTGAATAAGTTGACGATCAAGAACAAGTATCCATTACCGAAGATTGATAATCTGTTCGATCAGCTGCGAGGAGCTTCGATTTTCTCGAAGATAGACTTGAGATCGGGATATCACCAGCTTAAGGTCAAGGAGGCGGATATTCATACCTTACCCAGAAGGAGTTGAACTTAAGACAGCGGAGGTGGATAGAACTGTTGAAAGATTATGACTTCTCAATCGAGTATCATCCAGGAAAGGCTAACGTGGTGGCAGATGCGTTAAGTCGTAATGTGATATCGGATTTGAGAGCGATGTTCGCTCATCTCAGTCTTTATGAAGATGGTAGCCTATTAGCCAAACTTCAGGTGAAGCCTGCATGGGTAAGTCAGATTATGGAAAAGCAGTTGATAGATGAAGCGTTGGGTATCTACAGGTAGTATTGCAGATATTAAGGGAGAAGTAGTTGTATGCCAAATTCAGTAAGTGTGAATTTTGGCTGAGAGAAGTGACCTTTTTGGGGCATGTAGTGTCTCACGAAGGAATTAGAGTTGATCACCCAAGGTCAAGGTCAGTGTTGGACCGAAACCCCAAAGTCGCGGGCGTAAATTTGGAGTTTTCTAGGCTTGGCTGGGTATTACGGGCGTTTTGTTGAGGGGTTTTTGTTTATTGCTGCACCCCTAACTAAGTTGTTGCGTAAAGGAGTACCCTTTTTGTGGTCAGATAAGCAACAAGAGAGCTTTGAGAAATTGAAGAAGATTCTGACAGAAGCGCCGGTATTGATTCAACCTGAGGCTGGTAAGGAGTTTATCGTTTATTGCGATGCATCACATACGGGCTTGGGATGTGTGTTGATGTATGGGGGAAAAGTGGTGGCTTATGCATCTCGTCAATTAAGGCCGCATGAGGTGAATTATCCCACTCATGATTTGGAATTAGCTGGAGTGGTGTTTGCTCTAAAGATTTGGAGACACTATCTGTACGGTGAGAAGTCGATTATCTATACGGATCATAAGAGTCTGAAGTACCTCCTTACCCGTAAGGAGTTGAACTTAAGACAATGAGGTGGATAGAATCGTTGAAAGATTATGACTTCTCAATCGAGTATCATCCAGGAAAGGCTAACGTGGTGGCAGATGCGTTAAGTCATAAGGTGATATCGGATTTGAGATCGATGTTCGCTCATCTCAGTCTTTATGAAGATGGTAGCCTATTAGCCAAACTTCAGGTGAAGCCTGCATGGGTAAGTCAGATTATGGAAAAGCAGTTGATAGATGAAGCGTTGGGTTCTCGACTTCAGCAAGTGAAAAGAGGTGAGATAGGGGATTTTGGATTGAGTAGTGATGGAGTATTATGTTTCCGTGGAAGAGTTTGTATGCCCAGGGGTTCAGAATTGAGACAAATGATTCTGCGTGAGGCGCATAGTAGCCCATATGCTATGCACCCTGGAGGAAAAAAAATGTACCAAGACCTCCGTGAGCAGTATTGGTGGCCAAGGTTGAAACGAGAGGTTACCGACTTCGTGAGTAAGTGCTTGACATGTCAGCAGGTGAAGGCGGAACATCAACTGCCGTCAGGGTTGCTACAACTGGTGAAAATTCCATTATGGAAATGGGAAAGGATAACGATGGATTTTGTTAGTGGGTTACCCTTAACGCCTACTAAGAAAGATTCAGTATGGGTTATAGTGGATCGCTTAACGAAGATCGCTCATTTCCTACCTGCTCGTATTTGGATTATTCATTGCGTGTTGGCCAAGTTGTATGTAGCGTAGATCGTGAGGTTACATGGGGTACCAAAGTGTCTACCATATCGCACAAGGATCCTAGGTTCACATCACGGCTCGGAAGACTTTACATGAAGCTTTGGGAACAAGGCTAAATTTCAAAGATGGCATTTCATCCGCAGATCGATGGTCACTCGGAGAGAGTAATCCAGATTTTAGAAGACATGTTAAGGGGCTGTGTGATCGATTTCAGGGGTAGTTGGGAAGATTTTCTACCATTGGCAGAGTTTGCATACAACAACAGCTATCAATCCAGCATCCATATGGCACCCTATAAGGCGCTGTATGGTCGTAGGTGTCGTACTCCTACTTGCTGGACTGAGCTGGGTGAGCGTCAGCTATTGGGTCCTGTGTTGATCTCGAAGACGGAGGAGAAAGTTAAGATAATTCGGGCTCATTTAAAGGAAGCCTCAGACAGACAGAAATCGTACGCGGATCTGAAGCGTAAGGATATAGAGTTTGCCGTAGGAGATCAAGTCTTTCTGAAGGTCTCACCTTGGAAGAAGATCTTAAGATTTGGGCGGAAAGGCAAGTTGAGCCCTAGATTTATCGGACCATACCGTGTACTGAAGCGTGTTGGGCCAGTGGCTTATCAGCTGGAGTTACCTCCGGATTTAAGTCAGATACATAGTGTATTCCATGTCTCGATGTTAAGGCGTTATCGCTCGGATCCATCTCATATCGTACCACTGGAGGAAGTTGAGATAAGACCTGACTTGTCATTTGAAGAAGAGCCAGTGCAAATTTTAGATCGGGATACTAAAGTGCTGAGAAGGAAGTCGGTTCCGTTAGTCAAAGTTTTATGGCATAATCACGGGTCAGAGGAAGCTACATGGGAGCCAGAGGACACAATTCGACAATAATATCCTCATCTCTTCTAATCAGGTAAATTTTGAGGCCGAAATTTCTTTAAGGGGGTAGAATTGTAACATCCTGAAATTTAGAATTTTATGTGTTGCATTATTCCATGCGATAGGCTAGTTAAAAATATTAATTGTGTATGTTTTAAGGTCCTAAGAAGGCTCGGGGTTGAGTTGGGCCTTAGCAAAATTTTTGTGTTTAAGCACTTTAAGGAGAGAAGGTAAGTGGCATCAAGGCTTAAGGAAATAAGTGCGTATTTTGCTAGCATAAATGAGCATATGGCAAGGAGGTTATGGAGTCAAGTGGAGAGCATGGAGGGAAGGGGTTCAAATCTCATCTTTTGCAAATTTTGGATTTATTTTTTTGTACTCCTATCCCAAGTGTCGGCCATGGTCCTATTTATGGAAAGGGAGACTTTTTATTGATGGAAAGGAGGCTAAGGAATATGGTAAGGAGGAAGATAAGGGAAAAAGAAGGAAAGAAATGAAAGAAAAGGAAAGAGAAGGGAAGGGGACATGTTGGCCTATAATGTGGAAGATGTTTTGGAAAGAGTTTTTGGTCAATTTTGATCATTTTGGTAAAAGGATACACGGTTTTGGGAGGGGTCTTGGTAGCCGAATTTTGCATTAGTCTTTTGGAAAATTTTGGGTGCTTGTATGGCTTGTTTCTTTTAGCATTTTTTTGGTGTTCTCTTTCTCCAATTTCTTCCCTCATTGTTTAAAACTACAAAGCCAAAAGTGAGCATCTCTTTTCCTTTGTTTTGCCGAAACCATCTAGCCATTGTGTCCAATTTATTTTGCTCATTTCCCTTTTTGATAGCCGAAACTAGTTAAGCACTCTTTCTCCATCCTTTCTTTTCTTTTTCACAAATTCTTCAACCTTTCTTTCTTCTTCTTTAACCTATATTCTCATAGCCGAATCTTCTTGTTCATTTTCTTTTCTCCATAGCCGAACCTTTCAACCCTTAATCTCTCCTTCACAATTTCTTTCTCATTTGTGTTGACACCCTCTTCTTCGATCAAATCGGAAGTGGTTTCTTTTTCTCTTTTCATTTTTCCTTTCTTTCTAGCCGAATAAGTGTCTATCACTATTCAGTTGTGCATCTTGTTTCTAAACCGAAATGGTGTTTCCTCCTACTCCTTCACATCTTAATCATCCTCTTTTTTGTAGTGTTCTAAGTGGGTGGCTGAATATCATCCTAGCCGATTCAATTCTAGCCTTAAACCAATCGGAGGAAATTGGATTCAATATCGTTAAGGTAAGGATTTTCTTTATGGATTATTTGATATCGCTCATTATTCGATTAGTTGCTAAACGGAATAATAGTTTGGACTAAACGGTTATTATAGGGTCTAAATCGTTCGTTCTTTTCACTCGTGGATCCTTCGGAAATAGTTGTAAGCCTACTCCTATCACTAAAACAACTACTTTCTCTCATAGTAGTTTTGTAACACCCCTAACCTGTAACCGACGCCAGACTAGGGTTAGGAGTGTTACCAAACAGATCGGAAACTTACATAACATTTTATACATTACATTCATCATTAACAATCATAGTGTCCCTTAGATGAGTCATCAAGACCCAAAGCATGCATATAAACCGAGTTGGGACTAAACTGAAACACATATGAAATTTCATGAAAATTAAAAACTTTTCTAACTTTCGGGGAGACACGCCCGTGGTAGGAGACCGTGTGCCCTCTACGGCTTCTAGACACCCCCAGTGTGTCCCTCCGTGTCTATATCTCGACTATATCAACACGGTCACTAGGCACGCCCGTGTGCCTTGACCGTGTGCTACCAGATCATATACTGACTTTTCCAACACAACCACCAAGCACGCCTGTGTGCCATGGCCGTGTGCTCTTAGCTAGCTATCGACTTGTACACCACGGCCACCGACACGCCCATGTCGAGGTCAGTGTGCTATTTAAGCTACATTCGCCAATTCAACCACGGTCTTAGGCACGCCTGTGCCACAACCTTGTGACATTATAGGCCATTTACAAGGCCAAAATGCCACCCATAAGGGTCAACCTACAAGCAACATATATCATCCCATTTCATTCACATATAACCACCAAAATATACCAAATAGCCATCCCAAATCATGCATATTTGACAACTAAGAAAATCACACAATAATACATTCAATATCCATTCTATCTTTACATTCAAAACCAATTCCAACATACCAATTTGCATGACCAAATCACAATTATGCCAAACACCATTCATCTATATACTTACCATATCATAACCATTTCATATATCAACTAATCTTACCAAAACAACTTCACATATCACATTCCTTTAAGCATATTACCAAAACATAACTAGCCAAATCACATGGCTAAGTTCACATAACAATTCATACCAATGACTAGCCTATACATGCCATATCTAGCCATATACATTTTCAAAGTGTACCAAAATAAGTTTAGTAGTGTGATGACGATCTTTGACGGTCCCGAGCCTTCAGTAGCTTTGATGACCTATAAAACAGAGAAAACATACACAGAGTAAGCTTTCCAAAAGCTTAGTAAGTCATATACAAATAAACTTGATATGGAAGGGATATATGCAAATAAATACATTGGCACATATCAATCACTTAGCAAACTCTCACTTATTTACTTTGGTTCATACAATTTTAACCACGTTAGCCATTTTCACCAGTCAAGAATCATATAAACATATAGCTCATCTAGCCAAAACAATTCTTATCATATCATAAATTCCATATACATCTCATCATAGTAAGATCACTTAGATGCTTACCTTATATACACAAATAGTGTATAATCAACGTACCTGAATTGGATTTAATATCACCTAATTGTTCATAGCTCGGATTTGTAATTCGTATCACAAACTTGCCCGTTGAACCACTAGGAATTTAGTAGGATACTCAGAAAGCCCGGAATAATCGTACAATGCCAACGTCCCGGACGAGGTCTTATATGCACTCGGATATCGATGCCACTGTCCCAGACAGGGTCTTACACGAATCAATACGATGTCGATGTCCCAGACATGGTCTTACACGTAAAACTCATATCGATGCCAACGTCCCAGACGTGGTCTTACTCATAAAGCTCATATCGTTGCCTTCGTCCCAAATGAGGTCTTACACGAAATCTCAAATCAACGCCAACGTCCCATACGTGGTCTTACATGATAAAACAGAACAGATACCTATGTCATGACATAGCTAATCCTCTCTATTCCTAGGTTCGTACGGGGCTTTTCGGACTTTATCGCTATATCAGCCTTATCTCATAATTCATAAGCATAACCTCTCATAAGCATTCATTATCTATATTAGTCATATGAACAAATACAATTGCATACATATACGTTTATTTGCATAGTGACTTACCTCGGATTCGGTTTATCGGAATAAAAACGGCTACTCAGTTACTTTCGCTTTCCCGCGATCTAAATTCGTTTTCCTCGGTTCTTGATCTAAACATATTCAAAATTAACCCTTTTATTCACTAATTCATTCAATTCAACCCATGGACACACATTTAGGGCTATTTGCAAATTAACCCTCAAATTTGCACACTTAATTAATTTAATCCATTTTTCTTAAAACATCAAATTCACAAAATCTACCCATACACATGCTTAGCCGAATATTCATACATCACATATAAGCCCATATTTTTCATCAAATTCACAAATTAGTCCCTCAATTTGCCATTTTCTCAATTTAGCCCTATTAAGCTAAATTCATCAAAACTTCAAGAACAAAACATGATCATCTAGCTCATATCTTTCATTTAACACCAAAAATCATCAAAAAACTTGACATATCATCAATGGCATCTTACACAAACATCATCAATACTCAAAATTAGTACATGGGTTTGATAGCTCTCGAAGCAACGATAACAAAAACATAGAAATTATCAAAAACCGACTCAAAACATACCTTAATCAAAGAAGACAAGAGCCGAAACCTAGCTTGAGTTTTCTTTTCTTCTTCTTTTATAATTTCGGCTAAAAGATGATAACTATCCCGTTTTCACGCTTTTGTTTCTTTTAATTATACTTAATTATCAATATACAAAATTATCCTTTAATTCTAAATGCATGAAACATATCATATAAGGTCATTTTTGACCATATTCATCCACTTACTCAAATAATGGACTTATTGCCTTATAAGGACTCCTCATTTAAAAGCCATCACAATGATACTTTAACATATAGCATACAACTTTCACATTTAATGAAATTCAACCCTTTCATCAAATTAAACACACAGACGGACAAATTAACTTACGGAAATTTAGTATATGCTTAATCACATATTAAAGACACCAAAAATAATATTAAAATATTATTCAGACTCGGATTCGTGGTCCCGTAACTACTGTTTCGACTAGGGTATAAACCGGATTGTTACAAGTTTTCTAATCGAGATTTTTCCTATGGAGGCAAGTGGAACCGATTTGAAGGGAAAAGCATTAGTAGGAGAAAAAAGGAGTGGATTTGCAATTCCTACTCCTAAGTTCAAACGAAGGGCGGTATCGGTGGTTCGGGATTTTCCACCGGGTTGTGGACCATCATCCGGTGAGAATAGACAAATCGTGGTCGTTCACGATACTAAGAGTAAGCAATTCATTAGATCGTCTGATTTAGTTTTGGATTAATAAAATCTCGTTTGATTGGTTAATCGAGTGTAATGGTGATTTAGGTGCCGACGATCAAGAAGGACTAATCCTTACCGTAATCAGGTGTGTAATCTCACACCGAAATCCCGTAAATCTGTGATTTATCATCATGTTAGAAAATCGATCGATGTTGCTTAATAACTTAAAAACGGTATTATGGTATAATCGAGTGATTTGCTTGAACATCGTTAATACTAAGATTTGACAAAATCGGAGTTAATTTGTAGAATTACGAAAATGCCCTTATGGGCCGAATTACGAAAATACCCTCAATGGGCCGTTTTTATCAAAATGCCTTAACGGGCCGAATTGCTTAAATGCCTTTAAAGTGTTGATTTACGTAAATTCCCTATGGGCCGAATTACGAAAATGCCCTCAATGGGCCGAATTGCTAGAATGCCTTAGTGGGCCAATTACAAAGTGCTGCTATAATGGGCGATGCCTTCGTAATAGATTATTGGATTAATAATGGTTGTACATATATGTGGTTATTATGCCTTATTATGTATGTTACATGTTACATATTGCATGGGTTGGAAAAAATTGTATGAAGAGCAAGTAGCTTTGGTGGCATTGCCACAAAATATCACTTATGATTTCGGTGGCTTGGCCACAATAAACAAATATATTATAAATGGCAACTTGCTGCGAATTGGTGTGGCGGCGGGGTGGGTTGACTTGATCCCCACAGTGTGATTGGGTACAGTCGGGGTGTGATGGATGGATGGGTTGGGTTACATTCATATCATTTTAATATTGTTATGTAAATGGGCTTAAGCCCAAGTTATTGCTAAATGGATTCAGGCCCAGTGGATGACGGTAAGGTGATTATGCACTGAGTTCTAGTAACTCACCCATTTTCCTTAACCTTTGCAGGTAATGCTCAGTAATGTGGACTTGGGCCATGAATGACTCGGTGGAGGCCATACTTTAGAAATGGTGTTTCGAACTTTAGTAAATTTCCTTTTCCGTTTATCTTGTTACTTTTACTATTTTGGATTTTAAAGTTGTAATAAGGCCTCTGGACTATTTTTATTTTGTTTTATGTTTGGGATATTTTTATTATTTCACTTAAATTGTTTAAAAAGGGGATTTTTCTAAAATCATAAATAACGGTTTCCAAAATTGATTAACAAAAGGTTTTTCTTTTATAAATATGTACAAATATTGTAACTCGAATTCTCTTTCAAATTACCAACGACATTTTCAAAAGTCACAGTTTTAAAGTTCACTACCTCGATTTCTGATTCATCAATCAACCTCTCATAAATAGTTGCATTTTATCAAGAATTTATATCCAAACTTATTTTCTTAACCATAAACAAATAACACCTATTTTAGTACGAATCACAAGGTTTTTATACGTTTTCCCTTATGTGACATGTCAGATCCGGTCGTAACGCATTGGCCGGGTTTGGGGTGTTTTACTCTCCAATGGCTATTTCTTGGTGAAAAATCGGTTGGTGAAAGAGAAGATGAAAAAAATGATAGCTAGCCTTTGTTTTATTTTTATTTTATCAATTAAATCACCTAATATCACCTAACCTTACAATTTTTTTATAATTTCTCTCCATGTACATCCACTAACTCAACTAAAGGTCTAATTACTTAATAAGGGCCTCTACTTTTAATTTCTATAGCTATAAGACACCTTTAGCTAATAGAACAAAACTTTCGCACTTTATGCGATTTAGTCCTATTTCACAAATTGAGTATGCAAACAGTAAAATTTCTTAACGAAATTTTTATACCATAATTCTAACATGCTATAGGCCATAAAATAATATTAAAATAAATTATTTTACCTCAGATTTGTGGTCCCAAAACCACTGTTTCGGTTTAACTGAAAACGGTCGTTACATGGAATTATATGAGCTTGATGTTCAAATGGATAAATGTTGAATTGAGCATGAGCATGGTATTGAAATATTAACTTTAAAATTAATTGGTTTGATATATGATTGAGATATATTATGGTTTGATTATTTGTTAAACTCACCTTGTTGATGCTGTGCTTTTCCATGTCTAGCCAATTATGCCAAATTATGGTAGCATATTCTATTTGATTGTAAGAAAAGTTAAGTTTTGTTTAATGTCTACGAACTTACTTAGTTTGTTTTCCTTTTTCCTTGTAGATCGTTACATTGCGGAACATATCAAGCCAGATCGTCCTTAAGCTCACACTATCCTATCACATAATCAGTAGTTTTTTTATCACATTGAGTCAATGTTTGTGGCATGTATATAAGTAACTAGGTGTATCTTATTTTGTGAATGTTTACAACTTGTGGCAAGTTTTTTTAACCATTATATATCATTTTGAATTGGTGTTTTGGATTACATATGGTATTAGACATATATGTACTTCTATGCTAATGAATGTGATGAACTATATTTATAGGTTGACATGTGGAATGGAATGGAATAGAGTTGAGATGATATGTTTTATCGGTAAACTTGAGATATGTAATAGTGAATAGATGATTTGGTTCATGTTAAGGCATATAAGCTAGTAAAGTACAAAATGAACATATGTGTATAAGATTATGTATGAAACGGTAAGTTTTAATGTAGTATAGCATAGGTAAGGTTGGTATTTGAATGGTTGATTAGCTTGTTTGAATGGTATATGGTTGAATGTAATGAAATGGATGGTTTGTAATAGGTTGAGTTCATAATGAATTGGTTTTCTTTTGAAATGGTTAAATGTCTTGTTTTGGCATGAAAATGTTATGTATTTGGATGGTTTTTAGGTGATCATATTGGATAGCTTGGTTGGAAACTTGGAAATTGGTACCAAATGTTCATTTTTACCAAATACAGAGTCTTTATCCCAACAAACACATTTCCTTGTCGCTATGTCAGCCGACAGTATATGATGTTGTGACGTCAAGTGGCCTGACGTTGTGACGTGACAAACTATTTGGCGACATCACGACGTGGAAGAAATGATGTCACAACTTCGGCCTTAAACTTTTAAACTTTGCAATTTAGTTCTATTTTGAGTTTGGGTTTATACAAGAGCTTTCATAAGCTTGATTAAGATTCGGTTTTTGATTGTTTATCCATAAATGAATGTGTTTGACTTTGAATTACATGTACTAATGATTATTTTATTGTTAATTGATTGTAGTTGCTCCGACAATAAATGTGGCATCCTGTAGCTCGGATTCGACGATCAGGTCGGGTGAAGGGTGTTACAGTTAGGTTGTTATTGAGGTGTAGTGTTAATACATCAGTATTGCGTAACTCACTAATAATTATGTGTTTAGTAATGGTGCAAATTAATATGTCACATTACTTTTATACACTAGTCGTGTGGTATTATCACTAAGGTAAAGGTGGTGTTTTTTTTACAAAGGAGTTTTGTGATCTAATTCTATTTTTTTTTCATTTATACATTTATATAATTAAAAATTTTACAACTATTATCCTTGTTTTTTTTTGGAAAAAAATCTAAAACCATTCAAAAAATTTCCAATGGGATTTAAAAATAAAAAAAAATTACAAAGCATCCAAATCCAAGAAATCAACTTTCATTTTCCCCAACTCTTATCCAATAACCAGTTCCTTTGCTGCCATCAAATTCAATCAAGAAAATCTATGCAATGGTAACATAAATCCTCTAATTTCAGTGAAAAAAATTGACGAGTTTGAAGCTTGGGGTTTCCCTTGTGATATCACTAGAAGCCCAAAACCCATAAAGAAAATCAACCTTGTTATACACCTCTGCCATTTAGACACATGTCAATACCAGACACATCGTCGACCCAAGCATTGACTCCTTATGAAGAGTGCTTCCGTAAGCCATCCGTCGTTAACCACTCGCTTAACTTAGAAGAAGGCACCCACTCGTAATTAAGTGTGAACACATTTCCAAGACAATAGGGAATTTATTTAGGCATAACAATCTTATACTAATAGAGACCCATGATACATGGTCATGATTATTTTTTACACGTTTAGTAGGACTGAATGTCAGACTAACAGACAAGAGGACCTCCCCTATAAATACCTTGAATAGAGATGAAGAAGGGATCAATCTTTTAGCACCCTAAAGTCACTTTAAGAAATTATCTATTGTTGATTCCATTGCTATTATAACTTCCTTTTTTTTGTTTATTTTCTAGTTTACTTCCCTGGTGCAATTGTTATTGGTAGGTTTCCATCACTGTCACCTTCTCTATAGCATTTTTAGTTCTATTTTACTCTTATTGAAACATGGCTCTGAGACTGATTAGTGTTCGACAAAGAGTGAAGAGTTTGTGTGTTCTGACCGCCTCTGGACGTACTAACGTCTAGAGTGTGAATACTGCAATAAAAATAGAAGTACGAAGCGATATCCGCAAGTATACGGGTCGAGTTATAAAATAGTTTTACAACAGAGTAGGTGAGTACTCCAAAGATTGTACCCAAGGGATGTAACACCCCAAACCCGGCCCAAACACCACGACCGGCTCTGGTATGTCACTTGGGAAGAATTTATATAACTACGCGAACTTCAGAAAAACTTTTAAGTTCTTTTTTAAAACTCGGATCGATGGATTCGTTTGAAAGCCCAATAATCATTTAAGGAAAATTTTTTGTTAGCCCAATTCTTGTGTTTAGGTGACGTTTGAAAACCCATGTTGCTACGTTAGACTAAGCTAGAAGTTGGAAAAACTTTCAATTGCATTTTAAAAAACGTCTTATCGATTATTTTGTACTCAAAACGTCTAAAGTTTAAATCGAAATTAAACCAAATTAAAAGTGGTCTTATTACATAACAAAATCCTGAAAATTTAAAGGAAAGTAAAGTTCTATTAAATAAAACCGTGCATGGCCACCTCGTAGTCCCCTCCGGCCCAAATCCACTGCACTATGTATCACCTGCAAAAGTGTTAAGCAGAAAGGGTGAGTCAAATGACTCAGTGTGCAATTTCCAAGCACCATCACTGGGCCCAAGCCCATTCATATACCATTTGGGCCTTAGCCCCCTTACATAATCACATTGGGTGAAGCCCTCTCGAAATCGGATTGGGCCTTAGCCCTATGACATAGTATAGCAGATAGCATATGCAAAATGATGCAAAACCCAACCCAGCCTAAGTTTCCATCCGCTACACACCACTCGTTCCTGCTAATCACACCAGTGGGGATTTCTACAATCGACCCTCACCGCTACACACCATCGATGGCAGTCATGCTGCAGTTAGCTGCTCATCGTCAGAGTTGTGACAGAGTCACGGTTATGTGGCGTGGCCACTGCAATGCAGTGTGGCGTAACCACTGATATTGTGACATAGTCACGAGATACACTTCCCCTTCCAATTATTAGCATATGTCCATTCCCATGCAACATAAAATCATGATGTATGAATGCAACAGATATCGACATATATCATATGTTCAGAGTGTACATATAATCATGTCAGCATAATCGCATATATAACATAGTCAGAAATCACTAACCTGATGTTTTGATTCTACCCTCCAAGGGTAAAAGTGGCATATGCCGAAGTTTCGGCATTTAACAAAGCATATACATGTTTAAATAAAACGACAGGAGAAGGTGTGAGAATTACACACCTGAATACGAGGAGAACTAAGCTCTCGATACTATCTACACTCGCAGAAGACGGAACAACCGCAATCTGTCTATTCAGATCCACGTTTTTTGAACTTAGGGGTAGGGACTACGAGTCCAACCCCCTCCTTCCCTTGACTGGCATTCAAATCCATGACAGATCTTGATCAGAGAACCAGGTTAAAGCAATGAAAAGAACGAAAGGATAGATACTCATAACGAAGAAGTTCCTTACCTAGGTAAACAGAAACCGAACTCCAACTGATTAGTCTAAGAATCCGATTGAGTACCAAGATCCCCTTGAGAACAGGCCATACGTCAACGAGAGGCTAGAATCACAACCTTCTACAATCGGCCAGTGCCCCAAAGTGCAAGTTAGAACTCCAGTTTAATCAGACTAAGAGAATAAGGAAGATGAATGAAAAGAAAGAAAGAGAAGAAGCTCCTTACCGAATCAACAGATTAACGAGTGGAGAGTCTAAAATCAGCTACTAGCAAAACCGATAGGAAGGGTGCCTACACTTGACGCAAAGAGGGATTTCGGCTTCCACAGGAATATGAAATAAAGAAGAGAAAGAAGAAGATAAAAGAGAGATCTAAGTCCCTGCTAAGTCACTTACAGATTCGGCTTTGAAGGAGAACAACTGGCAAATGGAATAGGGAGATTCGGCTCACAAGACACAAGTGTGAGATGAAACGAAAAGGGAGATGGGAGCTCAGAGAATTTGGCAAAAAGGATGTAAGCTTAAGATGTGAAGTAAATGAGAGGAAAAGGGAAAGGAATAGAAAGGGAAAGAGTGCCCAAAAGGTTTCGGCTTTACCAAATAAAAGAGTGAACCAAAATAGTCTGAGGAGTTTTTGGCAAACAGAGAAAAAGAATTGAAAAGAAGAGGAACACCAAATGCCAAAAAAAAAAAAAAACTCACCACACCAAAATTTGCTAAACACACCCCCAAATTTCGGCACCTAAACCCCCTACCAAAACCGAATGCCTTCACCAACCAAGGGACTCCACTTTGACCGAATTTCCTCCCCCAACACATCCCAAAATTCGGCCAACACTCTCCCCCCACCTCCATCTCCTTGATTGCCTCCTACATTCACTCTTGTTCACTCATTCGAATCAGTTTGAATGATTCAAACTCCACCTTTCTCTCATGGCCACCCTTCAAAATATTTGACCCGTTCAACACTCCACCTAGAAGTGTCCATACCGAAATCCACCACCTCCCATCCTGACGCCAAAAAGAATTTCACAAAAAGAAGTTATACGACTCGAACCTGCTCCCTCACTGCTCCCCTGTGGTGTCACTTACCTGCATCCCAAGTGGCGTCTCCTTGCCACTTTACCACCCATTCCTTGTGTCAACAAACACAAGTAATAATACTTAAAGGCTGCCCCAGCCAGCTCTCCCCTACAGTGCCCAAAATTAAAATTTCCACCAAGGCTTCAGCTTAACCCCGAGCCTTCCCGGGGCACCCAAACATAACAAATTAACAGATAGAGCATACCAAACACATAAAAACATAATATACAGAACCCCAATTTCCCGGATGTTACAGTTCTACCCCCTTAAAGAAATTTCGACTCGAAATTACCTGATCAGAAGAGATGAGGGTATTGCTGACGCATAACATCCTCTGGCTCCCATCTGGCCTCTTCTGAACCGTGGTTCCGCCACAAAACTTTGACCAAATGGACTGATTTTCTTCTTAGCACCTTAACGTCTCGGTCCAAGATCTGCACTGGTTCTTCTTCGAAAGACAGGTCTGGTCTTACCTCAATTTCCTCCACCGGCACAATGTAAGACGGATCCGAACGATAGCACCTCAACATCGAGACATGGAACACATCATGTATCTATTTCAATTCTGAAGGCAACTCAAGCTGATACGCCACTGGTCCCACACGTTTCAATACCCTATAAGGCCCGATAAACCTGGGACTTAGCTTGCCCTTCCGTCCAAACCTCAAAACTTTCTTCCAAGGCGAAACTTTCAAAAACACCTGATCCCCCACTGCAAATTCTATATCCTTACGCTTCAGATCAGCATCGAATTTCGCACGTCCGAAAGCCTCCTTCAACCGAGTTCGAATCGCCTTAACTTTCTCTTACGTCTTCAAATCAATTCCGACCCAACACCCGACGCCACCCAACTCGCCCCGAAGAAGTAGGGGTACGACACCTTTGGCCATACAACGCTTCATGTGGGCGCCATCCGGATACTAGATCGTAGTCATGTTGTTGCATGCGATCACCAACGGTAGGAATTCCTCCCAACTACCCCTGAAGTCAATAACACAGCCTCTCAACATATCTTCTAAGATTTGAATTACCCTCTCAGACTGACCATCAGACTGTGGATGAAATGTTGTGCTGAAGTCTAATCTTGTACCCAATGCTTGATGCAACGCCTTCCAAAAACGCGACGTAAACCTAGGGTCTCTATCTGATATGATCGACACTGGTACTCCATGCAACCTCACAATCTCCGCCACATACAGCTTAGCCAGCTTCTGCAGAGAATAGTCGACACGAACAGGTATGAAATGGGCAGACTTCATCAACCGATCAATAATCACCCACACTGAATCTTTCTTAGTAGGCGTAAGAGGTAGCCCACTAACAAAGTCCATCGTTATCCTCTCCCATTTCCACTGTGGAATCTTCACCGGCTGCAATAACCCCGAAGGCAGCTGATGCTCTGCTTTCACCTGCTGACACGTCAAGCATCTACCCACGAACTCGGTAATTTCTCGCTTCAATCCAAGCCACCAGAACTGCTCACGCAAATCCCGATACATCTTATTCCCACCATGATGCATAGTGTAAGGACTACTATGCGCCTCCTGAAGAATCATCTGCCTCAACTCAACATCTTTCTACACGACGCACCCTTTACTAAAACACAATACCCCATCACTGTTTAAACTGTAATCCTCCACCCCACTATTCTGTACTTGCAGAAGTCGAGCACTCAAGACATCATTCAATAACTGCTTCTCCTTAATCTGACTTATCCACGTCGGCCTCACTTGGAGTTCAGCTAACAAACCTCTATCATCATACAAACTGAGATGAGCAAGCATTGCCCTCAACTCCGATATCACTTTTCGACTTAACGCATCCGCCACCATGTTAGCTTTGCCCGGATGATACTCGATCAAGCAGTCGTAATCCTTTAACAATTCAATCCACCTCCACTGCCTTAAATTTAACTCCTTCTGAGTAAGGAGATATTTTAAACTCTTGTGGTCGGTGTAGATAATGGACTTCTCCCCGTACAGGCAATGTCTCCAGATCTTCAAAGCGAACACTACCGCAGCCAACTCCAGATAATGCGTGGGATAGTTCACCTCATGCGGTCTTAACTGTCGAGACGCATACGCGACTACCTTCCCATCTTGCATTAACACACACCCTAATCCCGCGTGTGAAGCATCACAATAGACAACAAACTCTTTCCCAGCCTCAGGCTGAATCAAAACCGGAGCCTCCGTAAAGATCCTTTTCAACTTCTCAAAGCTTTCCTGCTGCTTAGTAGTCCAAACAAATGCTACCCCTTTTCGCAGCAACTTAGTTAAGGGTGCCGCAATTAAGGAGAATCCCTCAACAAACCTTCTGTAGTACCCAGCCAATCCCAAAAAACTTCGAATCTCCGCCACAGACTTAGGCGGTTTCCAATCCAACACAGCTTCAATTTTCTAGGGATCAACCCTAATTCCCTCTGCAGATACAACATGACCCAAAAAGGTTACCTCTTTCAACCAAAATTCACACTTACTAAATTTGGCGTACAGCTGCTTCTCCCTTAAAATCTGCAGAACCACCCGAAGATGCGAATCATGCTCTTCTTCCATCTTGGAATATACCAGAATGTCGTCTATGAACACCACAACAAACCGGTCCAGATAGGGTTGGAATACCCGGTTCATCATATCCATAAACGCAGCTGGTGCATTCGTCAATCCAAACAGCATCACTAAAAACTCATAGTGACCATAGCGAGTCCGAAACGCCGTCTTATGAATATCCGCTTCCTTGACCTTAAATTGATGATATCTTGACCTCAAATCTATCTTCGAGAAAACTGAAGCCCCTTTGAGCTGATCAAACAGATCGTCAATCCTCGGTAGCGGGTATTTGTTCTTAATCGTCAACTTGTTCAACTGGCGGTAGTCAATGCACATACGCATCGTCCCGTCCTTTTTCTTTACGAACAAAACCGCCGCTCCCCACGGAGATACACTTGGTCGGATAAAACCACGATCCAATAATTCTTGAACCTGCGCTTTCAGCTCCACTAACTCATTCGGCGCCATTCTATATGGGGCAATAGACACTGGCGCTGTTCCCGGAAGAAGATCAATACCGAATTCCACCTCGCGATCCGGAGGTAACCCTGGAAGCTCCTCTGGAAAAACATCAGAAAACTCCTTCACTGTTCTGACATCCTTCACAGTCAACTCCTTGGCCTCAAGAGCACGAATGAAAGTTAAGAAAGCCTCACATCCTTTTCTCACCATTCTTTTCGCCTTTAAAGCAGACACTACATTGGACAAGTAGTTTATCCTTTCGCCTATCACTAAAACGTCGTTATCCTCAGGAGTCCTTAACACCATGCGTTTAGTAGCACAATCCAAGTTTGCTCGATACTTTACCAACCAATCCATACCAAAGATTAAATCGAACTCCCCAAACGGCAGTTCCATCAAATCAGCTGGAAAAACCAACCCTTGTACTTCTAGAGGCACACTCTTAAAGAGTTTGTTTACCACTACAGATTGTCCTAAAGGGCTAAGTACAGTCATCTCCCTAGAAGCAATCTCAGGGTTCATGTTTAAAGTTCCAGACACGACATTAGCAACATAAGAATGCGTCGACCCAATATCAATCAATGCAGTAAAGGGCAAACCGAAAATGAGGAACGTACCCGTTATGACATCCGGTGCATCACCCTCCTTTCGGCGTCTAGCTGCATAGACTAACCCGGGCTGTCTCGCCTCTATATTCCCAGTACCTCTACCCGGCTCCACGCCCCGATCAAAACCATTTCCCCTCCGGCCGACCACGACCCTCCGTGGTTGCCGACCACCCTTCCCGAATCGATCGTAACCCCGCCCAACCGCCGCACTTTGATCTACTTGTGGACAATCTTTAACCATATGATCCATAGATCTGCACCTGAAACATCCACCGGTTTTCCTCCTACACTCACCAGAATGCACTTTCCCACACAGAGCACATGGTCGAACCTGACCCACCGCGGCAGGCGTCGGAACTCGAGCTGGCCCATCAAACTTAGGCCTTTTCTGAAAACCCCCAGATGAACCCGACGGCCCAAAACTTCTCTTGTTTTTACTCTGATCTTTATCCCTATTCTGTCTCTCCGTTCGCTTTACCTCTTCGTCTATTTTAGCTTTTTTAACCAAAACGGCAAAGTCCCTCTCCCGCTACGGAGCTATCAATACCTTCAACTCATCCCGCAGCCCATCTTCGAACCGTACGCAACGCTCATAGTCAGTCGCTACTATTCCTCGGGCGTAACGGCTCAAGCGCAGAAATTCTGCCTCATACTCATTCTGGTTTGCCCCATTGTACTAAATTCGAATGCCTTCCTCTGTGCATCCATATAACTCCGCCCCAACGTATTTCCTTTGAAATGCCGTCTTGAAGAAATCCCAACAATTCGATCCGTTGGAGTACCCTCTCTTACGGTGAGCCACCACTGATATGCCTCATCCCGAAGAAGAGACACCACTCCTTTCAGTTTTTCCTCTGCCATGCAGTCTAGATCATCCATAATCCGCTCGACTGCCTCCAGCCAGTACTCATCTACATTTGGGGCCACACCGAAATACCCCTAAACATTTCACCTCGCTTGCTCGGTCGCCAGAATAGACTTTCGAGATCTTTGTCCCGATGCTCGCCCCAGTAACTCACTCCAACACACGCAGCATTGCTTGAGACAAGGCATCATCCCCACCAGTTCTATCTTGCGATCCCACTTCTGCCACAGGTGATGCTGGCGCTTCACCCTCAGGCTCATGCCTTGCTTTCGAGAACTCAGCCTCAACACCCCGGCCTCTACCACGGCCGCGTGCAACACGTTCACGTCCTCTCGCACTCATGTCTACCGATTTGTTTTGATCTGGTTTACAAATTTTATGCATTAGCTTTTCTTTTCACTGTTGAATAATGAGTAGTTTTATGAGAATGGAGTTTTAAGTAGTTTCCGCAAAACACACATATACCTAAAGGTTTCCATCTCTAAAGTAGAGTTTCTTAATTCTACATTTCATAGCACAATATATCTAATTCATGCAATTCGCCCAATGCAGTTAGAAAAACTTACCGTATGGACTTGGTGCCGGAGACTCGAGTGCCATGCTTCTAGAAAAACTTGCATTCATATATATATATATATATATATTTCTAAATCATTTTTAGACCAACTTCGTAAAACGTTTTGAACCCAAAACCCATGGCCGAGTTTTTGAAACCAGGCTTTGATACCAAATTGTAACACCCCAAACCCGGCCCAAACACCACGACCGGATCTGGTATGTTACTTGGGAAGAATTTATATAACTACGCGAACTTCAGAAAAACTTTTAAGTTCTTTTTTAAAACTCCAGATCAGTAGTTCGTTTGAAAGCCCAATAATCATTTAAGGAAAATTTTTCGTTAGCCCAATTCTTGTGTTTAGGTGACGTTTGAAAACCCATGTTGCTACGTTAGACTAAGCCAGAAGTTGGAAAAAATTTCAATTGCATTTTAAAAAAAATGTCTTATCGATTATTTTGTACTCAAAACATCTAAAGTTTAAATCGAAATTAAACCAAATTAAAAGTGGTCTTATTACATAACAAAATCCTGAAAATTTAAAGGAAAGTAAAGTTCTATTAAATAAAACCGTGCATGGCCACCTCGTAGTCCCCTCCGGCCCAAATCCACTGCACTATGTATCACCTGCAAAAGTGTTAAGCAGAAAGGGTGAGTCAAATGACTCAGTGTGCAATTTCCAAGCACCATCACTGGGCCCAAGCCCATTCATATACCATTTGGGCCTTAGCCCCCTTGCATAATCACATTGGGTGAAGCCCTCTCGAAATCGGATTGGGCCTTAGCCCTATGACATAGTATAGCAGATAGCATATGCAAAATGATGCAAAACCCAACCCAGCCTAAGTTTCCATCCGCTACACACCACTCGTTCCTGCTAATCACACCAGTGGGGATTTCTACAATCGACCCTCACCGCTACACACCATCGATGGTAGTCATGCTGCAGTTAGCTGCTCATCGTCAGAGTTGTGACAGAGTCACCAGATTATGTGGCGTGGCCACCAGAACAGAGTGTGGCAGAACCTCCAGATATTGTGACATAGTCACCAGATACACTTACCCTTCCAATTAATAGCATATGCCCATTCCTATGCAACATAAAACCATGATGTATGAATGCAACAGATATCGACATATATCAGATGTTCAGAGTGTACATATAATCATGTCAGCATAATCGCATATATAACATAGTCAGAAATCACTAACCTGATGTCTTGATTCTACCCTCCAAGGGTAAAAGCGGCATATGCCGAAGTTTCGGCATTTAACAAAGCATATACATGTTTAAATAAAACGACACGAGAAGGTGTGAGAATTACACACCTGAATACAAGGAGAACTAAGCTCTCGATACTATCGACACTCGCAGAAGATGGAACAATCGCAATCTGTCTATTCAGATCCGAAGCCGGCCCACAACCTAGTGGAAAGTCTCGTACTGCCGATATCGCATGTTTTTTGAACTTAGGGGCAGGGACTACGAGTCCAACCCCCTCCTTCCCTTGACTGGCATTCGAATCCATGACAGATCTTGATCAGAGAACTAGGTTAAAGCAATGAAAAGAACAAAAGGATAGATACTCATAACGAAGAAGTTCCTTACCTAGGTAAATAGAAATCGAACTCCAACTGATTAGTCTAAGAATCTAATTGAGTCCCAAGATCCCCTTGAGAACAGGCCACACGTCAACGAGATGCTAGAATCACAACCTTCTACAATCGGCCAGTGCCCCAAAGTGCAAGTCAGAACTCCGGTTTAATCAGACCAAGAGAATAAGGAAGATAAATGAAAAGAAAGAAAGAGAATAAGCTCCTTACTGAATCAACAGATTAACGAGTAGAGAGTCTAAAATCAGCTACTAGCAAAACCGATAGGAAGGGTGCCTACACTTGACGCAAAGAGGGATTTCGGATTCCACAGGAATATGAAATAAAGAAGAGAAAGAAGAAGATAAAAGAGAGATCTAAGTCCCTGCTAAGTCACTTACAGATTCGGCTTTGAAGGAGAACAACTGGCAAATGGAATAGGGAGATTCGGCTCACAAGACACAAGTGTGACATGAAACGAAAAGGGAGATGGGAGCTCAGAGAATTCGGCAAAAGGGATGTAAGCTTAAGATGTGAAGTAAATGAGAGGAAAAGAGAAAGGAATAGAAAAGGAAAGAGTGCCCAAAAGGTTTCGGCTTTACCAAATAAAAGAATGAACCAAAATAGTCTGAGGAGTTTTCAGCAAACAGAGAAAAAGAATTGAAAAGAAGAGGAACACCAAATGCCGAAAAAAAAGAAAACTCACCACACCAAAATTTGCTAAACACACCCCCAAATTTCGGCACCTAAACCCCCCACCAAAACCGAATGCCTTCACCAACCAAGGGACTCCACTTTGACCGAATTTCCTCCCCCAACACATCCCAAAATTCGGCCAACACTCTCCCCCCACCTCCATCTCCTTGATTGCCTCTTACATTCACTCCTGTTCACTCATTCGAATCAGTTTGAATGATTCAAACTCCACCTTTCTCTCATGGCCACCCCTTCAAAATATTTGACCCGTTCAACACTCCACCTAGAAGTGTCCGTACCGAAATCCACCACCTCCCATCCTGACGCCAAAAAGAATTTCACAAAAATAAGCTATACGACTCGAACCTGCTCCCTCACTGCTCCCCTGTGGCGTCACTTACCTGCATCCTAAGTGGTGTCTCCTTGCCACTTTACCACCCATTCCTTGTGTCAACAAACACAAGCAATAATACTTAAAGCCTGCCCCAGCCAGCTCTCCCCTACAGTGCCCAAAATTAAAATTTCCACCAAGGCTTCAGCTTAACCCCGAGCCTTCCCGGGGCCTCCAAACATAACAAATTAACAGATAGAGCATACCAAACACACAAAAACATAATATGCAGAACCTCAATTTCCCAGATGTTACAAGGGAAGCGAGTTCTAGATCAATTCTAACCTAAACACTAAAAAGGGAAAGGATTGCATGAAATAGTGACGCTACGTCATTCGTATCCCTTTTCCAATAGTTTAATGCCACATCAGCATTTTCATCTTGAATTTCAGGATTTTCATCTTGAAAAAAAATCAATTCCAAATGAAAATCCTAAAATTGAGGATAAATTTGCTAATGTGGCGTTAAACTATTGAAAAGAGATAATATGCCTATTTCATACAATCCTTACTCCACTAAAAGATCTAATTAGTACTTTAAATTAGTTCTAATACAAAAACATAAAATAAAGGATTTTTAGGGTTTTTATAATAATAAAATAAAATATCATAAAAGAAATAAACTTCAAGAGATAGAAAAAGGAGAATGAATCAAATCTTGATTATGGATGATTAGCTTGCTTTGGTAATCCCCATCAACTACCGTTTCGAGTTCATCGTCAATCAACTAGTCGCTACCTCAGTAGGATCTTTCGATCTTCCACTAACATAACGAGTCTACAAGGACTACTTATCTTCCGGCCTCACAGTCCAGACTGGCTTGGAGTGAAGGTGTTCATAGATGGGCCATACCAATTTTGGGTTAATTCCCACCTTAATGACTTCTCGGGGTTGTTAAGTCTAGGGTTTGTTTCACGTTCTTATTTTCCCAAATAGCTGATCCGTTGAGTAACCCTACAAAACAGTCAATAGATCATACCTCCACTCGTTAATCCCCCATAGAAGGATTAGTTCCTCATGGTTTTCATAGACAATATAGAATCAATATAAAGAGAAAACATGCTAATTAAATCGATAGGATAAAGTATATGAAAGAGCCTGATTGTATTGAGATTAATCGCGAATCCACAAAGTTTGAATGCTTTCCGCAATTCAAATATCTTGAGAACAACGAAGAGCAACTGAAATAAATTCCAAAACCTAAAAACGAAAGAAAAACTAAACTAAATTTACTAAAAAAAAAATCTAGGCTAAGTGAATGATGTCTATAACATGTGCCAAATGAGCCTATTTATAGATTTTAGGTGGCCATCGTTCTTAACCTTAGGTTAGCTGATGTCCTCGAGCTTTAAGTTTTATTGTGCAGACCAAAATGCCCATTAGATCGTGTTTTATCCCGTCTAGAGTCGATGTCACGACACACCAGGACCTGTGTCGCGACAAAGCAATCAGTGTACTCCTTTTGGAATATCTCTAGGGGTGTGTCGCGACATCGAAGGCAGTCTTGAGCTTTCTCCATTCTGCTCCCTATGCTGTGACATCGAACATCCCGTGTTGCAACATAACGACCAATATTGGTTCAGTACACCTTCTAATGGTCTCCTGCACACTCACAAAGTGCGTTAGCTCACCCTTAGGCCTCATTCAGCCCCTAAGGTCAATAAAAGACTCAATTTACACATTTTACTGAATATAAATAAAACTAAGAAAAATTAACTAAAACATAACGAAAATGATATTATTCAAGCTCCTTAAATGAGAAAACTAGTTTAATATGCTACACTGAATTACAACAAATAATGTTCTACATTACAACTAGTTTAACCTGACCGTCTATCTATAGAGAGCTATGGAACCAACTACATTTCGAACTTAGGCTGGTTCACAAACCCTAACTCGACAAACTTTGGAAAGGGATAGCTCTGCTAAGACTATGTGAGGACCACGTGGAAAACCAAAGTAATTAATTGCAAGTCACCCTAACATGTCTCATCCTATGACGTCACATGACCGTCAGTGCCTAGGGTATCAAATTAGACTTCCACATTAGCGATCTTAGGACATGTAACTAAGTTTGTTCCCCACTATAAAAAGGGTCATACAAACAACTCATGTAGGACATTCCTTCTTCTTGATCTCTAAACTCTCTCCCAAAAACAAAAATATCTTTCCAACCTTCATCTTCCTCTCCTTTATTCTACCTTTACCTTATTCCCTTATTCACCTCACTTGTTAACAACATCAATAAAATTAGCATAACTTTTATTTACGATAAAATATTTTAACTAATAATTATAAATTAGAATTATCACAATTTTTTTCCTCTCTATTTTATGCTTAGAGTTCTATTCAAATAATAATTCTATTTTAAAACTAACACAAATTTTTAATTAATAATTGTAATTTAAATTCTAATTATTTTTAAATGTGTAATTATCATGACTTCGAGTAAATGTATAATTATCACTTCTATTTTTTTTCAATTTTTTAACTAATAATTCTAAAATAAATATTATAATTATTTTTAAATGTGAATTTAATAATATGATGAAAAATAAAGAGTATTCTTGTTAGTTCAAAAGTTTTTTCCTAACTTGTGCTTTTATATAGACTAGCTTCTAATGTAATATGTGTTTAATATTTAATTAATTTTAAAATATTGTACTTTTAATTGCAACAATTAATGCAAAATAAAATTTCTTATTTGAATCATTGAGTATAATTAAAATATATTAACTTATCAATTCAAATAATATAATTGAAAATTTTCAATAATAATTAAATCATTTTTAACGTATTCAACATATAATATAGGTTTACTTTATATAATTAATGCAAAATAACATTATTCAAATTTCAAAGTAATAACTAATTAACATAATTAATTCTAATATTAATTAAGTGATAATAAATACTAAAAATAGTAAAATATAATTATGACAACCTTTTTTTCCCTAATTCTATTTTAAAATTAGCACAACTTTTTTAAGTAGTAATTTTAATTTTAATTCTAATTATTTTTAAATTTTTAATTATCAAAACTTTTATTTTATTTTAATTTTTTAACTAATAATTTTAAATTAAAAATTATAATTATTTTTAAATATAAATTTAGTAATATGATGAAAAATAAAGGATATTCTCATCTTTTAAAAGTATTTCCAAATTTGTAGTTTTATGTATATATATTATAAATATAGATTATAGATTATAAATAGATTAGAGTTTAGAATTTTTTTTTCTAACTACAAGAAATCACAGTTTGAAAATAAAAATAAATAAATAAATGGTAAAGGTTACTGTCGAAACCATCTTTTTGTAAAATGGGGTCGACTTTGGTTTTGAAAATGAAAACGAAAAACGGGAGTGGCCACCAATCTTTTTTGATGAGGTGTGATCGGGTCACCTCGTAATTCGGTCATTTTAATAATAAATTTGATTTATTAAAACAACAGTTTTGGTCTACGAAATTTAGAAAAAGGGTTCGGGAGTCGGTTACGCACGAGAAAGGATTAGCACCCTCGATACGCCCAAAATTGGTACCTAATCGATTAATTAATGTCTAAGTTCCGGAAATCGAAAATTCAAAATGATTTTTTAAAATACGATCCCTTTTTATCAATGTCCATTTTTAAAAATGCTTGAATTGAATTGAAACGATTGCTAAAGATTTTCTCGTCTCGATATATCGGAGTATCGCATCCCGTAAGTTAGGACGCAATACCTAGAACACTCGAGCACAAGTTTGTCTTTAATTTTAATTAAAGTTTTATGTATTTTGAAATTTAAAAGGATATTTGGCAATTTAAATTTAACGAGAAAACCGAAACCCCGTAAGTTAGGGCACGGTTCCTCGAATTTCCTAAAACGCGAAATATTACCTTATTTAGAAAAATTTCCTTTTCGAAATATAGCGAGTACGATATTTAACAACGTGCATTTATTTTGTTTAGAGTAAAATCAAGCAATTTAAGTTGGATAAATGCGTTGGGTTAATTCACGATACGATAACATGAAGCAACAATATGGTAATGAGCATGGAACAATAATACATGAATAAAACATTATACAAGTGAACGAAAATGATATGAAAATACGAATAAACGAATTATAATACATACAAGGATAATAATCACATAACGTGCACTATTTAAATATTAACATCAATAATCAAAGACAAATAAATTAAACAACATATATAACAATTTACAAAAAGTATAAAGCAAGTTAAAATAAATAAAATGTAAAAACATACAATTTGGAATAATAATAAATTAGTTTAAAATAGATAATGTAAAAAAGATTTTAAAATAAACAATATATATATATATATATATAATTTAAAGATAAGTACTGTATATAGAAACGTTTAAAATAGATAGTATATAAAATAATTTATAATAATAAAACAATTCAAAGGTAATATATAAAAAAGAGTTTAAAATAAATAATATGCAAGAGCTTAAGATAAATAATAAAAAATAATTTGAAGCAATATCCAATAAAACAACAAAAAAAATAGATAAATAAATAAATAAATAGATTTAGGACGCGATTGAAATCGCATTAAAATCCAGGGTAAAAATTATGAATAATGAAAAACTAATCGAGGATCAAAATGAAGTGCACTCAAACGAGCAGGGACTGTATGAGAAAATTCCCCAACCCTCATGCGCCCATTTCACGCGGGACCAAAATGAAACGAGAGCAAAATTCATGGGGTCAAATTTTAAAAAATAAAAATGAAATAAAGGACTAAATTAAACAAATTAAAAATACGGAAGGGCCATGGGGACAAATTTCCCATTTAATGGGAACGCGCAGACCCTCCTTCCCAAACGACGCCGTTTAAATAATGAATATAAAGGGCCAATTTTTATTTAAAAAAAAAGTTTGCTGCAGATTAAGAAAGAAAAAATTTAAAAGCTTTCCCCCTCTCTGCCCTCTTCCCTTCTCCGACGGTTGGCTCCTCCGGCCATGGCCCGTCCGCCATGGAGGCCCATCGCCGGCGACAGTGGCCACCGCACGTCTCAAGTGAGTATTCGTTCTTTTTTGTTTTTCGTATATATATATATATATATATATATATAAAAAAAAAAAAAAACAAAAAAATTAAAGATTAAATTGATAGAAATATCAAAACGAAATGCACCTCTTGCTAGATAAATTTCTCTTTTTTATTTTCTTTTGATTTCATGCGTTAAAAGAGAAGAAGCCCCCCATACAAAGAAATCGTCTTGGCTTTTATAGCCAATATTAAGACTATTTGATTCTATTTTTTTTGTTTTTTTTGCGTTTGCTTTTACTGCTTGTTCTGTTGCTTTGGCGTGTTCTCCTTGTTTTGCAGGTGGTGTCAGACGTATGGACGCGTGTTGGAGGCTGACCTGTAGCGGCGGTGACGTGTAGAGATGGCTAAGGGCGGCGGCTGCTTTAGGTTTTTTTTTGCTTCTGTTTTATTTTCCTTGTAATGGGCTAGGGTTTGGGCTTGTTTTATTTGGTTTTTTTATTTTGGTTTGGTTTTGACTGAGCCCGGGCAAATTGGGCTTGTACAGCTGCCCCTCTTTGCTAGTTGTCGTGTAACGAGAACAGAGCAAAGACTTTTAAGAAAGACCAATTTTTCCCGATTTTGCCGAATCTCGGCTCTTCTTTTCTTCTTCTTCTTCAAGTAACCTCGCTTTGACCCACTGCAACTTCAAAAATATAGGAATTGGTGCTTCAATTCGCTCGAACGTAATTTTAGGGAGAAGAGATTTGTAGGTTCGATCTACTCCGCTGGAACTTCGAGGAAATAAGAATTGGAAATTTCAACCTGCTTCTCTGCAACTTCAGGAAGATAAGGCTGGGGGCTTCGATCTGCTTCACTACAACTTTAGGAAGATAAGATCCGCCGTAATTTGTAGCTTTAATCTGTTCCACTACAACTTCAGGGAAATAAGATTTGCTATCTTCAGTCTGCTCCACTACAACTTTAGGGAGATAAGACTTTTTAATTTTTTAACCTGCTCCACTGCAACTTCAGGGAGATAAGGTTTGCTATGATCTACTCTACTGGAACTTCAGAGAGATAAGATCTATAATTTATAGCTTCAATCTGTTCCACTACAACTTTAGGGAAATAAGATTCGCTATCTTCAATCTGCTCCACTGCAACTTCAAGGAGATAAGACTTTAACTTCAACCTGCTCTACTGCAACTTCAAGGAGATAAGGTTTGTGGCTTTATTCGCTTCAATGTAATTTCAGGGAGAAGATATTTGTAGCTTCGATCTACTCCGCTGGAACTTCAAAGAAGTAAGAATTGTGGCTCCAATGTAATCTCAGGGGGAAAGGATTCGTAGCTTCGACCTACTCCGCTGGAACTTCAAGGAGATGAGAATTGATCCTCAATATAATTTCAGGGAGAAGGGATTTGTAGCTTCAACCTACTCCACTGAAGTTTCAATGAGACAATAATTCAGGGAGAAGAGATTTGTAGCTTCGATCTTCTCTATTGGAACTTCAAGGATATAAGAATTCAAAGAGAAGAGATTTGTAGCTTCGATCTTCTCTACTGAAACTTCAAGGAAATGAGGCTTTCAGGGAGAAGGGATTTGTAGCTTCGACCTACTCCGTTGGAACCTCAAAGGGATAAGAATTCAAGGAGAAGAGATTTGTAGCTTCGATCTTCTCTACTGAAATTTCAACGAGACAAGAATTCAGGGAGAAGAGATTTGTAGCTTCGATCTTCTCTATTGGAACTTCAAGGATATAAGAATTCAGAGAGAAGAGATTTGTAGCTTCGATCTTCTCTACTGAAACTTCAAGGAAATGAGGCTTTCAGGGAGAACAGATTTGTAGCTTCGATCTTTTCTACTGAAACTTTAAGGAAATGAAGACTGATAATTTCAACCTGCTCTGCTGTATCTTCAAGGAGATGAGGTTGGTGGCTTAAATCTACTCCGCTGCTTCATGGAGATAAGATTCGTCGTTTTCGATCTGCTCCACTACTGCTTAGGGAGACAAGATCTGTAATCTTCAGTCTACTCCACTGCCGCTTCAAGGAGATAAGACTGATGGCTTAAATCTACTCTGCTACTTCATGGAGATAAGATTCGCCGTCTTCGATCTGCTCCACTATTGCTTAGGGAGATAAGATCTGTAATCTTCAGTCTACTCTACTGCCGCTTCAGGGAGATAAGGCTGATGCCTTAAATCTACTCCACTGCTTCATAGAGATAAGATTCGCCGTCTTCGATCTGCTCCACTACTGCTTAGGGAGACAAGATCTGTAATCTTCAGTCTACTCCACTGCCGCTTCAGGGAGATAAGGCTGATGGCTTAAATCTACTCCGCTGTTTCATAGAGATAAGATTCACCGTCTTCGATCTGCTCCACTACTGCTTAGGGAGATAAGATCTGTAATTTCACCGATGTTGCTACACCGTCCTCTGGGGACATGTCCTGTATACTTGATTTCATATGTTTATGTTTATGCCAAATGATTAGGATGCTATGATCGGAATGAATCTAATGCTCCTAACTAAATGTATTATGGACGACATTTGCATGAATGCAGAATGTCATGAGAATGATCCCTCGCATAATGATTAGGATGCAATGATCGGAATGAACCAAATGCTCCTAATTAAATGATATTATGGGTGGCATTTGCATGAATGCAGAATGTCATGAGAATGATCCTCTTTTTTTTTACAATGATTAGGATGCAATGATCGGAATGAATCAAATGCTCCTAACTAAATGATATTATGGACGACATTTGCATGAATGCAGAATGTCATGAGAATGATCCCTCGTATAATGATTAGGATGCAATGATCGGAATGAATCAAATGCTCCTAACTAAATGATATTATGGATGACATTTGCATGAATGCAGAATGTCATGAGAATGATCCTTTTTTTTTTACAATGATTAGGATGCAATGATCGGAATTAATCAAATGCTCTTAACTAAATGATATTAGGGACGACATTTGCATGAATGCAGAATGTCATGAGAATGGTCCCTTTTTAAAAGCTTAGGGTTGTCATTGCTCGTTGTTCTTCCAGGTTGTATCACTTGACGTAATATCCTGTCTTCTTGCTTCGGTGGTATTCTGATCGAAAACCCGAAGAAAAAATCGTATTTTAATCAACCGATTTGCCCCACTGTAACTTCAGTGTCCCCTCCATTGTACCTTGGGGACATAAGATTTGTACCATCTTCAGACCCTCTCACTGCAATTCAGGGGGGTATAGGATCTGTGTCATCTTCAATCCATCCCACTGTGATTCAAGGGTATAGAATTTGTATCATCTTCAATCCATCTCACTGCGACTCAGGGGTATAGAATTTGTAACTTATTCAATCAATTTGGTCTGCTACACCTTCCATTCCCTGGGTGTCATGACCAGATGTATATGAATGTCAAATTTCTTTGAGAATAATCCCATTTTAATGCTTGGGTTACTCATTATTTGTCGAGGCTGTATCACCGACGCAATATCTTGTCTTTTTATCCAACTGATACTCTTGACAAAAAATCTTAACAGGTAGTCTCAAATTAGACTCCTTTCCAACCCTTAGTTTTGGTGAGTTTTAAACAATAATCTTGTTTCAAGTTCTCGTACTATTTAGAAGCTTCTAGAGTAATATGCAGAACTTCTTTTGTGAAAGTATTATTAGTCCATTAATCGTTATTTTAATGCAAAATGCTTGAAAAAGATCATAATGATGGACAAAACAGAAATTTATTGAGAGCAAAGCTCGAAATGAATAAATTAATCAAGATATCAAATTTTGAAAAAACACAAAATGAGAATGAATTAATCAAGATAACAAGTGAAACTTATTGGGAGCGTATCTTGAAAAGAATAAAGTAATCAAAGATAGCAAATTCAATATGGGTAAGATGAAAACTAGGTGCCCCAGTTATCGCAGCCTGAGCTTCTCTGTACGAACCTCTTAAGGACCATTTTGAGCTCAATATGTGTTTAAGGGATCTGGAATACTTTGTCGATGCCCCAAGACGTGGCATACTTCTTCATTGTTAATTCAGGCATAGCAAGACCACTGCATGCCCCACTTTGATCTAAATTTGAGCAGCCCTTTTCAAGTTTTCAACTCAAATCCCCTTTGGCCTCAAGGCGCCCTTTGCGGGTTTTCACCTTGGCCTATCTTTTTCCTTCTTTTTCTTTCTTTTCCTTTTTTGTGTTTTTTTGTTTTTGTTTTTTTTTGTGTTTTTTTTGGAAAACTTTTTATTGAATCTGAATTCACCGAATTGGGCAGGTCCTTGCCATCCATCTCGGTCAATATCCATGCTTCCCCAGAACAAGCCTTTTTTGCTGCATAAGGTCCTTCCCAGTTTGGCATCCACTTTCTTCTGAAGTCCCTTTTGCATGGGAAAAATCTTTTTCAAAGCCCTATCATGAAATTTTCTAGGGCGAACCTTTTTTGTTGTAAGCTCGCATCATCTGACCGTGACAGGTAGCTTTTAACATTTTCTCTTCAAATTCAACTGATCATATCGAGATTAAATCCATTCTACCTCTTCCAACTTCAGTTCTGACAAGACTAAAAAAAAAGAATGTCGACTTCAATAGACAAAACGCTTTTATTTCACAAACTAAGGCATTGCCCCAGCGAAGGTCTTGGCCAATGTTTGATAAGCATAGAGGGTAAATGTAACTTCTTTATGCCAATCTTTACAAGTTTAGGTCATCTTCCTAATGATCCTTGTTTTGTTGCTTTTATTTTTGTTTTTTTTTCTCTTTTTACTTTTGTTTTTCCTCTCTGGCTACCTTTGCTGCACTGTGATGTGGCACATGATCTTTAAACAGACCGCAAACTTTTGACATTGTACGGTAAAATATGATCTTTTTGACTTTTTTTTGTCGGTATTCTTTCTTTCTTTTTCTCTTTTTTGTTCTGATGACTATTGACTTTGTAATATTGGCCTACGAAGCTACTTCCACCCTCTTAGTGAAATAATTAATGCCTGCTAGAAGCTTCCGACGAGATCGTCCCTATAAACTCCATGCCCCACATAGATAAGGTCTACGAAGAAATGAAGGAGGCGCATGAATATTGTCTTCATAAATTTGGCATTTATGGCATAACTGATGCAATCCCTTTCTATAATGGACCAGTAGAATCTAAATCTCATGATTAGCTTGGCTATCATAAAATCATTAACATGTGATCTTCAAATACCCTTATGGACCTCTTCTAGGATTTCTTTAGCCTTAACAGCATACCCACGTCTCAGTAGCCCAGGCGTGTCTTGATATGATCGGGCGAAAATATCTTTGAAATAATATCTCGCCTTATTTCTGTGGTGAGCTAGGCTCTCTTTCCTAGGCTCGCAATGTCCACTGACCCTTTGTAAGGTAGGATCTATTTTTCATCTTGTTCTACCATTCTCAACAAATCAGGAGATAGGTTATAATCTTTGTCATCTTCAAAGTCTTAAGATCCCCCTAGACACATATCTCGCTCAAAAGGAGATTCTGGGTCAGTAGCAACGTCGCTCATGTCGTTGATATCTGGGTACCTATTGTAGGTACGAAGAAAGATTTAAATGAATCTAAGAATGATTATTTGTATGGTATGATCATGGATGAAGAATAAAAGAATATTTGATAGAGAGCTCAAAGAATAAAAGAATTCATAGTATGAAATGGAAAAAAAAGAAAAAATAAAAGAATATTTGCTCAAAAGATGCATCTTATTGAAATAAAGATTTTGGACACAAGCCTATTTCACAAAAGGACTCTTATTGCCTCTAGGCTTAAGGTAACAAGCGTGTTTTGAATATTACTCTAAATTAGTTCTAAAAACATAGGGGTCTCTTCCACAGTCCCATTGTTCAAAACTCTCCCAAGTATGTAAGGGCTTGAAAACTTTTATTCCCCAGTTCCCTATTCGGATATGTCATTTAGATTCCCCGATATTTCTTTCGGGTTCTTGTCTTATTCAAGGCATCGCAACTCTTTTGCCCCCACTTTCAACTATCGCATTTATTACTTTGTCAGAGTGATTAGGTTCTGAAGAATCGTTGAACTTTACAATTCCCATTTCAATGAACCTTTCGACCAACTTCTTGAAAGCAAGGCAGTTTTCTATTGAATGCCCTATAATCCCTGCATGATACTCATATTGAGCTTTTGGGTCATACCATTTGGGGTATGGGGGCTGCATTGGTTTTGGGTAGTAAGGAGATACCACATGCGCATCAAATAGATTTTGATAGAGCTCATTGTATGTCATCGAGATGGGTGTGAACTGGAGCCTTTCTGTATTTGGCCTTGATTTAGATTCCTGCCTTGAAGAGCCTTGATAGCTAGTGGTTACAGCTCTCGGTTGGCCTACGGTGACCGATTTAGAATGCATGCTCAGGATATTTATTTCATTTTCCTTGTTTCTCGGGGCTGACCTTTTGATGCTTTCTCCTGCTTCAATCCTCCCGCATCTTATCGCGTTTTCTATCATCTCACCAGTCATCACTATGTTCGCAAAACTTTTTGTTGCACTTCCCAGCATGTGAGTGATGAATGGGGCCTTTAAAGTGTTGATAAAAAGCATTGTGGTTTCTTTTTCTAGGAGGGGTGGTTGGACTTGCGTCGCTATCTCCCTCCATCGTTGGGCATACTGCCTGAAGCTCTCACTTGGCTTTTTTTCCATGTTTTGCAGTGTGATTCTGTCGGGTGCTATGTCCGTCACGTGGCCATATTATTTCATGAAAACTTGTGCCAAGTCCTTCCATGAACCGATTTGGGCACGGCTTAACAGGTTGTACCATTTGGCTGCGGACCCGATCAGACTGTCTTGGAAACAGTATATTAATAGCTAATCATTGTTGACGTATCCTGTCATCCTTCGACAGAACATTGTGATGTGAGCTTCAGGGCAGCTAGCCCCGTTGTACTTTTCAAATTCTGGAGCTTTGAATTTCGGCGGGAGCACCAGATCCGGGACCAAACTTAGGTCTTTAGCATCAATCCCGCAATGGTAGTCAGCACTCTCTATTGCCTTAAACTTCTCTTCCAGCCATCTACAGCATTCTTCAAGTTGTTTTGGCATATCCACTCTCACTTTCTCTATTTCTGCCACTTCATCAAGATCCGGGACAACGGGATTAGTTGGATTATCCCCTGGGTTAGAACTCGAGCCCGTTGGAAAATTCATCAGTACCGATGCACTGGCTTGATATTGGGGTCTGATGGTAACATGTACCCTTTGTGGATTCACATCTGGTTATGGTGGGATGTTTGTCGGGGTAAAACCTGAAGGATAGACAGGGTTCTCATTATCATTCCCCGAATTGACAGCAGTGCTTTTCCCTTTTTCACGTTCTCTAGCCAGCAACTGCGCCAACTGGCTTATCATACTATTTTGGGATTCTTGCATTTGTTCCATCATGTCTTGTTACATTTTAGCCAATTGTTCTTTCATTTGATCCTGCACATCTTTTTGCATCTGTTCTAATCTTTCTAGCCTCTGATCCATTGCTTTCGTTTTGCGGCGGGTATTGTAGCGATATTTAGTCGGTGGATTTTGGTTGGTTTCCAGGGTAACTGTCATAATTTTAATTAATCAGGGTCTTTTTATGAAACTTAATGCATATGATGTAATGCCATACAGATGCATGAATGCACAAAGAGGCGCTAATTCCGATTCAATTCTGTTAGAAGAACTTTATTAGAAAACAAATTTCTTTACATAAAGTGGATAATTACACATACGGGCTTGCCCCAATATTCAAAGTGAAGACATTGATCCTTTTCTTCGTATCCGGATGTAAGGTCAAATCTCGCGAACCTTCCAATGGATGTCTCTACTGGCTCCTTTTGCTTGATCCGGGCCACGTCTCATTGCTCACTTATCCTCGCGATGCTCGTTAGCTTCTTTAAGAACGTCGGGGCGTGATGGTTCTCAAATAATCTTTGTCGGTTTGAATCTTCGGGCAACGACACGAAGTCGCGTATCCCTCCACGAACTATCAGCCTTATCTTGTTGTTTACTCGGACCATATTCGGACGGCTGTATTACATTTCACTTTATCAAGAAATCTATTTTCCATGACAAGCTCTCTATTTAGTAATTGAATGTGAATTAACACCTCTTTTCTATGATGATGCAATGTAATGCAATCATAAACAAAACAAAACACGTCAGTACAGAGGAAATAGATAATAAACGGAACACCTACTTGGGTGACCACTAGGATTTGGCGCAGTTCTACCTAAGACGGGCTCTTAAGGCTCACTATATGCGGTTCGGTTCTAAAGTAAGGGTACCTGAACCAGCAGATTCCTCGATCTTCACTCATTATAGGTTCATATAGACCGAGTTCAGTTCAGGGGGATACATTTCCCTACGGCCATGCGGAGATGAAAATCTCACGAAGACATAGGTACGGATGTGTCCCGGAAGCAGTCCACTAGCCCATACGGAGGTGAAAACCTCACGAAGGCATAGCTTCTCACTCCCACTTAAAAGGGGTAAGATCGACCGATCTATGCGATGCAACATGAGAAGATAAATCAATAGGCATAAAGACCACAAAAAATGACGGATGCAACAAAAAAACGTGAATTCAAATCAGATTTTCAAATTTCGACAAAAGACAGAAATTAATCAATTTATGGCCTGACTCTCTTATTGACGTTCCCAGTGGAGTCGCCAAGCTGTCGAAACCATCTTTTTGTAAAACGGGGTCGACTTTGGTTTTGAAAATGAAAACGAAAAACGGGAGTCGCCACCAATCTTTTTTAATGAGGTGTGATCGGGTCACCTCGTAATTCGGTCATTTTAATAATAAATTTGATTTATTAAAACAACAATTTTGGTCTACGAAATTTAGAAAACGAGTTCGGGAGTCGGTTACGCACGAGGAAGGATTAACACCCTCGATACACCCAAAATTGGTACCTAATCGATTAATTAATGTCTAAGTGCCGAAAACCGAAAATTCAAAATGATTTTTTAAAATACGATCCCTTTTTATCAATGTCCATTTTTTAAAAATGCTTGAATTGAATTGAAACGATTGCTAAAGATTTCCTCATCTCGAGATATCGGAGTATCGCATCCCGTAAGTTAGGACGCAATACCTAGAACACTCGAGCGCAAGTTTGTCTTTAATTTTAATTAAAGTTTTATGTATTTTGAAATTTAAAAGGATATTTGGCAATTTAAATTTAACGAGAAAACTGAAACCCCGTAAGTTAGGGCACGGTTCCTCGAATTTCCTAAAACGCGAAATATTGCCTTATTTAGAAAAATTTCCTTTTCGAAATATAGCGAGTACGATATTTAACAACGTGCATTTATTTTGTTTAGAGTAAAATCAAGCAATTTAAGTTGGATAAATGCGTTGGGTTAATTCACGATACGATAACATGAAGCAACAATATGGTAATGAGCATGGAACAATAATACATGAATAAAACATTATACAAGTGAACGACAATGATATGAAAATACGAATAAACGAATTATAATACATACAAGGATAATAATCACATAACGTGCACTATTTAAATATTAACATCAATAATCAAAGACAAATAAATTAAACAACATATATAACAATTTACAAAAAGTATAAAGCAAGTTAAAATAAATAAAATGTAAAAACATACAAATTGAAATAATAATAAATTAGTTTAAAATAGATAATGTAAAAAAGATTTTAAAATAAACAATATATATAAAAAAATTTAAAGATAAGTACTGTATATAGAAACGTTTAAAATAGATAGTATATAAAATAATTTATAATAATAAAACAATTCAAAGGTAATATATAAAAAAGAGTTTAAAATAAATAATATGCAAGAGCTTAAGATAAATAGTAAAAAATAATTTGAAGTGATATCCAATAAAACAGCAAAAAAAAAAAAAAGATAAATAAATAAATAAATAGATTTAGGACGCGATTGAAATCGCATTAAAATCCAGGGTAAAAATTATGAATAATGAAAAACTAATCGAGGATCAAAATGAAGTGCACTCAAACGAGCAGGGACTGTATGAGAAAATTCCCCAACCCTCATGTTCCCATTTCACGTGGGACCAAAATGAAACGAGCGCAAAATTCATGGGGTCAAATTTAAAAAAATAAAAATGAAATAAAGGACTAAATTAAACAAATTAAAAATACGGAAGGGCCATGGGGACAAATTTCCCATTTAATGGGAACGCGTAGACCCTCCTTCCCAAACGACGCCGTTTAAATAATGAATATAAAGGGCCAATTTTTTTTTTAAAAAAAAGTTTGCTGCAGATTAAGGGTGGGTTTGGATGAGCGGTGCGTTTACTTGCGGTTAGTGTAAAAATAGCGGTGGCGGTGAGATCAGATACTGTAGCGATACTGTAGCGTGAGACAAAAAGTAAGCTAAACACACCGCACCGCACTCAATCGCCCATCCAAACCCACCCTAAGAAAGAAAGAAAAAATTTAAAAGCTTTCCCCCTCTCTGCCCTCTTCCCTTCTCCGACGGTTGGCTCCTCCGGCCATGGCCCGTCCGCCATAATTGGTAAAGGTTACGATTAACCTATTAAAAATAGATTAATTATTCTTATTAAATCAATAAATAAATTAATCATAAATTTCATTTGTTTGAAGTGTAACGGGTAAGTGATTGTTCAAAAATCGTATAAAAATTTATATAAATTGAAAATTTAAAACTTTAAACTTTTTATCACTTTGCTATCTAATAGAAGTGTAGTGTGCTGAAGTCTGGAAGTGCATTGAACTGCAAAAATCTCCTAAACCCAAGGGGAAGAAGAGCAAAAGATCTGTCAGAATAGACAAATTCAAAAATTAGTCTCTGTAAATAAAATTTATGCACTTTAATTTTGTCATTATTAATTCTGTACTTTTCAAAATTTTAAATTTTAGTTCTAACACAAATAGTAGCCGTTAATCAATGAATTTATAATTACTATTTGAGTTAGTATTAAAATTTCAAAGTCTTGAAAATATATAGTTTAAAATTTGATTAAATTGGGAAATAGAGAGTAAACTCATAACTCATATGTGAAACTAATAGTAGAATCTAATTTAACGAAAATTAAATGATATTGTCTGTGTTATGATATTAAAATTCGAAAAATTTAAAAACAAAAGAAAATCAAATTAGAGCACAATAGTTAAATTTAAAGTTTTTAGAATCAGATTGGTGATCGAGATTTAATTGAATAAATCATTAAAAAATATTAAAAATAAAAATAAAATTAAAAAAATCAATTTAATCGACTTAAAGATCAAACAATTCAACTTCTTATTTCGGACTAATATATATATATATCGATTTTCAATTCATTCAGACAGCAATGAAATCCATATTTACACACACAAAAAAAACCAAAGTGAAAATAAAAGTAAGGAAAAGGGGTAGTTGAGATATTTAAGTAGATTGAAGGGAAGCTGTAATTTCCTTGTTTTACTGAGGGGTGCCAATGGGAATTGCCTTAAAGCACAGCATCGAATCTAAAGTGCTAACGTGTCAGTTACAGATTCCCATTTCTGGAACACGATGTAACCAAACATCATTATCTTTTGCTAAAATATGTTCTTTTTTTCCCTACATCAGTCGGTTATCACTTGGTCAATCGCCCCTGGTTTTTAGGACAAAAATAAAAATTAATCAATGATCTCATTTATTTTCCTCACTATTAAAATAACCCCAACCCCAAACCAAAATTAAATGGAATTCAGTTTTCCCCCCTACTCGGTCACTGTATTTAATCCTAACCTTCCTGAATTTGTGTAACAAAACCCTAGAAGGATTCTTGTAAGAACCAATCGCCGCCTCACTAAAGCTTCTAATATAAATCTTTCTCCTTTTTAGCTCTTCTACTTTAGTTTTAGCTCTATCTAACCCCCCTTTTTTTATTTATAATTTATTTATGATGTTGATGGTTTTACTTGGAAAACATGGTGCTCTTATCTGTTCCTTTGATTAACTTTGTTCTATCAAAACTTGAACAGTATATAAATTTGGGTATTTCTTAATTTTTGTCATCTTAGTTTTTATAATATTTAGCAGATGGGTCTTTGATGCTCTTGACTTATGATGTTAGGGTGATTAAATTTTTGATCTTTTGACCGTTTTGGTAACTTAAAGTTAGCATCTTGAAGCTTGTAAATATGGGTTTTAGGTGTATTAGTTTTGAAAAGTTTTGGCTTCCTAGGGTTTAGGGTCTGATTATTTGTTTAGGGTAGTGATCGTTTCTTTTTATATTTCTGATAAAAGGGTAATGATCAATTAGGGTTTTTGAGAATGTTATCTGAATTGGGTAGGAGACCAATGATAGGAAGTGGCGAGGGATCATTTGGGGATGATTTGGAGAAGGAAATAGGGCTACTGCTCCGTGAACAGCGCAGTAGGCAAGATGCCGATGATCTCGAAGGCGAGCTAAACTTGTATAGAAGTGGCTCTGCCCCTCCTACCGTGGAGGGTTCACTGAGTGCAGTTGGTGGGTTGTTTGGGGGTGGAGCTGCTACTGCAGCTGCTGGTAACCCCGCCTTTTCTGCTTTTGCTCAAGCTAAAAGCGGGAATAGTTTTATACCTGAAGAAGAGCTTAGGTCTGATCCGGCTTATCATTCATACTATTACTCGAATGTGAATCTCAATCCAAGGCTTCCACCTCCTTTGCTTTCCAAGGAGGATTGGAAGTTCGCGCAGAGGTTGAAGGGAGGGAGCTCAGTGGTAGGTGGGATTGGAGATAGGAGGAAATTGAATAGAGCTGATAATGGTAGCAATAGGTCGTTGTTTTCGATGCCACCAGGGTTTAATTCTAGGAAACAAGAGAACGAAGTAGAGGTAGAGAAAGTGCATAGCTCAGGGGATTGGGGCGGTGATGGACTGATTGGTTTGCCTGGTATAGGACTTGGGAGCAAACAGAAAAGTCTCGCTGAAATTTTTCAGGTAATAACCAATTCTAGTTTAACACTTGTCATATGTTAAGGTTTTTGATTTTGTAATGGTAACAATTTGCTTACCCAGGACTGTCTCTTTATGGATTATTTGTAGTGCCTTTTTTATCTCTTCATGTTTATGTTTTGACATGTAGCATGCTTCATATCCTCAGGGTTAATGCTATTTGCTTAGTGACGCATGTGTTGCACAGTTATATCTGCAGTATGCCATGTGTCTCTGACAAATTTGTGGCCTTACTTCATTTCACTAAATTTTTATTGCTATTAAATATTTTCTCATTTATCTTTTATTGGTAAATGGTATGCTCATTCATGCTATTGCATGGGCTTTATTAGTTTCATTGGAAATGTGACTTGGGAGTTGGAGGTAATTAACTTCAAGGCATGTAAATAGGACCACAGAAACCATTATAACATCATCCGTTTTATTTTTTATTTTTATGTATTCTTCAATAATGACAATTGTTTCTTTAGCATGCCTTTTTTAGAGATGTCTATGTTTTAGTGGTCAATGCGGTTGCTCTTATAGTTTCTGTGTCAGTTCTTTTAAAGTCTACAGTTAGCATTCATCTTTGAGTTGCCTCAAAATTTGTCCTTTGCATGTACTCACAAATGATCATATGCATGAACAATAAATTTATTTGCCATTCTTGACATTTCCAAAGTACTGAAAGTACTGTGTTAAGGTTAGTAGGCATATTTGTGATCAATGTGTTCTGGTTTCACTAATGGCTACCTTGTTTACAGTACATCCTAGGTTTCAGAATCATTTAATTTTTTTTATTGTTTTCCCTCTTCCCCTAACTTTCTGTATAGCTATTACACCGAGTTTTTTTGGTTTGTATATGAAGAACTTCTGGAGGTTGAGTTTTTTTTAACTGATTTAATATCTGTCATATTTGCAGGATGATTTGGGGCACCCTGCACCAATCGCACGAATACCATCTCGTCCTGCTAGTCGTAATGCTTTTGATGAGAACTTTGACAATGTAGGCTCTTCTGAATCAGAGCTGGCTCATTTGCAACATGAACTGACCTCTTCAGATACTCTGAGGTCAAGTGCAAGTGTTCAAGGATTATCTGCAGTCCATAATATTGGATCACCTTCTTCATACACTTATGCTGCTGCTGTAGGTGCTTCCTTGTCTAGGAGTACAACTCCAGATCCTCAACTTGGTGCTAGGGTTCCTAGTCCTGGGCTGACACAAACAGTAGGAGGCAGAGTTGGTAACTCTGATAAAAGAAGCGTAAGTAGCCCAAGTCCACTTGGTGGTGTCGCACCTGGTGTCAATGATTCTGCAAATCTGGTAGCAGCTTTATCAGGCATGCATCTGACTTCAAATGGTGTGATAGATGAGGGTAATCAGTTACCTTCGCAGATTGAGCAAGATGCTGAAAATCGCCAGAATTATTTGTTTGGTCTGAATGATAGTCAGAATCATATCAAACAACAGCTTTACTTGAAGAAATCTGAATCTGTGCATATGCCTTCAACTAAGAGTAATGGGGGCAGATCAGACTTCAAAAACCCATCCTTGCTTTCTGATAGGCAAGCTGAGTTCCAGAAATCTGCTGTCTCCTCAAACACTTCTTACATGAAAGGATCGCCTACTTCCACTCTCAATGGTGCAGGCAGTTTTCCTGCTCAGTTTCAGCATGGTGATGGTGCAAATTCATCATTTTCAAACTATGGGTTAAGTGGTAACTCTTTAAATCCTGCATTGGCCTCTATGATGGCTAGTCAACTTGGAGCTAGTAATATGCCACCATTATTTGGAAATGTTACTGCTTCATCAGCTGTACCAGTCCTTGGAATGGACTCAAGAGTGCTTGGGGGAGGTTTGGGTTCTGGACAGAACATTTCAAATGCTGCATCTGAGTCGTATAATCTTGGTAGAGTTGGAAGCCAAATAGCCGGGAATGCTCTGCAGGCACCTTTTGTTGATCCTATGTATCTACAGTATCTGAGGACCTCTGATTATACTGCAGCGCACCTTGCAGCTCTTAGTGATCCCTCCATGGATAGGAACTTCGTTGGTAATTCATACATGAACTTGCTTGAGCTGCAAAAGGCTTATCTTGGAGCTCTGTTATCACCTCAAAAGTCTCAGTATGGTGGTGTTCCGTTGGGTGCTAAATCTGGTAGTTCTAATCTTCATGGTTTTTATGGAAGTCCTACCTTTGGAACTGGCATGTCATATCCGGGAAGCCCCTTAGCAAGTCCTCTTATTCCGAACTCTCCAGTTGGACCCGGTAGTCCTATCAGGCATACAGACCTAAACATGCATTTTCCTTCTGGGATGAGGAATCTTGCTGGGGCAGTCATGGGACCCTGGCATTTGGATGCAGGATATAACATGGATGAAAGCTTTGCCTCCTCTCTACTTGAAGAGTTTAAGAGCAATAAAACCAAGTGCTTTGAGCTTTCAGATATCTCTGGTCATATTGTTGAGTTCAGGTATGCCATTATCTTAAACCCTGTTTTATGTTGTCATACTGTCATGTCACATTTATATACTTTCTATGAGCAGCGCGGATCAGTATGGCAGCCGCTTTATTCAGCAAAAACTTGAGACAGCTACAACTGAAGAGAAGAATATGGTTTATGAGGAAATCATGCCTCAAGCTCTTGCTTTGATGACAGATGTGTTCGGTAACTATGTCATTCAAAAGGTATCCGCTTCTTAATCTGTTGCATATCTGCTCAGTCGTGTAGTTTTATGGTTTGTTCTATTTTTTACCTCTTAAATTCTGTATCTGCATACAGTTTTTCGAGCATGGACTTCCAGCTCAGAGAAGAGAACTTGCTGGCAAGCTTTTTGGTCATGTTTTAGCACTTAGTCTCCAAATGTATGGTTGTCGAGTGATCCAGAAGGTATTAGTATATGGTTGCTATCCACTAACCCTTATTAGTTTATTTCTTGGCTTTCCTTTGTATGGTTCGCTCATAAATCATTAAGTTGCACGGTAAACAACTTCTGTTGTTTTAATTCATCAAACACTTCTGCATGATTATCTTACAGTTTCTTTCTAAATGAGATCAGCAAATTTTGTAAATGTTTAAAGTGAAAAGATTCGTTATATTCATTGTACTTCTGATTTCGTATATAAAAATTTCTCAAGCACTTGTTGTCTTGTAAAAATATGCTACTTATGTTTCAATTGTAATTATAGACTAATAGTGCTTACCTTTGACATCGCTGTATCTTGCTTTTTATAATAGATTTCCTATAAGCACTTATGCATGTGTTTTGTTTAACATTCAAGGCAATAGAAGTTGTTGATCTTGATCAGAAGATTAAAATGGTCCAAGAGCTTGATGGTAGTGTTATGCGTTGTGTACGTGACCAGAATGGCAACCATGTCATCCAGAAGTGCATTGAATGCGTTCCTGAGGAAAACATTCAATTTATAGTCACAACTTTTTTTGATCAAGTTGTGACACTTTCTACTCATCCATATGGGTGCCGAGTGATACAGGTTCGTAACTTATACTTTTGTATATATTTTCACCTTCTTAACTGTTCTATTTAAGAATGAGTAATGTGTATTTGTATTTGCAGAGGATACTGGAGCACTGCAAGGACCCAAAAACGCAAAGTAAGGTTATGGATGAGATTTTAGGATCTGTCAGCATGTTGGCTCAAGACCAGTATGGCAATTATGTCGTTCAGGTTTGCCATTCTTTTTGGAAGCTTAAAGTTTGCATATTATACCAAAAATTCTCGAGGGACTTTCAATCTTTTGCCTTTATGTCCATTATCCTGTCCATGCTTTTTTTCTGAGATTTTTTTTTTTTGCGGAGTGCATCTATGAAATATGTTTGTTTATAATTAGACATGTCTATGGTATTTTTTATACTGCTTGACGCATGAACTGACCTCTTTCATTCACTTAACAGCATGTGCTGGAGCATGGAAAGCCTGACGAGCGTTCATTTATAATTAAGGAATTAGCTGGAAAAATTGTCCAGATGAGTCAGCAGAAGTTTGCCTCTAACGTTGTTGAGAAGTGCTTAACTTTTGGTGGCCCTGATGAACGTCAGTTGTTGGTGAATGAAATGCTTGGTTCTACCGATGAGAATGAGCCTCTTCAGGTTTACCTATTTCTGGTCCCAATTTGTTTCTTCAAAATGTAATGTTTTCTAATTTTCAGTCCTTGTGTTTGAAGAAAAAAGCGTAAGATGGCTTCACCTGGTTTGTAAGCCATTGGAGAAGAGCCACGAACCATTCCCACCATATTTGTGCCTGATTTGGCTGAATATGTTGACCTTCTTGTTTACGAGAACTATGCATACATTCATATTTGTAATCCGAGTGTTTATATTTGCTGGAGGGATGAACTTTCATGCACAGTATTGAAACTCTAGACGTTTGCATATCACACCAATGTCTCGGGATGTCATGACTCGAGACTGTAACTGGGAACTGTCTTTTTAAAATACACTGCATGATGTTAAGTGTTGCCTTTGGTTAATAGTCTCTAGAAGTAGTTTCTTGAGAATTTCATGTCATCCATGCCATTTTTACTGACAACTGCTAGTCCATCCCAGGCAATGATGAAAGATCAGTTTGCAAATTACGTTGTACAGAAAGTACTAGAGACTTGTGATGACCAGCAACGTGAGCTGATCCTTTCTCGAATTAAGGTCCACTTAAATGCATTGAAGAAGTACACTTACGGAAAGCACATTGTTGCACGTGTAGAGAAGCTTGTTGCTGCTGGGGGTACTGATTCTTCCTCATCTTTCATTGTTGCTTTAAAAACCTTTTAACAAATAATGTGATCATGATTATGAAACCATAGGAGTTCCAAGCACCAAATTTCACATTTCTTTTGGATCGTTTGAATTTGTCCCTATTATCATCATAAGTTCTCCATAACAGTAACACATTATTTTTACCTTCTTTTCAGAGAGAAGGATTGCTGCTCAGTCTCCGAATCCGGCTTAGCTGGTATATGAAGGAACATGTTTTGTACAGCTAACAGAAGCTATGTGTTCATTTCCTTATCTTTGATCTTCAGCCATGGTTCGACCCCATCTTTTTAGACAGGTAAGAGCTGTATGGAAATAAAAAGTTGTCTGTACTGGAAAACTGTACATTGTGTAGCTTAAGGTTTATACATAGAATCAAGCAAAGCTGAGGTTTAGCTGTTGAATACATAGAACCGATGTGCCTGCGGCGGAGTTAAAATGATTATACCCGAGTTTCAAAGGGTGTAAAATTTTTAACGGTGAGGTAATTTATATATCATAGCGTGACTGTACAAATGTTGGGATGGAGAGCTGTTGATGTAGTTGAGGCCTGAGTTTTTGCCCTCTCAATGTATGCTTAATGACATTTTCCCCCTAAATGCGCAATTTTCTGTGTTAAATCAGCCTGTTTATATGTATGGATTATGTTACTGAACGATATTATGTTGCTTTTAAGGTTTATCCAAATGGTAATTTTATTCATTATTTTCAATATATATTGAACCCTCATTGGCAAGCAAGCTTTGAGCCTTTCCATGGCATTTGCAGCCTCTTTCCTTTTTTTCAAGCTTCCCTTCCCTCTCTTCCAAGAAGCCTTGCACCCCGCATATAGCCTGGAACCCTATTCATAGCCATTCTAATCCATAGATAACCCATATTTCACAGATAACTTGTAGTTGAGAACATAAGTTGTTCATTTTTTTCAGGAATTGTCATGGTTTGAATTGCAGGAGTTTTGTCTACTGTGTTGTCTTTTGTTAGTGGTATGTGAATTGTACCCCCCCGCCCCAAAAGAAAAACCCCCATAGTTCAAAATCACAAATTTAATTAGATTAAGTAGGTATAGGAAATAACCATAGGTGAAATTATCCCAATAGTAAGAGAATAGTTGGAGCCAAAGTTTAAAAAAAGTAGATTGTTGGTTTAACCAATTAAATTATTGGTTTTTAATTTGATTGGTCGGATTTATACTATCATTGATCTAATTTATGAAAAATAGAAAATGAGTGAAAATATAGAGAACTTTTTCAGAATAAATATTTTTTCCATATATTTGAAATGACAATACAAACACATAGCCTAGGAAATACCGACAACAGTTGTACAAAGTCGTAAACGCCATCCAAATTTATAATGGAGAACAAAATTAAAGGTCAAGAGAAGAATTAAATAATGAAATGTTGTAATGATACTTTAAATTCACTAAAAACCCAGGGGCCAAAATTAGCTAGATTCACCTGTGAACACTTGGAAATCAAAAACCCTATGATTGAACTCCCCATGTCGAAAGCAGGCTGAGAAGCCGAAAAGCTTGGGCTTTCTTCTATCCAAAATTTATCCTGAGATTTTCTTTCTTTGATTGGTTAGTCCGTTTTGGTTTTCAACATCTTTGGTCGGGGTTCCCCAAAGTTTGTCAACCTTCTCCGATGTTATCTATAGAAGGTGTTCGCTCGATCGAGAAGGGATTGGATTGCCTTTAAGAGCACTCATTCAACAAAAGATATTCACGTGCTTATTGCAGAGGTCACCATCAAATTATATTAAGGTTCATTAGGATATTGTCGCATTTAATAAAGTTCAACATGATTAGTATTGAAGCAATAAGAAGCTTGTGAAATAATTCCACTTAATTTATTAACACAAACCTTTATTTATAGAAGTAAAGAAAACAATTATAGTTAAAATAGAACAAGGACAGAATAATAATTTAAAACAATTCAAAACTAAGAGAAAAGACAATAGCAACTTTCTTTGAATATTTTAAATCCTAAAGATTGCGTTATTATGCTTTTGCAAGATTGATGGTTGGTAGAGCAGCAATCTCGGGTTGACGATGACAAGAAAAGCTTGAACAGTTTATGTAAAGAACAGTGGGGTTTTCAACTAAGGAACTAAGGACATTATAATGATGAATTCTTGCTGTGAGCTGCGGCAGCGTAGAATTGAATTTAAGATGTGGTTTGACATTCATCAGGCAATACTCTTCAATCGATTACTAAGATAATTGAGTACAAACTTGTCACTTTGATCTAGTAGATAGAAGTCAATGATTGGCTAGCAATAGAGAAAACTGATTAGGTGGTTTTGGTGAATAAAAGTAGGGGTTGTTTCAGTAAAAAAAGATTAACAGTCGGAGTTATATGAAGATCTACGAATATGCTTGTTTAGAAAAAAAAGGTCAAAAAAAGTCCTGTAAGTTAAGATAAAAATTATGTTGTTAAACAAAAGGCTTTGATATCATATTGAAGTAATGAGAGGCTTATGAAATGGTTACACTTGATTTATTAATCAAAACCTCTATTTATAAAGGTAAAAGTAAACAATTATATTTAAAATAGAAATAAGATAAAACAAAAAATTAAAGTAATTAAAAATTAGAATAAAAAGGTAATAACAAATTTATTTGAATATTTCAAATTTTAAGACTACGTTGTTAGTTAACATTCAACCACATTTTAGTGAAGTATTTCTTAACTTCACCAACAGCACATTACGAGTTCACAAGTAAATTATTTGTTCAAAAAAGTACACGTCAAAATTTTCTATATAAATAATTTATTATAGATGTTGGAACGTTTTTAAATATTTATAGTGTACCAATAACTATAAATGAAAGGGTGTAATGTCTTTTGGTTATTGACCAAGAATTATATCACTTGATTTTTGACAAAAAATTATAACTATACAAATAATATTACTTGAATAGTTATGGGATAGTTGAATAATTAGGTCTCTTTTAAAGATACGATTATTCAGAAAAGACACCTATTGCAGTTATGTCTTTATGAAGAGACATGAGAATTTCTATAAATAGGAGTGAGATTTCATTTGGAAGACATACTAAAAAGTCTTAAAAGTTCTTTTTAAATTTCTCCATCTTCTACAATTTCTTGTTATACTCTGCTTAGTGCCACCAAACTCACAAGTTAGTAAGCTTATGCATATCACATATAGAAAATCAATCATATTATAAGTGAATCTCCACGTATATATCATTCATCACATATTTATTTTGTTCCATTCCATTCATTTACATTCATCAACTTACCTTTTCATAAGATTATGAACAATTATACAATTTCATACATGTCTTGCCATTAACCTCAACGTACCCGTTGAACCATCTAGAATTACGTTGGATACTCGGGAATGCTTACACATAATGTGCCTTTCCATATAGTCATAATCTTTCCTTTTCAATATTGCTCACACGAGCTATGAAATGGGCCTGCCACACAAGTTGTGGGTTGGACTGTTAGCTACACGATGCTACTCGCATGGGCTGTGGAGAATTCGCAATAAATGCAGGACCTCAACCATCGGTAAGACATTCAAGACCAGCTCGAAACATGAAATCTCTAATGACATATCATTCGTATCCTAAGAATTCTTAAGGTTCAAACGGGATTATTTAACCGTCAAATATTCAAAACATCGATATATATATATTCAAGTCAGTTTATAACTAATATAATTTAACAAATAATCAATCAAAATGTCATTAGTAAGATTATAATTCATACGAACTTACCTCGATAACTATAGTCGCAAAAGTAGAGTTGGAGACTAATCCAAAGCTTTTGCCTTTCCTTGATTTAAGTCCGGTTGTGGTTTATCTTGATCTAAATAGATAATTTCATTCAGTTAAGTACTTCAAATAACCTCAAGTATTCAATTCAATCTATAATTTATATTATCAAGAAATTATAAAGTTACCCCTACTATTTTAACTTTCATACAATTTAGTCCCTAAACTCTTAACTTGTAAATTTACTATTTTTCTAACTAAAGCATACTAACTGATTTTACTAGGGAACCTAAACAGCCCATATTTACTCAAAATTTCACATAAATTCCAAAGAATTCTACACTTTTAGCCAATAAGTCCTTAACATTAAATTCATCAAAAATCACTTAACAAAACAAGTTTATTTAACAACCAAGTTTAATAATCTATCAATTAACATCACAAATTCATCAACTTCATTCCTAACAAATCCCTCAACCTTTAATAATTTTTCAAATTAACCCCCGGGCTAAGTAGTTTAAGCTAAAACGAGCTCAAAAACATAAAAATTACTAAAAACTGGACTTGAATACATACCATGCAAGTGAATTAACAAAATTGAAGCTTTTCTCCCCCTTTCAATGGTGCTTTCGGTTTAACAAGCAAAAAGAAAGAAGATGATAGCCTTTGTTTTATTTATTTCATACTTATTTAATTATTTACTCTTTTGCCCTTAAGTTATAACTTAAATACTAGCATAAACATGTCCATAATTGTCCACTATCAACATATATGGTATAATTATCATCTAAGTTCATTACTTTTCCTTTCCATAGCCAAATAACCCATTAAACTAATAGAATTCAAATTTTGCTTCTATTACGATTTATCCCTTTTTACCTAATTAACTATTTAAGCTTCAAAATTTCTTAACAAAATTTCAATACAACTCTAATATAACCCCATAGAGCTTAAATAAATATTAAAATATTTACTCCTTCATTAGAATCGTGGTCCCAAATCCACTGTTTCTGACACCACTAAAAATGGGATGTTACAAAGACATTATAGATAAACACAACTACCATACTTACTTTGAGAAAAACCAATACTCAACATGAAAGAGTCAAACTTTTTATACCACTGCTGAGGAGACTGCTTCAAACAATACAAAGACTTTTGTAAGAGACAAACATAATCTTCTTTACCTTCAAATTTGAAGCCTTCCGGTTGTTGCATGTAGATGTCCTCTTCAAGATCACCGTGAAGGAAAACAGTCTTTACATAAAACTGCTCTAACTCAAGATTATTTGATGCAATAAGGGCCAAAAGCACCCAAATGGATGTATGTTTCAAAATTGGAGAGAAAACATCATGAAAATCAACTCCCTCCACTTGATTGTAGCCCTTTGCAACCAACCTTGCCTTGTACTTAGTGCTGTTAGGACCTGAACCTTCCTTCATTTTAAACACCTATTTGTAACCAACGCTTCTTTTACCAATTAGTGGTTTAACTGGCCTTCAAGTCTCATTCTTCTGAAGCGATTCCATTTTTTCTTTCATTGCAACGAGCAATTTGCTAGAGTGGGAGGCTTGAACCGCCTCATAGTAACATGTTGAATCAATACTCTCGGCCAGGGGCGAAGCCAGAACAATTTCTTAGGGGGGTCGAATGAAATTTTAAATTTTTTTATAGTTTATATATTTATAAATTTTAAAGGATTAAATCAAATTTTTATAATTTTATGGAGGCCAAAGTGTAATTTCACTTTTACTAATTTAAAATTTAAAAAAAAATTAAAGGGCCTAAATAGTAATTTTCCATTTGGGGGGGTCGGAGCCCATGTCAGGCCTCCTAGATTCGCCTTTTCTCTCGACAACACTTAGAGCATAAGCCACTAGGTTTCCTTCATAATATTTCTGTGGTGTTCAGATTTCTCGCATTTTCCTATCATGAGCCAACTTATAATTAGTTAACTTAGATGGTGAGGGTACCTTAGAGTCGGATAGAGCCCCAAACAGATTCGAAACAACTTTAAACTTGCAAGAATCAAATTTTTTTTCGTGTTGTAGCAACGTTGTGTGACTCTTCATCAGGATGAGGCCTCTGTTCATTGCGTCGTTGCAATGTTGGGCATTTTCTTGTCGTGATGTCGCCCCTGTTTCAGTTTTTGACTCCACCTTGCTCGAGACACTGATTGCAGTCGTAAACCAACTAAAAATTCGACAAAGGTAAGTGCACCTATCAATTGATAGTATAGCTACGATGAGCAAAGATATCGTTCCCACGAAGATTAAAAGTACTAGTAATTATCGTCTTTCTATTATTTAACCGACAGATTGGAGTGGTTGATTAAAATTAAAATTTACTAAATTAATTAAATAAAGAAAACGACAAAGAACAAATAAAAAAATAATCAAGTAAACAACCAAGAAGCGAAACAATACCCAAGAAAGAATTCACCTAGACTTCATATTCACCTAGACTTCATCTGTCATTATCAATCTATGTTACGCAATTTTTTCACTTAGTATCTTGATTCGTAGAAATCCCTAAATTATGCCAATATATCTCTTCAAGACTAAGACAAACTGACTCTAGGTTGATTAATTGAATTTTCTTTCTAATTAAAACCCCTATTGTCGTATTAATTCGATTTATGGATCCCTCTATTAGATTTAACTCTAATCCAATAGATTTATGTCATCCTATTTCTAGGATTGCATGCAATTCCTCTCAATTATGCTAGATCTACTCTTAAACAGGGTCTATTCCTCCTCTGATCCAAGCATATCAAACATGGATTAATAGTCCAAAAATATTAAACAAAGAATTAAACACACATAATTGAGAACAAGATTCAAGTATTTATTACGTAAAACAGAAATCAAAAGACAGAATTCATCATAGGGTTCATCTCCCCTAGGTATTTAAAAAATTAGTTCATAATTGCAAATAAAAACATCTCAAAGACAATATAACCACAAGAAATAAAGAAACTCATAATAAACTTCAAAGAAATCAAAAGGAAATCTTCAATCTTGATGGAAATCTGCTTTAGAGTTGGCTTCAATGGTGTTTTTTTAGTTGTTTTCTTCAATATTCTCTGGCGGCTTACTCCCCTTTTCTTATATTTGGTATACATAGGTCTTAGAATGCTCGAAAAACCTAAAAATTGTGTTTTTCTACATTTCTGAAGTGCAGTTCGCGAAATCCACACGGTTGTGTGTCCAGCTCGTGTGGCTCCTGAAACTTGCTCCGATTTTCAGATTTTTTACTTTTTTTTGCTCCTTTTGCTCCCAAATGCTCTCCTAAGTATTGAAACACTTCACCATTTTAAATTGAATAATCATCCAAAAACACATTAAGAATGAGGCTAAAACATGTTACTTTTGGCATTTATCAAATATCCCCACAATTAAGTGTTTGATTGTCCTCAAGCAAAATCCTCAATCCACATTCAATTTAACTTTCTCAATTTGTCATTTTCATCAATAATGTTTCAAGATGATTCGCAAACAATCATGCATTGGAAACTCAACCAAAAGGACACTAAAGATGCAAGCAATCCAAGCCGAAATTTTTAAAGCACAAAAACGTAGGTGTCTCCCCTTATCTAAATAATTTCCTTAAATTCAAAATCAATAAGAATTAACATCCTCACTGAAGATCACTTAAAGCACTCAAAGCGTTTAAGGTTCATAAAATATGCACTCAACAGTCAAACAAGAAAATCAATTCTCCACCACTAGAAAATGAGATGACACACCAATCAAGAGGTCTTTAAAAGGTTGTAATGGAGCTTAGGTTAACGATATGGAAAAGGCCAAAAAAGTTGGTTATAATCGAGATCAAATCAATAAGGTACCAAACTAGAAAAATAATCTGTTGCTGAATTAAGAGAAATTACAAACTAACTATTCAAGCTCAATCAAAAATATTTTTTTCTTTTTCATTTTTTTAAGAAAAAAAAATAAAATTCAGCAATTCAACAAAAAATGAAACATAGTTAGACAACTAACCAAATCAAATCTCGACGAAAAGGGAGTCAATAACAAGGATAATTTTACAACATACATATGGGTTACTGGTTAATAAAAATGGGTCAGGAAAAAAAATGTGTTAGGATCAAAGGGGTTTACTAGGGGTTAATTCAATAGGTAAGCTTTTTATGGGTTAAATCTTAAGTGACTCTATCATCTCAATATATCAAATCAATAATGTGGTCTCAACATGCATAATCCAAGTTGCAAGATAAATTTTGGTCAAAATAAGAGGCATTATCCCATATTGCAAGATAGTTGACTAAGTTTTAAGAGGTTTAGCAATTACCTAGAATTCAAGTAGGATTTATTCTAAGTTGTAGCATATTGGTTGAGTGCTTATACATACTTATACTTGCTTTTAAATACTTAAGCATGGTTGGCCAACATTAACTTGTAATTTGCTTGATTTTTTAATAACAAAATACTCTAATGGAAACAAAAAATTTATGATACTAATATCTTGTTTCCTTTTTTATAGAACATTTGCTTCAATTCTTTAAGATTGTGGAGGAGATTTATCATAATGTTAGTTTATCTAATTCAAATTAATTGAGAGGGTTCACTATAATTTTTTGTTGATGCAAGTTTAAAAAATACTAGACTATTTATATAACTTCTTTGTCACAAACACCATCCATCTTATTTCTTCTTTTCATCACATCCATCAATCGATCTATTATCTTTTGATTCATTTTTAGTTGTTTATTTTTATTTTTTAAGTTTATTGGTTAATTTATGGTCTAATTAGTTGAATCTTTCAGGTTCTTGAAGGTCTTCAAAGCTCCGTCTGTTTCAAGCTAACTTGGTGCCCAAGAAACCCTTATTGCTTGCTTTGTTTTCAATGATCTTTCTACTTTCTCTATTTTAGTGCTCGAGGGTTCGATTTTCACCTTAAGTATGGGCTTACAAAATGCAGAGAATTAATTAAGAAATCAAAAAAATAAAAATTAAATAAATTATTTCAATTAAAACTATTTGGTTAACCTACAATAAACTCATTAAATTCTAAAATTTAATTGATTTTTTTTATAAAGTTATAAGAAAATTTTCATTATTTAATGGTTTGTGGATAAAAGTATACTAAATTAATGTACGAGGGAATAATTATATATAATTTTAAAATTTGACAAAAGGTATTTATATAAACTAGAAAATTTACCACACATATATGTTACATATTTAAAACATAAAAGTTATGTTTAAAAATAGCATACAATAAATAATGAAACATGTGGTTTAAAACACAAGTAAAATGTATAATATTAAAAAAATTAGATTAAAGTGTTATTAAAAAAATTAAACACATAACCGCATTATATTAAGAATATTAAATACATTACAATAGTTTATCATGGTGTTGTTATTAATCTTAGGTTGATGTCAAGTTAGTTTGTGACACCAACTCAATCAATAATATTATTATATATACAATTGATGGAGGTAATAAAGTATGCTTAATAAAATTAAAATGTACAAAACAATTTAAGATAAAACTTTGATCGAGTGGAAAAGTTAAAGTTTTATTAATATAAATGTCATGAGTTTAAATCTCACCATAAGCAAAATATTTATTTATTTTTAAAATAAAACTGATAAACCGTAATAGTAACATATTTTATCTCTACATTTAGCATGCTTTTGGATGATTTATCCCTTGAATTATGGAATTTGGTGCTCTTAATCCTTTAATTTCATGTTTTATACTCAGGAGAGCATAGGAGGATGAAAAGAACGAAAAACGGGCTTAAAACGGGTCAAATGGGCCAAAGTAGGAAATCAACACGGCCTGGGCCCAAAGCACACGACCGTGCCCCTTTAGCAGGCTCGAACACAGCCTGAAGTCGATTCACACGGGCGTGCCACACGGGCGTGTCCCTTCCGTGACAAAGAGGAATTTCACTCGGAATAGGGTACTTAGAGGCCAAGAAAGACATTCCAAAAGCCTATATAAACACCCTAAAGGCCAACCTTTAGGGGCGCGTCGAGCTAGGCCAAGGAGCCGAGCCAGAGAGGTCAAAATCGTGGGATTTACTCGAAGAAAGCCAGTTGATTCATCTCAAGAAGCCAAAATCATACTCAAGACGGCGGATCTCCCCTTCAATTCCTTCAGGTGGGTTTAGGGTTTTCTTATGTTTTGTTTTATATTTTCTTCTGAGATGTATTCTTTTATGATTATGAACTAAACCCCTCAAATACCTGAGGGGGATGAAACCTAAGACAGATCTTGTTATTGTTTTCTAAACTATATGATAAATACTTGATTTGTTCTTAATTATGTGTTCTTAATTCTTGCTTTGATATTTCAGGGTATTGATTCAAGTATTGATGTGCTTAGGCAGTGGAGCAAAAGTCCCTGTCTAAGAGTAGATCTAGCATAGTTAAGCGGAGTTGATCGCAACCCTAGACATAGGATGACAAAAATCTGCCGGATTAGGGTCAAACCTAATATGGGAGTCCATAGATCGAGTTAATGCAATTCTAGGGGTTTTAATTAGAAAGAGATTTCAATTAATCAACCTAGGGTTAGACGTTAGTAGCCTCGACGGAGGTATTAATATACATTAGGGAATCCTACGGATCAGGTCAAGTGAATAAATCGTCCGGTTCAGAGTTAAGTAACAAGTGAAGTCTAGGTGGATTCCTCCTTGGGTATTGTCTTAATCAATTGGTTTTTCCCACAAGTATTTCCCCAATTCATTCTCTTTGTATTAGCGTCTTTAGCTTAGTAGTTAGTTAATTTTAAATTAAACAATAATTCACTTCAATTCTTAGGCTAAATAATTGGAAGAAAGTTAGTATATGTACTTTTGGTTGCTTTGGGTTCGACATTCCGATCTTGCCACTAAACTATACTACTGTTCGATAGGTGCGCTTGCCTCAATCGTTGTCACAGTTAGTTTCTAGGCTAGATCATTCATTATATAAAATTTTAAGACTCTGACATAACGACCAAGTTTTTGGCGCTGTTGCCGGGGAACCAAAATATTAAGAACACTTAATTTTTATTACTTTAGCCATTTTTATTTTTGCAATTTACTTTTATTGTGTTTTTAACATTGCTAATATTCGTCTTTTATCTTGTTCCTAACAGGTACCTCTAGTTTATGACTAGAAGGAACCCGACAAGACCCTTAATTTACGATTGTGATATTGAAGGAAACGTTCGCAGAAATCGTAGAGAAATAAGGCGAAGCCTAAATTACATAGAAGAAGAGCAAGAGGAAGATACTAATAACATAGAAGAGATGGCTGATCACCAGAATAATCCACTCCCTCCTGTGGTTGCCGAAAATCCTCCTCCTCGAACTATGTATGATTATGCTAAACCTAATTTAACAGGAACTGAGTCAAGTATCGTTAGACCTGCTATTGCTGCAAATAATTTTGAACTGAAACCTAACACAATTCAAATGATTCAGTAATTTGTTCAGTTTGATGGTTTGCAGGATGAAGATCCAAACAATCACTTGGAAAATTTCTTAGAATTTTGCGATACTTTCAAAATAAATGGTGTTTCCGATGATGCCATCCGTCTTTGGTTGTTTCCCTTTTCTTTGAGGAATAAAGCCAAACAATGGTTGAATTCTCTTCCACGAGGATCAATCACTACATGGGAGCAAATGACCGAAAATTTTTTATTAAAATATTTTTTGCCGGCTAAAACGACTAAGTTAAGGAATGATATTTCTTCTTTGGTGCAGATGGATTTAGAGACACTTTATGATGCATAGGAGAGATACAAAGATCTATTGAGAAGGTGTCCACACCATGGATTACCCTTGTGGCTACAAGTCCAAACCTTTTATAATGGTGTAAAACCTTCAACCAGGCAGTTTGTAACACCCCATACCCGATTCCGAGGCTAAAACCGGATACGAGACATTACTATGCTTGGACTTCCTTAATCATGTACTTACGGGTTATAAAATTTTGTTCCAAATTTAAAACTTCTCTTTCTTAGTCATCATTCGTATCGTGGGCCTACGAGGCCTTAAACTTGCATTCGAAAACTTTTACGAGCTAAAAGAAACCTTTCATTTAAAATAGGGGCCACACGCCCGTGTAGAATGAGACACGCCCGTGTGTAGACACACATGCCCATGTTCAACAACTGTGCTTAAAAACCCAAGCATTCTTCCAAATGCCCCACGATTAAGGCACACGCCCATGCGGTTTGGGAACACGCCCGTGTGCCCTTAAGACATGCCCGTGCTTTCCACCCGTGGTCGACACTGACTAAATCCACATGGCCTTGACACGCCCGTGTACTTAGACCGTGTACTATACCTTGACATACTGACTTATTTCGCACGACCGGACACACGCCCATGTTCCAACCGTGTATCATACACGGCCTTAACACACGGCCGTGGGATTAGCCCGTGGCCTATCCTGACTTATAAAACGAAGGTGCGGGTTACGCACGGCCTAGACACACGCCCGTGTGTCTATCCGTGTGGGCACTTAGTGGCTATCTTACCAAGCTTCTTACTACTCTTGTTTGCATACATTCATATACTTCTTCAAATCATTCTCAAATCATCAATTGAAAGTCATAAATTAACACATTTTGTTCATGAAAATAAAGTTTTCCTCTCATACACTGGGGAGAATTGTTCCCACAACTTTTACAACAACTTAAGCCATCATCACTGGCTATACACAACCAATCCATAGATTCCCTTAGGCCAACAACATTTAGCTACAACAATTAGACTTCATCAACTTTAAACGAATCCCTATACATGCCATAACTCTTAAGGACTTGATATCTCATACCGTATGTCTGCTCGATAGTGTGAAAACATCTCTGGCGGCCTCCAACCCGAGCTAAGTAATGAAACCTATAAGAGATGAGAAAAGTAAGGGAGTAAGCAATAACGCTTAGTAAGTTCATTTGCATAATCCGACAAATATTAATATTCACTGAATATACATAACCCCAAGGTAATATGTCGAGTTTTTCTCATCAATTCATGGTTACTTACTCAATCATTCTTGAATCTTACTCATTTCGTCTCTTACCACATTCTAACCATATCTCGGCTTAATGCTCGCATTCATTAACTTACCATGCCACAAGCCAATTCGCTCGTTTAATTAGCATACATCCTGCACTGATCATCACAAGATCATATAAAACAACACATTATGCATTCTCAATAAACCACTCATTCTACCAATCTCTCGATGGTTACGCACTTAGCCCACCATCGAATCTCTTATAGGGTGGTATCGCACTTAGCCCACCATCAAATCTCTTATAGGGTGGTATCGCACTTAGCCCACCATCATTCTTTAATAGGGTGGTATCGTACTTAGCCCACCATCGTTCTTTAATAGGGTGGTATCGCACTTAGCCCACCGTCGTTCTTTAATAGGGTGGTATCGCACTTAGCCCACCATCGTTCTTTAATAGGGTGGTATCGCACTTAGCCCACCAATTGAAACTAAACTCGATGGTATCGCACATAGCCCATCGGTAATGAATAATAAGGTGGTAACACACTCAGCCCACCATTAATAACATTGTTGATGGTATCGCACACAACCCATCACTAATAATTAGGAAGGTGGTATCGCACACAGCTCACCATTATTATCCATTTACGGATATACATATATATATAATCACCTGCATTTCTCTATTTCAAATGTTCATCTGAGAACATCCTCACACACTGACATCCTTACATAGATTTCTACAATAATCATTTACTTTTACACAATGCAATTATAAAAACAACACATACAATTAAGATGCATCATACACACATGACCCACTATGGGTTAATCACATACCCAATTCACCTTAATTTAGTTCTAACACATACTTGTACCTCTCATGATACAATCACATACATTCTCGTTTTCAACATATCTGTGGAATCACTCAAATTATTAAATAACACTTTTGAATCTCATACATACAATCTCACCTCGACATCATGCCCCTGATAGGGCCTCACATGAAATATCATATCGGTGCCATGTCCCTGACATGGTCTTATTCAATATCTCATATTGAGGCCATATTCCAAATATGGTATTATACGGGACCTTAATTATCAACATATCTTACTATTTGCTTTCCCTCTATTCCTAAGAACAATTCTCTTGACATCTCGTTAAAATACATTCAATACACTCATAGTGTAATTATGCATCCCACACGACATTGGAACATTAAATACTTCACTTAGAATTGCATAATTTAGCACATGAACTTACCTCGATGTCGAAAGGTCTGAAAATAGACTTTTGCCCACCTTTCTCTTTTCACTCGTTCTAGGTCTGAAACTCGATTTCTTTAATCTAGAACAATGGAATTTACCAATTTAATCACTTATAAATCATAATATATCATAATCTACACTCTATGCAAAAATGACTATTTTGCCCCTACACTTTGGCAAAAATTACAATTTTGCCCCTAGGCTCGTAAGTAAATTTTTATCACATTTTCTCGATAAAAAAGCCTAGCTGAACATTTAATCCTCTTACAACTATCCACAATTCCAACTATTTCATGCCCTAATGAACAATTTATAACTTTTGCATTTTAGCCCAAATTAGGTGTTTTCATAACAACACCTTTCACAAAAGTTGTTTATCATCATCCTATCATTCATTTTCTTCCATAAAACTCATCAAACAACATGAGACCTATCATGTTAAATCCCTAGAATCTCAACCATTTTGCAAAATAGTCCCCTCATTAGCTAGCTTAAGCTTTGGGGACTCCAAAAGTACAAAAAATATCAACTGAAGCCATCAAAATCACTTACTTGAAGAGGAATTGAGTTGCTGAAATTTTCAAGCCTTCAAAGCCCTCCCATGGCTGATATTTTCGGTTGGGGAAGAATAAATAAGGAAAAGATGATAACTTTTGCTTATATCATCTTATTTTATTCATTTGACCAACTAATACCACCAACTTTTGACCAAAATTTAATGTCTTTGTCCCCCTTGTCACATGGCCGGCCAACTCACTTAAAACAAGGCCAAATTGCACATTTGGGACCTCCAATTAATAATCCATAGCTATTTGGCACCTCTAGAAACTAAAATAGAACTTTCGCACTTTATGCAATTTAGTCCTTTTTCACGATTTAGCTAGAAATTGCTAAAATTAAGGCACCACAATTTTCATGCACCCTTATAAACATGTCCTAACACATAAAATAACATGAAAATAATTTCCTCTATCCTCGGTTTAGTGATTTCGAGATCACTATTCCGACTAGCCCCTAAATCGGGCTATTACACAGTTGATTGATTCAGCCGCCGGCGGAACCCTGAATAACAAAACACCTGAGGCTGCCTACGAGTTTATAGAAGAGATGTCACTGAATAACTATCAGTGGCAAGCCACAAGGACAAGGTGATCATTGATTTTAGAGTTTTAAATTTATAATGATCGAATCTGGAACTAACTATAACAACGATTGAGGTAAGTGCACCTATCGAACAGTAGTATAGCTTAGGCAAGACCGGATTGTCAAACCCAAAGGAACCAAAAGTACTAATAATAACTTTCTTTTTATTATTTAGCCTAAAATAAGTGAAGTTGTTATTTAATCTAAATTTAACTAACTACTAAGCTAAAGACGCAAAGACAAAAATAATGAATTGGGAAAATACTGTTGGAAAAACTCAGTTGATTAAGACGATACCCTTAGGAAGAATCCACCTAGACTTCACTTGTTATCTAACTCTAAACCAGACGATTTATTCACTTAACTTGATCTGTAAGACTCCCTAATGTATATTAAACCCTCTCTCGAAGCGAATAACGTCTAACCCTAGGTTGATTAATTAAAATCTCTTTCTAATTAAAACCCCTAGAATTGCATTAACTCGACCTATGGACTCCCATATTAGGTTTCACCCTAATCTGGAAAAATCTCGTCACCCTATCTCTAGGCGCGTGATCAACTCCGCTTAATTATGCTAGATCTACTCTTAAGCAGGGACTTTTGCTCCTCCACCTAAGCACATCAAACTTGAATCAATATCCCGGAAATATCAACACAAGAATTAAGAACACATAATTAAGAACAAATCAAGTATTTATCATATAGTTCAACAAACGATAACAAGATTCATCTAAGTTTCATCCCCCTCAGGTATCTGAGGGTTTAGTTCATAACAATAAAAGAAAACATCTCAGAATAAAAGATAAAACAAAACATAAGAAATCCCTAAAACCCCCTGAAGGAATTGAAGGAGAGATCCGCCGTCTTGAGTAGAATTTTGGCTTCTTGAGATGGATCAACTGGCTATCTTCGAGTGTTTCCCACAAATCTGACCTTTTCGGCTCGGCTCCTTGGCCTAGATCACCGCCCTCTTCTAGGTTATACTTAGGGTGTTTATATAGGCTTTTGAAATAGGTTTCTTTGCCCCTAAGTATCCTTTTCCGAGTGAAATTGATCTTCTCCACGATAGGGACATGGCCATGGCACACGCCCGTGTGAATCGTCTTTAGGCTATGTTCGGACTTTTAATGAGGTGACACACCCGTGTAAATCATGATCAGGCCGTGTTCTAGTCTATCAAGGAGACACGGCCGTGTTGGCTCAAGTCCAGGCCGTGTCGATTTTCACTTTGGCCCAATTTGATCCGTTTTGAGCCCGTTTCTCGTTCTTTCCATCCTCCGGTGCTTTCCTGAGTATAAAACATGAAAAGAAAGGATTAATATCACCTTTTTACATAAATCAAGGGATAAATCATCCAAAAGTATGCTAAATGTGGGATTAAAATATGTTACTTTTACGGTTTATCACATACCCCCACACTTAAGCTTTTGCTTGTCCTCAAGCAAAATTTTCAACTTACAATTAAAACGAACTTTCCATGATTCAATATTCCTATCAACAATGTCTCATCATAATTCATAGATAATTTATACATGGATAATTTAACTCAAAGAGTCCTAAAGATTCAAACAATATAAGTCATACATTTGTAGCACAAAACATAGGTGTTTCCCCTCATCTAAATAATTACCTCTGATCCAAAACCTACAAGGATTGACATCCTCACAAAAGATTCACTCAAATCACTCGAAGTGTTTAAGGTTCAAAATTAAGCACTCAAACGTCAAATCTCCACCACTATAATATGATATGATGCACAAATCAAAAGGTCTTTGAAAGGGTTGTAACGAGGCTTGGGTTAAGATGTGGATAAAGGCTGAATTAGAGGGTTAGAATCAAGATTGAATTGACAAATTACCTAACTAGAAACAATGAATTGAATAAAAGTAGTTACATCAATTGAAAACAAATAACACTAATAATACGAGCTTCTTCTTCAATATTTGGAATTCAAACGTATAAGCTCACTTAATCACATAACTAATAAAACTAATAATGAATATACTTCATTTTTTTAGGAACAAATCAAGTAATAATAAAGAACTTTAACAACTAAAATAAAGAACATAGTTAGGCAACTGATCAAATCAAATCTCGACAAAAAAAGGTAGTCAAGAAGAATGGTGATAACAAATACAAAGGGTCTTGGGTTAATATTAGTGGGTGAGTCAATAAAAAGGGTTGTTAGGATCAAAGGGGTTCACTAGGGGTTAATTATGAAGGTAGGCTTTTTATGGAGTAAGTGGGTTAAATCCTAGGTGCCCTTATCATTTCTGTATATCAAATCAAAGATGTGGTCTCAACATGTATAATCGAGGCAAGTTCTAGAATAACAGTTCAATGTTGACACACTCATAATCAAAAAGTGAGCATGAAAAAGGATATATGCTCTTATAAGGCTCAAAATCTCACAAAAATTATGGGTATTTTGATGTCAACCTCGTAAATTTCAAATTTCAAAGTAATATTCAAATTCAGGTTAACAACTTAGAAAAAAAAATTTAATTATGAAAAATAGACTTATCATGCTTGATTCTCTAGTATCTTAGAATTTAATTATCAATGCACAATTATCAATGACTTAATCTAAAACATATCAATAAAGATCATGAATCATAGGAATTTCATTCTAATTATAATATGAGAAACTTACTTTAGAAACAAGACATAATTCAGGGATTTGAGAATAATGCAAAAAAAAGTTAGGCACCTTTTTTCAGGAATTTGAGAATAATGAAAAAAATTAGGAACCTTTTTAGGTTGTTCACCCCCCACACTTAAGATGTACATTTCCCTCAATGTACAAAGATATATATATATATATATATATAGATAATTAAGTATAAATTGAAAAGATATGGAGAGAGGTGAAACTCCCTGAATTATGGATGAAATCCTTGAAAAAAAACCGGATAGGATTGGAGGTGAACGTGGGGAAGCGTCTTGAACTGTTTGAAATTGAGTCCTCGAAGCAGCCGTCCTAATTTTATTGTATCCTAAGCTAAATCTAAATGGTACGAAGAATAAGAAGAAGATAGTAAAGAAAATAAATAAAAATAAAAATAAAAGTAAATATAGGAAAATGAAAGAAGAAAGATAACGGGAAATGGAAGGGAAGAAGGGGTTAAATAGAAATTATGAATCTGGTAGTTGGCCCCGCTCTTGTACCTTCCTGTGGTGGCCACACGGCCACGGCCACGGCCGTGTGCAAGGCCGTGTGGTATGGAAATATGTACTTTGGTTAGTTTATGGTTAGGTGCTAAAAGGAAAAAATAAAAGTAAAAATAAAAAATGTAAAAATTAATGGGGTTAGTGCTCGGGTTGCCTCCCGAGAAGCGCTCGTTTATAGTCTTAAGCTAGACTTTACCTCTTATTCGTATGGTCATGGTGGTTTGAGGAGGTGAAAATCCTTTCTCATGCGATCAATTCGGTTATTGATATAAAATTTAAGTCGAGTAATGTTTTCCTCAAAAGTGCTGAAATTAGAATGTGTTACCTCGACCGTTCCATCTGGTAAGATTTTAAGTACCTGATCTCCTACCGTAAGCTGGGTTGTCCCATTATTAAGTTTGTCGTGGAGTTGCCTCATTTTTGCTTCGTGTGTTTTTAGTCTCTCTTTGAAGTGTGTCTTCCATTCATCTAGTTCATAGATCCAAAGCCTTCGTTCCTCATGAATTTCTTCTTTATCGACACGAGGTCTAGGATCTGGCATCTGCGAAAGAGCTTCTAGAAACGACAAGTTAATATGAAATTTCTTTGAAAGTTTAAGAGACTTACCGATTTGTTCCTTTGTGTGGTCTTTCTTTGTCGCATTGGGGTGTGGCACACGGGGTTGGTACTCTGTAATTACCGGGTTTGGTAAATCATGGCTTACCTCAACCTTACCTTCACTTACCATAGGCTCTTACCTTGGGTCAGATTCCACTAACCTTTCACTGTCATGAGCTGTTACGGCTTGAATTTGCTCTTTTGGGTTAATCTCCGTGTTGCTTGGTAGACGCCCTTGCGGTCGTTTGGAAATTAACTTTGCAAGTTGTCCAACTGTCTTAGTAAGTTCCCCAACTTGGTTTTCAATCCCTTTGATCGATGCTTGTTGATTGTTAAGCGTTGTTTCAATTTTTTAGAGACGGGTATCTTTGGCTGCCATGAATTTTGTCAACATCTCCTCAAGGTTCGACTCCTCTTCCTGTTGGTGTGGTGGTTGTTGAAAATTTTGAGGAAGTTCCGGTCTTTGGCTACTTTGATCATCCCACAAGAAATTGGGATGGTACCTCCAACCTGCATTATAAGTGTTACTATAAAAATTATTTTGAGGTCTAGAATAGTTACCCATATAGTTAACTTGCTCGCTCTCCATGCTCTGTTCGTAGAGTGGGTACTCAGGATTCGCCACGCCTCCGCTTGTTTCGTACTGCATAACTGGATGTACCTGCGAAGAACACAAATCATCAAACTTTTTATTTAACATCTCTAACTGGTTTGATAGCCTGGTTACTGCATCGAGGTTGAAGACACTGGCAGATTCTATTGGCGTTGTCCTCATAACTTGACACTGATAGTTATTCAGTGCCATCTCCTCTAAAAACTAAAATTACCTGTCAAAAGAAAATAAAAGAAAAATTAGCAAAATAAAAATAAAATTTAATTGCAAAAATAAAATATGGCTAGAGTAATAAAAATAGAGCTTTCTTAATATTTTAGTTCCCCGGCAACGACGCCAAAAACTTGATCGTTGATTTCAGAGTTTTAAATTTATAATGATCGAACCTGGAACTAACTATAATAATGATTGAGGCAAGTGCACCTATCGAACAGTAGTATAGCTTAGGCAAGACCGGATTGTCGAACCCAAAGGAACCAAAAGTACTAATACTAACTTTCTTTTTATTATCTAGCCTAAAATAAGTGAAGTTGTTATTTAATCTAAATTTAACTAACTACTAAGCTAAAGACGCAAAGACAAAAAGAATGAATTGGGGAAAAACTATTGGAAAAACTCGGTTGATTAAGACGACACCCTTAGGAAGAATCCACCTAGACTTCACTTGTTATCTAACTCAACTGACATTTATTTATTCACTTGACTTGATCCCTAAGACTCCTAATGTATATTAAACCCTCTCTCAAGCGAATAACGTCTAACCCTAGGTTGATTAATTGAAATCTCTTTCTAATTAAAACCCCTAGAATTGCATTAACTCGATCTATGGACTCCCATATTAGGTTTCACCCTATCCGAAAAATCTCGTCACCCTATCTCTAGGCGCGCGATCAACTCCGCTTAATTATGCTAGATCTACTCTTAAGCAGGGACTTTTTCTCCTCCACCTAAGCACATCAAACTTGAATCAATATCCCAGAAATATCAACACAAGAATTAAGAACACATAATTAAGAACAAATCAAGTATTTATCATATAGTTCAGCAAACAATAACAAGATTCATCTAAGTTTCATCCCCCTCAGGTATCTGAGGGTTTAGTTCATAACAATAAAAGAAAACATCTCAGAAGAAAAGATAAAACAAAATATAAGAAATCCTTAAAACCCCCTGAAGGAATTGAAGGAAAGATCCGCCGTCTTGAGTAGAATTCCGGCTTCTTAAGATGGATCAACTGGCTATCTTCGAGTGTTTCCCACAAATCTGACCTTTTCGGCTCGGCTCCTTGGCCTAGCTCACCGTCCTCTTCTAGGTCATACTTAGGGTGTTTATATAGGCTTTTGAAATAGGTTTCTTTGCCCCTAAGTATCCTTTTCCGAGTGAAATTGCTCTTCTCCACGACAGGGACACGGCCATGGCACACGCCCGTGTGAATCATCTTTAGGCCGTGTTCGGACTTTTAATGAGGTGACACGCCCGTGTAAATCGTGATCAGGCTGTGTTCTAGTCTATCAAGGAGACACGACTGTGTTGGCTCAAGTCCAGGCCGTGCTGATTTTCACTTTGGCCCAATTTGATCCGTTTTGAGCCGTTTCTCGTTCTTTTCATCCTCCGGTGCTTTCCTGAGTATAAATCATGAAAAGAAAGGATTAAGATCACCTTTTTACATAAATCAAGGGATAAATCATCCAAAAGTATGCTAAATGTGGGATTAAAATATGTTACTTTTACGGTTTATCACAAGGCCAACAAAAATAGCCGAAGTTTTCAACCTCGATACAGTAACCATGCTATCCAATCAGGTAGAACTCTTAAATAAAAAGATTGATGGTTTTTATAGTTCTTCGTAGGTTCATCCAATGATGCAGTGTGATATGAATGGAGGGTCGAACAATACGGAATATCCACCCTACAACCCTGGCGTAGAAAGCGAGCGGATGAACTATATGGGTAATAATTTTAGATCTCAAAATAACCCCTATAGTAACAACTATAATCCAGGTTGGAGGAACCACCCCAATTTTTCATGGGGAGGTCAAGGAAATCAGAGATAACAACCCCCTCCAAACTTCCAACAACAGCCCTACCCATAGGAAAAGAAGCCTAACCTTGAAGATATGCTAGCAAAATTTATTGCAGCGTCAGAAAGACATTTTCAAAATACCAAAGCGACATTGAATAGTCAGCAAGCATCAATTGAAGAACTTAAGAATCAACTAGGACAGCTGACCAAGTTAGTTTTCGACAAGCAACCAGGTCGCTCACCTAATAATACCAAACCTAAACCACAAGAGCAAGTAAAGGCAGTAACATTAAGGAGTGGGAAGGAATTGATTGAAATAAAAAAAAAAAGATACCACAAGAAACTAATAAGGAGAAAGGTGAGGAGAATGCAACGCCGGTACGTGAAGAAGTTAAACCACCGATCCCATATTCAGCAAAGTTGAAGAAAGACCGCTTAGATGCACAATATGGTAAATTTCTTGAACTTTTTAAACATTTGCATATTAACTTACCTTTTGTTGAAGCTATTTCGCAGATGCCAACGTATGCAAAATTTCTAAAAGAGCTTCTAACAAATAAAAGGAAGTACGAAGAAATTTCAACGGTGGAACTTAATGAAGAATGTTAAGCCATCCTCCAAAACAAGCTACCAACCAAATTGAAAGATCCAGGAAGTTTCACTATTCCCTGTTTAATTGGTAGTTTGAACATAGAGAAAGCACTAGCTGATCTAGGTGCCAGTATTAATTTAATGCCTTAAAAAATGTTTAAGTAACTTGGTCTTGGGGAACCTAAACCCACTAGGATGAGTATTCAGTTAGCTGACAGATCTGTTAAATATCCTAGGGGAATTATTGAAGATATTCTGGTAAAAGTTGATAAATTTATATTCCCTGTTGATTTTGTTGTGCTTGACATGGATGAGGACGTTGAGGTGCCTTTAATTTTGGGACGACCCTTTTTTTAGCTCTTTGCTAGAAATTTGTTGATGTAGGTGATGGTAAACTTGCACTAAGGGTAGGCGATGAGGAAATTATTTTTTAAATTTACGATGCTATGCTATATTCTAGAGAACAAGATGATTCCTGTTATTTTATTGATGCCACTGATCATATTATTCAAGATTCGTTGCAGGAAATCATACATAACGACACGATGGAACTGTGTCTTACCCAAGATGAGGGGGGTAGATGATGATATCGATGAGTTGAATTCTAATACATCTTCTTCTAGACAAACGAAAGAAGAGGGCATTGAAATCAACGACGAACTAAAACAAAAACCCTCTATTGATGAGCCGCCCAAATTAGAATTAAAATAGTTGCCAAAACACTTAGAATATGCATTCCTCGGGGATAATTCTATGCTACCAGTAATTATCTCTTCAGAACTGGAACCTAAAGAGAAAGACGAGTTGCTACAGGTACTAAGGGAACATAAAAGAGCCATAGCTTGGAAAATCTCTGACATTAAAGGAATAAGCCCATCGTTTTGCACCCACAAAATTTTAATGGAAGATGAGTATAAACCATGTGTGCAACCTCAAAGACGATTGAATCCCAATGTGAAAGAAGTTTTTAAAGCTGGGGTAATTAAACTTCTAGATGCCGGAATAATTTATCCTATTTTTGACAGCACTTGGGTAAGTCCTGTGCAGGTTGTTCCAAAGAAATGAGGCATGACTGTTGTAGCCAACGAAAAGAATGAATTGGTTCCTACCGTAATAGTCACAAAGTTAGAGAGTCCAGTATTGACTATAGAAAGTTGAACAGCGCCACCGAAAAAGATCACTTCCCTTTTCCATTTATTGATCAGATGTTAGAAAGATTATCTGGGCATATGTACTACTGCTTCCTAGACGAACTCTCCGGCTACTTCCAAATCCCGATAGCCCCTGAGGATCAAGAAAAGACAACATTTACATGTCCATACGGTACGTTTTCTTTTCGTAGAATGCCTTTTGGATTATGTAATGCTCCCGCTACTTTTCAGCGATGCATGCTAGCTATCTTTGACGAACTTGTGAAAGACATTATGGAGGTATTTATGGACGAATTTTCAGTATTCGATAACACTTTCCATCTTTGCCTTAAAAATTTAAAACGAGTTCTGATGAGATGTGAGGAAACGAACCTTGTTTTAAATTGGGAAAAATGTCACTTTATGGTTCGAGAAGGGATTGTGTTAGGACATAAAATTTCTAGTAAAGGGATTGAGGTAGATAAAGCAAAGGTTGAAACCATAGAAAAATTACCTCCTCCTAGTTCAGTTAAGGCTATTAGAAGCTTTTTAGGACATGCTGGATTTTATAGAAGATTCATTAAAGATTTTTCTAAAATAGCTAAGCCTTTAATGAAATTACTAGAGAAAGATGTACTTTTCAATTTTGATCAGGAATGTTTAGATGCATTTAATATCCTCAAAGATAAATTAATAAATGCTCCAATTATAATTGCACCTGATTGGAATTTACCCTTTGAACTAATGTGTGATGCTAGTGATTTTGCAGTAGGTGCAGTTTTAGGACAGCGAAGAGACAAACACTTTCAACCAATCTATTATGCTAGCAAGACATTAACAGCTGCACAAAAAAATTATACCACCATAGAAAAAGAATTGCTACCTGTGGTTTTTGCATTTGATAAATTTAGAAAATATTTGATACTATCTAAAGTTGTCATTTACACTGACCATTCAGCTCTTCGTTATCTTTTAACTAAATCTGATGCAAAACCTCGACTTATAAGATGGATTTTACTCTTATAGGAATTTGATTTGGAAATTCAGGATAAGAAAGGAGCTAAAAATCTTGCAGTAGATCATCTTTCTAGGCTGGAAAATCCACATATCAAAGAACTCGACGAAAGTGAGATAAACGACTCGTTTCTTTAAGAACAACTTTTCTCTATAACCAATTCCGAGGTACATTGGTTTGCAGATATTTTGAATTATTTAGCTGCTAATATCTTACCAAAAAGGTTAACACATCATCAAAAGAGGCGATTCTTTGCCGATGCGAAAAACTATTTTTGGGAGGACCCCTTTCTTTTCCGTATATATGCAGATCAAGTAATTCAGAGATGTGTTACAAAGGATGAAGCAAACAAAATCCTAGAACATTGCCACTCAGGACCCTCAAGAGGACATTACAATAGGATTAAGACAACACATAAAACGCTCGAATCAAGTTTTTATTGGCCAACTCTGGTCAAAGATGCCAACAGGTATGTTGCCTCATGTGATAAATGCCAAAGAACAAGTAATATTTCTAAACACAATGAAATGCCTCAAACATATATACTATCATGTGAAATATTCGATGTATGGGGTATTGACTTTATGGGTCCATTTCCTAGTTCATTAGGAAATAAATACATCTTAGTAGCAGTGGATTACATGTCAAAATGGGTGGAAGCTCAAGCTTTACCTACTAATGATGCTAGGGTTGTAGTGAGGTTTCTTAAGAAACTTTTCTCTCGTTTTGGAACACCCAGAGCAATTATTAGTGATAGGGGTACTCACTTTTGAAATACTCAATTTGATAAAGTCTTAAAAATATAGAGTACACCACAGGACAGCTACCCCTTATCACCCTCAAACCAGTGGGGAAGTGGAAGTAGCGAATCGAGAGCTTAAACGTATCCTAGAGAAAACAGTTGAATCAAACAGGAAAGATTGGGCATTAAAAGTAGATGATGCTTTATGGGCCTATAGAACAGCGTTTAAAACTCTTATAGGAACATCCCCTTACAAACTTGTCTACGAAAAAAGTTGTCATCTACCATTCGAGTTAGAGCACAAAGCATTTTGGGCTATAAAATTCTTAAATTACGATCTTAAAACCGCATGTGAGAAGAGGATGATACAGATGGACAAGCTAGACGAATGGCGAGCTAATGCCTATGAAAACTCACGACTATATAAGGAGGCAACAAAACGACACCATGATGCTCGTTTAAAGCAATCAAAGTAATTCGAAGTAGGAGACTTAGTCATGCTATACAATTCAAGGCTCAAACTGTTTCCTGGAAAGCTGAAATCGAGGTGGTCAGGTCCATTCGTGATCGAAACTATTTTTCCCTACGGCACAGTCGAGGTAACTCATCCAACTCATGGCACATTCAAGGTAAATGGTCAGCGACTGAAAATTTATAAAGGTGAAGATTTTAGGGATATGAGAGAGGAGCTTTAGCTCCGTGAACCTTCATTTAGAAACGAAAACAGGGTGAGTCTAGCTTAAAACTTTAAACGAGCGCTCTTCTGGAGGCAACTCGAGCACTAACATTATATTTCTGATTTCTAGCACCTAACTTCAAACTAGCCAATTCCGTAAAGCGCAGGTTTCCCTACCACACAGCCTAGTACACGGGCGTGGCCGTGGCCTTGTGAACACCACGAATAGGTACATGGGCGTGGCAAAGATGGTGCAAAAATAGGGCAAAAATTTTTCCCCAAGCCACGGGCTCCGACTAATCGACACAGCCGTGTGACGCGGCTGTGGTCGAATTGACTACGGAACACGGGCTGTGATAACTATACATAACCGTGCGATGTACCCATGGTCAATACTGATTAATTGACACGGGCGTAGGACACGACCGTCCAGATAAATCGTGGCCAACACTGAGTAAAGGACACGGGCGTTAAACACGCCCGTGCTCCAAGGCCGTGGACGACCCTGACTTATGAACACGAGAGTAGGACCATTGACACGGGCGTGGGAGAAACGAACAAAGCTAGGCACGCCCGTGCAATACGGGCATGGGACACAACATAAACGCGCCTAAATTTAAAATTCTCAAAAAACACGGGCTGAACAAAGGGAACACGGGCGTGGCCCCTGACCGTGTCACGCACCCCCTATTTAAATCAACTAACGGCCGTCTCCCCCAAAATTTTCCCTAACCCAACAAAACCCTAACCGTTTCTCTCCAAAACCACTACCCCATTCCGGCCATCAACAAAATCCTCTCCTCCATTGACTTCCTCTATCCCTTACCTCCTTCTCTCTCTCACATATATATAGAAAACCAGTCCACGCCCGTGCCGGCGGAACACACACCCGTCTAAAAATGCGACACAACCGTGTTCCTCAATCTATTTTTAGCACACACCCGTGCAACACCCCAACCGCGCCGCTTCTCTCCAAGAACTCCACCGGTCACCTCTCCTTTTTACATTTTCCTCTATTAAACTACTTTATCATTAGAATTTTATTTAGTCTCTAGTTAGTTTATTCTTATTACTTAATATTAGTTATATTAACTATTAGATCGATTTATTCATTTGGGTCGTGTTTAAATAATAACGATTAGTATTTATGCAAAATATTAGTTTACTCTTATCGTGATTTTTGTCCTTATTGATATTATTGAGTTCCTAAATGTTATGCAATATGCCTTGGCTGGAAATGTTACTTGAATCGATAAATATCTGTTATTTTCAGGACCATAATGTCATCATCCCAAGGCAAGAAAACCGCAGTCCCTAGTTCCAAAAAATGGAAGGGACCCGATTCATCATCCGCCAGTGCGTCGACCGAAGTAAGACATCTATTCCTACGATTTTCGCCCGGAGCCCAAGACAAACTTTTTCAAATACTATGAGCACGACCGCTCAGTCAAGGCCGATGTATCGACTGGGATACCTTGGAACATGGTCAACTTGCTGATGGTATTCGGGCACTCCTGACAATTGACCCTTGGGAACGTTTCTTCGGTATTATCAAACCCACCTACCTCGAACTAACATTAGAGCTTTGCTCTACTTTTCATTTGCAGGTAGTAATGACACACCACGATGACCCGGGCACTATTCAGTTTCATCTAGGAGGTTTAGTTCGGGAAATGAGTATCCCTGAATTTGGCGTCGCTCTGGGCCTATACACGGATGACTTCAGAAGAGAATATGGTCTTGCGGAGCTCCATCGCCACATCCATAAATCCCCTGCACAATGTTGGTATAATATAGCCCCCAACACAGGCACCTATAACCCTAGTCGTTCCAAAGCGACAGCCCTCACCCCATCCTTGCGATACCTACACGCCATCTTAGCTCACACATTAGTAGGAAGGCGAGAGAGCATCGGGGTCGTTAACACACATGACGCCTACTTCCTCTGGTGTATGGAAAATGGCCACGTCTTCGACCTTGCCTACTTCATCGCTTTGGCCATTCAACATCAGACAGAGCGCCGTCGAAAGAGGGTAATTTCCATAGGGCCTTATGTAACACGGCTCGCGAGGTACTTTGGTCTCCTCAACACCGCATCACAATCTGCCTCCCTCACCTTAATAGGCCAGATGTCCCCATAGGGCATCTCAATGGTGATAAACATGCGGATGATCAAGCATCACCGTGGGATCGATCCTCCTCAATATCGACTAGCCCATGCCACCGAGGAAGAGCACCCTGAGGACATTACTGACGATGTCCCACATCCACATGAGGAACCACAACTGAGCCATCGCCCAGTTCATGCGGCTGCTTTACTTTCAGACATCTCTACACGTCTCACTCAATTCGAGCATTACTGTACTCAACAATTCAATGACACCACTCGACGATTCGACGGCATTGAGGCGACCCTTCAGCAGATTTGTCATCACTTTCACATATCGCCGCCTCCACCACCTCGTGACCCAACCAATGATGAGGACTTTTGAGTCCTTTTTATTTTTAATTTTATCTTTTGATTTTAATTTTATTTTTGTTTTTGCTCTTATTTGACGAACCATTTTATTATAATTTGCTAGTTCACACCTTTACTTTTCATTTTGTTCTAAACTCTTATTAGTAAAATTACAATTTCTTTTATCTCCGACTGCCTAATCTTCGAGTAAATATCAAAACCTCCTAAAAAGTTACTGATGACTATGCAGTTACAAAAAGATTCAAGGTGCTACTAAGGAACTGGAAAATTTTCACATACCTTCACCTCTGCTTAGTTCATCATGCCTTTCATCTACTCTATCCCTACAAGTTTCATTCTCAAGGAATCCATCCAAAATTTAGGAAGTTTCATCTCTCCCTATCTTTTATGAATTCCTATCTATCTTTGTACATTGAGGGCAATGTACATCTTAAGTGTGGGGGAATGAATATTAAAAATGCCTAACTTTTTGCATTATTCTCAAATCCCTGAATTAGGCCTTGTTCTTAAATAATTTTCTCATATTATGATTAAAATGAAATTTCCTTTGATTTATTATTTTCATTGATATGCTTTTGATTAATTAAGTCATAGATAATTATGCAGTGATGATTTAAACTTTAGTAGACTAGAGAATCAAGCAGGATAAGTCTATTTTTTAGAAGTAAAAAATTTTGTTAGGTTGTCTACCCGAATCTAATGATTACTTTGAAGTTTGAAATTTACAAGGTTGATATCAAAAACCCATAATTTTTGTGAGATTTTGAGCCTTTTAGAGCATATTCTTTTTTTTTGCTCACTTTATTGATTATGAGTATGTCAACATTGATTTGTTATTCTAGAACTTGCTTCGATTATACATGTTGAGACCACACCTTTGATTTGATATACAGAGATGATGAAGGCACTTAGGTTTTAACCCACTTACTCCACTAAAAGCCTACCCTCACAATTAACCCCTAGTGAACCCTTTGATCCTAACAACCCTTTTTTTTGACTCACCCTCAATATTAACCAAAAACCATTATTGTTGAAATCCCTTTAATTAATTTGACCCACATTAAGTTAGGGTCTGACTTGAACAGATTACTTAGCTAAACCATGCTTTCCATTTCAGTTGTTAATTTCTTTATTATTGTATGATTTGTTCTTAATTAAAAAAAAAACGAAGTATATTCATTATTAGTTCTATGTTATTTAAGCTCAAACTGTTAATTTCATTACCTTTAGAAGAAGCTCATGTAATTAGTATTAAGTTTCCGTGATGCAATTATTTAGTATTAGTACAACTTTTTAGTTAGGTAATTTGTCAATTCAGTCTCGATTCTAACCCTCTAATTCAGCCTTTATCCACACCTTTAACCCAAGCCCCATTACAACCCTTTTTAAAGACCTTTTGATTTGTGTATCGTCTCATATTATAGTGGTGGAGATTTGATTTTCATGCAAGCCTATGGGATTAACCTTTCGTGTTTGAATTTTGAGTGCTTAGTTTTGAACCCTAAACACTTTGAGTGATTTGAGTGAATCTTTAGTGAGGATGTCAACTTTTGTCGATTTTGAATTAAAGGTAATTATTTAGGTAAGGGGAAACACCTATTTTTTGTACTATAAAAATATGACTTTGATTGTTTGAATCTTTAGGAACTTTCTGGTTAAGTTATTAATGTATGAATTACCTAAGAATTATGATGAAACATTGTTGATGAAGGTTATGAATTGAGGAAGTTAGTTTTAATTGTGAGTTGAGAATTTTTCTTGAGGACAAGCAAAAGCTTAAGTGTGGGGGTATTTGATAAACCGTAATAGTAATATATTTTATCTCCATATTTAGCATGCTTTTGGATGATTTATCCCTTGAATTATGGAATTTGGTGCTCTTAATCCTTTAATTTCATGTTTTATACTCAAGAGAGCATAGAAGGATGGAAAGAACGAAAAACGGGCTTAAAATGGGCCAAATGGGCCAAAGTAGGAAATCAACACGGCCTGGGCCCAAAGCACACGGCCGTGCCCCTTTAGCAGGCTCGAACACGGCCTGAAGTTAATTCACACGGGCGTGCCACATGGGCGTGTCCCTACCGTGACAAAGAGGAATTTCACTCGAAATAAGGTACTTAGAGGCAAAGAAAGACATTCCAAAAGCCTATATAAACACCCTAAAGGCCAACCTTTAGGGGCGCGTCCAGCTAGGCCAAGGAGCCGAGCCAGAGAGGTCAGAATCGTGGGATTTACTCGAAGAAAGCCAGTTGATTCATCTCAAGAAGCCAAAATCATACTCAAGACGGCGGATCTCTCCTTCAATTCGTTCAGGGGGTTTAGGGTTTTCTTATGTTTTGTTTTATATTTTCTTCTGAGATGTATTCTTTATGATTATGAACTAAACCCCTCAAATACCTAAGGGGGATGAAACCTAAGACGGATCTTGTTATTGTTTTCTGAACTATATGATAAATACTTGATTTGTTCTTAATTATGTGTTCTTAATTCTTACTTTGATATTTCAGGGTATTGATTCAAGTATTGATGTGCTTAGGCAGTGGAGCAAAAGTCCCTGTCTAAGAGTAGATCTAGCATAGTTAAGCGGAGTTGATCGTAACCCTAGACATAGGATGATGAAAATCTGCCGGATTAGGGTCAAACCTAATATGGGAGTCCATAGATCGAGTTAATGCAATTCTAGGGGTTTTAATTAGAAAGAGATTTAAATTAATCAACCTAGGGTTAGACGTTAGTAGCCTCAACGGAAGTATTAATATACATTAGAGAATCCTATGGATCAGGTCAAGTGAATAAATCGTCTGATTCATAGTTAAATAACAAGTGAAGCCTCGGTGGATTCCTCCTTGGGTATTGTCTTAATCAATTGGTTTTTCCCACAAGTATTTCCCCAATTCATTCTCTTTGTCTTAGCGTCTTTAGCTTAGTAGTTAGTTAATTTTAAATTAGACAATAATTCACTTTAATTCTTAGGCTAAATAATAGGAAGGAAGTTAGTATTAGTACTTTTGGTTCCTTTGGGTTCGACATTCCGGCCTTGCCACTAAACTATACTACTGTTCGATAGGTGCGCTTGCCTCAATCGTTGTCACAGTTAGTTTCTAGGCTAGATCATTCATTATATAAATTTTTAAGACTCTGACATAACGATCAAAAATAAAAAAGGGCTAAAGCACCGTAGAATAATATAAGTTATTTTATATATGAAATGACATTTTCTTATTTTCCCTAACAGAGCTGGTGCTTGATTGACTCGTTGTATCAATTTAGTCAAAGGCTTAAATAATAGTATAAATAGATATACAAGTTATATAGGTAATGTAGTGTGCATAATAAAATTAAAATGTACAAATTATTTGAAGTTAAGGCTTTGGTTGAGTAGCAAAGTTAAAGTTTTATCAATGCAAGTTTTAGAGGTTCAAATCTAGGGATAGTGTCACATCTCGAAAACCGGGTTAGGAGAATCGAGTAAGTAAACCGCGGGTTAGTGAATTGGAAACCGTAATTAGATTATATAATTAAATAATTAGGAATTAATTAAATAAAATATTAGAATAATTATAATTAATAATTTTAGGTTAGGAAATTAAAATTAGGTGTCCGGGAATTAATTTGATGAAAAAGGATTTATAAAAATGAGGTTTGATTTGAAAATAATTTTGAAATTGGTTTTAATTGAAAAGTAATGACCTATTTGAAAAAGGGAAGAAACTGAAGGTGATTAAATGGGCAATGGCCCAATTTTTAAAAATGGGTTGCCTATTTAACAACCCAGTCTCCTTCCCTCCTCTTCTTCAAAATTTTTCAAACTCCAAATCAAAGCTTTTCTCCTGAAATTAGTTTATCATTTTTTTATTCCTAAGCTCTCTAAACACAAAATCTCTTTTCAATTTTTAAGAATGCTAATGTTTTCATCCTTAAAATCTTCAAGAGATCTTCACACGTTTTAGCTCAAATTAGCTCCATAGCTCGTCGATTTTACAAAATTTAGGTGAGATTCTAACTTTTTATGATTAAACTAAGTGAGTTGTTATTTCAATTCGAGATTTAAATGATTTAATCAAGATCTCAATATATCACTTGATTTTAAGTTGATTTTTGGCTTGAAAATGGTAGATCTTGTATTTCTTGGCTAAACTTTGGTTTTAAAGTGATTTCTAACTCATTTTGATCTAATTAAAAGGTATTTGGTCTTAATTTAACAAATCCTTAATGAATTTAAGCAAATTGAATGTTTTTCCCTTTTTAAAAGATCAGATAAGCTTGATTTTTCTGGAAAAATTAAATCGGTGAAATTGGGTAAAATTGACGGTTTAGATTTGTAATTAGATGACATTTAGGATGTATGAAGTTGAAATCTAAGCTTAGAAGTGTGATTTGAGTGGTTAAACACCTATTTCGACAAAAACTAGTTAAGTTTTCAGTATAGAGGTTAATAGGCTTTGATCCATGATTTTGGAATGATTTAATAGTGTTTGTTGATATTAGTAATGCCTTTGTAAATTTTTTGATGTGTATGAAAAGTGTCAATTCATTTGGGAGCCTCTACAACCATGGACAAAGGCAAATAGAAGTTTAATTGAGCATGGTAGTTGAAGCGTTGGTTGCTAAGGTGAGTGTGTAACACCCCAAACCCGGCCTAGACGTTATGGCCGTATCTGGCAATGTCACACGATAGTGATTTTGAAACCTCGTTTTTACGATGAAAACAATCCATGTTATTATCTTTAGTAAACCTTTGTTAGAACTTAGGAAGTCATCTTTATTCATTTAAAACAATTGTTTTGAAACATCCCTCGTTACGGAAGCTTTAACAAAGCAGTCTAGATGATCATGCGTTTAGAAATTACTTTAACTTTTTAAAAACCGAATTTCCTACGATCAGCAGTGTAACAGTCTGGTTTATACCCTAGTTGGAACAGTGGCTTTCGGACCACAAATCCGAGTCCGTATAATATTTTAATATTATTTTTTGTGCCGTTGATAAGTGATTAAGCATGTGCTAAATTTCCGTAAGTTAATTTGCTCATCTGTGTGTTTAATTTGACAAAAGGATTGAATTGCATTAAATGTGAAAGTTGCATACTAATTGTCAAAGTACCAATGTGTTGTGGCTTTGTTAAGTTGGAGGCCTTATATGGAAATTAAGCCATTCATAAGGTTAGTGGACGGCATATGGTCTAAAATGACATTAGTTTATATGTTATATATGTTTTATTATAAGGACAATTTTGTAATTAGGTTAATAATATGATAATTAATAAAATTTAGCATGAAAATGAACTTTCATTCATGCATTCTCTACCGAAAACAAAAAGAAAAGAAAAGAAAACGCTTGTAGGGTATTCGGCTTTTGTTCATCACAATTAAGGTATGATTTTGATAATTTTTACATTTTTGCAATTGTTGCTTAGTCTACTATCAAGCCCATGTCTCAATTTTGTGTAATGATGATGTTTGTGTGATATGCCATTGATGATATGTTGAGCTTTGAGATGATTTAAGGTGTTAAATGAAAGATTTGAGCTAGATGAACATACTTTGTTCTTGAATTTTTGATGAATTTTACTAATTAGGGCTAAATTGAGAAAATAGTAATTTGAAGGACTAAATTGAAAATTTGATGGAAAATATGGGCTTGTATGTTATATATATACATTCGGCTAAGCTTGGATGTATGATGATTTTGTGAATTTGATGTTTTGAAAAAATGGACTAAATTGATAAATTGTGCAAATGTGAGGGTTAATTTGCAAATAGCCCTAAATGTATGTCCTTGAATTGAATTGAATGAGTTAGTGAATAAAATAGTTAACTATGAATATGTATAGGTCAAGAACTGAGGAAAACGGACTTAGATCGCGGGAAAGCGAAAGTAACCGAGTAGCCGTTTTTTATTTTCGATAAATCGAATCCGAGGTAAGTCATATTGCAAATAGATGTAATTGTATTGAGTTGAGCATATTCATATGCCTATCGTTGATAATGAACGCTTATGAAGTGTTATGCAAATGAATTCTGAGATAAGATTGACTTAGCGACAATGTCCCAGAAGTCCTGTACGAACCTAGGAATACATAGGTATCTGTTCTGTTTTATCATGTAAGACCACGTCAGGGACGTTGGCATCGATATTATCTTTATGTGTAAGACCATGTCTGGGATGTTGGCATCGATATTATCTTTATGTGTAAGACCATGTCTGGGACATCGGCATCGTATTGATTTGTGTAAGACCCTGTCTGGGACAGTGGCATTAATATCTGAGTGCATGTAAGACCTCGTCTGGGACATTGGCATTGTACAACTATTTCAAGCTTTCTGAGTATCCTATTAGGTTCCTATCGGTTCAACGGGCAAGTCTGTGATACGAATGGTTAAGTGAATTGTATATCCGTTTCAGGTACGTTGATTTATACACTAAGTGTGTATATAAGGTAAATACCTATGTGATCTCACTATGATGATTATGTATATTGGAATAACAATATGATATGTGAAAGTAAGCATGAACGAGCTATGATTATATAAGACTTTTGAATTGATGAATGTGAAAAATATGGCCAAGTACATGGACCAAAGCATATATGTGATAGTTTGCTAAGTCATTAAGATGTGCCAATGTACCTATGTGCATATATGCCTTTCATGCTAAGTTTGTTTGTATTATGACTTACTAAGCTTTTGGAAAGCTTACTCTGTGTGTGTGTTTTCTCTATTTTATAGGTCGTCAAAGCTACTAAAGGCTCGGGACCGTCAAGGATCGTTATCACACTACTAAACTCATTTTGGTACACTTTGGAAATGTATATAGCTAGATATGGCATGTATAGGCTAGTATTTGATATAAGTTTGTTATATGAACTTAGCCATGTGATTTGGCTAGTTATAAGTTGAGAATTTGCTTGAATGAATGTGATATGTGAAGTATGTTTTTGGCATGGTTATTTGATACATGAAATGGTCAAGTTTTGATTAAGCAAATGAATGAATTATGCTTGTGATGAGATGAGTTTTGGTCTTGTAATTTGGATGGTTATTTTGGTATGTTCTTGGTTGCCAAATAGGCATGAGAGGTCTTGATGATTTTGCTTGTAGGTAAGACCCATGTGGGTGGCATTTTGGCCTTGCAAATGGCCTATAATGTCACACGGTTGTGGCACAAGGGCGTGCCTAGTGACCGTGGGGCTAAGTCAGTAGCTAGCCTAAGAGCACATGACCAATATACACGGGCGTGTCTAGTAGCCATGTGATAAAGTCAGTATATGGCCTATGAGTGCACGGCCTTAGCACACGGGAGTGCTTGGTAACCGTGGAGCCAAAACAGATTCGACCACGGCCAAGGTACACGGGCGTGCTTGGTGGCCGTGGATGTAAAGTTAGATTCGACCACGGGGAGGACACACGGGTGTGTCCAGCAGCCGTGGGAGGCACACGTTCTGCCTACACGCGCGTGTAACACTTGAAACTTAGAAAAGTTTTAAATTTCTGTGAAATTTTGTATGTGTTCCGGTTTAGTCTCGACCCGATTTATAAGCATGTTTTAGGTCTCGATGACCTACTAAAGGGACATTATGTTTGAGGTTGATAAGCAATTGTATGACATTTCTGTAAATGTTTTCGATCTGTCCGGTAACGCTTTTAACCCTAGTCCGGCGACGGATACGAGTTAGGGTTGTTACATTTGGTTGGTATCAGAGCTACGGTTTAGTCAATTCTCGGACTAATGTAACGTGTCAGTGTCTAGCTATACATGCCATATATTTGAATTGTGATAGTGTGATGAATCCTGACGTGTAAAAAGTGATTTTTGTATAGTAATGGATACCGAAAGAGCCGTAGCTGACGACGTAGAAAGTAATGCACCTGCTCCCGCGCAAGGGACAGCACCCTCTGATCCGAGACCGGCTACTAGCGGTCAAGGGGAAGAAGCTAAACAAGCTTTCTTCCAGATAATGAGTGAATGGTTCACTCAATTCGTAAAGAATAACCCGACTGTTTCACAACCCCCGCCCCCGGTTAATCCCCCTCAAACCTCAGTTATGCCTCCGGTGATGGGTATAAATCTATTGAACAAGCCTCCGGTAGATAAAATTCGCAAATACGGGGCTGAAGAATTTAGGGCTACTAATGATGATGATGCTGAAAAGGCCGAATTTTAGTTAGAAAATACTATCCGGGTATTTGACGAAATGTCTCTGACTTCGGAAGAATGCATAAAATGTGTTGTATCTTTGCTTCGAGACGCGGCTTATCAGTGGTCGAAAACTCTGATATCTGTTATTCTGAAAGAACGGGTGACATGGGATTTCTTTCAGATTGAGTTCCGGAAGAAATATATCAGTGAGAGATTCGTTGAACAGAAACGAAAGGAATTTCTAGACTTGAAACAGGGCCGTATGTCTGTTACGGAATATGAACGAGAGTTTGTTAGACTAAGTCAATATGCTCGTAAATGTGTATCTACTGAGGCAATAATGTGTAAAAGATTCGAAGATGGACTTAATGACGATATCTGTTTGTTAGTCGGGATCTTAGAAATAAAAGAGTTTGTTGTACTTGTTGGTCGAGCATGTAAAGCTGAGGCACTTGGGAAAGATAAAAAGAAAGCTGAGTCAGAAGCCCAAGAAGTGAGAAAGAGATTTCAGAGTAGATCATTTCAGTCTTCTTCAAAGAAATTTAGAGATGATCAAAGCCGTTCGAGAGTTAATATGGGATATTCAAATAGAAATCGAGATAGATCACAAAGGAGCTCCAAAGCTCCAGCAACTTCAGTGGCAAGTGTTGGAAATGTACGACCCGAGAAATCAGAATGTAAGCATTATGGGAAAAGACATCCGGAAAGCTGTAGAATGAATGACAGAGCTTGTTTCAGATGCGGATCACTTGATCATTTTATCCGTGATTGCCCTGAGTCTGTCGAGCCAGAGACTGTTCAGAATCTGAGATTTGATAATGCACCTGTGAGAGGTAGACCTTTGAAGAATGTAAGAAATGTCAGTGGTAGTCAGAGAACTACGAGAGAGACTGTTGCGAGATCTGAAGCCAGAGCGCCTGCCAGAGTATATGCTATTCGAGCTCGTGAGGAAGCTTCATCTCTAGATGTTATAACGGGTGCTTTTACACTTTATCATACTTCTGTGATTGCATTGATAGACCCTGGTTCTACGCATTTGTATATATGCATGAATTTAGCATTCAGTAAGACTTTGGCTGTAGAGTCTACTGAGTTTGTTATAAAAGTATCGAACCTCTTAGGTAAAAGTGTCCTGGTTAACAAAGTATGCAATAACTGTCCATTAATGTTTCAAGATATTTGTTTCTCTTCTGATTTGATGCTTTTTCCATTTGATGAGTTCGATATCATTCTGGGTATGGACTGGTTGACATTGCATGACGCGGTTGTAAATTGTAAAAGAAAGACTGTTGATTTGAGATGTCCGAATAATGAAATTGTACGGGTTGAGTCTATTGATTTAGATAGATTGCCTAATGTGATATCTGTATTGAAAGCTCGAAGATATGTGAAAAAGGGGTATGAGTCATATTATGCTTCTGTAATTGATTTGAAAGTATCTGAAAAGAAAGTTGAATCAGTGCCTATTGTTTGTGAGTTTTCTGAAGTATTTCCTGAAGAATTACCGGGTTTGCCTTCGATACGTGAAGTTGAGTTTGGTATTGAGTTATTACCTTGTAATACACCTATTTCGATAGCTCCGTATAGAATGGCACCAACAGAATTGAAAGAGTTAAAGTCACAGTTGCAAGAATTGATCGATAGAGGGTTTGCTAGACTGAGTTTTTCGCCTTGGGGTGCTCCCGTTCTGTTTGTGAAAAAGAAAGATGGCACGATGAGAATGTGCATCGATTATCGCCAGTTAAACAAGGTGACCATAAAGAACAAATATCCATTGCCTAGGATTGATGATTTATTTGATCAGTTAAAAGGAGCTACTGTATTTTCAAAGATTGATCTGAGATCAGGATACTATCAGTTGAGAGTGAAAGATTCAGATGTACCAAAAACTGCTTTCAGAACAAGGTACGGGCATTATGAGTTTCTAGTTATGCCATTTGGACTAACCAATGCTCTTGCTATTTTTATGGATTTGATGAATAGAATTTTCAGACTTTATCTAGGTCGATTTGTTGTTGTATTCATTGATGACATTTTGATTTATTCACGGGATAAGATTGAACATGCCGAACATCTAAGAATTGTGTTGCAAACTCTGAGAGAAAAGCAATTGTATGCGAAATTTAGCAAATGTGAATTCTGGTTGCATGAGGTTAGTTTTTTGGGGCATATTGTGTCAGCTTCTGAGATTTGAGTTGATCGAGCAAGATTTCTGCTATTCTGGATTGGAAACCTCCGAGAAACGTATCTGAAGTCCGTAGCTTTCTGGGCCTAACTGGTTATTACCGTTAATTTGTGAAAGGATTTTCAGTGATATCTACTCTGTTGTCTAGATTGCTTCAGAAAGATGTTAGATTTGAATGGTCGAACAAATGCCAGAAAAGTTTTGATCAGTTGAAAACTCACATTAATCAAGCTCGGTTTTGGTACAAATGAAATCAGGTAAAGAATTTGTTATATACAGTGATGCTTCGTTAAATAGTCTGGGATGTGTTTTGATGCAGGAAGACAAAGTTATAGCTTATGCTTCGAGACAATTAAAGCCTCATGAAAAGAACTATCCGACACACGATCTCGAGCTAGCTGCGATTGTGTTTGGACTAAAGATCTGGTGCCATTATTAGTATGGTGAGAAATGTCACGTATTTTCATATCATAAAAGTTTGAATATCTGATGACTCAGAAAGATTTGAACCTGCATCAAAGAAGATGGCTAGAGTCATTAATGAGATTATGAGCTTGTGATAGATTATCATCCGGTAAAGCAAACGTTGTTGCTGATGCATTGAGTAGAAAATCATTGTTTGCACTACGTGCTTTGAATGCTCAGCTAAATCTGTCTGAAGATAGATCTGTGATAGTTGAATTAGAAGCGAAACCGTTGTTTATACAGAAGATATGTGATGCTCAGAAATTTGATAATGAATTGATAGTGAAACGAGCTCAGTGTGATTCGAATTATGAATCTGAATTTTGAGTTTTTGATGATTGCTTGAGATTCTGAGATCGTATCTGTGTTTTGAGAAATTCAGAATTGATTCAGTTGATTTTGAGTGAAGCACATAATAGTCATCTATCTGTTCATCCGGGGAGTACTAAAATGTACCATGATTTGAGGCGACACTATTGGTGGTCTGGTATGAAGCATGATATTTCGACTTTGTTTCAAAATGTTTAATCACATCGACAAGTCAAAGCCGAACATCAAGTTCCGTGCAGGTTGCTACAACCGATTATGATTCCTGAGTGGAAATGGGATAGAGTGACAATGGATTTTGTTTCTGGTTTGCCTCAGACTCAGAGAAAGAAAGATGCGATATGGGTAGTAGTTGATCGATTGACGAAAACTGCCCATTTTATTCCGGTAAGATCTGACTATTCACTTGATAGATTAGCCGAGCTTTATATTTCTGAGATTGTTAGATTGCACGGGGTGCCACTATCTATTGTGTCAGAAAGGGACCGGAGGTTTACATCGAGGTTCTAGAAGAAATTGCAAGAATCTTTAGGCACGAAACTGCATCTCAGTACAGGTTTTCATCCGCAAACAGATGGTCAATCTGAACGGGTTATTCAGATTCTTGAAGATATGTTAAGATGCTGTACACTTGAGTTTAATGGTTTGTGGGAACAGTATTTTCCGTTGATTGAATTTGCATACAATAATAGTTTTCAGTCGAGCATCAAAATGGCACCATATGAAGCTTTGTATGGACCTTAAATGTCGCACACCTCTGTATTGGACTAAGCTCAATGAAAGTAAGCTACATGGAGTTGAATTAATAAAAGACTCAGAACAGAAAGTGAAATTGATACGAGATTGTTTGAAAGCAGCATCTGATCATTAGAAGTCTTATACAGACTTAAAACAAAAAGATATAGAATTTAAGATCGGCGACAAAGTATTTCTGAAAGTGTCACCATGGAAGAAAGTACTTCGTTTCGGACGTAAAGGCAAGTTGAGTCCGAGATTCATCGGGCCGTCTGAAATCATTGAGCGAGTTGGACCTGTTGCATATCGATTGTTGTTGCCTCCCGAGCTAGAAAAGATACATAATGTATTCCATGTCTTAATGTTCCGTAGGTATCGATCCGGTCCGTCACATGTGATTACTCCATCTGAAATTTAAATCTGATCCTATATGACTTATGAAGAAGAACCGATTCGTATCTTAGCTCGTGATGTGAAAGAGTTAAGAAACAAGAAAATTCTGTTAGTGAAAGTATTGTGGAATCGACAAGGAATAGAAGAGGCTACGTGGGAGCCGGAAGATTCAATGAAACAACAATATCTGACTCTATTTAACGGTAAGATTTTCAGGGACGAAAATCCCTAAGGGGGAGAATTGTAACAGTCCGATTTATACTCTAGTCAGAACAGTGGTTTCGGGACCACAAATCCGAGTCCTATAATATTTTAATATTATTTTCTGTGCTGTTGATAAGTGATTAAGCATGTGCTAAATTTCCGTAAGTTAATTTGCTCATCTGTGTGTTTAATTTGACAAAAGGATTGAATTGCATTAAATGTGAAAGTTGCATACTAATTTTCAAAGTACCAATATGTTGTGGCTTTGTTAAGTTGGAGGCCTTATATGGAAATTAAGCCATTCATAAGGTTAGTGGACGGAATATGGTCTAAAATGACATTAATTTATATGTTATATATGTTTTATTATAAGGACAATTTTGTAATTAGGTTAATAATATGATAATTAATAAAATTTAGCATGAAAATGAACTTTCATTCATGCATTCTCCACCGAAAACAAAAAGAAAAGAAAAGAAAACTCTTGTAGGGTATTCGGCTTTTGTTCATCACAATTAAGGTATGATTTTGATATGGTTTTTGATAATTTTTACGTTTTTGCAATTGTTGCTTAGTCTACTATCAAGCCCATGTCTCAATTTTGTGTATTGATGATGTTTGTGTGATATGCCATTGATGATATGTTGAGCTTTGAGATGATTTAAGGTGTTAAATGAAAGATTTGAGCTAGATGAACATACTTTGTTCTTGGATTTTTGATGAATTTTACTAATTAGGGCTAAATTAAGAAAATAGTAATTTGAAGGACTAAATTGAAAATTTGATGGAAAATATGGGCTTGTATGTTATATATATACATTCGGCTAAGCTTGGATGTATGATGATTTTGTGAATTTGATGTTTTGAGAAAAATAGACTAAATTGATAAATTGTACAAATGAGAGGGTTAATTTGCAAATAGCCCTAAATGTGTGTCCTTGAATTGAATTGAATGAGTTAGTGAATAAAAGAGTTAACTCTGAATATGTATAGGTCAAGAATTGAGGAAAACAAACTTAGATCGCGGGAAAGCGAAAGTAACCGAGTAGTCGTTTTTATTTCCGATAAATCGAATCCGAGGTAAGTCATATTGTAAATAAATGTAATTGTATTGAGTTGAGCATATTCATATGCCTATCATTGATAATGAACGCTTATGAAGTGTTATGCAAATGAATTCTGAGATAAGATCGACTTAGCGACAATGTCCGAGAAGTCCTGTACGAACCTAGGAATACATAGGTATCTGTTCTGTTTTATCATGTAAGACCACGTCTGGGACGTTGGCGTTGATTTGAGACTTCATGTAAGACCACGTCTGGGATGTTGGCATCGATCTTACCTTTATGTGTAAGACCATGTCTGGGACGTTGGCATCGATATTATCTTTATGTGTAAGACCATGCAGGACATCGGCATCGTATTGATTTGTGTAAGACCACATGCGGACGGTGGCATCAATATCTGAGTGCATGTAAGACCTCATCTGGGACGTTGGCATTGTACAACTATTCCGAGCTTTCTAAGTATCCTATTAGGTTCCTTTTGGTTCAACGGGAAAGTCTGTGATACAAATGGTTAAGTGAATTGTATATCCGTTTCAGGTACGTTGATTTATACACTAAGTGTGTATATAAGGTAAGTACCTATGTGATCTCACTATGATGATTATGTATATTGGAATAACAATATGATATGTGAAAGTAAGCATGAACGAGCTATGATTATATAAGACTTTTGAATTGATGAATGTGACAAATATGGCCAAGTACATGGACCAAAGCATATATGTGATAGTTTGCTAAGTCATTAAGATGTGCCAATGTACCTATGTGCATATATGCCTTTCATGCTAAGTTTGTTTGTATTATGACTTACTAAGCTTTTAGAAAGCTTACTTATGACTTACTAAGCTTTTAGAAAGCTTACTCTGTGTGTGTGTTTTCTCTGTTTTATAGGTCGTCAAAGCTACTGAAGGCTCGGGAACGTCAAGGATCGTCATCACACTACTAAACTCATTTTGGTACACTTTGGAAATGTATATAGCTAGATATGGCATGTATAGGCTAGTATTTGATATAAGTTTGTTATATGAACTTAGCCATGTGATTTGGCTAGTTATAAGTTGAGAATTTGCTTGAATGAATGTGATATGTGAAGTATGTTTTTGGCATGGTTATTTGATACATGAAATGGTCAAGTTTTGATTAAGCAAATGAATGAATTATGCTTGTGATGAGATGAGTTTTAGTCTTGTAATTTGGATGGTTATTTTGGTATGTTCTTGGTTACCAAATAGGCATGAGAGGTCTTGATGATTTTGCTTGTAGGTAAGACCCATGTGGGTGGCATTTTGGCCTTGCAAATGGCCTATAATGTCACACGGGTGTGGCACAAGGGCGTGCCTAGTGACCGTGGGGCTAAGTCAGTAGCTAGCCTAAGAGCACACGACCAATATACACGGGCGTGTCTAGTAGCCGTGTGAAAAAGTCAGTATATGGCCTATGAATGCACGGCCTTAGTACACGAGGGTGCTTGGTAACCGTGGAGCCAAAACAGATTCGACCACGGCCAAGGTACACGAGCGTGCTTGGTGGCCGTGGATGTAAAGTCAGATTCGACCACGGGGAGGACACACGGGTGTGTCCAGCAGCCGTGGGAGGCACACATTCTGCCTACACGAGCATGTAACCCTGAAACTTAGAAAATTTTAAATTTTCGTGAAATTTTGTATGTGTTCCGGTTTAGTCTCGACCCAGTTTATAAGCATGTTTTAGGTCTCGATGACCTACTAAGGGGACATTATGTTTGAGGTTGATATGCAATTGTATGACATTTCTGTAAATGTTTCCGATCTATCCGGTAACGCCTTTAACCCTAGTCCCGAGACGGATACGAGTTAGGGGTGTTATAAGCAGTTATAAATCCATAAAGTAAAATAAATAAATAAAAACCCAAATTTAAAACCAAAGTCCCAGAGGGTCCTTAAATTACAACCCAAATAATCAATAATAATCAAATCATAAATCGTAAATTGAAAACCATGAAGTCCAAAAATTACTGTGGTCACCGTGAGTCCTCCGTCAGACCGATCCGTCTAAGTCCGGGGATTACACAGAACATTAAACAAAAGGGTGAGTTTACGTAAACTCGATGTGTAATCCCGAGAAACAAACAAACAATCGGTATTCACGATTACGCTTGAATACCTTTGGGCTTAAGCCCTTTTCAAGATGCTCGATGTGATTTGGGCCTTAGCCCATCTCGATCTGATGTCAAAAATGTAGTAGGGCCTTAGCCTATCACAAAGATGTCGATGCAAAGATACTTGATTATGCAAAGAGCAAAATCCTACCCAACCAGCCTCTACACACCATCTCCGTCCAACCCTATACTCTATGTGGGAATATAATCAACCCACCCATCCCTACACTCCAGGTAGTACCAAATGAGGCACAATACAGTAGTTTGCAGCTGAGCTGCCAGTAAATTAGGCTTAAATCCTTTCAGTACACTTCCTCCGAATAACAACCCCCAACCTAATGCAATGCAACACACAATGGATGACATGCTATTATGCAATTTCAGTACATATATTCAGTTTAGATATTAATATGCCTAGTACAGATATCATTCAGTCAATTTCACACATTTAGGGGTCTAAGTAGTGGTTACCGACCCTACAGTAGGTTCATAGTCGACTTGGGCGACCCGTGCAACCTTAAAAACATTTCGGTAAAAATGGGCCCACACGCCCTTGTGATCTGCCCGTGTGGGCCCACACGTCCGTGTGGCCCACTCAGCCCAAATTGGCCTTGGCCGTGTGATCCATTTTTAAAGTAACCGATGCTAGCTCAATACTCATATATGTTTTCACTATTTACTTATATGTTCATTCAAAACTGTCTACTTGAGTCATTATCACTAAATTATTTATATCTTGAGCTAAAGAATTCCAAATTAAGATCCGCTTGATTTTTTTGAAACTAAACTCAAATACCTTTCTACAATAAAATTTTTAGAATTTATAGTTTATCAAATAAGTACAGTAAAATCTTTAAAGTTATCCCTATTCTGCTGTTTGACAGCTTCATCCTTTCCTTACTATAAATTATTTATCTCTTAGTACAAAATTTAGATGATGTTTCTGTTTGTTTCTCTTGAAAATAGACTCATTAAGGATTTAAACATATAAATTAAAACCCCTAATTATTTTTTTACAATGTTTGATGATTTTCCTAATTCAGAAAAGGGGAACCCGAAATCATTCTGACCTTGTCTCACAAAATTTATTATATCTCATGATTTAAAATTCCATTGCTTACACTGTTTCTTCCATGAAAAACTAGACTCAATAAAATTTAATTTCATATTTTATTCAACCTCTAACTCAATTCCCACTATTTTTTATGATTTTTCAAAGTTAGACTACTGCTACTGTCCAAAATTATTTTAGTGCAAAATGTTGATTTCCAAGTTTATAACACCCTTATTTCATTTCTCTACAATTTTTCGCATCATTTTCTCTTATTTTTTGACTGCAAGCAATTTTGGCTTTTCACTGAATCCCGTTTTCTACGTTTTGGGTATACACCTGGTATTGTTTCTGATGCGTAAGCACTCCTAAGCCTCCAGAACCTAAAAATCGACCAACATATCTCTAGATTAATCACTTAATTCGTTTTTAATCAACCAATTTCAGAAGGAACTCGACTAAAAACCTAGCAAAACCCTTACCTCGCTTGAGTAACCACGACTTCGTACAATCACAGCGTTGATTCAAAACCACCAGCCCCTTGATTAACTCCTAAACACCAAAAAGGAATCCCCCTTTTAGAGATTAACCAAGAACGATTAACAATAGAAAAAACCGTTACTTACCGAATGCACGCAACCAACAATGAACAACCGAATCAATTGGAAAAAAGAAGAAGAAAGAAATGGAAGGAGAAAAAATAATGGAAATTTCGGCAGCAACTAGGGGAAAGAATCGGTAGAGGAGGGGAAAAAAAGAAGAAGAAGAAAATGTCAGATTATTTTCTGATAACCTCTCCCATATTATCTCCTAAAATCACTCCCTATTAACCCACTAAAACACAACTACTTAGAATTTTGCCCCAACACAACTCTTAGTCGAAATTGGAGCAAAAATACTGTCTCCACGCCATCACAAAGAATTGAACACAGAACCTCCAACACTCCAATACTCCACTTAACCACCAGACCAGCAGGCCCATTTTGATATAAACTTACCAACAATTAAACTTAAGCCCTTTGCACAAGGTTAAGGCTTTATTTATAAAAATACAAAAATTTGCCCAAGTAAGGCTTGAACTTGGAACCTCACACACCCAGAACACATAACCACTGAGGCAGATAGACATTGTGTGTCACACATACACGAAATCAAAAATTAAAATTTTGGAGTGTTACATAGTGGTTTGATATACTACATTTAAACTCCAGTACACAGGCTAAGGTAAATATGCTAACCCCCATTTATGGGAAGCGAACCTTGACTTCTTCCTTGTGCAAATCCTTACAATTTTGGTTGAATCGTTGAGTATATACACTGTGTGATTGATAAACCGTAAAAGTAACATATTCTAAGCCCACAATTAGTATGATTTTGGATGATTTAAGCCCCAATTTATGTAAAAAGGTACTCTTAATCCTTTCTTTTCATGTCTTATACTTAGGAAAGCACCCGATGACGAAAAGAACGAGAAACGGGCTTAAAACATACCAAGTTGGGCCAAGCCACGAAATCAGCACGGCCTGGACATCAAGCCACATGGCCGTGCCACCATTCCTACTAGAACACGGCTTTACCACGACTTACACGGCCGTGCCTCATTCAACAGTGTCGAACACGGCCTGGCCGCGATTTACACGGGCGTGTGCCATGGCTGTGCCTCTGCTGTGGAGAAGAGCAATTCCATTCGGGAAAGGATACTTAGGGAGAAAGAAACATGTTTCAAAAGCCTATAAATACACCCTAGGTACCAGCTGAAAGGGGGTGTGCCATGGCTGTGCCTCTGCTGTGGAGAAGAGCAATTCCATTCGGGAAAGGATACTTAGGGAGAAAGAAACATGTTTCAAAAGCCTATAAATACACCCTAGGTACCAGCTGAAAGGGGGCGGCGAGCTAGGCCAAGAAGCCAAGCCGAAAAGGTCAGATTTGGGGGAATCACTCAAAGATAGCCAGTTGATCCATCTCAAGAAGCTGGAATTCTACTCAAGACAGAGGATCTCCTCTTCAATTCCTTCAGGGGGTTTTAGGGATTTCTTATGTTTTGTTTTATCTTTTCTTTTGAGATGTTGTCTTTTATTATTATGAACTAAACCTTCGGATACCTGAAGGGGATGAAACCTATGATGAATCTTGTTATTTGATTCTTGAATTATATGATAATAACTTAGTTTGTTCTTAATTGTGTGAACTTAATCCAAATCTAATGTGCTTAGGTGGAGGAGGAATAGACCCTGCCTAAGAGTAGATCCAACATAATTAAGCGGAGTTGATCGCATGCCTAGAGATAGGGTGACGAGATTTTGCCGGATTAGGGTGAAACCTAATATGGGAGTCCACAGATCAATTTACTGCTATTCTAGGGGGTTATTATAAGCGAACGAGAGTTCCACTAATTAACCTAGGGTTAGACGTTATTCGCCTCGAGAGAGGGTTTAATATACGTTAGGGAGTCTCATGGATCAAACTAAGTAAATAAATCATATGGTTCAAGGTTAAATAACAAGTGAAGTCTAGGTGGATTTTTCCTAAGGGTATCGCTTGAGTCAACTTAGTTTTCCCAAAAGTTATTTCCCGAATTCATTCTTTTTGTCTTTTCATCTTAGCTTAGTAAGTAGATTAGTTTTAGTTTAAACAATCATCACTTTATATTAAGGCTAAATAATAAAAAGACGGTGAGTATTAGTACTTTTAGTTCCTTTGGGTTTGATAATCCGGTCTTGCCTAAACTATACTACTGTTCGATAGGTGCACTTGCCTCAATCGTTGTCAGAGTTGGTTTCCAGGTTCGATCATTCATTTATAAATTTTAAAACTCTGATTTAGAGCGATCAAGTTTTTGGCGCCGTTGCCGGGGAACTAAAATATTAAGAAAACTCTATTTTTATTACTTTAGCCATTATTTTTATTTTTCGCAATTTATTTTTTATTTTTAGTTTTAATTTTAAATTTCCTAAATTTTCTTTCTTTCTTTTCCTAGCAGGTACCTCTAGTTTATGACTAGAAGGAACCCGAGAGGACCTTTAGAATACAACAGTGATATTGAAGCTACCGCTCGAAGAAATCGCAGAGAAATTAGGCGAGCCCTAAATTACCAAGGAGAGCGAGAAGACAGATCCAATCCTACTGAAGGGATGGATGAAAATAATCCACCACCACCAAAAGATGTGGCAGATCAGAATGCTCCTTGTACTATGTATGATTATGCTAAACCACATTTAACAGGAGCCGAATCTAGTATTGTTAGGCCTGCTATAGCTGCTAATAATTTTGAATTAAAGCCTAGCACTATACAAATGATTCAACAGTTTGTTCAATTTGATGGTTTGCAGGACGAAAATCCAAACACTCATATAGCTAACTTTTTAGAATTCTGCGGTACCTTCAAAATAAATGGCGTTTCTGATGATGCCATACGTCTTCAATTATTTCCCTTTTCACTAAGAAATAAAGCTAAACAGTGGTTAAACTCGTTACCACGACGGTCAATCACTACATGGGAACAAATGACTGAAATTTTTTTGTTAAAATACTTTCCACCGGCCAAAACGGCCAAATTAAGTAATGATATATCTTCTTTTGTGCAGATGGATTTAGAGACATTATACGACACATGGGAGAGATACAAAGATCTCTTGAGGAGATGCCCACACCACGGATTACCATTGTGGCTCCAAGTCCAAACTTTTTACAACAGTGTGAATCCTTCAACAAGGCAATTAATTGATTCACCACGGTGGAACCACTGAATAATAAAACTCCCGAGGCAACCTACGAGTTTATTGAAGAGATGTCATTTGAACAACTACCAAATGGCAAGTTACAAGAACAAGGCCAACAAAAATAGCCTGAGTTTACAACCTCGACGCAAAGAACCATGCTATCAAATCGGGTAGAGTTCATGAATAAAAGATTGATAGTTTGTGTTCTTCGCAGGTAAATCCAGTAATGCAGTGCGACATAGGTGGAACCGTGGCGAATCCTGAGTACCCACCCTACCAATCGGGCATAGAGAGCGAACAGATGAACTATATAGGTAACAATTTTAGATCCAATAATAACCCATATAGTAATAATTATAATCCAGGTTGGAGGAACCACCCAAATATTTCGTGGGGAGGACAAGGAAATCAAGGGAATAAAAAACAACAACCTCCTCAGAACTTCCAAAATCAGCCCTATCCACAGGAAAAGAAGCCGAATCTTGAAGAGACGTTGAAAAAATTCATAGCATCCACAGAGGCTCGTCTCCGAAAGACTGAGGGAACACTCGATACCCAACAAACATCGATCAAAACAATCGAGAACCAAGTTGGAGGACTTACAAAGGCAATCGGGGAAATACTGAGTCAGTCGGACAAATTACGAAGCTACTATCCGAACGACCACAAGGGCGTCTACCAAGCAACACGGAGATCAATCCAAAGGAGCAAATCCAAGCCATAACAGCTCAAGAAAGCGAAGAAGTAGACAAACACAGTCCAACACAAGAAAACGAGGTAGAAAAAGGTAAAGCTGAGGTAATCCAAGAAAAGCCAAAATCGATAATCAAAGCATACCAACCTCGCATACCTTACCCTGAGGCATTAAGAAGAGACGACACAGAAGAACAGTTCGGTAAGTTTCTTAAACTTTTAAAAGTACATATTAACTTACCATTACTTGAAGCTCTTTCGCAGATGCCAGATTCTAGGAAATTTTTAAAAGAGCTTCTGACAAACAAACGGAAGTTAGACGAGTCATCACATGTGGAACTTAACGCAAAGTGCTCAGCAATTCTCCAAAATAGACTACCACCAAAGCTAAAAGATCCAGGGAGTTTTACAATTCCATGTTTAATTGGTAGACTAACTGTTGATAATCGTTAGGCGATTTAGGGGCAAGCATAAATGTCATGCCTTATAAATTGTTTAAACAATTAGGTCTAGGGAAACCCAAACAAACTAGGATGAGCATTCAATTAGCTGATAAAACTATTTAGAATTCCTAGGGTATTATCGAAGATGTTCTTGTAAAAATTAATGATTCGTTTTCCCCATGAGATTTTGTTGTCTTAGACATGGATGAGGATAATTCGATCCCCCTAATTTTAGGAAGACCCTTTTTAGCAACTGCCAGGACTAAAATTGATGTTGATGCAGGAGAACTCATACTTTGCGTAGGTAATGAGACAATCACCATCAAGGCTCTCGATTCGGCTAGAACATCGAGTAATCAAGGTGAGAACGTAAATTCTACTCATAACCATTCAGTTAACCCTTATTTTCAGGAAGCACCACCAAAGAATACAACTGAACCTGATCCTAAACCCCATGTCAATAAAGAAATAACCCATGACAATCGAGGGATTCAGTTCGATGATCTAGACGAGTGGAAGACACACTTCAAGGAGAAATTAGGGATACACGACGAAGAACCGGAACCACACGAGATAAAACCAAAGGAGCCCTCAAAAGAGCTAATAGGAACAACAAATCACTTCAAAATAGGGGACCAAGTACTGTCAGATCAGGTAAATCCTCGAATATCTCCTTCGGACCCTAGCACAAACAAAGAAATATCTTTTAGGGTAACCAGTGTTTTTCCACACGGAGCAGTCGAGGTAAGTAATCCTATTTTTGGTACTTTTACTATAAAAACATCTCGACTTAAATTTTTTCACGAAGACACAAATGATAGCATGAGGAAGGACTTCCAACTCCTCAAACCACCCTAACAAAGCAAACGGGAGGAGAGTCTAGCTTAAGACTATAAACGAGCGCTTCTCGGGAGGCAACCCGAGCACTAACATAATTTATTCTCATATTTTTCTTTAAATTTATTTTTCTTTTCTTCTTTTCTTTCTGAACACGTAGTTATAAACTAACAAGGGGTGCAGAACTCCAGGACACACGGCCTTGCACACGGCAGTGGCCGTGGCCGTGTGTACCTCAAGAATCTTGGTACTAACATGGCAGGGCAGTACAAGTCAGAATGAACTAATTTTTGGCAATCACAGACTCAACCACTCTTCCACGGGCACCGACAAAGTGGCATGGCCGTGCGTTACGACCGTGTGAGGCTACTGACTTGCCAACCACGGGCGAAACACGGCCGTGCCGGATAACCGTGCCAATATACTGACTTGTCGAACACAGGCTAGACACGAGCGTGTGGAACCAACACGCCCTAGAGCACGGCCGTGCGAAGCGGACGTGTGAATCGACACACCCTCCACCCATGGGCGTGGGAAACCGCCATACCTGAAATTCTATTTAAACATCATACCCTTTTTCTTTCTCTTCTTAACCCACTTCTTTCTTCTTTCCTTCTTCCATTTTTTCCTCTTTTTTTTTTCCTTTTTTCTTTTCCTAATAAATCCTTAGACTCTTGAGCTACAACAAAATCATATCAATGGTAAAGAAGCGTAAGAGGCCAAACTCCTCAAAGGAGACTTATTCACATAAGTTAATGCCGACAGCTCCATCCAAACAACAAGCCAAGGGTCTTTGAGACCAATTATCTGTTCTTTTATTTTTATCTTCTCCTTTATTTTCCTTATCTTTACTTCTCTTCTACTGAATTTAGCTTATTTTATCTTAATTTCTTAATTTTAGGTTCTAAAGGCTGCTTGGGAATCACGCCACCACCACCACCACCATAACCTCAGCCTTAGAAATCACACCCAACAATAAGGACTCTACGGTCCATCCATCTTTTCTTTTAATTTTAGTTTTCTTCTTAGTCTCCTTCTCTTTATCTTCCTTGTCCTTAATTTCATATTTAGTTTACTTTAATTATGTCTTAAGGATCCCTAGCTAATTCTCTACGAGCGTCCCAATTTCTTCATCTAGTGCAGGTTCGTCATCCAGACGACCCATCACCACCACCAAAGGCACAATCTCCTCTCAAGGAATCATCCGAAAATTCAAGAAGTTTTCACTTACCCCCATATCTGATGATTTTATTACAAGGTTATTATATATCTTTGTACATTGAGGGCAATGTACATCTTAAGTGTGGGGGTGAACAACCTAAAAGATACCTAACAAAACCCTCGAATTTAGTCTTGTTTTTAAGTAATTTACTCATATTACTAATTAGGATGAAATTTCTGATGATTTATGATTTTTATTGATATGTTTCAGATTAAGTCATTGATAATTGTGCATTGATAATTAAATTCTAAGAATACTAGAGAATCAAGCATGATAAGTCTATTTTTCAGAAATTAAAAATTTGCTAGGTTGTCAAACTGAGTTTAAATATTACCTTGAAGTTTGAAATTTACGAGGATTGACATCAAAATACCCATAATTTTTGTGAGTTTTGAGCCTTATAGAGCATAAATTCTTTTTCTTGCTCACTTTATTGATTATGAGTATGTCAATACTGATTTGTTATTCTAGAACTTGTATCGATTATACATGTCAAGACCACATTTTTTGATTTGATACACAGAGATGATAAAGGCACCTAGGTTTTAACCCACTAATTCCATAAAAAGCCTACCTCCATAACTAACCCCTAGTGAACCCCTTTTAATCCTAACAACCCTATTTATTGACTCACCCACTAATATTAACCCAGAACCCCCTTTGTTTTTGTTATCACCATTCCTTTTAACTACCCTTATATCGAGATTTGATTTGATTGAATAGCCTAACTATGTTTTTTATTTCAGTTATGTATTTATAGCTTGTTCTTAAAAAAAAAACGAAGTACATCCATTATTCATTATTAGTTAGGTGATTCAATGAGCTTAAACGCTTGAATCCCAGATATCAAAGAAGAAGCTCGTATTATTAGTATTATTAGTTTTCAATTGATGTAATTATTATTAGTAGTTCATTAGTTTGTAGTTAGGTAATTTGTCAATTCAATCTCTATTCTAACACTCTAATTTAGCCTTACTTCACACCTTAACCATAGCCCCGTTGCAACCCTAACAAAGACCTTTTGATTTGTGTTTCATCTCATATTTCAGTGGTGGAGATTTGATTTTCATGCAAGCCTATGGGATTAACTCTTCATGTTTGACTTTTGAGTGCCTAAATTTTGAACCTTAAACACTTTGAGTGAATCTTTTGTGAGGATGTCAATCCTTGTCGATTTCTAATCAGAGGTAATTATTTAGATGAAGGGAAACACCTATGTTTTGTGCTACAGAATCTATGACTTATAATGTTTGAATTTTTAGGACTCTTTGAGTTAAATTATCCATGTATAAATTATCTATGAATTATGATGAGACACTATCAATAGGAATTATGAATTATAGAAAGTTCATTTTAATTGAAAGTTGAGAATTTTGCTTGAGGGCAAGCAAAAGCTTAAGTGTGGGGGTATTTGATAAACCGTAAAAGTAACATATTCTAAGCCCATAGTTAGTATGCTTATGGATGATTTAAGTCCCAATTTATGTAAAAAGGTGCTCTTAATCCTTTCTTTTCATGTCTTATACTCAGGAAAGCACTCGATGACGAAAAGAACGAGAAACGGGCTTAAAACGGACCAAGTTGGGCCAAGCCACAAAAATAGCATGGCCTGGACTTTAAGCCACACGGCCGTGCCACCATTCCTACTAGAACACGGCTTTACCACGACTTACATGGTCGTGCCTCATTCAACAGTGTCGAACACGGCCTGACCGAGATTTACACAGGCGTGTGCCATGGCCGTGCCTCTGCCATGGAGAAGAGAAATTCCATTCGAGAAAGGATACTTAGGGAGAAAGAAATGTGTTTCAAAAGCCTATAAATACACCCTAGGTACCAGCTGAAAGGGGCGAGCTAGGCCAAGCCAAGCCAGAAAAGGTCGATTTGGGGAATCACTCGAAGATAGCCAGTTGATCCATCTCAAGAAGCCGAGATTCTACTCAAGACGGAGGATCTCCTCTTCAATTCCTTCAGGGGGTTTTAGGGATTTCTTATGTTTTGTTTTATCTTTTCTTTTGAGATGTTGTCTTTTATTATTATGAACTAAACCTTCTGGATACCCGAAGGGGATGAAACCTATGATGAATCTTGTTATTTGATTCTTGAATTATATGATAATAACTTAGTTTGTTCTTAATTGTATGAACTTAATCCAAATCTAATGTGCTTAGGTGGAGGAGGAATAGACCCTGCCTAAGAGTAGATCCAACATAATTAAGCGGAGTTGATCGCACGCCTAGAGGTAGGATGACGAGATTTTGCCGGATTAGGGTGAAACCTAATATGGGAGTCCACAGATCGATTTACTGCTATTCTAGGGGGTTATTATAAGCAAACGAGAGTTCCACTAATTAACCTAGGGTTAGACGTTATTTGCCTCGAGAGAGGGTTTAATATACGTTAGAGAGTCTCACGGATCAAACTAAGTAAATAAATCATATGGATCAAGGTTAAATAACAAGTGAAGTCTAGGTGGATTTTTCCTAAGGGTATCGCTTGAGTCAATTGAGTTTTCCCAAAAGTTATTTCCCGAATTCATTGTTTTTGTCTTTGCATCTTAGCTTAATAAGTAGATTAGTTTTAGTTTAAACAATCATCACTTTATATTAAGGCTAAATAATAAAAAGACGGTGAGTATTAGTACTTCTAGTTCCTTTGGGTTCGATAATCCGGTCTTGCCTAAACTATACTACTGTTCGATAGGTGCACTTGCCTCAATCGTTGTCAGAGTTGGTTTCCAGGTTCGATCATTCTTTTATAAATTTTAAAACTCTGATTTACAGCGATCAGTGATTTTAACGGTGAAAAAAATGCATTAACTTATGATATATATATATATATATACATGGGATTTATTTTATATATATGTAATAAAAAACAGAAATAAAGACTGGATTGAAATATTATACTCGTAGGTAGGCATGAAAATCGGACTGGTAGTTGAGGCCTATTTTCACAGTTTCGTTAAGACAAATTCAGCCATTCCTTTGGTGGTGAAGAAACATTGGTCGACTGTCTCCCAGGATACAACAACAAGATGGGCATGGCAATATCACGACTACAATGATCAACAAATAGTAGCCTTGCCTTCGTTTATCACTAAAAAAATGTTCGAAAAATATGCAGGGAAAATATCTCTCAAAATTTTAGAAAATTCGGTGTATATGTTTTCTTGTAGATTATTTGATTTTGGAAAATATGCAGGGAAAATTTTGGAGCCAATAACATATCCGTCAATTAAGGAGCCATTAAACGCAAATTAGCATTTGAATTAAAGAAGCCATTACCTCATTTTACTACCAAATAGGTAAGCTCTGTTGAGGAAAAAACCAATAACGTGTCTGTGAATTAAGGTCATTAACTCCATAGAAAGGTGATCGCTGTAAATTAGAGTTTTAAAATTTATAAAAGAATGATCGAACCTGGAAACTAACTCTGACAACGATTGAGGCAAGTGCACCTATCGAACAGTAGTATAGTTTAGGCAAGACCGGATTATCGAACCCAAAGGAACTAAAAGTACTAATACTAACTTTCTTTTTATTATTTAGCCTAAAATAAGTGAAGTTGTTTATTAATCTAAATTAATTAAATACTAAACTAAAGACTCTAAGACAAAGAAGAATGAATTTGGAAAATAACTTGGGAAAAACTCAGTTGATTTAGATGATACCCTAGGAAGAATCCACCTAGACTTCACTTGTTATCTAACACTGAAACATATGATTTATTTACTTAGTTTGATCTGTAAGACTCCCTAACGTATATTAAACCCTCTCTCGAGGCGAATAACGTCTAAACCTAGGTTAATTAGTGGAACCCTCGTTCTCTTATAATAACCCCCTAGAATAGCAGTAAATTGATCTATGGATTCCCATATTAGGTTTCACCCTAATTCGGCAAAATCTCGTCACCCTATCTCTAGGCATGCGATCAACTCCGCTTAATTATGTTGGATCTACTCTTAGGCAAGGTCTATTCCTCCTCCACCTAAGCACATTAAATTTGGATTAAGCTCACATAATTAAGAACAAACTAAGTATTTATCATATAATTCAAATAATCAAATAACAAGATTCATCATAGGTTTCATCCCCTTGAATTATCTGAAGGGTTTAGTTCATAACAATAAAGGAAAACATCTCAAGAGAAAAGATAAAAAAACATAAGAAATCCTAAAACCCCTCGAAGGAATTGACGGAGAGATCCTCCGTCTTGAGTAGAATTCCGGCTTCTTGAGATGGATCAACTGCTATCCCCGAGTGAATCTCCACAAATCGCCTTCTCCTTCTCTGGCTTAGCACGACGCCCCTAGACGATGGCTTTGGGCTCCCCCTTTTAGGTCATACTTAGGGTGTATTTATAGGATTTTGAAATACGTTTCTTTCTCCCTAAGTATCCTTTCCCGAATGAAATTGCTCTTCTCCATGGCAGAGGCACGGCCATGGCACACGCCCGTGTAAATCGTGGCCAGGCCGTGTTCGGATTTCTTTAATGAGACACGACCGTGTGAGTCGGGGTTAGACCGTGTTCTAGATGATCAGTGAGGCACGGCCGTGTGATCTTTGGTCCAGGCCATGTCGATTTCATGCTTTGGCCCATTTGTCCCGTTTTAAGCCCGTTTTGCGTTCTTTTCATCCCCTGGTACTTTCTTGAGTATATATCATGAAAAGAAAGGATTAAGAGCACCAAATTACATAAAATAAGGGATAATTCATCCAAAAGCGTACTAAATGTGGGCCTAAAATATGTTCTTGTTTGGTTTATCAAATACCCCACACTTAAGCTTTTGCTTGTCCTCAAGCAAAATTCTCAACTTACAATTAAAACGAACTTTCTATAATTCATAATATCATTGATAGTGTCTCATCATAATTCGTAGATAATTTATACATGGATAATTCAACTCAAAGTGTCCTAAAAATTCAAACAATATAAGCCTTATATTTTGTAGCACAAAACATAGGTGTTTCCTTCATCTAAATAATTACCTTTAATTTGAAAAAGGACAAGGATTGACATCCTCACAAAAGATCCACTCAAATCACTCAAAGTGTTTAAGGTTCAAAATTTAGGCACTCAAAAGTCGAACATGAAGAGTTAATCCCATAGGCTTGCATGAAAATCAAATCCCCACCACTGAAATATGAGATGAAACACAAATCAAAAGGTCTTTGTTAGGGTTGTAACAGGGCTAGGGTTAAGGTGTGGAACAGGCTGAATTGGAGGGTTAAAATCGAGATTGAATTGACAAATTACCTAACTAAGAACTAATTACATCAATTGAAAACTAATAATACTAATAATACGAGCTTCTTTTTTTCGATCTTCAGATTTTAAATGTATAAGCTCGTTTAATCACATAACTAATAATGAATATACTTCGTTTTTTTAATTAGAACAATCATAAATACATAATAAAAGATAAATTACTGAAATAAAAACATAGTTAGGCTATTAATCGAATCAAATCTCGATATAAGGGTAATCAAAAGGAATGGTGATAACAAAAACAAAGGGGTTCTGGGTTAATATTAGCGGTTATGTCAATAAAAAAGGGTTGTTAGGATCAAAAGGGGTTTACTAGGGGTTAATTTGTAAAGGTAGGCTTTTAATAGAGTAAGTGGGTTAGATCCTAGGTGCCTTTATCATCTCTGTGTATCAAACCAAAAAGTGTGGTCTCGACATGTATAATCGATGCAAGTTCTAGAATAACAAATCAGTGTTGACATACTCATAATCAATAAAGTGAGCAAGAAAAAGAATATATGCTCTATAAGGTTCAAAAACTCACAAAAATTTTATGGGTATTATGATGTCAACCTCGTAAATTTCAAACTTCAAAGTAATATTAAACTCAGTTCGACAACCTAGAAAATTTTTAATTTCTGAAAAATAGACTTATCATGCTTGATTCTCTAGTATTCTTAGAATTTAATTATCAATGCACAATTATCAATGACTTAATCTAAAACATATCGATAAAAATCATAAATCATCAAAAATTTCATCCTAATTAGTAATATGAGTAATTTACTTTCAAACAAGACTAAATTCAGGGATTTGAGAATAATGCAAAATGTTTGGTACCTAATTTTTGAAATTTGAGAATAATGAAAAAAGTTAGGCACCTTTTTAGGTTGTTCACCCCCCACACTTAAGATGTACATTGTCCTCAATGTACAAAGATAGATAATATCATTATAAAATCATAAGATATGGGAAGAAGTGAAACTCCCTGAATTTTCGGATGGCTCCTTGAGAGGAGATTGTGTCTTTGGTGGTGGTGATGGGCCGTCTGGATGACGAACCTGCGCTAGATGAAGAAATTGGGAGGCTCATGCAGGATTAGCCAAGAAATCTAAAGAAACCTTAATAATATACTAATAATATAATTAAAGACAAGAAAGATAAAGAGAAGGAGACTAAGAAGGAAAATAAACTAAGTTTAAAAGATAAAGGGGCTTGAGAATCCTTATGGTAGATGGTTCGAGAGGTGGGTGTGACTTTGAAGGTGACGGAGTTGTTGGTGATGGTGGAAGTGGCGTGATTCCCAAGCAGCCTTAAGAACCTAAAAACAAGAAACTAAAACAAAATAAACTAAATTAAGTAGAAGAGAAGTAAAGATAAAGAAAATAAAGGAGAAGATAGAAATAAAAGAACAGATAATTGGTCTCAAAGACCCTTGGCTTGTTGTTTGGATGAAGCTGCCGGCATGAACTCAGGTGAATCGGTCTCCTTTGAGGAGATTGGCCTTTTACGCTTCTTTGCCATGGATATGATTTTGTTGTAGCTTAAGAGTTTGAGGATTTATTAGGAAAAAGGAAAAACAAAAGGGAGAAAAGAAAGAAAGGAAGAAGAAGAAGAGTAGGTAATGAGAGAAATGAGAGGGGCATGGTATTTAAATAGAAACTCAAGTCTGGCAATTTACCACGCCCGTGGGTTGAGGGTGTGTCAATTCACACGGCCGCATCGCACGGCCGTGTCGCAGGGTGTGTTGATTCTCTATGTTTGTTTTTGAGTCGACCACGGTTGGAAGACACGGGCGTGTTCTGCCCGTGGTGGCAAGTCAGTAGCTTCACACGGTTATGGGGCATGGGCGTGCCCCTTTGTCGGTGCCCGTGGTGTAGTGGTTGGATCTGTAACGTTGAAAAGTGGTTGGAATTGATTCGCACGGCCTCTGCTATGTCAGTACGGGGATTCTTATGGTCCACACGGCCACGGCCACGACCGTGTGTAAGGCCGTGTGTCCTGGAATTCTGCACCCCTTGTTAGTTTATAACTAAGTGTTCAGAAAGAAAATAAGAAAAGAAAAATAAATTTAAAGCAAAGTGTGAGAATAAATTATGTTAGTGCTCGGGTTGCCTCCCGAGAAGCGCTAGTTTATAGTCTTAAGCTAGACTCTCCTCTCATTTGCATTCTCAGGGTGGTTTGAGGAGTTGGAAGTCCTTCCTCATGCTATCATTTGCGTCTTCGTGAAAAAATTTAAGTCGAGATGTGTTTATAGTAAAAGTACCAAAAATAGGATTACTTACCTCGACTGTTCCGTGTGGGAAAACACTGGTTACCCTAAAAGATATTTCTTTGTTTGTGCTAGGGTCAGGAGGAGATATTCGAGGATCTGCCTGATCTAACATTACCTGGTCCCTTATTTTGAAGTGGTTTGTTGTTCCTATTAGCTCTTTTGGGGGCTCCTTCGGTTTTATGTTGTGTGGTTCCGGTTCTTCGTCGTGTATCCCTAATTTCTCCTTGAAGTGTGTCTTCCACTCGTCTAGATCATCGAACTGAATCCCTTGATCTTCATGAGTTATTTCTTTGTTGGCATGGGGTTTAGGATTGGGTTCAATTGTATTCTTTGGTGGTGCTTCCTGAAAATAAGGGTTAACCGAATGGTTATCAGTAGAATTTATGTTCTCACCTTGATTACTCGATGTTCTTGCCGAGTCGAGAGCCTTGATGGTGACTGTCTCATTACCTATACAAAGTATGAGTTCTCCTGCATCAACATCAATTTTAGTCCTGGGAGTCACTAAAAAGGGTCTTCCTAAGATTAGGGGGATCGAATTATCCTCATCCATGTCTAAGACAACAAAGTCTACTGGGAAAACGAATCTGTCGATTTTCACAAGAACATATTTGATAATACCCCTAGGAATTCTAACAGTTTTATCAGCTAATTGAATGCTCATCCTAGTTTGTTTGGGTTTTCCTAGACCTAATTGTTTAAACAATTTATAAGACATGACATTTATGCTTGCCCCTAAATCAGCTAACGCATTATCAACAGTTAGTCTACCAATTAAACATGGAATTGTAAAACTCCCTGGATCTTTTAGCTTTTGTGGTAGCCTATTTTAGAGAATTGCTGAGCACTTTGCGTTAAGTTCCACATGCTGACCCCTAGGAATTCTAACTTCCGTTTGTTTGTCAGAAGCTCTTTTAAAAATTTCCTAGAATCTGGCATCTACGAAAGAGCTTCAAGTAATGGTAAGTTAATATGTAATTTCTTTAAAAGTTTAAGAAACTTACCGAACTGTTCTTCTGTGTCGTCTCTTCTTAATGCCTCGGGGTAAGGTACGCGAGGTTGGTACTCCTTAATTACCGGTTTTGGTTTGTCTTGTGTCACCTCTACTTTACCTTTTTCTACCTCGTTTTCTTGTGTTGGACTGGGTTCGTCTACTTCTTCGCTTTCTTGAGCTGTTATGGCTTGGATTTGCTCCTTTGGATTAATTTCAGTATTACTCGGTAGACGCCCTTGCGGTCGTTCAACGTCTCTTCAAGATTCAGCTTCTTTTCCTGTGGATAGGGCTGATTTTGGAAATTTTGAGGAGGTTGTTGGCTTTGATTTCCTTGATTTCCTTGTCCTCCCCACGAAAAATTTGGGTGGTTCCTCCAACCTGGATTATAATTATTACTATATGGGTTATTATTAGATCTGAAATTGTTACCTATATAGTTCATCTGTTCGCTCTCTGTGCCCGATTGGTAGGGTGGGTACTCAGGATTCGCCACAGTCCCACTTGTGTCGCACTGCATGACTGGACGTACCTACGAAGAACACAAACTATCAATCTTCTTGTTCATCAACTCTACCTGATTTGATAGCATGGTTACTGCATCGAGATTGTAAACTCCTGCTGTTTTTGCTGGCCTTGTTCTTGTAACTTGCCACTGATAGTTATTCAGCGACATCTCTTCTATAAATTCGTAGTCTGCTTCAGGAGTTCTATTATTCAGGGTTCCACCAGTGGCCGAGTCGATTAGTTGCCTCGTTGAGGGGTTTACACCGTTATAGAAAGTCTGGACTTGAAGCCACAAGGGTAAACCATGGTGCGGACACCTTCTCAAGAGATCGTTATATCTCTCCCATGCATCGTATAATGTCTCTAAACCCATCTGCACAATGGAAGATATATCATTACGTAATTTGGCCGTTTTGGCCGGTGGGAAATATTTTAATAAAAATTTTTTGGTCATTTATTCCCATGTAGTGATTGACCCTCGTGGTAACGAGTTTAACCACTGTTTAGCTTTATTCTTTAATGAAAAGGGAAATAACCGAAGTCGTATGGCATCATCAGAAACGCCATTTATTTTGAAGGTATCACAAAACTCTAAAAAATTAGCTATATGAGCGTTTGGATCTTCGTCCTGTAAACCATCAAATTGAACAAATTGTTGAATCATTTGTATAGTGTTAGGCTTTAATTCAAAATTATTAGCAGCTATAGCAGGCCTAACAATACTAGATTCGGCTCCTGTTAAATGCGGTTTAGCATAATCAAACATAGTACGAGGAGCATTATTTTCTCCCACATCTTGTGGTGGAAGATTATTTTAAATCCATCCCTTGATAAGATTGGATCTGTCTTCTCGCTCTCCTTGGTAATTTAGGGCTCGCCTAATTTCTCTGCGATTTCTTGACGATAGCTTCAATATCAACTGTCGTATTCTAAAGGTCCTCTCGGGTTCCTTCTAGTCATAAACTAGAGGTACTGCGAGGAGGAAAAAGAAAGAAAGAAAGTTTAGCAAATTTAAAATTAAAACTAAAAATAAAAATAAATTGTGAAAAATAAAAAAATGGCTAAAGTAATAAAAATAGAGTTTTCTTAATATTTTAGTTCCCCAAACAACGCGCCAAAAACTTGATCATTGTAAATCGAGTTTTAAAATTTATAAAAGATGATCGAACACGAAACTAACTCACGACAACGATTGAGGTAAGTGCACCTATCGAACGAGTAGTATAGTTTAGGCAAGACCGGATTATCGAACCCAAAGGAACTAAAAGTACTAATACTAACTTTCTTTTTATTATTTAGCCTAAAATAAGTGAAGTTGTTTATTAATCTAAATTAATTAACTACTAAACTAAAGACTCTAAGACAAAGAAGAATGAATTTGGAAAATAACTTGGGAAAAACTCAGTTGATTTAGATGATACCCTAGGAAGAATCCACCTAGACTTCACTTGTTATCTAACACTGAAACATATGATTTATTTACTTAGTTTGATCTGTAAGACTCCCTAACGTATATTAAACCCTCTCTCGAGGCGAATAATGTCTAACCCTAGGTTAATAGTGGAACTCTCGTTCTCTTATAATAACCCCCTAGAATAGCAGTAAATCGATCTATGGATTCCCATATTAGGTTTCACTCTAATCCGGCAAAATCTCGTCACCCTATCTCTAGGCGTGCGATCAACTCCGCTTAATTATGTTGGATCTACTCTTAGGCAGGGTCTATTCCTCCTCCACCTAAGCACATTAAATTTGGATTAAGCTCACATAATTAAGAACAAACTAAGTATTAATCATATAATTCAAATAATCAAATAACAAGATTCATCATAGGTTTCATCCCCTTCGGGTATCCGAAGGGTTTAGTTCATAACAATAAAGGAAAACATCTCAAGAGAAAAGATAAAACAGAACATAAGAAATCCCTAAAACCCCCTAAAGGAATTGAAGGAGAGATCCTCCGTCTTGAGTAGAATTCCGGCTTCTTGAGATGGATCAACTGGCTATCCCTGAGTGAATCCCCACAAATCTGCCTTCTCTGGCTTAGCACGACGCCCCTAGACAATGGCTTTGGGCTCCTCCTTTCAGGTCATACTTAGGGTGTATTTATAGGCTTTTGAAATACTTTTCTTTCTCCCTAAGTATCCTTTCCCGAATGAAATTGCTCTTCTCCACGGCAGAGGCATGGCCATGGCACACGCCCGTGTAAATTGTGGCCAGGCCGTGTTCGGATTTCTTTAATGAGACACGGCCATGTGAGTAAGGGGTTAGACCGTGTTCTAGATGTTCAGTTAGGCACGACTGTGTGATCTTTGGTCCAGGCCGTGTTGATTTCATGCTTTGGCCCATTTGTCCCGTTTTAAGCCCGTTTTGCGTTCTTTTCATCCCCTGGTACTTTCCTGAGTATATATCATGAAAAGAAAGGATTAAGAGCACCAAATTACATAAAATAAGGGATAATTCATCCAAAAGCGTAATTCTTTGCAGATACATCCAGTTATGCAGTGTGATATGAATGGAGGAGGGATGAACAACACAGAATACCCATCTTACAACCCGAGCGCTGAAAACGAGCAAGTTCACTATATGGGTAATAATTCCAGACCTCAAAATAACCCTTATAGTTATACTTATAATCCAGGATGGAGGAACCACCCCAATTTCTCGTGGGGTAGTCAAAAAAACCAAAGATAATAATTCTACCCACAGGAAAAGAAGCTGAACCTTGAGGAGATGCTGACAAAATTTATAGAAGTGTCAGAAACCTATTTCCAAAATACCGAAACAATATTGAACAATCAGTAAGTATCGATTCAAGAGCTTAAGGATTAAATTGGACAACTAACTAAGTTAATTTCTGAAAGGCGACCAGAAAGTTTACCGAAGGAAAACGAGTAAGTGCAGGCAATTACACTAAGAAGTGGAAAGGAGTTAGTTGAAACAAAGAAAAAGATACCAAACAAAATTGATAAGGTAAAAGATGAGGAAGTTGGGAATGCAACATCGGTTCGTGAAGAATGTAAACCACCAATCCCATATCCGACAAAGTCGAAGAAAGACCAATTAGATGCATAATACGGTAAATTTCTTGAACTTTTTAAACAGTTGCATATTAACTTACCTTTTGTTGAAGCTATTTCACAGATGCCAACGTATGAAAAATTCCTAAAAGAGCTTCTAACAAATAAAAGGAAGTTCGAAGAAATTTCAATGGTGGACCTTAATGAAGAATGCTAAGCCATCCTCCAAAACAAGCTACCAACCAAATTGAAAGATCCAGGAAGTTTCACTATTTCCTGTTTAATTGGTAGTTTGAGTATAGAGAAAGCACTAGTTGATCTAGGTGCCAGTATTAATTTAATGCCTTACAAAATGTTTAAGCAAATTGGTCTTGGGGAACCTAAACCCACTAGGATGAGTATTCAGTTAGCTGACAGATCTGTTAAATATCCTAGGGGAATTATCGAAGATATTCTAGTAAAAGTTGATAAATTTATTTTCCCTGTTGATTTTGTTGTGCTTGACATGGATGAGGACGTTGAGATGCCTTTAATTTTGGGACGACCCTTTTTAGCTACCGCTAGGGCTGTTATTGATGTAGGTGATGGTAAACTTGCGCTAAGGGTAGGCGATGAGGAAATTATTTTTCAAATTTACGATGCTATGCGGTATTCCAGAGAACAAGATGATTCCTGTTATTTTATTGATGCCATTGATCATTTTATTAAAGATTCTTTACAGGAAATCATCCATGACGACACTATGGAACTGTGTCTTACCCAAAGTGAAGGGGAAGATGATGGTACCGATGAGTTGAATACATCTACCTCTAGATAAAAGAAAGAAGAGGGCATTGAAATCAACGACGAACCAAAATAAAAACCCTCTATTGATGAGCCACCAAAATTGGAATTAAAACAGTTGCCAGATCACTTAGAATATGCATTTCTCAGGGATAATTCTACTCTACCAGTAATTATCTCTTCAGAACTGGAACCCAAAGAGAAAGACGAGTTTCTACAGGTACTAAAGGAACATAAAAGAGCCATAGCTTGGAAAATTTCTGACATTAAAGGAATAAGCCCATCGTTTTGCACCCACAAAATTTTAAAGGAGGACGAGTATAAACCATGTGTGCAACCTCAAAGACGATTGAATCCCAACATGAAAGAAGTTGTTAAAGCTGAGGTAATTAAACTTCTAGATGCTGGAATAATTTATCCTATTTCTGACAGTACTTGGGTAAGTCCTGTGCAGGTTGTTCCAAAGAAAGGAGGCATGACTATTGTAGCTAACGAAAAGAATTAATTAATTCCTACAAGAACAGTCACAAGTTGGAGAGTCTGTATTGACTATAGAAAGTTGAACAATGCCACCAGAAATGACCACTTTCCTTTGCCCTTTATTGATCAAATGTTAGAAAGATTATCTGGGCATATGTAATATTGCTTCCTAGACGGACTCTCCGGCTACTTCCAAATTCCAATATCCCCTGAGGATCAAGAAAAGACAACATTTACATGTCCACACGGTACGTTTGCTTATCGTAGAATTCCTTTTGGATTATGTAATGCTCTTGCTACTTTTCAACGCTGCATGCTGGCCATCTTTGACGAACTTGTGGAAGACATTATGGAGGTTTTTATGGACGACTTTTCGGTATTCAGTAATTCTTTTCATCTTTGCCTTAAAAATTTAAAACGAGTTCTAATGAGATCTGAGGAAACAAACCTTGTTTTAAATTGGGAAAAATGTCACTTTATGGTTCGAGAAGGGATTGTGTTAGGACATAAAATTTCTAGTAAAGGAATTGAGGTAGACAAAGCAAAGGTCGAAACCATAGAAAAATTACCTCCTCCTAGTTTAGTTAAGGCTATTAGAAGCTTTTTAGGACATGCTGGATTTTATAGAAGATTTATTAAGGACTTTTCTAAAATAGCTAAGCCTTTGACAAAATTACTAGAAAAAGATGTACCTTTCAATTTTGATCAGGAATGTTTAGATGCATTTAAAATCCTCAAAGATAAATTAATAAATGCTCCAATTATAATTGCACCTGATTGGAATTTACCCTTTGAACTAATGTGTGATGCGAGTGATTTTGCACTAGGTGCAGTTTTGGGACAGCGAAGAGACAAGCACTTTCAAATAGATCTATTACGCTAGCAAGACATTAACTACGCACAAGAAAATTACACCACCACGAGAAAAGAATTGCTAGTTTGTGGTTTTTGCATTTGATAAATTTAGACAATATTTGATATTATCTAAAGTTGTCGTTTACACTGACCATTCAGCTCTTCGTTATCTTTTGACTAAATTCGATGCAAAACCTTGACTAATAAGATGGATTTTACTCTTACAGAATTTGATTTGGAAATCCGAGGATAAGAAAGGAGCTAAAAATCTTGCAATGAGATCATCTTTCTAGGCTTGAAAATCCACATATCAAAGAACTCGATGAGAGTGAGATAAACGACTGCTTTCTGAAGAACAACTCTTCTCTATAACCAACTCCAAGGTACCTTGGTTTGCAAATATTACGAATTATTTAGCTTTTAACATCTTACCAAAAAGGTTAACACATCATCAAAAGAAGTGATTCTTTGTCGATGTGAAAAACTATTTTTGGGAGGACCCCTTTCTTTTAGTATATATGTGCGCATCAAGTAATTCGAGATGTGTTACAAAGGCGAATAAAGTAAAATCCTAGAACATTGCCACTCAGGGACCTTCTGGAGGACATTACAATGGGATTAAGACAAACACATAAAACGCTCGAATCGGGTTTTTATTGGCCAACTCTGTTCAAAGACGCCAACAGGTATGTTGCCTCATGTGATAAATGCCAAAGAACAGGTAATATTTCTAAAAGCGATGAAATGCCTCAAACATATATACTATCATGTGAAATATTCGATGTATGGGGTATTGACTTTATGGGTCAATTTCCTAGTTCATTCGGAAATAAATACATCTTAGTAGCAGTGGATTACATGTCAAAATGGGTGGAAGCTCAAGCTTTACCTACTAACAATGCTAGAGTTGAAGTGAGGTTTCTTAAGAAACTTTTCTCTGGCTTTGGAACACCCAGAGCAATTATTAGTGATAGGGGTACTCACTTTTATAATACTCAATTTGATAAAGTCTTTAAAAAATATGGAGTACACCACAGGACAGCTACCCCTTATCACTCTCAAACCAGTGGGCAAGTGGAAGTAGCGAATCGAGAGCTTAAACGTATCCTAAAGAAAACAGTTGAATCAAACAGGAAAGATTGGGCATTAAAAGTAGATGATGCTTTATGGGCCTATAGAACAACGTTTAAAACTCCCCTAGGAACATCCCCTTACAAACTTGTGAACAGAAAAAGTTGTCATCTACCATTCGAGTTAGAGCACAAAGCTTTTTGGGCTATAAAATTCTTAAATTACGATTTTAAAACCGCAGGTGAGAAGAGGATGATGCAGATGAATGAGCTAGACGAATGGCGAGCTAATGCCTATGAAAACTCATGACTATATAAGGAGGCAACAAAACAACGCCATGATGCTCGTTTAAACCAATCAAAGCAATTCGAAGTAGGAGACTTAGTCCTGCTATACAATTCAAGGCTCAAACTGTTTCCTGGAAAGCTGAAATCGAGGTGGTCAGGTCCATTCGTGATCAAAACTATTTTTCCCTACAGCACAGTTGAGGTAACTCATCCAGCTAATGGCACATTCAAGGTAAATGGTCAGCGACTAAAAAATTATAATTGTGAAGATTTTAGGGATATAGGAGAGGAGCTTCAGCTCCGTGAACCTTCATTTAGAAATGAAAACAGGGTAAGTCTAGCTTAAGACTTTAAACGAGCACTTCTCGAGAGGCAACCCTAGCACTAACTTCACTAATGTTATATTTTTGATTTTTAGCACCCAACTACAAACTAACCAATTCAGTAAAGCGCAGGTTACCCACCACACGGCCTTGAACACGGGCATGGCCGTAGCCGTGTGGACACCACGAACAGGTACATGGGCGTGGCAAAGATGGTGTAGAAACAGAAAAAAAATTTTCCCAAGCCACGGGCTCCGACTAGACGACACAGCCGTGCAACTCGGACGTGGTCGAAACTGACTAAGGAAACACGGGCGTGTGACACACCCGTGAATCTAAACCATGGCCAACACTGAGTAAAGGACACTAGCGTTAAACACGCCCGTGCTCTAAGGCCGTGGATGATATTGACTTATGAAACACGGGCGTGGGAGAAGTGAACGAGACGATACACGGGCGTGCAAAATGGCCGTGCTGTCCAACACGCCCACGTAACACGGGCGTGTGACACAATTCAGACGCGCCTAAATTCAAAATTCCCAATTCACACGGCCCAACCAAATAGAACACGGGTGTGGCCTCTGCCTGTGTGATCGATTCCCTATTTAAACCCCCTTCTATTCATCTTCTTCCCCAATCCCCAGCCCTACCCGTTTCCTCCAAGCATCCCCAAAATCCTCCTTCCCTCCTAAAGTCCGGCCACCATCCTCCCTCCTCCCTTCTTCCTTCTTCCTTCTCTATTTTCTTTGTCTATTCTTCATCCACACGCAGCCCACGCCCGTGCACAGTCGCCACAGCCACACCCTTCCACGCCCGTGCTCTGGCCACCACCTCAACCGCGCCGTTTCTCTCTGACAACTCCACCGGTCACCTCTCCTTTTCACATTTTACATTTTACATTTTACTTCATTAAATTACTTTATCATTAGAATTTTATTTAGTTTCTAGTCAGTTTATTCTTATTACTTAATATTAGTTATATTAACTATTAGATCGATTTATTCATTTGGCTCGTGTTTAAATAATAACGATTAGTATTTATGCAAAATATTAGTTTACTCTTATCGTGATTTTTGTCCTTATTGATATTATTGAGTTCCTAACTGTTATGCAATATGCCTTGGCTGGAAATGTTACTTGAATCGTTAAATATTTGTTATTTTCAGGACCATAATGTCATTATCCCGAGGCAAGAAAACCGCAGTCCCTAGTTCCAAAAAATAGAAGGGACCCGGTTCATCATCCGCCAGCGCATTGGCCGAAGTACGACATCCATTCCTACGGTTTTCTCCGGGAAATCAGGAGGAGCTTTATCAGATACTACGCACAAGACCTTTCGGTGTAGGAAGGTGTATCGATTGGACCGCCCTGGAGCATGTCCAGCTAGTAGATGAGGTTCGGGCCTTATTATTCACCGACCTGTAGGGGCAATTTTTTGACATCATCGAGCCCACATACTTAGAGCTCACACTGGAACTCTGCTCTACTTTCCACCTTCAGACGGTGATGACTAACTTCGACGACTCTAGCACTATCCAATTCTTCCTCGGAGGTCTAGTCCGTGAGATGAGTGTCCCACAGTTCGGAGCTGCTTTGGGACTTTACACTGACAAATTTATGGAAGATGACGAGTTCAAAAATCTACACCGCCACGTCCATAAATCTCTGATCGACTGTTGGAAGGACCTAATCCCTGTCTCGGCCACATATGACCCTAGTCGCTCCAAAGCGATAGCTCTCACCCCACCCCTGAGGTACATACACGCTATCCTAGCTCATACACTGACAGGGAGAAGAGAGAGCACCGGTGTCGTAAACACTCACGACGTCTACTTCCTTTGGTACATGTCGAACGGGCATGTGTTCGACCTTGCCTACTTAATCGCTCTAGCCATCCAGCATCAGACGAAGCGACATCATAAGGGGGTCATTTCTATGAGGCCTTACGTAACACGGCTCGCAAGACACTTTGGTCTCCTTAACACCGCAACACAATCAGCCTCGCTTACCTTGATAGGACATATGTCTCCACAAGGCATCTCGACAATGACAAACATGAGGATGATCAAGCGTCACTGCGAGTACAATCCTCCCCAATATCGGCTAGCCCATACCACTAAGAACGAGGATCCTGAGGACATTACTGACGATGTCCCACACCCACATGAGGAGCCACAACCGAGCCATCGACCAGTTCCTGCGGCTGCTTCACTTTCAAACATCTCTGCATGCCTCACTCAGTTCGAGCAGTACTGTACTCAGTAATTCAATGACACCGCTCGACGATTCGACAACATTGAGGCAACTCTTCAGTAGATTTGTCATCACTTTCACATATAGCCGCCCCCACCACCTCGAGATCACTCCGATGATGAGGACCTTTGAGTCCTTTTTATTTTCTTTATTCTTATTTTTATTTATTTATTTTTATTTTAGTTTATTTTCCTTTATTATTAAACTCTTTAAATTTTTAAGTATAATTTGATTTCTTTTATCTCTGGCTGTTTAACTCTCGAGTAACTAGAACAAACATCCATTAAATAAGAACTCCCTAAAAACTTTACTGATGACTTCGTAGTTTAAAAAGGTTCAAGGTGCCACTCAAGGAACGAACACACCACCGGAGTATTCTCCACCACCTTCACCTATGCCTAGTCATCATGTTCATCATTGATCATCCTCCAAGGATTTCATCCATAATTCAGGAAGTTTTACTTCTCCCTCTCTTTTGATTTTCTTAAAATATTGTTCATTTATATCTTTGTACATTGAGGACAATGTACATCTTAGGTGTGGGGGGTGAATTTTATCGTGAAAAAGTGCCTAACTTTTTGCATTATTCTCAAATTCCTGAATTATGTCTTGTTCTTAAGTAATTCTCTCATATTACTGTTAGAATGAAACTTCCTTTGATTTATGATTTTCATTGATATGCTTTGGATTAAGTCATAGTTAATTATGCAGTGATGATTTAAACTTTAGGAGACTAGAGAATCAAGCATGATGAGTTTATTTTCAAATTTAAAAATTTTTAGGTTGTCTACCTGAATCTAATTATTATCTTGAAGTTCGAAATTTACAAAGTTGACATCAAAAGCCCAAAATTTTTGTGAGACCTTGAGCCTTTTAGAGCATACATTTTTCTTGCTCACTTTAGAGATTATGAGTGTGTCAACATTGATTTGTTATTCTAGAACTTGCTTTGATTATACATGTCGAAACCACACCTTTGATTTGATATACAGAGATGACAAAGGCACTTAGGATTTAACCTACTTACTCCACTAAAAGCCTACATTCATAATTAACCCCTAGTGAACCCATTTAATCCTAACAACCCTTTTATTGACTCACCCATTAATATTAACCCAAAACCAACTTTGTATTTGTTATCACCATTTTTCTTGACTACCCCTATATCGAGATTTGATTTGATCAGTTACTTAATTATGTCATTTATTTCAGTTATCAAATTCTATATTATTGTACTTGATTTGTTCTTAAAAAAATCATTATTACTTCTTTGTTATTGGAGCTTAAACAGTTAAATTCACATTTTTAGAAAAAAGCTCATATTATTAGTATTAAGTTCTCAATTGATGTAATTATTCATTATTAGTTCATTGTTCTAGTTAGGTAATTTATCAATTTAATCTCGATTCTAACCCTCTAATTCGGCCTTTATCCACACCTTTAACCCAAGCCCCGTTACAACCCATAAAAGACCTTTTGATTTGTGTTTCATATCATTTTACAGTGGTGGAGATTTGATTTTCAAGCAAGCCTATGGGATTAACTTTTCATGTTCGACTTCTGAGTGCTTATTTTTTAACCTTAAACACTTTGAGTGATTTGAGTGAATCTTTAGTGAGGATGTCAATTTTTGTCGATTTTGAATCAAAGGTAATTATTTAGGTAAGGGGAAACACCTATAAAATCTATGACTTTAATTGTTTGAATCTTTAGGAACTTTCTAGTTAAGTTATCAATGTATGAATTACCTATGAATTATGATGAAACATTGTTGATGAAGGTTATAAATTGAGGAATTTCGTTTTAATTGTGAGTTGAGATTTTTTCTTGAGGACAAGAAAAAGCTTAAGTGTGGGGGTATTTGATAAACCGTAATAATAACATATTTTATCTCCACATTTAGCATGCTTTTGGATGATTTATCCCTTGAATTATGGAATTTGGTGCTCTTAATCCTTTAATTTCATGTTTTATACTCAGGAGAGCATAGGAGAATGAAAAGAACGGAAAACAGGCTTAAAATGGGCCAAATGGGCCAAAGTAGGAAATCAACACGGCCTGGGCCCAAGGCACATGGCCGTGCCCCTTAAGCAGGCTCGAACACGGCCTGAAGTCGATTCACACGGGCGTGCCACACAGGCGTGTCCCTGCCGTGACAAAGAGGAATTTCACTCGGAATAGGGTACTTAAAGGCAAAGAAAGCCATTCCAAAAGCCTATATAAACACCCTAGAGGGCTTTTGGTCAGGGGGCGTCCAGCTAGGCCAAAGAGCCGAGCCAGAGAGGTCAGAATCGTGGGATTTACTCGAAGAAAGCCAGTTGATTCATCTCAAGAAGCTGAAATCATACTCAAGACGGCGGATCTCTACTTCAATTCCTTCAGGGGGTTTTGGGGTTTTTCTTATGTTTTGTTTTATCTTTTCTTCTGAGATGTATTCTTTTATAGTTATGAACTAAACCCTCAGATACCTGAGGGGGATGAAACCTAAGACGGATCTTGTTATTTTTTTCTGAATTATATGATAAATACTTGATTTGTTCTTAATTATGTGTTCTTAATTCTTGCTTTGATATTTCAAGGTATTGTTTCAAGTATTGATGTGCTTAGGCAGTGGAGCAAAAGTCCCTATCTAAGAGTAGATCTAGCATAGTTAAGCAGAGTTGATCGCAACCCTAGACATAGGATGACAAAAATTTGCCGGATTAGGGTCAAACCTAATATGGGAGTCCATAGATCGAGTTAATGCAATTCTAGGGGTTTTAATTAGAAAGAGATTTCAATTAGTCAACCTAGGGTTAGACATTAGTAGCCTCGACGGAGGTATTAATATACATTAGGGAATCCTACGGATCAAGTCAAGTGAATAAATCGTCTGGTTCAGAGTTAGATAACAAGTGAAGTCTAGGTGGATTCTTCCTTGGGTATTGTCTTAATCAATTGGTTTTTCCCACAAGTATTTCCCCAATTCATTCTCTTTGTCTTAGCGTCTTTAGCTTAGTAATTAGTTAATTTTAGATTAAACAATAATTCACTTCAATTCTTAGGTTAAATAATAGAAAGAAAGTTAGTATTAGTACTTTTGGTTCCTTTGGGTTCGACATTCCGGTCTTGCCACTAAACTATACTACTATTCGATAGGTGCGCTTGCCTCAATCGTTGTCATAGTTAGTTTCTAGGCTAGATCTTTCATTATATAAATTTTTAAGACTCTGACATTACGATCATAAGCCTTTGACAAAATTACTAGAAAAAGATGTACCTTTCAATTTTGATCAAGAATGTTTAGATGCATTTAATACCCTAAAAACTAAATTAACAAATGCCCCAATAATTATTGCACCTGATTGTAATTTACCCTTTGAACTAATGTGTGATGCGAGTGATTTTGCAGTAGGTGCAGTTTTGGGTCAGCAAAGAGATAAGCATTTTCAACCGATCTATTACGCTAGCAAGACACTGACGGTCGCACAAGAGAATTACACCACCACAGAAAAAGAATTGCTAGCTGTGGTTTTTGCATTTGATAAATTTAGACAATATTTAATATTATCTAAAGTCATCGTTTACACTAACCATCCAGCCCTTCGTTATCTTTTAACTAAATCTGATGCAAAACCTCGACTCATAAGATGGATTTTACTTTTACAGGAATTTGATTTGGAAATTCAGGATAAGAAAGTAGCTGAAAACCTTGCAGCAGACCATTTTTCTAGACTTGAAAATCCACATCTTAAAGAACTTGATGAGAGTGAGATTAATGACTTGTTTCCTGAAGAACAACTCTTGGCTATATCCGATGCCGAGGTACCTTGGTTTGCAGATATCACAAATTATTTAGCTGCTATCGTCTTACCAAAAGGGTTGACACATCAGCAAAAGAAGTGATTCTTTACTGATGTGAAAAACTATTTTTGGGAGGACCCTTTTCTTTTTCGTATATGTGCAGATCAAGTAATTCAGAGATGTGTCGTGAAGGAAGAAGCAAGCAAAATCCTAGAACATTGCCATTCATGACCAACAGGAGGACATTACAGTGGGACGAAAACAACACATAAAACACTCGAATCAGGTTTTTATTGGCCCACTCTGTTCAAGGACGCTAACATGTATGTTAACTCATGTGATAAATGTCAGAGAACAGGTAATATCTCTAAACGCGATGAAATGCCTCAAACATATATGCTATCATGTGAAATATTTGATGTATGGGGTATCAATTTTATGGGTCCATTCCCTAGCTCATTTGGGAATAAATACATCCTCGTAGCGGTTGATTACATGTTGAAATGGGTGGAAGCTCAAGCTTTACCCACCAATGATGCAAGAGTGGTAGTGTGATTTCTTAAGAAACTTTTCTCTCGATTTGGAACACCTAGAGCAATTATTAGTGATAGGGGTTCTCATTTTTGTAATGCCCAATTCGAGAAAATATTAAATAAATATGGAGTACACCACAGAACACCTACCCCTTATCACCCTCAAACTAGTGGACAAGTTGAAGTATCCAATAAAGAACTTAAACGTATCCTAGAGAAAACTGTAGAATCAAACAGGAAAGATTGGCCATCAAAAGTAGGCGACGCTTTATGGGCCTATAGAACCGCCTTTAAAACTCCCATAGGAACATCCCCATACAAACTTGTTTATGGGAAGAGCTGTCATTTACCATTTGAACTCGAACATAAAGCACTTTGGGCTATAAAATTCTTAAACTACAATCTTAAACTTGCAGGCGAGAAAAGATTGATGCAGTTGAACGAGCTTGATGAGTGGCGAGCAAACGCCTACGAGAACTTATGATTATACAAAGAAGCAACAAAGCGGCGCCATGATGCCCGTCTAAAGCAACCTAAACAATTCAAAGTTGGAGATCTCGTGTTACTTTATAATTCAAGACTCAAATTATTCCCCGGAAAGCTGAAATCAAGATGGTCAAGTCCATTTGTAATCAAAACAATTTTTCCCTATGGCACAATCGAGGTAACTCATCCTACTTATGGCACATTCAAGGTGAACGGTCAACGACTTAAATTATATAACGGCGAGAACTTTAGGGACATTAGAGAGGAGCTTCAGCTCCATGAACCTCCATAAAGAACCGAATACAAAGTAAGTCGAGCTTATGACTATAAATAAACGCTTCTCAGAAGGCACCCCGAGCACTAACCCTTCTAATTAGTTGTTTTCACTTTCGTTCATGTTTTAGGAGTAGGTTTCCATACCACACGGGCATGGCCGTGGCCGTGTGGACATCACGGATTTGCACATCGGCGTGGCGGAGACCGTGCGAGCCAAGGACAAAATTTTTTTCCCAAAACACGGGCTACGATAAAACATCACGGTCGTGCAACACAGCCGTGGTCGAAACTGACTCAAAAACACGGGCTGCGATAAAAGGCCACGACCGTGCGATATGACCGTGGTCGACACTGAGTAAGTGACACGAGCAAGTAACACGCCCATGCCTATAAGGCGTGGTCGACACTGACTAAATCAACACGAGCGTGCTAACAGTCACATGGGCGTGGGAGAAGCGAACAAGATAGTACACGGCTGTGCGATACGGCCATGTGATCCAACACGCCCAGGTAACACGGGCGTGGGACACAACTCAAACGTGCTTAAATTTAAAATTCTCGCGACACACGGGCTAAATAAAGGAAACACAGGTGTGGCCCCTAACCGTGTTCCCTATTTCCTATTTAAACCAACCCACTATTCATCTTCTCCCCAAATCCTTAACCTCAAAACCCTAGCCGTTTCTCCCTCTCCCCTACTCAGTCCGACCATCACCGTCAACACCCATCCTAAGCTTTCTCCTCTCTCTTTTTCCTCATTCCCTTTCTTCTTTCCCCCTCTTCTTCTCCACACAAGACCATGCCCGTGCAACTCCTTTCTCGCAGACCACGCCCGTGCACCATCGCCACAACCGTGTGCCACCACCTCGACCGTGCCGTTTCCTTCAACACCTCCATCGGTTCCCCTCTTCAACATTGATTACTTAATTCTTTAAATTTTATATTATCCCTTGTTCACATTTTCATGATTTAAATTCCTATTTATTTCTCATTTTCTTGTGTTATTTAGTTTGGGTTAGTTTGATAGTTTTTTATTTTGGTGTTAATAATGCTATCAAACCCACTTCGAATAAGGACTAGTATTTACATTCTACACTATTTGCTGAAATATAATAGGATTCTAAGAGAATAGAACAATTGTTTGGATGGTAATGATATTTGATTTAGGGAAACTCTTTCATATTTTCAGGTACATAATGTCTTCTTCCAGCGGCAAGAAAACCGCAGTCCCTATTTTGAAAAAATGAAAAGGGCCCGGTTCATCATCGGCACGCGCATCTGCTGAAGTGCGACACCCATTTCTACAGTTTCCTCCGGGAGCCCAGGAGGAGCATTTTCAGATACTATAGGCGCGACCCCTCGGTGTGGGGAGATACATCGACTGGGCCGCCCTGGAATAAGTACAACTTACTAATGTCGTTCGGGCCTACTGTCCACCGACCCCTGGGAGCGGTTCTTCAGTATTGTTGAGCCCACATACCTCGAACTAACATTAGAGCTTTTCTCTACTTTTCATTTGTAGGAGGTAATGACGAACCACTACGACCCAGGCACCATACAGTTCCGCCTAGGAGGTTTGGTTCGAGAAAAGAGTGTCCCTGAATTTGGAATCGCTCTGGGACTCTATACAGAAGAGTTCATGGAAGAGAATGAACTCGACACTCTCCACCACCACATCCACTATTCACCTTCCAAATGTTGGCAGGCCTTGGTTCCAGTTTCAGCAACATACGACCCTAGTAGCACCAAAGCGACTGCTCTTCCCCCATCACTGAGGTACCTCCATTCCCCCATCGCACATACATTGACAGGAAGGCGCGAGAGCATCGGCGTCGTTAATACCTACGACGCCTATTTTCTATAGAACATGGCGCACGGCCACGTGTTCGACCTTGCCTACTTCATCGCTCTTGCCATCCAGCATCAAACGGAGCGGCATCGTAAGTAATTTCCATGGGGCCCTATGTGACACGACTCGCGAGACACTTTGGCCTCCTCAAAACCGTGGCACAATCATTTTCCCTCACCTTGATAGGTCAGATGGCTCCACAGGGCATCTCGACCATGATAAACATGAGGATGATCAAGCGTCACCGTGGGACCGATCCTCCCTAATACCGTCTAGCCCATACCACCGAGGAGGAAGAGCCTGAGGACATTACTGACGATGTCCCCCCACCACACGAGGAGCCACTACCGAGCAATCGCCCAGCTCATGTAACAGCTTCTATTTTAGACATATCTGAGCACCTAACACGATTCGAGCAGCAATGCTTCCAGCGTTTCAATCACATCGACGCCACCCTCCACTAGATATGTCAGCACCTTCACATTTCATCGCCGCCCCCACCTCGCGAGCCATCTGGCGATGAGGACTTCTGAGTCCTCTTTCATTTATTATTTTCCTTTAAATTTTAGAATACTAATTTTCATTTTATTTTTATTTTTATCTTATTTTATACTCATGTTTATTTTTAGGTTTCATAACTACTATTACCCAATTTACATATTTTGGAAATATTTGAGTAATCCTTACAGTTTAAAGAACCCACTGATTTAATCACAGTTAAAAAAGCCTAAAATAGCACTCTGGAATACCCAACTCTAATGAGGAAAATCTACCATGCCTCCTTCAAGTTTTTCTACACTTTCAACTCAAGGAATCCATCCAAAATTCAGGAAGTTTCACTTCTCTATCTCTCTCTTATGATATCATGCTATTAATCTCTAGAACACATATTTTTGTATGTTGAGGGCAATGTACATCTTAAGTGTGGGGGGTGAATTTTATTCAAGTTCCTAACTTTTTGCATTATTCTCAAATCCCTAAATTTTGTCTTTCTCTCAAGCCACTTTCTCATATTACTGTTAGAATGAAATTTCTTTTGATTTATTATTTTCATTGATATGTTTTAGATTAAGTCATAGGTAATTGTGCAGTGATGATTTAAACTTTAGAGACTAGAGAATCAAGCATGATGAATTTATTTTCAGAATTAAAAATTTGTTAGGTTGTCTACCTGAATCTAATTATCACCTTGAAGTTTGAAATTTACAAGGTTGATATCAAAAACCATAATTTTTGTGAGATTTTGAGCCTTTTAGAGAATATATTTTTCTTGTTCACTTTATTATTGGTTATGAGTGTGTCAACATTGATTTGTTATTCTAGAACTTGCTTCGATTATACATGTCAAGACCACACATTTGATTTGATATACTGAGATGATAAAGGCACCTAGGTTTTAACCCACTTATTCCACTAAAAATCCTACCCATTTAATTAACCCCTAGTGAACCCCTTTGAAACCTAATTAACCATTTCTTGACTCACACATTAATATTAACCCAAAACCCACTTTGTATTTGTTATCACCATTTCTCTTGACTACCCTTATATCGAGATTTGATTTGATCGATTGCTTAACTATTTTCTTTATTTCAGTTGTTAAATTCTATCTTATTATTATTGATTTGTTCTAAAAAAAAGTATATTCATTATTAGTTCTATGTTATTTGAGCTTAAGCGCTAATGTTACATTTTGAGAAGAAGCTCGTGTTATTAGTGATGAATTCTTAATTAATGTAATTATTTAAGTTTTAGTTATTTTTCTAGTTAGGTAATTTATCAATTCAATCTCGATACTAACCCTCTAATTCAACCTTTATCCACACCTTTAACCCAAGCCCCATTACAACCCTTTCAAAGACCTTTTGATTTGTGTATCATCTCATTTTACAGTGGTGGAGATTTGATTTTCAGGCAAGCCAATGGGATTAACTTTTCATGTTTGACTTTTGAGTGCTTAAATTTTGAACCTTAAACACTTTGAGTGATTTGAGTGAATCTTTAGTGAGGATGTCAATACTTTTCGGTTTTGAATTAGAGGTAATTATTTAGGTAAGGGGAAACACCTATGTTTTCATGCTATAAAAATCTATGACTTAGATTGTTTGAATCTCTAGGACTCTTTTAGTTAAATTATCCATGTATGAATTATCTATGAATTATGATAAGTTATTGTTGATGAGAATTATGAATTGAGAGAAGTTAATTCTAATTGTGAGTTGAGAATTTTGCTTGAGGACAAGAAAAAGCTTAAGTGTGGGGGTATTTGATAAACCATAATTTACACATATTTTAACCCCATGCTTGGCTTAATTTTGGATGAATATTCATTAGATTTGATGAATTCGATGCTCCTAATCTCTTAATTTAATGTTTTATACTCAGGAGATCTTAGGAAGTCTAAAGGAATGAGAAACGGGCCAAAAACGGAGAAAATGGGCCAAAGTAGGAAATCAACACGGCCTGGAGTTCACCACATGGCCGTGCCACTTTAGCAGACTTGAACACGGCCTAGGGCTCGATTCACACGGGCGTGTCCCTGCCATGACCGGTTTTAATTTCACTCGGAATAGGATACTTGTGGGCCAAGTAGGGCATCCCGAAAGCCTATATTAACACCCTAGAGGGTAACCTAAAAGGGGAGTTCGACAGAAACCTTCTGTCAGGGCTTTTGACAAGGGGGAAGCCAGAGAGGGCTGAACACAGGAAATCACTCGAAGACAGCCAGTTGAGTCATCCCAGAAGCTGAAATCACACTCAAGACTTAGGATCTTCCCTCCAATCTCCTTCAGGGGGTTTTAGGGTTTTTCTTATGTTTTGTTATTTACTTTCTTCTAAGATGTATTCTTTATTAAACATGAACTAAACCCCTCAAATACCTGAGAGGGATGAAACCTAAGACGGATCTTGTTATTGTTTTCTGAATTGTATGATAAATACTTGATTTGTTCTTAATTATGTGTTCTTAATTCTTGTTTTAATATTTCAGGATATTGATTCAAGTATTGGTGTGCTTTGGTAGTGGAGTAAAAGTCTCTGTTTAAGAGTAGATCTAGCATAGTTAAGCGAAGTTGATCGCAACCCTAGAGATAGGATGACGAAAATCTGCCGGATTAGGGTCAAACCTAATATGGGAGTCCATAGATCGAGTTAATGCAACACTAGGGGTTTTAATTGGAAAGATATTTCAATTAATCAACCTAGGGTTAGACGTTATTAGTCTCGAAAGGGATAATAATATAAATTAGGGAATCTTACGGATCAAGTCAAGTGAATAAATCGTCTGGTTCAGAGTTAAGTAACAAGTGAAGTCTAGGTGGATTCTTCCTCGGGTATTGTCTTAATCAACTAGTTTTCCCAAAAGTATTTTCCCAATTCACTCTCTGTGTCTTAGCATCCTTAGTTTAGTAATTAGTTAATTAAACATCGATTCTCTTAAAACTTAGGCTAGATAATAAAAAGATAGTAACTACTAGTACTTTTGGTCCTTGAGGATACGATATTTTCGGTCTTGCCATAGCTATACTACCGAACGATAGGTGCGCTTGCCTTATTCGTTTTCATAGTTAGTTTGGACACGATCAATCACCCTCGAAGAGGATTCTTTGTTGTGGTCGCAAAGAGAAGTTGACTCTGTAATTTATTGGGCTGTATTAGTTTATTGAGAAAGAGGATCAGTGACATACCGACTTGAATTACCATCAAAGTTAAAATAGATTTATAATGTGTCTCAGTTATCTATGTTGTGACCAGACCATTCATATATAATTCCTCCGGTAGAGATTGAAATTTAATATGATATCTCATATAATGAAGAACTGATCAGAATTTTAACTTAAAAGGTAAAGAGTTGAGAAATAAGTGAATAGCTTTGGTGAAGGTTTTGTGGCAACGACCCGGTGTAGAAGAAGCCACATGTGAGCCTAGGGAAACTATGGGAAAACAGTACTCTAATCTATTCACCGGTAAGATTTTCGGGGACGAAAATCCCTAAGGGGGAAGAGTTGTAACAGCCCGATTTTTAGTCAAATCAGAATAGTGGTTTTGAGACCACAAATCCGAATTCAAAATATTTATTATTATTATTATAATGTCTATAGTATGATTAAATAATTGTGTGAAAATTTCGTTAAGAAATTTTATCATTTGAATGCTTAATTTAATAAAAAGGATTAAATCGCGTAGAGTGTAAAATGCATGTTTTAATAGTTGAAAGTACTAAATGACTATGGAATTATGTATTTGAGGGATTTATACGGTTATTATACCTTTTTTTAGTTAAATGGACAAAGATGGACATGAGATTAAGTGTTTTTAATATTAATGGCCAAGGTTAAATAAGTAAACTAGTAATAAAATTAAAATTTAGTAAAACAAAAGGTGGCATTTGGTATCATCTTCTTCCACCAAAATAAGCTAGGGAAAAAAACCATTCTTGGGTGCTTTAAAGTTTCGGCACTTGAAGTCCATGCATGTATTCAATTTGAGGTTAGTTTTTAATAATTTCTATGTTTTTGTGATCATTGCTTCGTATTCTAGCTAGCCCGTACTTTCAATTTCAAAACTGTTAAAATTTGTGAGAGTTTCCATTGATGTATATATGTTTTCTTTGATGATTTATGATGAATTATTAATATTTTATGCTAGTTAAACATATTTTGTAAAGTGATTTTGAGTAAAAATGCAAAATAGTGATTAAATTGAGAAATGTGTAAAGTTAGTGACTAAAATGTAAAATAAATAAAAAATATGGGCTAATAGGGGCATAATGGTAATTTGACTAAGCTGGGTGTATTGAAATTTGTATGAATTTGTGAGTTTGTGTAATAAGGACTAAATTGTAAAAATGTGGAAGTTTAGGGGCAAAAGTGTAAATATGCCCTAAAGTGTATTTTGGATTGAATTGAATAAATAGATGATTAAATAAGTCAATTTTGAATATATTTAGATCAAGAAAGGAGAAATACGGACTTAGATCAGGGAAAGAACAAAGTTTCAGAATAGTTGACTCGATTCGCTGTTTTAGCAACAGAGGTAAGTTCGTATGTTATAAATTCATTTCAAATGTATTTTATATGCTTTGATATAGCATGAATTGTGTTTATGTGATTACGTACGAGTTTGGAAATGATTCGACGATGATTCGACAGTTGAAATCCCGGTTGAACGTTAGGAATAGTTTAGGATGCTAGTGACATGTCATTAGGTATACTTGAGTTGGCTTCGGGTCATGATTTAGCACTATGTGTGCGAGATAAACCGATTTGGCTTCGGGCCATGCATATCGGCTGATTTGGCTTCGGGTCATGATATCAGTATTTTGGATAAGTTACCTTGATTTGGCTTCGGGTCATGGTATAGGTACTTATCGTGTGAGACCATTGAGTATCTGACTTCTATTCCGAATGCTTCAACGGGTAAATGAAAGATGAGAAGGTATATGAGATTGGTATGAGATGGTACAGGTATTTGTATAAACCATTTTAGCTTTGAATGGGAGAAATGATGACGAATGTATATGGTTTTGTGAATGAGCACTTGAAAGGTTTAATAGTTAAGGAAAGTTGCATATTGACATATTGAAAATAATGAATCATGTTTAAGTGATTGCATTAAGTTTATCTCATACGAGCTTACTAAGCTGTATAGCTTCCTTTGTTTATTTTCCGTGTTTTATAGTGATATCAAAGCTAGCTCGGATTCGAGGATCGTCGGAGATCGCTTCACACTATCCACCTATATCTTGGTATCTATGAACTTTGGTAATTTGAGTATATGGCATGTATAGGGACTTTGAGTCATTTTGGTTATATTTGGTAAAGACTTTGGCCAAATGAATTGGCTTGTAAATGTTTGTGTTTGGTATGTATATATATAGCCATGTGTGATGGATCATTATGGTTTTTGGTATGTTTGAATCATGTGCATATATATATATATATATGTGCTTATGTCTTGTGTATATTGAGTTTGTTATGATGATTGATGATAGTAGGTACTATGAATGGTAAATTGATTATTTATGGAATTGATAACATGCTTATGAAATGGTACAAATAATGTATAATTGGTAAAGGTTTAACTAGTTGATTGGTGTATATGTTTTAGTATGTTTTAATTGAGAAAAACATGAGTTATAAGCATGTTAGTTATTGGTATTGGATATGGTATGAATTAGCCTTAATTTTGGCTAAATTGGATGTTTATTTATGCTTTGAATTGGTGCCAAATTGGTTGTATAGGTATATGCAAATTTGGGTGGCAAATTGGCTTGGTAAATAGCCTATTTTTGTCCCCACAGGCAGAGACACGGGCGTGTGTCTCAGCCGTGTGTGACACACGGTCATGTTACATGATCGTGTGTCCCCTGGTATGGTTTTAAAAATCAAGTCAGTATGCTCCACACAGCCTCACACACGAGCGTGTGATTGGCCGTGTGGCACAAGTTAGTATACCCCCTAATTGGCACACGACCTAGCACACGGGTGTGTATGGCCAATTTTAGGGCACATGGGCTAGCCACACGGGCGTGTGTGATCGGCCGTGTGACCCAAGTCAGTAAGCTCACTTATTTGGACACGGGGTAAGACACGAGCAGAGACACGTCCATGTGCTCCCATTTCGAATGTCCACACGGCCTTTGACACAGGCGTGTCTGTTGATCGTGTGAGACACACGGCCTGGCCACACGGGCGTGTGTACCCTATTTTGAGAAAATTTTCTAAGTGCTCCAAATGTTTTAAAAGTTATCGGTTTAGCCCCGAACCACTCCCAATGCATGTTTAGGGCCTTGTAGGCTCGTAATAGGGATATATTGAATTGATATTGATTGATGAATGTTGAATTGATTAAAAGTATGTATAAATGTGTTGTAAGTCTGGTAATACTCTGTAACCCTATTCTGGCGTTGAATACGGGTGTGGGGTGTTACACATACGGGTTGGAAGTTGGTCGGAGCTATTTCACACTATCCATCGGTCCTTTTTGGTACTTTCAGTAAATTAATTCCGGTTATAATGGCATGTATAATATATTTTGGCCAATGTTGGTATATAAAAGTTTTGTTGAGACTAGCTATTTGAATGGCTTGTGTTTGGTATATTTTTATGTGTATATAAGTGGCCTTATCATATTTGTTATGTGTTTGATATGGTAGAATGAAAGAAAGTAAAATATGGTTTGAATATGCATACATGAATTTGGTCATTTAGGTAAATTGAGGTACTTGTTGACATGTCTTTAAATTTTTAATTGAGGTGCCTAAGGGCATATTGGTTGTATATGGTGATATTTCATGTTTAAGACTTGATTTTGAATGCCTTGTTATGGCTTGTTGATGTGCAAATTGTTGTGTTTAGGTTGGTACCAAATTGGGTGAGAAATGTGGCTTGGAAAATGGCATATTTTAGTCCACACGGGTGTGTGTCTCAGCCGTGACACGGCTGTGTGTCCCCTATATCTTTCAAATTGTGCAAGTCAGTATGCTCACACGGCCTAGCACAAGGACGTGTGGCTTGGCCGTGTGTCCCTATTTCAAATGCCCACATGGCCTGAGACACGAGCGTGTCTCCTGACCGTGTGAATCACACGGCCGTGTGAATCACACGGCCGTGTGACCCCTGCAGCTTGAAAAATTATAGTGTTTTTTGAAAAATTCTTTGAGCATCCAATTTAATCCCGACTTGTTTCTAATATATATTTTGGGCCTCGAGGGCTCATATAAGGGACAATATGTTTTATTTCGATTAGTTTATGATACAAATATTATATGATGTGAAATGTTTGAAATTTCTTTCTATTTGTTCTGTAAACTCTGGTAATGCTCCGTAACCCTGTTCCGGCGATGGATACGGGTTAGGGGTGTGATAAACCAAAATAGTAACATATTTTAATCCCATATTTAGAATGATTTTGGATGAATTATCCCTTATATTATGTAATTTGGTGCTCTTAATCCTTTCTTTTCATGTTATATACTCAGAAAAGTACCAGGGGATGAAAAGAACGCAAAATGGGCTTAAAACGGGACAAATGGGCCAGAGCATGAAATCGACACGGCCTGGACCACGATTTACATGGCTGTGCCCCATTAATGGAGTCCACACAGCCTGGCCACGATTCAAACGGGCGTGTGCCATGGCCGTGTCCCTGCCGCAGCCAAGAGGAGTTTTACTCGGATTTGGATACTTGGAGGCAAAGAAAGGCATTCCAAAGCCTATTCAAACACCCAAATAGGAATCCTATTTGAATTAGGATAATTAGGGGCCAAGCAAGGCATCTCAAAACCTATATAAACACCCTAGGGGGCAACTTATTCGGGGAGTTCGACGAGAAACCCCTCAATGTGGAGATTTGAAGGCCCTAAGCCATCGTTTAGGGGCGTCTTGCTAGGCCAGAGAAGGCAGATTTGTGGGGATTCACTAAGGGATAGCCAGTTGATCCATCTCTAGAAGCCAGAATTCTACTCAAGACGGAGGATCTCCTCTTCAATTCCTTCAGGGGGTTTTAGGGATTTCTTATGTTTTGTTTTATCTTTTCTTCTGAGATGTTTTCCTTTACTATTATGAACTAAACCTCTCAGATACCTGAGGGGGATAAAACCTAGATGAATCTTATTATTGTTTTCTGAATTATATGATAAATACTTGATTTGTTCTTAATTATGTGTGCTTAATTCTTGTGTTGATATTTCGCGGATATTAATTCAAGTCGAATGTGCTTAGGTGGTGGAGCAAAAGTCCCTGCTTAAGAGTAGATCTAGCATAATTAAGCGGAGTTGATCGCACGCCTAGAGATAGGGTGACGAGATTTTGCCGGATTAGGGTGAAACCTAATATGGGAATCCATAGATCAATTTACTGCTATTCTAGGGGGTTATTATTCAAGAAAGAGATTTACGTTAATTAACCTAGGATTAGACGTTATTCGCCTCGAGAGAGGGTTTAATATACGTTAGGGAGTCCTACGGATCAAGTCAAGTGAATACATCGTCTGGTTCAGAGTTTGATAATAAGTGAAGTCTAGGTGGATTCTTCCTTGGGTGTCGTCTTAATCAACTGAGTTTTTCCCAAGTTATTCTCCCAATTTCATTCTTCTTTGTCTTAGACTTTTTAGTTTAATAGTTAATTAATTTAGATTAATAAACAACTTCACTTATTTTAGGCTAAATAATAAAAAGAAAGTTAGTATTAGTACTTTTAGTTCCTTTGGGCTCGACAATCTGGTCTTGCCTAAACTATACTACTGTTCGATAGGTGCACTTGCCTCAATCGTTGTCATAGTTAGTTTCCAGGTTCGATGATTCTCTTTATAAATTTTAAAAATCTGACTTCACAGCGATCAAGTTTTTGGCGCCGTTTCCGGGGAACTAAAATATTAAGAAAGCTCTATTTTTATTACTTTAGCCATTTTTTTTGCAATTTATTTTCATTATTATTATTTTATTTTTATTTTTATTTTGCTAATTTTTCCTCCATTTTCTTTTGGCAGATAATTTTAGTTTATAGAGAAGATGTCATTGAATAACTATTAGTGGCAAGTTACAAGGACAAGGCCAGCCAAAGCAGCCAGTGTCTTCAACCTCGACGTACACCCAATAATTCAATATGACTCAAATCTAGAAGGAGTGGCGAATCCTGAGTACCCACCCTACGGATATGGCATGGAGAACGAACAAGTCCACTACATGGGTAATTATTCTAGACCTCAAAATAATTTTTATAATGACACTTATAATGTAGGTTGGAGGTACCATCCAAATTTCTCGTGGGGTGATCAAAGTAGCCAAGGACCGGAACTTCCTCCAAATTTTCAACAACCACCTTACCAACATGAAGAGGAGTCAAACCTCGAGGAGATACTGATAAAATTCATGGCAGCCACAGATAACCGTCTCCAAGACACTGAAACCACCCTTAAGACCCAACAAGCATCAATCAAAGGGATCGAGAGCCAAGTTAGGGAAGTCACTAAGTTAGTTGAGGAAGTTTCTAAGTCAGTTGAGGAAATTTCTAAGTCAGTTATACAACTTGCTAAGCTGATCTCAGAACTACCATAAGGAAGCTTGCCAAGCAATACTGAAACTAACCCGAGTGAGCAAAATCAAGCCATTTACGATAGTGAAGGGTTAGACGAACCAAACCCAAGGGAAGAACCTGTGGTAAGTGAAGGTAAGGTTGAAGTGTGCCATGATACACCACAACCGGCAATTACAGAGTATCAACCTAGTGTGACATATCCCAATGCAATAAAGAAAGACCACACAGAGGAAGAAGTCGGTGACCTCACACTTCGTGTAGACGACGAAACAATCACTCTTCAAGCTCTTGACTCAGCTAGGACATTGAGTAATAAATGTACGAACATTAATTCTATTGATAACCATTTGGTTCAACCTTCTTTACAGGAAGCATCATGAAATCACCTAGCTGAGCTAGATCTTAGACCTCGTACCCATAAAGAAATAATTCATGAAGAAATAAGGCTTCAGGTCGATGAACTAGACGAGTGGAAAACACACTTTAAAGAGAAACTAGGAATACACGAAGTGAAACCGAAGGAAACCCTAGACGAGCAGATAGGAACAAAAAATCACTTCAAAATAGGGGATCAGGTATTATTGAATAAGGAAGACCCTCGAATCACCAATTCAGACCTCAAGACAAATGAAGAAATCACTTTTGAGGTACTTAATGTCTTCCTATACGGCACAGTCGAGGTAAGCAATCCAATTCAATACTTTTGAGGTAAACATTACTCGACTTAAACTTTATATCCACAACCGAATTGATCGCATGAGAAAGGATTTTCACCTCCTCAAACCACCATGACCATACGAATGAGAGGTAAAGTCTAGCTTAAGACTATAAACGAGCGCTTCTCGGGAGGCAACCCGAGCACTAACCCCATTAATTTTTACATTTTTTTAATTCTTCTTTTTACTTTTATTTTCCCTTTTTAGCACCTCACTATAAACTAACCAAAGTGTGGAATTCCAGACCACACGGCCTTACACACGACCATGGCCGTGGCCATGTAGCCACCACAGGAAGGTACAAGGGCGGGGGCAACCACCAGATCCATAATTTTTATTTAACCCCCTTCTTCCTTTTTCTTTTCCAGTTGTTTTTCTTTTTTTTTTACTTTTATTTTTATTTTTATTTTTATTCTTATTCTTATTTCTTTTAATCTTCTTTTATTTTCTTTATTATTTTCTTCTTATTATTCATTCCATTTAGATTTAGCGTAGGATACAATAAAACTAGGACGACTGCTTCGAGGACTCAAACGGTTCGAGACGTTTCCCCACGATCACCTCCAATCCTATCCAGTTTCTTTTTATTGACTTCATCCAAAATTCAGGAAGTTTCACTTCTCTCTCCATCTTATGATTTTATGATTATTTTGCTATTATCTATCTTTGTACATTGAGGGCAATGTACATCTTAAGTGTGGGGGGGGATAACTATAGTATTATTTGAAAATCCCTGAATTATGCCTTGTTCTAAAGTAATTTCTCAAATTATCATTAGAATGAAATTTCCATGATTTATAATTTTTATTGATATGTTTTAGATTAAGTCATTGATAATTGTGCATTGATAATTAAATTCTAAGATTACTAGAGAATCAAGCATGATAAGTCTATTTTTCAGAAATTAAAAATTTTCTAGGTTGTCGAACTGAGTTTAAATATTACTTTGAAGTTTGAAATTTACGAGGTTGTGTAACACCCCAAACCCGGTCAACACGCTACGACCGAATCTAGCATGTCACAGGGAAAAACATTTTTAAAGAAGACAGGAGGTTGTTTTAATTTTGTAAAGAATCGTTATTGAAAACAAGTTGCCGTCTCTTATTTTAAGCAAACCTTTGATTTTCATGAAAAGCCGAATTAGTTTAAGTAATATCGCTAAAACCGTCCAAATTTGGTCTTAAAGAAAAATTCAGTTAACTTGTTGTTACTACTTGTTTGCCGTTACCCGATGGTAAAGTTTTAGAAAAACCCGACGAGTTGTGAAAGTTTGGAAAACATTCTTTTTATAGGTTATTTAGGCATGCCGTTTCGTTTAACTTATACAAATTTCCGTGAGAAATAAAGTAGATAAATAAACCCCAAAATGAAAGTTAGTGGCCTTATTACAACCCGAAAACCAAATTTAAAGTAAAGTAAACGAAAATAGTAATTTAAAACAAAACCCGAAAGAGAATGCGCATGGCCACCTCAAGTCCGGCCCGGCTCCGCATCTGCGATCTACGAATCATCTGCAAAATGTAAAGGAAGGGGTGAGTCACCGAGACCCAGTGTATACTTCCCCAACCCGAAAATGTTAATGCCCTTACACGGTTTCATAAGCCAACATGCATGTCATGCAACCCCAAAACCTAACCATCCAAACTCCCAGATCTACCCTGTGTGGTACCAAACCACCGTGGTCAAAACCACTTGTGACCGTAGTCACAAATAATATACATATGTGGTCAAAACCACTGGGTGACCGTAGTCACAAATAATGTGTGTGGGGCCAACCCACATTGTGGTCACAACCACCGGTGACAATCCCGTATATCGTCATGTAGGGCCAACCCAATCGTGGTACCAAACCACCGGGACGAGTCACAAAGATAAATATATGTGGTACCAAACCACCGGTGGTCAAAACCACTGAGACTTAGTCACAATAATATAAAAGCGGGCCAACCCATCGTGTGTGGTCAAAACCACTGGTGACAGTCTAGAATCATGCCTTCCCCCTCCTCTCATCATACCCATTTTTATGAACATGCTTTTAATGGCATAATAATCATGCTTAACATACAAAAATCACATGGCATGGCATATACAGATTTACATAGGCATTTAACGTTAGCCAATCAAGTGGACTTACCCGAGTCCTCGCTTTTACCCACAAGGGTAACATACCCATTTCAACGGTTATTCCGGCTTTTGACAATATACATGATAAACATATTAACTAATGAAGTGTGTAAGAGTTACACACCTGATTACCCGTAATACGACGCTCTCTACGCTCGATGCATCGCTATTAATCGACACTACCGCTATCCGCTCTTCGCTTTGCTCGATGCTGCCCCCACACCGGTGGCTGTGTCGCGAACAATGCGACACCGCCTCCTTTTGAACTTAGGGGCTGGGGTCTCAGATCTAACCCCACCTACCGCTTGGCTGACATTAGGGTCCATAATACCTTTGGTCACTAAATCAAATTAACACAGAGAATAACTAAGAATGGAGATTTAACCCGAAGGAACAGATCCCTTACCTAGATCGACAGATCTCAAGATCAAGATCCCAACTACGAACCGAGCAAGTCCCGAGAATCCAAACTTATGCGTCACCACCTTCCTATATTCGGCCAAACACATCACTATTAAACAAATAGCCATTCGGCTTTGGTCATGAAATCCCGAAAGAGATAACGTGAGAAAATGACCGCCCCTTACCTCAACACCTTACCATCACCAAGCAAAAGCGGCAACGCGAAGACGAGCCCCCTTCAATCGGCCAAGAACCAACAATATAGGATTAATGCCTTCGCATCAGCAAGAAGAAAAAAGAAGATTTAAAACTAGAGGAGACACTTACCACGATTGAACAGATATCCGATCAACAAGTTATGCCGCCAAATAAGAACGATCCGCAAGATGTGGGTTGAGATTCGGCTAGAGTAGATTCTTCGGGAAAGAGAAGCACATAGAATGCTCCTGGGATCCAAGAGGTTTTGGCTATGGTTCCAAAAGAATAGAAAGAAACTGAAAGAGAAGGAGGGTAATGGTTTCGGCTCTTGCTTACACAAATAAAGGAAGAAAAAGAAGAGTGATATGGCTTTGGAGAGATTCGGCTACAAAGGGTTTCAAGAAGAAAGATGAAAACAAAAGTGAAAAGGAGATAGATATGGTGTTTTCGGCTTTTGAAGATGAGAAGGAAAGAATGCACCAAAGTGACCCTAATGGTCTTTTAATGTTTCGGCTAAGATGGAAAAAGAAGAAGAACCAAAAATTGCCTAGACAACTTTCTAAGAAAGAAGAAAATAGAGGGGTTTTTGAGAGAGAGTTCTAAGCACAACTCTACTGCTAGAAAAAAAAAGAACCAAAACCACTTGCACCTTAACCAAATCCGCACACTCACTCCTCCTGCCAACACAAAACCGATTCCCCCTTCCCTATGCAGAGTTTAGAATTCGACCAACTCTAGCTCCCATGTCCATCTCCTCAATTTTCTCCTGGCCACTCATTCAAACCGATTTGAATGAGTCAAACTCCTACAATTTCTCTTCTCCACCCATTTGAATCATTGACTCTTTCAACATCTATCCATCGTAGTCCATCTTGAGCACATCTCCTCCAGTCCCGGCATCAAAAAGAATATGCAGAAGGGATCTTCGCACTCGAACCAAAGCTCTCCCACTTGCATGTGGCGTCACTCTCCTTGTGCTTAAGTGGCGCCTCCCTTGCCACTTTACCATTGGGATACTTGTGTCAAAACACTCCAATAATTTCCCTTAACACCTAACTCACCCAGCTACCCCTTCTTAGAAGCCCAAAACGAAAATTTTGCTATGGCTCAGAGCCTACCCTCAGCTCATGCCTCAACCCCAAAACACCCTAAACTAGCTCAACAACCATACCATCACATGCAAACACACATAAATGCAAAGACCCCAATTTAAGGATGTTACAGGTTGACATCAAAATACCCATAATTTTTGTGAGATTTTGAGCCTTATAGAGCATAAATTCGTTTTCTTGCTCACTTTATTGATTATGAGTATGTCAACACTGATTTGTTATTCTAGAACTTGCATCGATTATACATGTCGAGACCACACTTTTTGATTTGATATACAAAAATGATAAAGGCACCTAGGATTTAACCCACTAACTCCATAAAAAGCCCACCTTCATAATTAACCCCTAGTGAACCCCGTTTAATCCTAACAACCCATTTATTAACTTACCCACTAATATTAACCCAAAACCCTTTTTATTTGTTTTCACCATCCTTTTTAACTACCCCTATATCGAGAGTTGATTTTGATGAAGTTGACTAACTATGATTTTTATTTCAGTAATTTATCCTTTTTTATGTATATTTGATTTGTTCTTAAAAAAATACGAAATATATTCATTATTAGCTTTGTGATTAAGTGAGCTTATACGTTTGAATTCCAAATATTGAAGAAAAAGCTCGTAGTATTAGAATTATTAATTTTCAATTGATGTAATTACTTTTATTTAGTTCATTGTTTCTAGTTAGGTAATTTTTCAGGTCGATCTCGATTCTAACCCCTCTAATTCAGCCTATATCCACACGTTTAACCCAAGCCCCGTTACAACCTTTTCAAAGACCTTTTGATTTGTCCATCATTTCATATTACAGTGGTGGAGATTTGATTTTCATGCAAGCCTATGGGATTAACTTTTCATGTTCGACTTTTGAGCACTTTTTCCTGAACCTTAAACACTTTGAGTTATTAGAGTGAATCTCTAGTAAGGATGTCAATCCTTGTCGGTTTTGAATTAAAGGTAATTATTTAGATAAGGGGAGACGCCTATATTTTCGAGCTACAAATCTATGACTTAGATTGTTTGAATCCTTAGGACTCTTTGAATTGAATTATCCATGTATAAATTATCTATGAATTATGATGAGACATTGTTGATAGGAATTATGAATTATTGAAAGTTCATTTTAATTGTAAGTTGAGAATTTTGCTTGAGGACAAGCAAAAGCTTAAGTGTGGGGGTATTTGATAAACCGAAATAGTAACATATTTTAATCCCACATTTAGTATGCTTTTGGATGAATTATCCCTTATATTATGTAATTTGGTGCTCTTAATCCTTTCTTTTCATGTTATATACTCAGGAAAGTACCAGGGGATGAAAAGAACGCAAAACGGGCTTAAAACGGGACAAATGGGCCAGAGCATGAAATCAACATGGCCTGGACCATGATTTACACGGTCGTGCCCCATTAATGGAGTCCACATGGCCTGGCCACGATTCACACAGGCGTGTGCCATGGCCGTGTCCCTGCCGTGGCCAAGAAGAGTTTTACTCGGATTTGGATACTTGGAGGCAAAAAAAGGCATTCCAAAGCCTATTCAAACACCCAAATAGGAATCCTATTTGAATTAGGATACTTAGGGGCCAAGCAAGGTATCTCAAAGCCTATATAAACACCCTAGGGGGCAACTTATTCGGGGAGTTCGACAGAAAACCCTCTGTCAGGGGGAGTCAACGAAGGCCCTAAGCCATCGTTTAAGGGCATCTTGCTAGGCCAGAGAAGGCAGATTTGTGGGAATTCACTAAGGGATAGCCAGTTCATCCATCTCTAGAAGCCGAAATTCTACTCAAGACGGAGGATCTCCTCTTCAATTCCTTCAGGGATTTTTAGGGATTTCTTATGTTTTGTTTTATCTTTTCTTCTGAGATGTTTTGCTTTACTATTATGAACTAAACCTCTCAGATACCTGAGGGGGATGAAACCTAGATGAATCTTGTTATTGTTTTCTAAATTATATGATAAATACTTGATTTGTTCTTAATTATGTGTGCTTAATTCTTGTGTTGATATTTCGCGAATATTAATTCAAGTCGAATGTGCTTAGGTGGTGGAGCAAAAGTCCCTGCTTAAGAGTAGATCTAGCATAATTAAGCGGAGTTGATCGCACGCCTAGAGATAGGGTGACGAGATTTTACCGGATTAGGGTGAAACCTAATATGGGAATCCATAGATCGATTTACTGCTATTCTAGGGGATTATTATTCGAGAAAGATATTTTCGTTAATTAACCTAGGATTAGATGTTATTCACCTCGAGAGAAGGTTTAATATACGTTAAGGAGTCCTACGGATCAAGTCAAGTGAATACATCATCTGGTTCAGAGTTAGATAATAAGTGAAGTCTAGGTGGATTCTTCCTTGGGTGTCGTCTTAATCAACTGAGTTTTTCCCAAGTTATTCTCCCAATTTCATTCTTCTTTGTCTTAGACTTTTTAGTTTAATAGTTAATTAATTTAGATTAATAAACAACTTCACTTATTTTAGGCTAAATAATAAAAACAAAGTTAGTATTAGTACTTTTAGTTCCTTTGGGTTCGACAATCCGGTCTTGCCTAAACTATACTACTGTTCGATAGGTGCACTTGCCTCAATCGTTGTCATAGTTAGTTTCCAGGTTCAATCATTCTCTTTTTAAATTTTAAAACTCTGACTTCACAGCGATCATGGTGTTACACTTACTTTGAGTATCAATTTCTCATTCATCACTCAACCATTTTGAGCATATGATATACCGTTATAAAGGTCTCATGGAGTAGAATATAAAATCATAATTTTATGATTCAAACCTCCACCTTTACTAATCGAGAATATGCCTCAAAGTTTCCAAAAATCTATTTTTTCCAACAAAATGAACACTCAGCTTTGATATAGAATTTTGACTATGACACAGACCCCCAATTGTTAAAACAAGTGGAACACAATATAAATCAGAGAGATTATATACAATCATAAAGTGTGGATTAACATTACCCACAAGTAGCATTCTCAAGTTCCAATGCTTTTTGGAAAACCAAATTTCTGGCTTCAACACATTCATGTATATGAAGATATTAGCTGCTTCTATTTTTTCTGAAAGGTAATGAAGATATGTAGGTTGATTCAAATATAGGGAATGTGATGTCGAAATGTACATTGTCAGTTCCTGCAGTCCTACGAAAGGCAAAGATTCAAGCAAGGTCATGCAAGCCTAAAGGAAAAAAAAATATAGATAGTGAAAGTCTAAAGGAAATGATATAACATACCAAAGATGCTCACTTGAATTAGTTTCCCTGCACAAAAATGTTTGGCTTTGGCTATAAAATCCTTGTCTTTTAACTGCAAAATACTAAGCTTCTGTATAAAGGGAAATATGTACATATCTATATACATACACATACATATATGAAGATATGTAGCTTGTTTCAAATATAAGGAATGTAATGTCGACCTGTACATTGTATCGGTTATTGGACTTGTATATTTTAAGCACTCTCTTTATAAAATTAGATAATAAAGGAATATTAGTGGGAAATTGTTCGTAGAGCTTGTGGTACTTGTGAGTGAAGTAACATCATTAGATACCCCGGATTTGACAAAGGGAAGGCTAGAAATAAGCAGATCGACTGCCCACAGCGTAACCTCTTAGGCTTAATAAAAATTCTACATTTGGATATTTAGACTTACTGGAAAAAACTTAGGAGAGGCTGAAATTGATGGAATCCCAAAACACATTGAATTTCCCATTGGTCTAAATGAGTAGTGTGCTAAAGATAGTGACCCAAAAACTTGAAATTCTGGAATGGTGATTTTTTTGTTTACATAAATGCATGCATGGTACCAACTATTATAAGAAGAAAAGATGAAATTAGAAAATTATATACTAAAAAATTTGCACTCTTAATGAGCTTTCCACTCCAATTTCCTACACAACTTTTATAACAAAGAAAGACAAATAAACTAGGACAAATGAGCTACTATATTGTTGGTGTTTTAAGACTAAGAAATAAAGCAAAAAATAGACAAATAATCAGCAAGATGAACTGATCTGTAACACTCTCCCTTTTCATTTAAAAATATTACAATATATTTCATTTGACTTTTCAAGAGCTCAACTAATCCAACTAACATCTTGAAAATAGGAAAACTTAACTTTACACAAACTGATTATGGAAATCAGCACCTAAACACATCAAGTCATTACCAACTTAGTTTGTTCCTAAATATCTTAACAAAAGAACTGAACAAAAGCTTAAACCAAAAACATCGGTTTTCTGCTCTAAGAAGCCAGCTAGCACTACATCTTATAGTTCACCTTATCTTCGGATAGTTCACACTTTGAGTGCCCGTAGACATGCTTGCATTTAGATAGATCACCAATGTGCTTAGACAATCCTCTAAGCCTGTCGTGTAAGAACTCTCCACATGGCAGTTCGCATGTAACACCCCAACCCTTAGCTGGCGGTCTAAAGTGTTACAATAGAAAAAAGGCTTAAACTTGATTTATTTATTATTTTTATAATTTTAGCAAAACATTTGACAATTCACCGTAATAAAATAGTTGAAACTATTGAACCATAATTGACAAAGCAAGGTACTTCAATGCTATTCGCCAAATAGGTTATTCAGGGTGTGCCAAACAGATTGTAAAGTATATTCATAGTAAGAAACATATACATCATTTCAAAATACAAGACTGATATTTCGTGCCACCCCAAAATATACAAAATGCATGTTACAAAACATAGGCAAGGCTCACAATAGAGGTCATTTTTTCTAGTTGAGCCCCTTCTACAAGCCCTTTGCGTCGAGGTGCCACTTGGAAAAAGGAAAAGAAAAGGACTAAGTTCGAAAGAACTTAGTGAGCTCCAGAAATAAAAGTGTTCAACCATTTCTAATCAAACTCCGTGAACAAGATTAACTGAACGTATATATATACATATATAAATAACAATAAGTCAATAGACTTCACGCAGAGGCAATTGGGCTTATACCTTTTTACATACAACAATGGCGGATACATATCCCTGGCAGATAGTATCCCCTGGTGGACTCTATCATTTGTCAAATACTGTTCACAACTACTTTCTCAGAGAACAATTTCATTAACATCAATAGAACAAATACTTCACAAAAGCTACCAACACTTACTCTATCACTTCAAACATATCGGTTGATTGGTATCTATATGCCTAGTGAGTATAACTCTATTTTGGCAGATAAAATATCCCAAACACTATAATTAACATATACGTTTTGTCTAAAACACATTAAATAATATTAAGACTTGATACTTATCATGTAATAATATCATGCGATGCAACTACATAATCAACTTTTCTGTTTGGCGATCTCATACATCACTTTGAATGTACACCACATGCACTACATGCAACAAATCCATATTTGTAACTCCTCAGTTTTTCATTTATTTCAACTTTTGTAATTTTGAGACAAAATGTCTATCTGCTTTAGTGGTTAAGCTATCTGCTTTAGTGGTTAAGCGTTCTGGGAAGTGTCTGAGAGGTCTCAAGTTCAAGTCTCAACTTAGGTAAATTTTTGTATTTTTATGAATAAAGCCCAACTTTGGTTAGTAGGCTTATAAGTATGATCGCTGTGAAGTCAGAGTTTTAAATTTATAAAGATAATGATCGAACCTGGAAACTAACTATGACAATGATTGAGGCAAGCGCACCTATCGAACAGTAGTATAGCTTAGGCAAGACCGGATTGTCGAACCCAAAAGAACTAAAAATACTAATACTAACTTTCTTTCTATTATTTAGCTTAAGAATTAAGCGAATGGTTGTTTAACCTAAATTAATTAACTACTAAAACTAAAGACTCTAAGACAAAGAAGAACGAATTTGGGAAAATAACTTGAGGAAAAACCAATTAATTAAGACGACACCCAAGGAAGAATCCACCTAGACTTTACTTGTTATCTAACTCTGAACCAGACGATTTATTCATTTGACTTGATCCGTAGGATTCTCTAATTTATATTAATCCCTCTCTCGAGGCGAATAACGTCTAACCCTAGGTGGATTAATTGAAATCTCTTTCTAATTAAAACCTCTAGAATTGCATTAACTCGATCTATGGACTCCCATATTTGGTTTCACCCTAATCCGGCAATGCCTCGTCACCCTATCTCTAGGCCCGCGATCAACTCTGCTTAACTATGCTAGATCTACTCTTGGGCAAGGACTTTTGCTCCTCCACCTAAGCACATCCAACTTGAATTAATATCCGCAAAATATCAACACAAGAATTAAGCACACATAATTAAGAACAAATCAAATATTTATCATATAGCTCAGCAAATGATAACAAGATTCATCTAAGTTTCATCCCCCTCAGGTATCTGAGGGTTTAGTTCATAACAATAAAAGAAAACATCTCAGAAGAAAAGATAAAACAAAACATAAGAAATCCCTAAAACCCCCTGAAGGAATTGAAGGGGAGATCCTCCGTCTTGAGTAGAATTTCGGCTTCTTGAGATGGATCAACTGGCTATCCCCGAGTGAATCCCCACAAATCTACCCTCTTTGACCTAGCAAGACGCCCCTAAACGATAGCTTTAGGCTCCCGTCAACTCTCCTTTAGACGGTCATACTTAGGGTGTATTTATAGGCTTTTGGAATGTGTTTTTTTGCCTCTAAGTATCCAAATCCGATTGAAATCGCTCTTTTCCGCGGTAGGGACACGGCCATGGCACACGCTCGTGTGAATCGTCTTTAGGTCGTGTTCGAACTTCATTAATGAGGCACGACCGTGTATTTCGTGGCTTAGACCGTGTTTGAGATTATTGAGGAGGCACGGCCGTGTGGTCTTGGGCCCAGGCCGTGTGGATTTTGTGATATGGCCCATTTGGCTCGTTTTAAGCCCGTTTCTTGTTCTTTTCATCCCCCGGTGCTTTCCTGAGTATAAAACATGAAAAGAAAGGATTAAGAGCACCTTTTTACATAAAATAAGGGATAATTCATCCAAAAGTATGCTAAATATGGGATTAAAATATGTTACTTTTACGGTTTATCAAATACCCCCACACTTAAGCTTTTGCTTGTCCTCAAGCAAAATTCTCAACTTACAATTAAAATGAACTTTCCATGATTCAATATTCCTATCAACAATGTCTCATCATAATTCATAGATAATTTATACATGGATAATTTAACTCAAAGAGTCCTAAAGATTCAAACAATATAAGTCATACATTTGTAGCACAAAATATAGGTGTTTCCCCTCATCTAAATAATTACCTCTGATCCAAAACCTACAAGGATTGACATCCTCACAAAAGATTCACTCAAATCACTCGAAGTGTTTAAGGTTCAAAATTAAGCACTCAAACGTCAAACCTGAAAAGTTAATTCCATAGGCTTGCATGAAAATCAAATCTCCACCACCGTAATATGAGATGATGCACAAACCAAAAGTTCTTTGAAAGGGTTGTAATGGGGCTTGGGTTAAAGGTGTGGATAGAGGCTGAATTAGAGGGTTAGAATCGAGATCGACCTAAAAAATTACCTAACCAGAAATAATGAACTAAATAAAAGTAATTACATCAACTGGAAGCTAATAATACTAATAATACGAGCTTCTTCTTCAATATTTGGAATTCAAACGTATAAGCTTATTTAATCACAACTAATAATGAATAATGAATACACTTTTTTTTAGAGCAAACATAAATACATAACAAAGGATAAATTACTAAAATAAAAAGCATAGTTAGGCTATTAATCAAATCAAATCTCGATATAAGGGTAGTCAAAAGGAATGGTGATAACAAAAACAAAGGGTTTCTGGGTTAAAATTAGTGGGTGAGTCAATAAAAAGGGTTTTTAGGATCAAAGGGGTTCAATAGAGGTTAATTATGAAGGTGGGTTTTTAGTGGAGTAAGTGGGTTAAATCCTAGGTGCCTTTATCATTTTTGTATATCAAATCAAAGGTGTGGTCTCGACATGTATAATCGATGCAAGTTCTAGAATAACAAATCAATGTTGACACACTCATAATCAATAAAGTGAGTAAGAAAAAGAATTTATGCTCTATAAGGCTCAAAATCTCACAAAAATTATGGGTATTTTGATATCAACCTCGTAAATTTCAAAACTTCAAAGTAATATTCAAATTCGGGTAGACAACCTAGAAGATTTTTATAATTTCGAAAAATAGACTTATCATGCTTGATTCTCTAGTATTCTTAGAATTTAATTATCAATGCACAATTATCAATGACTTAATCTAAAACATATCAATAAAAATCATGAATCATAGGAATTTCATTCTAATGATAATATGAGAAATTTACTTTAAGAAACAAGACATAATTCAGGATTTGAGAATAATACAAAAAGTTTGGCACCTAATTTCAGAAATTTGAGAATAATGAAAAAAGTTAGGCACCTTTTTAGGTTGTTCACCCCCCACACTTAAGGCATACATTGCCCTCAATGTACAAAGATATATATATAGATAATTGAGTATAAATTGAAAAGATATGGAGAGAGGTGAAACTTCCTTAATGTTGGATGGATTCCTTGAATTGGAGGTGAAAGATAAGTTGGAGGGGTCGGTCTGGATGACGATCCTATGCTAGATGAAGAAATTGGGTAGCTCGTGGAGGATTAGCCAGGATATAATAATAATAATTAAAATTATACTAATTAAATAATTAAAGAAAATCAAGCTAAAGTGAAGTAAAATAAAGATGAAACTAAAATTAAAAGAAAAGATAAATGGACCATAGGGTCCTTATTGTTGTGTGTGATTTCTAAGGCTGGGGATATGGTGGTGGTCGTGGTGTGATTCCCTAGCAGCCTTTAGAACCTAAAATTAAAAAACTAAGATAAAATAAACTAAATTAAGCATAAGAGTGTTAAAGAGAAGGAAAATAAAGGAGAAGAGTAAAGAAGAAGAAAAATTAAATGGTCTCAAAGACCCTTGGCTTGTCGAGTGATTGAAGTGGCCGGCATGAACTTATACAGATTGGTCTCCATGGGGGAGACTGTGCTGGGTTCCTTCCTTTTCTTCGACATGGCCAAAAGATTGAGAAGAATGCTGTAAGAATGAAGAATGATGGTATGGTGTAATGGTGTAAAGGAGGAAAAAGGGTGGAAGTTAGGTGAGAAGAGGGAGGGGTGGGTGGTTTAAATAGAATTTTCAAGTCAGGTACAATCACAAGCCCGTGTTTCGTGGGCGTGGCATTTCACACGGCCGCATCGCACGGTCGTGGTGGGATTTTTTTGTTTCTCCCACGCCCATGCTCAGGTCACCACGCCCGTTGGTGCTAAGTTAGTGTCGTCCAAGGCCGCGTCGCACGGCCGTCGCATTTTGTCGGTTCCCGTGGGTGTGGTTGGAGCCCGTGACTCAAAGATTTGATTCTTTCTGACTTGTACCCTCTGCTGCATGTGGTCGATGCGGCGATTACAGTACTTCCACACGGCCACGGCCACCACGTGTGTAGGTCGTGTGGCACGAAATCTGCACTTTTGGTTAGTTTAAAGTTAGATACTATAAAGAAAAGATAAAATAAACAAAATAAAAATGTAAAAGTTAATGGGGTTAGTATTCGGGTTGCCTCCCGAGAAGCGCTTGTTTATAGTCTTAAGCTAGACTCTCCTCTCATTTGTATGTTCATAGTGGTTTGAGGAGTTGAAAATCCTTCCTCATGCTATCAGTTTCATTATCATGATAGTATTTAAGTTTAGATGCGTTTATATTGAAAGTGCAAAAGATAGGATTACTTACCTCGACTGTTCCGTATGGAAAAACACTGATTACCCTAAACGGTATTTCTTTGTTTGTGTTAGGGTCAGGAGGAGATATTCGAGGGTTAGTTTTTTCTATCAATACCTGATCTCCGATTTTGAACTTGTTTGCTTCGTGGAGTGGCTCTCGGATTACGCTTAGTGTATTCCTAATTTCTCCTTGAAATCGTCTTCCACTGCGTCTAGATCATCGAATTGAATCCCTCGTTCCTCGTGAGTTATTTCTTTGTTAACACCGGTCTAGGATTGGGTTCAGTTGTATTCTTTTGTGGTGCTTCCTGAAAAGAAGGGTTAACCGAATGGTTATCAATAGAGTTGGTTTTCTCACCTTGATTACTCGATGTTCTAGCCGAATCAAGAGCTTTGAGAGTGACTGTTTCGTTACCTACACGAAGTATGAGTTCTCCTACATCAATATCAATTTTAGTCCTGGCAGTTGCTAAAAATGGTCTTCCTAATATTAAGGGGATACTATTTTCCTCATCCATGTCTAAAACAAAAAAGTCTACTGGGAATACGAATTTTTCAACTTTTACGCGTACATCTTCGATTATACCCCTAGGAATTCTAACAGTTTTATCAGCTAATTGAATGCTCATCCTAATTTGCTTGGGTTTCCCTAGACCTAGTTGTTTAAACAATTTATAAGGCATGACATTTATGCTTGCCCCTAGATCAGCTAACGCATTATCAATAGATAAGCTACCAATTAAGCATGGAATTGTAAAACTCCCTGGATCTTTTAATTTTCGTGGTAGTTTATTTTGCAAGATTGCCGAGCACATTGCATTTAGTTCCATGTGTGATGCCTCATTTATCCTTCGTTTGTTTATCAAAAGCTCTTTTAAAATTTTTTTAGAATCTGGCATTTGTGAAAGAGCTTCAAGTAATGGTAAGTTAATATGTAATTTCTTTAAAATTTTAAGAAACTTACCGAACTGTTCCTCTGTGTCGTCTCTCCTTAATGCTTCGGGGTATGGTATGCGAGGTTGGTATTCTTTGATTACCTGTTTTGGCTTATTATTACTTACCTCAACCTTACCTTCTTTGACCTCATCCTCTTACCTTGAATTGGGCTCGTCTAACCCTTCACTTTTTTGAGCTGATATGGCTTGGATTTGCTCCTTTGGGTTAATCTCAGTGTTACTTGGTAGACGCCCTTGCGGTCGTTCGAAAATTATCTTTGCAAGCTGTCCAACCGTGTTAGTAAGTTGTCCAACTGTCTTAGTGAGTTCCCCGACTTGGCTCTCGATCCCTTTAATTGATGCCTGTTGATTCTTAAGGGTGGTCTCAGTGTCTTGGAGACGGTTATCTGTAGCTGCCATGAATTTTGTCAGCACCTCTTCAAGGTTCGGCTTCTTCTCTTGTGGGTAGGGCTGATTTTGGAAATTTTGAGGAGGTTGTTGTCTTTGATTTCCTTGATTTCCTTGTCCTCCCCATGAAAAATTTGGGTGGTTCCTCCAACCTGGATTATAATTATTACTATAAGGATTATTATTAGATCTGATATTGTTAACTATATAGTTCATCTGTTCGCTTTCTGTGCCCGGTTGGTAGGGTGGGTACTCAGGATTTGCCACAGTTCTACTTGCGTCGCACTACATCACTGGATGTACCTGCGAAGAACACAAACTATCAAGCTTTTTATTAATCATATCTACCTATGTTGATAGCATGGTTACTGCATCGAGGTTAAAAACTCCGATTGATTTTGTTGGTTTTGTCCTTGTAACCTGCCACTGATAGTTATTTAGTGACATCTCTTCAATAAACTCGTAGGCTGCTTCAAGAGTTTTGTTGTTCAGGGTTCCACCGGCGGCTGAATCAATTAGTTGCCTCATTGAGGGGTTTACACTGTTATAGAAAGCTTGGACCTGGAGCCACAAGGGTAAACCATGGTGCGGACACCTTCTCAAGAGATCCTTGTATCTCTCCCATGCGTCATATAATGTCTCTAAATCCATCTGCACAAAAGAAGAGATATCATTTCGTAATTTGGCCGTTTTGGCCGGTAGGAAATATTTTAATAAAAAATTTTCGGTCATTTGATCCCATGTGGTGATTGACCCTCGTGGTAACGAGTTTAACCACTGTTTGGCTTTATTCCTTAATGAAAAGGGAAATAACTGAAGCCTTATGGCATCATCAGAAATGCCATTTATTTTGAAGGTATCACAGAACTCTAAAAAATTAGCTATATGAGTGTTTAGATCTTCATCCTGCTAACCATCAAATTGAACAAATTGTTGAATCATTTGTATAGTGTTAGGCTTTAATTCAAAATTATTAGCAGCTATAGTAGGCCTAACAATACTAGATTCGGCTCATGTTAAATGAGGTTTAGCATAATCATACATAGTACGTGGAGCATTATTTTCTGCCACATCTTGGTGTGGTGGATTATTCGCTTCTATCCCTTCAGTAGGATTGGATTCGTCTTCTCGCTCTTTTTCTGTGTAATTTAGGGCTCGCCTAATTTCTCTATGATTCCTGCGAGCGGTAGCTTCAATATCACTATCGTATACTAAAGATCCTCTCGGGTTCCTTCTAGTCATAAACTAGAGGTCCCTGGAAGGAAGAAGTAATAAAAGAAGAAAAATTAGCAAATAAAATAAGAAGTAACATTGAATTGCAAAAAATAAAAATGGCTAAAGTAATAAACATAGAGTTTTCTTAATATTTTAGTTCCCCGGTAACGACGCCAAAAAATTGATCGCTGTGAAGTCAGAGTTTTAAATTTATAAAGATAATGATCAAACTTGAAAACTAACTATGACAACGATTGAGGCAAGCACACCTATCGAACAGTAGTATAGCTTAGGCAAGACCAGATTGTCGAACCCAAAGGAACTAAAAGTACTAATACTAACTTTCTTTCTATTATTTAGCCTAAGAATTAAGCGGATGGTTGTTTAATCTAAATTAATTAACTACTAAAACTAAAGACTCTAAGACAAAGAAGAATGAATTTGGGAAAATAACTTGAGGAAAAACCAATTAATTTTTGACGACACCCAAGGAAGAATCCACCTAGACTTCACTTTTTATCTAACTCTGAACCAAAAGATTTATTCATTTGACTTGATCCGTAGGATTCCCTAATTTATATTAAACCCTCTCTCGAGGCGAATAATGTCTAACCCTAGGTTGATTAATTGAAATATCTTTCTAATTAAAACCCCTAGAATTGCATTAAATCGATCTATGGACTCCCATATTAGGTTTCACCCTAATCCCAAGAAGCGCCTCGTCACCTATCTCTCTAGCGCGCGATCAACTTCGCTTAACTATGCTAGATCTACTCTTGGACAGGGACTTTTGCTCCTCCACCTAAGCACATCCAACTTGAATTAATATTCGCGAAATATCAACAAAAGAATTAAGCACACATAATTAAGAACAAATCCAATATTTATCATATAGCTCAGCAAACGATAACAAGATTCATCTAAGTTTCATCCCCCTCTGGTATCTGAGGGTTTAGTTCATAACAATAAAAGAAAACATCTCAGAAGAAAAGATAAAACAAAACATAAGAAATCCCTAAAACCCCCTGAAAGAATTGAAGAGGAGATCCTCCGTCTTGAGTAGAATTCTGGCTTCTTGAGATGGATCAGCTGGCTATCCTCAAGTGAATCCCCACAAATCTGCCCTCTCTGGCCTAGCAAGACGCCCCTAAACGGTAGCTTTAGGCTCCCGTCGACTCTCCTTTAGACGGTCATACTTAGGGTGTATTTATAGGCTTTTGGAATGTGTTTCTTTGCCTCTAAGTATCCAAATCCAATTGAAATTGCTCTTTTCCGCGGCAGGGACACGGCCATGGTACACGTCCGTGTGAATCATATTTAGGACGTGTTCAGACTTCATTAATGAGGCACAGTCGTGTATTTCGTGGCTTAGACCGTGTTTGAGATTATTGAGGAGGCACGACAGTGTGGTCTTGGGCCCAGGCCGTGTGAATTTCGCAATATGGCCCATTTGGCTCGTTTTAAGCCCTTTTCTTGTTCTTTTCATCCTCCGGTGCTTTCCTGAGTATGAAACATGAAAAGAAAGGATTAAGAGCACCTTTTTACATAAAATAAGGGATAATTCATCCAAAAGTATGTTACATTTACGGTTTACGGTTTGGATAATTCATCCAAAAGTATGCTAAATGTGGGATTAAAATATGTTACTTTTATGGTTTATCAAAGTATTTATTTGTAAGAACATGTCAGAATGGGCCTGCTGGTCTGGTGGTTAAGTGGAGTGTTGGTGTGTTGGAGGTCCTGAGATCAAGCCCTGGCGTTGGCATTAATTTTTGCTATATTATGTGACAGTGTTTAGGTAGAATTAAAATGCTTCTAGTGGATGGATGTGGCCAGATTTGTAGGGGATTTGGTCAGTGGTTGTGTTATAGTAGGATACTTGGGAGTTGGGAGAATAGTGGGAAGTAACAGGAATTCTAATCTGTTTCTTCTTTAGTGAAAATTTAGTTTCCTCTCCTCTTCATTTTTCTGACATTCCTGTCCTCTTTTCTTTCTTTTTCCTTTCGTTCTTTGATTGTTGCTCTCCCAATTCTGTTCGTCTGTTTATTGCCTTCTAAAGCCTGTTGTGCCATTTCCGTCGATAGTGAGAATAAGATTGAGCGAGGCCTCTCGTGTTGATTCTTAGTTTACATCGTGCGTGGTTTCGAGGTTCGAGATTACTCAGAGATTGCTTTAGCATCAATCAAAACCAGGTGTGTACCCGAAAACGCAGAAAATGAGGTTTCAGTGGAAGCCAAAAACCCCTCTGTCGACGGTACACGGGTGTGTGGTCACCCGTGTGGTAGGCCGTGCGTAAGACTACTAGTCACCACACGACCGTGTGATCGACGAGCCAGGCCGTGCGCAAGTGACACGGCCGTGTGATCGCTGGGCAAGGCCGTGTGTGACACACAGGCTCAACCAATTGGGCCGTGTAGGCTACACGGGCGTGTGGGCCCACACGGGTGAACCATACGGGCGTGTGGGATTCTGGGCCAGGCCGTGTGATCCACACAGCCAAGGCCAATTTGGGTCGGGTGGGCCATACGGGTGTGTGAGCCCATTTTTCTAAAAACTCTTTAAGGTTGCACGGGTCGCCCAAGTCGACTGTGGACCTACCATAGGGTCGGTAACCGATACTTAGGCCCTAAATGAATGATCTGTCTGTATGATTTATGAACTGAGCATGTATACTGATCTGAATATATGAGTTTTAATTGCATAATAGCATGTCATCCTTGTATGTTGCATTGCATCGGGGTGGGTTGATTATGATTGGAGGAAGTATCTGAAAGGCTCTTAAGCCTGTTATCTGGCAGCTCAGCTGCAAATTTCTGATTATGTGCACGACATGGTGTGTAGGGTTGGGTGGGTTGATTTTATCCCCACATGGTGTGTAGGGTTGGACGGAGTTGGTGTGTAGAGGCTGGAGGGTAGGATTATTTTTTCTGCATATTCTGTCTGAAATGGGCTAAGACTCTGTATTATGTCTGATTCTGTATCTGAGTGGGCTAAAGTCCATACCATTTCTGTAATGGGCTCAGACCCGAACTGTGAAAAGTATGTTTGTTATCTGATGTTACTATGTGTATGTTTTCTGTGGGGTTTACACACTGAGTTTGCGAAAACTCACCCTTTTCTGTTTAATCTGATCAGGTAATCCCCAGCAGTAGACGGATCGGTGCAGCGGAAGACTCGCGATGACCACAGTTCTGGAAACTTATTTACGGTTTATTTTTAATTAAGATTTGGTTTTATTTGAGTAAATTTTATGTAACAAGGCCTTTCAGATTTTTGTTTAAAATTTGGGATCATTATTTTATAAACTGCTAGTAGTAGGACAAGACGCGAGTTTTCAAAATAAACAAAGGTTTTATCAAAATACGTACGACCTTGCAAATCATTTTAAAAGCTTCCGCAACGTATAAAGTTTTGAAAACGAATAATGAATAAATAATGACACGTTTTGACGATAGCCTTGGATACCTAAAAATGGTTTCAACGCCGTTATGTTTTCTAAAGCACTATCATGTGACATCGCCAGATTCAGCCATAACGTCTAGGCCGAGTTTGGGGTGTTACATTTAGTGGTATAAGAGCTAGGTTGCAAAAATCGGCTGTGGATTTGGGTTTTTTTTAAAATTGGTTTTTCTGAAACGATTTTTAAATGATTCGAAATATTTTTGAACTGAGTATGTGGTACACCGAGTCTCCGGCGTCGATCCTGTAAGTGTTCTGAATTCTGTTTAAATTTGTCTGAAATACTACTTGCATGCTTGAAACAGCCTTAGGTAGTATATTGTACTAAAACCACTCTAGGTAGTGTAAACTAGAAACTGTAACGAAATTAAAAATCATAGTAAAACCTGTGATTCTCGATAACGAACTCTAAACTTCTGATACTGATCTGCATAAAACATTTATTAATAAATATCAGAACTGTAACTAATGCATAAAACTATAAATACAGATAAACTATGAATTTACAATGAGCACACGAGGTATCTGCGAATGGGGTACGAGAGACCATGGTAGAGGCCATAGGGGGCTCGAGCTTGGTCCCCATCATCTGAGAATCTGCCTAATCTGGATACGAGAAAGACGCTGATCTCGCCTGCTACAGAGACCGAGTCTCATGATCGTGAGGCTTGGGATGACGCACTATCCCGAGCCATGCTATGGATTTTAGAGAGGGTCACTGGGCCTAACACTGGATCTGGGGGCCATGGGTCGGTTATGGAATGACTCCGGTCGAATAGGGCAGAGTTATTCAAGGGTATCAGTGGAGTCGCCCCTAACGTGGCCGAATATTGGATAGAGGCCACGGAAAGAATTATGGATGATCTGGATTTTTTCGTGGAGGAGAAACTTAAAGGTGCTGTCTCTCTGCTTCGCGACGAAGCTTACCAATGGTGGCTAACTGTTAAAGAGGGCACTCAGCCCGACCGTTTGACATGGGACTACTTTAAGATGGCTTTTCAGAGTTCCTTAATCTCACCTAAGGGGATCGGTCAGTGGCCGAGTATGAGGCTAAGTTCCTGAGACTGGGTCGTTATGCCCGGGGTATGGTGGCGACCGAGTATGAGCGTTGCATCAGTTTCGAGGATGGACTCAGGGACAGCTTGCGGGTTTTGATAGCTCCGCAAAGGGAGCGTGATTTTTCTGCTTTAGTGGAGAAGGTGAAGATCGCCGAGGAGGTTAAGCGCGCTGAGCGCCAATACCACGAGAAAGGAAAGAATAGGAGGGAATCAGAGCCCTCGAATTGAGTGATGAGGCCTAAGAAAAAGGCCAGATCGGATGGGCCAGTGAGAGTTGGGCCTCCTGTTGCACCTGCTAGGGTGGCGCTTTGTGGGCACTGTGGTAGACGCCATCCGGGCAAGTGCTGGAGGACGACTGGAGCATGTTTGAGATATGGGTCGACTGAGCACCGTGTTCGAGATTGTCCATTGAGAACTGATCAGGTGCAAGCTACGGGTACTGGTGCTGTGCAGCCGCAGAGAGTAGTTCAGCAGCCACCTAGGGGCCGAGGACAAGCCAGGGGTGGTAATGGCATGGGCCGAGGACAGAGAACACCGGGCAGAGGTGCGGGACCGACTAAGGCGAGGCAGCCTGCAATGGTTTATGTTGCACATCACCGAGAGGATGGTAAAGCTCCGAATGTCATTACAGGTATGTTCTTAATTTCTAATGTACCCTACACTGCATTGATAGACATAGGCTCTATACACTCTTACGTAGCTAGCTCTATGTCTGAAACTCTGGGGATTCCAGTTGAGAGTACTTCGAGTGAGGTAACTGTTGTGAGTCCGTTGGGGCAGTCTATTCGAGTGGGTAAACTATATAGAGACGTCCCGTTGGAGGTTCAAAGGACAGTATTTCTGGCTGATCTGATGGAACTTCTGTTCGGGGAGTTCGATTTGATTCTGGGAATAGACTGGCTGGTCAAACACCGTGTAAATCTGGACTGTGAGTCAAAAAGGATTGTTTTAAGAACCGAGGAGGACAAAGAGGTAGTGGTGATTGGGGAACGTCGAGACTACCTGACTAATGTGATTTCTACGTTGGTGGCAGAAAATTTGGTACAAAATGGATGTGAGGCATTCCTGGCCTACATCAGTGTTTCTGATTCTAGGGACTCTTCGATTAAGGACATCATAATAGTAAGGGACTTTCCGGATGTTTTCCCTGAGGAACTACCGGGTCTACCTCCGAACCGAGAGTTGGAATTTGGGATTGAACTCATTCTGGGTACAGCTCCGGTGTCTATTACGCCCTACCGAATGGCACCAAAGGAGCTTGTGGAGCTTAAAGCTCAGATTCAAGAGTTACTAGATCGTGGGTTCATCCGCCCTAGTGCATCTCTGTGGGGAGCACCTGTTCTGTTTGTGAAAAAGAAGGATTGATCCATGTGTATGTGTATCGACTACCGTCAATTGAATAAGCTGACCATCAAGAATAAGTACCCCCTACCGAGGATTGATGATCTGTTTGACCAGTTCCGAGGATCTTCGATTTTCTCCAAGATTAATCAATGATCAGGGTATCACCAGTTGAAAGTTAAAAAGGTTAACGTACATAAGATGGCATTTAGGACTCGCTACAGCCATTACGAGTTTCTAGTGATTCCATTTGGACTGATGAATGCACCAGCAGTTTTTATGGATCTGATGAACCGAGTGTTCCAGCCCTATCTAGATCGGTTCATGGTACTCTTCATTAACGACATCCTGGTGTATTCAAAGACTGAGGACAAACACGATGAGCATCTTCGAGTGGTATTACAGATGCTTCGCGAGAAACAGTTGTATGCGAAGTTCAGTAAGTGTGAATTCTAGCTCCGAGAAGTAACCTTTCTGGGGTATGTGGTTTCTGGGGTATGTGGTTTCTGCGGAGGGGATTCGAGTTGATCCTCGTAAGATTGAGGCTGTATTGGGTTGGAAACAGTCGAAGAATGTGTCTGAAATCCGCAGCTTTCTAGGGCTAGCAGGTTATTATCGACACTTCGTAGAAGGGTTCTCTTTGATCACAACACCATTGACCAGGCTTCTGTGCAAGGGAGTTCCCTTTATCTTGACTGATAAGTAACAAGAGAGCTTCAAGAAGCTCAAATTTGTTTTGACGCAGGCTCCGGTTCTGATACAGCCTGAATCTGGGAAATATTTCGTTGTATACAGTGATGCGTCGCATGTGGGTCTAGGTTGCGTTCTGATGTAGGATGGTAAAGTGGTAGCTTATTGATAAACCGTAAAAGTAACATATTTTAATCCCACATTTAGCATACTTTTGGATGATTTATCACTTGATTTATGTAAAAAGGTGCTCTTAATCCTTTCTTTTCATGTTTTATACTCAGGAAAGCACCGGAGGATGGAAAAAATGAGAAACAAGCTCAAAACGGATCAAATTGGGCCAAAATAAAAATTGACACGGCCTAGACTTGAGCCAACACGGCCGTGTCTCCTTGTTAGACTAGAACACGGCCTGATCACGATTTACACGGGCGTGTCACCTCATTAAAAGTCCGAACACGACCTAAAGACCATTCACACGGGCGTGTGCCATGGCCGTGTCCCTGCCGCGGCCAAGAGGAGTTTTACTCGGATTTGGATACTTGGAGGCAAAGAAACACACTCCAAAGTCTAATTAAACCCCCAAATAGGAATTGCACTCAAATTAGGATACTTGGAGGCCAAGTAACACATCTCAAAGCCTATATAAACACCCTATGGGGCAACTTAAGCGGGAGTTCGGCAGAAGCCTTCTGCCAGGGCTTTTGTAGGGGGTGAGCAAGGCCAAGGAGCCGAGCCAAAATGGTCAAATTTGTGGGAAACACTCGAAGATAGCCAGTTGATCCATCTCGAGAAGCCAGAATTCTACTCAAGACGGCGGATCTCTCCTTTAATTCCTTCAGGGGGTTTGAGGGATTTCTTATGTTTTGTTTAATCTTTTCTTCTGAGATGTTTTCTTTTATTGTTATGAACTAAACCCTTCAGATACTTGAAGGCGATGAAACTTAGATGAATCTTGTTATCGTTTGCTGAACTATATGATAAATACTTGATTTGTTCTTAATTATGTGTTCTTAATCCTTGTATTGATATTTCCGGGATATTGATTCAAGTTTGATGTGCTTAGGTGGAGGAGCAAAAGTCCCTACCTAAGAGTAGATCTAGCATAGCTAAGCGGAGTTGATCGCGCGCCTAGAGATAGGGTGACGAGATTTTGCCGGATTAGGGTGAAACCTAATATGGGAGTCCATAGATCGAGTTAATGCAATTCTAGGGGTTTTAATTAGAAAGAGATTTCAATTAATCAACCTAGGGTTAGACGTTATTCGCTTCGAGAGAGGGTTTAATATACATTAGGGAGTCTTACAGATCAAGTCAAGTGAATAAATCGTCTGGTTCAGAGTTAGATAACAAGTGAAGTCTAGGTGGATTCTTCCTAAGGGTATCGTCTTAATCAACTGAGTTTTTCCAACAGTATTTCCCCAATTCATTCTTTTTGTCTTTGTGTATTTAGCTTAGTAGTTAGTTAAATTTGGATTAATTAACAACTTCACTTATTTTAGGCTAGATAATAAAAAGAAAGTTAGTATTAGTACTTTTGGTTCCTTTGGGTTCGACAGTCCGATCTTGCCTAAGCTATACTACTGTTCGATAGGTGTATTTGCCTCAATCATTGTTATAGTTAGTTCCAGGTTCGATCATTATAAATTTAAAACTCTAAAATCAACGATCAAGTTTTTGGCGCCATTGCCGGGGAACTAAAATATTAAGAAAGCTCTATTTTTATTACTTTACCCATTATTTTCCGCAATTTACTTTTATTTTTATTTTTATTTTTGTTTTGTTTTTAACGTTGCTAAAGTTTCTTTCTTTCTTTCCCTAGCAGGTACCTCTAGTTTATGACTAGAAGGAACTCGAGAGGACCACTAGTATACGACAGTGATATTGAAGCTACCGCTCGCAGGAATCGCAGAGAAATTAGGCGAGCCCTAAATTACACAGAAAAAGAGCGAGAAGGCGAATCCAATCCTACTGAAGGGATGGACGAGAATAATACACCACCACAAGATGTGGCAGAAAATAATGCTCTGTGTAATATGTATGATTATGCTAAGCCTCATTTAATAGGATCAGAATCAAGTATTGTTAGGCCTGCTATAGCTGCTAATAATTTTGAATTAAAGCCTAACACTATACAAATGATTCAACAATTTGTTCAATTTGATGGTTTGCAGGACGAAGACCCAAATACTCATATAGCTAATTTTCTAGAGTTCTGTGATACCTTCAAAATAAATGGCATTTCTGATGACGCCATAAGGCTTCGGTTATTTCCCTTTTCATTAAGGAATAAAGCCAAACAGTGGTTAAACTCGTTACCACGAGGGTCAATCACTACATGGGATCAAATGACCGAAATTTTTTTTATTAAAATATTTCCCACCGGCCAAAATGGCCAAATTATAGAATGATATCTCTTCTTTTGTGCAGATGGATTTAGAGACATTATACGACGCATGTGAGAGATACAAGGATCTCTTGAGAAGGTGTCCGCACCATGGTTTACCCTTGTGGCTCCAAGTCCAAACTTTCTATAACGGTGTAAACCCCTCAACGAGGCAACTAATTGATTCAGCCGCCGGTGGAACCCTGAACAACAAAACTCTTGAAGCAGCCTACGAGTTTATTGAAGAGATGTCACTGAATAACTATCAGTGGTAGGTTACAAGGACAAAACCAACAAAATCAGTCGGAGTCTTCAAACTCGACGTGGTCACCAAGTTATCTAACCAGCTAGAGATGAAGAATAAAAATATTGATGGTTAGTATAGTCTCTCACAGGTACACCCAGTAATGCAATATGACTCGAATCTAGGAGGCGTGGCGAATCCGGAGTACCCACCCTACGGATATGGCATTGTAACACACCAAACCCGGCCCAAACGCTACGACCAAATCTGGTATGCTACGGGGTTTATTGTTAAAAACTTTGCTTTGATGGTTTTTGGAAATCTCAGTTTCTTTATTTAGGCATTTGTTAAAAATAAGATATTTGATGAAAACCTTTGCTTTTCCGTTGAACATGTTTGGAAAACCCATTTTATTAATTTTTATGACTTAAGTCCTTGAACATAAAATTTTTAAACTGTAAACATTAACAAATATAAAGCGATAACCTAAGCCATGGGGCCTTATTACATAAATAGTCCCAAAATTAAAACTTAAAGGAAAACCGAAAATAGTCTATGAAAATAAATAAAAAAACTTGATGGCCCCTCGAGTCCGCCTCGGCTCCCATGTCCACGATCTACTGCTCATCTGAAAAGTCAGGGAAAAATAAAGGGGTGAGTCACCAAGACTCAGTGTGCAAATCCCGAAAACACATAAAAGGCTTTAGGCCCACTAACACATTATGGGCCTTGGCCCATACACAATGGCAACAGAATATTTACATGCAACATGGCCCAACCCAACCTAGAAATCCATCCTCTACACACCAGCCCGTACCAGCCATCACACCTCGGGGATTTCTACAATCAACCCACCAACCGCTACACACCATATCGACAGTCATGCTGTCAGTTATAATGCTGATCACCATGTGACCTTATAATCCACTGTGGCAGAGTCACAGATCACTGTGTGACCTTATAATCAAGTGTGGCAGAGCCACCGATCACTGTTGTGACCTAACTTTACAATTCGTGGTTTAACCACCAATCACCAAGTGAACTATTAACATGCTCTTCCCCTTCATCACATTAACCCTATCCCATGCATACATCCATGCAAATTCAAAACAGTATACTACCTAAAAGATCACAGGTTTTTACATACATCGATACACACATAGAGAAGTTTCTATGGTTACGTACCTAGCATCCTTTGCCTACCCTTTTTGGGTAATACGACTGTCCATACAGCCTTTTCCTGGCTTTTAGCCCATAACATATATAGTATAGATTAATTAGTGTGATAGAGATCTACACACCTGATTACAGTCAAGACGAGACCTTCTATGTCGACACTATCAGAAGCCGATACGACTGCTAACTGTCTAAGATTTTGTTCAAGTCGGGTCCACAACTTTGGCGAACAATCCCGAATCTATCGACATCGCTCGTTTCTTAAACTTAGGGGTTGGATTTACGGGTCCAATTCCCTTTTCCATTTGACTAGCATTTGTATCCATGGAACAGATCTTAGTCAACAAACTGGATTAAAACATTGAATCAAATACAAACACGAATGTACATTCATAGTGCAAAGATCTCTTACCTAGAAATCCCGAAAGAGATGGAGTTTAGAGACTAGCGTTTCCGGCTTTTAGATCTAGACGATCTACTTTGATTCCTGATGTGTCGCCCCAAAATGAAAACATGAGAACAATCAGAACATTACTCCAAGGATAATCCTATCACGCCAGCTAGCCTTTCGGCTTTAGCCTCCAAAAACCGGAAGAGAAAAAGTGAAGAGAGATTTCGGCACTTACCTTAACACCAACAGATTCAACTAACCCTTAGAAATCCCGGCACTTAGCACGATGGAAGAAAGAAATTGGCAAGGAGAAAAGAGTGGACAAAGTATTCGGTTAGTAGGAAAGAGTGGAGAAGAGAATTGAAGTGAAGAGATTCGGCTCTAGCGGAGATCAAAAGAAAAGATGTAGAGAGGAACTGTGAGGTTTCGGCTTGTAGAGGGAAACGGAGAAAAGAACAATGGAATTTCAGCTTTTGCATAAAAGTGGAGATGAGAGAAAAGAAGAAAAACAAATAGGACCCAAATGCCTGAATTGAAGAGATATCCCCTACTTAATCCAAATTTCTCAGCACCTACTACCTAAAAACCGAAACGCCTTTTAAAACCAAAACTAAGCTATTAATCAAGGGAAATTTCGGCACCCCTTGAACATACCGTAACCGATTCCTCCTCCCCTCGGTGTTGGAATTTCGGCCACCACTTTGTGACCAATGAGATAACTTCTAAATTTTCTCCCTTATCATTATCTCGATCTCCCATCCACAAGTGACCCAGATAACACCACCTCTTCTTCCCTTTATCTGCCACATTATCAGCCATATTATCTAAATTATCCAAACATTTATTCCCCCTATTTCCAAGCCCCATTGCCGTCCAACTTGCTCCCACCTTTACTGCCAAAAATAATTAAAATTAAATAAGAAAAAATAGGCTTCATGCGACTCGAACTTGGGCCTCCTCAGCTGACGCCACCTCCCTGCTCTCTAAGTGGCGCCACTTTGCCACTGGGCCACAAGCCCATCTGTGTCTTATAATCACAGATAACATCTTTTAAGCCCTATCCTCACTGGCTTACCACTAAAGTGTCCAAACAGAAAATTTGATTAAGGCCTCGGCCCAACCCTGAGCCCAATCTGAACCCCTTAAACACTCCAATTAACACATTAAGCATAACAACATATTAAACGCAAAGGCCCATTAATTCAGGTTGTTACAGTTCTACCCCCTTAATGAAATTTCGGCCTCGAAATTACCTGATCAGAAAAGATGCGGGTACTGTTGTCGCATCGTCTCCTCTGGTTCCCAAGTAGCCTCCTCAGAACCGTGATTCCGCCATAGAACTTTAACCAACGAAACCGTCTTCCTTTGCAGTACTTTGACATCACGATCTAGGATTTCCACGGGTTCCTCCTCAAAGGATAGGTCGGGTCTTACTTCGATTTCTTTCATAGGCACCACATGGGATGGATCCGAACGATAGCGTCTAGAGACGTGGAATACATTGTGAATCTAGCTTAGCTTAGAAGGTAGCTCTAGCTGATAAGCTACTGGTCCCACTCGTTTCAACACCCGATAAGGTCCGATAAATCTGGGACTTAATTTACCTTTCCGTCCGAACCTCAGTATTTTCTTCCATGGCGACACCTTCAAGAACACCTTGTCACCCACTGCAAATTCCATGTCCTTACGCTTCAGGTCAGCATAGGACTTCATGCTCTGTCGCGCTTCCTTCGATCGAGCTCGAATTACCTCAACCTTCTCCTCTGCCTCCAGTAACCAACTCCGGTCCCAAAATCCGATGTTCCCCTAATTTCGTCCAACAGGTAGGAGTACGACACTTTCGCCCGTACAATGCTTCATAGGGCGCCATCTGAATACTTGACTGGTAGCTATTATTGTACGCAAACTCCGCCAACGGTAAGAACTCTTCCCAACTACCCCTGAAGTCAATGACACATCCTCTTAACATGTCCTCTAAGATCTGGATTACCCGCCGATCGTCCATCGATCTGAGGATGAAACGCCGTACTGAAATCCAACTTCGTACCCAACGCTTGATGCAACGCCTTCCAAAATCGTGAGGTGAACCTAGGGTCCCTGTCCGATATGATCGATACTGGTACCCATGCAACCTCACTACCTCCGCTATGTATAGCTTAGCCAATTTTTGCGAGAGTAATCGACACGCATCGGGTGAAAATGAGCAGACTTCGTCAAGCGGTCAACAATCACCCAGACCGAATCTTTCTTAGTAGGCGTGAGGGGTAGCCCACTAACAAAGTCCATTGTGATCCTTTCCCACTTCTATTGTGGAATCTTCACCGACTGCAATAACCCTGATGGTAACTGATGTTCCGCCTTTACCTGCTGACAGGTCAAACACTTCCCCACAAATTCGGTCACCTCTTGTTTCAAACCCGGCCACCAGAACTGATCTCGTAAATCTCGATACATCTTACTTCCTCCAGGGTGCATAGCGTATGGACTACCATGCGCTTCTTGCAAAATCTTATGCCTCAACTCAGGATCTTTCGGCATGCACACTCTCCCTTGAAAACATAATAGCCCTTCCTCATTCACACTAAATTCCGTTGATCCTTCACTTGATCCTACCGGAAACTTCTCCTTTAGCAACTCGTCAGTCTGTTGTTTCTCTTTAACCTGACTGACCCAAGAGGGTTTCACTTGGAGTTCAGCTAATAAACTCCCATCATCATATAGACTAAGGTGAGCAAACATTGCTCTCAAGTCAGAGATTACTTTACGACTCAAGGCATCCGCCACCACGTTAGCTTTACCCGGATGGTACTCGATCGAGCTGTCATAATCTTTTAACAACTCAATCTACCTCCTTTGCCTTAGATTCATCTCCTTCTGGGTCAACAGGTATTTTATGCTCTTATGATCTGTATAAATGATAGATCTTTCCCCGTACAGATAATGCCTCCAGATCTTCAGGGCAAAAACCACTGCCGCCAATTCCAAATCATGTGTGGGATAATTTGATCCGTGCGGTCTTAACTGTCGAGATGCGTACGCAACAACCTTTCCACCTTGCATCAACACGCATCCTAGTCCCGTGTGTGAAGCATCACAGTAAATCACGAACTCCTTTCCAACCTCCGGCTGAATCAACACCGGAGCCTCCGTCAAAATCCATTTTAACTTCTCAAAACTCTCTTGCTGCTTATTAGACCAAACAAACAGAACCCCTTTCTGCAACAACTTAGTCAACGGTGCTGCAATCAATGAAAATCCTTCAACAAACCTTCTGTAATACCTGGCCAAACCAAGGAAACTCTAAATTTTCGCCACCGACCTAGGCGGCTTCCAATCCAACACTGCTTCAATTTTTCGAGGGTCAACCCTAATCCCCTCTGCCGACACAACGTGACCCAGAAACGTAACTTCTCTTAGCCAAAATTTGCACTTACTGAATTTGGCATATAACTGCTTCTCCCTCAGAATCTGCAGAACCACCCGAAGATGTGAATCATGCTCCTCTTCCGATTTTGAATAAACCAGAATATCATCTATAAATACCACGACAAACCGATCCAAGTAGGGTTGAAATACTCGGTTCATCATATCCATAAACGCTGCTGGTGCGTTAGTCAACCCAAATGGCATCACCATGAATTCGTAGTGACCATAGCGAGTCCTAAAAGTCGTCTTATGAATATCCGCCTCTTTGACCTTAAGCTGATGGTACCTTGACCTCAGATCTATCTTTGAAAAGACTGAGGCTCCCTTCAACTGATCGAACAAGTCATCGATCCTCGGCAGCGGGTATTTGTTCTTGATTGTTAACTTATTCAACTGACGATAGTCAATGCACATACGCATTGATCCATCCTTCTTCTTAACGAATAACACCGGCGCTCCCCAAGGCGACACACTTGGTCGAATAAACCCTCTATCCAGCAACTCCTGAATCTGCGCTTTCAATTCCACCAACTCCTTTGGTGCCATCCTATACGGAGCAATAGATACTGGCGCTGTTCCCGGAAGAAGATCGATACCAAACTCCACTTCACGATCCGGGGGTAATCCCGGGAGCTCTTCTGGGAAAACATCCGGAAATTCCTTCACTGTCCTAACATCTCCGACAGTTAGTTCCTTGGCTTCCAGAGCCCGAACAAACATTAGAATTGCCTCGCATCCTTTCCTCACCATCCTTTCTGCCCTTAAGGCAGACACCACATTTGACAAACAGTTCCCCCTTTCACCTATCACCAACACTTCACCACCCTCGGGAGTTTATAACACCATACGCTTGGCTGGATAGTCCAAATTTGCTTGATACTTCACCAACCAATCCATTCCTAAGATCAAATCGAACTCCCCAAACGACAGTTCCATTAGATTAGCCCAAAAAGCTACCCTTTGAACTTCTAGGGGTACATCCTTATACAGTTTGTTCACCACTACGCTTTATCCTAGAGGGCTCACTACGATCATCTCCTAGAAGAAGTCTCATAATCTAAGTTCAAAGTTCCCGCTATAGCACTAGCAACATAAGAGTGCGTCGAACCAATATCAATCAAGGCGATATAAGGCAAACCATAAATTAGAAACGCATCTGAGTTATAACATCCGGCAGTCGCGTCGACCTCCTCTCGACGTCTGGCAGCATATACTAACCCCGACAGTCTCGCTTCAGTGTTTCTTGCCCTTTCGCCTGGTGCTCCGCGACCCCGACCGGAACCGTTACCACCTCTGGCTGGACAACGACCTCTCTGTGGCTGCTGACCACCTCTTCCCGGCTGTGCATTCCCTTGACCAATGGGCCCTTCAGTGCCCCGTTGCTGTGGACAGTTCCTAACTTGGTGGTCCGTAGATCCACACCTAAAGCACTTCCCACTGCCCGCCCAACACTCACTTACATGGAATTTACCACATCGAGCACACTTTTGTGTCTGACTAACAGCAGCAGGTCTCTCCTCCCACCTCGACCCGTCTGACCTAGGCCTTTTCTGAGTACGCCCAACTGCCCCTGACGATCCAAAATTCCTCTTACTTCCACCCCTATCTCTATCCCGATTTAGTTTCTCTATCTGCTTCACCTCCTCAGCTATCTTAGCTTTTTCCACAAGCACAGCAAATTCCCTCTCCTGCTGTGGAGCTATCAACACCCGCAAATCATCCCTCAGACCATCTTTAAATCAAACACAACGTTCATGGTCTGTGGCCACCATCCCTCGAGCATAACGGCTAAGGCATAAGAATTCCGCTTCATACGCAGCCACCGACCTACTTCCTTGCACTAGATTCAGAAATGCTCTACGCTGCGCATCCACATAACTTGTCCCAATGTATTTACTCTGAAACACCATTTTGAAAAAGTCCCAGGTGATACGGTCAGCCACCGTACCATCCTTAACCGTAAGCCACCATTGATAAGCTTCGTCCCGCAGGAGAGATACAACCCCTTTCAGCTTTTCCTCCTCCGTGAAATCCAGATCGTCCATTATACGCTCAACCGCCTCCAACCAAGATTTCACCGTGTGCTGCTCGGGGCTATTCCGAAATTCCCTAAACACTTCGCCCCATTAGCTCTAAGTCGCTCCGACACGCATTTTTGGGCTCTCTGTGCCCATGCACGCTTTAACAACCTCTCTAAAACCCTTAACATCGCACGGGATACCACATCATCTCCGCCATCTGGTCCTGAAATTCCCACCTCACTGGTGGTGGTACTGCATCTCGCTCGTTTCCAGACCCATAACCGGATCCTCATCGGTTCGCACACGCCCATCCTACCCCTACCACGGCCACGCGCAGGACGTCCATGACCCCTTGTACTCATTTTACCGATTCGCGTTTATCTGATTAGAAATTTTATGAATTATTAATTTCTTCCACTGATTAACCACGAACAATCTTATGGACAGTAGTTTTAAGAGTAGTTCTTTCGATTTCAAAATTATATCTACGGGTTTCAGTCTCAAGTTTATATCTCCTAGTTCCACATACATTCAACCATCATACATCAACATACAAGTAGCATCCATGAACCCACATTCATCACTTAAGGGTATTTTCGTCATTTCACTACCCAGGGCTATTTTCGTAGTTCTTTCCTACAGGGTAATTTCACAAAATAGGGTATCTTGGTGATTTTTTCGAAATAGAGATATTTTGGTATTTTTTTCTTTTTTTTTAAAGCAGGGGTATTTTGGATTTTTTTTTAAAACGAGAATATTGTGGTAATTTCTCAAATTTCAATGATTTCCTAAATCGGGTACTTTTGTAAATGTAGAGTTTCTCGGGTAAATTTACAAAACATGAGTATTTTGATAATTTTGCCAACCGGGGGTGTTTCGGTGATTTCACAAATTTTGGTAGTTTTACAAATCTGGGGTATTCTGGGAAATTTTCACAAATCAATGGTATTTCAGAAATTTTACAAAACTAGGGGGTATTTTTAGTAATTTTGCGAAATAGGGTGGCTGGTCCCTTCCGGGTTTTAATTATAAATTTTGGCCCGTCAACAAGTCCTCGTGGCTAAAGTGAACAATCACTACGCACCAGGTAGGATTCCAGCGAATAGGAGATGACTCACTAGGACCGCTTAAGTACCAGGCTCTCCCTGAATCCAATTCTAGACATGCGCATGCCTGTTGCCACACCCTAACCCAGCGACTGGTTTACGAACATGTTTAGTTAGATTAAGTTTTATGAATTTAAAGAGTTTGTTTAAACTAGGCCTAGAGTCCATTAATTCCTAACATGCTAGTCTACGTCCATAAAGCCCATCAACCCAACATGCATATCACATCAAGAGTTAGAATACTTACCTGTGTGGATCGGGTGCCGATAGACTCGAAGGCCATATCTCAACCATAGCATTTTACCAATTTATAAACTACAATTGGACCCATTTCACAGCCTGAGTTTTGCAACTAAGCTCCGATACCAAAATGTAACACCCCAAACCCGGCCCAAACGCTACGACCAAATCTGGTATGCTACGGGGTTTATTGTTAAAAACTTTGCTTTGATGGTTTTTGGAAATCTCAGTTTCTTTATTTAGGCATTTGTTAAAAATAAGATATTTGATGAAAACCTTTGCTTTTCCGTTGAACATGTTTGGAAAACCCATTTTATTACTTTTTATGACTTAAGTCCTTGAACATAAAAATTTTAAACTTTAAACATTAACAAATATAAAGCGATAACCTAAGCCATGGGGCCTTATTACATAAATAGTCCCAAAATTAAAACTTAAAGGAAAACCAAAAATAGTCTATGAAAATAAAAAAAAACTTGATGGCCCCTCGAGTCCGCCTCGGCTCCCATGTCCACGATCTACTGCTCATCTGAAAAGTCAGGGAAAAATAAAGGGGTGAGTCACCAAGACTCAGTGTACAAATCCCGAAAACACATAAAAGGCTTTAGGCCCACTAACACATTATGGGCCTTGGCCCATACACAATGGCAACAGAATATTTACATGCAACATGGCCCAACCCAACCTAGAAATCCATCCTCTACACACCAGCCGTGCCACCATCACACCTCGGGGATTTTCTACAATCAACCCACCAACAGCTACACACCATATCGACAGTCATGCTGTCAGTTATAATGCCGATCACCATGTGACCTTATAATCCACTGTGGCAGAGCCACCAATCACTGTGTGACCTTATAATCAAGTGCGGCAGAGCCACCGATCACTGTTGTGACCTAACTTTACAATTCGTGGTTTAACCATCGATCACCAAGTGACCTATTAACATGCTCTTCCCCTTCATCACATTAACCCTATCCCATGCATACATCCATGCAAATTCAAAACAGTATACTACCTAAAAGATCACAGGTTTTTACATACATCGATACACACATAGAGAGGCTTTTATAGCCTTTGAAAATAAAAATGAAAAAGAAAACTATTGTTGCTGCCATTTTTGCCACTGTTTTCTTTCCTTTTTTGTGCAGGTAGAGCGACGATCTTGGTGACGAGGCCGTTCGTGCGTTGATGGCGGCGTGGACGAGGGCAGATGGGTGCGAGGCATTGATTGCGGTGCGAATTGGTAGCGCGACTGTTGGAGTACTGCGGCGATTGGGGTGCTGCGGCGCGATGCTTCCCTAGGGTTTCAGAAACCCTCATTTCTGATTTAGGTCTTGGGCCTTTTGGGCCTCATAGGTCAGTTGGGTTCGGGTCTGTTGGGTCTTTTTCCGGGTCTGGGTTTTGATGTAAATGGGCTATGGGTTTTGGGTTGTTGGGTATCTGTTTGGGCTTTAGTGGGTTCTGGTTTTGTTTTATTAAAATTGGGCTTTGAATTGGGTTATTTGTAAAAGGACTGTTTAAAAAAACATTATTTATTTATTTTTATTTTATTTTTTTCTTTTTCTGAATGGGCCCAGGCAAAATTGGGTACTTACAGCTGCCCCACTTTGCTCATTGTTGTGAAGCGAGAATAGAGCAAAGACTGTAAAAGGACCAATTTTGCCCGGTCTTGGCCAAGCCTCGACTTCTTGGTCCTTGTCCTCTTTAAATGGCTTCAAGCTCCACTGCATCTTTAGGGGTACTGGAACTTCATCTTGATTTCAGTAAATTTGATAGCATCAATCTGTTTCATTGCAACTTCATGAAGGCAGTATCCACTATCTGTTGATCTGCTCCACTGCAAACTCAGGAAAACTTCATTCTTCAGTTTGATCCACTAGGGAACAAAATCTGAAATTTTCAATTCTTCAGTTTGCTCCACTAGGGAACAAAATCTGAAATTTTCAATTCTTCAGTTTGCTCCACTAGGGAACAAAATCTGAAATTTTCAATTCTTCAGTTCGCTCCACTAGGGAACAAAATCTGAAATTTTCTATTCTTCAGTTTGCTCCACTAGGGAACAAAATCTGAAATTTTTAATTCTTCAGTTTGCTCCACTAGGGAACAAAATCTGAAATTTTCAATTCTTCAGTTCGCTCCACTAGGGAACAAAATCTGAAATTTTCAATTTGCTTCCTTACTATCTTCAGGAAGACTTCATTCTTCAGTTTGATCCACTATGGAACAAAATCTGAAATTTTCAATTCTTCAGTTTGCTCCACTAGCATTTCTAGGGAACAAAATCTAAAAATTTCAATTTGCTTCCTTACTATCTTCAGGAAGACTTCATTCTTCAGTTTGATCCACTTGGGAACAAAATTTGAAATTTTCAATTCTTCAGTTTGCTCCACTAGGGAACAAAATCTGAAATTTTCAATTCTTCAATTTGCTCCACTAAGGAACAAAATCTGAAATTTTCAATTCTTCAGTTTGCTCCACTAGGGAACAAAATCTGAAATTTTCAGTTTTGCTACACCGTCCTCTGAGGGACATGTCCTGTATACTCAAATGTTTTATGGATGAATGCAGAATGTCATAAGAATGATGATTAGGACGCATGACCAGAATGAATCTAATGCTCCTAACTAAATGATATTAGGGATGACATTTGCATGAATGCAGGATGTCATGAAAATGATTTTTTTTTTAAAAACGATTAGGACACAATGATCAGCATAAATCAAATGCTCCTAATTGGAAATGAAAGAATGATCCCTATGGGTTGTCATTGCTCATAGTTCATCAAGGTTCTATCACTGATACGCTGCCATGCTTTCTCGTTCAACTGGTATCTTGGACAAAAACCCAAAGAAACAATCATTCGCTCAAAGAAGCTTGCCCCCACTGTAATTCCGAGTCCCTTTCTTTAAACCTTAGGACATAAAAATTTATACCTCCCACTCGCAACTTCTCGGAGAATAACATTTGGTTCCTTGCATCTTTCTCGTTACCACTCGGAGGTACAGAACTTGTATCACTTTCAATCAATTTGATTTGTTACACTATTCCCTGAGTGTAATAATCAGTTGTATGAATGCAGGGTATCCCGAAAATAATACCCTTTACACTTGGATTGACCTTGTTCGTCATTTGCCGATGTGGTATCACCAACGAAATTGTCTTATCCAATAAAAATCTGAAGAGATAATCATTCTTCAATGTTTCCAGCCCTTAGGCTTGGTGAGTCCTGAATAATAGTCATGCTTCAGATTCCTCATATTATTTAGAAGCTTCTAGAGTAATATGTAAAACTCATTTTATGAAAGTGTTATTAGTCCATAAATTGTTATTTCAATATAAAATGCTTGAAAAAGATCACAAAAGCGAACGAGAAAGAAATTAGTCAAGAGCATAGCTCCGAGAAATAATTTAATCAAAGATAACCCAGGCAATAAAACAAAATTGATTTGGGTGTATCTCAAAAATTAATAAAGCAGTCAAAGATAACAAATTTCAAAAATGGGTAAGAATGAAGCTAGATGCCCCAGATATCGCAGCCTGAGCTTCTTTGTTCCAACTTCTTGAGGACCATTTTAAGCTCAATATGTGTTTAGGGGATCCGGAGTACTTTGTCGATGCCCCAAGACGTAATATACTTCCTCATTGCTAATTCAGACGTAGCAAGACTACTGTATGCCCCGTTTTTAGTCAAAATTTGAGCCGTCCTTTTTGGGTTTTCAACTCAAATCCCCTTTGGTCTCAAAGCGCCTTTTGTGGGTTTTCGCCTTGGCCTCTCCATTTTCTTTCTTTCTTTTTTTTTTTTGAATTTGAATTTGAATTCGAACTCAAGGCGCCCTTTGCGGGTTTTCACCTTAGTCATTCCTCTTTCAGGTAAAATCCTTATTGATTGACCCTGAGTTTACCGGACTGAGTGAGTCTTTAGTATCCACCCCGGTCAATATCAATGCTCCTCCAGAAAAGGCCTTCTTTACAACATAAAGTCCTTCTCAATTTGAGATCTGCTTTCTTCTGAAATTCTTTTGTAGAAGAAAAATCTGTTTCAACATCAGGTTCCTTCATGGAATTCCCTAAGATGAACTTCTCTAAGCTCATATCATCTGGCCGTGACAAATAACTTTTAACCCTTTCTTCAATTAAGTTCAATCGACGAAAATGCTTCAATTCCATAATGGGTAAGATGTTGCCCCAGTGAAGGTTCTGGCCGACGTTCAATAAGATAGAGGGTAGTGATAACTTCTTATGCCAATTTTTACAAGTCTTAGCCACCTTTCATTCATTTTTTTTGGCAACTTTTGTTGCACTGTGATATACTTCTTGATCTTTTGGACAAACTATAAACTTTGTCTTTGTACAATTATTTAAACGCGATCCTTTATGGCATTCTGCTAGCATCTTGATCCTTTTTTTTTGGGCGAATTCGATGACTTTGACCTTGTAATATTGGCATATAAAGCAACATTCACCCTCAACCATGACGGCAAATTGATGTCAACTAGAAGCGTTTGGCGAGATTGGCCCCATAATATCCATACCCCACATATAGAAAAGTCTGTGAAGAAAATAGAAGAATCACATAAATCTCGTCTTCTTCAATTCAGTATTTGTGGTATGACTGATGCAATCCCCTTCCATGGTAGACCAATAGTGCCCCATCCTCTTGTTTAGCCTGCGTCTTATTAGTCCAGGCATGTCCTGATATGATCGTGCGAAAACATCTTTGAATTCTCGAAGATAATTCAATAATGTCTCGCCTTATTTCTGTGATGAGCTAGGCTACAATCTTCACTCCTTTCTTAGGCTCACAATATCTAATGACCCTTTGTAGATTAAGGTCGATTTTTCATCTTGTTAAACCATTCTTAACAAGTCAGAAGACATTTCACAACCTCTATCATCTTCAAAGTCCTGAGATCCTCTAGACCCATATCTTGTTCAAAAAGGGAGTCAGTAACAACGTCGCTCATATCGTTGATATCTGGGTACCTAGGTTCAAAGGCAAGAAATCCAAATAATAAATGATTCTAAGGATGATTATTGGTATGGTCATGAAAGAATATTCTAAAAACAAAAGAATGTATAGTATGAAATGTAAAGAATAAAAGAATATGTATAAAAAAAGATACATTTTATTGAAATAAATTTTCGGACACAAGCCTATTTCACAAAAGGGTTCTTATTGCCTCTAGGCTTAAGGCAACAAGCATGTTTTGAATATTACTCTAAATCAGCTCTAAAAATACAGGGATCTCTTCCACGGTCCCATTATTCAAAACACTCCCAAGTACACAAGGATTTGGAAACATTGTCCTCCAATTCCCTCTTCATTTTTGATTTCTCCAAGGGATCGCAACTTTTTTGTCTCCTTCTTCAATTATCACATTTACTGCCTCGTCAAAGTGATTAGGTTTTGATGAATCGTCAATCTTCACAACTCCCATTTTAATGAACCTTTCAACCAACTTTTTAAACGTAGTACAGTTTTCAATTGAGTGACCCTTTATTCCCGCGTGGTACTCGCATTGGGCATTCTCGTTATACCATTTTGGGAACGGAGGTTGCAACGATTTTGAATAAAATGGGGACACCACGTGTGCATCAAACAGACTCTGATAAAGCTCTTTATACGTCATTGGGATTGGCGTGAATTGGAGCTTTTCTGAGTTTTGCCTTGTGCCCGACTCTTGACTCACTGACCCTTGTTGCCCAGCAGTGATCACTTTTGGCTGGTTAACAGTAATTGCTTTTGAGTACCTTTTGTTGTATGTACTCGTATTATTCACCTCGTCGTCCTTTTTCCTAGGAGCAAACCTTTTAGTGGCTTCCCCTGCTTCAATTTTGCCACCTCTTATGGCATTTTCAATCATCTCTCCTGCCATCACTATATCCGCAAAGCTCTTGGTGGTACTTCCTATCATGTGAGTGATGAAGGGAGCCTTCAAGGTATTGATAAAGAGCATTGTAGTCTCCTTTTCTAGGAGTGGTGGCTGAACTTGCATGGCGACCTCTCTCCATCTTTGCGCATACTGCCTGAAGCTTTCACTTGATTTCTTCTCCATGTTTTGCAAAGTGATTCTGTCAGGCGTCATGTCTGTGACATGATTGTACTACTTCATGAAGGCTTGGGCTAAGTCTCTCCAGGAGCCAATATTAGCGCGGCTGAGTTGGTTATACCATCTAGATGCTGCCCCCACTAAACTGTCTTGGAAACAATGAATCAAAAGTTGATCATTGTTCACGTAGCCAGTCATGCGTCTACAAAACATAGTGATGTGGGCTTCAGGGCAACTAGTCCCATTGTACTTCTCAAATTCTGGCATCTTAAATTTATGAGGAAGCACCAGATCCGGGACCAAACTCAAGTCATGTGCATCAATACCATGGTGATGATCGGCATTTTCTAGAGCCTTGAACTTTTCCTCCAACCATCTACAGCGATCCTCTAACTGCCCTGAGGATTCAATTCTTATCCCTTCTCTCTCTGCCATATCCAAATCAGGGATGACAGGATTAGCAGGGTTGTCTCCTGGATTAGATCCTGAGCCCACTTGGAAGTTCATAGACGGTCTATTATCAGCTTGCCCCTGTTGAAGCCTAATTGTGACAGGTGGCCTTTGGGGATACTCCTCCGGTTGTACATGCGGTGGGGTAAAATCCGGGGGATTGCCTCCGCTCTCTTCTCCAGTGATGGCCATGTGACTCTTTTCTTTTTCTATCATCCCACTCATCATCTGGGCCATTTGGGCCATCATGTTCCTCTGTGCCTCCAACATCTGGTCCCTCATCTCTTGTTGGAGTTTTGCCATTTGCTCATGCATCTGGTCTTGTATATCTTTTTGGAATTGTTCCATCTTTTGGTCTATTTTCTTGGATTTAGCACATGTACCGTAAGGATGTTCAGCTTCCAGATTTCCCTTCCCTTTTTTTCTCTTCTCTCTTTCTGTTATAATTTCAACTAATTAGACTCTCTCTATGGACTTAAATGCAAATGATGTTATGTAATGCAAATGCATGAATGCAAAGAAAGAGAGGCATTGATTCTGAATTCAATTCCATTAGAAAAAATTTTCTAGAAAACAAATTTCTTTACATAAAACGGATCACATATACGACCTTGCCCTCATATTCCAAGCAAAAACATCAATCCCCTTCTTCGCATAGGTCAAATATTGCATGCTTCTAGTATATGCCTCCTATTAACTCCTTTTTTGCTTGATCTGGGCCGCGACTCACCGCTCACTTATCTTTGCAATGCTTATTAACCTCTTCAAGAAAGCCTTGTCGTGGCGATTCTCGAATAATCTTTGTCAGCTTGAATCCTTGAGCAATAAACTCTTGTATTCCTTCACGGGCTATCAGTCTTCTCTCGTTGTGTTTGCTTGAAACATATTCAGACATCCGTATTATAATCCACTTTATCAAAAAATCCATTTCCTTATGACAAACTTTTCTATTTAGCAATCGAATTTGAATCAACACCTCTTTTCTATGATATGAATGCAATTCAATCAAAACAAAAGAGAACATAGTTCTACTGGGTGACCACTAGGGTTTAACATAGTTCTACCTAGGGTAAGTCCTTAGGTTTTCACTATATGCGGTTCAGCTCTAAAGTTGAGGTACCTGAACCAACAGATTCCTCGATCCTCACCCATTATAGGCTCATACGGACCGAGTTCAGTTCAGGGGAAAACATTTCTCTATGGCTGCACGGAGATGAAAATCTCACGAAGACATAGGTACGGATGTATTCCAAAAGCGGTTCACTATCCTGCACGGAGGTGAAAACCTCACGAAGGAGTAGCTTCTCGCTCCCACTTAAGGGTGTGACCACAACGGTCATGCAATGCAATACAGAGATATTTTATTCAAACAGAATCGCATGCAAATAAAAAGGATCATAATTTTTAAACCAGATTTTTTAAACTCAGACATAAGGACATGAAACTATCAATGTTACGGCTTGACTCTCTTATTGTCCCCAGTGGAGTCACCAAGCTGTCGAAACCATTTTTTAAGATCGGTTTTGAAAAACGGGGATCTACTTTAAAAACGAAAATGGGAGTCGCCACAAATCCCTTTTTACTTAGGTGTGATTGGGTCACCTTGTAAAACGTTTTATTTTAAAACATTTGATTTTGATCTACGAAAAAAATAAGAAAATGAGTTCGGGAGTCGATTACATACGAGGAAGGGTTAGCACCCTCGTAACGCCCACAAATTGGTACCTAATCGATAGAATCATGTCCAAATGTTTGAAGTTTAAAAGTATTTAAAAATATGATTTCTTAAAGAAACTTCGAGCAATTTAAGTTAAAATTTGAGACTTTCTTGTTCCGAAGGAATATAAATATCACATCCAGTACGTTAGGACACGATATTTAAGAACCTTCGTAATCAAAATCATCTCAAGATTTACAAAACTTGAAAAAGGGTATTTAGTTATTTAGCCAAACGGAAAATCGCAACCCAGTACGTTAGGGCACTACTTCCCGAATTTCTAAATACCGAAACATTGCCTTATTTTGAAAACCTTTAAATAAAATATAGTAATCTTGTAAAAAATGTATTCATAAAACAATAAATAAATAATTACACAATGGCAACAATACATAAATAAATGAAAGAATATGGGTAAGTAAAATATACACATAAAACCATAAATATAGAAATTACTAAATAAATAAGAAAATTTTCATGCAAGATTAATAATAAATAAATACAATTACATATTTATATGATAAAAACAATGTAAACAATGCATAAATAATAAGAATAGTATATAATGATTTTAAATATAATATAATATAAACAATATAAATGAAACATGTTTTTCAATATAAATATATTTTTTATAAAATAAAAAAATATGATATAATATAATACTATACAACGTATAAAAATTTAATATATAATATGATAACTAATATATGAAAATAATATATAATTAAAATAATATTAAACAAAATAAAACAATAATTAATAAAAATATATATAATACACTAATCATAAATTTACATAAACGATATAAATAAAATAAATTAAGTAATATAAAAATAAGTTTTAGAAATAATATATAATAATATATAATATGCAAAATAAAATATAATAAATAATAAAAATATAATAATATATAAATTATTAAATAAGTAAAATAATATATAAAGTAATAATTAAATATATAATAAAATAATAAATATGAAATATATATATGAATTTCACAATATTAATAAATAAATATAGGAAAATAATAAAGAATATATAATATAATAAAATGGTTTAATATACTATATAATAAAAATAAAATAAAAGGATAAAAATAAAATAAAACAAAGAAAACAGGGGTCAAATTACAATTAAAACATATTAAAAGGACTAAATTAAAACTCTTATTAAATTACAGGGGTTAAAATAGAAATTAAGTTAAATTTTAAAACGGCGTCGTAATAGGTTTTTAACTTTTAAAGCAGTCAGAGGGTTTAATTGAAATAAAAATAAATTTTTAGGGTTAATTTAATAAAAATAAAAATTTAAATAGGATTAAATTAAAATAAACAAAATTACAAAAGGATTAAAACCGTAAATTCCCCCTTTTATAAAATGCTCGGATCCTGAGGGCTAGGTCGGGTCAACGCGCGGATCCTTTTAGTCAGAAACGACGTCGTTTTCATTTGCTTATATAATAAAAAAAAATAGTCAGAAAAACATTCTAACAGCCATTTTAAAAAAAAAAACAACAGAGCTTTTAAAAAAAAAATCTCTTTCTCTCTGTCTCCAGCCAGCTTCCGTCCTATGTTTTCGACGATGGACCACCACACGCGTCATCACACGCACCGTCGCGATCGACGGCCAAAGAGCGAAAATCCACAGGTAAACTCTTTTTTATTTTTTAATGTTTGCACAAAGAAATAAAAATAAATAAAATAACAAAAGAATCACCTCTACTAAAAGAAATCTTTCTGTTTGTATTTCTGTATTTTCTGTTTTTCTCTGTGTATTCCCCGTCTTACAAAATAATCAGGCTTTTATAGCCTTTGAAAATAAAAATGAAAAAGGAAACTATTGTTGCTGCCATTTTTGCCACTGTTTTCTTTCCTTTTTTGTGCAGGTAGAGCGACGATCTTGGTGACGAGGCCGTTCGTGCGTTGATGGCGGCATGGACGAGGGAAGATGGGTGCGAGGCGTTGATTGCAGCGCAAATTGGTAGCGCGACTGTTGGAGTACTGTGGCGAGTAGGGTGCTGCGGCGCGATGCTTCCCTAGGGTTTCAGAAACCCTCATTTCTGATTTAGGTCTTGGGCCTTTTGGGCCTCATAGGTCAGTTGGGTTAGGGTCTGTTGGGTCTTTTTCCGGGTCTGGGTTTTGATGTAAATGGGCTACGGGTTTTGGGTTGTTGGGTATCTGTTTGGGCTTTAGTGGGTTCAGGTTTTGGTTTATTAAAATTGGGCTTTGAATTGGGTTATTTGTAAAAGAACTGTTTAAAAAAACATTATTTAATTATTTTTATTTTATTTTTTTCTTTTTCTGAATGGGCCCGGGTAAAATTGGGTACTTACAACCCTAAAACCCTCTGATGGAATTGAAGGAGAGATCCACCGTCTTGAGTATGATTTCGGCTTCTTGAGATGAATCAACCGGCTTTCTTCGAGTAAATCCCATGATTCTGACCTCTCTGGCTTGGCTCTTTGGCTTAGCTGGACGCCCCCTGACAAAAAGCCCCTTTTAGGTTATACTTAGGGTGTTTATATAGGCTTCGGAATGTGTTTCTTTGCCTCTAAGTATCCTAATCTGAGTGAAATTCCTCTTTTCCACGGCAGGGACACGCTCGTGCAACATGCCCGTGTAAATCGAATTGTAGACCGTGCTTGGGTCTGCTAGGGAGGCACGGCCGTGTGGTGAAACCCCAGGCCGTGTTGATTTCTTACTTTGGCTCATTTGGTCCGTTTTTAGCTCGTTTCACGTTCTTTTCATCCTCCTATGCTTTCCTAAGTATAAAACATGAAATTAAAAGATTAGGAACACCAAATTCCACAATTCAGGGAATAAATCATCCAAAAGTACACTAAATGTGGGATTAAAATATGTATATATTACGGTTTATCACAGCCCATCTTCAAATCTTTTACACATTATAGCTTCGGTCGAAACACACTCTCGGGCATACCGACTGAGTCTCACAAATTTCCGCTCATACTCTGTCACTGTCATCCGACCCTGTTTCAATTCAAGAAATTCTTTGCGTTTCTGGTCGATAAATCTCTGGCTGATATATTTCTTAAGGAACTCAGTCTGAAAGAATTCCTAGGTCACTCATTCTTTCAAAACCACCGATACTATTGTATTCCACAAGTGATATGCAATGTCTTATAGTAAAGATATGTCACATTTTAAGCACTCATCAGGGGTGCAAGATAACTCATCAAACACTCGAATAGTATTATCGAGCAAGAATTCAGCTCGCTCAGCATCATCATCATCAGTAGCTCTGAACTCTTCTGGCCTGTGTTTTCTGATTTTATCCACATGAGGCTTATGAAATCTCAACGAATCACTCACTTGAGGTATAACAGGTATTAAGGATGGATTAGTCGACGGTGAAGGTTGTTGTGCAGCTAGATTAGTCCGAATTTATTGAGTAACCAGTCGTTCATCATTTGGTAAAAGGCTTGTCTAGCCTCTCCCTCCTAGTTACTCGAAGTCGGTCAAGAATCAACCGGCTCTGTCCCTTGCGCGGGAGCAGGCGCTATACTCTCGACATCATAAGCTATGGCTCGATCGGGATCCATCACTATACGAAAACACATTTTCAGATGTCAGAAGTCATCACACTATCGCAGTATAAAATATGACATGTATAGCTAGACTCACACGCGCTACGCTAGTCCTAGAATCGACTAAACCGTAACTCTGATACCAATCAAATGGTACGAATCAAATGTAACACCCCTAACCTATAACCATCGCCGGAATAGGGTTAAGAGGTATTACCGGACAAACGAAAACATTCACAGACATTTCATATCATGATTCAACAAAACAAACCAAAGTGTCCCTTAAATAGGTCTACGAGACCTTAAACATGCTTTAGAAATAGGCCAGGACTAAACCGAACACATACAGGAGTTCTCAGAAATTTAAAAATTTTTCAAAGTTACAGAGGTCACACGCTCGTGTGGGCAGGCCGTGTGCCTCCCACGGCCTTAAAGATGCCCGTGTTTCTAAGCCGTGTCAAAACAAGGCATACATACTGACTTGTCCACACGGCCTGAGACACACCCATGTGCCTCACCCGTGGTCGACACTGACTTGCACCATACGGCCAGTCACACGCCCGTGTGTCTTGCCCGTGGTCGAGCCTGACTTGTTTTGAAATGCAACCACGAAGGACATGGTCGAGCCACACACCTGTGTGCTCAACCGTGTGGGCAATTATAGGCCATTTTCAAGGCCAAAATGCCACCCACACCTTGAGTCTTCCCTATAAGCACAATTATACATCCAACCAAGCTTCCAAGGCAACCAATACATACCAAATATTCATCATTCCTAACTATTCAAGAACATTTCAATCATACCATCTTATATACTATTTAGTTTAACTTATTCACAAGTATTTCTAAACATGACTCATCAAAAATTTACCATTTCATTATGACATCCATCCATCAAATATATATATACTTACTTTGCATCAATAAGCTTACCATAATTTTGATCATTTCACTAGCCATCAAACCATACCAAAATTAAGCATTCTAAGTCAAAACTACTCATTCATATCACAACCATTTATCTAGACTTATCACATAGCTATATACATAACACTCATTCTTTATTCATACCTAATTCTCTTGAATCAAATTATAGCAACCCACCATAGCAAATCATACTAAGCATATCACACATATATATCATAACTAAAACTCATTAAACTTAAACATCATATTTAGCCATTTTAGCATGGCTATATATATACATATACATGTCCCAAAATCAAACATTCCATCTATGCTATACATGCCATATGCCCAAATTCATCTTATTAAAATATCGAAAGAAACAGTTGATAGTGTGATAAGCTTTGCTGACAATCCCCGAGCTCGTAACGACTCCAAAATCTATAAAATAGAGGTAAAAAAAACACACACACAGAGTAAGCTATTTAAGCTTAGTAAGTCTTAAGCAAAAACATATATAACAACAATTACATATTAACATTTTGTTAACAAGGCCGAATATGCATAATATCAAGTACAAGTTATCATTTACTATTAGATCACATTTTAAACTCATATACATATAACATATGGCTGAATGTAGTCAATCATATACATATATAAATTTTCACTTTTATTATTACAAACACATCAATAAGCCGAGTCATTTATATGTTCAAATAGATTAACACATAATTCATGTTCACATAACCTTTTATCATTTCAAATAACCAACTTACCTTGTTTCCATATAAACAAATAACTAACACATACCTGAACCTGTAATTCAATTTTACATTCGGTCTTTACTTCACATTGCCTGTTGAACCGTTCAGAATTAAAAAGGATACGTGGATAGTCGGAAGCTCGTACAATGCCAATGTCCCAGACGTGGTCTTACATGTAATCACATATCGATGCCACTGTCCCAGACAGGGTCTTACACGAATCAAATACGATGCCAATGTCCCAGATATGGTCTTTCACGTAAACACAAGTCGATGCCAACGCCCCAGACGTGGTCTTACATGATAACACATATCGAAAATCCTATGTCATGACATATGTATCCTATCTATTCCTAGGGTTCGTACGGGACTTTCGGACGTTGAACCTCGATCGAATCGAACTCAAAACATAGTTCCCTATCTCATATTCACATTCGGCCAAACACATATATATTCGAATAATTCATTACATAACATAACATATATATATTCTCAAGTTTAACAACATTTAAATGCTTATAGACTTACCTCGGATGTTGTCAGACGGTTTAATCGACTATTCGACTACTTTCGATTTCCCCCGATCTAATTCCGTTTTCTTTCGTTCTTGATCTAAATAAATTCAAATTTAACTAATTTAACCACATATTCATTCAATTTAATCCAAAAACACATAAATGGACAAATTACCATTTTGCCCCTGACATTTCATACTTTTTGCAATATAGTCCCTATTGCATAAAACACAAAATATACAAAATTTGCATATACTATGCTAGGGCCGAATATTCGTAAGCACCATACTAGTCCATATATTTCATTTATTTCACATTTTAGTTCTTCAAAATTTTATTTTACAATTTAGCCCTAATTACTCAAATTCATCAAAAATTCAAAGACAAAACATATTAATCTAACACATATATTTCATAATTCATCAACTAACATCATAAAACTCATAAACTCATCAATGGCACATTTCAAAATCTTCATCAAAATAAAAAATTCAAGCATGGGTCTTGAAGTATTCGGAGCAACGATTACAAAAACGTAAAAATTATCAAAAATCGAACTAAGACTAACCTTGAATCAAGCTTCAACAATGGCTGAACCTAGCTTAGGTTTCTTCCTTTTCCTTTTCTTTAGTTTCGGTCAAAGAAGAAAAATATGAGCATGGCTTTATTTTATTATGTTTTATGTAATATAAATTAACTTATTATTATTTTACTTAATTAACCTTTACTAATTAATATATAAAACATATAATATAAGGTTATATTAGTCCTTTGCCATCCACTAAATTATATAGTGGGCTAATTGCATCATAAAACCTCCAAATTATAAAGACAACAACAATTAGGCACTTTCTTATTTAACCATCAAATTTTCATTTTACGCAATTAAGCCCTTTTTTTCAAATTAAGCACACAAACAATAAAGTTAGTTCACGAAACTTTCACACATGTAAATTCACACATAATAAACATTAAAAATAATTTTAAAATATTTTTTGGACTTGGATTCATGTTCCCGAAACCACTGTTCCGATTAGGGTCAAAATTGGGCTGTTACAACTCTCCCCCCTTAGGGGTTTTCGTCCCCGAAAATCTTACCGGTGAATAGGTTCGGATAGCGCTCTTTCATTGTATCCTCTGACTCCCAAGTTTCTTCCTCAACTCCGTGCTTATGCCACAGTACCTTAACTAACATAATTTTCTTATTTCGCAATTCTTTAATCTCGCGAGCCAGAATACGAATCGGTTCTTCTTCATATGTCATGTCGGGCTTAATCTCAACCTTTGTCGGACTAATCACATGTGAAGGATCAGATCGATATCTATGGAGCATCGAAACATGGAATACATTGTGAATCTTTTCTAACTCAGCTGGCAACAATAGTCTATAAGCAACTGGCCTGATACGCTCTATAATCTCATACAGCCCAATAAATCTCGGACTCAATTTGCCTTTACGACCAAATCTGAGTATTTTCTTCCACGGTGAGACTTTCAAAAACACTTTATCTCCGATTTGAAACTCTATATCTTTTCGTTTCAAGTATGCATATGATTTCTGACGATCCGATGTTGTTTTCAGACTATCGCGAATCACTTTCACTTTATGTTCAGTCTCTTTGATCAAATCGACCCCGTGTATTTTACTTTCACTGAGTTAAGTCCAATACAAAAGTGTTTGACATTTACGACCGTACAAAGCCTCGTAGGGTGCCATTTTGATGCTAGACTAAAAGCTATTATTATACGCAAATTCAATCAAAGGTAAGTATCGTTCCCACGTACCTTCAAACTCGAGAATGCAACATCTCAACATATCCTCAAGTATCTAAATGATTCGTTCGGACTGACCATCTGTTTGCGGATGGAAAGCTGTGCTAAAGTGTAGTTTTGTACCTAAAGCATCTTGCAATTTCTTCCAAAACCACAATGTGAACCTTGGATCTCGATCCGAAACAATAGAAATAAGCACTCCGTGTAATCTCACAATCTGAGAAACATATAATTCAGCCAGTTTATCAAGCGAATAATCTGTACGAACCGGAATAAAGTGAACCGATTTAGTGAATCTATCCACAATAACCCAGATTGTATCTTTCTTGCTCGGTGTCAATGTAAACCAGATACAAAATCTATTGTGACTCTGTCCCATTTTCATTCGGGTATCAAAATCGACTAAAGTAACCCACAAGGTACCTGATGCTCGGCTTTTACTTGTTGACAGACTAAAAATTTTGAAACAAAGTCAGATATATCTCATTTCATACCAGGCCACCAATAAAACTATTTCAGATCATTATACATTTTCGTACTCCCAGGGTGAACAGACAATCGATTGCTGTGAGCTTCACTCAAAATCATCTGGATCAACTTTGAATTTCTCGGAACACATATTCAGTTTCTGAACCTCAAACAATTATTTGTATCAACTCAAAATTTGGATTCAACATTCGATTCATATTAAGCTCGCTTTGCTAACAATTCATTATCAACTTTCTGAGCATCACAAATTTGTTGAACAAACAACGGTCTTGCTTTTAATTCAGCTATTATCGAACCATCATCAGATATAACCATATGCGTATTCATTGCACGCAAAGCAAATAATGATTTTTGACTTAAACATCAGCAACAACATTAGCTTTTCCCGGATGATAGTCAATCACAAGTTCGTAGTCTTTTAACAACTCTAACCATTGACGTTGTCTCAAATTCAGATCTTTCTTAGTCATCAAATACTTCAGGCTTTTATGATCAGAATAAACATGACATTTCTCTTCGAACAAATAGTGACGCCATATCTTCAATGCAAACATAATAGCTGCCAATTCCAAATCGTGTGTCGGGTAGTTCTTTTCGTGCGGCTTTAACTGTCTCGAGGCATAAGCTATGACTTTGCCTTCCTGCATCAAAATGCAACCTAGACCACTCAAATATGCATCACTATAAATGACAAATTCTTTACCCGATTCTGGCTGAACTAGCACTGGAGCTTCGATCAAAAGAGATTTCAACTGATTGAAACTTTTCTGACACTTTTCTGACCACTCGAGCTTAACATATTTCTATAACAACTTCGTCATCGGTGTTTCGATCATAGAGAAACCTTTCACAAATCATCTATAATAACCAGCAAGTCCTAGCAAACTCCAAACTTCAGAGACATTTCTCGGAGGTTTCCAATCAAGTATAGCTGAAAGTTTACTCAGATCAACCCGAATACCCGATGCTGATACAACATGGCCCAAAAAACTAACTTCGCGTAACCAGAACTGACATTTACTAAACTTTGCATACAACTGTTTATCTCACAAAGTCTGTAACACAAGTCTCAGATGTTCGGCATGTTCGATTTCATCACGAGAGTAGATCAAAATGTCATCTATGAATACTACCACAAACTGATCTAGATACTGTCTGAAGATCCGATTCATCAAATCCATGAAAATAGCAGGTGCATTAGTACGTCCGAAAGGCATAACCGTAAACTCATAGTGTCTGCACTTTCGCTCGTAGCGCGCCTTTGGCACATCAGAGTCTTTAACTCGCAACTGATAGTAGCCTGATCTCAAATCTATTTTTGAAAATATTGTAGCCCCTTTCAACTGATCAAACAGATCGTCAATTCGTGGCAACGGATACTTATTCTTTATAGTCACATTATTGAGCTATCTCAGAGTCAGTACACATTCTCATAGTTCCGCTCTTTCTTTTCACAAATAAAACCGTGTGTGCCTCAGGAGAGAAACTTCGGTCGCGCAAGAAAACCTCTATTTGTCGCTCTCTGCAAATCGAGCTTTCAATTCTTTTAATTCAGTAGGTGCCATTCCAGCACGCGAGCTATCGATATCGGAGTCGTCCCTAGCACTAATTCAATACCAAATTCAACTTCTCGAATAGGTGGCAAACCCGGTAATTCTTCAGGAAACACATTGGGATACTCGCACAAAACAGGTACTGATTCAATCTTTCTTTCGGTTACTTTACTATCAAGAACATATGAAAAGTAAGCGTCGCAACCTTTTCTTACGTATTTCTGAGCTAACATCGAAGATATCATTGCAGGTAAACCATTCAGATCATTAGATTCAATCCGAATAATCTCACCATTCTGACACCGTAAATCAATAGTCTTCCGTTTGCAGTTCACAATAACATCATGCAGAGTTAACCAATCCATACCCAGAGTTAACCAATCGAGGGCTTCGATTCCCTCCTATTCTTTCCTTTCTCGCAGTTTTGGCACTCAGCCCGCTTAACCTCCTCGGCGATCTTCACCTTCTCCACTAAAACAGAAAAATCACGCTCCCTCTGCGGAGCAATCAAAACTCGCAAGCTGTCTCTGAGTCCATCCTCAAAACGGACACAACGCTCATACTCGGTCGCCACCATGCCCCAGGTATAACGGCCTAGTCTCAGGAACTCGGCCTTATACTCAGCCACTGATCGATCCCCTTAAGTGAGATTAAGAAACTCATGCCTCCTAGCATCGATGTAGCTGGCCCCACATACTTACTTTGGAAAGCCATCTTAAAGTAGTCCAATGTCAAACGGTCGGGCTGAGTGCCCTCATTAACAGTCAGCCACCATTGGTAAGCTTCGTCGAAAAGCAGAGAGATAGCAACCTTAAGTTTCTACTCTGCGAAAAAATCCAAATCATCTATAATTCTTTCTGTGGCCTCTATCCAATATTCGGTCACGTTAGGGGCGACTCCACTAATACCTCTGAATAACTCCGCCCCATTCGATCGGAGTCGTTCCGTAACCGACCCATGGCCCCCAGATCCAGTGTTGGGCCCAGTGACCCTCTCTAAAATTCATAGCATAGCTCGGGATAGTGCTTCATCCCTAGCCTCATGATCATGTGACCCGGTCTTTGTAACAGGCGAGATCGGCGTCTCGCTCGTATCCAGATTAGGCAGATTCTCAGATGCTGAGGACCCAACTCGAGCCCCCCTACGACGTCTACCACGGCCTCTCGTACCTCGTCCACGGATACCTCATGCGCTCATCGTAAATTTAGAGTTTATCTGTATTAACAGTTTTATGCATCAGTTACAGTTTCGATATTTATTAACAAATGTTTTATGCAGATCAGTATCAGAAGTTCAGAGTTCGTTATCGCGAATCGCAGGTTTTACTACGATTTTTAATTTCATTACAGTTTCCAGTTTACACTACCTAGAGTGGTTTCAGTACAGTATACTACCTAAGGCTGTTTCAAGCGTGCAAGTAGTATTTCAGACAAATTTAAACAGAATTCAGAACACTTACAGGATCGATGTCGGAGACTCGGTGTACCACATACTCAGTTCAAAAATATTTCGAGTCATTTAAAAATCATTTCAGAAAAACCAATTTTAAAAAAACCCAAATCTACAGTCGAGTTTTGCAACCTGGCTCTGATACCACTAAATATAACACCCCAAACCCGGCCTAGACGTTATGGCCGAATCTGGCGATGTTACATGATAGTGCTTTAGAAAACGTAACGGCGTTGAAACCATTTTTAGGTATCCAAGGCTATCGTCAAAATGTGTAATTATTTATTCATTATTCGTTTTCAAAACTTTATACGTTGCAGAAGCTTTTAAAACAATTTGTAAGGTCGTACGTATTTTAATAAAACCTTTGTTTATTTTGAAAACTCACGTCTTGTCCTACTGCTAGCAGTTTATAAAATAATGATCCCAAATTTTAAACAAAAATTCGAAAGGCCTTGTTACATAAAATTTACTCAAATATAACCAAATCTTAATTAAAAATAAATCATAAATAAGTGTCTAAAATCGAAGTCATTGCCGAGTCCTCCGCTGCACCGATCCGTCTACTACTGGGGATTACCTGAACAGATTAAGCAAAAAAGGGTGAGTTTTCGCAAACTCAGTGTGTAAACCCCATAGAAAACATACACACAGTAACATCAGATAACAAACATAATTTTCACAGTTCAGGTCTGAGCCCATTATAGAAACAGTGTGGACCTTAGCCCACTCAGATACAGAATCAGACATAATACAAAGCCTTAGCCCATTTCAGACAGAATATGCAGAAAACAGAGCGAAAATCTGGCCACATCCATCCACTAGAAGCATTTTAATTCTACCTAAACACTGTCATATAATAGAGCAAAAATTAATGCCATTGCCAGGGCTCAATCTCAGGACCTCCAGCACACCAATAGTCCACTTAACCACAAGACCAGCAGGCCCATTCTGACATGTTCTTACAAATAAATACTTATAAGCCTACTAACCAAAGTTGGGCTTTATTCATAAAAATACCAAAATTTACCCAAGTTGAGACTTGAACTTGGGACTTCTCATACACTTCCCAGAACACTTAACCACTAAAGCATATAGACATTGTGTCTAAAAATTACAAAAGCCGAAATAAATGAAAAACTGAGGCGTTACAACTCTACCCCCTAAAATAAAATTTCGTCCTCGAAATTTTACATGATAAAAAAAGGTAAGGATACTGCTGACGCATTGCATCCTCCAACTCCCAAGTGGCCTCTTCAGTGCTATGGTTCCGCCACAACACTTTCACTAAGGGGATAGACTTCCTTCGCAAAACTTCAATATCGCGATCCAGGATCTGGACAGGCTCCTCCTCAAACGTCAGATCTGGTCTGATCTCAATATCCTTCATCAGAGCAACGTACGAGGGATCAGAGCGGCAGCGTCTCAACATTGAGACGTGGAATACATCATGAATGCGATCCAACTCTGGAAGAAGCTCCAATTGATATGCAACTAGCCCCACTCGCTTTAGAATGTGATACGGACCAATAAATCGAGGGCTCAGCTTACCCTTGCGATCGAACCTCAAGACCTTCTTCCATGGCGAGACCTTGAGAAAAGCTAAGTCCCCCACAGAATACTCAATATCCATTCTCTTTAAGTCAGCATAGGACTTCTGCCTATCAGATGTCGCTTTTAGGCGATCTCGAATCAATTGAACCTTATCTTCAGTTTCAGAAACTAATTTCGAACCCAGAACACGTAACTCACCCAACTCAGTCCAACATAAGGGAGTGCGACACTTACGACCGTACAAGGCCTCGTAAGGTGCCATCTGAGTGCTAGACTGATAGCTGTTGTTATAGGCGAACTCTGCCAACGAAAAATACTCCTCCCAACTTCCTCGAAAATCTATAGTACAGCTCCTCAACATATCCTCCAATACTTGAATCACCCTTTCCGACTGACCATCTGTCTGAGCATGGAAAGTAGTACTGAAGTCCAACCGTGAACCTAGAGCCTCGTACAATTTCTTCAAGAACCGAGACGTGAAATGAGGATCTTTTTCAGAGATGACCGAGACAGGAACCCCATGCAGTCTCACAATTTTAGATATGTACAGCTTAGCTAAATTTTCGAGAGAAAAGTCCATTCTGACCGGAATAAAATGAGCAGACTTGGTCAATCGATCCACGATGACCCAGACAGAATCATTCTTAGTGGGTGTTAAAGGCAACCCACTAACGAAGTCCATCGTTACTCGCTCTCATTTCCACATTAGAATCTTCACCGGCCGCAAAGAACCTCGAAGGCAATCGATGCTCACCTTAACTCGCCGACAAGTCAAACAAAGGAGCAACGAAATCCGTAACCTCTTGCTTTAACCCTGGCCACCAGTATAACTCTCATAAATCTCGATACATTTTATTCCCACCGGGATGCATATCGTAAGGGCTACTATGCGCTTCCCTCGAAATCGACTGTCTCAAATCTTCCTCATTCGGTACACAGATCTGACCGTGGAAACTAAGTATCCCATCACTGTTAATCCCCAAATTAGTAGTATCCCCATTCTCAACCTGACGAAACTGTAACTCAAATGATTTATCCCTCATCTATTTACCTCTGATCTAATCAATCTATACAGGCTTAACCTGAAGTTCTGCTAACAGACTCCCATCATCGAATAAACTGAGTCGAGCGAACATCGCTCTCAGATCGGTCATAGCCCTACGGCTCAAAGCATCTGCCACCACATTAGCCTTACCGGGATGGTACCCAATGGTGCAGTCATAATCCTTAAACAGTTCAACCCATCTACGCTGCCTAAGGTTTAACTCATTCTGAGTGAGAAGATATTTGAGGCTTTTGTGATCAGTGTAGAAAGTACACTTCTCACCGTACAGATAGTGCCTCCAGATTTTCAGAGCGAAGACTACCGCTACCAACTCCAAATCGTGCGTAGGATATTTAGCCTCATGTGTCTTGAGTTGACGAGACACATAAGTGATCATTGATTTTAGAGTTTTAAATTTATAATGATCGAACCTGGAACTAACTATAACAACGATTGAGGCAAGTACACCTATCGAACAGTAGTATAGCTTAGGCAATACAGTATTGTCGAACCCAAAGGAACCAAAAGTACTAATACTAACTTTCTTTTTATTATCTAGCCTAAAATAAGTAAAGTTTTTAATTAATCCAAATTTAATTAACTACTAAGCTAAAGACGCAAAGACAAAAAGAATGAATTGGGGAAATACTGTTGGAAAAACTCAGTTGATTAAGACAATACCCTTAGGAAGAATCCACCTAGACTTCACTTGTTATCTAACTCTAAACTAGATGATTTATTCACTTGACTTGATTCGTAAGACTCCCTAATGTATATTAAACCCTCTCTCGAAGCGAATAACATCTAACCTTAGGTTGATTAATTGAAATCACTTTCTAATGAAAACCCCTAGAATCGCATTAACTCGATCTATGGACTCCCATATTAGGTTTCACCCTAATCCGGCAAAATCTCGTCACCCTATCTCTAGGCGCGCGATCAACTCCGCTTAACTATGCTAGATCTACTCTTAGGCAGGGACTTTTGCTCCTCTCCCTAAGCACATCAAACTTGAATCAATATCCCGAAAATATCAACACAAGGATTAAGAACACATAATTAAGAACAAATCAAGTATTTATCATATAGTTCAGCAAACGATAACAAGATTCATCTAAGTTTCATCCCCTTCAGGTATCTGAAGGGTTTAGTTCATAACAATAAAAGAAAAAATCTCAGAAGAAAAGATAAAACAAAACATAAGAAATCCCTAAACACCCCTGAAGGAATTGAATGAGAGATCCGCCGTCTTGAGTAGAATTCTGGCATCTCGAGATGGATCAATTGGCTATCTTTGAGTGTTTCCCACAAATCTGACCTTTTCGGCTCGGCTCCTTGGCCTAGCTCACCCCCTACAAAAGCCCTGGCAGAAGGCTTCTGCCGAACTCCCGCTTAAGTTTCCCCCTAGGATGTTTATATAGGCTTTGAGATGTGTTACTTGGCCTCCAAGTATCCTAATTTGAGTGCAATTCCTATTTGGGGGTTTAATTAGACTTTGGAGTATGTTTCTTTGCCTCCAAGTATCCAAATCTGAGTAAAACTCTTCTTGGCCGCGACAGGGACACGGCCATGGCACACGTCCGTATGAATCGTCTTTAGGCCGTGTTCAGACTTTTAATGATTTGACACATCCGTGTAAATCATGATCAGGCCGTGTTCTAGTCTATCAAGGAGACACGACCGTGTTGGCTCAAGTCTAGGCCGTGTTGATTTTTACTTTGGCCCAATTTGATCCATTTTGAGCTCATTTCTCATTCTTTCCATCCTCCGGTGATTTCTTGAGTATAAAACATGAAAAGAAAGGATTAAGAGCACCTTTTTACATAAATCAAGGGATAAATCATACAAAAGTATGCTAAATGTGGGATTAAAATATGTTACTTTTACGGTTTATCACATACCCCCACACTTAAGCTTTTGCTTATCCTCAAGCAAAATTCTCAACTTACAATTAAAACAAACTTTCTATGATTCAATATTCCTATCAACAATGTCTCATCATAATTCATAGATGATTTATACATGGATAATTTAACTCAAAGAGTCCTAAAGATTCAAACAATATAAGTCATACATTTGTAGCACAAAACATAGGTGTTTCCCTCATCTAAATAACTACCTCTGATCCAAAACCAATAAGGATTGTCATCCTCACAAAATATTCACTCAAATCACTCGAAGTGTTTAAGGTTCAGAATTAAGCACTCAAATGTCAAACCTAAAAAGTTAATCCCAGAGGCTTGCATGAAAATCAAATCTCCACCACTGTAATATGAGATGATGCACAAATCAAAAGGTCTTTGAAAGGGTTGTAACAGGGCTTGGGTTAAGGTGTGGATAAAGGCTGAGTTAGAGGGTTAGAATCGAGATTGAATTGATAAATTACCTAGCTAGAAAAATAAACTAATACTGAATAGTTACATCAATTAAAAACTTAATACTAATAATACGAGCTTTTTCTTCAATTATTGGAATTTAAACGTACAAGCTCACTTAATTATAGAACTAATAATGAATATAATTCAATTTTTTTTAAGAACAAATCAAATGCAATCATGAGAAAGTACTTTAACAACTAAAATATAAAACATAGTTAGGCAACTGCTCAAATCAAATCTCGACAAAAAAGGGTAGTCAAGAAGAATGGTGATAACAAATACAGAGGGTTTTGGGTTAATATTAGTGGGTGAGTCAATAAAAAGGGTTGTTAGGATTAAACGGGTTCACTAGGGGTTAATTATGAAGGTAGGCTTTTTATGGAGTAAGTGGGTTAAATCCTAGGTGTCTTTATCATTTCTGTATATCAAATCAAAGATGTGGTCTCAACATGTATAATCGAGGCAAGTACTAGAATAACAGTTCAATGTTGACACACTCATAATCAAAAAGTGAGCATGAAAAAGGATATATGCTCTTATAAGGCTCAAAATCTCACAAAAATTATGGTTATTTTGATATCAACCTCGTAGATTTCAAATTTCAAAGTAATATTCAAAATCAGGTTAACAACCTAGAGAAAAAAAATTAATTCTGAAAAATAGACTTATCATACTTGATTCTCTAGTATCTTAGAATTTAATTATCAATGCACAATTATCAATGACTTAATCTAAAACATATTAATAAAGATCATGAATCATAGGAATTTCATTTTAATGATAATATGAGAAACTTACTTTAGGACAAGGCATAATTCAGGGGTTTTTCAAATAATACTATAGTTAACCCCCCCCCACACTTAAGATGTACATTGCCCTCAATGTACAAAGACAGATAATAGCAAAATAATGATATCATAAGATAGGGAGAGAAGTGAAACTTCCTGAATTTTGGATGGAGTCAATGAAAAGAAACTAGATAGGAATTGGCAAAGGTGAACGTGGGGGAACGCCTTGAACCGTTTGAATTTGAATCTCTCGGCGATCGGCTTTGATTTTATTGTATCCTAAGCTAAATCTAAATGGTATGAAGAATAAGAAGAAAACAATAAAGGAAATAAAATAAAAATAAAAATAAAAATAAAAATAAAAATAAAAGTAAATAATGGAAAATGAAAGAAGAAAGACAACTGAAAAACAAAAAGGAAGAAGGGGGTCTAAATAGAGATTATGGATCTGGTGGTTGCCCCCGCCCTTGTACCTTCCTGTGGTGGCCACACGGCCACGGCCACGGTCGTGTGTAAGGCCGTGTGGTCTGGAAATCTGCACTTTGGTTAGTTTATAGTTAGGTGCTAAAAAGGAAAAATAAAAGTAAAAGAATAATTAAAAATGTAAAAATTAATGGGGTTAGTGCTCGGGTTGCCTCCTGAGAAGCGCATGTTTATAGTCTTAAGCTAGACTTTACCTCTCATTCGTATGGTCATGGTGGTTTGAGGAGGTGAAAATACTTTCTCATGCGATCAATTCGGTTGTGGATATAAAGTTTAAGTCGAGTAGTGTTTAACTTAAAAGTGCTGAATTTAGGATTAGTTACCTCGACTGTTCCATCTGGAAAGATTTTGAGTACCTGATCTCCTATCTTAAGCTGGGTTGTCCCATCATGGAGTTGCCTCATTTTTGCTTCATGTATTGTTGATTTCTCTTTGAAGTGTGTCTTCCACTCGTCTAGTTCTTCGGTCCAAAGCCTTCGTTCTTCATGAATTTCTTTTTTATTGTCACGAGGTCTAGGATCTGGCATCTACGAAAGAGCTTCAAGAAACGGCAAGTTAATATGAAATTTCTTTGGAAGTTTAAGAGACTTACCAACTTGTTCCTCTGTGTAGTCTTTCTTTATCGTATTGGGGTATGGCACACGAGGTTGGTACTCTGTAATTACCAGGTTTATTAGATCATGGCTTACCTCAACCTTACCTTCACTTACCACAGGCTCTTGCCCAAAATTGGGCTCGTCTAACCCTTCACTTTCTTGAGCTGTTATGGCTTGGATTTGCTTCTTTGGGTTAATCTCAGTGTTGCTTGGTAGACGCCTGTAACACCCCAAACCCGGCCCATTCACTACGATCGAATTTGAAATGCCACTGCGGAACACGTTCGAAAATATTCTTACTTAAGAGTAAAAATCGTTAAAAATTTGTTCCCTTTAATAAAACCTTTTCGTGACTTAAAATATTCTAGGTAAAAAAAATTAAATTATTATGAAAACACCGGATTCAAAACTTTATTATACACACTTGAGAAAATAAAATCATTTGCAATCAATATTTAAATTGTCAATCCATAATAAATATAATAATTAAACTTAATGAAAAATACTTAAACAACCTTAAATACTTTAATGGGCCTTATTACAATAAAGACTTAATCAAAATACGGAAACTATAAATACTTAATTAATTAAATTATCTTCTGCATGGGCCACCTCGTATCCACTCCAACCCGGTCCGATCATCATATCACCTGCGATGTTTGATAAAATATTTGGGTGAGTCACACGGACTCAGTGTGTAATTAATCCACTGAATTCCACCCACATGTTAACCACGTATTAACCCATTTATCAGATAACAAAATAGCATACTCACATATTAACACATTCTGGGCTTGGCCTTTATTCATATCACATTCATCCAATAGGGTAGTTACCCATAAAATTTCCACATACTGGGCTTAGCCCATTTCCACACTGATCCACATATCAACTGGGCTTGGCCCACTTCCACATTAAATACTCATATCACATTAATCCACACATCATATACAATTATGCAAAATGCACCCAACCCAAACCTAGGGTCCATCCTCTACACACCCCGTATCCAAATTACCACACACCAGGGATTATCAAATCACCCTCTCCTTTTTACTCCAAAGGCAATCACTGCCGTCCACGTGCAATTAAGCACAATAATCCACAACGCGACCTCAGTCAGCGCCAATCCACGATGTAGCCGTAGCTAACACCAAAACCACGATGGGACACATAGTCACTCATTAACCACGATATGGCACATAGCCGATATCAACCACGATGAGGCACATAGCTACTCATCAAACCACGCGAACTACATCGCAATTAATCCACAACGTGACCTCAGTCAATGTCAATCCACGATGTAGCTCAAGGCTAACATCAAAACCACGATGGGACACATAGTCACTCATCAACCACGATATGGCACATAGCCGATATCAACCACGATGAGGAACATAGCCACTCATCAAGCCACGCGAACTAAATCGCAATTAATCCACAACGCGACCTCGATCCAACGTCAATCCACGATGTAGCTCAAGGCTAACATCAAACCACGTACTCAAAGTACACCCGTACCTTCTTTCATATCCCAACCCATGCACATGCCACATAAAATAATGATACAATGTAATGATGCATGAGCATGTTCATCAAGCATATTATCACATATTCATATTAATAATCACATATCATCAGGTTTGGTACTTGCCGGATTATCGACATACCCCTTGAGGGTATCCTTATCATAATTTCCACTGCACTAGTTAGCACAAATTTAACACATACAGATATAACACAAAAACCCAGAAAATGGTGGGTTAATCACACACCTGACTTTCTAGCGAAATTTCGAACTACTTGAATCTAACACGATCTAGAATTCCGATACTCTGCTTACTTGTCGATTAGCCCCTAAAAATCATAATACACAATTGGTCATACCTAAACTTATAAAATGGCCTATGGCCGAATACCACATTAACTCACCTTGAGTAGTCGAATCCAAGAGGCTCTTCTAAGACTCCTTAACGCTGGCACTATTGTTGCTTGTGAAGACTAAATGAGAATAGGTCGGCTCTTTTTATGGTGAAGAAGAAAACACAAAAGTAGAGGGAGTTTACTGCCTAGAGGATTCGGCTATGGTTCACCAAAGTATTTCGGCTTTTAAAAGAATTCTTAAAGAAAGGAAGAGAAGAAGGAGTTGAGCAATACGGCAACGGTGGCAAAGGGAAGATTTGGCTAACAAAAATAAAAGAAAGGAATTGGGAAAGGGATATAGATTCGGCCAAGAACAAATAGAAAAGAGGAATGAAACATAAGCGGTTTTGCACAAGGGAAAAACGGCACTAATGGGGAAAAGAAACTAAATTCGGCACCCCTATTTATACTACACACTTTCTCCTATTTTATCTCTTTAACACATATTCAAAGCCAATTAAAATAATGCCACCCTTTCTATCTTAACTAAATAAATAAATAAATGAAAAGATAAAAGCCATCATTCATTCATTATCCCAGCCGAATTTAAAAACAATACTAGCTTAATCCTTATCTATCAAAATAAATAAAATAACAACAATTTATCTTCTATCTACCTATTTGAATTAAATATTAAAAAAATAAAACAAAACCATATGTATATCTAACTCTTCCAAATTAATATAAGAGAAATAAATCAAAGCTTTATCCTCATCCAATTAAGACTCCATGTGCCAGTCCCAATATCTTACCAATCTGCTGCAAAATAAGAATAAAAATAAAACACCCTTGTCGCAACCTCCATGGTTCGAACACGGGACCTGGTGGAACAAGCGACCAGTAGCGCCCTGAGCCATTCGGCCAAGGCGTTGTTTGTGTAAAACGCCCACAATTTTTTTTTAAGCCCTACTTCCTTAGTTCCTTCCTTTTAACGCCCCAAAAACAAAAATAAAACCCTTCATCTGCTGCCTGGATTCGAACCCAAGCCCTTGATGGCGCTATAATCAGCCCCTTAAGTGGCACATGGAAGCCACCTTACCAAGGCATTTCTTATGCCCAAAAACGCCTAAAATTAATCTTAAGGCCTCTTTGCCTAGTTTCCTCTTTTAAACCCAAAAATCCAATTATTTTCCAAAGCTTTCCCTTTCATCCTAGAATTTTAAAAACTCTTAAAACATCTCCAAATACCCTTAAAACCCACTAGCACTTGAGTTATGCTCCAAACGCATAACCCCTAATCTAGGATGTTACAGTTCTACCCTCCTTAAAAATAATTTCGTCCTCGAAATTACTTATTATCGAACCATCGTGCATTCTTAACTCATCACACTACTCTACTGCTGCGCACTCTGATCTTAACAAAACTAAGGGTATTTTAGTAATTTACAACACAGGGGCATTTTCGTAATTCTTCCACCAGGGGTATTTTAGTAATTTGGCAATTTGGAAAATTTTTCGAGAAATTTTCAAAATAGATTTTGTTACAAATCGAAGGGGTAATTTAAGGATTTAAAAACTAAGGTTTTTATATATCAAAAAAAAAAAATACAGCTAGTCCCTTTCGGGTTTTAGTTACTGGGTTTAGCCTATGAATAAGTCCTCTTGGTTAGGGTGAACCGTAGCTACGCACCAGGTAGGATTCGAGTAAAGAGGAGGTGAGTCGCTAGGACCGCTAAGTACCAAGCTCTTCATCGAATACCAATCCTAGACATGCGTACAATGGTTGCCACACCTTAACTCGGCGACTTACTTCACAGGTTTGTTTAATGGCCTTAAGTCTTATGCATGTGTTTGAGTGCACTAGCCCTAGGGTTCAATAGCCCTACTATTCTAATCTACGAGCCCAAATAAGCCCATAACAGTTCACATAAACAAATCACTTCAATAATTAGAAGTACTTACCTGGTGGACTTCGGGCCGGAGATACAGGTGCCATGCCAGAAAAACCTGAAATAAAAGCCCATATTTTGAAAAGCCCATTTTGAAAACGTTTTTGGACCCCAAAATCCACAAAGCCGAGTTTTTGAACCGGCTCGATACCAATTTGTAACACCCCAAACCCGCCCATTCACTACGACCGAATTTGAAATGCCATCATGAACACGTTCGAAAATATTCTTACTTAAGAGTAAAAATCGTTAAAAATTTGTTCCCTTTAATAAAACCTTTTCGTGACTTAAAATATTCTAGGTAAAAAAATTAAATTATTATGAAAACACCGGATTCAAAACTTTATTATACACACTTGAGAAAATAAAATCATTTGCAATCAATATTTAAATTGTCAATCCATAATAAATATAATAATTAAACTTAATGAAAAATACTTAAACAACCTTAAATACTTTAATGGGCCTTATTACAATAAAGACTTAATCAAAATACTGGAAACTATAAATACTTAATTAATTAAATTATCTTCTCGCATGGGCCACCTCGTATCCACTCCAACCCGGTCCGATCATCATATCACCGCGATGTTTGATAAAATATTTGGGTGAGTCACACTGACTCGATGTGTAATTAATCCACCGAATTCCACCCACATGTCAACCACGTATTAACCCATTTATCGATAACAAAATAGCATACTCACATATTAACACATTCGGCTTGGCCCATATTCATATCACATTCATCCAATAGGGTAGTTACCCATAAAATTTCCACATACCGGGCTTAGCCCATTTCCACACTGATCCACATATCAACCGGGCTTGGCCCACTTCCACATTAAATACTCATATCACATTAATCCACACATCATATACAATTATGCAAAATGCACCCAACCCAAACCTAGGGTCCATCCTCTACACACCCCGTATCCAAATTTACCACACACCAGGGATTATCAAATCACCCTCTCCTTTTTACTCCAAAGGCAATCATCGCCGCCCACGTGCAATTAAGCACAATAATCCACAACGCGACCTCGGTCGGCGCCAATCCACGATGTAGCCGTAGCTAACACCAAAACCACGATGGGACACATAGTCACTCATTAACCACGATATGGCACATAGCCGATATCAACCACGATGAGGCACATAGCTACTCATCAAACCACGCGAACTAAATCGCAATTAATCCACAATGTGACCTCGGTCCAACGCCAATCCCGATGTAGCTCAAGGTTAACATCAAAACCACGATGGGACACATAGTCACTCATCAACCACGATATGGCACATAGCCGATATCAACCACGATGAGGCACATAGCCACTCATCAAGCCACGCGAACTAAATCGCAATTAATCCACAACGTGACCTCGATCGCGTCAATCCACGATGTAGCTCAAGGCTAACATCAAACCACGTACTCTAAGTACACCCGTACCTTCTTTCATATCCCAACCCATGCACATGCCACATAAAATAATGATACAATGTAATGATGCATGAGCATGTTCATCAAGCATATTATCACATATTCATATTAATAATCACATATCATCGTTTGGTACTTGCCGGATTATCGACATACCCTTGAGGGTATCCTTATCATAATTTCCACTTTGCACTAGTTAGCACAATTTTAACACATACGGATATAACACAAAAACTCGTAAAACGGTGGGTTAATCACACACCTGACTTTCTAGCGAAATTTTGAACTACTTGAATCTAACACGATCTAGAATTCCGATACTCTGCTTACTTGTCGATTAGCCCCTAAAAATCATAATACACAATCGGTCATACCTAAACTTATAAAATGGCCTATGGCCGAATACCACATTAACTCACCTTGAGTAGTCGAATCCAAGAGGCTCTTCTAAGACTCCTAACGCCGCACACTATTGTTGCTTGTGAAGACTAAATGACAATAGGTCGGCTCTTTTATGGTGAAGAAGAAAACACAAAAGTAGAGGGAGTTTACTGCCTAGAGGATTCGGCTATGGTTCACCAAAGTATTTCGGCTTTTAAAAGAATTCTTAAAGAAAGGAAGAGAAGAAGGAGTTGAGCAATACGGCAACGGTGGCAAAGGGAAGATTTGGCTAACAAAAATAAAAGAAAGGAATTGGGAAAGGGATATAGATTCGGCCAAGAACAAATAGAAAAGAGGAATGAAACATAAGCGGCTTTGCACAAGGGAAAAACGGCACTAATGGGGAAAAGAAACTAAATTCGGCACCCCTATTTATACTACACACTTTCTCCTATTTTATCTCTTTAACACATATTCAAAGCCAATTAAAATAATGCCACCCTTTCTATCTTAACTAAATAAATAAATAAATGAAAAGATAAAAGCCATCATTCATTCATTATCCCAGCCGAATTTAAAAACAATACTAGCTTAATCCTTATCTATCAAAATAAATAAAATAACAACAATTTATCTTCTATCTACCTATTTGAATTAAATATTAAAAAAATAAAACAAAACCATATGTATATCTAACTCTTCCAGCCGAATATAAGAGAAATAAATCAAAGCTTTATCCTCATCCAATTAAGACTCCATGTGCCGTCCAATATCTTACCAATCTGCTGCAAAATAAGAATAAAAATAAAACACCCTTGCTGCAACCTCCATGGTTCGAACACAGGACCTGGTGGAACAAGCAGCCAGGTAGCGCCCCAGGCCATTCGGCCAAGGCGTTGTTTGTGTAAAAACGCGCCACAATTTCTTTTAAGCCCTACTTCCTTAGTTCCTTCCTTTTAACGCCCCAAAAAACAAAAATAAAAACCCTTCATCATCTGCTGCGCACTGATTCGAACCCAAGCCCTTGATGGCGCTATAATCACGCCCAATAAGTGGCGCATGGAAGCCACCTTACCAAGGCATTTCTTATGCCCAAAAACGCCTAAAATTAATCTTAAGGCCTCTTTGCCTAGTTTCCTCTTTTAAACCCAAAAATCCAATTATTTTCCAAAGCTTTCCCTTTCATCCTAGAATTTTAAAAACTCTTAAAACATCTCCAAATACCCTTAAAACCCACTAGCACTTGAGTTATGCTCCAAACGCATAACCCCTAATCTAGGATGTTACAACGCCCTTGCGGTCGTTCAGAAATTAACTTTGCAAGTTATCCAACTGTCTTAGTAAGTTCCTCGACTTGGTTTTCGATCCCTTTGATCGATGCTTGTTGATTGTTAAGCGTTGTCTCAGTTTTTTGGAGACGGGTATCTGTGGCTGCCATGAATTTTGTCAGCATCTCTTCAAAGTTTGGCTTCATTTCCTGCTGGTGAGATGGTTGTTGAAAATTTGGAGGAAGTTCCGGTCTTTGGCTACTTTGATCATCCCACGAGAAATTGGGATTGTACCTCCAACCTGCATTATAAGTTTCACTATAAAAATTATTTTGAGGTTTAGAATAGTTACCCATATAGTGGACTTGTTTGTTCTCCATGCCTGTAACAACCTGAATTAATGGGCCTTTGCGTTTAATATGTTGTTATGCTTAATGTGTTAATTGGAGTGTTTAAGGGGTTCAGATTGGGCTCAAGGTTGGGCCGAGGCCTTATCAAATTTTCTGTTTGGACACTTTAGTGGTAAGCCAGTGAGGATAGGGCTTAGAAGATGTTATCTGTGATTATAAGACACAGATGGGCTTGTGGCCCAGTGGCAAAGTGGCGCCACTTAGAGAGCAGGGAGGTGGCGTCAGCTGAGGAGGCCCAAGTTCAAGTCGCATGAAGCCTATTTTTTCTTATTTAATTTTAATTATTTTCGGCAGTAAAGGTGGGAGCAAGTTGGACGGCAATGGGGCTTGGAAATAGGGGGAATCAATGTTTGGATAATGTAGATAATATGGCTGATAATGTGGCAAATAAAAGGAAGAAGAGGTGGTGTTATCTGGGTCACTTGTGGATGGGAGATCAGATAATGATAAGGGAGAAAATTTAGGAGTTATCTGCTGGTCACAGTGGTGGCCGAAATTCCAACACTGAGGGGGAGGAGGAATCGGTTCTGGTATGTTCAAGGGGTGCCGAAATTTCCCTTGATTAATAGCTTAGTTTTGGTTTTAAAAGGGGCATTTTCGGTTTTTAGGTAGTAGGTGCCGAAATTTGGATTAAGTAAGGGGTATCTCTTCAATTCTGGCATTTGGGTCCTATTTGTTTTTCTTCTTTTCTCTCATCTCCACTTTTATGCAAAAGCCGAAATTCCATTGTTCTTTTCTCTGTTTCCCTCTACAAGCCAAAACCTCACAGTTCCTCTCTACATCTTTTCTTTTGATCTCCGCTAGAGCCGAATCTCTTCACTTCAATTCTCTTCTACACTCTTTCCTACTAATCGAATACTTTGTCCACTCTTTTCTCCTTGCCGATTTCTTTCTTCCATCGTGCTAAGTGTCGGGATCTCTAAGGGTTAGTCGAATCTATTGGTGTTAAGGTAAGTGCCGAATTCTCTCTTCACTTTTTCTCTTCTGGTTTTTGGAGGCTAAAGCCGAAAGGCTAGCTGGCGTGATAGGATTATCCTTGGAGTAATGTTCTGATTGTTCTCGTGTTTTCATTTTGGGGTGACACATCGGGAATCGAAGTAGATCGTCTAGATCTAAAAGCCAGAAATGCTAGTCTCTAAACTCCATCTCTTTCGGGATTTCTAGGTAAGGGATCTCTGCACTATGAATGTACATTCGTGTTTGTATTCGATTCAATGTTTTAATCCGGTTTGTTGACTAAGATCTGTTCCATGGATACAAACTCTAGTCAAACGGAAAAGGGAATTGGACCCGTAAATCCAACCCCTAAGTTTAAGAAACGAGCGGTGTCAGCAGTTCGGGATTGGCCGCCAAAGTTGTGGACCTGGCGTAACAAAATCTTAGACGATTAGCGATGCGTATCGGCGGCTTCGATAGTGTCGACATAGAAGGTCTCGTCTTGATCAGAACTGTGTGTAGATCTCTCTATCACACTAATTAATCTATATTATATATGTTATCGGCTAAAAGCCGGGAAAAGGCTGTATGGACAGTCGTATTACCCAAAAAGGGTAGGCAAAGGATGCCAGGTACGTAACCATAGAAAGCCTGATTATTTTGTAAGACGGGGAATACACGGAGAAAAAATAGAAAAAAACAGAAATACACAGAAATACAAACAGAAAGATTTCTTTTAGTAGAGGTGATTCTTTTGTTATTTTATTTATTTTTATTTCTTTGTGCAAACATTAAAAAATAAAAAAGAGTTTACATGCGGATTTTCGCTCTTTGGCCGTCGATCGCGACGGCGCGTGTGACGACGCGTGTGGTGGTCCATCGTCAAAAACCTAGGACGAAAGCTGGCTGGAGACGGAGAGAAAGAGATTTTTTTTTAAAAGCTCTGTTGTTTTTTTTTTTTAAAATGGCTGTTAGAATGTTTTTCTGACTATTTTTTTATTATATAAGCAAATGAAAACGACGACGTTTCTGACTAAAAGGATCCACGCGTTGACCCGACCCGGCCCTCAGGATCCGAGCGTTTTATAAAAGGGGGAATTTGCAGTTTTAATCCTTCTGTAATTTTGTTTATTTTAATTTAATCCTATTTAAATTTTTATTTTTATTAAATGAACCCTAAAAATTTATTTTTATTTCAATTAAACCCTCTGACTGCTTTAAAAGTTAAAAACCTATTACGACGTCGTTTTAATATTTAACTTAATTGCTATTTTAACCCCTGTAATTTAATAAGAGTTTTAATTTAGTCCTTTTAATATGTTTTAATTGTAATTTGACCCCTGTTTTCTTTGTTTTATTTTATTTTTATCCTTTTATTTTATTTTTATTATTATATAGTATATTAAACCATTTTATTATATTATATATTCTATATTATTTTCCTATATTTATTTATTAATATTGTGAAATTCATATATATATATATTTCATATTTATTATTTTATTATATATTTAATTATTACTATATATATTATTTTACTTATTTAATAATTTATATATTATTATATTTTTTATTATTTATTATATTATATTTTGCATATTATATATTATTATATATTATTTCTAAAACTTATTTTTATATTACTTAATTTATTTTATTTATATCGTTTGTGTAAATTTATGATTAGTGTATTATATATATTTTTATTAATTATTATTTTATTTTGTTTAATATTATTTTAATTATATATTATTTTCATATATTAGTTATCATATTATATATTTTAAAATTTTTATACGTTGTATAGTATTATATTATATCATATATTTTTTATTTTATAAAAATATATTTATATTGAAAAACATGTTTCATTTATATTGTTTATATTATATTATATTTAAAATCATTATATACTGTTCTTATTATTTATGCATTGTTTACATTGTTTGTATCATATAAATATGTAATTTTATTTATTTATTATTAATCTTGCATGAAAATTTTCATATTTATTTAGTAATTTATATATTTATGGTTTTATGTATATATTTTACTTACCCATATTCTTTCATTTATTTATGTATGGTTGCCATTGTGTAGTTATTTATTTATTGTTTTATGAATACATTTTTTACAAGATTACTATATTTTATTTAAAGGTTTTCAAAATAAGGCAATATTTCGGTATTTAGAAATTCGGGAAGTAGTGCCCTAACGTACTGGGTTACGATTTTTCGTTTGGCTAAATAACTAAATACCCTTTTTCAAATTTTGTAAATCTTGAGATGATTTTGATTACGAAAGTTCTTAAATATCGTGTCCTAACGTACTGGATGTGATATTTATATTCCTTCGGAACAAGAAAGTCTCAAATTTTAACTTAAATTGCTCTAAGTTTCTCTAAGAAATCATATTTTTAAATACTTTTAAACTTCAAACATTTGGACATGATTCTATCGATTAGGTACCAATTTGTGGGCGTTACGAAGGTGCTAACCCTTCCTCGTACGTAATCGACTCCTGAACCCGTTTTCTTGTTTTTTCGTAGATCAAAATCAAATGTTTTAAAATAAAACGTTTTACAAGGTGATCCAATCACACCTAAGTAAAAAGGGATTGGTGGCGACTCCCATTTTCGTTTTTAAAGTCGATCCCCGTTTTTCAAAACCGATCTTAAAAAATGGTTTCGACAAGGGTTTTCTTATGTTTTGTTTTATCTTTTCTTCTGAGATGTATTCTTTTATTATTATGAACTAAACCCCTCAGATACCTGAGGGGGATGAAACCTAAGACTGATCTTGTTATTGTTTTCTGAACTATATGATAAATACTTGATTTGTTCTTAATTATGCGTTCTTAATTCTTGCTTTGATATTTTAGGATATTGATTCAAGTATTAATGTGCTTGGGTAGAGGAGGAATAGACCCTGTCTAAGAGTAGATCTAGCATAATTAAACAGAGTTGATCGTATCCCTAGAGATAGGATGACGAAAATCTGCCGGATTAGGGTCAAACCTAATATGGGAGTTTATAGATCGAGTTAATGCAATTCTAGGGGTTTTAATTAGAAAGAGATTTCAATTAATCAACCTAGGGTTAGACGTTAGTAGCCTCGAGAGAGGTATTAATATAAATTAGGGAATCCTATGGATCAAGTCAAGTGAATAAATCGTCTAGTTCAGAGTTAGATAACAAGTGAAGTCTAGGTGGATTCCTCATTGGGTATTGTCTTAATCAATTGGTTTTTCCCACAAGTATTTCCCCAATTCATTCTCTTTGTCTTAGTGTCTTTAGCTTAGTAGTTAGTTAATTTTAGAATAAATCACAATTCCCTTAATCCTTAGGCTAAATAATAAAAAGAAAGTCAGTATTAGTACTTTTGGTTCCTTTGGGTTCGACAATCCGGTCTTGCCACTAAACTATACTACTGTTCGATAGATGCGCTTGCCTCAATCGTTGTCACAGTTAGTTTCTAGGCTAAATCATTCATTATATAAATTTTTAAGACTCTGACATACGATCAAGTTTTTGGCGCCGTTACCGGGGAACTAAAATATTAAGAATGCTTAATTTTTATTACTTTAGCCATTTTTATTTTTGCAATTTACTTTTATTGTGTTTTTAACTTTGCTAATTTTTCTTCTTTTATTTTGTTCCTTGTAGATACCCCTAGTTTATGACTAGAAGGAACCCGACAGGGCCCTTAATTTACGATAGTGATATTGAAGGTACCGTTCGCAAAAATCGTAGAGAAATAAGGCGAAGCTTAACTTACATAGAAGAAGAGCAAGAAGACGAGAAAAAAACTACCAAAGAGATGGCTGAGAATAATCCGCTACCTCCAGAGGTGGCCGAAAATCATGCTTCTCGAACTATGTATGATTATGATAAACCTAATTTAACAGGTGCTGAGTCAAGTATTGTTAGACCTGCTATTGCTGCAAATAATTTTGAATTGAAACCTAACACTATACAGATGATACAACAGTTTGTTCAGTTTGATGGTTTGCAGGATGAGGATCCTAACACACACTTAGCAAATTTTCTAGAATTCTGTGATACCTTCAAAATAAATGGCGTTTCTGATGATGCCATCCGTCTTCGGTTATTTTCCTTCTCCTTGAGGAACAAAGCAAAACAGTGGTTGAATACTCTTCCACGAGGATCAATCACTACATGGGATCAAATTTCCGAGAAATTTTTATTAAAATATTTTCCGCCGGCTAAAACGGCTAAGTTAAGGAATGATATCTCTTCTTTTGTGCAGATGGAATTAGAGACACTTTATGATGCATGGGAGAGATACAAAGATCTATTGAGAAGGTGCCCACACCATGGATTACCCTTGTGGCTACAAGTCCAAACCTTTTGTAATGGTGTAAACCCTTCAACCAGGCAGTTGATTGATTCAGCCGTCGGCGGAACCCTAAATAACAAAACTTCTGAAGCGACCTACGAGTTTATTGAAGAGATGTCACTGAATAATTATCAGTGGCAAGTTACAAAGACAAAGCCAACAAAAATAGCCAGAGTTTTCAACCTCGACGCAGTAACCATGCTATCAAATCAGGTAGAAATGTTAAACAAAAAGATTGATGGTTTGTGTTCTTCGCAGGTACATCCGGTAATACAGTGCGAAACAAGTGGAGGTGTGGCGAATCGTGAGTACCCACCCTACGGACATGGCATGGAAAGCGAACAAATGAACTATGTGGGTAACAATTTTAGATCTCAAAATAACCCCTATAGTAACAATTATAATCCAGGTTGGAGGAACCACCCCAATTTTTCATGGGGAGGTCAAGGAAATCAGAGACAACAACCCCCTCCAAACTTCCAACAACAACCCTACCCACAGGAAAAGAAGTCGAACCTTGAGGAGATGCTGACAAAATTCATAGCGGTGTCAGAAACACGTTTCGAAAACACTGAAACAACACTTAAAAATCAACAAGCATCGATTCAAGGGATCGAGAACCAGTTAGGGCAACTTGCTAAGCTGATCTCCGAACGACCGCAAGGAAGCCTACCAAGCAACACTAAGACTAACCCAAAGGAGCAAATTCAAGCCATAATAGCTCATGATGGTGTAGGGTTAGATGAGCCCAATTTAAGGCAAGAGAATGTGGTAGAAAAAGGTAAAGCTGAGGAAAGTCATGATAAGCCAAAACCGATAATTAAGGAGTACCAACCTCGTATCCCATACCCCGATGCGATGAAAAAGGACAACACAGAGGAACAGTTCGATAAGTTTTTTAAAATTTTAAAGAAATTACATATTAACTTACTGTTCCTTGAAGCTCTTTCGTAGATGCCAGATTCAAGGAAATTTTTAAAAGAGCTTCTGACAAACAAACGAAAGTTAGACGAGGAGTCGCATGTGAAACTAAGCGCAGTATGCTCAACAATGTTGCAAAATCGACTACCACAGAAATTAAAATATCCAGGGAGTTTTACAATTTCGTGCTTAATTGGTAGTTTATCGGTTGATAATGCTTTAGTTGATCTAGGGGCAAGTATAAATGTCATGCCTTATAAAATGTTTAAACAACTAGGTCTAGGGAAACCCAAACAAACTAGGATGAGTATTCAATTAGCTGATAAAACTATTAGAATTCTTAGGGGTATAGTTGAAGATGTACTCGTAAAAATCGATAAATTCGTATTCCCAGTAGACTTTGTCATTTTAGACATGGATGAGGACAACACGGTCCCTTTAATTCTGGGAAGACCCTTTTTAGCAACTGCTAGAACTAAAATTGACATTGATACAGGTGAACTCATAGTTCGTGTAGGTGATGAGACAGCCACTCTTCAGGCTCTTGACTCGGTTAGAACATCAAGTCATCAAGGTGAGAAAATTAATTTTATTAATGACCATTCAGTTAAGCCTTCTTTTCAGGAAACACAATGTAAACCACACAATCGAGCGGATCCTAGACATCATGACAACAAAGAAGTAATTCATGAGGATCGAAGGCTTCATATTGATGAACTAGACGAGTGGAAGACACATTTCAAGGAAAATTCAAAATCACACGAAGAAAAACCAAGGGAACCCCAAGATGAGCTTATAAGGACGACAAATCACTTCAAAATAAGAGATCTGTAACACCCCAAACCTGACCTAGACGTTACGACCGGATCTGGCATGTCACATGGAAAGGTTGTTAAAGAAACTTGTGTTCGTTTAAAAATTCCGAAGATTTGGTTCCATTTAAAAATAGAATTTACTTAATGGTTTTCTTGCAAAATGTAGTTAATAACACTAACTACCGAAAACTTGTTTTGTGATACGAACAACCGAAACTAGTGGACTTCAGAATCGTGACCTTATGAAAATAATGTTATTAGTTCTAAGAAAATCCCGAGTTTAATTATTTATTGCTTGTGATCCGTTTGTTAATATTTTGGAAAAAAGATTGTTTATATTTTTAGAAAAACTCCATATTTAACATTTCATAATATATAGAATAACCGCATTAAATCAAAAACCAAATTAAAATCCCGGAGGCCTTATTACATAACAAATTCCCAAATTAAAAATAAGTTTAGGTAAAGAAAACGGAGTTTACGAAAGAAGTAATGCATGGCCACCATAGAGTCCACCTTGGCTCCAAATCCTCAAACTAGGGGTTACCTGCAAAATTAAGCAGAGGGGTGAGTCACGAGGACTCAGTGTGTAATTCCCCTTACGAACGATAACTGGGCCTAAGCCCACAGAAGCAGATTGGGGCTTAGCCCTAACAACATGGCATACCAAATAGTGAATGCAATGCAACCCAGCCCAACCTAGTATTCCATCCTCTACACTCCGCTCCATATGTCCAACCTCAACACACCTGTGGGGATTTCTACAATCAACCCTCCATCCGCTACACTCCTCATTGGCAGTCATGCTGACAGTCATGCTGCTCAAAGCCGATATAATGTGACAGAGTCACCGATATATGTGGTACCAAACCACTGAAATAATGTGACAGAGTCACCGATATATGTGGTACCAAACCACTGAAATAATGTGACAGAGTCACCGATATACACTGCCCCTTTTAATCAATATCATATCCCAATCCCATGCGACATATAATCATAATGCAATGAATGCAACGTATTTCAATGTAAATCGAACAGTTAGAGCATACATATATCCATGATCAAGTATTTACATGACACAATCAGATGGTAACTAACCTGGCATCTCCGTATATACCCTCCAAGGGTAACTCAACAGTCGTTGCCGATATTTTGGCTTTCAAACAATTCGCATACTTATTGTTAATCAAACAAACGATGGTGTGAGAATTACACACAATCGTGCTAAACAACCCCTAAGGGTATAACAGTAATTTACCCACCGAGGGTATTTCAGTAATTCATCATCTAACGGCCTTTTCGGAGGCCCCCTATTGCCTCGAGCGACACAGATTCCCTTTTTGATCGAAACGGAGTGATTGGGCCTAAAGCCCAATTTCGACCCAGGCAGGCCCACACGCTCGTGTGGCCCATTTAGCCCTAAACTAGCCACAAATATGAGATTCAAATAAACCAGTCCAATATCTACTACATAGTCATACAATTTATTCATATGGGCCCACGGGCCCATTGGGCCTACTTGGCCCCGTTCGGCCCATTGTGGCCTAACAGCCTAAACCCACAAGAACACTCATGAGGCCTCAACTATCACGTCGAAGCCCCCACATGTACGCTCGCACGCTCGTGTGGCTACTAACACCGTGTGACTGGCATTTTGACATTTGCCGCTCTACAGCTAGAGTAGAGAGAAATACACACCTGATAGGAATCTGGTGCTAACCCGCACTCCGACCACTCCTGTGCCTAAACGCCCACCAAGGTATCTTCCTCTCTTCATAGACAGCTCCATATATAGCTAGCCTCTCACCTTTCCTCTTGCTATCTTTTCGATGTGGGATCCCTCCGTCAGCAGAGTTTAAATCCAACTCAAACTCTTGCCACCCCAACTTAGAAAAATAAATACTCCCTTGCTTGTCATGAGATTCGAACCCAAGCTCTCCCATCAGCCAATTCACGCCACTTGCCACTAAGCCACAAGCTCCTCTTGTGTCTAAAATCATGCGCAACTAAATATAAATCTATGGGCCAAAGTCCAAGTTCACTTAAAAATAAATCAAAATGAAATGCCAGCGCCAAGGCTTGAACCTTGGACCCCTTTGCTTCCTTGTGGCATCATTCCCTTGTCCCCTAAGTGGTGTCACTTTGCCACTACACCACACACTCCACTTGTGCTATTTTTCTCCACATTTTATTCTTAAAGCCTACCTACTAACTCCCAGGGTTTTTCTCACATAAAACCAAAATTTTCCTAAAGCCAAAGTTTGATCCCGGGACTTCATAGAAGCCCCTTAACCTTCCAAAATCACCCACCTAGTAGGTCCAACTTGCATTAATGCCGTTCTCTTGTTCTCAAAAATTTTAAACGCTCCTTCGCCCAAGGCCCATTGGGCCCAATTCTACTAGGCCCAAATTCGAGTCGTTACAAATTTACACCCTTAAAGAAATTTCGTCCTCGAAATTTCTAACTACAAGAACAGTTGCACATCCTAACCTACAACACTACGCTCACGCTGCGCACTCTAATTCTAAAACACTGATACACTTTCTAACTTAATCTCGGAACCTCTTCACACAACCAAATATCTAACACAGAAGTAAACAGATATTTAACACTCATACATAATTTTTTTTTTTACATTCAAACATCACATCCAAAACATACACAGAATAAATACCAAAATACAATCATTTCATCATATAATAATAAGTAAGAGGACTTACGGATTTGGTGCCGGAGACTCGGGTGCCATACTTCCCAAAAAGACCTATATTTTTAAACCATGTTTCAAACCAATTTTTGGAAAATGTTTTTGAACCCATTCCACGGCCGATTTTTGCAACCGTGCTCTGATACCATTAAATGTAACACCCCAAACCTGGCCTAGACGTTACGACCGGATCTGGCATGTCACATGGAAAGGTTGTTAAAGAAACTTGTGTTCGTTTAAAAATTCCGAAGATTTGGTTCCATTTAAAAATAGAATTTACTTAATGGTTTTCTTGCAAAATGTAGTTAATAACACTAACTATCGAAAACTGAACAACCGAAACTAGTAGACTTCAGAATCGTGACCTTTTGAAAATAATGTTTGTAGTTCTAAGAAAATCCCGAGTTTATTTATTTATTGCTTGTGATCCGTTTGTTAATATTTTGGAAAAAAGATTGTTTATATTTTTAGAAAAACTCCATATTTAACATTTCATAATATATAGAATAACCGCATTAAATTAAAAACCAAATTAAAATCCCGGAGGCCTTATTACATAACAAATAACCAAATTAAAAATAAGTTTAGATAAAGAAAACGGAGTTTACGAAAGAAGTAATGCATGGCCACCACAGAGTCCACCACGGCTCCAAATCCTCAAACTAGGGTTACCCAGCAAAATTAAGCGCAGGGGTGAGTCATGAGGACTCGGTGTGTAATTCCCCATTTAACGATAATCGGGCCTAAGCCCACGTAGCGATTGGGTCTTAGCCCTAACAACATGGCATACCAAATAGTGAATGCAATGCAACCCAGCCCAACCTAGTATTCCATCCTCTACACTCCGCTCCATATGTCTAACCTCAACACACCTGTGGGGATTTCTACAATCAACCCTCCATCTGCTACATTCCTCATTGGCAGTCATGCTGACAGTCATGCTGCTCAAAGCCGATATAATGTGACAGAGTCACCGATATATGTGGTACCAAACCACTGAAATAATGTGACAGAGTCACTGATATACACTGCCCCTTTTAATCAATATCATATCCCAATCCCATGCGACATATAATCATAATGCAATGAATGCAACGTATGTCAATGTAAATCGAACAGTCAGAGCATACATATATCCATGATCAAGTATTTACATGACACAATTAGATGGTAACTAACCTGGCATTTCCGTTTATACCCCGCAAGGGTAACTCAACTGCCGTTGCCGATATTTTGGCTTTCAAACAATTCGCATACTTATTGTTAATCAAACAAACGATGGTGTGAGAATTACACACAATCGTGCTAAACGACCCCTAAGGGCATAACAGTAATTTACCCACCGAGGGTATTTCAGAAATTCATCTTCTAACGGCCTTTTCGGAGGCCCACTGTCGCCTCGAGCGACACATGTTCCCTTTTTGATCGAAACGGTGCAATTAGGCCTAAAGCCCAATTTTGACCCAGGCGGGCCCACACGCTTGTGTGGCCCATTTAGCCCAAAACTAGCCACAGATATGAGATTCAAATAAACCAGTCCAATATCTACTAAATAGTCATACAATTTATTCATATGGGCCCACTTGGCCCCGTTCGGTCCATCGTGGCCCAACAGCCTAAACCCACAAGAACACTCATGAGGCCTCAACTATCGCGTCGAAGCCCCCACATGTGCGCTCACATGCTCGTGTGGCTACTATCGCCGTGTGACCGGTATTTTGGCATTTGCCGCTCTACAACTAGAGTAGAGAGAAATACACACCTGATAGGAATCTGGTGCTAACCCGTGCTCCGACCACTCCTGTGCCTAAACACCCACCAAGGTATCTTCCTCTCTTCATAGACAGCTTCATATATAGTCAGCCTCTCACCTTCCCTCTTGCTATCTTTCTGATGTGGGATCCCTCCGTCTGCAGAGTTTAAATCCAACTCAAACTCTTGCCACCCCAACTTAGCAAAATAAATACTCCATTGCTTATCATGAGATTCAAACCCAAGCTCTCCCATCAGCCAATTCACGCCACTTGCCACTAAGCCACAAGCTCCTCTTGTGTCTAAAATCATGCGCAACTAAATATAAATCTATGGGCCAAAGTCCAAGTTCACTTAAAAATAAATCAAAATGAAATGCCAGCGCCAATGCTTGAACCTTGGACCCCCTTGCTTCCTTGTGGCGTCATTCCCTTGTCCCCTAAGTGGCGTCACTTTTCCACTACACAACACATTCCACTTATGCTATTTTTCTCCACATTTTATTCTTAAAGCCTACCTACTAACTCCCAGGGTTTTTCTCACATAAAACCAAAATTTCTCTAAAGCCAAAGTTTGATCCCGGGACTTCATAGAAGCCCCCTAACCTTCCAAAATCACTCACCTAGTAGGTCTAACTTGCATTAATGTCGTTCTCTTGTTCTCAAAAAATTTAAACGCTCCTTCGCCCAAGGCCCATTGGGCCCAATTCTTCTAGGCCCAAATTCAGGTCGTTACAAGATCAGGTATTGTTGAATAAGGGAGACCCCCGAATCACCACATCAAACATGAATACAAACGAAGAAGTCCCTCTCGAGGTACGCAATGTCTTCCCATACGGAACAGTCGAGGTAAGTAATCCTACATTCGGCACTTTTAAGGTAAATGCTACTCGACTCAAACTTTATCATGGTAATGGAACTGATAACACGAGAAAGGATTTCCAACTTCTCAAACCACCTTGAATATGCGAATGAGAGGTAAGTCTAGATTAAGATTTTAAACAAGCGCTTCTCGGAAGGCAACCCGAGCACTAACTCTATTTATTTTTACATTTATTTCTACTTTTATTTCTCCTTTTTTAGCTTCTAACTATTAACTAACCAAAGTGCAGATTTCCATACCACACGGCCCTGCACACGGCTGTGGCCGTGACCGTGTGGACACCACAGATTTCTGTACTGACATGGTAGAGGTTGTACGAGCCGATGGCGAAAGATCCCCAGATCACGAACGGTTATAAACTGCCATGGCCGTGCGATATGGCCATGGCCGACACTGAGAAAGATACATGGGCTCCGACTACATACCACGGCCGTGCCATGGTCGACACTATTTTATCAAACATGGGCGTGGTGACCACAAAACGGGCGTGGGAGAAACTAACGAAGCACAACACGACCGTGCAACATGACCGTGTGACTCAACACGCCCATAGTACACGGGCGCGGGGATGTACCAGATTTGAAACTTCTATTTAAAACACCCCTTGTTCCCTTTCTCACCCATTCCCTTTCATCCATACCCTTTACACTCTCCCCCCTTTCTATTTTCTCTCATTCTCCTGCCCCAAAATCTCAGTTTTAACATTATCCATGTCAAAGAAATGGAAGAATTCGAGCATAGTCTCCATGTGGAAGACTAATCTTTATAAGTTCATGCCGGCCGCTTCATTCATTCGACAAGCCGAGGACATTTGAGGCCACTTAGTTTTTATTTTTATTTTCACGTCTCCTTTATTTTCCTTCTCTTTATCTCACTTGTGCTTAAATAATTCTATTTTATTTTAGTTTCTTGGTTTTAGGTTCTAAAGGCTGCTTAGGAATCACCACACCACGGCCTTAGATATCACACCCACCTCGCGAACCGTCTAACGATAAAGACTTTTCAGTCCATTAATATTTTCTTTTTATTGTCTTTTACTTTTCACAATCTTTCTCTTTACCTTTCTTGTCTTTAAATACATAATTAGTTTATTTTGAATTTTTCTTAATATTTCCTGTCTTTTTCTTCACGAGCTACCCAATTTCTTCATCTAGTGCAGTGATTGTGGGCAGCCACCATACCACCAACAAAGTCGCCTCCTCCAACTTATCTTTCACCTCCGAATCAAGTTTCCACACTTCCAACTCAAGGAACCCATCCAAAATTTAGGAAGTTTCACTTCTTTCCCTATTTTTTTCTTATTTTCTGTATCTATATCTATCTTTGTACATTGAGGGCAATGTACATCTTAAGTGTGAGGGGTGAATCTTAAAAGTGCCTAACTTTTTGCATTATTCTCAAATCCCTGAATTATGTCTTGTTTTTAAGTAATTTTCTCATATTACGATTAGAATGAAATTTCATTTAATTTATGATTTTCATTGATATGTTTTGGATTAAGTCATTGATAATTATGCAGTGATGATTTAAACTTTAGGAGACTAGAGAATCAAGCATGATGAGTCTATTTTCAAAAAAAATTGTTAGGTTGTCTACCTGAATCTAATGATTACCTTGAGGTTTGAAATTTACAAGGTTGAAATCAAAAACCCATAATTTTTGTGAGATTTTGAGCCTTTTAGAGCATATTCTTTTTCTTGCTCACTTTATTGATTATGAGTGTGTCAACATTGATTTGTTATTCTAGAACTTGCTTCGATCATACATGTCGAGACCACACCTTTGATTTGATATACTAAGATGATAAAGGCACTAAGGTTTTAACCCACTTACTCCACTAAAAGCCTACCCTTACAATTAACCCCTAGTGAACCCCTTTGATCCTAACAACCCTTTTTTTTGACTCACCCACTAATATTAACTCAAAACCCATCTTGTATTTGTTATCACCATTTCTCTTGACCACCCTTATATTGATTTTTGATTTGATCGGTTGCCTAATTATTTTATTCATTTCAGTAGTTGAATCCATCTTTTATTATATGATTTGTTCTTAAGAAAAAAAGGTTAGAAAATCTATTCATCATTAGTTCTATGTTCTATGAGCTTAAAACAGTTAAATTCACATCTTTAGAAGAAGCTCGTGCTATTAGTATTACAAGTTTTCAATTGATGTAATTATCAGTTTGTTGTTTCTAGTTAGGTAATTTGTCAAGTCAATCTCGATTCTAACCCTCTAATTCAGCCTTTATCCACACCTTTAGCCCAAGCCCCGTTACCACCCATAAAAGACTTTTGATTTGTGTATCATATCATTTTACAGTGGTGGAGATTTGATTTTCATGCAAGCCTATGGGATTAACTTTTCATGTTCGACTTTTGAGTGCTTATTTTTGAACCTTAAACACTTCGAGTGATTTGAGTGAATCTTTAGTGAGGATGTCAACCCTTGTCGATTTTGAATTAGAGGTAATTATTTAGATGAGGGGAAACACCTATGTTTTCATGCTACAAAAATATATGACTTAGATTGTTTGAATATTTAGGACTCTTTGAGTTGAATTATCAATGTATGAATTACCTATGAATTATGATGAAACACTATTGATGAAGGTTATGAATTGAGGAAATTCTATTTTAATTGTAAGTTGAGAATTTTTCTTGAGGACAAACAAAAGCTTAAGTGTGGGGGTATTTGATAAACCGTAATATATACATATTTTAATCCCATATTTAGCGTACTTTTGGATGATTTATTCCCTGAATTGTGGAATTTGGTGTTCCTAATCCTTTAATTTCATGTTTTATACATAGAAAAGCATAGGAGGATGAAAAGAACGTGAAACGAGCTAAAAATGGACCAAATAAGCCAAAGTAGGAAATCAACACGGCCTGGGGTTTCACCACACGGCCGTGCCTCCCTAGTAGACCCAACCACGGCCTACAATTTGATTCACACGAGCGTGTTGCACGGGCGTGTCCCTGCCGTGGCAAAGAGGAATTTCACTCAGATTAGGATACTTAGAGGTGAAGAAACACATTCCGAAGCCTATATAAACACCCTAAGTATAACCTAAAAGGGGCTTTTTGTCAGGGGGCGTCCAGCTAGGCCAAGGAGCTGAGCCAGAGAGGTCAGAATCGTGGGATTTACTCAAAGAAAGCCAGTTGATTCATCTCAAGAAGCCGAAATCATACTCAAGACAGCGGATCTCCCCTTCAATTCCTTCAGGGGGTTTTAGGGTTTTCTTTTGTTTTGTTTTATCTTTTCTTCTGAGATGTATTCTTTTATTATTATGAACTAAACCCCTCAGATACCTGAGGGGGATGAAACCTAAGATGGATCTTGTTATTGTTTTCTGAACTATATGATAAATACTTGATTTGTTCTTAATTATGCACTCTTAATTCTTGCTTTGATATTTTAGGATATTGATTCAAATATTGATGTGCTTAGGCAGAGGAGGAATAGACCCTGTCTAAGAGTAGATCTAGCATAATTAAGCGGAGTTGATCTCAACCCTAGAGATTGGATGACGAAAATCTACCGGATTAGGGTCAAACCTAAAATGGGAGTCCATAGATCGAGTTAATGCAATTCTAGTGGTTTTAATTAGAAAGAGATTTCAATTAATCAACCTAGGGTTAGACGTTAGTAGCCTCGAGAGAGGTATTAATATAAATTAGGGAATCCTACGGATCAAGTCAAGTGAATAAATCGTCTGGTTTAGAGTTAGATAACAAGTGAAGTCTAGGTGGATTCCTCCTTAGGTATTGTCTTAATCAATTGGTTTTTCCCACAAGTATTTCCCCAATTCATTCTCTTTGTCTTAGCGTCTTTAGCTTAGTAGTTAGTTAATTTTAGAATAAATCACAATTCCCTTAATCCTTAGGCTAAATAATAAAAAGAAAGTCAGTATTAGTACTTTTGGTTCCTTTGGGTTCGACAATCTGGTCTTGCCACTAAACTATACTACTGTTCGATAGGTGCGCTTGCCTCAATCATTGTCACAGTTAGTTTCTAGGCTAGATCATTCATTATATAAATTTTTAAGACTCTGACATACGATCAGGCTGAATGAAGACATTAAATTGTTAGTTGGCATACTTGAGATAAAAGAGTTCGTGGTACTTGTTGAGCGAGCTTGTAAAGCCAAAGAGCTTGGGAAAGAGAAAAGAATAGCTGACTTTGAAGCTAGAGATTCACGTAAGAGACAATTCAGTAAGTCATTCCAGTCGACATCAAAGAAGTTCTGAGATGATGCTAGCCGTTCAAACACTACTGCGGGTTATTCTATACGTGATCGGGATAGACCACATGTGAGCTTGAGAGCTACCTCAGTAGCTAGTGTGGGTAATGTCAGATCAAATCAACCCGAGTGTGAACATTATGGTAAATGACATCCCGGCAGTTGTAGATTGCATGATCGGGCATGTTTTAAATGTGGATCGATGGATCATTTCATTCGTGAGTGCCCAGAGTTAGCGGAGCAAAACTCGGTATAGAATACGAGATCCGGTAACACGGCAGCTCGAGGTAGACCACCCAAAAATACGGGTAATGTGAGTGGCAGTCAGAGAGGGACCAAAGATACAAACCGTTAGATCTCGAGGCTCGTGCACCGCCAGAGCCTATGCTATTCAGCAAGACGCGAGGAGGCCTCATCCCCGGATGTTATTACTGGTATTTTCACTCTCTATGATACTAGTGTTGTTGCATTGATTGATCCTGGTTCGACTCATTCTTATGTGTGTGAGACTTAAGTATTCAGTAAGACTTTGCCTGTAGAGTCTACAAAGTTTGTGATTAAAGTATCGAACCCCTTAGGCCGGTGTGTTTTGGTTGATAAAGTGTGCAAGAATTATCCGTTGATGATTCGAGATTCATGTTTTCCGGCTGATTTAATGTTGTTGCCATTCGACGACCTTGATTGATGGTCGTTGATTCCACCAATATAAACCTACACCTAATTTGCAAATTTAAGCAGTATAGGGAGTAGGGTCAATCCCACAGAGACTGGATTTACTCAAAATTGTTTCTCTCTCGACCAGATTTATGTCTAGGCAGTTGTCGTGCCCACAACTTCAAACGAACCTGTCAAAAAAAATAAATAAATCAGAGGTTTTATGATGTTTAAAAACTAACTAATTGAAACAGAATAATTAAACGAATTAGAAATCAAATTCAAAATTAAATTTGGGTTTGTAATCAAAGTAAATAAGCCTTAGCCTTAGACTCGGTAAATTTTGAGTCAAGAATCTATCCTCGAAAATTGATCTTCTCCTCTAAACGATAAGATGGTTATAGCGATTAAGAACGTCCTAACCACCAATTCCTCCTTTCGTAGCTGGTTCTGGTACGACCTGTAAACCAACCCTTACCGATGATCTAACCGAGATACACGTGTTCTCGATTGAAGATTCCGGTAGCCTTGTGTTCTGAAGAACCCAACTCGAATCAACAGCCTCAATCGCGTGGGGTCATTTAAACCCGATCACCTCTTCCTTGATTTGTTCTCGAAAACTCGAATACAGCACGGCCGACTCGAATTTCCAACTGTCGGCAAATACGACCCCAATCCAACGTGCACTTTGACTTGGAATCAAATTCAACCTTAAGGGATGATTTATCTATCCCGATACTTAGGAAAAAGGTGAATACCGATTTGAAGGATTATTTGTGCGGATACAAATCACACGATTCCTGACCGAACAGAGTACCGGCCTAAGGCTAAGATAGAATTTAGTGTCGCATGATTTTACTCATGCTTGCAAGTTGTGGAATGTGTTTTGGCTTGGTGTGAAGGGTGATGGAATTTTGGAAAGGGAAAGGGGCTTGAAGGCAATTGCACCAATTTTGGAAAAACCAACAATTGGATTGAAATTAAGCGTAATGTTTGACGTTGGCTTGAAGGAAAAATAAAAGAAATCCTATTCTAAGTTGAAATAGGAAAAGACAAAGAGAAATAAAACTCCAAATAGGAATAGGAAAAGGAATATTTGATTGATGATTTTCCAAATACAAATAACACCTATTTATATACATGGGTTTTACTAAAAATAGACTTAATTAATTTAATATAAAATCTTAAATAAATAAAAATAAAAATAATTAAAAATAAAATAAACTAAAAATAGGATTTTCTATATTTGGCTTTTTACAAAGTCAAATTGCTTGATGTGTCCTTGGGTTCCTCCATCTTTTTTATTTGGCCCCATTTCCATGATTTTCTTTCAATTTGGCCCTTTTTAGCTTGCTTTTGATCAATTGCATCCCTGACAAGATTTAAATCATAAAAATACAAATTTAGCAGGGATTAATTTAGAAATAAACCGAATTAAACACAAGAAATCATTCAAAATAATCATGTTATCAAATCCCCCCTACTTAGCTCAAGCTTTCCCTCAAGCATGTTGTTCTTTCAAACATTAGAATTAATTCTACAATTTATTAAAAATCGAGCCTCTTTTCTGCATCCATACTCAATGTAAACAACATAAGCAAAAATAATTAAATAAATGCTCAGAACATATAGTTTAATCAACAAGACAAGTGTCATAAAATTTGAAATATGCGAACTAGATAATTTCATTAAATTGAGTTTGAATCCAATAAATTGCAAGGCATTATTAATTAACTAAGCTTTAGAAAAATTCTAGACATGGTCAAACCTTTTTACGCGAACTAGGATGACAACCCAAGCATCCTATCCCGGTTACTCAGTTCAAACAGTCTTTATTATTGGGCTCTGTTAGTGGAATGTTATTAAGTTATCGACTTGTCACTCGAACCTTTTTACGCGAGATGAGATGACAACCCAACACCTCACCCCGGTTACTCAATCCGGTCACGTTTTCGAAACTTTCACTCATAACTTGAGCCTTTATTTATTAATTACTTTTTTTTCATTTATTCATGCACAAGCAAATATTTTCAAACAATCAATTCATGAAAATCCAGCTACATATATCAACCTTAAAACACAAGTGTCGACTAATCTATATACTTGAGCATTTAAATTCAAAAAAAATTGCCCAATTTTCCAAGTTGACTAAGTATGAGATTAAAGGCTCAAAAATAAACTATTGAATGAATTCAATGCAAGATTAAACATATGCAAAAGAGAAACATGCAGCAAAAACCAATCAACCATCCATGCATACTTATTATATTCATCCCCCCTACTTATTCTATGCTTGTCCTCAAGCATGTGTCATATTATAGAAAAGAAAAACAGTAGCTCAAATAAATAAAATGAAAAGATCAGAGTACTCCCCATGTGTGTCTTCAATGATTTTGTCGATGTTGGGGGTAACGGCTTTGCAGGATATCAAGGATTATGGAGACTTGATTTTCCATCGTTCCAAGTCTCGCTTCGATTCGGCTTAAACGTGCCTCTCCTCTTGTTTTCTAGTATTGACGTGTGGACGTTGGCGAAAAACCATATTTCCGTGAGTAGTCCGTGTACCTGGAGGAACAAAATAACACGAAGTAGGGGTGCCGACAATTTAGATATTGAGAACAACAGGTCTAATCGTCTTGCTAGTTGGCCACCTCTGAGTCCCTCCATCCGTCAAACCACCTACTGAGGATCACCTTGGCCCATTATCAAGTCCTCGTTGGCTAAAGTGAATAGATACTATGCACCAGGTAGGATTCCAGAGAAGAGGAGGTGAGTCATTAAGACCGCTTAAGTACCAAGCTCTCCCTAGATCCAATCCTAGACATGCATATACCCATTTCCACACCTTAACCTTATAGCAAAGAGGGGGAAAGACGGCGACGGTAGTGCAGTAGCGTCAGTGATGGTAGTGCGACGGTGACGATGATGGGTGCTGCGATGGTGACGGAGATGGTGACGGCAACGTGGGTTGGTTGTGGGGGAGAAGGTTTGTTTTGAGGGTGTTTTTGGGTAAGTGTGGATGGGTTGAATGGATGGGTATTGGGTTTGGGTTTTGGTGTTTTATAAAGGTTAAGTAGTTGGGTTTTTTTTTAGGTAAATATTTGTCACCAAATTAGCATGTCGTGCCCGTGCCATTACTATTATCCGACTTTTGAAAAAATTCATGATCTCCATTATGTTCCTGGAAACATCAAATCAACTAAATTAAATAAAAATTTATTTATTTACACCCTAAATCTTACTAAAACTTAAAATTAAATAAATGAAAAGAAATTTGGGTTGCCTCCCAAAAAGCGCTTTTGTTTAACGTCGTTAGCTCGACGACCTTAAATGTTATCCGTTTGGCTTATTGAGAATTAATTTCTCCATCTTGTGCACTTGGATGTTATTGCAGAAAGGTTTCGACCTTTTCCCACTATTCTTGAAGCCCTTCCCGGGTTCCCCTATCATTAGTGGATTGAGGAGTCTTTGAGCTTCTTCGTTCAAGTTTGCATTTTTCACTGTCGGAATACTTGTACATTCTAGAAATGATTTCAGCTCTAATTTTGAGGCTTTCATGACAACTTCACGTACTGGTTTTTGGATTATCGATAATTCCCCTTGCTTAACATCAAGATCAACATTCCTGCAAGGCACAGTTTGTAACTTATCATTGGGATGTCCCATATCCTCATAAACATTAAATCTAACCACTTCACCATCAAATTCCATGGTGAGTGTTCCACTCCAAACATCAATTTTTGTTCGTGCAGTACTCAAGAATGGTCTCCCAAGAAGTATCTCAGACGAATTGGCTGAGTTGTCATCCTCCATGTCGATAATGTAGAAGTCTGCAGGAAATATCAGCTCGTTTACCTTAACAAGAACGTCATCTAGCACTCCTTTCGGATGCACTATGGATCTATCTGCAAGCTGAACAATTACACCTGTTTCCTTTAAAGGACCCGCATTAAGTAGTTTATAAACTGACAAAGGCATAATATTAATTGATGCGCCTAAGTCACACATGGCTTTTTTAATACTGACACTACCTATTTTGCAAGATATGGAAAACTTACCTTGGTCCTTACATTTAGGTGGCATTTTCCTTTGTAAAACAGCGGAGACAGTTTCTCCGACACTCACCTTTTCATTGCCCAAGAGCTTCCTCTTACTTGTGCATAATTCTTTTAAGAATTTTGCATACCGTGGAATTTGTTTAATCGCATCAATAAGAGGTATGTTGATTGCTACCTTTTGAAAGGTGTTGAGGATCTCCTTCTCTTCTCGCTCCTTCTTGCATTGGACTAGTCTTCCAGGAAACGGAGGTGGTACTGCAAATGATTTCTGTGGTATTGACTCCATAAGAGTCTTTTTGTCAAGTTTCTTCTCATCTTGACCAGCGTCGCGAGCACGACTCATGCCAGGTACGCGCTCCAAAACCTTCCCACTCCTTAACGTCATAGCACTTACATTGTGTCGAGGATTATGCTCAGTTTGGGACGGCAACTTACCTTGGGACTCCAAACGATTAACTGCCATCGAGAGTTTACTAACTTGATTAGTTAGCTCTTGTATTGATGCATCTGTCCTTTGTTGATATTTTGCAGCATCAGCGGCAAGTCTTTCCACAATAGCTTCTAGAGATGTGCTCGGCTTGGGTTGCTGTTGTGGTGGTTACAGAGGTCTCGATTGGTACGGTGGATTAATCGGGGATTATCTCCGTAATTCAGGTTGGGATGATCCTTCCATCCAGGATTGTAGGTGTTGAAGAAAGGATCATAGCGTCTTTGCGGAGGCCCAGGAAAACCTCCGATAGCATCAACATGTGCCGTTGAATTGTCGTTAAGGATTGGGCATAAATCCGTCGGATGTTCAGACGTACAAATTCCACACAATTGGGTCAGACTCTTCTTTTCTGTAAGCAATGACTAAACAACATTCGTAAGCTTATCCAATTTATCTTCTAAAGATGAAAAGTTTACCGCATTGACCCATCTTGTGGGTTCCGAATTCAGCCGATACTGTTGAGAATTTGCCGCCATGGTGGATATCAGTTCTCTTGCCCTTTGAGGGGTCATATTGACAAGCGCCCCTCTACTAGTAGCATCGATCATCTTCATTTCCATAGGGAGCAAACCCTCGTAGAAATATTGAAGAAAGGACTGTTCGGTCAACCCGTGTTGAGGACAACTTGCACACAGTTTTTTGTATCGCTCCCAATAGTCGTAGAGCGATTCACTCTCCATTTGGCGAATTCCCACTATGTCCCTCCGAAGTTCAGCTGCTCGTGACGCTGGGAAGAATCTGTCAAGAAATACACGAGATAAGTCATCCCATGTTGTGATAGAACCGGGGGGTAAGTAAAATAATCATTCTTTTGCTGTATCAACTAAAGAAAAAGGAAAGGCCCGAAGTTTGATTTCATCTTCGGTTACTCCATGCGGTTTCATGCTTGAGCAGACCATGTGGAACTCTCTCAAGTGAGTGTGTGGATTTTCATTCTTCAAGCCTCGAAAGGTGGGTAAGAGGTGAATCAAGCCTGATTTCAACTCGAAAGGGGTTCCTCCGGCTGGATAGTTGATGCATAACGGTGTTTGTTCATTGGGAGCAGTGGCTAGTTGACGAATGGTTCGGTTCGCCATCTTTTCTGGTTCACTGAGGTTGCCTTTCTCTTCTTTGGTTTCAAAAAGTGGTTCGGTCTCAGGTTCAACCACTTCGACTTGTTTCCCACGTCGAATCGCCTCTGCACGAATTACTTCACTCAACTTTTCAACGTCGGATTCTAGGATCCCTTGTCCTAGTTCAGCTTCTGCTTTACTTGCACATTTAAGAGCTTCTGTCTCCTTTCGTCGCACCCGCGCTGATTTCTCGATCACTGGGTCATATTCGAGATCTCCTGATGAAGATCTAGTCATGAAGACGATTAAACAATTGTAAGTGTTGCCAGTCCCCGACAACGGCGCCAAAATGATGGTCGCCGATTCCACCAATATAAACCTACACCTAATTTGCAAATTTAAGCAGTATAGGGAGTAGGGTCGATCCCATAGAGACTGGATTTACTCAAAATTGTTTCTCTCTCGACCAGATTTATGTATAGGCAGTTTGTCGTGCCCATGACTTCAAATGAACTTGTCTAAAAAAATAAATAAATCAGGGGTTTTAAGATGTTTAAAAACTAACTAATTGAAACAGAATAATTAAACGAATTAGAAATCAAATTCGGAATTAAATTTGGGTTTGTAATCAAAGTAAATAAGCCTTAGCCTTAGACTCGGTAAATTTTGAGTCAAGAATCGATCCTCGAAAATTGATCTTCTCCTCTAAATGATAAGCTGGTTATAGCTATTAAGAACATCCTAACCACCAATTCTTCCTTTTGTAGCTGGTTCCGGTACGATCTGCAAACCAACCCTTACCGATGATCTAACCGAGATACACGTGTTCGCAATTGAAGATTCCGGTAGCCTTGCGTTCTGAAGAACCCAACTCGAATCAACGGCCTCAACCGCGTGGGGTCGTTTAAACCCAATCACCTCTTCCTTGATTTGTTCTCGGAAACTCGAATACAGCACGGCCGACTCGAATTTTCAACTGTCGGTAAATACGACCCCAATCCAACGTGCACTTTGACTTGGAATCAAATTCAACCTTAAGGGATGATTTATCTATCCCGATACTTAGGAAAAAGGTGAATACCGATTGGAAGGATTATTTGTGCGAATACGAATCTCACGATTCCCGACCGAACAGAGTACCGGCCTAAGGCTAAGATAGAATTTAGTGTCGCATGATTTTACTCATGCTTGCAAGTTGTGGAATGTGTTTTGGCTTGGTGTGAAGGGTGATGGAATTTTGGAAAGGGAAAGGGGCTTGGAAGGCAATTGCACCAATTTTGACAAAACCAACAATTGGATTGGAAATTGGCAGAATGTTTGACGTTGGCTTGAAGGAAAAATAAAAGAAATCCTATTCTAAGTTGAAATAGGAAAAGACAAAGAGAAATAAAACTCCAAATAGGAATAGGAAAAGGAATATTTAATTGATGATTTTCCAAATACAAATAACCCCTATTTATATACATGGGTTTTACTAAAAATAGACTTAATTAATTTAATATAAAATCTTAAATGAATAAAAATAAAAATAATTAAAAATAAAATAAACTAAAAATAGGATTTTCCATATTTGGCTTTTTACAAAGTCAAATTGCTAGATGTGTCATTGGGTTCCTCCATCTTTTTTATTTGGCCCCATTTCCATGATTTTCTTTCAATTTGGCCCTTTTTAGCTTGCTTTTGATCAATTGCATCCCTGACAAGATTTAAATCATAAAAATAAAAATTTAGCAGGGATTAATTCAGAAATAAACCGAATTAAACACAAGAAATCATTCAAAATAATCATGTTATCATTGATATAATTCTGGGTATGGATTAGTTAACTCTGCATGATGCTATTGTGAACTGCAAATGGAAGACAATTGATTTACGGTGTCAGAATGGTGAGATTATTCGGATTGAATCTAATGATCTGAATGGTTTACCAGCAGTGATATCTTCGATGTTAGCTCAGAAATACGTAAGAAAAGGTTGTGACGCTTACTTTGCATACGTGCTTGATAGTAAAGTAACCGAAAGAAAGATTAAATCAGTACCTGTTGTGTGTGAGTATCCAGATGTGTTTCTTGAAGAATTACAGGGTTTGCCACCTATTCGAGAAATTGAATTTGGTATTGAATTAGTGCCAGAGCCGACTCTGATATCGATAGCTCCGTACAGAATGGCACCTACAGAATTAAAAGAATTGAAAGCTCAGTTGCAAGAGTTGACAGATAGAGGTTTTGCGCGGCCGAGTTTCTCTCCCTGGGGCGCACCAATTTTATTTGTGAAAAAGAAAGACGAAACTATGAGAATGTGTATCGACTACAGACAGCCCAATAAGGTGACTATAAAGAATAAGTATCCGTTGCCACGAATTGACGATCTGTTTGATCAGTTGAAAGGGGCTACAGTATTTTCAAAAATAGATTTGAGATCAGGCTACTATCAGTTGCGAGTTAAAGACTCTGATGTGCCAAATACTGCATTCCGAACGAGGTATGCACACTATGAGTTTCTGGTTATGCCTTTCGGACTTACTAATGCACTTGCTGTTTTCATGGATTGGATGAATCGGATCTTCAGACAATATCTAGATCGGTTTGTGGTAGTATTCATAGATGACATTTTGTTCTACTCTCGTGATGAAATCGAACATGCCAAACATCTGAGACTTGTGTTACAGACTTTACGAGATAAACAGTTGTATGCAAAGTTCAGTAAATGTGAGTTCCGGTTACGCGAAGTCAGTTTTCTGGGCCATGTTGTATCAGCATCGGGTATTCGGGTTGATCCAAGTAAAATTTCAGGTATACTTGATTGGAAACCTCAGAGAAATGGCTCTGAAGTTTAGAGTTTTCTGGGACTTGCCGGTTATTATAGACGATTTGTGAAAGGTTTCTCTATGATCGAAACACCGATGATGAAGTTGTTACAGAAAGATGTTAAGTTTGAGTGGTCAGAAAAGTTTCGATCAGTTGAAAGCTCTTTTGACCGAAGCTCCAGTGCTAGTTCAGCCAGAATCGGGTAAAGAATTTGTCATTTATAGTGATGCATCTTTGAGTGGTCTAGGTTGCGTTTTGATGCAGGAAGGCAAAGTCATAGCTTATGCCTCGAGACAGTTAAAGCCGCACGAAAAGAACTACCCGACACACGATTTGGAATTGGCAGCTATTGTGTTTGCATTGAAGATATGGTGTCACTATTTGTTCGGAGAGAAATGTCATGTTCATTCTGATCATAAAAGTCTGAAGTATTTGATGACTCAGAAAGATCTGAATTTGAGACAACGTTGATGGTTAGAGTTGTTAAAAGACTACGAACTTGTGATTGACTATCATCCAGGAAAAGCTAATGTTGTTGCTGATGCTTTAAGTCAAAAATCATTATTTGTTTTGCGTGCAATGAATACGCATATGGTTATATCTGATGATGGTTCGATAATAGCTGAATTAAAAGCAAGACCGTTGTTTGTTCAACAAATTTGTGATGCTCAGAAAGTTGATAATGAATTGTTAGCAAAGTGAGCTCAATGTGAATCAAATGTTGAATCCGAATTTCGAGTTGATACAAATTATTGTTTAAGGTTCATAAACCGAATATGTGTTCCGATAAATTCAGAGTTGATCCAGATGATTTTGAGCGAAGCTCACAGCAATCGATTGTCCGTTCACCCTGGGAGTATGAAAATGTATAATGATCTAAAACAGTTTTACTGGTGGCCTGGTATGAAACGAGACATATCTAACTTTGTTTCGAAATGTTTAGTCTGTCAACAACTAAAAGCCGAGCATCAGATACCTTCTGGGTTACTTTATCCGATTTTGATACCCGAGTGGAAATGGGAGAGAACCACAATGGATTTTGTATCCGGTTTACCATTGACACCGAGCAAGAAAGATGCAATCTGGGTTATTGTGGATAGATTCACTAAATCGGCTCCCTTTATTCCGGTTTGTACAGATTATTCGCTTGATAAACTGGCTGAATTATATGTTTCTCAGATTGTGAGATTAAACGGAGTGCCTATTTCTATTGTTTCGGATCGAGATCCGAGGTTCACATCGCGGTTTTGTAAGAAATTGCAAGATGCTTTAGGTATGAAACTACACTTTAGCACAGCTTTCCATCCACAAACAGGTGGTCAGTCCGAACGAATCATTCAGATACTTGAGGATATGTTGAGATGTTGCATTCTCGAGTTTGAAGGTACGTGGGAACGATACTTACTTTTGATTGAATTTGCGTATAATAATAGCTTTCAGTCTAGTATCAAAATGGCACCCTACGAGGCTTTGTACGGTCGTAAATGTCGAACACCTTTGTATTGGACTGAGCTCAGTGAAAGTAAAATACACGGGGTCGATTTGATCAATGAGGCTGAACAGAAAGTGAAAGTGATTCGCGATAGTCTGAAAATAGCATCGGATCGTCAGAAATCATATGCAGACTTGAAACGAAAAGATATAGAGTTTCAGATCGGAGATAAAGTGTTTTTCAAAGTCTCGCCGTGGAAGAAAATACTCAGATTTGGTCGTAAAGGCAAATTGAGTCCGAGATTTATTGGGTCGTATGAGATTATAGAACGTATCAGGCCGGTTGCTTATAGACTACTGTTGCCACCTAAGTTAGAAAAGATTCACAATGTATTCCATGTTTCGATGCTCCGTAGATATCAATCTGATCATTCACAAGTGATTAGTCCGACAGAGGTTGAGATTAAGCCCAACATGACATATGAAGAAGAACCGATTTGTATTCTGGATCGTTAGATTAAAGAATTGCGAAATAAGAAAATTTCGTTAGTTAAGGTACTGTGGCATAAGCACGAAGTTGAGGAAGCAACTTGGGAGTCAGAGGATACAATGAAAGAGCGTTATCCGAACCTATTTACCGGTAAGATTTTTGGGGACGAAAATCCCTAAGGGGGAGAGTTGTAACAGCCCGATTTTGACCCTAATCGGAACAGTGGTTTCAAAACCACGAATCTGAGTCCGAAAAATATTTTAAAATTATTTTTAGTGTTTATTATGTGTGAATTTACATGTGTGAAAGTTTCGTGAATTAATTTTATTGTTTGTGTGCTTAATTTGAAAAAAAAAGGGCTTAATCACGTAAAATGAAAATTTGATGGTTAAATAAGAAAGTGCCTAATTGTTGTTGTCTTTATAATTTGGATGTTTTATGATGCAATTAGCCCACTAAATAAGTTAGTGGACGGCAAAGGACTAATATAACTTTATATTATATGTTTTATATATTAATTAGTAAAGGTTAATTAAGTAAAATAATAATAAGTTAATTTATATTACATAAAACATAATAAAATAAAGCCATGCTCATCTTTTTCTTCTTTGACCGAAACTAAAGAAAAGAAAAAGGAAGAAACCTAAGCTAGGTTCGGCCATTGTTGAAGCTTGATTCAAGGTTAGTCTTAGTTCGGTTTTTGATAATTTTTACGTTTTTGTAATCGTTGCTTACTTCAAGACCCATGCTTGAATTTTTTATTTTGATGAAGATTTTGAAATGTGCCATTGATGAGTTTATGATTTTTATGATGTTAGTTGATGAATTATGAAATATATGTGTTAGATTAATATGTTTTGTCTTTGAATTTTTGATGAATTTGAGTAATTAGGGCTAAATTGTAAAAATAAAATTTTGAAGGACTAAAATGTGAAATAAATGAAATCTATGGACTAGTATGGTGCTTATGAATATTCGGCCCTACATAGTATATGCAAACTTTGTATATTTTGTGTTTTATGCAATAGGGACTATATTGCAAAAAGTATGAAATGTCAGGGGCAAAATAGTAATTTGTCCATTTATGTGTTTTTGGATTAAATTGAATGAGTATGTGGTTAAATTAGTTAAATTTGAATTTATTTAGATCAAGAACGAAAGAAAATGGAATTAGATCGAGGGAAATCGAAAGTAGTCGAATAGTCGATTAAACCGTCCGACAACATCCAAGGTAAGTCTATAAGCATTTAAATGTTGTTAAACTTGAGAATATATATATGTTATGTTATGTAATGAATTATTCGAATATATATGTGTTTGGCCGAATGTGAATATGAGATAGGGAACTATGTTTTGAGTTCGATTCGATCGAGATTCAACGTCCGAAAGTCCCGTACGAACCCTAGGAATAGATAGGATACATATGTCATGACATAGGATTTTCGATATGTGTTATCGTGTAAGACCACGTCTGGGGCATTGGCATCGACTTGTGTTTACGTGTAAGACCATGTCTGGGACATTGGCATCGTATTTTATTCGTGTAAGACCCTGTCTGGGACAGTGGCATCGATATGTGATTACATGTAAGACCACGTCTAGGACGTTGGCATTGTACAAGCTTCTGACTATTCACGTATCCTTTTTAATTCTAAACGGTTCAACGGGCAATGTGAAGTAAAGACCAAATGTGAAATTGAATTACAGGTTCAGTATGTGTTAGTTATTTGTTTATATGGAAACAAGGTAAGTTGGTTATTTGAAATGATAAAAGGTTATGTGAACATGAATTATGTGTTAATCTATTTGAACATATAAATGATCCGGCTTATTTATGTGTTTTTAATAATAAAAGTTAAAATTTATATATGTATATGATTGACTACATTCAGCCATATGTTATATGTATATGAGTTTAAAATGTGATCTAGTAGTAAATGATAACTTGTACTTGATATTATGCATATTTGGCCTTGTTAACAAAATGTTAATATGTAATTATTGTTATATATGTTTTTGCTTAAGACTTACTAAGCTTAAATAGCTTACTCTGTGTGTGTTTTTGTTTACCTCTGTTTTATAGATTTTGGAATCAAGTCACGAGCTCTGGATCGTCAAAGAAAGCTTATCACACTATCAACTGTTTCTTTCGATATTTTACTAAGATGAATTTGGGCATATGGCATGTATAGCATAGATGGAATGTTTGATTTTGGGACATGTATATATATATAGCCATGCGAAAATGGCTAAATATGATGTTTAAGTTTAATGAGTTTTGGTTATGATATATATGTGTGATATGCTTAGTATGATTTGCTATGGTGGGTTGCTATAATTTGATTCAAGAGAATTAGGTATGAATAAAGAATGAGTGTTATGTATATAGCTATGTGATAAGTCTAGATAAATGGTTGTGATATGAATGAGTAGTTATGTCTTAGAATGCTTAGTTTTGGTATGGTTTGATGGCTAGTGAAATGGTCAAAGTTATGGTAAGCTTATTGATGCAAAGTAAGTATATATATATTTGATGGATGGATGTCATAATGAAATGGTAATTTTTTGATGAGTCATGTTTAGAAATACTTGTGAATAAGTTAAACTAAATAGTATATAAGATGGTATGATTGAAATGTTCTTGAATAGTTAGGAATGATGAACATTTGGTATGTATTGGTTGCCTTGGAAGCTTGGTTGGATGTATAATTGTGCTTATAGGGAAGACTCAAGGTGTGGGTGGCATTTTGGCCTTGAAAATGGCCTATAATTGCCCACACGGTTGAGCACACAGGCGTGTGGCTCGACCGTGTCCTTCGTCGTTGCATTTCAAAACAAGTCAGGCTCGACTATAGGCAAGACACACGGGTGTGTGACTGGCCGTGTGGTGCAAGTCAGTGTCGACCACGGGTGAGGCACACGAACATGTCTCAGGCCGTTTGGACAAGTCAGTATGTATGCCCTGTTTTGACACGGCTTAGACACACGGGCATGTCTAAGGCCGTGGGAGGCACACGGCCTGCCCACACGGGCGTGTGACCTCTGTAACTTTGAAAAAATTTTATATTTTTGAGAACTCCCGTATGTGTTTGGTTTAGTCCCGGCCTATTTCTACAGCATGTTTAAGGTCTCGTAGACCTATTTAAGGGACACTTTGGTCTTTTTTGTTGAATCATGATATGAAATGTCTGTGAATGTTTTCGTTTGTCCAGTAATACCTCTTAACCCTATTCCGGCGACGGTTACGGGTTAAGGGTGTTACACATGGAACGTTGGATTCTTTGCAATTGCAACAACAGACTGATTGTCACACTTGATCTTTGTTGCTTCCTCTTGGTTTATGTTCAATTCATTCAACAGGTTTCTTAGCCAAATGGCCTAGTTGATAACTGCAATGGCTGCAACATACTCTACTTCAGTTGTGGATTGTGCTAATGATTGTTGCTTCCTTGAGCTCCAGCAGAAAACACTTGACCCTAGAGTGAAGAAATAATCAAAGGTACTATTCATGTCCTTAGTAGATCCTACCCAATCATTGTCTGAGTAGCTAAGTAGCTTAAGCTTTTCAGACTTCATAAACTTCACTCCATAGATCAATGTTCCTTTTACATACATCAAAACTCTTTTGATAGTTTTGTAATGAATTATATTGCTGGAATGCATGTACCTCAACAAAAAGCTTACAGCGAACATTATATCTGGCCTAGATGCAGTCAAGTAAAGAAAGCATCCAACCAAGCTTCAATAGCTTGTCTCATCCACTCTTTCAACATTTTCATTGCTGAAAAACTTCTCTCATTGAGCAATTGGAGTATTGGCAAGCTGGAAGTATGTCATTTCTCCCAAATCTAATATTTCAAACACTACTTGCATCTGCCTTTTAAAGTCATCAACTAGCTCATTATTGCTTCCAATCACAAGCATATTATGAACATACAAAGATACTATAAAAAGTGCTTTATTATCATCTCTCTTTTCATACAGTGTGGTCTCGTTGATACTTCTCTCAAATACCAAATCTGACAGATGATTATCAACCTTCTCATACCATGATTTTGGGGCTTGCTTTAGGCCATACAATGTCTTCTTTAGTTTTTATACCTTTGACTCACATCCTGGTACAACAAACCCTTGAGGTTGATCTACATAGATCTTTTCCTTCAGATAACCATTCAAAAAAGTTAATTTCACATCCATTTGATGTATTCTCCAACTCTTTTGAGCTGTAAGTGTTAGTAGCAGCCTTATGGCATCTAACCTTACTACAGGGGAAAAGGTCTTAGTAAAATTCACACCAAATTGCTAATTATACTCCTTAACAACCTATCTAGCCTTAAACTTGTTGATAGAACCATCAAGATTCATTTTGGTTCTGAACACCCATTTGACCCTAATGACTTTCTTATGAATTGGTCTCTACCAGCTCCCATGTCTCATTTTTGTTGATCATACAAATCTCTTCCTTCATAGCATCACTCTATTCAACTTCTTGTGCTACTCCTTCAAAGATAATCGGTTCTAACACTTCCATATTACACCTTTGATGGATTTCAGTAATTGGCATGGTCCCTCTTATTGGATCATCAAATGCATCATTTCTAGTTTGATTTTCAATACAATGTAGATCTAATTCAAGTTATCCCTGTTCAAGTATCTCATTTTCAATTGCATATCATTTCCAAATTATTCCTTCATCAAATTTTACATCTCTGCTTACAATAAGTTTCTTGGAGAAAGGTCATAAACTCTATAACCCTTCTTGACACTGTTGTATCCCAAAAAAATCTCAAGCTATGATCTTCTATCGAGCTTGTTTCTTTTCTCCACTTGTACATGAACAAAATAGTTGCAACCAAACACTTTTAGGTGAGAAACCGAAGGTTTGAACCCAAACCAAGACTCAAATGGAATCTTCCCTTCAGCAGCTTTAGTTGACATTCTATTTAGCAAGTAAACTACAATGTTTACTACTTCTGCCCAAAAACATTTGATAGCTTACTCTCAAACAACATGCATCGGTCATGTTCATCACAGTTCTGTTTTTCCTCTCACACACTCTATTTTTTTGTGGAGTGTACACATTGCTAAGCTGATGATGAATTCCAGCCTCTTCACAAAACACCTAAAACATTTTTGAAGTGTATTTTGTCCCATTATCTAACTTGATCATTTTAAGCTTGCAATCGGTCTAATTTTCAGCCATAACTTTAAATTTGAGAAAGATATCAGCCACTTTAGACTTATGCTTCGTAAAGTATACCAAACAGAACATTGTACAATCATCAATGAACAAGACAAAGTACTTACTATCATTTAGCGAACTTGTCTTCATAGGTCCATATATATTAGTATGCACTAAGTGTAATTTTTCATTGGCTCTCCAAGATTTATTGATTGGAAAAGGAAGTCTAGATTGCTTTCCTAGATGACAAACTTCACAGACATCCTCATGATCTATCATTTTTGAGAAATTTTCAACCAAATTGTCCCTAGACATCTGAATTAAGGATCTACAATCAAGATGTCCCACTCTCCTATGTCACAATTTTGTTTCATCTGGCGAACTAACATAGGCTACAGAAGTTGTCAGATTCCAATTTACAACAAAGCTTCTGTCTAACATAGCCACTAATATAAGTTCACAACCACTAGGATCAAAAATCAAGCATCTATTGTTCTTGAACACCACAAAATATCCCTCATCGAGCAACTAATGGACACTTAGCAGATTTTGATCTATTTCAAAAACTAAAAGAACATCTGAGGCAAGTTTAGTACCTGATGGAATGTTTATCAAAACATCTCCCTTCCCTACTGCTTTAATGTATTGGCCATTTCCAACTTTGATCTTGGAGTTGAAACTTCATCAATGCTCTTGAAGGTACTTGCATCTGAGGTCATATAACTTGTACAACCACTGTCAACAAGCCAGTGCTTTCCATCTTCGCTGGTTGTAGGACATGAGGTAGTGAACATTAAATCTTCTTGATCCACTTCAACTATTGTGGTTACTACTGTAATTGCCCTCTATTCTTGCATAGCTTTTCAACATGGCATGGCCAAGCTGCTTTTAGCTTGAAAAGCTCCCTCAAAATGCTCCTCTTTCCTTGATGTTATTCTCTTCTCTTAAGCATATAAGGCATTGATCAGTTCTGAAAGTAAGATGGTTGAAAAATTCCTCAAGTCCACAAGAGAGAATATTTTTTATTCATATCTCTCAGGAAGTGTGGTTATCATCTTCTCCACAACTCTGTTGTCACTAAATTGGTCCCTTAGCAACCTGATTTGGTTGACCACTACTAAGATTATGCGAGAGTATTGCTTTATTTTCTTAGTCTCCTTAATCTTGAGGTTTTCGAAGTATCTTCTGAGATTGATTAATAGTTGCTGCCTGGTCTTTTTCAAGCCCTAAAATTCCTCCTTTAGCTTATTTCAAGCTTGCTTAAGAGTATCACAAGCATTACTCCTTGTAAAAATGACTTTTGACACACTATTTTGTAGGCAAGACTTTACTTATGCTTCTTTGCACATTCTTCATTATGTTGTCTCATTTGAGTAATGGTGGGATTTGCTCTCAAAGCTGGTGGCTCTAAACCAGTATTCACAACCTCCCATAGCTCAAAGGCTTGAAGATAAGTCTTCATTTTTACCATCCAAATGTGTTAATTTTCACCAATAAAAATAAGAAGTGGAGGTGGTGAGAAGCTAGATAAAGACATACTAGCAGAAACAATGTCCCTCAAAGATCAATTGGCTCTCGATACTAATTATTGGTGTTTTGAGACTAAGAAAGAAAGTAAAAAATAAGACAAAGAACTAGCAAGATGAACTGATCTGTAACACTCTCCTTTTTCATTTCAAAAGATTACAATATATATCATTTGACTTTCCAAGAGCTCAACTAATCCAACTAACATCTTGAAAATAAGAAAACTTAACTTGTACACAAATTGATTATGGAAATCAGCATCTAAACGCATCAAGTCATTACCAACTTAGTTTGTTCCTAACTAAGTATCTTAACAAAAGAACTGAACAAAAGATTAAACCAAAAACATCGATTTTCTGCTCTAAGAAGCCAGCTAGCACTTCATCCTACAGTTCACCTTATCGGTGGACAGCTCACACTTTGACTGTCAACAAATATACTTGCATTTAGATAATTCACCAATGTGCTTAGACAATCCTCCAAACCTGTCGTGTAATAACTTTCCTCATGACCGTTTGCATATGGACAATCGACCATGTGACTTTACACTTGGACTATTCACCATTTGTGTTGTTTGCCATATGTGCTCGCCAATGCATAATTTGCCAACTCGCAACATATATGCTAAAGAAATATCAATTATGTTTTAGAGCACATCAAAATACGCTGAGTTGAATTAGTTTCGATGCACAAATTATTGGTTTTGGCTATAAAATCCAACGGCAATTATACTACCAATGTCACATTTACAATATTTTGATTTATTCAAAAAGCAGTGCCAGTTTGGGTGGGTGCAGGCTGCAACGGACTTCTATCCCAATACATCAACTCGTCCCTGCAACCACAACCATTTTCATTCAAAACCCAATATTCTAATTTGATTATAGCAGCTTTTATTTTGGATATGATTCAGCATTTGAAGGGGAAAATAGAACTTACGGATTAAGGGCCAATTTGGCAATGCTTTTGAGAAGTGCTATGGAAAAGTACTTTTGAGAAGTGCTTTTGAAAAATTTAAGTGTTTGGTATTGCTGTCAAAAAGTGCTTTTGAGAAGTAAAATGTCCATTTTAGACATGATATTATAAAGTAACAAATATGTATTTAAATAATATTCAAATTAGTTAATATTATGATATTTTAGCAAAAATATAAAAAATAATTCATTATAACTTATTGTTAATATTTTAATATATAATAGTAATTTTAAATATTTGTAAGTAATTAATATTAATTATTTATTAAATTTAATTAGAATATATAAACTATATTTAAATATTTAAATATAATAATTAAATATTTGTAATTAGATATTGACACAATTGTATTATTTTAAAAATTATTTTTTATTTTTAATGCTTTTAACACATTTATAAAACTCATATTAGATATTAACATAACATAGAAAACATAAACCTAACAAATTAAAATATTACATATATTTGGATTAAAGTTTCAAAAAGGGATAATATTTATATACCAAATATAAATAATAAAAATTTTACAATAGCATTTACAATTTAAAGTGAATTCATTAAACTAGAAGCTATAGCATCTCTTGTTAATTCCATTTCAAAACCACTTGAATTGCTTGACTCACCGTCATCATCACCATCATCACCGTCGTCGTCATCATCATCACTTTCTCGACCATGCATATTTTCTGAATCAATTAAATGCACATAGCATTTTATTAATGCACATATGGTGAGAATCCAGATGAATGCATAGATGGTCAGAGAAACAAGACAAAACCTTCAGCAAATTATTATTTGTCAGTCCCATTTATCCCAATCAAAAAGGAAAATTTCATTTCATTATGAATTCATGTGATCTTGCTCCAATTACTCATCACTTTTTCAAATTTTAAAGGATTAGCATTTCTTATTGTTTACCCTATCCCTATCCCCTCAAAATTTAAATTGAAGCCAAGTTATTTGAGAAAAGCAAAACACTACTATCACAATTTTGCTATATTCTTCACATTTATCATATTAAATAAAACATGCTTTCAAGAAATTGGGAATAAAAAAAATTAAATATCAGTTATTAATATTTAATACCCAAAATAAACTGGCAACATAAATAAGCTTTAGATTTAGAACTCATTCCAAACTTCACCCTTTTGTACCCAAATTCATCACCCTAAATTAAAGGTAAACAGTTAATTTGTATCCCAAAGAATGATGCGAAATTAAATGATGAACATATTGTTAGCAAGCAATGGGAATTAACTCCTATCACTTATTCGGTATTTGCTTAGCATAGTACACTGTCAAGATAACCATCCAAACAAAGCAGCCATGCCCCAGAACATATATGTATATAATATTTATAATGAGCAGAATTTCAATGTATATTTAAAAAGCCATCCAATAATTGATGGCATCTACAAAATGTAAATTTGCAGAATTTATTAGTATGATTATAGTGTTACCTTTTCGTCATGATCCAATGCCAAGGCCTCATTATCATAACTTTTTGATCAGTGAACATACAAAAACTTCATTTCAATCAAAATCACTTCAATGTATTACTATTATTTTGGATTATGCAAATACTCAAAAATACATGTCATTTCATATTATACCAAAGTTTTGAGTACCTGAGAATCTTCCCAGTTTGTTCATATATCAGACTATGACCCCCTTTTTTTATAAAAAAAATTAATTCAGATAGATAATTGACAAAGCAGAGAAAGTCCAACATGAGGGACAAGTACCTGTTATATTAGCCGAGGTGACTGCCTGGCACCCTCACAAAGAGCTTCTGGTTTCTTTTCCATGGTTGATACAGAGATTTTGAACCTCTTTGAAAGATGCAGGCAAGTCATCCTTGGCTACCAAACACGACTCTTTTCATCATGTAAGACCTCTCTCCTTCTCAGTTTTTATGCACACCAATGGTGAACACAATTCTTGGTATTTATATATTTTTAAAGCGGATCAAATCGAACGTGGAACGTGCCAAAAATACATTTGAAAATCATGTGGTTAGAATTAGAAACCACATAAGTTCAAGTAAAACAATAATCCAGAGCACATAGACATCGAAAGTAAGTCGATGTCATAAGATCCTTCTAGCATTAACACCTGTGCCATTGATATACCACTTATGTTATTCAACTATCCATGTGAAAATAGTGATGTAGCAATGTTTGTAAGTAATAGAATAAAGAAGCTTAGCAAGGAACTCCAAAAGTAAGCATGGAAGAAATTGTATCAACAGACACTATCCCTATCCATGGAATGTAAGTTTAAAGAGAAAGCAACCGCACTTACCAATGGTCTACAACTCCAGGAAATGCGCAAGCAAGATAGATAAGAATGGCATGGCTGCAAAAATTTATATATACTGAATATGTAGGAAACCTTTGAAATGAGGGGAAAAAGCAAGGGTAAACTAAATACTCTTCAAATACCTTTCAAACAACTTAAATCTTCCATCAAGAATGGCGGTAAATTTGTTTCATGGGATTTATATACGCAACAAAATCATTGGAATAATTTCATGACACTAATAATTAATTATAACTCAATGGTGAATTAATTAAGAATGAAACAATACTGCGAATTCAAGAGTTAAATGTCGACCCTTCGATATATGTACTTTGATCTCCTCATAGTCTATACCATTTACCCTAAATATACAAAAAGCAAAAAAAGAAAAATTTGAAGAAAGAGAAAACACCTAATCGAGATAGTTGAAAATCAATAAAAGAAATTAAATTTACTTGCGAGAAGATGATGACAAAGACATGACATGGTTTGAGACATTCGATCTGCATATACTTTGAGCTTCATTTTCCCCTTTTTTCTATCTATTTTGGGTTTCAGTCTTTGTTTTTTTACCCTCCTCTCTCCCCTCTCACCTGCTGCTTTATTGGGATTGGCTATGGATAAGAGTTGGTCGTTTTCAGAAGATGCAAATAGAAAATGAAGTTTAAAAAACTCACCGGTGGAATTGTAGAAAAAATTGTAGAAGAAAAATCAGTGAACAATTAAAGAGGAGAACAAGAGAAGAAAAAGATAAATTCACCAGTGGAGAAGAGGAACAAAGAACCAGAGGAAGAAATTTCTGCTGAAAAAAAAAAGTAACGTCTATTTGTGAAAAAAGAGAAAAAGGTTAAACAAGTTGTAAGACCCAATTTTCGCCCGGCCCATTTTAAAACTATAAACCCAAAAATAAAATCAGAAAAATTAAAACAAAAAATTGAAGTCCATGTACATTACATTTTATTAACCCAAATCAGACCTAGCCCAAGTAAGCCCAATGCCAAATGGCCCAAATTTAAACATTGGCCCGATTCGCCCAATAGCATTGACATATTCAGAAAACCCTAGGGGTTTCTAGAAGCAGTTGGCGCCGCAGCAGCCTACAGCCCTCAACGCCCTCGCCATGTCCGTGCGTACAGCTTCCGTACGTGCCACGTCCATGCCTCCGTACGTGGCCTTGTACCTGCGAAAACAACGACAAAAGAGCACAGCAAATCAAATAAAAGAATGCTATTTTCTTTTTTTATTTATTACTTTTAGAATTCGGTTATAAAAAACCGAGGCAAACATTTGTAAGGGATCCACGATTTTTCGAATACAGAATACAAAAAAATAATCGATGGTGATTTTCGGCTTTAGTTTCTGTCAAAATTTCCAATTCTTTTACTGGCTATTCATTTTTTTTCCTTTCTCGTCTAATCTATCGCATGCAAAAGAAAAAAAAATAAAAAATGGGGCACTTATCTGTTAATATCATCTTCGGATCCCTACTTGCTTCGTCGAAATCGAAGTTCGAAGGGGGACTTCGAGCGGAAATAGGCGATACCAAGTTTCTTTTCCACTGTTTTTTTTACTGTGTATATTCATACGGAAATAAAAATAAAAGAAAGATTACCTTTGTGCGTCCTCGTTTTCTTCGCAACAATCAGGGTTTAGACGAAGACGTTAGTAAATCAGATCTTTGTGCACCACTACGCGCCGATTATGATGGCGTTTTTAGTGGTTGAACAGAGAGATCCCTAAGAGCGGCTGAGAGCAGAAACGAAAGAGGCTAGGGTTTTGTCACAAATGATGATTGCTTTGTACTTATCTGGTTTTAATTCTCACAATAAACGGCGTCGTTTAAACCTTTGGAATTCTGGTGCCAAAACGGCACCGTTTGGTGCTTAATCCATCGACCCGATCCGATTCAATAACCACCAGACCCGCGCATTCTTGAGATAATAGAATATTTATGCAATTGGTCCTTCTTTGTTACACTGTCTTTCGATTAGATTCATTTTACAATTTCTTTGGCATTTCAATTGATCTCTGTAATTTGCTTGTTTTTTTATCTGATCCAATCAATACACTGCGTTTTGACTATGAGGTTATTTGTACTATTAGTCCCTGATCATTTGTATATTATATTTAATAGTTTTATTGGCTATAAATTGACCTGTTGATTTTGTTTTTATTTTAGTAAGTTGTATTTTTTATTGTTATTAAATTAACCGATTTATTAGTTTTTAGTAAATTATTTTGAATTAACTTATTAATTTTTAATATGTTTTAAATTATTCATATATTTTTTATTATATGTTTTATTTTCTTGTATATAAAAATGTTTATTTTTTAATTCCTCTTTTAAATATTTATACGATTCAAAATTAATATGATTTAGACTATAAATATATTATCATTATATTACATGAACAAATGTTTTTACATAAAATTTTATTTAAATTATTTTCCTTTTATATATATATATATATATTATTGATTTTATATTATTTTATATTTATATATATATATCTATTATGTGTATAATTTGTTTCTTCTAAATTATATTTACTTATTTTATATATGTTTATATATTATTATTATTCTTATATGTACATTATTTTGTATTAAGTTTCTTTTATTTATTCACGTATATTATTTTAATTGGTTTTCAATTAGTTATATTTTTAGCTTTCGTTATTTCTTAATTAATAATGTTGGTATTTCCAAAATAAGAGTTGTGAGATTATTAATTTTGTATATTTTGAATTGTATGTTCATATTATCATTCTTGTCATCCATTTGTATAAAATTGTATTCACATATTGTTATTCTATGCTCGATATTATATTTTTGTTTCTCATTATCAAAAATGATTAAATAAAATGCATTTTGAGCCGATTTTAAAATTGCGTATTTTAAAATTTTTAAAGATAAGGCAATGTTTGTATGTTTGGGAGTGTGGAAAGTTATGCCCTAACGTACTGGGTGTAATTTTCTGTTCAACCAGATAGCCAAATACCCTTTTTAATTAAATATCTTGAAGATCAAAGATGATCTCGGTGTCGAGATATAAAGGTGTTATATCCTAACGCACTGGATGTGATATTTTTTTATTCTTTCGAAACGAGCTAATCTTGAAGTTCAAGATTCAATATAAATTAACTTTCTTTAAGAAAACTTGCATTTTCTAGCATGTTGTTAATACGATCTTTAATTTGTGTATATTTTCATGATTAGTGTTTATGCATTCTATTACTGTTATGCCTCAAATTCTAATATGTTCTAGTTTTTATTAAAGGTTTTTATTTTAACGCATTTTAAGCTTAATATAAAATTTTGTTTTTTCAAGATAAGGCAATGTTTGTGCGTTTGGAAAGTCAAAAAATTATGCCCTAACGTACTGGGTGTAAATTTTATGTCCAGCCAGATAATCAAATACCCTTCTTTAATTTCATGATTTGATCAAAGATGATCTCGGCGTCGGAGTATAAATGTGTTATGTCCTAACGTACTGGATGTGATATTTTTATTTCCTCCGAAACGAGTTAATCTTAAGATTGAAATTCAATATTGATTAATTTTCCTTAGGAAATTTATAACGTTTCCAAATTTTCAATGCAAGGACATTGATTAACCGATTTGGTACCCGTTCAGGGGCGCATGGGGGTGCTAACCCTTCCTCGTGCGTAACCGACTCCCGAACCCGTTTTCTTGAACCTCGCAGACCAAAACATTTTTATAGGTGACCCAATCACACCTAAACAAAAAGGATTGGTGGTGACTCCATATTTTTAAAGTCAATTTTCGTTTTTTAAAACGCGATAAAAAAATGGTTTCGACAGCTTGGCGACTCCACTGGGGACTGGTTGAGAGTCAGGCCATAAATTGATTAATTTTTTGTCCTTTTGGTTGCAAATTTGGAAAAGTGTTTTGAAAAATCATGTTTCTTTTGATGCATTTGTTTGTGCTATAATTACAATAATGTCGAGTTTCATAAAATACTTTGGCATTGCATTGCATGACCGTTGTGGTCACACCTTTAAGTGGGAGTAAGAAGCTATGCTTTCGTGAGGTTTTCACCTCCGCATGGGCTAGTGGACTGCTTCCGAGATACATCCGTACTTATGTGCTTCGTGAGATTTTCATCTCTGCATGGCCATAAGGAAATGTATTCCCCTGAACCGAACTCGATCCATATGAGCCTATAATGGGAGAGGATTGAGGAATCTGCCGGTTCAGGTACCCATTCTTTATAACCAAGCCACATATAGTAGCCCTAGGTGCCTAACCTAGATAGAGGCACACCAAACCCTAGTGGTCACCCGGTCAGGTGTTCTGTGTTGTTTATTTCTCTTGCACTAACGTGTTTTCTTTTTTTTTGATTGCATTGCATTGCATTCATTCCATGCATTTGCATTGCATTACATCATTTGCATTACACTATTTTCATCACATTGCATCATATGCATTAGATTTCATGAGAAGACCCTGATTGGTTAAAATTATTTCAGCATTAACCTGGACACTGGTAAAACCAAACACCCCTACGGTACTTGGACCAAGATGAAAGATATGGATCAGAGATTAGAAAAACTGGAACAACTCCAAAGGGAGATGCAAGATAAACTTCAACTACAAATGCAAGAGCAGCTTACTAAGATCCAGCAGGATATGATGGACCGAATGATGGAATCACAAAAGAGTATGATGACTCAATTGACTCAATTACTGGCAGGAGGAATAAACAAAGGAAAAACCCCCATGGTTAACACTGGTGAAGATAATGAGGAACCACTATATCCTCCGGATTCTACCCCAACACATCCTGAGGTGTACCCACGAAAAACATCCGTCACAATTAAACCTCAAAAATTTCAGGAGGGTGTTTTGATACCAACAAACTTCCAAGCAGGATCAGGTTCTAACTTAGAGGATCATCTAATTAATGTTGTTATTCACGGCTTTGATGAGGCAGCAGAAAGGGAATGGGTAAGGTCTGAATTGCCAAGACAGTTAGAGGATCGATGCAAATGGCTAGAGGAAAAATTTAGGGCCATGGAAAATGTTGATAAGCAACATAGAATCGACGCCAAAGATCTGAGTTTGGTGTCAGATCTAATACTTCCGCACAAATTCAAAATGCCAGAATTTGAAAAATACAATGGGACTAGTTGCCCTGAAGCTCACATAACCATGTTTTGCCGACGAATGACTGGGTATGTTAACAATGACCAACTGCTAATACATTGTTTCCAGGACAGTTTGGCGGGAGCAGCATCCAAATGGTACAATCAGTTGAGCTGTACCAAAATTGGTTCTTGGAGGGATTTAGCCCAATCATTCATGAAACAGTACAGTCATGTGACAGACATGACTCCCGACAGAATTACTCTTCAAAACATAGAGAAAAGGGCGAATGAAAGTTTTAAACAGTATGCGCAGCGGTGGAGAGAGGTTGCCATCCAAGTCCAGCCACCACTTTTGGAGAAAGAGACCACAATGCTCTTTATTAATATACTGAATGCCCCGTTTATCACTCATATGCTAGGGAGCGCTACAAAGAGCTTCTCGGACATCGTAATGACTGGAGAAATGATTGAGAATGCCATAAAAAGTGGAAAGATAGATGCGGGAGAAAGTGTCAAAAGATCAACCCCAAGAAATAGGGAAAACGAAGTGAACAGCTCGAGCATGCATTCCAAATCAGTCACTGCAGGTCAACCGAGGGCTGTGACAACTGGTCATCAGGGCTCATCAAGACAAGAATCCAGTACAAAGCGACTCCAGTTTACACCAATTCCAATGACATATAGGGAGTTGTATCAAAGCCTATTTGATGCACATGAGGTGGCTCCTCACTACCCGAAATCGATGCAACCTCCATATCCAAAGTGGTATGACCCAAATGCCCAGTGTGAGTACCACGCGGGTGTCACAGGGCATTTGATAGAAAATTGCCTTGCTTTCAAGAAATTGGTGGAAAAATTTATCGGCATGGGTATTGTGAAATTAGATGACACGCCAAATGCAGAAATATGAACCTGGGAGTGTTTTGAGCAATAGGACTGTGGAAGAGACATGTATTTTTAAGGCTAATCTAGAGCAATATTCAAAACATGCTTGTTACTTTAAGCCTAGAAGCAACAAGAATCTTTTGTGAAATAGGCTTGTGTCTAGAATTTTTATTTCAATAAAATGCATCCTCTTAAGTAAATATTTTTCTTTACATCTTATACTGTATATTCTTTTGTGATTTAGAATATTCTTTCATTTTTTTTATTCATGACCATACCATACAAATAATCATCCTTAGAATCAGTTATTCCTTGGATTTTTGGCCTTCATACCTAGGTACCCAGATATCAATGACATGAGCGACGCTGTTACTGACTCCCTTTTTGAATGAAATATGGGTCTAAGGGATCTAAGGACTTTGAAGATGTCAGAAATTGTAACATATCTTCTGATTTGTTAAACAGATCCTACATCACGAGCCAAAAAGGAGATGAAGATCAAAGCCTAGCTCAATGCAGAAATAAGATTTCCTATATGTGGGGCATGGATGTTATCAAGCCAGTCTCATCAAAAGCTTTTGGCCAATGTCGATTCATTTTCGTGGATGTTGGTTACTTTACTAAGATGGTAAAAGTCGCTTCATATGCCAATATTATAAAGTCAATAGTCATCAGAACACAAAAGAGAAAAAGAAAGAAAGAATACTGAAAAAAAATGTCGAAAAGATCATATTTAACCGCACAATGTCAAAAGTTTGCGGTCTGTTCAAAAGTCAGGTGCCACATCACAGTGCAGCAAAGGCAGCCAAAAAAGAAAAACAAAAGGTCATAAAAAAAAAGAAAAGAAGAAGAAAAGAAAGAAAGACCAAGACTTGTAGAGATTGGCATACAGAAGTTACTATTTACCCTCTATGGCCAGGACTATCACCGGGGCAACACATTTCTCATTGAAGTCGAAATTCCTTTTTTTGAGTTTTATCAGAACTGAGGTTGGATGAGGCAGAATGGATCCAATCCCGATGTGATCAATCAAATTGGTGAAGAAAAGTTAATAGCTATCCGTTACAGTCAGATGATGCGGGTTTGCGAGAAAGAGGTTCATCCTAGAAAATTCCCAAAGGGGGACCGGATATTGAAAAAGATCATTTATATACAAAAGGATTTCAGAGAAAAATAGAGTCCAAACTAGAAAAGACCTTATGTAGTGAAAAAAGTCTGTTCTGGAAACATTGACCAAAATGGATGGCGGGGACCTGCCCAATCCGGAGAATTCAGATTCAATAAAAAATTTCCAAAAAAAAATCAAAATAGAAAAAATAAAAATTTTCAGCAAAAAAGAAGAAAGAAAAATGAGAGGCCAAGGCGAAAACCCGCAAAGGGCGCTTTGAGACCAAAGGGGATTTGAGTTGAAAACCCGAAAAGGGCGGCTAAAATTTTGATCAAAGGGGGCATACAGCAGTCTTGCTATGCCTGAATTAACAATGAAGAAGTATTGGGGCATCGACAAAGTACTCCGGATCCCCTAAACACATATTGAGCTTAAAATGGTCCCTAAGAAGTTGGGACAGAGAAGCTCAAGCTGCGATATCTGGGGCACCTAGTTTCCATTTTACCCATTTTAAATATTGTTATTTGTGATTATGTTATTCTTTTCAAAATATGTTCACAATAAATTTCTTTCTTGATTGCGATTGCTATCTTTGATTAGCTTATTCGTTTCAAGCTATGCTCCTAATTAATTTCCTTCATGTCCATGGTTATGATCTCTTTCAGGCATTTCACATTGAAATAACGATTAGTGGACTAATAACACTTTCATAAAAGGAGTTTCACATATTACTCTGGAAGTTTCTGAATAATACAAGAACTTGAAACAGGACTATTGTTTAAAACTCACCAAGTTTAAAGAAGAGTCTAAGCTGAGGTTATCTCTTCGGATTTTTGTCAAAAATGGTGGTTGAACAAACGACAGGATATTGCGTCAGTGATATAATCTTGACGAAAATGGGCATCATTAACCCAAGTGTAAAATGGGAATCATTCTCCGGAGAAAAATTGATATTCTGCATTCACGCAAGCATCATGCATACACATCTGGTTGGGTTACCCGATGAGTGATCAATTGATGGAACAAGCTACAGGCCCTATACCCCCGAGTTATAGTGGGATAGATGGAAGATAATATAGATCTTATACCTTTGAATAGCAATATGATGGATTGAAGAATAAACAAATCCTACCTTTCGAGGTCGCAGTGGGTAGATGGGAAGAGATTCAGATCCTACACCGCTACAGTGGGGCAAATCTGTTGAGCAAGATATTTGTTTTCTCGGGTTTTCTGTTGAGAATACCAAATAGAACAAGATGGCGACATAATACATCGATGATAAAGCCTTAATAAACAATGAACGATGACGCCTTAAACTCTTAAAAAGGGATCATTCTCATGAAATTCTGCATTCATGCAAAACACATTTAGTTAGGAGCATTTGATTCATTCCGATCATTGCATCCTAATCATTGTAAAAGACCATTCTCATGACATTCTGCATTCATACAAATGTCGTCCATAATACATTTAGTTAGGAGCATTAGATTCATCCTGATCATTGTATCATAACCATTTTGCGTAAGCATAAACACAAAATTGATTTTACAGGACAGGTCCCCTAGAGGACGTTGTCGCAACATCGGTGAATTCGAAGATCTTGCCTTCCTGAGCGAAGCGGATCGAAGATGGCAGATCTGGCAATCCTGAAGTTGCAGGAGCAGATTGAAGATATCAGATCTTGTCTCCCTGATTTTACAGTGGAGCAGATAGCAAATTTGGCAATCCGAAAGTTGCAGGAGCAGATCGAAGACATCAGATCTTGTCTCTCTGAGTTTACAATGAGGATTAGCCCGTATTTATTTGAAGTTTCAGCAGAGAAGATTGAGGTTACAAATCTCTTCTCCCTGAATTTCTATCTCCTCGAAGTTCCAGTGGAGTAGGTTGAGGCTACAAATCCCTCCTCCCTGAGTTTACAATGAGGATCAGTCCGTATTTCTTTGAAGTTTCAGCAGAGAAGATTGAGGTTACAAATCTCTTCTCCTTGAATTTCTATCTCCTCGAAGTTCCAGTGGAGTAGGTTGAGGCTACAAATCCCTCCTCCCTGGGTTTACAATGAGGATCACCAGTATTTCTTTGAAGTTTCAGTGAGAGAAGATTGAGGTTACAAATCTCTTCTCCCTGAATTTCTATCTTCTCGAAGTTCCAGTGGAGTAGGTTGAGGCTACAAATCCCTCCTCCCTGAGTTTACAATAAGGATCAGTCCGTATTTCTTTGAAGTTTCAGCAGAGAAGATTGAGGTTACAAATCTCCTCTCCCTGAATTTCTATCTCCTCGAAGTTCCAGTGGAGTAGGTTGAGGCTACAAATCCTTTCTCCCTGAGGTTATTGAGGATCAAACTATATTTTCGAGAAGTTTCAGTAAGAAGACCGAAGTTACAAATTTCTTCTCTCTGAATTCCTATCACCTCGAAGTCCCAGTGGAGTAGATAGAAGTTACAAGTCCCTTCTCCCTGAGGTTATTGAGGATCAACCTATATTTTCGAGAAGTTTCAGTAAGAAGATCGAAGCTACAAATCTATTCTCTCTGAATTCCTATCACCTCGAAGTCCCAGTAGAGTAGATGGAGGCTACAAATCCCTTCTCCCTGAGGTTATTGAAGATCAAACTATATTTCCGAGAAGTTTCAGTAAGAGGACCGAAGTTACAAATCTCTTCTCTCTGAATTTCTATCACCTCGAAGTTCCAGTGGAGTAGGTTGAGGCTACAAACCCCTCCTCACTGAGTTTACAATGAGGATCAATCCATATTTCTTCGAAGTTCCAGTGGAGTAGATTGAAACTACGAATCTCTTCTCCTTGAAATTACATCGGAATGGGATCAAAGCACCAGTTCCCGGGCCCCTGAAGATGCAGTGGGATGGAATAAAGCTCCTCGAAGAAGAAAAGCACTGAAAAGATTCGAAGACTGAGCAAAAATGGTCCTTTTTGAAGTCTTTCCTCTATTCTCGTTACACGACAATGAGCAAAAAGGGGCAGCTGTAAGACCCAATTTTCGCCCGGCCCATTTTAAAACCATAAACCCAAAAATAAAATCATAAAAATTAAAACAAAAAATTAAAGTCCATGTCCATTACATTTTATTAACCCAAATAGAACCTAGCCCAAGTAAGCCCAATGCCAAATGGCCCAAATTTAAACATTGGCCCGATTGGCCTAATAGCATTGACATATTCAGAAAACCCTAGGGGTTTCTAGAAGCGATTCTTGCCGCGACCTCTGACCCCCCGCGCTGGCCGCCATGTCGCGCGTCTGACCTCCGTATGTGCCACGTCCATGCCTCCGTACGTGCCACGTCCACGCCTCCGTACGCGGCCTTGTACCTGCGAAAACAACGACAAAAGAGCACAGCAAATCAAAAGAAAGAATGGTATTTTCTTTTTTTATTTATTATTTTTTGAATTCAATTATAAAAAACCGAGGCAAACATTTGTAAGGGATCCACGATTTTTCGAATATAGAATACAAAAAAATAATCGAAGGTGATTTCCGGCTTTAGTTTCTGTCAAATTTCTGATTCTTTTACTGGCTATTCATTTTTTTTCCTTTCTCGTCTAATCTATCGCATGCAAAAGAAAAAAAAAATAAAAAAGGGGGCACTTATCTGTTAATATCGTCTTCGGATCCCTACTTGCTTCGTCGAAATCGAAGTTCGAAGGGGGACTTCGAGCGGAAATAGGCGATACCAAGTTTTTTTTCCATTGTTTTTTTTACTGTGTATATTCATACAGAAATAAAAAGAAAAGAAAGATTACCTTTGTGCGTCCTCGTTTTCTCCGCAACAATCGGGGTTTAGACGAAGACGTTAGTAAATCAGATCTTTGTGCACCACTACGCGCCGATTATGATGGCGTTTTTAGTGGTTGAACAGAGAGATCCCTAAGAGCGGCTGAGAGCAGAAACGAAAGAGGCTAGGGTTTAGTCACAAATGATGATTGCTTTGTACTTATCTGGTTTTAATTCGCACAATAAACGGCGTCGTTTAAACCTTTGGAATTCTGGTGCCAAAACGGCATCGTTTGGTGCTTAATCCATCGACCCGATCCGATTCAATAACCACCAGACCCGCGCATTCTTGAGATAATGGAATATTTATGCAATTGGTCCTTCTTTGTTACACTGTCTTTCGATTAGATTCATTATACAATTTCTTTGGCATTTCAATTGATCTCTGTAATTTGCTTTTTTTTTATCTGATCCAATCAATACACTGCGTTTTGACTATGAGGTTATTTGTACTATTAGTCCCTGATCATTTGTATATTATATTTAATAGTTTTATTGGCTATAAATTGACCTGTTGATTTTGTTTTTGTTTTAGTAAGTTGTATTTTTTATTGTTATTAAATTAACCGATTTATTAGTTTTTAGTAAATTATTTTGAATTAACTTATTAATTTTTAATATGTTTTAAATTATTCATATATTTTTTATTATATGTTTTATTTTCTTGTATATAAAAATGTTTATTTTTTAATTCCTCTTTTAAATATTTATACGATTCAAAATTAATATGATTTAGACTATAAATATCTTATCATTATATTACATGAACAAATGTTTTTACATAAAATTTTATTTAAATTATTTTCCTTTTATATATATATATATATATATATTATTGATTTTATATTATTTTATATTTATATATATATATATATATCTATTATGTGTATAATTTGTTTCTTCTAAATTATATTTACTTATTTTATATATGTTTATATATTATTATTATTCTTATATGTACATTATTTTGTATTAAGTTTCTTTTATTTATTCACGTATATTATTTTAATTGGTTTTCAATTAGTTATATTTTTAGCTTTCGTTATTTCTTAATTAATAATGTTGGTATTTCCAAAATAAGAGTTGTGAGATTATTAATTTTGTATATTTTGAATTGTATGTTCATATTATCATTCTTGTCATCCATTTGTACAAAATTGTATTCACATATTGTTATTCTATGCTCGATATTATATTTTTGTTTCTCATTATCAAAAATGATTAAATAAAATGCATTTTGAGCCAATTTTAAAATTGCGTATTTTAAAATTTTTAAAGATAAGGCAATGTTTGTATGTTTGGGAGTGTGGAAAGTTATGCCCTAACATACTGGGTGTAATTTTCTGTTCAACCAGATAGCCAAATACCCTTTTTAATTAAATATCTTGAAGATCAAAGATGATCTCGTGTCGAGGTATAAAGGTGTTATATCCTAACGACCGGATGTGATATTTTTATTCTTTCGAAACGAGCTAATCTTGAAGTTTAAGATTCAATATAAATTAACTTTCTTTAAGAAAACTTGCATTTTCTAGCATGTTGTTAATACGATCTTTAATTTGTGTATATTTTCATGATTAGTGTTTATGCATTCTATTACTGTTATGCCTCAAATTCTAATATGTTCTAGTTTTTATTAAAGGTTTTTATTTTAACGCATTTTAAGCTTAATATAAAATTTTGTTTTTTCAAGATAAGGCAATGTTTGTGCGTTTGGAAAGTCAGAAAATTATGCCCTAACGTACTGTGTGTAAATTTTCTGTCCAACCAGATAATCAAATACCCTTCTTTAATTTCATGATTTGATCAAAGATGATCTCGGTGTCGGAGTATAAAGGTGTTATGTCCTAACGTACTGGATGTGATATTTTTATTTCCTTCGAAACGAGTTAATCTTAAGATTGAAATTCAATATTGATTAATTTTCCTTAGAAAATTTATAACGTTTTCAAATTTTCAACGCAAGGACATTGATTAACCGATTTGGTACCCGTTCAGGGGCGCATGGGGGTGCTAACCCTTCCTCGTGCGTAACCGACTCCCGAACCCGTTTTCTTGAATCTCGCAGACCAAAATATTTTTATAGGTGACCCAATCACACCTAAACAAAAAGGATTGGTGGCGACTCCATATTTTTAAAGTCGATTTCCGTTTTTCAAAACGTGATAAAAAAAATGGTTTCGACACAAGTAAAATACTAGCCCCAAAAGCACTTCTGGGCTGAAAAAGCTAAAAATTTCTGCTTTTTCATTTATGCAAAAGCACTTCAAATAAGTTAGAATTTTTCCTGCACTGGTGTGTGTTATTCATTGCTTTTCAGAAAAAAGCACTTTTCAATAGAAAAGCTCATCTTAAAATCAATGAAGAACACAGCAAGTAAATAATTTCCATCCGTTGCAAACTGAAACCGGTAAACGCAAGGTGAATATATATATATATATATATATATATATATGTTAATTTTATTAAAGGTATAAGGGCACACAATGAGAAAAATGTAAACAACTTACCTTATGCTCGCCAAGGTGTCTGTTGCAATCATTGCAATGGACATTCAGCACTGGCATGTTATTGCCATACCGATAAGACGTTAAAGGATCATTCCTCAAATTGACACTATAAATATCAATCAACCACAAAGATTAAATTGTAATTTATTCTTCTTTATTACATAATAGAATTAATGCTCTTGAATGAGAAAGTATCTTAGGGATTCCGGCAGACTAATACAGGCACCGTCCCACCTACCTGAAAATTTGATTCAAAGAAAGAAAGTTGGCCAGTAAGTGGGCAAGTTTTTGAGTAAAAGTAGCTAATAATTATGAAGGGGAATGAGGGTATGAAGTGGAATTCAATGTTTGAATTAATGGGAACATCGGTGTTGTTGAATCAGCTCCTATGTATTCTGAGAAAAGGTCCGAATTCACAGGAGCTGCTTGGGCTGACATATGGCAAGGGAAGAAACCATGGAAAATGAAAAGGGAAACTCCATTGCTGCTGTGATGTAGGCTTTGAGTAGAAGAATTAGTATCGTAAAAAAGGTTATTATGTAGGCATTAGAATGCAGAATACAAAGGTTTGAAGGGAGGAAAAGATCATAAAGAAAGAGTTTGTTTGCCGTTGCCATAATTATGAATCTGGGATATTTAATCATAACAAATAGGCTACTATTTCGGCCCTGGAGATGTATCACAAAATACCAGTAATATAAATGAAGCTGGCTAAATGCAAACGTCAAATATGTATATATTTCTTTAACTGTTGTTACTCTGTCTTGTTGCAGGGATATGCTAGCAAATATCAACCACGTTCAAGAGCACATCAAAGATGCTCACTTGAATTAGTTTGCCTCCACAAATTGTTGGCTTTGACTATAAAATCCTTGTTTTATATGCACAATCCCATGCAAACTACCAAACCCAACAGCAATCATACAACCAATCTCACATTTTACAGTATTTTGATGACAATATTCAGAGAACCCTTAGAAAGTTGTAAACTAAAAAGGAAAAGGAAAAGCAGCAGCAGTTGTCTTCCTAGTAGAAATTGCATTCTGAGTGAACATTGACCTGAGGGATTCAGTTCTCCCAGGGTGGATGATACTCCTTTGTTCCATCCCAAAGCAGTATCCGGTCCCTGCAACCCCCATTTTCATTCAAATATCAACCTTCTAATTTCGTTTCCGTAGCTTTATTTCGTAATATGATTCAGTATTTCAAGGGAAAAAGAAAAAACAAAACTTACGGATGAAGCAAAATACTTCCGTGCATTTGTTCAAAGTAAGGGCTACTAAGTGCAAACTGCAGATAGTAAGCGCAAGAAAGAAACCATATTTGTTAATTTTATATAAAGTACGAAGCCATACCAGAAAATAACATGTGAAGAACTTACAAATCTCTCTCCAAGGTGTGTGTCGCATCCATTGCAACGGGCATTCACCACCGGAAATTTATAAAGAAACCAAACAGACGATACATCATCGGTCTTCACATTGACACTGTAAATATCAAACAAGCACAAAGGTTAGATTGTAGTTATTGTACTTTATTACATGATGGAATGAATATAGTTTGGTGTTGGTCAGTGAGAAAGTATCTTACACGGGGTAGCAAAGATATCCAGGCTGCTTCCCACCACTTATCTAAGAATTTGATTCAAAGTAAGCAAGTTTATCAGTAAGTGGGCAAGAGCACGTAATGTTGCATGATAAGTAAGAATTTTGCACCTCAGTTTCAAGTTAAAGATGACAACTTATAAAGGGAATATACATATATTCATACAGGAAATCAGATTTTGATATAATATATTCATTTCCAAAGAAAGGTAAGTTTTTCATACATAATGACTGCAGTTCTCCCAGGTGGCAAGGTGGTTTCTGCAAAGACGGCACATGAAGATACGCTTTCCATCATTCATGTCAAATCTAACGTTGTTTGGAGGATCCACCTCCAGCTTCGGCTCTGACTCTGAGTCCGGCTTCGGCTCCGACTCCGAGTCTGGCTTCGAGTCCGGCTCCGGCTCCGAGTCCGGCTTTGGCTTCAGCTCCGGCTCTGCCATTGGAACCGAAGAAAGAAGTGGAAATGATGTACGTTTGATTGTTTGAGCTGAGTCCAAGAAACAAAACACCCAAAGATGAGGCTTGAGAGGGATAAGGAAATGGAGAAGAAGAAAAAGCAACAAGAAAACGGATATAAGATTCTTGATTGTGAGAGTTGTTACCTGCTATGGAACTTGTGAAAATGGATATAAAATTCTTGATTGTGAGGTAATGCAATTGCAAGGGTTTTATTTTCATATATAAAGGAAATGAAAGCAGATAAGATAGTTTCTTTTTCTGTTATAACTGTCAAACGGCAGCTAAAATTATATATAAACTACATGACATATATATAATTATATATTTTTTGGCACATAAACTACATTAACTCATTACATCTTTCCCATAGGGCAACATAAACTAGTTAGTCTAATATTTCCTGGGATTGCTTCTCATATATAAAACCATCTGCTTTGGAGTCATCTGCACTCCATACAAAGATACCATGAAGCCTTTGCTGACTCTTAAGCATATTGCAGGCATCGAAAAACCCATCCTCTGGAGTTAACCCACGTCTCACATCACTTTGGAAGCTCACCAACACCTTACCACCATTGTAATTGGAGCTTTGGTTGTTGAAATAACTTAAGAACTGTGGAATGGTGGTTTCTTTATCATATGCATAGAATTGGAAGTTCACATAATCAATGATGTCCCCATATTTGTTCCACAAGGCCAAGTACTGTCTCTGAACTTCATTATCAGCATATGGAGCTATAGAAGCAAAGGAGATTACCTTATTCCTCTTCAGGGTCTTTTATGAGCAACCCTATGGACTCAGCAAACGTTTGAGGGTCAGCTTGGAAGTGTTCGTAGTCGATATCGATTCCATCCAGATTGTATTTCTTTATGATACTTGTAAGTGAAGTAACAGCATTGGAGACCCAGGATCTGGCTGAGGAAGGCTAGAAGTAAGCAAATTGACTGCCCACAGTGTAACCTCCTAGGCTTATTGCAACTTTAACATTTGGATACTTAGACTTGATGGAAGAAACATGGGAGGGGCTGAGATTGGTGGAGTCCCAGAACACATTGAATTTTCCATCGGTGGGTGAAGGAGAAGTTGAGTTGTCATAGTCAATGGCAAAGGAGAGAATGAAATGAAAATCAACATTTGGGTTAATGGGGACATCAGAAAACTTCACATCTTTGAACTCAGCTCCTATGTATTCCCTGAAAAGCTTTGAGTTTGCAGTACATAGGATTGATATCTGGGAGATAATTAGAGCTTGAAAAATGAAAAAAGTGAAAAGAAGCCTGTGAAATTTCATTGCTGCTATTGTGAGAAAATTTTATGCAGATATATGTATATATATATATATATACATACATATATAGTAGCCAAGTTTGCTTCAACCTTTTAATTTTCAAACAATACCAATATGAAGACTAAGGATCAGAGAATTCTGATCAAACAAAAAGGTCCCATTGCAAAATGGTTTGGACCACAGTAATCTGCATTGACTGGAGAAATATCAGCTGGAGAACATTATGGAAAGAAAAAAAAAATCATAAAAATCCTTAAACTCCTATAATTTTCTAACCAAATGCCTAAACTTTCATTTTTGACTCGTCAACCTTACATCTCTTCTAGTTTTTACCAGTTAAAGAAGATAATTTTGGTGATTGAGGGTGAGGAAGTAATATCTGCAACTAATGTGTTAAAGGCCTTTGTTGTCAATGTCATTTGTCACATGAATATTAAATATGAACAATGAGACATCAAATTCTATATAGTTCTGGTCCTACTCCTAGAGTATAAATAGGGTACGTCTTCCTTTGGATAGGTTTTAGCTCATATGGGTTGTTAAATACAATATATGTGGAACCTCCATATCTCATTCAAGTAGGACTGTTCGAGGGCGGATTACAAGCTCAAAATTCTACCCGTTGCTTAGGAGAATTTCAACAAAAATATTAAATTCGAAAAATAAATTTTTGAGTAAAAAATTAACTCCGTTTTAAATATGGGCCAGGCTTGGATGAGCGGCCGGACCCTTTGACGGTGACAACTCTATCAACCTTGAGCTTTTATGAAAAATGGGGGACAACATAAAATTTTTCTTTTTAAGAATTGGATACGGTCAACCTGGACTTTATATTCAATTGGGGACAACATAAGATTTTTGTGCAGCAATGGATATGGTGAAGGTACCATAAAATAAATATCAAGAGATAACAGCTGCTGCCCCGAAATACTAATTGCTTTCAAGTTATCATGTTAATCACTGCATGAAAATTACCTTAAACAATGCTCTGGAAAACAGAATTTCCGATAATTATTACATTAAAAACGGTAGTAATTAGACCCTGTGTTAACGTCCATCATGCAGCAAGTAGATCTTGAGATTTCTTCTCATATTGAAACCCCTTGTTTTTCGATTCCTCAGCACACCATATAAAGATGCCACCGAGCTTTCCTTGATCTTTCAACTCATTACAGGCTTCGAAAAAACCATTAGCCGGTTTTAGGCCGCCACCGCCACTGCTCTCAAAGCTGGCCAACAATTGGCCTCCCTCATAATTAGAGGCTTGCTTTTTGAAGTTACTTATAAAATTGGAAACACTGAGCTCATCATAGGCATAAAACTGGAAATTTACATAGTCAATCACATGCCCATATTTCCTCCACAAAGCTAAGTAGTGGACATTAATCCCTTCATAGGGAGCAATTGAAGCAAATGAAATAGTCCCACTTTTTTTCAGGATTGTTATAAGCTGTCCAATACACTCTGCAAACATTTCAGGGCTGGCCTTGAAGTGTTCGTAATCGATATCGATGCCGTCGATATGGTACTTATTGATCATATAAGTGAAGAAACAGCATTTTGAACCCAAGATGTCTTTGATTTAGGTGCAAAAAAGGCTTTGCCACTACCTACACTATCACCCCCTAAGCTAACAGCAATTTTCACATTTGAGTTGCTACCTTTAAATGAGCCAATTTGGCCTGGACCCAAGTGGTTGGTTTCCCAAAATACATTGAACTTCCCATTTGTAGGTGATGGATGATTGTCATCGGTATAGTCAATTGCAAAGGCCAGAATGAAGTGAAATTCGACTTTCGAGTTTATAGGCACGTCGGAGAGCTTCATCGAGTCGGATTCCACACCGATATACTCCCGGAATAACTTGGAATTAGAAGCTACAAGAAAACAGTTGAACAAGAGAGTTTTAGCTTACATTTTATTTAATATGTATAATAAAAAGGGTTAATTTCACAAGACATCCTCATATTATGGTCAAGATTCTAAATTGGTCGTTAAACTTCAAAATGTTCTAATTAAGTTCTCAAAGTATCAACCAGGTTTTTCCTTCATACTTTCCATTAGATTGAGCGTTTAACACCAGCTCAAATCTTATATGGAGTATATTTAAAATGCATGTATGCTTGTATAGCCAAATTGGGTCTAACATGTTTAACTAGCATTAAATGCCTAAATTGACAATTAAGTTGAAAGAAAATTTCGATTGATAAAATATTGATGCTTTGAATACTCAATTAAAACATATTGAAATTTGGGACTAATTTAAAACCAAAACCAGAGTTTGGAGACATCTGGTGTAATTAACACTATAATGAAATCATTCCTAGAAAAATCAATCACCATTGCATGTAAGAAACAGCAGAGACAACAAGGTAGCTGAAAGGATCCTATCGAACTCCATTTTCCGTACTTTTTTTGCTTTTTGCAGTATAAGTTATTTAGTTGAAACATTTTGCACTTCATGTTATAGTATGGAATACCGTAGTTTTAACCGCCATTAAATTAAGCATCTAACAGCCGCCACTGATCACCTAGTTTTTATAACACAAACAAAAGATTTTGTGTTTTTTTACAACAATTTCTGGACATTGGATACCTAATGGATTCTTGTTTGAATTGTTCGATGTGGTTGAAGATATGTGACACGTCAATATGCAGTTAGATACTAAGAAAAAGGAGTAAAATCCAATTTTATTTTAAAAAATCGATTAAATTTTTAATTTTTAAATTTAGTAGTTCAAGTTATTCAAATTTCTTGAATCCAACTTGAATAAATAGGTAAGCTCAAATATAAATTGTAGAATTAGTTATTTAAATAATTAACTATGGTTGAATTTTATATTTTTAATAATAGATTTTTATTTTTTTTTTAAATAGTTAAAGAAGTAGGTTCTAATTTTGAACTTTAAGATCACCTTCTATTATTAGCTCATAAAGGTTTTATTTTTATATCGGTTGTTGATGGCTAAAAGTATAATTATGTACTTGTTATAAGAGTTGTGTTGTCGATCAAATATTAATTTAACGGTTAACGGCCGTTCAATCGAAGGTCAAGAATTGTAAATGATCTTCTAAAAGAGAAGGAAGAGGTACTCCATCTTTCTTGTGTTGAGAGAACAAGAGTCTCCCTTTTTTAGGTCATATAAGGGTCATAAAAAGTAACTTATATGGTTCTCAAATATGTTTGAAGCCATGCAATACTTTAACGAGATCATCTTCGAAATTGATGAATTAAAATATTGTTGCATGGTGATTGACCTAATAAAGTTTTCTGACATGGTGATATTACAACTTATTTCATTATAATGGAATTTTTCTCTCAAGTTTGGTATTTTTAATTTTATTTTACAACTACGACTATCATGATGTGTGAATTTCTAAGTTAATTAAAATTTACTTTAATTCAAAAAGATTTTAGTCTGTATTCCATTGCCGGCGGCATGTTTATCTGTTACCCAAAATAGTCTGAAAGTAACTTTAACAAGAAAGATAAAATGTTGTCTTTGACAACATCAAAGGAAACAACAACAGGATTTAATTATTTAAACTGACAATATTAGAAATTATTATTCTACCTTATCCATGCAACTCAAAATGCTGTCATTGACAATTTGATGTGAGAAAATTAAGCTAAAGAAGAACATGTCAAAGACAAAAGTGTTTTTTTTTAAGCATTATTTGTCTCATGTATTTCAATTTCCAAATTAATTATAGATATTTGTTTATCAATAATCTAGCTTAGGCAATCCATGTGGCAATTAATAAGACTATAGTTTAGTTAGCTTAATCCAAGACTACTCAGATAATACCAATAGTTCGAACTAGTAAAATCCAAATATTGACCTCATATATCTTATACAAAAGCGGCTAAATTACGGTTTTTATCCCTATATTATACTCAATTTAACCTTTATATTTTAATGGTTAAAATTATTGTTAGTCTTTATACTTTGACAAAATTTGAGATTTAATCCTTATATTTAAAGGATAAAAAAATAAGTCCTTTTTATTCATTTGAAAACTCAATCTTTTCATTAACATTGTTAGTATTTTCTATCAAAATTTGTCAACTTGACATATCCATTAGGCTATTTTCATATGACATGCCAAATGATTGACAAAAATAAATATATTAAGTTGACAAATTTTGATGAAAACTACCCATAATAATAATGATTATATTAGGATTTTTAAATTGAAAAAGTAGAAAGATTGAATTTTTTTTAACTCTTAAATTACAAGGACTAAATTGAAATTTTTACATAAAACAAATAGTTAAAATTTTAAATTATGTTAAAGTTGACATTCATGATATATATGAACAGAATATAAAATATGACAATTGAATCAATAAAATATTAATCATATAAAAATATACAAAATAAAACTATTTTAATTTTACACCACTGAAAATAAATACTTCTCATAATAGTTAAAATTTTTACATGCTCTACTCTCATCCTTGCCACTCTTTGTCGTCAATGTTAAAACTATGTAGGATATATTCATAATTGCCTCGCTACCTCATTTGATATTTATCAGCTATTCCTAATAATTCAAATGTACATTTGATATATAGAATGGAAGAATAATATATGAATATCTCATCTAAATATTTTAATGTTTATCATATAATATATAAATTGCATTTTCATCCTTTTAAAAGTTAAAATAGTAATTCCAATATCGGTGTAAGTCAAGTAAATACCAAAACTGTTATATATCAACTTTAGAAAAAGAAAATCATGAGATGTGACATGGTAGTTACTCATAAGTGGCGAAGTCAAAAATATTTCTTGAATGAGGCGGAATTAAATTGTACACTTTTACGATAGTAAAAATATAATTTCATTATTTTAATAACCTATCTCTTTATAGTTTTTAAAGGGTTAAATCAATTTTTTATTATTTTAGGGGGCTAAAGTATAATTTTACTATTATTAATTTAAAATTTTATAAATTATAAAAGGCCTAAATTAAAATTTTACCATTTCAGGGTAAGCCATGCCCCATGAGTCTCTACTATGCTCCGCTACCATTGCTCACCTCATCTTTAACCATGTGGTTGAGAGTTCGATTTCTGCTCATAAGAATAGAACACATTTCATGACCAACCATTTACCTCTTCAGAGATCAAACACTACGAGGAAATTAATCATTATTGTAGACTATAAATACCCTAATTTAACCCAAAAAAAAATTCAGAAATAGATACCCTATTTCGACAAAAATTATCTCATCTCCGCTACTAAAAAAAATCTCCCATTTAAAATGAATCAATTCAAATAATTTTTTTCAATCTTTTCATCCGCATTTGTGAATAATACATTTCTTTTCTTTACCAAAACAAAATTGATATTCTTGAGGAGGACTGATGGTGCCAAAGGATCTTTGAACATGGGCTGCCATGATTAAACTAGCTGTGCTGGCCAAAAAGCTGTGGACTTGGATGATTTCTTAAACTTTACCATGGGACCATATATTGCCTTTTCCCTTACCAGGCAATTAAAAATTTATACTTTCATTGGAGATCAGTCTCCTTGATTTTTTCCTTGGCATTTTCATCCTTTTTTTCTTTTGAACTTTTCTTTTATTTGTTGCATAAATGTAAAGTCATGGTTGAGACAACCTCATGTCATTTTTTTGCAAACACTTGTATAAATGTAACCTTTACACAAACTCATCTCAAAGTTTTAAGATTTTAATCTTATCTTTCAACCAAAGTTTAATTAATAAAAATAGAGAACAAAAAAAGTTGTTTTTGGCAATTATATAGAGTGTGCGAAATGAGTTTTTAATTGAAAATCATATGCTAATTAAGGTTAGTAAAAGGAATTACGGTGAAATTTAGAATTTAGTTGTTCTTCTTTAATTTAGTATAATTTAATCTCCATTTTTATAATGTTATTAACATATACAAGTTAATAATATTTGATAATTGTTGTCATTAAAATGACGACGTAAAGGTTTTTCAAAAAACATTCTTAAACATTCAGATTACATGTAAATTCATTATCAATTGTACATGATTGATTTTTCGCGTTGCTTGATTATGTAATTAAATAACAAAAAGAAAATTTCAATTTAACAACTAATAATATTTTCAATTTGAACTAATCGCATTATAGAAATAGAGGGGCAACTTACAACGTAAGGAAGTAGTAGTTAAACCCCCATATTGGCACCCAATGATCAAAATTCAACCCCTGATGATGTAATTTCTTCTCCAAATTTGTACATTGATTCAATATCAGAAAAAAAGATAAAAACGATGAAATTAAAGTAAATGGATTAAATTATAAATATTAAAATAGCAGATGGACTAAAACCAAAATTAGACCTAAATAATAAGATTTTATATTTTTAGTACCGTGGTGTTTCATACTAAGGAACAAGAGCATCTGAAAACACAACTTTTGCAGAAAAAGGCAATATTAAACTAGAAGTAAGAGTGGAAAGAGGAAAGAATCATGTTCTGTTTCAAAATGCAAAAGAAAGAAAGAAAAGAAGAGAAAAGGGCGGGGGTTGTATAAAGAAGTGAAGTAAAGCATACGCAGCAAAATACATAGAGTATGTTCCAAGTAAACAGCTGTTTCACCCTCAAACAATGACAGGTAACAACAATCTCCCTTGTTTCTGCATTTCTCTACTTCTACATCATCATCATCTCAAACTATGCCACGTGTATGACATCGTGTGAAATTTTTATAGAGTATGCATTTAATATGAATATATTCAATTCTTCCAAGTTTTTTTCATATATTTAGAACTGTCCTATTTTCTCATCAATTTCTGTATATGTATTTCATACAAATATTAAACATGGATTTTTTTTTATACACTTCGAAAACTATGTTCTTTAAATCTCCAAACCCCTAAAAGTAGTTATAATATTGATTTGTAATTTCATTCTGCAATGATATTGATGTCAATTTAAATAATAATATTGATATCAATTAAGTTAAATATATTCTTATTAATCAAGCCAAAATTTTATAAATCGAGTTTAATTGTTTATCAAACCAACGTTTAAGTCAATTAATTAACCAAACCATTAACTATGGTTAATTCAGTTTTTCACCCTTTTTCAATGCATAATTTCATATATCATCCCAAAACAACATATTAAAATAACTAAAACAATTATATATATTAGATTTCATCACATTCATTATGCAAATTAAAAAAAAATGTTTAAAATGTTTTCTTTTTAAAATTTATATAATAATAGATATAGGTGAAGTAATAATAAATTTGTATTTTAATGTTGTTGAATATGTGTTTGATCTTTAAATTTTGAATTTTGAATTTTGAATTTTTTTATTTAAAAATGATAAAAATAATATAAAAAGACAGGTGTCATCATAATAATATTAATTATAATTTAATAAAAGTATTTTATAATTTCACAATTAAATTAATGAGGACACAGCAACTTATTAAAATGGTAAGTATTAGATAAACTATAACTAAAGTGACTTAGTATTGAATATGTAATATATTACTAAAACAACAGGCGGATTTGTTTAATCGATTAAGCGGGTTAGTGGGTTAATTAATCTCAGCTGGATCAAATTAACCGAAATTGAATATTTTAAAACATCTCTTTCGATCACAGACCAAAATTCATTTGATTATAAAAGCATGAGAATCAAAGTACATGCATTACTCCAAAACTAGACGTTAAACATTAATTAAAATTGTTCAAAACCAAATATCAATGTCTGGATGGAAAACAAAACTGGTTTGAATTAAGCAATTGGGCTTCTTTTACAAGTTAGAGAATAGCTTTTTTAGACAAACTTGCTTTCCGATGTCAACTTCTGGTATCATTGAAGACGACAGTGACTGCCCGACGGATGGTCGTAATACTAAAAAAGTCCAGTTTAAGGATAAAGGAGTAGATAGTGTAGAAATGTCAGTAGACGTGATGCCGGTATCTACTATGTCATGGAAAGATTTGCTTCTGAGAAACTCAGTCGAATCCTCGTAGGAAACAAGGGAAATCGATGGGGAAATTTTTTTACTTTGTAGAAGGTGACTTAACCAGGTACTCAGTAAATGGAATTCTCGTGATTACTTTCTCAGAGAGAATTACCTTTTGAAGGACATGAAAACCACGGTTGTGATTAAACTTTTGGGGCGGAGAATCGATTATGCTACTCTTCAAAATAGAATTTCGACTCTGTGGTGGCCATCAAAATCTTTTCAACTTATGGATGTGGAGAATGTGTATTTTTTATTTTTTTTTGTTAAATTTCAAAGCAAATAAGATTTTGAAAAATTTCTTACCTAGGGACCCTGGATTGTTTTCGGCCAATATCTTACGGTCCAGCCGTGGACACTGGATTTCAACCCACTCTAGCCTTTCCCGACGATTTTTATGGCATGGATTTGACTCTCAGGACTTGTCAGTTATCTGTATAACAAAAAGGTTCTTAAAGAGATTGGTGGATTGGTAGGGAAGGTCGCAAAACTCGATTTCAATACTGACAATAGGTTGAAGGGACAGTTCGCCCAAACAACAATATTCTTAAATTTAGATAAGCCCTTAATCTCTCAGATTATGATTAATGATAAATTATAGAGGATTGAGTATGAGTCCTTATTGTCTATTTGTTTCTCATGTGGGCAATACGGGCATGTTAAGGAGCTATGCTCGTTTTTGTGCGGTGACAAAGAGGTAGCCGAAGTTGGTGAGGGATCGAAGGCGGCGAACTCGACAGTTGGTGTTTCAGCGGAGGACACGAGTGAGTTTGGCCCTTGGATGGTGGTTGAAAGGCGTCCTCACCAGAATCCAAAAAAATCTCATAAACCGGCAGTTAATTCTGGTAAGTGTTGAAGAAGGGTCTAAATTCAATGCGGTATTCTCGGGTGTTAATGAAAAAGGGGAAAGGAAAGATTTAGAGGATGATTTTTTGGGAATTCAGTTCAAAAAGGGGGATTTCCTTAAATTGATTGAAAATGAAGCTATTAAAAGGAAAGGGGCTGAGGGTGTTCGGCGAAAAAAGAAAGAGGGGAGAGTGGTCAAGTTGGGTCATGGAAATTTGGATAGGTTACAAGTATGGGTCGATAATTTGGTTGCTAATTTGAAAAGGGTTGATATGGGTAAGGCACCTAGGCTTAATTTGGACTTAGCGAGTAGTATGAGGGTAGCAACTGGAAATTTTTTGGCTAGTAATCGAGCCTTGGAACCTGGCAAAGTGGATTTTCCACATGTTGGGCCACCTATTACAAGCAACCTTGGGGCTAATGATGCGTCAAGCCCAGAAGGGGAGATCCTAGGGGTTGGCATGAATAAGCTGCCTTTTAATAAATCTGCAGCATCGAAACAAGCTGGAATTATTTTGGAAAGTTATGGAAAATGGCCTAACAATTCAGGTGGTTTTCTTCTAAATACAACTTTTCATTTTAATCAAACATTTGAAGGTCTGGTTGAAATAGGGATTACTTTAAATTCAAATGCGCTTAACCCCTCAAAACACTCGGCAGTGGTTTTTAAAGATAATATTGGGTCGAATGCTACTATTCCTTTGGAGGTTGGTGACTCACTAATTTCTGAATCCGAATTTTAAATTTTAAAATGTGTGGTACAATTAGGAAAGGTATTGTTGGTAGGAAAGGAAGGGTACATAATAAGATCATACGGGATCATAGGGAGCATTTTAACACTGTTAAAAATTCCATAGTTTCTCTTTCAAAATCAATGAACTATATATTGGTGCTTATTAATTCCCATATTGATATAGCGTCTAACAAGATTGTATTGGCTCCGGTTAGCAAGCAACAAAATGTTGGGACTTATTCTCATCAGTAAAGGTTGGTTGTCTTTCCTTTATTTTCTGATTTTATGAATTTATCTATTTTTATCTTGGAATTGCCAAGGATGTGCCAATAGAAAGTTTCCCTGAATTTTTCAAAAGTATAATCGAGAATTTAAGCTAGACATTGTGGGGTTGCTTGATACGAGAGTCAGTGGTGGTAAAGCTGATGAGATTATTGCTAACCTTAATTTTTAGTATTCCCATCGGGTTGAGGCTGTTGGTTTTTCCTGAGTTATTTGGATTAGGTGAAAAGATCTATTAGAGTTGAAGTGGTTTGTAGTCACCCTTAATTTGTTCTAATTCGAGTTTTAGATAACTCCTTTCAAAGGCCATTATTAGTTTCTTTTGTCTATGGAAGCCTAGATAAGCAAAAGAGAAAACTTCTATAGGAAGATCTGAATTCGGGTGATACCAACTATGTTTGTTCCATGAGTGGTGATAGGGGATTTCAATGCCATTCTCTCTCCTAGTGAAAAGAGGGGAGGGCAAAGAGAAGAGAAAAGGTGTTCAACTTTTGGTAATTTTGTTGATTCCGCTAAGCTTCATGATTTAAGATTCAAAGGTTCAACCTTTACTTGGCAGAGAGCTGGAATCCTTGAGAGGCTTGATAGAGCCATTTGTAATGATGCATGGATTACGGATTTTTCGAGTTGTTCGGTGACCCAACTTCCTAGGCTCAAATTGGATCATCGGCCTCTCTTCCTTTATTTAAGGCATGATTCGAATATGAATAAAGGTAGGCCTTTCAAGTTTCTTGTTAGTTGGGTTGAGCACTCGGGTTTCTCTAAATTTGTACAAGACTTTTGGAGTTTTAACAGTAATATGGGGTTTTCTATTCAGTAGTTCTGAATAAAATAAAGTAACGGAATAGGAACATTTATGAGCATATTGGCGCCCGTAAAAAAATTTTGTTGCAAGAATTATCTGGTATTCAGAAGACGTTGGAAAAGTCGGAGTCAGAAGTACTGATCAGTGCTGATATGAAGGTTAAGGAAGACTTATAAAACGTCATCCATCATGAGGAACTTTATGGAAACAGAAGGATAGATGCAGTTGGCTTCATATGAAAGATCAAAATACAAAGTTCTTCCATAAACGCACACTTCAGCGTAAAAAATAGAATAAGTTTCGACCTTGAAAAATGACCTAGGGTGTGGGTTTATGATGATGATGCCCTTCAGATTGAGGCGATCAATTTTTTTCCAAAATCTTTATGGTGAGCAATTGCAACCTTTGTTTGGATTACCTCCTAACTCTTTTCCTAAAATATCTCAAGAGGATGTTCATTTCTTGGGTAAGGTTGTTACAGATGAGGAGATTAAGGGTGCTCTTTTTTATATAGTACCTTTGAAGGCCCCCGAGAGTGATGGTTTTCATGCTCTTTTTTTCAAAGTCAGTGGGATCACATTAGTAGTTCGGTTTGTAGTTGGATTAAAAAGATTTTCGACGGGGAAATTATTGACCTCAGTTTGAACAATACTTTGATTGTATTTTACCTAAGGTCCATGCCCCAGAAAATTTTTCCTAGTTTAGGTCTATTAGTTTATGCTCTATATTATATAAGTTGATTATGAAGCTTATTGCCAATCATTTTAAGGCGATTTTTCCTAAGATCAATGCTCAGGTACAAGCGGGGTTTATAGCAGGGCGTAACATCACTGATAATATCATTGTTGCACAAGAAGTCATCCACTCTATAAGATGCAAACAGAATATTAGGAATTGAATGGCAATCGAGATTGATTTAGTGAAGGCCTATGATCATGTTCACTAGGAATTTATTGATGCATCTCTTAAAGTTGCAGATATTCCTAATCTCTTAAGAAATGTTATTATGTTTGCTATCTCTAATTCTACTATACAAATACTTTGGAATAGTGTTCCATCTCCAAAGTTCTGACCGACCAGAGGTATCCATTAGGGGTGCCTGTTATCCTCGTATTTATTTGTCTTGTGTATAAAGTGGATTGGTCAAAGAATTCATTCGATAATTCAAGGTGATCAGTGGCAACCTATCCGTCTGAGATGTATAGGTCTAGTCATCTCTCATTTGTTTTTTTCCTGATGACCTTATCATTTTTGGAAAAGTAGAAGAGAATCAAGCCAGGTTGCTAAGTGGTATTCTAAAATATTTTTGTAATTATTCTAGTCATTGGGTGAATGCGAGAAAATTTAACATTTTCTTCTCTAAAGGTGTGAGTGAAGAGGCAGGGAGGCACCTTAGTGATGTTTTGGGTTTCAGAAGGGTACAAAATCTTGGTTCATATTTGGGAGTTCCTCTCTTTCATGAGAAAGTGACTAATAGTACTTTGAGGTTCATTGTTGATCAGGTTAGCAATAAATTGCAAAGTTAGGAGGCTAGGAAATTATCCTTAGCTGGTAGAGCCATGTTAGCTCAGTCAATTTTGTTAATGATACCAAGTTATTTCATGCAACCGATGATGATCCCTAAAGGGCTATGTGAGGAGATTGAGCAATTGGTTAGACAGTTCATTTGGGGTTCGACGAGAGGGGAAAGGAAGATAGCGCTTGTTAATTAGGAATTTATTTGTCAACCGCGATCTTGTAGAGGCCTTGGGTTTAGGCGGTTGGAAGATCAAAATACGTTTTTTTTTTTTTAATGAAGCTTGGGTTCAATGTTGTATCCAACTCAAATGCATTATGGGTTTGGCTTCTCAAGTCAAAGTATAAAGTTCCTAATGGATTACCTGAGTCATTAAATTGGGGGCGATGCTCTTTCTTTTGGAGAAGTCTTTCTAAAGCTTGGCCACTTGTCAGATAAAACCTTTTATGATTTGTAGGGGATGGTAAATTAATTAATTGTTGGCATGATCCTTGGATCCCGAATTATGGTCCTTTGGTAAATCATATCCCTTCCCATTTGAATACGGAAAGAGATAACATGCTTAATGAAATGGTTACGGAGAATGGTGCTTGAAATCTAGACTTATTTCGTTTATAGGTGTCGAAGGATATGGTTAGGCACATAATGGGTGTTACTCCACCTCAGCCAGAAGCCAAATCGGATAGAATCATTTGGATCTGGTCCTCAAACGGATCCTTTCCAATCAAGAGCTCGGCAAATTTGGGAGGGGTCATGCAATCCTAAGAATGTCATTTGGCAATTCCCCTGGAAGTTTCAAGGTCCTTAGAGGGTTAGATATTTTATTTGGCTTATTCTCAAACGTCTCATTATTAATTCGGAGTGTACGAAAAGGGAGATTGGGTTGGATGGCTCTTATGGCCTTTATGGTAATGATTATGAAGACATCCTTCACACTATTCGAGATTATCCCACAGCTAAGAATATATGGACACAGATTATACTAGTAGACAAGCTTAACTTATTTTTCTCAGGAGACTTGCATGATTGGGTTATAGCTAATCTACAGAATAATCTTAGGTTTCAAATGGAAGGGGTATATTGGCAATGTTTCTTTGGAATGGTAGCTTGGCGTATTTGGAAGAACCGAAACCTATTTGTCTTTCAGGGAATAATATGGAGTATTGAGGATTTAATTAAAGTTTCATATAGTTGGGCTAAACAATATACCTCTTCTCTTAAGGTAAATGTTTCCAACTTGCAGGTTCCCTTATCAGCTTCACCCATGTTAGGGAATTGGATTCAATTAAACTCTGATGGTGTTGTAAAAGAGGATTTTGGTTTTGCTACGGTTAGGAGAATTCTACGCGATAGATACGAGAGATGAATTGTTGGGTATAACCAATTTGTGGGAATTTGTTCAATTTTAGATGCTGAATTATAGGGTATTTTGAAAGGCTTTGCGATTGCTATTAATAGAGGATTTGATAGGATCTTTGTAACACCCCTAATCCGTATCTGTCGCCGGAACAGGGTTACGGAGCATTACCTAAACTTTCAGAACATTTACAAATAATTCATGTAAATTACTATTCATTAACCGAGATTATTGATATCGTCCTTTAAATGGACCCGAGGCCCATTACAAGCATTAGAATCGAGTCGGGACTTAATCGAAAACTCTAAGAATTTTCTGTGAAATTACAAAAATTTTCCAAGTTGCAGGGCTCACATGCCTGTGTGGTCCGAGGGACACGCCCGTGTGACCTAGGACACGCCCGTGCTACAGGCCGTGTTCGACCCCGTGTAACTCTCTGACTTGTGCACACAGCCATGCCACACGTCCGTGTGCTAGGCCGTGTGGTTAATTAAATTCTTTCGAAAAAGGTACAGGTTTCACACGGCCAAGACACACGCTCATGTTTCAGGTCATGTAGCACACACGGCTGAGACACACACCCGTGTCTCTGCCCGTGTACTCAATTCTGAGCATTCTGTTTCTCAAAATTTAGGTGCACGGGACACACGGCCTAACTATATGCCCGTGTGTCTCCCCGTGTGGACAAAATAAAGCCATTTCTAGCTTCATTTCTCACTCAAAAGCACACCAATGACCTGCACTAAAACTCACATCCAAATACCAACCATTTCAAGCATTCAAATTAAGTAAACTCTATCATTCAACAAGGCATATCATTACATGCATACATGTTTATAATCTTACCTTGGTTTAATCCATATGTTAGACATAATTTGATCAATTACTTAACATATTTGTTGTTATCATCGTATAACATTATAAGTATAACAAAATAAACCATTACTAGCCATTCCAATGGCTAGATTACAAGCATCATTTTCAAGCCACTAATGGCCAAGTTGTCCTATACATGCCATTATACCAAAATGATTTTACTATATATACCCAAAATAGGCTAGTAGATAGTGTGATGATGCTCCAATGATCTCCAACCTTCGCGAGCTTTCGAGCACTATAAAACAGGGGAAAATAAAATGAAATACGCATTACATGCTTATTAAGTTTGTATAACAGAAACTAAACCTACCAAATCACATTTATTAACATTAAGCATTCAATAACATGCTTTTCATCAATTTGGCAAATTTACCTAAACACATACACTCAATCAAACAAGTTAGTCACATATTGTTCACATATGCATCAAGTAAGGATAGATGAGCTCATCATGCAATATTCTTTCAAGACATTATCATTTCATCTCATAATTCTCTTATCATGCCAATAGTTTAATCTGTTGAACCATTGAAATTTCGATGGATGCTCAAGTAGTACACTCGAATTGTACAATTTAATAACCCGTCAATTCTTATTCAAAAGTACCCCTTAGGGCACTTAATCAAGAATACACTCTCAAGCCACATATCGTATAACAGGATTACCAGTCCAGGCTAAATCCTTTATATAACGTATACTCAGGAGAGCTTAATTAGGATTACCAGTCCAGGCTAAATCCTAATTGTAACATATACTCGAGAGGTATCGTATTAGGATTACCTGTTCGGGCTAAATCCTTTCTATAATGAGGTCAATAGGATTACTCATTCAAGCTAAATCCCTTCCGCAACAAATGCAGGGCCTCATTTTATAAGGCAATCATATTTGTCCATCGAAATTCAAGATTCAATCGGAGCTTAACCCTTTTCTAACATTTCCGAACATGTAATTATTTCTTATGTTCTAACATTCAAATTAACTCACATAAATATAAAACACATTCCATACAACACAACATTCAATTTAACATATTTACAAGCTCAATTAAGTTACACGAACTTACCTCGACAATTGTTCGCGTATAGAAATCTACTAATCCGAAACCTTTTCTTTTCCTTGGTCTAACCTCGAATTTGTGTTGTCTGGATCTATATAAATAACTTTAATAATCAATTTCACACATTTCATATTCAATTGGACTCAATTTATGTCCTAGGCAAAATTACCATTTTGCCCCTAACTTTTTCATAAATTCCAATTTCATCCCTAGGCTCGGAAAATGAAATTTATGCAATTTACTCCCTATTTCAAGCCTAACCGAAATTTCAATATAGAATTTACAGCACATATTTTCTATAAATTTTATAATTTTTCATCAATTTTCACAACTTTACATTTTAGTCCCTAAATCATGTTTTCATCAAAAATCACTTTGTAAAAGTTGTTTATCTATCAACAATCTTTCATTTTCTACCATAAATTTCTAATTTTCAGTATATTCATCCATGACCCATTTTCCATACTTTGATAACTTTTCAAATTGATCTCCCAAATAGATAGATTAAGCTATCCCGGTTTCAAAAATATCAAAATTACTAAAAACGGGACAAGAAAACTTACCCAATTAAGCCATGAAAGTTTCTTCTCTCTCTCTTAGGGTTTCCATGTATTTTAGGTTGAATATGACATAAAAAATAAGATGATATATTTTATCATCTTTTAATTAATTTAATTATTTCAATTTCCAATTTAGTCCTTGCCCTTTTTCTAAATTTCCATGGATGAGTCACCAAAATAGCTATTTAATCCTTATAGCTACTAGAATTCAACTTTTGCATTTTATGCGATTTAGTCCTTCTCGTAATTAAGCACATAATCAGTAAAATTTTCTTATCATAATTTTCACATGACATTTCTAACATATTACAGACCATGTAATAAAATAAAAATAAATTTTATTTTCGGATCGAATTTGTGGTCCCGAAACCACTGTTCCGATTTCACTGAAAAATGGGCTGTTACAATCTTTATCTTATTAGACAGTCAAAAAGTGGTATAAACTACTCAGGGAGCACTTCAAAGGTTTTGAATTCCGCTTTAGTTAGTAGAATCAAAATACTCATGGCGAAATTGGTGATATGGTTGATTCAGTACACTCCCAAAGATTATAATAAAGAAATTGATAGGCTAGCCAAAATGTTTGTTGGTAATAATGGTAATACTCAACTTTTTAAAACGCCCCCAAAAGGGATTGGATATATTTCTAAATAGTTTCTTGTAATGGGTTCCATTCACCCAAAAAAATCCAATTGATTATTAATCGATTAATTAAAAAAATTATGCCTCATTTGCCTTCTAAAAATATTTTTTTTATTTTAAAAATAATTTGGTTTTATTTCTTAGAGTTAAAAAAAATCATGTTTGGCAAATAAAAATAAAAATTTGTTTTCAATAATAAAAATATGAAACCATTATTAGTATCTATTGTTCTATAATAGACACATAAGAAATAAAATAATTGCTACATTTATATGATTCCAATTAGAGTAAGAGATTTGATATTTAAAATTTGTTGAAAAAAAATTAATTTTACAATTATCTTGGTTTTATAAAATATTTTTAGTAAAAACAATCAAAGTGAAATATATATATATATTAAAAATATTTTTAAAGTTTTCAACTAAATATGTTTTTTTAATAATTTTCATTTTTCAAGAAAACAAAAAAAAAATGACACTTATTTATTTAAACCAAACGAACGATTAAGTTTAATCAAATACTTCTAAAAAAAATTTAAGGCTAAAGTACTGAGTCCTTCGAAAATAATTTGAAAATAAATTAGGTCCCTAGTTAAAGAATGCAATCAATTGGACTCTTAATTCAAAAATAACATTCAATTGGGTCCGTCAAATTGTCATTTCCGTTAGGGCTCCTGACAGAACATTAAGTGTTGACATAGTAGGTGACGTAACAGGTGATGTGGCAGTTGACATGAAAATTTTGATGGCGTGGTGAGTGATGTGGAAAAATGCTTATGTGGAGGGTTTAATTGATTTTTTTGTATTATTTTACGATTTAATTTAAATTTTTTTTGTTAATTATTTTAGGAAACTTAATTTAATTTTAGAGATTATATAAAATTTTTCAAAATTTATAAAAATTATTAAAATATTAAAATATTTTAGAAATTATAGAAAATTATATAAGAATAATTAAAATGATAAAAATTAATAAAAAATTTATAAAAATTTATTAAAAGTATAAAAAGATGTAAAAACTAAAAAATATATATAAGAAAATTATAGGATTTTTTTTATTATTTTGAATGTTTGAATTAAATTTTAATGGAGAGTATGAAGTGTGATGGTAATCAAATTTAAATGGGGTGTCGAGTAAAGGGTTTGAGAGATAATAGATTTAGTGTTTGGCAGTTTAAGATGAATAATGAGTAATGATTTTGGTTGAGGGGAGGTGATCGGGAGATATTGATAAAAATGGTTTACAATATGATGTAGGGTTGCATGGGTGGGAAAACAAAAATAAGTAGTAATTTTTATTAAAAAGTTTTAAAAATTAAATTAATTTTTTTAGAAAATTATAAAAAGTATATAAGTTATTAAAAAGTATTAAATGTTATAAAAAATTAAGTTTACTACTTCTTTTATAATTTTTTTGAGAATTGTATATAATCCCTAAATCAATTAAGTCCTTCTAAAATAATTAAAAATCAATTAAGCCATCATAAAATAATAAAAAATAATTAAGTCCTCCACGTCAATACTTTTTCACTTTATTTTTCATATTAGCCACCACATCACCTATCACATCAATACATAATGTTCATAAGCATTTAATTAATTTTTTTGTTTTTAAAAAATTAATAAATTCAAATATTTATCCATTCAAATATTTCATTGGTATAGCTTTTCAAAATTAATTTAAATTTATATATAATAATATTAGAATACTTATGACAACTCTTCTTTCGCTTGAATCTTATCTCTCTCTTATTTCTCTAACCTAATTGATGCTTGCGTGACTGGTAGCTTGTTAGTTGCCTCTCTCTCTCTAGATTCCTTTGGCCTTGTTATTTTCCTTTTCAGAAATAATTTGGGATCAATTTATATTGGTGCGTAGAGATAAAAATAAACATATAAGAAATTAATGAAGACTTCAAGGCATGTATCAATGTCACTTTCTTTAAGGTTCTATTCGTCTCCACCTATTTTATGGTGTGCAAAAAAGTTACTGGAAAATAAACCTTGAGGATACAATGAAGCTCAATGACTGTCGACGTTTTGCACTGATGAAAACAGTCCATTGAGCATTGAGCGAAGCATAAAAAAATATCAATTTCTATAAAGAATTTGTAACCTCCCTAACCTAGCCTAGAAGTTAGACCTGAATTCAAAATATTATATTAGTCATTGAAGTGACCTAGAGAGCTGTCAAAGTTTTGGAAACAGACGTTTTAAAATATTTTTTTAACTTAGTAGAAAACTTAGTTAAATATCATTTTATTAATTCTTAAAATTTGGTTGTAATTTAGCAACGGTAAGTAATATCTAGTTTTTTAATAAAAATCGAGGTTCATGCATACTAATTATCAATCATAACATGATGTCCTAAAATTTTAAAATAAGTGTCATGCAAAGTAAAAACAAACCCAAATCCTAAGTCTCATGCCACAGTTCAAAATAAAATAATAAAGTTTTTAAGTAAAAATAATAATATTAAAATACTTTAATAAAATAAATCATTCTGATTCGAGACCCTCCGGATGCCACGTCCGTGTCCTAACCTGGTGGGTTATCTATAAGGATGAAGATTTAAGGTGGAGTGAGCTATGACGCTAAATGTGAATCCATTTACAATAAAATCAATGCGACAATTATTAAAACACATTAATTAACATTGCATAAAATAATCATATATAGCAATTCAGTTCATAGTATCAGTTTTACAACGCAACCATCATTATTATATATGAACTCACAATAACAATTTTCAGAATAATCAAATTCTCATATTTGCCAACAATAATCATATCCACACACATATATACATATATATATTCACGCATATGTATCATAACATAATTTTTCCAGAGTTGTATGCACATGTTTTAAGTGATGCCATACAGTTTCAGTTTTAAACAGAATATATTTTACCTCACCACTGCACACCACAATAGGAGTTCTGAGGAACTCCAACCGCCAATACACCAAAATGTGGATTAACCACCAATAGTTTGTAATTTTACTATCAATGACTATGAACACACAACAAAGCGCCACAGATGAAATCTGCATATGGTTGTGGGTATACAGCAAAGTATTGCATATGAAATCTGTCAATAGCCGTGGAAGCACAACTTGCTTGCAGATGATAGTTGTCAAAGGGTTGTGAATACACAGCAAAACACCGCAGGTGAAATTTACTATGGTTGTGGGTACACAACAAGATTGTCGCTGATGGAATCTACCTATGGCCGTGGGTACATAGCAAAAATAAATGCAGATATACTACCAATACTTTCTACAATCATATCATCCCATCGCATGCAATACAATGTAGCAAATTTAATACAAATCACATATGGTAGCATTTAGTGTACTGACACATGGAAAATCAGTGGCAAAATCATGTTTTTCATGAATTCAAATTAACAGTAATATAAGGCATGTTGTTCATACGGTCGCAGGTATTTAGATACAATAGTAACATATATTGTTCATAATTCATGCAAGTATATATAAAATCAAATCAATACCACATTAACTCGATCAATCAGGGAATCTAACATACTTCATAATATTAGGGACTTAATCGCATAATTTAGTTCACTAAAACTAGTTCGGAGGGTCAAAACTATAAGTTCTAAGCTTCATAGGACACATGGCCGTGTGGATGGGGTAAACGACCGTATGGCTAGCTCGTCTAAGAGACTGTGCCTATGTGACATTTTGAAATTTCAACCTACAAGGGTGACACGGCCGTTTGAGAAGCGAAAACCTAGGGTTTCGGGGGACATGATCGTAATATGGTGGTCATGTGGTCCACACGGGTGGCCCATCCACCCGTGTGATCTAACCTAGGCTAGATTTTACCTTGATTTTCTTGTAAAAGACACACACCTATCTTCGGGTTCACGAACATCGTTCATTGCCCTTGGATCTGGTCCATGATACCTAAATCGGGTCCTTCGAACGTCAATAAATAAGAGCTAACATTTGATTTCAAGATTCGACAGCGTTATTAATGTAACATCCTGAATTTTTGGGCCTATGCGTTTAATGGGTGAATATGTTTAATGTGTTAATTTAAGTGTTAGGGGTCCAAATTGGGCTCAGGCTTAGGTAGAGGCCTTGATTAAAATTATCTGTTTGGGCATTATAGGGTTTAAAAGGTAGTATCTATGTTTAAAATACCAAAATGGGCTTGTGGCCCAATCTTAGGAGGTGACGCCACACAAGGGAGTAAGGGGCCCAAATTTAAGTTTCATGGAGCCCAATTCTTTTAATTTAAGTTAGCTAAATTTTGGGCATTAGGATTAGGTGGAGTGGATGGCAACAAGGCTAAAATTTAGGAGTTTTAATGTTTAAAATATGTGGATAATAAGCAGATAAAGGCTATTATTTAAGAATTTATTTTATGTGGATAATAAGCTGATAAAGGCTAAAATTTAGGGATTTTAATGATTAAAATATGTGGATAATATGCTGATAAAGGAGTGAGGAGTTAGAGATAATTAAGTCTCTTTTAGATGAGCTAGTAGATTAAGATAAAGGAGAAAAGATAGGATTTATCTGTAAGGTTAGGTAAGTGCCGAAATTTCTATAAATAGGGGAATATCTCTTCAATTTGAATTTGGGTTTTTCTCTCATTCTTTTCTCTTCTTCTCTGAGTAAAAGCCGAAAACTCCTAAAGTTCTATCTTCTTCTTCATTCTCTCAAAAAGCCGAAATTTCTAAGCCTATTCTCTCATCTTCACTTTGATTCAAAAGCCAAAACTCTTTCCATTCTTTTTCTTCCTAGCCAAATCTTCAAGTCTCTTCCTTGTTTTCTTTTCTTCTTCTCTTTTCTGTCAAACCGAAACTCCTCACTCAAGTATTTTAAAAGCCAAAGACACATCAGCCTTCTCTTGTTCATACTTTTTCCGTAATTTTCCTAAAAGCCAAAATCCCTAGATCTCATCTCCTATGATTGCCGAATTACTACATGTGGTGCCTACTTGTGCCGAAATATGAAGGAACTTTAGTGGAGTCAATCGCATAGATCTCTAAGTTATAGAATCGTGTTACTTTCGTGGATTTCAAGGTAAGGGATCTATTAGTTTTAACGTATAATTTGGGATTTATTAACCATGGCCGATTGTTGAAGGGGCTAAATCTTTGTGTGTTTTTTCGCTTTTGAGCAAGGCTTTACATTGAGGATAATAGATCCGGATAGCAAGGACATCGACTAAGAATATTGGATTTCGCGATAACGTGTGTGTAATACTTCCCCACCATCCGGATCGATTATTAATGTATGCTCATAAGTTTATATGTTGTGATAAATACCGATATCTCGGTTTAATGTTGGAAACCCGAAAAGGGTGAAGCAAATCACCAGTCGATGAATGTTTGACTTTATATGATAAAAGCATATTGATTTTATGATTTGCATGGGTTGGGTTGATGAAAGGAGGAAGTTATACGTTATATGTGTAGCGGTTTATACCGTGATCTCATTTATATGTTGTAGCGGCTAATGCCGTGATCTCACATAAGGGCTTCGGCCATAATATGTTGATGAGCGACATGACCGCCATCTTGGCGTGTAGCGGTGTGGGTTGATTGTAGAAATCCCCAATGGTGTGAATGGTCGATGCGGGGCGTGTAGTGGATGGAAACCTAGGCAAATGGGTTGGGCCTTGCATATTATTTGTTATTTTTTTAAATGGAATTATTAATCATTTTTATGGGCCTAAGGCCAAAATCTAGTGGTGAATGAGGGTTGCACATTGAGTCTCGCGACTCACCCTATTAATTAACCTTCGGGTGATACCTAGTGCTTGGACCGGGCCGGAGAGGAACACAAGGTGACCATGCAAAAGACCAAGCTGGATCCAAAAAAAGTCTCAAGTTAATACTTTATAATTTTAATTAATGGATTTTAAATCTCGTTGTAATAAGGCTATGGGCCACTAGTTTATGTTTTGTTTTATTTTGGGCTTTAATTACTTTTAGTTATTTAAATTCTTATTGAACTAATGTATCTATTTAAATTTGGGTTTTTAATTTATAAAGGCATATTTTATTTAAACTATCAACTATTAAATTTCTCTCGAATAAGAAGATAAACTTTAGAAAAATATTTTTCTGAAAATACGACATGTTCTTCCAAAATTTTCTTAGTGACATACCAGATCCGGTCGTGGTGTTTGGGTCGGGTTTGGGGTGTTACAATTAAAACATCCAGCAAGAATCAAGAAAGATTTAGAAATCGGGTTTCAAGATTAGCGTAGATTGATACTATTTTGATAATTGCAAATTCTACTGAACTTGGATGAGAGAAACGGGGTTAACAATTGCAAGATTTGCTATCGGTGGTGTCGAAACCATTTTTTTAAGTTGATTTAAAAAACGGGGGTCGACTTTAAAAAACAAATACAGGAGTCGCCACCAATCCCTTTTTACTTAGGTGTGATTGGATCACCTTATAAAACGTTTTATTTCAAAACATTGATTTTGGTCCACGAAATACAAGAAAACAGGTTCGGGAGTAGGTTACGTACGAGGAAGGGTTAGCACCCTCGTAACGCCCAAAATTTGGTACCTAATTGATAATCTCATGTCCTAATGTCAAAATTTTAAAAAATTTTAAAATACGATCATTTTATTTGAAAGAAAGCCAAGGCTTACTTACCTCAAAGAAATAAGATGCTATACCCAATAAGTTAGGATGTAACATCTCATGACTTCGAAACTAGGCTCGCCTTTATTTGTAGAAAATTCTTACCTCGAGACACAAAACATCATATCCAATAAGTCAGGATACAACGTTTTGAATTCCCGAGAATAAGTTTTGATTTGAAATTTATAAGTTTCAATTTCGAAAGAAAAGGGATGCTTAATATTTTAAGTTCAACGAGAAAAATCGAACCCAGTGAGTTAGGGTACAATTTTTCTTGAAGCCCCCAAATATTATGTATCACCATATTTTTTTAGAAAGACTTTGAATAAAAATGCGACAATTTTAGTAAAATATATAAAAAATGATTTGAATAAAATATTATATCAATGCATTACAAAACATAAATTCCATATAGTAATTCACCATAATTACAAGTTATATTAACAAATAACATCAATATAGGCAATTAATGAAAGAATAATGTAATATAGCAAATGATACATGCAATAAAAGGACTATGCTAAAGCAATAGTACACAAGTAAAAGAGCATGAATAATTAAACACATGATATAAATAATCAACAGCAATTAAAATCTATATTAAATATGAAAATTCAAGAAATAAATATTAAACTTCTTCAAACAAAATCAAAATAAAAAAACTAAATAAATGAATGATGTATTTAAACACTGAATAAATATTATAGCAAAATAAAAATATGATGATTTCTAAAACGATTAACATGTATAAACAATATATAAAAACTTAGAATATGTAACACCCCAAACCCGGCCCATGAGTCCTGACCGGATCTGGTATGTCACGGAGTAAAATAATTTGGACCAATTTGAAAGTTTGGTGAAAATTTGATAAAATTTGGCTAAGGTTTTAAAACGGTGTTTGAAAACTCAATTGGGCTTTTATAAACATGGTTGGGTTGATGAACTCTTTGAAACTGTCTGATTATTTAAAATTTAAGGAACTTTCAAAATCATTATTGAAGTGGTGAATTTTGTTACCCGATGGTAACTTCTTTGAAAACTCGTAAAAGTTATTAAGTTAGAAAAGTTACTTTTAACCAGTTCAATTAATTTTTTATAAGATTCCATTTGTAATAACATGAGTAAAGTAAAGCAATAAAATAAACATCCAAGAATTAGCGGCCTTATTACAACCCAAATTAAAAGACTTTAAGAAAAAAAATAAGATTAACCTAAACAAAGTAATTTCAAATCCACTGATAAGCATGGCCGCCTCGAGTCCTCTCCGGCTCCATCTCCGCGTTCTACTCATCTGCAAAATGGTAAAGGAAGGGGGTGAGTCACCAAGACTCGATGTGTAATCCCCACCCGTAAGGTAACTCATACACAAGTCATTAATAAACATGCACATGCAACCCAACCTAACCATCCATACTCCTTTTCTACCCCGTGTGGTCAAAACCACTTTGGTGGTCAAAACCACCGATGACTTAGAGTCACAAATCGATGATGGGGCCAACCCATCGTGTGGTCAAAACCACTGATGACCATAGGTTACAATATATCAAATGTGGTCAAAACCATCGGTGGTACCAAACCACCGGGACTTAGTCGTAAATAATCAATTGTTGTGGTCAAAACCACCGATGACCATAGGTCACAAATAATCTGATGGGGCCAACCCATCTTGTGGTCAAAATCACGGCGACGATCCATAATTCATCCCCTCCTCTCATCAATCCCACCACCACATGCTTTTATAACAATTTTCATAAATCATACCGTAGCATTTAATCATCATGTGATGGCATGCAAATCATATATCAAAAATCACAAGTTAGGGGACTTACCCTGAATCCATGTTTAAGCCCACAAGCATATCATAGATCACTACCAAAATTTATACTCAAGACAATAATATAGCAAGTTTATTAATAAAGTGTGTAAAGAGTTTACACACACTGCTTCTCTAGAATTCCTAGATCCCGAAGATCCGATCTACGTCGCTAGATCTCTTGTCCTTGAACGGAATTGATTCCCAAACAAATCCCGAAGTCTTAATTTGCCCCCTTGGAAAAATAATTCCCGAAAGCTTCCCTTAATTTATGTAGGCTCTTAAACTCCACATATCAAACCTCTCTTTAGGAGATTCACCAAATGCACAATTGGAAGGGCTGGAAATTTTAGTGAAGGAGGAGGGTAGGTTCGGCTAGTGGAGGAAGAAAAAGAAAAAGAAAAGATGTAGGGAAAGGGGGTGGTTTCGGCAGCAGCAAATTCTGGAGAAAAGAAAAGAAAATAAATTCAACTTTGGCACATCTTTGCTGTACAAAACAGATATGGACACCCCCTCAAGGAGTCCAATATTCGGCAAAGACTCCTCCTTTTAGGTGATAATTTCACTTTCAAAAATGCAAGATTTATCTCACATCTTTATCTCCTAATCCTCCTTAAACAATTATAATGAAAATAAAATACTATTAATTACTCTTCCAAATTAAATTAAAAAAATACGCTCAAACTCTATCACTTTGAAGAGTCCAAAATCATGCCAATTCTTTCTCTCCTTCACGCCAAAGAAAGAAAGAGGAAAATAAAAATCCAAATCTTTGCTTCTTGGACTCGAACCAAATGACCACAAGCAAAGAGCCCCCTCCCTTTTCACGCCTTAAGCCACTCTTCCTTTGGAATTTCATGACATAAAGCCCTCACCTTTTAATTATAAGCCTTCTTCCTGGCCCTTACTCCTTCAACGCCAAAGCCCAAAAATAAAACTCCTTGCGTCCCTTGCGTTTGAACCCGAGACTTCCGCTTGACGCCACCTCCAAGGCACCTAAGTGGCGCATGAAGGCCACTTAGCCATGCTTTGTTCTTTGTGTCACGTTTACCCAAAATTTTATTTAACCCCTATCCCCTAGCTTCCTTCCTTTTAACCCTTAAAAGAAATTTTTTAACACTAAGTCGAGGCCTAGCTTGGGTTTAAATCTAGACCTTAGAACATGCCCAATGATCCTAGAATTTAATCCTTCAAGCACACACATGGGAAAATATTTAAATTACACACAACCCCTAATTTAGGATGTTACAATTCTACCCCCTTAAAAATAATTTCGTCCTCGAAATTACTTACTATCGTTCAATCGAGCATCCTTAACTCATCACACTATGCTCTTTGTTATGCACTCGATCTTAAAGAACTATCATACTTCCTAGAAACATTCCCTAAATTCATAATCCAAGTTCCATACACTTTACTAGCAACATAAGAATGAACTAACGTAACCACAACCAAGACAATTGAGGGTATTCCTGGAATAAGAAACTTACCCGTTGTCATGTCCGCACATCTTCCTCCTCGCGACGGCCAACCGCATAAACCCACCTTGGTTGCCTCGCCTCTGCACCTTCAAGACCTCGGCCACGCCCGTTACCATTATCATTACCTCTAGTCGCACCTCGACCCTCCGTGGTGGTCCTTCATTTCTAACACGAGCACGGTTCGACCCTCTCGGTTTGATTCTTAGCTAACTTCTGAGGACAATCCCTTATACGGTGATCGAACGATCCACACTCAAAGCACCCTCGATTACCACTCCAACACTCCCCCTTGTGAGGCTTGCCACACCGAGCACATTGTGGCGGCCATTGGGTATTGGCAGCAGCAGGCCTAGCACTTTGATCCGACCCACCAAACCTTGCCTCTTCTCGTGAACCTTCAAAGAAACCACAAGACCCAAAATTCCTTTTATCCTTACTCTTGTCCTGATTCCGTCTAACAGACTGTCTTACCTCTTCAGCAACCTTAGATTTCTCCACTAGGACAGCAAACTCCCGTTCCTGCTGTGGAGCTATCATCATTCTCGACTCATCTCTCACCCCATCTTCAAATCTAACACGCGCGTTCATGCTCGGTACCCACAATACCCCGAGCATACCTACTCAATCAAGGAATTCGGCTTCATACTGCGCCACCGTCTTATTGCCTTGAACCAGTTCAAGAAAGCCTTTCATTTGTGCATCTACGTAGCTAGTTCCGATGTACTTCTTTTGATAGGCATCCTTGAAAAATTCCTGTGAGATTTTCGCCACCGCTCCATCCCTTACGGTGAGCCACCACCGATATGGCTCATCCCCCGCAAAGAAATTACACCCTTCAATTTCTCCTCACCAGTAAAATCTATGTCATCCATGATTCTTTCGATTGCTTCCAACGATTACTCACGCCTTCGGGTGCCACTCCGAAACTCCCTAAATACTTACGCTCAGTTAGGCGGAGTCGTTCAACCACATTTACGGGCTCCTGCACCGCGCGCCACCTCGAAGAACTCGTTCCAACACCCGTGTCTGACTTGAGATACGACATCATCACCACCCGTCGATCTTGAAATTGGGTTTCACGCCGGCAGATCCAGGCATCTCATTTCGGACGTGACCGCACCTTGCGGCTCCGACAAGGTCATCCTACCCATTCCACGGCCACGCGGCGGACGTCCACGACCTCTTGAACTCATTCTAACGATTGCGTTTATCTGCTTAAGAATTTTATGGATTAGTACGTGTTTCACTTGGTTATCCGCGAAGAAATTTTATGAGGAGAGTTTAATAGAGATTCTTTCGATCACACAAAGTTTTAAGTCTTCTACCCTAGTTCACACAGAAGGGCACATCCATTCCCTAATACCTTTCATACTTATTCGCTCTTCGGACATTTCTGCCCATTTCTAACCCAAGGGTATTTCCGTCATTTTCCTATAGGGGTATTTTCGTAATAAACCAGAGAAATTTTAAAACTTTAACAATTCAGAACATTTTAAAATTTCACAAAACTGGAGGGTGCTTTTCAAAATTGATGATTGGGGGTATAGCGAAATTTTGAAAACCGAGGGTATTTTTTGGTAATTTTGATAAATCAAGAATATTTAAAAAAAAAATTCCAAAACTAGATTCGTCCTACTATTTAAAAGAGATATTTTAATGATTTTTTAAAACTAGAGTTTCCCTTAAAACATGGTTAATCCCTTTCGGGTTTTATTTAACGTGTTTAGCCTAAGACCGAGTCCTCTTGGTTAGGGTGAACCGAAGCTACGCACCAGTAGGAATCCCGAAAGAGGAGGTGAGTCACAAGGACTGCTTAAGTACCAAGCTCTTCCTGATCCAATCTCGGACATGCGCACTCAAGGTTACCACACCCCAACTCTCGGCGACTTGGTCGTAGGTTTGTTTAATTAGGCTTTTAAAGTCTTATGTCTTTGTTTGGGGTAACTAGTCCTAAAGTTTAAAGCACTTATCATACTATCTACGTTCCATGCTTCCTACCCTTCTACAGAAAATAATTCATACAGAAGTTAGGAGTACTTAACTGGGCGGATAGGTGCCGGAGACTCGGTGCCATGCGGTTCAAGCCAAAACAGTTTCAAATCATTCCAATAAGGCCTACTAACATAAAAATAAAACATTTTGGGCCTTGGGACCCCACAGTCGAGTTTTGAACCTGGCTCTGATACCAATTTGTAACACCCCAAACCCGGCCCATGAGTCCCGGCCGGATCCGTATGTCACGAGTAAAATAATTTGGACCAATTTGAAAGTTTGGTGAAAATTTGATAAAATTTGGCTAAGGTTTTAAAACGGTGTTTGAAAACTCAGTTGGGCTTTTATAAACATGGTTGGGTTGATGAACTCTTTGAAAGCTATGCGATTATTTAAAATTTAAGGAACTTTCAAAATCATTATTGAAGTGGTGAATTTTGTTACCCGATGGTAACTTCTTTGAAAACTCGTAAAAGTTATTAAGTTAGAAAAGTTACTTTTAACTTGATTCAATTAATTTTTATAGGATTCCATTTGTAATAACATGAGTAAAGTAAAGCAATAAAATAAACATCCAAGAATTAGCGGCCTTATTACAACCCAAATTAAAAGACTTTAAGAAAAAAAAATAAGATTAACCTAAACAAAGTAATTTCAAATCCACTGATAAGCATGGCGCCTCGAGTCCTCTCTACTCCATCTCCGCGTTCTACTCATCTGCAAAATGGTAAAGGAAGGGGGTGAGTCACCAAGACTCAGTGTGTAATCCCCCACCCGGTAAGGTAACTCATACACAAGTCATTAATAAACATGCACATGCAACCCAACCTAACCATCCATACTCCTTTTCTACCCCGTGTGTGGTCAAAACCACCGGTGGTCAAAACCACCGATGACTTAGAGTCACAAATCGATGATGGGGCCAACCCATCGTGTGGTCAAAACCACTGATGACCATAGGTCACAATATATCAAATGTGGTCAAAACCACTGGTGGTACCAAACCACTGGGACTTAGTCGTAAATAATCAATTGTTGTGGTCAAAACCACTGATGACCATAGGTCACAAATAATCTGATGGGGCCAACCCATCTTGTGGTCAAAACCACTCGACGATACCCATAATTCATCCCCTCCTCTCATCAATCCCACCATCACATGCTTTTATAACAATTTTCATAAATCATACCGTAGCATTTAATCATCATGTGATGGCATGCAAATCATATATCAAAAATCACAAGTTAGGGGACTTACCCGGAATCCATATTTAAGCCCACAAGCATATCATAGATCACTACCAAAATTTATACTCAAGACAATAATATAGCAAGTTTATTAATAAAGTGTGTAAAGAGTTTACACACACTGCTTCTACCTAATTCCTAGATCCCAAGATCCGATCTACGCCGCTAGATCTCTTGTCCTTGAACGGAATTGATTCCCAAACAAATCCAAGTCTTAATTTGCCCCTTGGAAAAATAATTCCCAAAGCTTCCCTTAATTTATGTAGGCTCTTAAACTCCACATATCAGCACCTCTCTTTAGGAGATTCGACCAAATGCACAATTGGAAGGGCTGGAAATTTTAGTGAAGGAGGAGGGTAGGTTCGGCTAGTGGAGGAAGAAAAGAAAAAAAAAAAAGATGTAGGGAAAGGGGGTGGTTTCTGCAGCAGAAAAAATTCTGGAGAAAAGAAAAGAAAATAAATTCAACTTTGGCACATCTTTCTTTGACAAACAGATATGGACAGACCCCTCAAGGAGTCCAATATTCGCCAAAGACCTCCTTTTTAGGTGATAATTTCAGCTTTCAAAAATGCAAGATTTATCTCACATCTTTATCTCCTAATCCTCCTTAAACAATTATAATGAAAATAAAATACTATTAATTACTCTTCCAAATTAAATTAAAAAAATAAGCTCAAACTCTATCACTTTGAAGAGTCCAAAATCATGCCAATTCTTTCTCTCCTTCACGCCAAAGAAAGAAAGAGGAAAAATAAAAATCCAAATGTCGCTTCTTGGACTCGAACCAACGACCACAAGCAAAGCAGCCCCTCCCTTTTCACGCCTTAAGCCACTCTTCCCTTTGGAATTTCATGACATAAAGCCCTCACCTTTTAATTATAAGCCTTCTTCCCGCCCCTTACTCCTTCAACGCCAAAGCCCAAAAAAATAAAACTCCTTGCATCCCTTGCGTTTGAACCCGAGACCTCCGCTTGACGCCACCTCCAAGGCACCTAAGTGGCGCATGAAGGCCACTTAGCCATGCTTTGTTCTTTGTGTCACGTTTACCCAAAAATTTTATTTAACCCCTATCCCCTAGCTTCCTTCCTTTTAACCCTTAAAAAGAAATTTTTTAACACTAAGTCAGGCCTAGCTTGGGTTTAAATCTAGACCTTAGAACATGCCCAATGATCCTAGAATTTAATCCTTCAAGCACACACATGGGAAAATATTTAAATTACACACAACCCCTAATTTAGGATGTTACAGAATATATGAAAAATATAGGGATACTTATAATAAATATATAATTTAATAATTTAGTACATATATAAATATAAATGATAATGTCGAAACCATTTTAAAATCGGGTTTTGAAAATGACGATCGACTTTAAAAAAACAAAAATGGGAGTCGCCACCAATCCTTTTTTACTTAGGTGTGATTGGATCACCTTGTAAAACGTTTTATTTTAAAACATTTGATTTTGGTCCGCAAAAACAAGAAAACGGGTTCGGGAGTCGGTTACGTATGAGGAAGGGTTAACACCCTCATAACGCCCAAAATTGGTACCTAATCGATAAAATCATGTCCGGATGTTGAAAATAAAGAAAATTAGAAAATATGATCCTTTTATTAGAAAGAAAATCAGGACTTACTTATCACAAAGAAATAAAGTACTTTACCCAGTAAGTTAGGGTATAGCACCTCATGACTTTAAAATTAAGCTCGTCTTTATTTTAGAAAATTCCTACCTCGAGACACAAAACGTCGAACCCAGTAAGTTAGGGCACAATGTTTTGAATTCCCAAGAATAAGTTTTTTTTTATTTAAAACTTTAGATTTCTTTATTCCGAAGGAATATAAACATCACATCCAGTACGTTAGGACACGACATTTTTTAAAACCCTCGTAATTAAAGTCATCTCATGATTTATAAAACTTGTTAAAAGGGTATTTAGTTATTTAGCTAAACGAAAAATCGCAACCCAGTACGTTAGGGCACTATTTCCCGAATTTCTAAATACCAAAACATTGCCTTAAAAAAATGAATTTTTTTATTTTAAACAATAACCATGTAACAACATTGCATTTATCGAACACAAATATTAAAAGTAATTACAATACACTAACATTTAATATAGACAATGTAAAATATAACTAAAATAACTACACTAGGGTAATCATGAAATAATAAATAAACAAAAGGGCATTACATAGATAAATAAAATATATAAAGCAATATATGTAAAACAATAAAAAATACCAAATAAATATTATAATAAATATAATTTAATACATATAAAAGATAATACATAATAATATATATATAATAATTTTGAATAAAGATATTTTTAAAAATATAATATAAATAATATATACGAAAAACATGTTATAAAATATAAATAAACTTTATACAAAAATAATTTTTTTAGAAAATAATATACGATATAATATAATACTATGTAATATAAAAAAACATATAATGTAATATATAAAAAATAATATGTAATGAAAATAATTTTGAGCTAAATAAAAATAATAAATAATGAAAATATATGTATATATGTAGTACATTAATTATAAAATTATATACATAATATAAACAATATAAATAAATTTTATATAAAATAAAGCTTTAGAAATAATATATACAATATAATACTATATAATATACAAAATATAATATAATAAATAATAAAAATATATAATAAAATATAAATTATTAAACAAGTAAGATATAATTAAAATAATAATTAAATATATAAATAATACATATAGAATATATATATAAATTATTAATAAATTAATAAATGTAGGAAAATAATATAAAACATTTAACATGATAAAACAATTAAAATAATTTAAAATAAAATAAAATAAGAAAATTAAAAATAAATAAAGAAACAGGAGTTAAATAGCAATTAAAACAGATTAAAAGGATTGAATTAAAATGCGCATTAAAACACAGGGACTAATATGGAAATTAATCCTTTTTTAAAACGGCACCGTTCCGATTTTTACCTTTAAAAGAGTCTGTCGGACTAAATTGGAACAAAAATAAACTTAAGGGTTAAATTAAAAAATAAAAGGCAATTTGAACTGAATTAAAATTAAAAATTTGCGGAAGGACCGAAAATGAAATTATACCATTAAAAAAAACACGCGGATCTTGTCTTCGGGTCGGGTCAAAATTCGGGTAAAAGTCAAACGGCGTCGTTTTGTGCTTACCAGATTAAGCAAAAAAGGCGTCGTTTTTCAATCGCTATATAAGTAAAAAAATTAATAGAAATTTCATTTTTATTCATTCAGAAGAAAAAAAAAACTGAGAGAGTCTTTGAAAACTCTCTGTCCTTTAGCCTTCAGGCCAGGACTCCGACGAGGGGGCCATCAGACTCCACGCGCGCTACGCGCCACCGCCGATGGTAGCCAGGGGTTTAAAAACCTTGGTTTCAAAGGTAGTTTCTTTATTCTCCCTTCTTTTAGCACTACTTTGTATAAAATATGCACAAAAATAAAAATAAAAATAGCAAATCACCTCTGTAGAGAAGAAAAAAAATCTATATTCCATTTAAACAAACTTTTTGTTTTTTTTCTCTGTACTTTTATTTCTTTCTCTGTGTGTTTTTTTCGTCCCTTTTTACAAGTCTGTTCTAGGGTTTTTATAACCCGAAAAATGAAAGAAAAAAAGGAAACAAAAATATTCTATTTTCGCCACTGTTTTGCCCTTTTTGCTGCGTCTTGTTTCCTTTTGCAGGTTAGGCAAGGATCCTGTTAGTGGAGTGATTCGGGCACGATTCGCTGACTGCGGCGTGACTGGTGGAGTTGCTGGGGCATTGCGGCGCGAAGGCTGGACTCCTGAGGTGCGCCGATTGAGCTCCTGTTGGGCATTTGCGGCGCCTAGGGTTTCTTTCAGAAACCCTAGGCTACTGAATATGCCTAAGTTTTGGGCTCTTTTGGGCCGCCTAAATTTTGGGTCAAATGGGTGTAATTGGGGTTTTGGGCTAGTCTGGGTAGGCTGTAACGGGTTTAAGAATTAGGTTAAATGGTTTGTAAATGGACTGAAAAAAAAAACATTTATTATTTTATTATTTTTGGTTTATTATCAGCCCGGGCAAAATGGGCTATTACATATAATATATAATAAAAAACAATTATAAGTAAATAGTATATAAAAAATTTTAGATAAAAATATGTGTGTAATACAGTAATCATAAAAAAAAACTACATATATAATATAAATAATATAAATAGTATATGTTATACAATATAAATAAATTTTATACAAAATAAAATTTTAAAAGTAATATATGATATAATATAATATAATATAATATACAAACATTAAAAAACATATAACATAATAACTAATATATAAATTATAAAATAATGTGTAATATATAAATAATATTAAACTTAATAAAATAAAATAATAATTTAATACATTATAATACTGAAATAATTAAAAATAAGAATAAAATAAAAAGAATTAAATGAAAAAGGATCAAATCAAAAAATAAATAAAAATTAGGAGCAAAATTATATAAAATAAAAGATAATATTGAAACACGCGCCAAGATATAAGGACTTATTGGGCAATTATGCCCTATCTCTTAAACGGCACCGTTCTGATATCAGTCTTTAAATAGCTCGAGGGACCAAATCGAAACATAAGAAATAATTCTGGGCTGAATTGTAAATAAAGAAAAAAATATAACTGGACGTAATTATAAAATTGAAATAATGCGAAGGGGCCTATTGAGCAATTAGACCTTTTAACGAAAACACGCGGATCCTCCCCGAGTTTTTGGGTCAACGCGCGGATTCCTACTCTGAACGACGTCGTTTTGTGCTTATTTACTTAAGTAAAAACGGCGTCGTTTCTTCTTGCTATATAAGCAAAGAATCAGCCCAAAAAAAATCATTTAAACACTCTTTTAAAAAAAATCAGAGACCCTCAAAAAAAATTCTCTCTGGCCTTCGGTCTGAGGCCATATTCTGGCCTGGGTTCCGGCGACGGACCTCCACACGCGCCACCACACACGGCGGCTGGAGAGTCGAATCTCCCTATTTTGAAGCCGAAACGAAGGTAGTCTTCTTCACTTGTTTATTTTTTAACAGTATATGTATATATATATAAAAAAGCGTAGATCGAAAAGGGAAAAAATAAAACGAAATAGAATAAATCACCTCTTGTTATTCTCTATTTTTTTTATATATATTTGCCCCCTCCCCCTTTTACAGATTATGTCGGGTTATTTATAACCCAAAAATGAAATTGGAAAATAAATATAAAGTCGTAATCTGCTGCTAATGTCCATATTTGATGTGCTCTTCTTTCCCTTTTTGCAGGTAAATGGTGAGAAGCCCGGTGTCGGAGTGATTCGCTCATTGATTCATGCGCAAGAAAGAAGGAAGGTCGTGTTTGAGGTCATATATAGGTGCTTTACAGTGCAGTGGAAACCTAGGGTTTCCTGCGTCCACAAGCTGTTTGGGCCACTGGGCTTAGGTTTAGTTTGCTGGTGATATTTGGGTTTGGGGTGTAACGGGTTTTGGCATTTGGGTTCGGGCTTCAAGCCCGTTTATTGTAAATGGACTGTAATAACAAACTTGGACATTTATTTTTTATTTTATTTTTTTATTCCGGTTTGTTACATGGGCCCGGGCAAAATGGGCCGATTATAGGTGGAAGAACGATTCGCGTTCGAATTTGATCTTTGATTTGAGAGAGTGCAAACAATTTTCAACAAGGAAAGAAATTATTTGCAAAAAGGAAAGGGTGAAAAAAAGAAAAGGGGAAGATATACGAAAAATAATTCTTCTCTAGGTTGAAAAGGGAAATCAAAATTCTAATATGATTAGGAAGGGGATTAACTAGCTAGGTTAAGCAAATTTTAGAAGGTTATTTTGGTAAATTACCCATATTACCTAACTTAGGAACTAAGGAGAACGGAGTGTTGCTTAACCATTGGGCTGCTACCTATACTTTGTCATTTTCTACTTCATTTAATATGCATACTAGATTGATTTTGTTCTTTAGTTGCTAAAAAAATAAAAGGAAAATAGAAGAATGGGGTTTAAACTTAAGATTTTCTTAGGGATTTCTCTAGCTACACAACCATCAAGTCTAAGTCATTTCTTGGTGATTAATTAAATTTCTAACCCTATGTATTTTGGGGTGTTATAGAATTTCTATAATAATTCTTTATAGAACAATCTAGAAATATGAAAGATAGTGGGAGAATAGAAAGAAACTTTGTTTCTATGTTTTTTTTTTTTTTGTGTCCAACAAATGAAATTCCTCTCCTATTTATAGAAGGTCTCATGTCTCTTCATGGGGATATAACTACCCAAACGGATAGTTATATCTTTAACCATAAACATAATTATTCAATAGGTATCTACATGAATAAATACCTATTGAATAATTATGACCCTTTTTTATTAATTAAGTGGTATAATTTTTTGTGACAAGAGACATAATTGATCACTATGAATAGTGACAACTCTTGCTTAATAACCATGACATTATTTTTGGATCACTTGGACCTTTTCATTTGTAACTATTGGAACACTATATATATTTTGAAAATGATCCAACAATCTCCCCCCATTTTCAAAATATTCTAGATTTTGATAATCTTGGAAATCAATTGCATAAATAAAGGTGTCTTACGATTGAACCTTCACTTAGTGAAAACATGTTAAAGTTAATTAAAATTGCATGGTAGACTATGTTTTGAACCAACTATTCCATTTAATTAACTGAACACATCTCACATAATGATTTCAACACCAATCAATGCACAGTATCCAGGGACACTATTATGGCCATATGTCTGTAACCTCTGTTCATGAGTGTTATTAGAGTCAAGCCCTTGAGCTCTTAGAAGTGGCAACACTTCCACTCACATAGGTAGATCTCGAGAGTACTCCCATAGTTATAACACTCTAACACATTTATGTTATGGGTCTATTAAGAGTATAATACTCATCATTCCCTTTATCATTACGGGTACCTAGACTTTTCATCCTAGGATGATTTTTTTTATAGTGCTAGCAGTCACATACTTATGATGTACTTTGTCTCATTGAACTCAAGACTTGATATTATACCAAGCGTTGAGTCGAGTTTCCATCATGGGTGACTCAAATATTATGGGTATTTATACCACATGGTGAAACTTTATATTTATTTGTGTCTTGAAAAATCACAAGACCAACATCCCCACCATGTTCAATTACCCATTCTTTTGCAAAAGAATGCTATCAAGGATATCCTTTCTACTATTGTCAAATTACTGTGATCACTTTATTTTTTCTTATCATGACAATTTCATATTTGGCTATTTTATTTATTTCTTGATATCCAAGAAATTAATTTCACAAACACCAAATATATGAAACCATACATCATGTCTTTTTCACCAAGTTGTTGTAAAAATGCCTCAAATCTCTTAGTGAAACTAGACAACATATTTGCTATTTGTCATAGCTTCTTTTCAAAGTCAGTACATGACTTTAAAGCTCTTTTTTTTTTTTTTTGTATTCATAGTCAAATAATATTATTTTTTTCTTAATGCATCATATATATACAAGGGTGTAACATATATAGTCACATTAGAGGACCATCAATTGTCTAATCAAATGACTATAAAATCACACATTTATTCTTTCTTCACCATGGACATTATCAATTTTTTTTTACTATGATCAAAATAATGTCCATCACCTAAATGGATCAAATAGCATTCATATTTTTATTTTTATACTCACGAGATTTTTAATTCATGGCTTCCAAAGTAAATTTTAAATTTTACAACATCTCAAAATTTCATAGAACCTCGAGATGATAGATCATATCCAAGCCATATAAAAAAAACACATGCACCATCATAAATATGTACAATATGATCTCGAATTTAAATATATGATTATCACGTTATATATTCTCACTAGAAAATTTCATACCAGAATAGTGATCTTATTATATAAGCATCTTTTTTGGTTTTAAGAAACCATTCCAATTCAACATTTTAAAAGTATTCGTTGGACTTAGTGACGTTACTTTTCGATTTGGGAAGACTCACCCGAATAATCATAATGCTTATGTTGAACAGAAACATGTTCAACTAATGTTTAAACAATGCCATCACCATTCAAAATGAAAGTAATTTTTCGATCCATTAATAGATCTTTTCCCAAACCTGCATTTTCATTTCATCTTCCTTCTTTCTTTCTTTTTGGCTTTCATTGCCCAATTTTTAACTCTAGGCTACTTCTTTTGGATTTTGGCAAAGCCTCCAAAAAATTGACTTCTCCTGGTATCACCTGCCATCATCTAAGGTATCGAATGGGACATGACTAAGTTGTAATGTCAATGCACTAGACCTATGAGTTTGATGGTTGAAGCCACGTTTGATAATGGTTTAGCACACATTTGTCATTTTTCTGTTTAATCCATGATGTTTTCTGGTATTGCCTTTTGAGGTTTATTTTGCAGAATGACCTTGGTTGGAGGTAGGCATTCGAGCGGTGGTTGGTGAAGACTCCAAACCCCTGCTAGTTTAGGTTATCTTTCTCATTTTTCGAGATTTGTGTTTACCATGAGTTAAGTTGAACTTAACTTTATTTTAATTAATTTATCGTACTTATTTTTGTAATTTTTGAAACCATTGGACCTGCTGTAACTATTCTTCTCTTAATAAATATTATTATTGAATTTTTTTTGAATTAATTAAATAAACCTAAATTTAAATATGGAAAATACTAGTGGCTTGTAAGCTTTAAAAGTTTTAAATGGTTTGATTAATTTGAGAAGGTAAGTTGAAAAGGTATATAAGTAGAGGGGCATGTGCCTCCTCGCATCACTCTTTATCACGTGGGGCGTCTTTGCCACCTCATACAAACCCCACTTTTTTTGTCTTTTTTTTTCTCCTCTTTTTCGATTATTTTTGGGGTTAAATTTTCCTATTCCAACTTTTTTGACATTTTACCTAAACTTAACCACCTCCGAATTTAGCAATCATTTTAACCTCGTAATTAACTTAATAAATAAATGGAATTTATTATTTATCTATATCTATAATATATATAAAAGTACGAATTTAAAAAAATTGAACTAATAAGAATATTCTTTATTTTCTATTACATTATTAAATATACAATTAAAAATAAAAGTTGTGATATTTACACATTTAAAAATAATTATATTTTCACTTACAATTATTAATTAAAAATTTGTGCTAATTTTAAAATAGATATATTAATTGAGTGGGACTCTAAACATAAAACATAGGGAAAAAATTGTGATAATTATAATTATAATTATTAATTAAAAGTTTTTATATAAAAGAGAACTTGTGCTAATTTTATTGATATAAATTTGAGTTATTAGTTAAATAAAATTTTAAGCATCTTAATTATAACTTAATTATTATTAGAGTTAATTTTGTTAATTAATTATTGAGTTATTAATTAAATAGAATTTTAGGCATCTTAATTGTAACTTAATTATTGTTAGAGTTAATCATGTTAGTTATTGTTTTGAATAATGTTACTTGCATTAATTATATAAAGTAAAACTATATTATAGGTTGATTATGTTAAAAGTGATTTAATTATTATTTGAAAATTTTCTATTATGAAATTTGAATGGATAGGTTAATTGTTTTAATTATATTCAATAATTCAAATAAAAAATTATTTTATGTTAATTATTGTAATTAAAAATAAAATAATTTAAAAAAAAATTGATTAAATGTTAAACACGTAAAATCACATGCAATACATGTAATATTAAAAACTAGTTTTTAACTAAATGTTTGAGATTAAATAGTTTGCTCGTGACCTATAGGGATGAAAAAAAAATCCAAATCTGATTAGTTTTACTCGATCTAATTTGATAAAAAAAAATTTAAATTTTGGTTTTGGATCATGCAAGTTTAGTTCTCCAATTAATTAGATTGGGTTGAAATTAGAAAAAGTTTTCTCGAGATAATTACCAAAATATTCTTTTATATATAGTATTAGTTTAAATTTGATAATAAAATTTATATTAATATTAAAAAAATTAAAAACAAATAATAATATCATTAAAATAATAAAAATATATAAAAAAAATTTATGACATATTAAATCGGTTCAAAATTTGGTATAATTTTAATTTTTTAAATTGAGTTCAGGACAGATAAATTAATATTTAATTTTAGATAAATCGAAATCAAATTATATTAGAAACATATGGAATTGAGATTGGAATTGACCCTTTCCATGTAAGTATCCAATATATATATATATATATATATATTTATTAATGGTGTTTGGTACACTAACTCTTTCAATTTGTAGAATTTTCTTTGTCTTTCCTTTTCAAAAATATTAAGTTGTCTATTTCTTTTCAGGTAGATATGTATGTATTTGTATATCCATGTGTTTTACCTAAATTCAATTTTCCATTTGATGTTGCTGAGTATTCTAGGAAGTCTATATACTCTTTTTCAAATTCATTACATTTATTAAGTGGATTATTATTATTATTATTATAGGACACATAACAGTTTTACAATCCTTTTAACTCCACTGAGTAATTGTCCCCTTCCAAACATAAATGCATAAATTAGGTACATTGAATGAGATAAATTAATCTTAAGTGCTCAATTGGAATATGCACATAAAATTTTAAAATAATATACATAAAATAATTTTAATTTTAAACTCAATTGGAAATACTATATATTACTACTCCTATGATATATATATCATGTGGGTGAAAAAAAACTTTAAAAAAAAAATAGAGATATATTAATTAGATAAATATGTACAAACAAGTTAGATAACTTGTACATAGGTTCAGGTGCTGACATCAGGGGCATAGCTAAGAGTACTGGCTCTGGACCTTCCTTGGTTGATTGAAGTAATAACATTTGTAGTCCCTCTCAATTATTAAATATTCAATTTAAGTTTTTTTTTAAACAAAAAATTTCTCTTTCACCTCAGAAAACTTTTAAAATTGTATGTCTTCCTTGCTTCATCCGTGGTTAACATGTTATCTAGAATTCGATTCCAATATAACTCTTTCTCCTCCGATTAAAATAGAATGCAAGCTTTAATTATAAAAAAGAAAAAGGACTTTTCTAGAAAATGTAATAAAAAGAGTTGAAATTCAAAATTCAAAATTTCATCCATTCACACGAAATAAAAAATTAAAATAAATAAAAGGTTTTCCTAATGGTTGATGATTATTGGTTAAAAACAATTTTAAATTTTATAGAAGAAAGAGAACAAAATTTTAAATTATTAGAAGACAAAATTAGTTGTTAAATACAAAATTCTCTCCATCAAAACTTAAAAAAAGAGGGCAAAAATCTTGTAATGCGTCCCTTTCTCATTGGTTCTTAGTGGCTCCCAACTTTCCTCATTAACAGAAACCTGCTCTCCTCACTCTCCCCCAAAATCTTAATCACATTAAGAAATAATAATAACCTTCATCACATAAAAATGAATGGGGACTAATTGTGGATTTAGTCCCTCTATTATGTTGAAAATTCTACTGTAATTTGACATAATTTGATTCATATGCTTTATATCGTAATAAGTTCAATTTGATAACACTGTTAATCTATAAATAAAGTAAAAGAGAAAAGTCAATTTTGATTATATTCATTCTTATAAAATCCTTAGAAATTGGAAATATATATTATATAGATACTGGATATGGATTAATATATTAAAATGTAAAATATTAAAAACATTATCTGAAAATTTTGTAAATAAAATAAGTGAATTGGAAAAACTATTAATACTAACATAAGCAGAGAATACAAAAAGTTGTAATTGACTATGAAAATTTTAAAAAGATGAAACCAAGAGTGATTTGTAAAAAGGAAATATTATGATTGAGTACTTATTGATACTATTTTAGTTGATAAATTCAATTGCCAATTGTTAAAATATTAATCGTACAAAAAATTATATAAAATACTTTAATTTTATATTTGTGTAAATTGATCTCTCCCCTGTATATACACAATGGCATGTTTTTTTATTCAAAATCTTTTATTTATTTTTTAAGTTTTAGAATTTTAATTGTATTGCAAATTTTAAATTTTTATTATTTTATTTTTAAATCATTTATGGAAATGAAAATAAATATTATATTTTTTAACTCACATATATTGAAATAAAAAAAAATAAATAAAAAATCATGCTTAAAACTATATGAAAATTTTTTAATCTTGAATAGACTTTTAAACATTTATAATGTTATATATTTATTTTAAATAATTTTGTATGATTATATTTTTACTGAATAATATAATTTAAAATAATTAATTAGATCATAGTTATTTAAAATATTTTAAAAAAATAAAACAATCTACATACAAATATTATAAATTCAACCCTGCAACTTAGAGGAAAAACGAAATCACTCTATCACTTCCTCTTAAATCTCAAGCTTAAGTTATTTATTAAAAATAACCTTAAATTTAAATTTAAGATTTTTCATCAAAAATTATTTGAAATATTAGTTAGAGCTTTCGTATGATATTTAAATGGTATAAATTTAAATTTTCGTATAATATTTAAAAGACACAAATTTAAATTTTATCATTCTACACCCCTTCTTCTAATATTAATAAAAGAAAGTTTACTATTCTTTTTAAAAAGACAAAAAAAAAAATTATTGATTTCTATAATATCTATAAATTGTGGATTTAATTTTTATATTTTAATTGATTAATTTTAGTTTATGAGTTTTTTAAATTAATCTATTTTAATCTCTAAATTTTTTAATTTTAAATTTTCAATCTTGACCCAAATGATGTAATCAAATTCGTTTGCCCAAATTCTATTATTAGTCCCGTATTATACATAAATTGTGAATTTAGTTTATATTTTTAAATTTAATTTTAATCCTTATATTATTTAAATTTTAATTCAAACGATAATCATTAAATCTATTGCTCAAAATGATATGATTTTTTATGAGTATTTTGTTGAATTAATAAACTCACGTGACATTAAAGATTGATAATATGTTTATCGCATAAAATTTTAAAAAATAAAAATGTTTAAATTATTTTAATGACAATCATTCTGGTGAAGGTTATAATTTTAAAATTTTAAGAATATAAATATTAACAATGCTCAGATAATAATACATATATTAAATCCACATACGCACTTACAGCAGAATTTAACTAGAAAAATAAAATCTCAAGTTTAAGAAAAGGATAATTTCGTAATATTAGGGAAAGTGAGAGGCAATTATGCTAATCTCCAATATCCGGTTTTTTTCTAGTTCATATTTTTCAAAAGGTTTTTGTTATCCCCTTTGGCTTTTAGCCTTTCGTTTCCATTTATAACGGTCGGATATTACGATGTACGGAGCTACTTTAACGCCGTTGACCTAAGCTTCCCCCAACTTCGTTGCCGTCCCTTCACAGTTTATCCATACTAACGCCGTCAAAATCAAACCATATCTCCTGCCTCCGTCTGTCTAGGGCTGATAAAAAAACCCGTAGTATAAAAACAAATCTTTTATAATTTTTGCTTAATTCATAATTTTTTTAAATTTTATAATATAAAAACAAATATTTTATGTATAAATTATTTAAAATATATATAAAATTATTTTTTAAAAGTGGACTACTGTTCCAAATCGAAAACTTAATTTTTTTTTAATAATTGAACCGAACCGAACCGATATCATAATTACAGTCCCCTTCTTTGTGAAGCTCTCTCCCATGTTCATTTTTAAAAGGGTAAACTATAAAAATAGCCACTTTTATTTGTCTTAGGTTACATTTTAGTTACTTATGTTTGAAATGTTACGTTTTAGTCACTTATATTATTATTTTGTTACGAAGTGATCACTCTTTCGTTAAGTTCCGTTATCTCCTTAACGGTAATCCTACGTGGCAGTCAACTAAATTTTAAGTGCCAACTTGAATTTCCTAATGGGATGAGAATAGATTTTTAATTAAATAAATTTAATTAATTAAAAATTTTAAACCCTAAATCTTAGTTAAAAAACCTTTCATCTCCCCCTTTTTTTAGTTTTCTTTTTTAGTTGACTAAAAAAACTATTATCATCAGAATTTTTTATTCACGTACAAAAATAAAAGAAGATTCAATGAAGGGTCTAGGTATGTCTTCTTCACCGATAAATTTATGTTCTAAGACTTAAAATCAAGTGGTTGTCGACAAATAAGAAGATGGTAATTGTTTTTGTTCCTAATCATTGTATTTTCCAATTCTTTACGTTCTTGAATAATTAGTTTCTCAATCCGATTTTTTTTAATCTGAATCGGCTTGTTTGTTCACAATCCCTTTGTGGTTCCATATTTCTTACTGCTGATTTTGTGCTGATATGAAACTAATATAAAATAAATTTACATTCTCAATCAAGTTCTAGAACCACACAAAACAACCCCGCCTCTGACGCCAACGTCAAGCAACCTCAGGCAAACGTTGTCCAGGAAAAGAAATCGAAGCGGCAACTCAAACGAGAGCATCGTCAGGTCCCAATTTTCTTAACCTAATCTGTTGCCCTTAACAAAAGCAATTGCTATTTGCCGGCAGGGAAAAAAATCTTTTTTTTTTTTTGTTGTTGTTGTTGTTGTAGTGGAATGTAAATTGAAAAGTGATCGTTGAAGACTTGTTTTTCTCCTTTATGAGCAAAAATCTCCTTTGAATCTATGTCATGAGATAGCAAAGACAGGAGATGTTAATGCATGTTCTTATAAAGATAAATGTCGTTTCAGCCCTAACATTGAAGCCTTTATGGCTCAGGTATTTGAATACCCATTTCCTGACTTTATAATTTGATCAAATTTTGCTAATTGGGTTTTTTAATAGTTTCTTTTTTTTTTTTGTATATAGAAACCGGCTGATCTAGAGGGTGACTGCCCATTTATAAAAGTTGATGCACCCTGCCCTTATGGTTTAGCCTGTAGATTTGCAGGCACGCATAAGGATAATGCTCCCGCTGCTACTTCTAATTTATTGAAGAAAAGCTCTGAAGTCAATGGACTAAGCAAAGATGTTCAGAAGCTTTTGTGGAAAAACAAAATGCGCTTTACTAAAGCGGATGCTGTAGTTAAATCTCTTGGACTAGCGGTACAATGAAATAATTCTTTTATTGGTCCTTATTTCTTGTATTTTTGTTCATTCCATCTTATTGTATCATCATTATGGTTTACTGTTAGTAACTTGTTATCAATGCGATAATTCAGGGCCCAACTGGAAAGTAAAGAAGCTGGTAGATAAGGAGGAAGATGAAGTTGGTTTAGATGGTTCTCATGCTACCAATGAGACCAATTGCAAAAAGGTGGTTGATGATTCAAGAACGTGAAGAATTGAAAAATACAATGATTAGGAACAAAAACGATTACCATCTTCTTATTTATCGACGACTACTTGATTTTAAGTCTTAGAACATAAATTTGTCGGTGAAGAAGACATACCTGGACCCTCCATTGAATTCTCTATTATTTTTGTATGTGAATAAAAAATTCTGACAATAATAGCTTTCTTAGTCAATTGAAAAAGAAAACTAAAAAAGGGGGAGATGAATGGTTTTTTAACTAATTTTTAATTAATTAAATTTATTTAATTAAAAATCTATTTTCACCCCATTAGGAAATTCAAGTTGGCATTTAAAATCTAGTTGGACTGCTACGTAGAATTACCGTTAGGGAGATAACGAAACTTAACGGAAGAGTGATCACTTCGTAACAAAATAATACATAAGTGATTAAAATATAATATTTTAAACATAAATAATTAAAATATAATTTGAGGTAAATAAAAAAAATTATTTTTATAGTTTACCCTTTTTAAAAAAGAGAACGAAAAATCATATCCATCTGGATTTTGATTAAGTCTCTCTCTACATTTTAAAATTTCGAAAACTCTCTCAGCTTCTTATTCTCTCTCTAGAACCGTTGCCATTTGAATTTCCATTTAGCTCGCCGGCATTTTGTTTTAATTCAATGTAAGCACTCTCTTTTAATGATTTTTCGTCGCCGAATCTCTTAATTTAGAAACTCTAAATCGGTAATTCCGATCCAAATCTATAGATAAATTTCATTCACATTTTTCTGCTTGATTTTTTATGTACATTTTTTTACTCTGAAGAGGTAAAACATCTTTTTCTTCCAAATCTGTGCATAATTCACCTTTTATTTTATTTTATTTTATTTTTTTGTTTTTTATTTCATTCAAAATTTTGATCTTCTGTGGACTGAATTAATGTCTCATTAGTGTCGAGTTAACTCACTGAGTTTGAGCTTTTCTTTAGTCACCGCGTGTACTTAAAAAAGTTTTAGATTCGCTAAAGAAACGTACTAGTATCTAAATCTTGAAGCAATACTACGTCATTTACACTGAATCCGAGTTTGCTCAGTGTAGTTACAATTACACAGTGATTTGAATCGCAAGAGTCGCTAGAGCTCTCTGCAATGGAATCTGCACAGCAGCAAAGAAGAGGAGGAGGAGGATTGGTATCGCTATCTCCATCGCAAACGCCACGTTCAAACGATAAATCGGTGCGAGATCTGCGATCAGCCGATTCCAGTTCGAGTTCAAAACAAGATAAAGGCGTTAACGTTCAGGTTATTTTACGTTGCAGGTCAGTGTTTTCTTTTTTTTGTTCAGTTAGTATTTATTTAAAGGATTAAAAATTAATAATAACAATTTCGGTTTTCTTTTTCCTTTTTGTAGGCCATTGAGTGAAGATGAATCGAGAATACATACTCCGGTGGTGATATCGTGTAATGAAAGTAGAAGAGAAGTTTGTGCTGTACAGAATATTGCTAATAAGCAAATTGATAGGACCTTTCTTTTTGACAAGGTTTCATGCTTGTTATAAATTTGCATTTCATTGGCGGAGATTAAATTTTATGTTTTGTTAAAATTAATTGTTTGGCTCTTGAGAAAATGTAGACAGAGTGAAGTTGGAAACATTAATTGTTTTTTGCTAGGTCTTTGGTCCGTCGTCTCAGCAAAAGGAGTTATTTGATCTAGCTGTATCTCCCATTGTGAATGAAGTTCTTGAGGGTTATAATTGCACTATCTTTGCATATGGCCAGACGGGAACTGGAAAGACATACACAATGGAGGGGGGAGCAAGGAAAAAGGTTTGGTTTTGTTCTAGTTTGTTAAGGTTGCATTTGGAAACTTTAATTTAGAAAATCGTATTAGTGTGGTAAAGCATATATGAATGCAACATTCATTATTATTTTTCAAAACCACTGATTCTTTTATGCCTATGTAGTTGTGATTTTGAAATTCTTTTTGTAAATGAATTTCATGTTTTTATGCCTTTCAAAAATATAATCTTCTTGAATTTCAAAATATTTTAGATAGAATATATGCTTTTTTATTCTCACAATTTTTGTATAAAAATGAAATTTGAATCCAAATTTTCAAGTGTATGTTTTCAGGCATAGAATAAATGATTTGATGATCTTTTGCTTGCTTTCAGTTCTAAATGAACTTGTGGTTTATGCAGAACGGGGAATTCCCAAGTGATGCAGGTGTTATCCCTAGATCTGTTAAACAAATTTTTGATATATTAGAAGCTCAGAATGCTGAATATAGTATGAAAGTTACGTTTCTAGAGCTTTACAATGAGGAAATAACAGATCTTCTGGCACCAGAGGAAAGTATGAAATTCGTTGATGATAAATCTAAGAAACCCATTGCTCTTATGGAAGATGGGAAAGGGGGAGTTTTTGTCAGAGGCCTTGAAGAAGAGATAGTTACAACTGCTAATGAAATTTACAAAATCTTGGAAAAAGGCTCTGCTAAAAGGCGAACAGCTGAAACTCTACTTAACAAACAAAGTAGTCGTTCTCATTCTATATTTTCAATCACAATCCACATTAAGGAGTGTACTCCAGAGGGGGAAGAAATGATTAAATGTGGGAAGCTAAATCTCGTTGATCTTGCTGGTTCTGAGAATATTTCACGTTCTGGTGCGAGAGAGGTATTGTGTCACGATCCTGAATGTATAATTTTCTATGGCTATGAGTCTTATGTATCAATCAAATGACAAAAAAGGACAAAAAATTCTATGTTACTCTCTTCAAAGACTGATTTTGTGTTGCCAATGTTAGGATATTTGAACCTTTTAATTGTTGATCCCAAGTTAATTGGCTCTTACAGGGCAGAGCAAGGGAAGCTGGAGAAATTAATAAAAGCTTGCTCACTCTTGGTCGTGTTATCAATGCACTTGTTGAGCACTCTGGTCATGTACCTTATAGGTATGGATTATCAATACGTGAAAATTTCTCATTAGCATCTTGTTTTAGTTTGGATAAATAATATATATTTGCAAATGGCAGAGATAGCAAACTAACAAGGCTATTGAGGGATTCTTTGGGAGGGAAAACAAAAACATGTATAATTGCCACCATATCACCATCCATCCATTGTCTGGAAGAAACACTCAGCACTCTAGATTATGCACATCGTGCCAAGAATATCAAGAACAAACCAGAGGTCAGTGGATTAGTCTTATGAATCACCTTTTGAACTTTTCATTGCTAATTCTTTTCCATTATACAAATGAACTATGTCCCATTTCTCTTTTATACAAAGTTAAAATATTTGATCTCTTTGCGACATGCTGAAATAATTGAAATTTGTTACTATTACAGATTAACCAGAAGATGATGAAATCTGCTTTAATAAAAGATTTATATTCTGAAATTGATCGGCTGAAGCAAGGTAGTTGGCTGTTCTTTAAATTTTTTGCCAAGAAACTTAATTACCTCATCGTTTGGTTCTTATAAGTGATAATTTTTTGCTTCCCTTTTTATGTTCTACCAGAGGTGTATTCTGCAAGAGAGAAAAATGGCATTTACATTCCACGAGATCGTTTTCTCCTTGAAGAAGCAGAGAAGAAGGTAGGATTTAAACCATGTGATTGAATGGTAGAAATGTTTGACCCAAGTTTCATGGAGAATTGAATTTATTAGTAATACACTATTACTAATAAATATTAACTTTTACCTCAGGCTATGGCTGAAAAAATAGAGCGAATGGAACTTGAATCAGAATCCAAGGAGAAGGTACATTTCTTCAAATCAACCCTTTAGTTCTTTTCTGATGTAGGATTCAGTGGTCAAGCTAATTATTCTTTCTTTACTTTTCTGCAGCAAATTACTGAGCTTCAGGAGCTTTACAACTCACAGCAGCTGATGACTGCGGATTTAAGTGAGAAACTTGAAAAGAAGGAGGTATTACAGTTTTGGACAGTCATCGTACAAATATCATATTAGCTCTTTTACTGTCTTATACCGTGACAGAAGTGACATTCTCTTTCTCTTTTCCTTATTCGCCAGAAAAAGCTCGAGGAAACTGAAATTGCATTGTTTGATCTTGAAGATAAACATAGACAAGCAAATGCAACTATTAAAGAGAAGGAATTTTTAATATCTAACCTCCTTAAATCTGGTGAGTTGGAGGTTGCTTGGGCAACTTGTCTGGTCTGTTTTTTTTTAACCCTTTCATTATCTTCATTTTGATGGTTGTTTTGTCACTTTTTTTCATCAGTTACATGGTAAGGTCTTCATGAGATGTACATGCACCTTTCTGATAGAAAATAATGTATAGAATAATAGTTCTGCTTTTTATCTTTTTATAGTTGAATTTTAAATATGCCCGTTGCTAACTTTTCAGAGAAAACACTTGTTGAGCGTGCTTTTGAACTCCGAGCAGAGCTTGAAAACGCTGCATCAGATGTCTCAGATTTGTTTGCCAAGATTGGTTAGTATCCTTAGTACCTCACGTTATTTTTAGCATGGCTTGTTCTCTAAAGGTTACTTTTCCGAATGCTGTTATGCTTTCAGAAAGGAAGGATAAAATTGAAGATGGAAACAAATCACTTATCCAAAAGTTTCAGTCCCAGTTGACCCAGCAGCTTGATATCTTGCACAAGACTGTGGCAGCTTCTGCAACTCAACAAGAGCAGCAACTGAAAGACATGGAGGAAGACATGCAGTCCTTTGTATCAACCAAGTCTGAGGTATGGTTTCAACTTGAACTGTCATTTCTGACCCAAACCTGACTACTCAATCCAATTAACTCAAATCCGAACTTGACCCAACCTACTTTGACCATAAAATATCAACAACTCGAACCTACTAAACCTGAATTCAAAAAGGACCTGAACATGTAACCCGAAATGACTTGAACAAAAACTCGACTAGGAAACCCAATGATCCAAACCTAAAAATTTTAAAACTAAATTGACCCAATCTAGATTGACTTGATCCGAAACGAATCTAACCCACTCAAATGACTAGTCTAGTCTCAACAACACATTTGAACATATTTAAGGACTCGATTGATAGCCTTTATAGCTTATCCTTTGTATAACTGCAGGCCACAGAAGAACTTCGAGGAAGGTTAGGGAAATTGAAGAACATGTATGGTTCGGGTGTCAAAGCTTTGCACGATATAGCCACAAAGCTTGATGGAAATTTTATGTCAATTTCGGGTGATCTAAATTCTGAAGTTGCTAAGCACTCATGTGACCTAGAAGATGTAAGCAGTATTCTCATAACTAAGTTTCTAAGTGGACTTTCCTTTTCTACTGCTTATGAAGTTATTTATATGTGGTTCAGCTGTACAAAGGAATTACTGCCGAGGCTGAAGCATTACTTAATGACCTTCAAAGTAGTCTTTACAAGCAAGAGGAGAAGCTAACTGCATTTGCTCAACAACAGCGCGAGGTTCGTAACTTATTGCTTCATGTCTCAGCTAAACTGTAATTGAGAGGTGTTGGTAGTGGACTCACTTCTTTCTATTTCATCTACAGGCACATTCCAGGGCAGTAGACAATGCAAGGTCAATTTCTAAAATAACAGTGAATTTCTTCGAGACTTTAGACATGCATGCATCCAAGCTGACCAAAATTGTGGAAGAATCTCAAACAGTAAACGACAACAAATTGTCTGAATTTGAAAAGAAATTTGAGGTACTTAATGGTTCTTAGTTCAGATAGTTTTGCTTTTCTTAAAGCCAGTTAAAGATAACTTCAATTCATTATATAATTGTAGGAATTATAGAAATATATTAAATGTTTTCTACAATAATACATGTAGGAATGTGCTGCTAATGAAGAGAAGCAATTGCTGCAAAAGGTGGCTGAACTGCTTGCAGGTTCAAGTGCTAGGAAGAAAAAGCTGGTAACCATACACATGAGTTCTAATTTCAACATTCTTATGAGCTGTGTTTTCTTGATCTGTGCTCGATAATTATTTTGGGAGTAATTCCTTTATTTCTGTTTTCTTTTTAGGTCCAAATGTCAGTCCACGATCTCCGGGAAAATGCATCCAGCAAAACCAGTAAACTACAGAAAGAAATGTCTACCATGCAAGATTCCACTTCTGTTGTTAAAACAGAATGGAATGTTCACATGGAAAGCACAGAATCCCACTATATTGAGGATACTTCTGCTGTAGAAAGTGGAAAGAAAAACATGGAAGATGTTCTTCAAAATTGGTATGGTTGGTTTTTCCTTCTTTTGTTTTTTTTTTTTTTCCAGATAATTCAAGTAAGCAAAGTTTTGCAACAAAGTTTGACAATGGTTACAAACCCACTCTGAGAGAGTACATTAGCTACTACATTGAATTCAAGTACCTATTCCTACCAAATCATGTAAATATACGAGTTCCAGGCAAGACGAAAAACCAGTGTTTATTGTTCTACCCTTAGCTCTCCTTACGGCTCAATGCAAAGCTACCTGCCAAGAGTCATGCTGCTTGGAACTTTCAGTAGCTAGTGTGGGGTTGCTTTGAAAACTGGCCTTTACGAGATAGATGATCCCCCTTTTCAGTATTATCCCCACATGATAAGAATTCAAGAAGAGATGTTTGTCACGATGATGTATTTAAGCACAATTTTCCCTGGCATCAGTATTCTGTTTGCAATGGATTGCTTTTAAGTAGGCACTGAACATTCTACAAAATTCCTGTTGCAGTATGAAGAAAGCAAAGATGAGTGCTCAGCAATGGAAGAATGCTCAAGAATCCCTTCTCAGTTTAGAAAAGAGTAATGTTGATTCTGTGGATTCCATTGTTAGGTAAAGCTTTACTTCCTCAAAAAAGTATTTTAGACAACTTCAGATAAAGATCACTGATCTTTGTTATCTTTTTATTCAATTAGGGGAGGAATGGAAGCCAATCAGATCCTCCGAGATCAATTTTCTTGTGCTGTATCCACTGCTCTTGAAGATGTAGACACTGCAAACAACAGTTGCCTAACATCCATTGATTGTAAGTATCTAGATTCTTACAACTAAATGAATCTGTCAATTCTTACTATCCTGAATCTGAACCAAATGGAAAAGGAATAAACTGATGAACAAAATTATGGGCAGATTCATTACAACTTGATCGTGATGCATGTGGGAACATGAATTCCATGATCATTCCTTGTTGTGAGGAATTGAGGGAACTGAAGGGTGGTCACTACCACAAGATTGTAGAAATCACAGACAATGCAGGGAAATGTCTGGAGGAGGAATACATGGTAAGTTTGTAGAAATCAGCGAGCAAGACTGTAAGAAAATGTTATTTATTTAATTTTGGTTGGAAACTCGTAATCTCAGGTGGACAAGCCATCGTGTTCAATACCAAGGAAGAGGGCATTCAACCTACCAAGCATGTCATCGATAGAGGAACTGAAAACGCCTCCATTCGAGGAACTACTAAAGTTGTTTTGGGAAGCAAAATCAGCAAAGGTAGCCAATGGAGATATAAAACACATGTTGGGGGAATATGAAGCAGCATCAACAGCTCCCCAATCCCCATCCCAACAATTGAAAGATTCTAGACTTCCACTCACTGCTATTAATTAAAAAGTGAATGGGAACTTTTAAAACAGATAAAACAAGAAATTAGTATATTATATTATATTATATATATAGTATTAGTATAGTGGTAAGAAAGAAAAGGTGTGTACAGTGCAGATACAGAACCAGAATACGGTGTGGCTGAACGACTCCTTCCCTTGGGCTTCCATTCATTGTTTGTTGAAAGAATTCAACTGGAACATGCAGTGAGTTCTTAAATATAATACTAAAACAGTGATTTATTATTATTATTATTATTGTTGTTGTTTGCTTCTACCCTCCATTTGGTTGTTCATGTTTGAGTTGAGATTTTCTATTCTTTAAATGCCCCATCTCGTAAACTTTAAATATACTCCTTTATTAGTTATATTTATGTTATAAAAAATTAAGGTTAATTGCACAACCATTCTCAAATTATGATTAGAGATGGCAATGGATCAGGTGTTCTTCTGCTCCCCATTTTCACTTGTAAATAACCAACTCCAACCTTGAAATGACATTCAATTATAAATGATATTTATAATTAAAAGGGGATTTTATCTAAACTCAATCTCAATCTCACCTTGTAAATTTCAATAAAAAGTCAACCTGACCCACCGCAAAACCCAATTAAAAAAAAAAAACCTATATAGGATAGGGATGTAAAAATACCCCTATAGGGTTGGGATGTAGGTTTAAGGTTTTTTTTTTTGCTATCCCTATACGCTCTAATTGAGTTCATAGAATGTTGGTAAATCCGTACAAAAAGTGCCAATATATTAATTAAGTCTTTCAATCGATTGACTTGGAAATTCAAATCACATGGATCAAATTGTAAATAATTTATGCCTATTACAGGGAGAGCTTGGATCTTATGTATAAAAAATAATAACCCTCCTAAAATTTATTAACACTCCACATGTTTTAAACATACTCCATATCTGAAATGTCATTTAATGCATAAATTGATAGCTAGGTTGAATAAAAGAGCAGACTGAAACAATATTGATGCTTTGAATACTCAATTAAAATATATGAAGTTTAAGGACTACTATACAATCCAAGCAATATTTAGCAATGCCTGGTGCAATTAGCCCAAAAAAAATTATATTCCGTTAATTAACTTTGTAAGCCAGAAGTAAAATTGCATTAAAATGGTATTTTTTTAGAATGGGACAATTTTGATAAATGCTTATTATCCCATTACATTAATAGAGAAAAATACTACAACAATGTTATTTATTCGCAGCTTTTGTATCAAGGGAACAAGCTGGTCAAAGTATATAGAAGATATGCAAAATATGCTGCTGTTATAAATAACTGAGATCTGCTCCAGTAAATATGTACATTAAAAAAAAAAACCCACGTAAACCTTGACATTATCAAAAATATAGATTATATTATTATGGTGATGATTAACAGAATCATGAAGTATTCATTGACCATCAGAATATCAGTTTCTAGTCTACATTTTGTTCTAAAATCACTATCTATATGTAAGTGTAACCTTCCAATTTATAAATACATACCTTGAAAGCTTTCTACCCTACCTAAGCTGGACTTTGCCCTGCAAAAATGTCAATGTTACACTCGGTCAGAAATCAACAGGGTCAATGACAAGCACCAAAAATGTACAAGCCATATTAGCAGTGTCATGACAGAGGAACTTACTGATACAATCATACGAGGCTAAAAGCCTTCTAAGTATCAACTAAATTCATAGTAAATATACTAAAATCACTGAGGTTAAATGGTGAGCAAAGAGGTATTACCGCACCAACTAGTTAAAGAAAATTTGCATAGAACAATCGAAAACTACCTCAAGTATTTGATCATAATAAGCTTGCATCGAGGTGTTCAACAGGTTTTTCTCTACCATCATCAATATCATCAATATCTTCATTAGTGGAATTTTCTTGACATTGTAATTCGCCATCTTGCACAGGATTTAGGTCAGGAGGCTCCAATGTCATTGGATGATCCTGCTGAGTGGTACATTGCTCAGACCCATGACTAGAGTCAGCATTATCCTCCGCGTTTTGTCTATCACAACACTCCATCTCCATCTTTTTATCATTGTAAATGCATGAAGGTTCAACATTAAGCTCAGAGCCTAATTCAAATCCCGACTGATCCCCAGTGTCATGAAAAGCCACCGTTACAGCTACTTGATCGGATTGCTCAGCAGTATCCTTTTTCGGCCTCTTCCATTTCTTAGTAGATGAAGTACCATCATCCTCAAAATCTTCTTCTTCTCTTTCTCTATGCAAATAAACCCACAATTTCCTCTCTCCATCAAATTGTACACAAGGATCACGTTCATAGTGCAAGCGGTCTAAGGCTCCACTAACAATCTGGTTTACTTGTGCATCAGAAACTTCTTCAACGATGTACTGAGAGTCTCTTATCAAAGTACAAACATCTGCACGTGTGCCAATACTTCCGGGCAACCTGGCAGCAGCATCTCTCACAAGACAAAGAATCGTAACATGCGGTGGCCGATCACGTTTCAGCATAAAATGGTCTCGAGCCTTTGATGTTGGCTTACCTCCACATCTTCTCAAGGGAGCAACTATAGATTTTTTTCCATCAGCAGCTGTGTAAGAGAAGGCCCTGTCAGGAATAGAATACCTAAGAAGCTCCTCCCTACGGAAATAAGCTCTCACTTCTTCAGAACTTGAGCTAATGGTGTTAAGGCTTTTCTGAGCTTTTAGGTCTCTGAACCTTTCTTTATCATCTAAGTTGACTTGCATCAGTTCAAGCGGAGGGGCAGGAAGACTTCCTATTTGTTGGAGAGTCTCTTGACCATTTTTTAGCCAATTTGCAAAAGAATCAACCAACTTGACAAGCATTTTGTGAGGAAGACCCCAGGCTTCGGGTGATATCACCTCCTCGGTAGTCTCAACATTGTTTGAGCTATGCATAGCAGGGCCAACCCAAGACCAGCTTTTTGTGGACTTCTCATAGGCAACAAGTACCTTCCAACCTTTTGCTCCCAAAGGTGCTGTTTTTGATGAGAAAATCTTCAGAACTCCCCGAACTAAATCTTGAAGCGGCTCTTCTGTCTCAAGGATACACGGATCTCCAGGATTTACTGCCACGCGATTAACAATATCATGAACGGTAAGAAAAGGCACACTTGGTTGCACAAGATGGTCTGAATTATTGGTAACTGTGTTGTCACATGAGAGAACCCCATTCAGATCACCTTGCTGCTTTCCATTCTGCTCCTCTCTAGGTTTACCAACCTCTAAGGAATCTTCAGGAAATGGAGTAATCATTGCCATACGAACTGCAGAAAGAAGATGTATAATTGAGAATGAGAATCCAGTATGAATGGTAGGGGTAATCAAAGTAAATGGCTTTTTCTGTGGTTTGGCTTCCATCTCCAAATCTGTGGTTCCCAGATCTGCACCATGAGGCTCAGAAGGTTCCATATCTGAAGTAACTGTATCAACCTCCAATTTCCGTTTTCCCTTTTTCTTCAAGAAAGGAGAATCATCAGTTTGCTGCTGGGGTAACGGCTGCACGTTGCCATCTTCACCTCTTCCGTTGACATCTTCCACGTACCTCTTCCCTTTCTTCTTCTTTGTCACTTTGTTGCTCCCTAGCAACGAAGCTTCAGACTTCTCACAGCGATCATATGCTTCAGTGTTCTGTCTTTTCTTCCCAGTTCTACCCAGGTTAAATTCATCTGCCAATGATAGTGCCACAGGCGAACCATCCTCCTCATCAAGATAATCATGCTGATAATTTGACTGAGTCATAAAATGATAATAGGCAAGTTCACCGTTCTGCCTTTTCTCAGTAGGGTAGGCCCTCAATGAGGACCTACGTAACCTGTCACCAGGTTCCCCTCGTAAATGGCCATTCTTGACCAACTTGGAAACTTGTTTCCCACCAACCTCATCCAAAACTCTAGAACCAGAATTAGGCAAGGGACTGCTTTCATGCATCTTACCCTTCTGTTTTCTTTCCGAATAGTAGCTTTCTACTCCTGCCACGTGCACATTTTCCTCAAAGCTCTTTTTGGAGTAGCGGTTCATTCCATCAAGAGGCCATCCATCCTTCATAGTATATTTCTTTGAAGATTTGGTCTTCTTAGAATCAAGGCCAGAATTCAATGAAGACAGGCGAGGATTTTCTACGACACCACTGGTGTATGCCAACTTGCCTCTCATTAGAAGATTGCTCTCCTCCTCATCATCAAATTGCTCAGATGAGTCAGATTCTGTTTCTTCGTTTTTAATAAATGCTCTACTACCTTTTGAAAGGGCCATAACTGCTCCTCCATTTTGCAAATAGTTCCCTCTAATCTTCTCCTGCGATGGTTTCTTTCTACTGTCAGATTTCAAGAATTGGTCACTCATCAGTGGAGAGGAAGCTTTATAAGATTTAAAACTGAGATCAGGAGACTCCCGCAGTGTTTTCCATTTCTTGTGCTTAATATTCCAATCATCAGGTGTAACAGACAAATCCACAGAGAAATCTTCTCCTTGGTTTTCATTTTGCCAAAACAGTTCAGTGCGCTCAGATAAGTCAACTCGACTCCCTTGCAATGGCAGTGAAGGAATTCGGCCTTTTATAGACTTTATTTGATCTCCGGCTGCAAATAGTGGGTCATTTTTGAAACGCTTGGACTTTTTGGCAAAATCATAAGATGTTCTCATATTAGGAGGCTTTGAAGCATACACTTTTGCCTCGGACAATTGATTCGCATTCCTATTCCTACTATAGGAAAGGAAATCATGCTTTGAAGACAAAGGCGAAGCCATGAAACTATCAGTGGCTAATTCTTCCCCTCTTAAAAGATTGTACTTCTTCCTTGCTCTCGAAGAACCAGATTTTCCCATGATGCTATCATCGAGAGCATTTTGGTTTCGCTGAATACCTGTTCCAAACATTGGGTCTTCAGCATAATCTAACCTTATACAATCCCTTGCCCTGAGTGCTGCAGACTCATATTTCTCTCGAGGAAGTGTTCCTGGCAAACCGTATGGCTCAGAATTCATATCTAAATCAGGGGAAAAGCGGTTGCCAAACTCTCTGGCAAAAGGAAGTTTTGACTCACCTGTCTTCAGTTTGCCTTTTGGATTCTGCTTCCTGTATTTTGATGGTTCCAAATCCATCAGCTGTCCTCGCGATGCAAACTCTAAATCTGGTTCAACCCCAAAGCCAGAGTAGCGACCTGATTTCTGTGGAGCTTTCCAGTCCTTAACTCTTTTGCTCCAAAAACCATCAACCAAATCCTCTCCATCAGAGGATGCAGAATCCTTATCTTCCAACTTCTCATACATCAAACTATTTTGACTTCTCATAATATTCAAAACACGAAGCCGCTCCTCAATACTGTATCCCCTACAATTAAGCCAAGCATCCCTCATTTGAATAAGATTGACAACCATAGTATTCTGATGCTTCCTCAGATGATGGTAATGCTGCCGCTTCCGAAAGAAATTCATGCCCTCCCGATAAAGTGCAACCCTCGGCTCACACAACCCTCCTTTCAACATATCAAACAAACTCTTAATAGGACTCCCAAAGTGAAGATTATTACCCTTAAAAATGTCGATCAAGGTCCGCATAAACGTATCCTGATCCATATCAGGTAAAAACTTAGTAAGGCTAAACCTCTCTTCATCACTTAAACATTCATTCCACACATCAAGAGACAAAATATCTTCCAATCCAGGAAGATCATATAACTCAAAAGGAACCAAACAGGTCGAGTTCCCGACTTGGCAAAATTCAGCCCCGGTTTCACCTAATTCCAACAAATCAAAGTCATCCGAACCTGCTCCTGAATCAGCATCATCGTCAAATTCATCATCAGAATCAACGGCTGAGCTTGGACGTTGAAGCTCGTCCTCATCACTTGACACAGTCATCTCTCTACTACCAGGCGAAAACTCCGAACCAAAGGGTGAAACTTTGGAATTACTCTGCTCAATCGCCATCATAACCTTAAGCACCAAAAAAAAAAAAAAAAATCTAATCCTCAATTCTACCAATTTAATATTTCAAAAAGAATTATTTTCACCGTTTTCCGAGTACAACGAATTCATCAGAAACCTAACAGAAACAAATAAAGGAAATAAATTCTCAAAATTTGAAATTACGAACTAAAAGAAAAACTGAAATACAGTAAAAATAATTAAATTGAAGAAGCAAAACAACATTCAAAAGAATATAAAAACATATATATGTATATGTATACCTCGTCCGAAAGGAAGTGAAGAAATATCAGCGGCGAAATTGAAGATTTGGAGATCTCCTTTTTTTCTAATTTTCTAATCAAGAAAAATAAGGAGGAAAAAAAGCAAAAATAAGAAGAAGAAGAAAAAGAAGAGAGAGTTAAATCTGAGAAACCCTAAAGGGAGTTTTTGAAATAAAAGAGGAAGGAGATGAGGGGATCAGGGGAAGGGGGGGAGTTGAAGAAGACGGAAGTGACGTGGAAGGATGGGAGCCCTTGGATGGAAATTGCAGAGGAAAAGACGAAAAAGGGCATAGGGTTGAGGGGGCGGGGGAAGAAAGAAAAGAGAGTGGAAAGGAACTTGACTGGACTTGACTCAGTGAGTTGAGTTCGTGCGGGAGAGAAAGAGGGAAAGGGGGAAGCAGAAGGAGAGAAAGGCTCGTGATTTAGCATTTAGGAAGTTTCCCGCCGTTGGATCTTGCCCCGCTTTAGGCGCTATTTGCCTCTTCGACGTCGTTTAAGTCCCTCAATTCCTTTTTCATTTTTATTATTTTTTTCCTTTTTCATTTTTTTGAAGCTTTAGACTACAGCTGAAAGGTGGTGGTAGTTAAATAGACGGTTATGTTTCTCATGAAAAGGAATTTATCTACTAAAATTATTATTTCCTAAATTTTACTAAACAGAAGGCTTTTCTTTCGTGCAATGCAAGAGTTTAATGTGGAATATAATATATTTCATGTATAAAGGATATGAAAAACAAATATTAATATTAAATAAATAAAATATGCAAAAATGAAATTATAAACTTATTTTTTTATGTCTAAACCTTAATTTAATGTATATATAAGATATAAGTTTGTATATATATCCGTGCAGTGCACTAGTTAATTTTATTTAATAATAAAAATATGTATTAAGATTTATTTATTTATTTTTATATACTATATATATAATACAATAAAAATTATAATTTAAAAACAATAAATTTTAAATACAGTTTAGACAATGGATTATCCATTATTATGACATAAATATAGCATTAACGATGTCAATTAGAAAGAAAATAAAACTGCTATTTTATTTGAATTAAAAGCATAATTTTTTATATTATTTTTATCCAATAAAAAATAAATTTATATTATTTTGTTATCACTTTTTGAAACGGTAATTTATTGCTATCATTGATTCATATTGATATAGATTATTGAAAAAATATATAATTTTTATTATATCTTACAATTAATTGTTATCATTTTTTTAAATATTAATTTATTGTTATCATTTATTCATATTGATAAAAATTATTGAAAAAATAGATACTTGTTTTGGTGGCATATTAAAGATTAACTCTTATCTTACTAAAAAATTATTAACTTTTATCAAGTTTATTCTTTTAGCGTAATGATAATCAAATTTACTATAAAATAGTACAAATAATAAATGGTATGGAACAATCAAAGAATCTAACAAATTAAAATATGCATTTATAGGAACCCATGTGATGGTCTGATGGTCAAAGTGCTCACTGTCCTAGATGTGGTCTAGGTTCAAGTCGCGCTAACAATATTAATTATTCGGGCTTTACATTGTTATTATAATTCAATAAAAAAAATATGCATTTATAATGGTGTAACAGTCCGGTTTATACCCTAGTCGGAACAGTGATTTCGGGACCACAAATTCGAGTTCGTATAATATTTTAATATTATTTTCCGTGCTTTTGATATGTGAGTAAGCATGTGGTAAAGTTTTGTAGATTAATTTGTCTGTCTGTGTGTTTAATTTAAGAAAAAGAACTAAATCGCATAATTCGTAAAAGTTGTTTTCTATTTGATTTTTGGCCAAATTGATGTGGCTTTTATTTGTAAGGGCCTTATGAGGCAATTTGCCTATTAATCTTGATAGTGGACGGTTATGGTCCATAATAACCTTGGAAATTATGTTTTGTAATTTTAAAATATAAGGTTAAATGTGGAAATGGATTATTAAGTTATATTATGATAAAATAAAGCATTAAAAATGGCCATTTCTATTCATTCATCACCGAAAATCAAACAAAAGAAAAAGAAAGAAGAAACTAGGGCATTCGGCACTCATTAAGCAAAATTAAGGTATGTGTTGAGTATGATTTTTGATGATTTCTATGTTTTTGATTGTTGTTGCTTAGTCTACTATCAAGCCCATGTTGTAATTTGAAGAAATGATGATGTTCATGAAATGTGCCATTGATGTAATGGTGAGCTTTGTGATGAGTTTAGGTGTTAAATGAAAGATATGTGTTAAATGAACATGCTTTGTTCTTGAAATTTTGATGAATTTAGCTAATTAGGGCTAAATTGAGAAAATAGCAATTTGAGGGACTAAATTGTGAATTTGATGGAAAATATGGGCTTGTATGATATTTATAAGCATTCGGCTAAGCATGGTTAAATGATGATTTTGTATAATTGATGTTTTGAGAAAAATTGACTAATTTGATAAAATGTGCAAATGTGAGGGCTAATTTGCAAATTGCCCTAAATATGTGTTTTTGGAGTGAATTGAATGTGTTGATAAATAAAAGGGTTAAATTTGAATATGTATAGATCAAGAGCCGAAGAAATCGGACTTAGATCGCGGGAAAGCGAAAGTACCCGAGTAGCCGTTTCCATTTTCGTTAAACCGAACTCGAGGTAAGTCAATATACAAATAAACATATCTGTATTGAATTATGAAGGCCCATGTGATTATTGACAATGGTGAATGCATATGAGATGATGTATACATGAATTCCGAGATAGAATCGACATAGTGTCAATGTCTGAGAAGTCCCGTTTGAACCTAGGAATAGATAGGATAGTATATGTCATGACATAGGTGTGCTGCTACGAGATATCATGTAAGACCACGTCTGGGACGTCGGCGTTGATTTGAGATTTCGTGTAAGACCACGCGTGCGGGGCGTTGGCATCGATACGAGATTTACGTGTAAGACCATGTCCGGGACATTGGCATTGTATTGGTTCGTGTAAGACCACATGCGGGACGATGGCATCGATATCCGAGTACATGTAAGACCTCGTCTGGGACGTTGGCATTGTACGACTATTCCGAGTTTTCTGAGTATCCTATTACATTCCGAACGGTTCAACAGGTAAGTCTGTGATACGAATGGCTATGTGAATCGTAAATCTATTTCAGGTACGTTGATTTGTACACTAAGTGTGTATGAAAGGTAAGTATTTATATGAACTTACTATGATGATTAGGTATGTTGGAATTATGAAATGATATGGGAAAATCTGTGTAAAAGAGCCATGTATATATAAGATTGTTGAGTTGATGAATGCGGCAAGATGTGGCCTAGTACATGGATTAAAGAATACATGTGATAAATTTGCTATGAGAATTAATTATGCCAATGTTCCTATATGATTATATGCTTTTCATGCTAAGTTTATTTGTATATGGCTTACTAAGATTTTGGAAAGCTTACTCTGTGTGTGTGTTGTTCTGTTTTATAGATCGTCAAAGCTACTGAAGGCTCGAGAACTGTCGAGGATCGTCATGATACTACTCAACTTGTTTTGGTACATTTTGGAAATGTATATAGCTAGATATGGCATGTATAGGCTAGTTATTTGTATAAGTTGAGAGATGAACTTAGCCATGTGATTTGGTTAGTTATGTGCTGATAATATACATAAATGAATATGTTATATGATGAATGTTTTAGTATGGTTTGATAGCATATGAAATGGTTAAGTTGATGGTAAGTATATGGATGAAATTTGAGCATATAGGTTTGAACAAAAGAATGAGTTCATGGAAGGTAATATGGATGAATTATGCTTGTGTATACTTGAGTTTTTGTTGTGTGAATTGGTTTGTTTAGAAATGGATTCGAATATAGAGATTGAATGGTTATTTTGATATGTTTTTGGTTGTCAAATGTGCATGAGTTGCATTGGTAATTTGCTTATATGTTTGACCCTATGTGGGTGGCATTTTGGCCTTGTAAATGGCCTGTTTTACCTATACGGTCAAGGCACACGGGCGTGCCTGATGACCGTGGGAGTAAGCCAGTAGCTAACTAAGTGTACACGGCCTTAGCACATGGACGTGCCTGGTAGCCGTGTGGTTTAGTCAGGATCGACCACGGCCAAGGTACACGGGCGTGCTTGGTGGCCGTGGAGACAAATCAGGCTCGACCACGGGTAAGACACATGGGTGTGTCTAGCAGCCGTGGGAGGCACACGGCCTGCCCACACGGGCGTGTGTCCTGTATAACTTAAAAAAGTTTTAAATTTCTGAGAATTTCTGTAAGAGTTCGGCATAGTCCCGGCCATACTTTGAAGCCTGTTTAAGGTCTCGTTGACCTATAGATGGGACATGATGATGGTGGTTAATGATTTATATTACGAATTGTCTGAATAAGTTTCCGATCTTTCTGGTAACTCCTTTAACCCTAATCTGGCGACGGATACAGGATAGGGGTGTTACATTTGGTTGGTATCAGAGCTACGGTTTAGTCGATTCTCGGACTAACGTAGCGTGTCAGAGTCTAGCTATACATGCCATATTTCTGAACTGTGATAGTGTGATGAATCCTGACGTATAAAATGTGATTTTCGTATAGTAATGGATCCCGAAATAGCCGTAGCTAACGACGTAGAAAGTAATGCGCTTGCTCCCGCTGAAGGAACAACGCCGATCGATCCGACCGCTACGCTACGGCGGTCAAGAGGGAGAAGCTAAACAAGCTTTCTTCCAGATGATGAGTGAGTGGTTCACTCAATTTGTTAGAAATAACCCGACTGTTTCACAACCTCTGCCCCCGGTTAATCCCCCTCAGACTACAGTTGTGCCACCGGTTATGTATCCGAATCTGTTGAATAAGCCTCCGGTTGACAAGATCCGTAAATATGGGGCTGAAGAGTTCACGGCTACTAATGATGATGATGCTGAAAAGGCCGAGTTCTGGTTAGAAAACACAATCCGGGTATTCGATGAGATTTCCTTGACTCCAGAAGAAAGTATTAAATGTGTTGTTTCACTGCTTCGAGATGCAGCTTATCAGTGGTGGAAGACTTTGATTTCTGTTGTTCCAAAAGAACGGGTGACATGGAACTTCTTTCAGATTGAGTTCCGGAAGAAATATATCAGTGAAAGGTTCATCGATCAGAAACGGAAGGAATTTCTGGACTTGAAACAGAGTCGTATGACTGTTACTGAATACGAACGAGAGTTCGTGAGATTGAGTCAATATGCTCGTGAATGTGTATCCACTGAGGCAATAATGTGCAAAGGATTCGAAGATGGCCTTAACGAAGATATCCGTTTGCTGGTCGGGATCTTAGAAATAAAAGAGTTTGTAGTACTGGTCGATCGAACGTGTAAAGCTGAGGCACTTGGTAAAGACAAAAGAAAAGCTGAGTCTGAAGCTAGAGATGTGAGAAAAAGATTTCAGAGTAGATCATTTCAGCCTGCTTCAAAGAAATTTAGAGATGATCAAAGCCGTTCAAGAGATAATGTGGGACATTCGACCAGAAATCGAGCTAGATCACAAATGAGCTCCAAAACTCCAGCAACTTCTGTAGTAAGTGTTGGAAAGATTCGATCCGAGAAATCTGAATGTAAGCATTGTGGCAAAAGACACCCGGGAAGTTGTAAATTAAATGATCAAACTTGTTTCAGATGTGGATCATTAGATTATTTCATTCGTGATTGCCCAGAGTCTGTTGAGCCAGAGACTGTTTAGAATCCGAGATCTGATAATGCTCTAGTGAGAGGTAAACCTTCTCGAAATGCAAGAAATGTTAGTGGTAGTCAGAGGTTTACGAGAGACACAGTTGTAAGATCCGAAGCCAGAGCGCCTGCCAGAGCATATGCTATCCGAGCTCGTGAGGAAGCTTCATCTCCAGATGTTATAACAGGTACTTTTACACTTTATGATACTTCTGTGATTGCATTGATAGACCCTGGTTCTACTGAACTTGTTATAAAAGTATCGAACCCCTTAGGTAAAAGTGCCCTGGTTGACAAAATATGCAAAAATTGTCCGTTAATGTTTCGAGATATCTTTTTTCCTGCTGATCTGATGCTATTACCGTTTGATGAGTTTGATATCATTTTTGGAATGGACTGGTTGACATTACATGATGCTGTTGTAAATTGTAAAAGAAAGATTATTTATTTGAGATGTCTGAATGATGAAATAGTCAGAGTTGAGTCTAATGATTTGAATGGATTGCCTGCTGTGATATCTGTATTGAAAGCTCAAAATTATGTGAAAAAGGGTTACGAAGCTTATTTTGCTTATGTGATTGATTCGAAAGTGTCTGAAAAGAAAGTTGAATCAGTGCTAGTTGTTTGTGAGTTTTCTGATGTATTTCTGAAAGAATTGTCGGGACTGCCTCCGATACGTGAAGTTGAATTTGGTATTAATCTGTTGCCTGGTACGACACCAATTTCGATAGATCCGTATAGAATGGCACCGACAGAGTTGAAAGAGTTAAAGTCACAGTTGCAAGAGTTGACTGACAGGGTTTGCTAGACCGAGTTTCTCACCTTGGGGTGCTCCTGTTCTGTTTGTGAAAAAAAAAAGATGGCACGATGAAAATGTGCATTGATTATCTTCAGTTGAACAAAGTGACTATAAAGAATAAATATCCGTTACCCAGGATTGACGATTTGTTTGATCAGTTAAAAGGAGCTACTGTGTTCTCGAAGATAGATCTGAGATCGGGTTACTATCAGTTGAGAGTAAAAGAATCTGACATTCCGAAAACTGCTTTCAAAACGAGGTACGGGCATTATGAATTTTTAGTTATGCCATTTGGACTAACCAATGCTCCTGCTATTTTTATGGATCTGATGAACAGAATCTTTAGACCGTACTTAGATCGACTTGTTGTTGTATTCATTGATGACATTTTGATTTATTCACGGGATGAGACTGAACATATTGAACATCTGAGAATCGTGTTGCAAACTCTGAGAGAAAAAATAATTGTATGCAAAATTCAGCAAATGTGAATTCTGGTTGCGTGAAGTCAGTTTTCTGGGACATATTGTATCGGCCTCTGGAATACGAGTTGATCCGAGTAAGATTTCTGCTATTCTGGATTGGAAACCTCTGAGGAATGTGTCTGAAGTTTGTAGCTTTTTGGGACTAGCCGGTTATTATCGCTTGGTTTGTAAAAGGGTTTTCGATGATAGCTACTCGCTGACCGACATTGCTTGAAAGATGTGAGATTTGAATGGTCCGATAAATGTCGAGAAAAGTTTTGATCAGTTGAAAACTCTGTTAACTGAAGCTCCAATGTTAGTACAACCGGAATCGGGCAAAGAGTTTGTAATATACAGTGATGCTTCGTTGAATGGTCTGGGATGTGTATTGATACAGGAAGGCAAAGTAATAGCTTATGGCTCGAGACAACTTAAACCTCATGAGAAGAATTATCCGACACACGACCTCGAGTTAGCCGCGATTGTGTTCGTATTAAAGATTTGCCGTCATTATCTTTTTGGTGAAAAATGCCACGTGTTTTTGGATCATAAAAGTTTGAAATATTTGATGACTCAGAAAGATTTGAATCTACGACAGAGAAGATGGCTAGAACTATTAAAAGACTACGAGCTTGTGATAGATTATCACCCGGGTAAAGCTAATGTAGTTGCCGATGCATTGAGTCGAAAGTCACTATGTGCATTACGTATTATGAATGCTCAGTTAGACCTGCCTGATGATAGTTCTGTGATAGCTGAATTGAAAGCGAAACCATTATTTTTATAGCAGATATGTGGTGCCCAGAAAGTTGATAATGAAATGTTAGCGAAATGAGCTCAATGTGATTCAAATTCTGATTCTGAGTTTCGAGTTGTTGATGATTGCTTGAGATTTCGAGATCGCATTTGTGTTTCGAGAAACCCTGAGTTAACTTAGTTGATTTTGAACGAAGCACATAATAGTCGTTTATTCGTTCATCCGGGTAGTACAAAGATGTACCATGATCTGAAACAACATTATTGGTGGTCTGGTATGAAACGAGATATTTGTGATTTCGTATCGAAATGCTTAATCTGTCAGCAAGTGAAAGCAGAACATCAGGTTCCATCTGGTTTGTTACAACCGATTCTGATTCCCGAGTGGAAATGGGACGGAGTGACAATGGATTTTGTTTCAGGATTGCCTCTGACTCCAAGAAAGAAAGATGCGATTTGGGTCGTAGTTGATCGTTTGACGAAATCTGCCCATTTTATTCCGGTACGATCTGATTACTCCCTTGATAGATTAGCGGAGCTTTATATTTCTGAGATTGTGAGATTGCACGGGGTGCCACTATCCATTGTGTCTGATAGAGATCCGAGGTTTACATCACGATTCTGGAAGAAATTGCAAGAAGCTTTAGGCACGAAATTACATTTCAGTACAGCTTTTCATCCGCAAACAGATGGTCAGTCTGAGCAGATTATTCAGATTCTTAAAGACATGTTGAGATGTTGTATTCTTGAGTTTAACGGTACGTGGGAATCGTACTTGTCATTGATTGAATTTGCTTGTAATAATAGTTTTCAATCAAGCATTAAAATGGCACCTTATGAAGCTTTGTACGGACGTAAATTTCGTACACCTCTGTATTGGACCGAGCTCAGTGAAAATAAGCTACACGGGGTTGACTTGATAAAAGATACTGAACAGAAAGTAAAAGTAATTCGTGATAGTCTGAAATCAGCATCTGATCGTCAGAAGCCTTATGCAGACTTAAAATGAAAAGACATAGAATTCGAGATCGGTGATAAAGTATTTCTAAAAGTGTCTCCGTGGAAGAAAGTGCTCCGATTCGGACGTAAAGGCAAGTTAAGTCCGAGGTTTATCGGGCCGTACGAGATTATTGAACGTGTTGGGCCAGTTCCGTATAAGTTGTTGTTGCCACCAGAACTAGAAAATATACACAATGTATTTTATGTTTTGATGCTCCGTAGATATCGTTCCGATCCGTCACATGTGATTTCTCCGTCTGAAATTGAAATCTGGTCTGATACGACATATGAAGAGGAACCGATCCGTATCATAGCTCGTGAAATGAAAGAATTGAGAAACAAGAAAATTCCGTTAGTGAAAGTGTTGTGGAATCGAGACGGAATAGAAGAGGCTACGTGGGAGCCTGAAGATTCAATGAGACAGCAATATCCGAATCTATTTAGCGGTAAGATTTTCATGAACGAAAATCCCTAAGGGGGGAGAATTGTAACAGTCCGGTTTATACCCTAGTCGGAACAGTGGTTCCGGGACCACAAATCTGAGTCTGTATAATATTTTAATATTATTTTCCGTGTATTTGATATGTGAGTAAGCATGTGGTAAAGTTTCGTAGATTAATTTGTCTGTCTGTGTGTTTAATTTAAGAAAAAAGACTAAATCGCATAATTCGTAAAAGTTGTTTTCTATTTGATTTTTGGCCAAATTGATGTGGCTTTTATTTGTAAGGGCCTTATGAGGCAATTTGCCTATTAATCTTGATAGTGGACGGTTATGGTCCATAATAACCTTGGAAATTATGTTTTGTAATTTTAAAATATAAGGTTAAATGTGGAAATGGATTATTAAGTTATATTATGATAAAATAAAGCATTAAAAATGGCCATTTCTATTCATTCATCACCGAAAATCAAACAAAATAAAAAGAAAGAAGAAACTAGGGCATTCGGCACTCATTAAGCAAAATTAAGGTATGTGTTGAGTATGATTTTTGATGATTTCTATGTTTTTGAGATTGTTGCTTAGTCTACTATCAAGCCCATGTTGTAATTTGAAGAAATGATGATGTTCATGAAATGTGCCATTGATGTAATGGTGAGCTTTGTGATGAGTTTAGGTGTTAAATGAAAGATATGTGTTAAATGAACATGCTTTGTTCTTGAAATTTTGATGAATTTAGCTAATTAGGGCTAAATTGAGAAAATAGCAATTTGAGGGACTAAATTGTGAATTTGATGGAAAATATGGGCTTGTATGATATTTATAAGCATTCGGCTAAGCATGGTTAAATGATGATTTTGTATAATTGATGTTTTGAGAAAAATTGACTAATTTGATAAAATGTGCAAATGTGAGGGCTAATTTGCAAATTGCCCTAAATATGTGTTTTTGGAGTGAATTGAATGTGTTGATAAATAAAAGGGTTAAATTTGAATATATATAGATCAAGAGCCGAAGAAATCGGACTTAGATCGCGGGATAGCGAAAGTAACCGAGTAGCCGTTTCCATTTTCTTTAAATCGAACTCGAGGTAAGTCAATATACAAATAAACATATCTGTATTGAATTATGACGGTCCATGTGATTATTGACAATGGTGAATGCATATGAGATGATGTATACATGAATTCCGAGATAGAATCGACATAGTGTCAATGTCCGAGAAGTCCCGTTTGAACCTAGGAATAGATAGGATAGTATATGTCATGACATAGGTGTCTGTTCTGAGATATCATGTAAGACCACGTCTGGGACGTCGACGTTAATTTGAGTTTTCGTGTAAGACCACATCTGGGACGTTGGCATCGATACGAGATTTACGTGTAAGACCATGTCTGGGACATTGGCATTGTATTGGTTCGTGTAAGACCCTGTCTGGGATAGTGGCATCGATATCTGAGTACATGTAAGACCTCTTCTGGGACGTTGGCATTGTACGACTATTCCGAGTTTTCTGAGTATCCTATTATATTCCGAACGGTTCAACGGGCAAGTCTGTGATACGAATGGCTATGTGAATCGTAAATCCATTTCAGGTACAATGATTTGTACACTAAGTGTGTATGAAAGGTAAGTATTTATATGAACTTACTATGATGATTAGGTATGTTGGAATTATGAAATGATATGGGAAAATCTGTGTAAAAGAGCCATGTATATATAAGATTGTTGAGTTGATGAATGCGACAAGATGTGGGTAGTACATGGATTAAAGAATACATGTGATAAATTTGCTATGAGAATTAATTATGCCAATGTTCCTATATGATTATATGTTTTTCATGCTAAGTTTATTTGTATATGGCTTACTAAGCTTTTGGAAAGCTTACTCTGTGTATGTGTTGTTCTGTTTTATAGATCGTCAAAGCTACTGAAGGCTCGAGAACTGTCGAGGATCGTCATCACACTACTCCACTTGTTTTGGTACATTTTGGAAATGTATATAGCTAGATATGGCATGTATAGGCTAGTTATTTGTATAAGTTGAGAGATGAACTTAGCCATGTGATTTGGTTAGTTATGTGCTGATAATATGCATTAATGAGTATGTTATATGATGAATGTTTTAGTATGTTTTGATAGCATATGAAATGGTTAAGTTGATGGTAAGTATATGGATGAAATTTGAGCATATAGGTTTGAACAAAAGAATGAGTTCATGGAAGGTAATAGGGATGAATTATGCTTGTGTATACTTGAGTTTTTGTTGTGTGAATTGGTTTGTTTGGAAATGGATTCGAATATAGAGATTGAATGGTTATTTTGATATGTTTTTTGTTGTCAAATGTGCATGAGTTGCATTGGTAATTTGCTTGTATGTTTGACCCTATGTGGGTGGCATTTTGGCCTTGTAAATGGCCTGTTTTACCTATACGGTCAAGGCACACGGGCGTGCCTGATGACCGTGGGAGTAAGCCAGTAGCTAACTAAGTGTACACGGCCTTAGCACAGGGACGTGCCTGGTAGCCGTGTCGTTTAGTCAGGATCGACCACGGCCAAGGTACACGGGCGTGCTTGGTGGCCGTGGAGACAAATCAGGCTTGACCACGAGTAAGACACATGGGTGTGTCTAGCTGCCGTGGGAGGCACACGGCCTGCCCACACTATAACAGTCCGATTCATACCCTAGTCAGAACAGTGGTTTTGGGACCACGAATCTGAGTCTGTATAATATTTTAATATTAATTTCTGTGCCGTTAATATGTGATTAAGCATGTGTTAAATTTTCGTAAGTTAATTTGTCTGTTCGTGTGTTTAATTTGAGCAGAGTATTGAATTGCATTAAATGCGAAAGTAGTATGCCATTTGTTAAGTACTAAGGGGTTGTGGCTTTATAAATATGAGGACTTATGTGGCAATTAAGCCAAAAATATATGAGTGGGCGGTAACATGCTTATGTATATTGTTTTTATATGTTATTTTTATAAGTTAAAGTTATATTACATATATTATATAGATATATTATAATAAAATAAAACAAAGTAGTGGATTTCATTCATGCATTCATCCACCGAAATTCAAAACAATAGAAAGAATAAAAGCTTTCAAATTTTCGGCACATACAAGCTTAAATTCAAGGTTAGATTTTGTTCCGTTTTTGATAATTTCTACGTTTTTGTAATCGTTGCTTCGAAAACTATCAAACCCATGTGCTAATTTTGAGTATTGATGATGTTTGTGTGAGATGCCATTGTTGATATGTTGAGTTTTGAAATGAGTTTTGTTGTTAAATGAAAGATTTGAGTTAGATGAACATACTTTGTTCTTGAATTTTTGATGAATTTAGTTAATTAGGGCTAAATTGAGAAAATATTATTTTTGACGACTAATTTGCAAATTTGATGAAAAATGTGGGCTTGTATGTGATGTATATGTATTCGGCCAAACATGTGTATGGGTAGATTTTGTGAATTTGATGTTTTGTGAAAAATAGACTAAATTGATAAATTGTGCAAATGTGAGGGCTAATTTGCAAATAGCCCTAAATGTGTTTCCTTGGATTGAATTGAATGAATTAGTGAATAAAAGGGTTAATTCTGAATATGTTTAGATCAAGAACCGAGGAAAACGGATTTAGATCGCGGGAAAGCGAAAGTAACCGAGTAGCAATTTTCATTCCGATAAATCAACTCCGAGGTAAGTCACTATGCAAATAAACGTACTTGTCTGAATTTATACTTGTTCATATGATTAATATTGATGATAGATGCTTACGAGGGTTTATGAATATGAATTCCAAGATAAGTTTGATATAGTGACTAAGTCCGAGAAGTCCCGTATGAACCTAGGAATAGGTATCTGTTCTGCTTTATCATGTAAGACCACGTCCGGGACGTTGGCGTTGATTTCAGATTTTCGTGTAAGACCACATCTGGGACGTTTGCATCGGTATTAGATTTCGTGAAAGACCACGTCTGGGACGTTGGCATCGATATAAGTTTTATGTGTAAGACCACGTCTGGGACATTGGCCTCGTTATGATTATTACGTGTAAGACCATGTCTGAGACATCGGCATCATATTGATTTGTGTAAGACCCTGTCAGGGACAGTGGCATCGATATCCGAGTGCATGAAAGACCTCGTCTGGGACGTTGGCATTGTACTACTAGTCCAAACTTTCCGAGTATCCTACTAGATTCCTATTGGTTCAACGGGCAAGTCTGTAATACGATTCGAAAATTCGAGCTATGAACAATTATATGATCGCACATTCTGTTTCAGGTACGTTTGAGATATATATATATACACTAAGTGTGTATACAAGGTAAGTACCTATGTGACTTCATTTTGAAGAAATGTATGACTAAATATGAGAATGTGATTTGAAATGCTAAAATGGTTATGGAAAGCTAAGTATTTATATATGATTCTTGAAGTAGTGAAAGTGGCAATATGGCCAAATATATGAACCCAAGCAAATCTGTGATAGTTTGCTACGAAAATGAAATGTGCTTTTGTACCTATGTGTATATATGTCTTCCATGCTCAGTTTACTTGTATTATGACTTACTAAGCTTCGAAAAGCTTACTTTGTGTGCATATTCTCTGTTTTATAGGTCGTCAAAGCTACTGAAGGCTCGGGACTGTCACGGATCTTCATCACACTAATAAACTCATTTTGGTACATTTTGGGAATGGTTATATCTAGATATGGCATGTATAGTCTAGTTTTTGGTACAAGTTGATGTATATACTTAGTCATGAGATATGGCTAGTTTGGCTCATATTATGCCTTAATGAATGTGGTATATGTATAGTTTCGGTATGGTCTAGATGCCCATAAAATAGTCAAGTTTTTGGATAGTTAAATGATGAAGATATGCTTTGGTTATGTATATGTTTTGTCTTGAAAGTTGGCATGAATGAATTAGACATTAGATACATAGATCGAATGGACAAATTGGTATGTTTTGGGTTGCTATATGTTCAAGATATGTCTTGGGTTGTGATACTTGTAGGTTTGACCCTTATGGGTGGCAATTTGGCCTTGTAAATGGCCTATAATGTCACACGGTTGTGGCACACGGGCGTGCCTAAGACCGTGGTTGAATTGGCAGAATGTAGCTTAAATAGCACACGGCCTCGACATGGGCGTGTCACCGGCGTGGTGTACAAGTCTCAGTAGCTAGCTAAGAGCACACGCCATGGCACACGGGCGTGCTTGGTGGCCGTGTTGGAAAAGTCAGTATATGGTCTGGTAGCACACGATCATGGCACACGGACGTGCCTAGTGACCGTGTTGATATAGTCAGTTTATAGACACGGATGGACACACAGGGGTGTCTAGAAGCCGTGGAGGGCACACGGTCTCCTCCCACGGGCGTGTCTCCCCTGAAAGTTAGAAAAGTTTTTAATTTTCATGAAATTTCATATGTGTTTCAGTTTAGTCCCAACTCGGTTTATATGCATGCTTTGGGTCTTGATGACTCATCTAAGGGACACTATGATCGTTAATGATGATTGTAATGTATGAAATGTTATGTAAGTTTCCGATCTGTCTGGTAATGCTCCTGACCCTAGTCCGACGTCGGTTACGGGTTAGGGGTGTTACATTTGGTTGGTATCAGAGCTACGGTTTACCCGATTCTTGGACTAACGTAGCGTGTCGAGTCTAGCTATACATGCCATATATCTGAATTGTGATAGTGTGATGAATCCTGACGTATAAATGTGATTTCTGTATAGTAATGGATCCCGAAAGAGCCGTAGCTGACGACGTAGAAATTAATGCGCCTGATCCCGCCCAAGGGACAGCGCCTTCTGAATCGAGACTGACTACTAGCGGTCAATGGGAAGAACCTAAACAAGCTTTCTTCCAGATGATGAGTGAGTGGTTCACTCAGTTTGTAAAGAATAACCCGACTGTTTCACAACCCCCGCCCCCGGATAATCCCCCTCAGACTACAGTTGTGCCACCGGTTATGCGTCCAAATCTGTTAAATAAACCTTCGTAGACAAGATTCGCAAGTATGGAGCTGAAGAATTCTAAGCTACCAATGATGATGATACTGAGAAGGCTGAGTTTTGGTTAGAGAATACGATTCGGGTATTCGACGAAATGTCTCTGACTCCGGATGAATGCATAAAGTGTGTTGTATCATTACTCCGAGATGCAGCTTATCAATGGTGGAAAACCCTGATTTTTGTTGTTCCGAAAGAGTGAATTACATGGGACTTCTTTCAGAGCGAGTTTCGAAAGAAGTATATCAGTGAGAGATTCGTAGATCAGAAGCGAAAGGAATTTCTGGAACTAAAACAAGACCGGATGACTGTTTCGGAATATGAATGAGAGTTCGTGAGACCGAGTCAGTACGCTCGAGAATGTGTATCATCTGAAGCTATAATGTGCAAAAGGTTCGAAGATGGGCTTAATGAAGACATTCGTTTGCTAGTCAGAATTTTAGAGATAAAGGAGTTTGTTGTACTCGTTGACCTAGCGTGCAAAGCTGAGGCGCTTGGAAAAGATAAAAGAAAAGCTGAGTCCGAAGTTCGAGATATGAGAAAGAGATTTCAGAGTAAATCATTTCAGTCTACTCCGAAAAGATTCTGAGATAATCAAAGTCGTTTCAGAGATAATGTGAGATATTCGAACAGAAATCAATCTAGACCGCAAATGAGCTCCAAAGCTCCAGCAACTTTGGTGGCAAGTGTTGGAAACGTACGATCCGAGAAACCTGAATGTAAACATTATGGAAAAAGGCATCCGGGAAGTTGTAGATTAAATGATAGAGCTTGTTTCAGATGTGGATCACTTGATCACTTTATCCGTGATTGCCCCGAGTCGGTCGAGCCGCAGACTGCTCGTAATCGAGATCCGATAATGCACCGTGAGAGGTAGATCATCGAAGAACGTAAGAAATGTCGCGGTAGTCGAGAACTCCGAGAGAAAATGTTGTAAGATCTCGAAGCTAGAGTGCTCGCTTAGAGCGTATGCTATCCGAGCTCGTGAGGAAGCTTCATCGCTCGATGTTATAATCGGTACTTTTACTCTTTATGATACTTCGTGATTGCTTTGATAGACCCTGGTTCCACGCATTCATATATATGTATGAATTTAGTATTCAGCAAGACTTTGCCTGTAGAGTCTACTGAGTTTACTATAAAAGTATCGAACCCCTTAGGTAAAAGTGTCATTGTTGACAAAGTATGCAAGAACTGTTCGTTAATGTTTCGAGATATCTGTTTTCCTACTGATCTGATGCTGTTGCCATTTGACGAGTTTGATATTATTCTGGGTATGGATTGGTTGTTTTTGCATGATGCTGTTGTGAATTGTAAAAGAAAGACTATTGATTTGAGATGTTCGAATGATGAGATTGTACGAATTGAATCTAATGATTTAAGTGGATTGTCTGCTGTGATAACTGTTTTGAAAGCTCAAAGTTATGTGAAGAAGGGATATGAGGCATATTTTGCTTATGTGATTGATTCAAAAGTATCCGAAAAGAAAGTTGAATCAGTGCCTATTGTCTGTGAGTTTTCTGATGTGTTTCTTGAAGAGTTACCGGGTTTACCTCCGATACGTGAAGTTGAATTTGGTATTGAGTTGTTGCCTGGTACTACGCCTATTTCGATAGCTCCGTATAGAATGGCACCAACAGAATTGAAAGAGTTAAAGTCACAGTTGCAAGAGTTGACTGATAGAGGGTTCGCTAGATCGAGTTTCTCATCTTGGGGTGCTCCTGTTCTGTTTGTGAAAAAGAAAGATGGCACGATGAGAATATGCATTGATTATCGTCAGCTGAACAAGGTGACTATAAAGAACAAATATCCGTTGCCCAGAATTGATGATTTATTTGATCAGTTAAAAGGAGCTACTGTGTTTTCCAAGATTGATCTGAGATCGGGATATTACCAGTTGAGAGTGAAAGATTCAGACATTCCGAAAACTGCATTCAGAATAAGGTACGAGCATTATGAGTTCTTAGTTATGCCATTTGGATTAACCAATGCTCCTGCTATTTTTATGGATCTGATGAACAGAATTTTCAGACCGTACCTAGATCGATTTGTTGTCGTATTCATTGACGATATTTTAATTTATTCACGAGATGAGACTGAACATGCCGAGCATCTGAAGCTTGTATTGCAAACTCTGAGAGAAAAGCAATTGTACGCAAAATTCAGCAAATGTGAATTTTGGTTACACGAAGTTAGTTTTCTGGGGCATATTGTGTCAGCTTCTAGAATCCGAGTTGATTCGAACAAGATTTCTGCTATTCTGGATTGGAAACCTCCGAGGAATGTGTTTGAAGTTCGCAGTTTTCTGGGTTTAGCTGGTTATTACCGCAGATTTGTAAAAGGCTTTTCAACGATAGCTACACCGTTGACCAGATTACTTCAGAAGGATGTTAGATTTGAATGGTCTGATAGATGTCAGAGAAGTTTTGATCGATTGAAAACTCATTATGTAAGCTCGGTGTTAGTACGGCGAATCCAAAGAAAGAATTTGTGATTTACAGTGATGCTTCATTAAACGGTCTGGGATGTGTTTTGATGCAGGAAGGAAAAGTTGTAGCTTATGCTTCGAGACAATTGAAGCCGCATGAAAAGAATTGTCCGACGCACGACCTTGAGCTTGCTGCAATTGTGTTTGCACTTAAGATTTGGCGCCATTACCTGTATGGTGAAAAATGTTACGTATTTTCAGATCATAAAAGCCTGAAATATCTGATGACTTAGAAAGATTTGAACCTGCGTCAGAGAAGATGGCTTGAGTTGTTAAAAGATTACGAGCTTGTGATAGATTATCGTCCGGGTAAAGCAAATGTTGTTGCAGATGCTCTGAGTAGAAAATCGTTGTTTACATTACGAGCATTGAGTACTCAGTTGGATTTGTCTGATGATTATTCTATGATAGCTGAATTAAAAGCAAAACGTTGTTCTTACAACAGATATGTGATGCTCAGAAATCTAATAAAGAATTGTTATTGAAACGAGCTCAGTGTGAAGTGAATTCTGAATCCAAATTTCAAATTGTTGATGATTGTTTGAGATTCCAGGATCGTATTTGTGTTCCGAGAAATTCGGAGTTAATTCAGTTAATTTTGAGCGAAGCACATAACAGCCGTCTATCTATTCATCCGGAAAGTACGAAAATGTATCAAGATTTGAAACGACACTACTGGTGGTCTGGTATGAAACGAGACATTTCTGACTTTGTTTCGAAATGTTTAGTCTGTCAGTAAGTAAAAGCCAAACATCAAGTTCTGTCTGGATTGCTCTAGCCGGTTCTGATTCCTAAATGGAAATGGGATAGAATAACAATGGACTTTGTTTCAGGTTTGCCTCAGACTCCAAGAAAGAGAGACGCGATATGGGTCATGGTTGATAGATTAACGAAATTTACTCATTTCATTTCGGTAAGATCTGACTACTCACTTGACAGATTAGCCGAGCTTTATATTTCTGAGATTGTGAAATTGCATGGCGTACCGCTATCTATTGTGTCAGATAGAGATCCAAGGTTTACGTCGAGATTCTGGAAGAAATTGCAAGAAGCTTTGGGCATGAAATCGCATTTCAAGATGTGACTTTTCATCCGCAAACGGATGGTCAATCTGAAAGGATTATTCGTGATTCTTGAAGATATGTTAAGATGTTGTACACTTGAGTTTAATGGTCCGTGGGAACGGTATCTGCCCTTGATTAAGTTTGCATACAACAACAGTTTTCAGTCGAGCATCAGAATGGCACCATATGAAGCTTTGTACGGATGTAAATGTCGTACACCTCTGTATTGGACCGAACTCAGTGAAAATAAGCTACATGGGGTCGACTTGATAAAAGACTCAGAACAGAAAGTAAAACTGATCCGAGATTGTTTGAAAACAACATCTGATCGTCAGAAGTCATATGCAGACTTGAAATGAAAAGATATAGAATTTGAGATCGGCGACAAAGTATTTTGAAAGTGTCACCGTGGAAGAAAGTGCTCCGTTTTGGACGTAAAGGCAAGTTGAGTCCGAGGTTCATCGGACCATATGAGATCATTGAGCGAGTTGGACCTGTCGCATATCGATTGTTGTTGCCTTCCGAGCTAGAAAAGATTCATAATGTATTTCATGTCTCGATGCTCCATAGATATCGATCTGATCCGTCACATGTAATTATCCCATCTGAAATTGAAATCCGATCAGATATGACATATGAAGAGGAACCGATCCGTATCTTAGCTGGTGAAGTAAAAGAGTTGAGAAATAAGAAAATTCCGTTAGTAAAAGTACTATGAAATCGACACGGAATAGAAGAGGCTACGTGGGAGCCTGAAGATTCAATGAGACGGTAATATTCGAATCTGTTTAATGGTAAGATTTTCGGGGACGAAAATCCCTAAGGGGGGAGAATTGTAACAGTCCGGTTCATACCCTAGTCGGAACAGTGGTTTCGGGACCACGAATCCGAGTCTGTATAATATTTTAATATTAATTTCTGTACCGTTAATATGTGATTAAGCATGTGTTAAATTTCCGTAAGTTAATTTGTCTGTTCGTGTGTTTAATTTGAGCAGAGTATTTAATTGCATTAAATGCGAAAGTAGTATGCCATTTGTTAAGTACTAAGGGGTTGTGGCTTTATAAATATGAGGACTTATGTGGCAATTAAGCCAAAAATATGTGAGTAGATGGTAACATGCTTATGTATATTGTTTTTATATGTTATTTTTATAAGTTAAAGTTATATTACATATATTATATAGATATATTATAATAAAAGAAAACAAAGTAGCGGATTTCATTCATGCATTCATCCACCGAAATTCAAAAGAATAGAAAGAATAAAAGCTTTCAAATTTTTGGCACATACAAGCTTAAATTCAAGGTTAGATTTTGTTCCGTTTTTGATAATTTCTACGTTTTTGTAATCGTTGCTTCGAAAACTATCAAACCCATGTACTAATTTTAAGTATTGATGATGTTTGTGTGAGATGCCATTGTTGATATGTTGAGTTTTGAAATGAGTTTAGTTGTTAAATGAAAGATTTGAGTTAGATGAACATACTTTGTTCTTGAATTTTTGATGAATTTAGTTAATTAGGGCTAAATTGAGAAAATATTATTTTTGAGGACTAATTTGTAAATTTGATGAAAAATGTGGGCTTGTATGTGATGTATATGTATTCGGCCAAACATGTGTATGGGTGGATTTTGTGAATTTGATGTTTTGTGAAAAATGGACTAAATTGATAAATTATGCAAATGTGAGGGCTAATTTGCAAATAGCCCTAAATGTGTGTCCTTGGATTGAATTGAATGAATTAGTGAATAAAAGGGTTAATTCTGAATATGTTTAGATCAAGAACCGAGGAAAACGAATTTAGATCGCGGGAAAGCGAAAGTAACCGAGTAGCAGTTTTCATTCCGATAAATCGATTCCTATGTAAGTCACTATGCAAATAAACGTACTTGTCTGAATTTATACTTGTTCATATGACTAATGTTGATGATAGATGCTTACGAGGGTTTATGAATATGAATTCCAAGATAAGTTTGATATAGTGACTAAGTCCGAGAAGTCCCGTATGAACCTAGGAATAGGTATCTGTTCTGCTTTATCATGTAAGACCACGTCCGGGACGTTGGCGTTGATTTCAGATTTTCATGTAAGACCACGTCTGGGACGTTGGCATCGGTATTAGATTTCGTGAAAGACTACGTCTGGGACGTTGGCATCGATATAAGTTTTACGTGTAAGACCACATCTGGGACGTTGGCCTCGTTATGATTATTACGTGTAAGGCCATGTCTGGGACATCGGCATCATATTGATTTGTGTAAGACCCTGTCAGGCACAGTGGCATCGATATCCGAGTGCATGTAAGACCTCATCTGGGACGTTGGCATTGTACTACTAGTCCAAACTTTTCGAGTATCCTACTAGATTCTTATTGGTTCAACGGGCAAGTCTGTAATACGATTCGCAAATTCGAGCTATGAACAATTATATGATCGCACATTCCGTTTCAGGTACGTTTGAGATATATATGTATACACTAAGTGTGTATACAAGGTAAGTACCTATGTGACTTCAATTTGAAGAAATGTATGACTAAATATGAGAATATGATTTGAAATGCTAAAATGGTTATGGAAAGCTATGTATTTATATATGATTCTTGAAGTAGTGAAAGTGGAAATATGGCCAAATATATGAACCCAAGCATATATGTGATAGTTTGCTACGAAAATGAAATGTGCTTTTGTACCTATGTGTATATATGTCTTCCATGCTCAGTTTATTTGTATTATGACTTACTAAGCTTCGAAAAGCTTACTTTGTGTGCATATTCTCTGTTTTATAGGTCGTCAAAGCTACTAAAGGCTTGGGACTGTCACGGATCTTCATCACACTAATAAACTCATTTTGGTACATTTTGGGAATGGTTATATCTAGATATGGCATGTATAGTCTAGTTTTTGGTACAAGTTGATGTATATACTTAGTCATGAGATATGGCTAGTTTGGTTCATATTATGCCTTAATGAATGTGGTATATGTATAGTTTCGGTATGGTCTAAATGCCCATAAAATAGACAAGTTTTTGGATAGTTAAATAATGAAGATATGCTTTGGTTATGTATATGTTTTGTCTTGAAAGTTGGCATGAATGAATTAGACATTAGATACATAGATCGAATGGACAAATTGGTATGTTTTGGGTTGCTATATGTTCAAGATATGTCTTGGGTTGTGATACTTGTAGGTTTGACCCTTATGGGTGGCAATTTGGCCTTGTAAATGGCCTATAATGTCACACGGTTGTGGCACACGGGCATGCCTAAGACCGTGGTTGAATTGGCAGAATGTAGCTTAAATAGCACACGGCCTCGACATGGCGTGTCACCGGCCGTGGTGTACAAGTCTGTAGCTAGCTAAGAGCACACGGCCATGGCACACGGGTGTGCTTGGTGGCCGTGTTGGAAAAGTCAGTATATGGTCTGGTAGCACACGGTCATGGCACACGGACGTGCCTAGTGACCGTGTTGATATAGTCAGTATATAGACACGGATGGACACACGGGGGTGTCTAGAAGCCATGGAGGGCACACGGTCTCCTCCCACGGGCGTGTCTCCCCTGAAAGTTAGAAAAGTTTTTAATTTTTATGAAATTTCATATGTGTTTCAGTTTAGTCCCAACTCAGTTTATATGCATGCTTTGGGTCTTGATGACTCATCTAAGGGACACTATGATCGTTAATGATGATTGTAATGTATGAAATGTTATGTAAGTTTCCGATCTGTCTGGTAATGCTCCTAACCCTAGTCCGGCGTCGGTTATGGGTTAGGGGTGTTACACACACGGGCGTGTGTCCTGTATAACTTAGAAAAGTTTTAAATTTCCGAGAATTTCTGTAAGAGTTCGGCATAGTCCCGGCCATACTTTAAAGCCTGTTTAAGGTCTCGTTGACCTATAGATGGGACATGATGATGGTGGTTAATGATTTATATTACGAATTATCTGAATAAGTTTTCGATCTGTCTGGTAACTCCTTTAACCCTAATCCGGCGACGGATACAGGATAGGGGTGTTACAAACTGCATGAGAAAGCTATTTCATCCGTCCACTAAACATCATAGTCCAAAAGGCTCCATTTCATAAGTTTGTACAAAATTAACAAAATTATACAATAAATTGAATATTTACTAAATTAAAATTAATATAACATCAAAATTGAAACCCAAAGTTAAAACTTAAAATTAAAAAAAATTAACATCACAGTTAAAATCCAAATTTAAAACCAAAATTATCTTAAATTTAAAATAGAAAATAAATAAAATAAAACATATGAAATGACTTTTTTTATTAAAATATAAAAGACATAAAAAAATGCAAAAATGACTTAAATGTAAATATGTAAATAAAAAAATATATTCTATGTAACAAAAAAAAATATTAAAATGAAATTATTTAAATGAAATAAGAACTTGAACATAACCATACAAAATACAACATGATCTACAATTAAATTAACCCAAAATTAAACTTTTAATATTAACTCTTCAAATTTCATTTTGTGACTGAGATTTTAATGTATTTCTTTTCTTTTTCACATTTCCTCTTATATATTTTAAAAAAAAATCAATTTTCTCTATAACTCTTCTTCTCTCTGAATGAGATCGTCTACAGCCAAATATGTACTATTCATCGCCATTTCTGACCCTTCATCCTCTGAAGATCTCTATTTTCTCATTGAGATCATCTATTGATTTGAGTCAAGCTCCCTCCTCGATATTCACCATGATATGACCACCCTTAAAAACTTCTATGGCACCTACCAACAAAACCTCTTCGACTCTTGTGTTGGAAAAACAATGGGGTCGTTCGATTCCAATGTCTAGTAAAATATAGAATGGAATCTGCCAAAAATCGACAATGACGACATCATCTCTACTTTGTTGTAAGGAACTCTAACATCTTTTATACTGAAAGGTACAATAAAAATTTCCTAAGAAAAAATGATTTATGGGTGAAATATTGTGGGATCGACCATATAGGAAGCTTTAAATATTTGAGCATGATTATTTTAGTTAGTCAAGTTAACCGGTCAAGAATAATGAATAAATTTATCAAACTTTTAAATTGTATGTTTATCTAATTAAATATTTAATTTAAACATAAAATTAACTTATAATTTTAACTATAGATAATATATAATTAATCATGTAAATTAAATGAAAAATAATTTTTTTAAATTTCTATTTATCTAATTAAAATTTTATAAAACTTTTAAAATTTATGTTTATATAATTAATATTTAAATTAAACATAAAACTAACATAAAATTTTAATTATTATATAATATATAAATAAATTATTTCATCTAATTAACTATTTATTTTAAATATAAATATTTTTTATTTAAAGATAATAAAAGTTATAGAAATTATCTTTTAAAATAATATATAAATTACATAAAAAAACATAATTGTGTCACTTGTTGCAATATTAGGTACGGACCTTGTTATATTATATATATATATATATGATTTATGTTAAAAGATAAAAGGAAAAAAAATTGGGTTGTTTTTCTTAAGCAAATAAGTCCTGTGCCTGATAAGTGCAATTAGTCTGTCCCTTACCTCTCCATTCAAACATTTCAACTTCTGTCGCACTCTCCTCTATCGAGAATGGGTCTCTCGCCACTGCCCTGTGGAAAACGGGTGTTGCTCTTCTGGTAGCCGTTTTTTGCTTCATGGTTTCAGTATCATTTGCTTGGTCAATTTATTCCCACTTTACACACACTTTTTTTTTTTTTTGAAAGCATGTTTATCAAAAGATGAAAATTCTGGTCATTTTCTAATGGAAAAGTGATCTCTTAGAACACAAATTGTTGCCAAATGCATGGGGTAAAAGGTTAGAAATTAGCAAATACAAAATTGTACTCATCCATAAATTACTATCAAATTCCAAGCAACAATGGTTTTAGTCGGATAATGATTTGGGTTGATGTAGATCATAAAGAAAGATGACAGAAAACAACAGTGAGGGTAAATTTATTGTATTTTATCTGGTGAGGAGCCAAGGAGGGTCAATTGCTTATATGGGTCGGTAGTGTTTGTATCTTTGTAAAGTCATGGCTCATTATATACTTCTTGTGTTTTGATTTGTAAGCTCTACATGAGAAAGTGCGATGATCATTGGGTTGAAGTAGTTTCTCTTTGAATTTTGTATCAATATCACTGGGTTATATATTCAATTTTTAAAATATAGTTTAAACAGGTTCATGTGTTTTTCACAATTCAATGTATTGTTGCATGTTTTAATATGATTAAAAGAAAAGAGCTTATAGCCATTTCAACATTGGATTAAAAAAGTCGAATAATTTGTTCTTTAATTTTAGAAATGATGATTGTTTTTCTTTCTATACTGCTATTAAGAGTCTGAAAATGAAATCTATATATATAGAAGAAACTAGAATTCTGATGACAAATCATTTTCAAGTAATATTTTTTTTTTGGTTGAATTGAGAAGCTAGGATTTGGTTCTTTAAAAGGAAAGTTTTTGGATTTCATTAATTAAGTTGATCATATTATAATTCCAGCTCTAGTGCTTTTCCTTTATCATGCTATGTGCGTGTGTGTCATATATGGATTAAAATTCATGACTCCACAAGATAGGTAGATAATTGATAGGCCATGAAAATGTAGTCTTAGAGGAAGGATTTTGGTGTATTTGCAGGTGAAAATAGCAGTGAAAAACTAAGTCTAATGAAGACAATAGTGCTTATAGAAAATACCGCTAGAATAGGAGGGTTAGTTTTGGATTTTAAGGGCAAGTTGATGGACCAATTGAGACCAAAGTTCGTCACCAATACTTCTCCTGATAGTTCTTTCTCTGAAGGTATTTGATCAATTAAAATTTTGTACTCTTTGAAATTCTCTTTAAAAAGGACAAATGATCAAATTTTATAGTAAAACTTCCCAATTGAATGATTAATGATAAATTCGAACCTCTCACATAAGTAGATGAGTAAATTTGTACCTTATCCCTAGTTTTATTAAATTGAATTGTGTTTTGCATTTGTTAGTTTGCTAGCAGCAATAGAGTTTATTTGTTAAAGTGGGGCTCAACCTCCTTTTTGAGATTTTGAGTAGCTTTCTAACTAATTGACTTTAAGTTTTAACTATATGCATACATATAATCAATAATCAATCTTAAAAATTAAAAATTCATAAACAACAATAACAAAATCCAATTTTCCCGTACAATTAAAAATCCATGCACTTAAGTAATTAAAAAAAGTAATAAATAGCACTTAAAATGTTACTTCTCAATGAACTTTTTGTTTGAAACCTCATTCTGCCTCTATTGCTTTTTCTTTGTTGTTGAGTCTTCATTAGTCTTGAATATGGATGCAGCTACTCTTAATTACCATCATTCATCGATTGTGACTAGTAGAATTACACAAAATTAGACAAAGTTAAAATGCATTCATTCATAATTTTGCAAATTAATTTCAGTAAAAAACAAATTATTACCTGGTTAATAGTAGATATTTGTGTACAACCCCTCTAATTATGTCCTGGTTGTTTACATATGCTACAAGTCATCGGTCTACCAATTTAGGTTAGCCTCTTTGTTTTCTTTGTCTTATTAGATTCATCTTGCATCATCTTCACCCTCTTCTTTTTGAGCTTTCCTGGCATGATATTGAACTTTGGTGGTGATATTTTTTCATTTCTAGTCTTCTCCCACAAGTTAGGTTCATTTATTGGTTGTAAAGCGTACTCATATGTCCTCATGTACATTTCCTTGCTATACCATTTTGCCAAATATTTCTCTGGATCCTTTTCTTTGTTGTAAATGGCACACACTGCATGTGCACATGGGATGCCTGACAAGCCCCATAATCTACATGAACAAGTCACCCTTTCTAAGTTCACAATATATGTGATCCTACCACACATGATCTCATATCCATAATTTCCATTGAAATGCACATTCCACTTAGTAGATTCTTTTATGCTCTTATCAAGCTTAGCTTTAATTAGAGGACCACACAACCCTTTCTATCCAAGTATTGCTTTCCTTTTACTAACAATTCGTTCCATGAAAGCCAACCTAATATCATTTAGCATACTTATTATTGGCTTTGACCTAGCTTGTACGATGCTGGCATTGAATGCCTCGGCTAGGTTGTTATCTGTCGAATCACACTTAACGTTATAGTTGAAATATGCTTTGCAAAACCATGTCTCATTTGCATCTAAAAGAGCTACAACTACCATCTCTTTTTCTTTTTCAAGAGCAACACACATTTTTTCAAAACATGGTACATTAGTGGCTTTCACACATGCCCAAAAAGCCTTTTGCAAACCTTTTATTCTGAACCCATTCGGACTTTTTCCAACCCAATTTGCCCATACACTACAACAAAACAGACTTTTAGAGGCGTTTTTTTAGTTTAGCGGCGTTTATAAGCGCCAACAATAGTAGCGCCGCTAAAAATAACGCCGCAAACATTAGCGGCGTTTATGAGAAAAAAATGCCGCTAAAAGTCATGTCATGACTTTTAGCGGCGCTTCTCTCACAAACGCCGCTAATTTGTACAGATTTGCAATGGACAATTTCTCCAATATCCTACCCTTCCTGCATTAAATCCAACCAAAAACAACAAATGTAACATATAATTCTAGCCCAAAACAGCAAATGTAGCATAAAAATCCCACCAAAAGCATTAAATCTAAATGATACTTCAAATTCAATAAAAGATATATGATGTAAATTAATAAATGAAGTATAACTGAAAATATTTTTACAATAATGTTAACTGTAACAATGTTAAAAATAATCTTACAACGAGAAAATAAATGTCTGAGATGGCGGCTTTTGCGACTGCTGAAACATCTGTATCATATGATGAAGCTGTAGTTGGAGCTCATCGTATTTTCTGCTCTGCTCCGCTACCATCGCTGCTGCCTCTGCCTCTCTCGCTGCTGCCGCTGCTGCATCCGCTCTAAGCTGTTGGTGGAGTTCTTCATATTTTCTTTGAACCTCAGCAATTTGCTCAACCGTGCTCGCTTGCATTTGAGCTATCTGGTCTTTTAACCTCTGAACTTCAGCTTGAGCTTGACTCCTAGAAGGCATGTATTGCTGGGAGCTGGATCCAAAATATTGGGTCAGGGTAACACTAGATCCTTAAAATCTAACCCGACCATACCTTTCAGGACCCAAAACATCGCAATAATTACTCATTATCAATATCCTCAAGATTAACAGAACTATCGATCAAGCGGCCGCTTCATACTCTGCCTTCTTCTCCTTTAGTTTCTCCTAATAAATCAATGAAAGAGTTAGAAACGAAATATATAATAAGAAGGAATGCAACATAACTCAACATTATTAATTTAAAACTACTAACGACGAATTAAACTATTATAATTAAACATTATAAATATTTATAATAAATCAAATTTTATTAAGTAAATATACCATAATTTCTCCAAATGGATGTCATCGGAGATCCATCTTTCTTCCTATGCGTAATGTCAAAAAGTCAAGGCGTCTAACTTTTGACGGGACGAGACTTCCTACAGTGTAGTAGTAAAAATATAATTTAATAGTATAAAGTCATTAATATTTGACAGAAATAATAAATTATAATACCTCTGCCTCAGCTACACAAGCAAAACTTCTCAACCTTGCCGTGTGCGTGAATTTTTGTTTCTGCCTGCTGCTTGTTCCAACTCGCTCACGGTCCTACATAATGAAATTATTATTACGTATATAGTAAATACTATAAACTGAAAAATTTATAAGAGTTTAGAAGTACGTAAAACCTCTCCTTTCTTTGAATTCCAGAATCTAACCGCATCTTCCCATTGGTACCTCAACATTCCCGGCGGGAAATTTCGCAATTTTTCTTCGAGGCTTATGTCTTTCTTAAAATATTCTTTTTTCAAAGTGCTTTTATGGTCTCTCCATTTTTTACCCAATGTCTTCTTGATATAGTCATCGGAGGCCTCTAAAGTAAATCTCTCCTAAAAAAACATAAGTTTAGAAAGTAAATATAAATGAAACTTAAACCAAAGTATTATAAATTACATTCACGTTTTGTTACCTTAATATTATCGAGAGCTTGATTTTTGTTGCTATCAGGCATGTGATGCCATGATTCGTAGTTAATGGGCAACATATTGGCGTTTCGTGCTATAATGCCCAAATAGCCTGCTAAAAGTCGAGCTTCAGATCCAACAGGCTGACCATGACTGTTTCTCCTTACTTTGACACGCTCGACAGGATTTAAGTCGTATAAATCTTTAAGCAGGTACGTCCTCGACCTCTGCGTGTCCCACCACTTTCAGCTGAAAAATGATATATTATTATATTAAAATTGAATAATAAATTAATAATAAAAGTCAACACGCATGTAAAATAAACTTAACATTACTTTCAAATTCTGCAAGCTCGTCAAGTGTCTCCGACACATTCGACAATCCAATAGCTGTCTGCTGTTCACTATTTCCTTCTTCTGAAATTGGAGTATTCTGGACAATACTTAAATCTCGTAATCTTCTTCTAGGCATTTTTCCTGCAATACACATAAAATAGTTGAAATTTTAGTAACAAATAACAACAATAATAGTACATATAAAATAGTTAAATTATATAACATGACCAAGATTAAAATTATAATATTACATATAAATAAAAAATCGTAAAATCTTACTACATCATAATTCGTAAATATCTTCGTCCACATCCTCACGAACCCATTGAAATTGTGTACTAGTACTAGGGATATTTTCATTTAAGTTTTGTTGTGGAAAAGACAAAGTTTCTGATCTTTTGACGATGTCATCTCTACTTCCATTGCCCATATCGAACAAGTCTCTAGGGGTGTTTCGGAGTACAACGTACCAACCCTCAGTAGTTGGATCTTTCGAGTAAAATACTTGCTTCACTTGAGAAGGAAATACATACAGCTCGTTTATCAATTGTTCTCCAGTGTGAATCAATCGAGAGAAATTCACCATTGTAAAACCAAATTGATCGTTTTTAATTTCGCGAGCCGTATTCACATCAGCCCAATCACCCCGAAATAATACAACTTTCCATTTGCCATAATAATTCAACTCAATTATGTCAGTAAGAAGTCCGTAATACTCCACATTCCCCTCGACAGGATTACTGTCCCTAGCACTAGCATAACTTGTAATTGAAGAATTAACAACAATTCCACAATTTTGGGTTCTCCTCAATCTCTCGCGATATTTTGTATGAAATCTGAATCCATTGATGAGGAAGGCACTATGTCTTTTCACTATTCTATTTGGACCTTGAGAAAGCCATTTAACTTCGTCATTTACTTCATTCCAACTCCAAACCTATTGAATCGAAAGTAAATTGAGTAATTATAAATGTTATGAGAAAACATTATTACTTGTCAATGAAAGCTTCAATTGCATACCGTTTGGCTTAACCATTCATGAAATGATTCTGTGAACAACTTATTAATTTCTCCTTGTCGTAATCTTCGGGATCGTGAACAAGCTCTAAATATTTGTTTGAACTCACTATGTTAAAAAAAAGTTTACTTTGTTAGAAGACAAACAAATTTTAATTGATGAATATTTATCAAATTCTAGAACTTACTTGCGTGATGGTTCCATTGAATCGTGATGAAAAAGAATATATCATTGTGCTTGGACCCACGATCTATCATCTAATTCTGCAATTTCAACTTTGCCGATTGGTTCTCCGAAACTTTGAAATAAATAAGTTTCGGCCAAGTTATGATCTGTGAGCCCAGCATTTCTACTTAGTGTGTTCATTCTTATTTCAACATCTTCCAAATACCTTGAACAGAAAGTCATACATTCCTCTGTCAAGTAGCCTTCAGCAATTGATCCTTCCGGATAATGCTTATTGCGACAGTAAGACTTCAATTTGGATAGGAACCTAAACACGATATACAACATTATCAAAAGTTGCAACTAAAGGCATTGAGGTGAATGAAGGAATAATTTACAAATAAATTAATACCTTTCTATGGGATACCTCCATCGATAGAAAATGGGTCCACCAAGTATTGCTTCACGAGGGAGATGAATTATCAAGTGCACCATAATAGTGAAGAAGGAAGGCGAGAAGATCTTCTCCAGATTACATAAAGTCAATGCGGCTCGATCTTGTAGTGTCTCAAGTTCTTGAACATCCAAAACTTTGCCACAAATGCCTTTCATTATATTGGATAGTTCAATTACACAAGACGTCACCTTTTTCGACATACAACACCGCATAGCAACTGGCAATAAGTCTTGCATCAAGATGTGATAGTCATGTGATTTTAAGGCATATAGTCTTCGATCTTTAAGACTCACACATCGAGATATATTTGATGCATACGCATCCGGGACCTTTATATCCTTCAACACCATGCAGAACACTTCTTTCTCCGTCTTTGACATTGAAAAAATAGAAGGCGACAACCGATATTTCCTATTCGGAAGTGCTTGGGGATGAAGCTCACGCCGAATTCCCATGTGGACTAAATCAAGTCGACTCTGAAGATTGTCTTTCGATTTTCCATCGACATTCAAAATAGTCCCAATGATGTTCTCACAGACATTTTTCTCAATGTGCATGACATCAAGATTATGTCGTAAAATGTGATGCTCCCAATAAGGAACCTAAAAAAAAATACTTCTTTTTTTCCACAAGTCCGCCTCATTAGGATCATCCTCTTCATCAGATTCATCCCTTGGTCTTCTATTTCTTTGTGTGTTGGGCGGTTGATTCATCTTCCCATAAATAAAATTCATATCTTTCAACATGAACAAGATTTCAGATCCACCGGTCTGCGAAGGAGCTTCTCTGAACTCTTCAGTACCGTCAAATTGAGTACTCTGAAATCTAAATCTATGATTTTCCGGTAACCATCGACGATGCCCCATATAAGAGAAGTTCTTCCCATTATATAACCATTGTGAACATGTTTGCGCAGCACAACAAGGACAAGCATAACGTCCCTTAGTACTCCAACAAGATAAATTGGCATAAGCCGAGAAGTCATTAATAGTCCACATCAAAGCTGCACGTAAATTAAAGTTCTCCTTTCTCAGTACATCATATGTCTCAACACCAGCCCATAATTGTTTTAACTCTTCAATAAGTGGCTGCAAATATATGTCAATATCATTCCCGGGACCTTTCTCTCCAGGGATAATCATAGATAAGTTAAAGGATAATTGTTTCATGCAAACTCATGGAGGAAAATTGTAAGGAACAAGCACCACAGGTCAAGTACTATACGCTGTGCTCATGATTTTGTAAGGGTTAAATCCATCAGATGCTAGCCCAAGCCTCACACTCCGAGGATCGCTTGCAAAGCTTGGAAATTTGGAGTCAAATGATTTCCAAGCTAAAGAATCCGCAGGATGCCTTAACAATTCATCATCGGTTCGTCCATCATGGTGCCACGTCATTGACTCGGCTATCTTCGACGACATGAAAAGCCTTTGAAGCCTTGGTATTAGTAGAAAATATCGCAAAATCTTAACTGGCTTCTTCCTTGACTGTGCATCATTTTCATCCTCGTTACCATCTTCTATATTTCTATTCATCCAACGAGATTGACCGCATACATGACAGCACTGTTGGTTTTCCCGGTCGCCCCAATACAACATGCAGTCATTTGGGCAACTATGAATTTTGTTGTAGCCAAGGCACAAATCTTTTATCGCTTTCTTCATGTCTTTGGAAGATTGAGGATTTTTATAAAACGGGAACATTTCTCTCAAAAACTCTAACAGCATTGTCAAAGAGTTTCCGGTCCACCCTCCCAAACATTTTAAGTGAAAAAGACGAATACAGAAAGACAGTTTTGAAAATTTTGATACCTCATACAGTTCTTCGTTCATTTCACCAAGTAACATGTAGAACTTTGCCGCTTCTTCATTTGGCTGTTCATCAAGTACACTTCTTCCCGTTTCGGTGAAAGTATTTCCACCAAAATTATAATCATCGGTTGCATCCAAGTCAGGTGGAAATGATTGCAAACCATCACTGCGCATATTAAATGCATCCCGCAACATGCCTTCCATGTCATCTTCTCTAACATTCTGATTGTAAGCACTATGAGGATAACCCAGATTCATCGATGAAGAGGCTCCACTAGATGTACACTCTCCATGGAAAATCCATTTTTTATACCCCCGAACAAAGCCATCAACAATTAGATGTTCATAGACAACTTTACGATAGTGCCAATTGATATTGCAACACTTCTTACACGGGCAAAGAATCATATTCTCTTGGCTTGCATTTTGAAATGCAAAATTTAGAAAAGTTTCTACTCCATTTCGATAGCCGTTGCTTACCTTTGACAAATTCATCCAAGTCCTATCCATTTCGTAGTTGTTGAAGTCTAAAGTTGACAATAAATTACACGGTTAAGTTGTTTATTTATAATTTATGTAAGTACTGATATGATATATATTTATGTACTATGTAAGTTATGTAAATTATGTAAGTTATGAAGTTTGATCTTAAAATTATGTAAGTTAGGAAATTTGATCTTAAAATTATGTAAGTTATGAAATTTGATGAAAGTTATGAATATATGTCTTTAGTTTAATAACATATATTATAAAAATTAATTGATTAAAACTCAGATGACATTTTTAGGGTGAACTTTTTTAAACTTTAACATCAATTATCTTAAATATATTTAAAAATTATTTCATAGAATTTTTTTATAATATTTTTTTCAATTTTCTTTATTATAAATTAAAAATATATTTCCACTAAAATTTAAAAGGTAACAAATTAACAAATTTAATGAGAGGAAAAGTATAATCAAATACAATGCCGATTTTTTTTTCCGATAAAGTCGATCTATACCCAAATTTGAGAAAATGCCGAACCTACATGATATAACTTTAGACAATATAATAAACAACAATTTGGACAGCAATTTTTCCAAAATCATCATGATATAACTTTTTTCAAATATTTTTGAATTTTTTAAGATTCATCATACATGGTATTGTTATACCTAGGGAGGATCCATTATATCTTACAGTGAGATATAAGGCAACCCATTAGGTTTCCAGCCTATATACTTTGAATCTTTTTTTTTTTTGGACAACAATATAATAAACAACCTATATACCAGTTGAAACAATATAATAAACAACAATTTGGACAGCAATTTTTCCAAAATCATCATGATATAACTTTTTTCAAATCTTTTTGAATTTTTTAAGATTCATCATACATGGCATTGTTATACCTAGGGAGGATCCATTATATCTTACAGTGAGATATAAGGCAACCCATTAGGTTTCTAGCCTATATACTTTGAATCCTTTTCTTTTTTGGACAACAATATAATAAATAAATTATATATACCAGTTGAAACAATATAATAAACAGCAATTTGGACAGAAATTTTTCCAAAATCATCACGATATAACTGTTATTGATCAGAATTTTGAACTAAAACGTACATTAATAATTTCAAGAAGCTGGTCTACTCCACTCTCACCAAGAAACAGAGGCTGCAGTCAGAAAAATAGTATTTGTTAAGTAGCAAAAAATAAGAAACATGAAAACAAATAAATTGGAAAGAAAATTTAAGAGCAAATAACCTCGTTAGTTTTCAGACAAGCTTTGACTATCTGCAGATGAAACTAGGGTACAAAAATCTACAGAATAAATATGACCATTTCATTTCCGAATTTAAAAAAGATATACAAATTTGAAGTATAATTAGCTTTACCACAAGTTTGAAGTCGATATTGGAAGTTGAAGTGAAGAAACAGAAGTTGAAGTCGGAAGAGTCCGAATACTTATATATCCATGTACCTATATCTTCAGAGGTCAAACAATAAAACAAGTCATGTTTGAGAAAATTAAAAGTACAAACTAAATAGCAATCAAAGGTCAAAATTCGACTAATCAGATTGTTGCAGGAGGAGCTTCAGTTGAACCAATAGTTGCAGGAGGAGCAGGAAGCAGTAACTGATTAAATGCAGCAGAGGGCTACCGATTTCTAATGAGAACCGACATTACCCACCAAAAAACCCAAAACCCGAAAGGAAACAGATCCTGTATTTGCATGTAATAGGAAGCCATAAAATTCAGAAAAACAAAGCAACAATAATTAATAAAAGGACAAGCATTACCCATTAAAAAGAAGAACAATTTAGCATAAATTATATATAAAAAAATTACTGCTTCAATACGAGAGAGATTAAGCTGAAGCCTGTTATGTTACCTTCTTCCTAAGACGGGCAGCTTCTCTGTTTTGAGCTAAACGCTTGAATTGTTTTCACGTTCAGACTTAATGAACTAATCTCGACAAAAAAAAAGTTACAATCCCAAAAACTATAACCAAATTAAGGATAAAAAATAAATTAAGGTCATGGGTAGCAAAGACTTTCTGGTAAAAGAAACAATAATCAACTAGTAATCTATTTTTATCGAAAACACTTCACAACATAACTCGTTTGAAAAACACTTCACAACTACTAATCTACTAATCAATTTACTGCAGTTTATAAAATTTAAATTTAAATTTTTTAAGATTCATCATACATGGCATTGTTATACCTAGGGAGGATCCATTATATCTTACAGTGAGATATAAGGCAACCCATTAGGTTTCCAGCCTATATACTTTGAATCTTTTTATTTTTTAGCAGATTTTGTATACTTTGTTTTATATTACGTGCCAATGAAAGAAAAACAATAGTTTAGCTCAATTAGTTCATATTATTATCTTTATTAAAATAATATCAGCGTACAATATTCAAAAATTTGACTCAATTAGTCTAACTGTTTTTGATAAAGTAACATCTAGTTCATACAACTATTTTTAATAAAGTAGCATCTATCAGGCTTCAGGTTTAAATTCAACACATACAACATTTCTAAAATAGCATATAAAAAGTTTCGCCAAAATAACTGAATGTCGGATAGAACTCAGAAAAAAAAATGATTACACTCCAATTGCGTAATGATCTCAAATGCCAATTCATATTCTAGAGTTTCAACGTTACCAATTACCTTGCAGATTACTATCTCAAATTTGGCAAAAATCCAAGAAGTTATGCGTTCTATCTCCAGAAACCGAATAGCATAGAATTATATATCTCAATATTGAATTGTGAAAAGAAATACTGAACGAATCAACGCTTTAAGCTCTTTACAGAAAAAAAATATAGACAATATCGAAAAATTCATCATAATTGTTAAATGCTTCTTGCCTCAAAATAGATAAATTAAACAGTAGCATACCTGGGGGAGAAATGAGATAAAAGCGCAGGAAAGCTGCATCGGATAACAATTTGAATGGAAAGAAAAAAAAGCAAACCGCATGTACATATTGGTAGTGATAATTTTTAGAGATAGTGAGGGGCATATATTGGCTGCATGTACATACCCGAATAATTTTGTGGCCGACCCAACTACGACAGAAGCGAGAGCCTGTTTGCAAGCGGTGATAGTAGTTGAGGAATTGGGCTTTCGAAGATTAGTGGTGGAGGGAGATTCCTTGACTGTCGTAAAAAAAGTTCAAAAACTAAAAAATTTGATTTAAAAAAATAAGAACCCAAACTACACTCAATTGACATCTCAAAGACAAAGAATTGAAGAAGAACTAGGCTCATTCAACTCTATTCAAGCATATAAACATGTAAAGGGTCACAAAATAAGAACCCAAACAATTACGAGATATACCAGGGAAGAATAAAAGAAAACTAAATTTACTAACTTTTCACCAATAACAAATAAAATGAACAACGAATTACAGAACAACGAAACAAAGTTTGCTTCATAAATCACAATCCAATCGGATTAAACTCACATATATACCCAGAATAAAGCCAGAACCTTTGATCATCACGATGAACATTGATGAACAAAACAAGCATATTTACCAACTGAACAAAGAGCAGAACAAAGCCATCCAAAGTTTCAAACAAACAAAAGCACATCAAGGAAGGGAAAAAAAAAAGCAAACTGGGAAATAAATGACAGTTAAAAAAAAAAAGAAAAAAAATCGATAGGCTTTCAAAATATAACTTGGAACTAAAGAAATCAACCATTTTAAAAACGAAACCCAGAACATAAAGAACGTTATTTTTACTTGCAGAAGAGAAATTAAAAGGGTTAACATTGATGTTTAAACAAAATTTACCTAAAAACTAAAGTTGATCATCAATTTTTTTTTTCACTTTCTTGTAAACTACTTGTACAATTAAACAGTGTGAAGAATGGCAGTATGTCTTGATGTCAAAACAAATGAAACATTGATGTTTAATGTGTAACATGGATACACACAATAATGGCGATCCATTTGCTAAGCATGCAATGGAACTAGAAATTCCTTAAAACGCTTAAAAGTATACCAATAAGAACTTCCTTGCTGCGAAATGCATAAACATAGTAAAATGGCCATTACTTTATAAACCTTATGTCTATCATCAAACAAGACCCTAAATAATATGCCCTAAACCCAATTAAGCTTAATCTTTGTTCTCCTTTTACACAATTACGAAAATTACCCACCGTAACAAAAGAATATATGCATAATCATAGAAGCAACAGAGTTTAAAAATAAAAAATAAAATTGTAGAACAAACTAAACTTATACATACAAGCAACAAGATGTTTTGAATGAAATAATTACCACACCAAGTTTCCCGATACTTGACCTTCTCTGATTCAGTTCTGAGTTGATATTACTCAAAAACAAAAACCTATTCTTTATACTAAAGATAACTATATAGCCGGTTTAAATTAGTTATCAAGCAAAAAAACCTAATTTCCAGATTAAAAAGGAAAACCCAAAAGGGGGAAAGAGAAAATTAGTAAATACCTTGAACCCATCAAACTCAGGAGTCACCTGTCGATTCTTCCTTCACAGTGAAGAATAATCTTCTGAAAAATAAAAGATCTTCAGCTTCTTTATTTTTCTTATTCATTGTACTGGAAATAAATATAAAAAAGGAAGAACACGTACAGCCGAATAATCTGAAAGCAATTGATGGATAAAGCAATGGGTTGATAAAATAACGGTTTGAATTAGGGATTTGGATCACAAATGGATTGGAAGTTTGGGAATTGGGGAGAAATAACTTAGGGAAATTTAGGGGAAACAGAGATGGGAAATTGGGGAAATGAAGTCGGGGAAATCTGACTTGGGGAAAACTAAAGGAAATTTGGGGTTAATAAAATGACGTCGTTTTATTAAATTTTCCGGCGTTTATAAAAAGCGCTACTAAAATCATAGGCAAAAACGGCACCGTCTGGGTAACTATTATAACATATTTGTGGCGTTTTCTGCTGAAGCGCCACTAAAGCATAGTCATTTGCGGCGCTTACTTAAAAAACGCCACCAAAAGCATAGGCAAAAACGGCACCGTCTGGGTAACTATTATAACATATTTGTGGCGTTTTCTGTTGAAGCGCCACTAAGCATAGTCATTTGCGGCGTTTACTTAAAAAACGCCACTAAAATCTTGCATCAATACGCACCGTTTTGCAGTATCATGCATGTATTTCCAGCGCATTTTACAAAAATGCCACTAATTTATATCTTTTTGCGGCATTTTGTGGAAAACGCCACTACTAACAGAGATCAAAACGCAACGTTTTGCCATTTCTGAAACAACTTTGCGGCGTTTATTTTGTAAACGCCACGAAAAAACACAGCATAAAACGTCAACGTTTTGCGTACTCTGACATATTTGTGGCATTTTTTACTAAAACGCCACTAATGCATAAACACTAAAATAAATTTAAAAATTTTTGTAATTTAAAAAATCAACAAAATTTAAAAATGTTTGTAATTTCTTTAAAATTATATCTACGCCAACAATAAAATACAAATATACTAGCACGTGAGTTGTCAAATTAGTGTCATCCAAGATTGAAGTCAAATTGATCCAAAATTAAAACAAAAGTTACAAAATGAAAATATTATTTAATAAAAAAAGGAGAGAATAATGCATTTTTTAAAAATAAATACATCAAAATATTTTTATATTGAATAAATATAAATATTTATGTATGCAATATATAAATAAAAAATGATGTTAATTATATCAATAATTGGGTTAATATTTTACAAGATCTGAATCAAATTAAAGTTTATGTATATAATTGAACATTAAACCATTGTTCATGTATGCTTTTCGGATTTAACCCATTTTGATATATATATTTTTTAAAATAATAATTTATATTTATCTTATTTAGATATATATTCTAAAAAATCCAAAATTAAACCCTAAACTCTAAACCCTAAAAACCTAAACCCTAAAACCATAAACCACAAACACCAACCACCGAACCCCGAAATCCAACCCTAAATATACCATAAACCTTAAACCATGCATAAATCATAATCTGCCTATACCCCAAACCCTAAACTCTAAACAATAGACCCTAAACCATAATCATAAACCATATTTTTGGGAATTTGTGTGGCCAATGTTAGTGTAGTACAAAACATGTATTTTATATTCTTATATTAAATACAATTAAAAGTATTTAAAAAAGAATTTTATTGCTTGATTAAACCCTAAAATAACTTTATTTTTGTCATTTTTATCAAAATCGCTATCCCTCAAACCCTAATACGTACCCTAACATTTAAAACCATAATTAAACACTAAGACTCGACATATAAAAACTAAACCCCAAACAACAAACTTTAAAACACTAAATCCCAAACCCAATATAACAAACCCTAAACCATAAACTTAAAGTACTAAATATTAAACCTTAAACTATAAAACCCTTAAACTATAGCCCTTAAACCTTTTAAACCCTAAACCCAAAATTTTTTTAATCAATATTAAGTACTGCATGCTTCCACAATTTTCTATAAACATATATAAGCTTTTACATTAATATATATCTATGTATATATATACATACATCAATATCCATATAAAATTTTTAGGGGGGTTTAGGGTTTTAAGGATTATGTTTTTAAGGTTTAAGGGTTTAGAGAAAGCCATATGGCGTCGATTTTAACAGCTTGGTAACTTAAATGAAAACTTCTAAATAGTTTAGTTATAAATTTGTAAATTTTCATAATTAAGTAACTAAAATGAAACTTTCTCATAGCTAAGTCAGTTTCAAATATCAAAATAAAATCACATTCAAAACAAAAATAAGAAAAAAAATGAAAATTAACTCGAATCAAATCGAAACGAGGGTCGGTTACCCTAGACGAAAATGGAACTATTGCTCAACCTTTAGCGGCGTTTGGACCAAAAAACGCCACTATTTCTCAGTTTTTTGCGGCGTTTGGACAAAAACGCCGCTATTGCTCAGTTTTTAGCGGCGTTTTCACTAGAAACGCCGCTATTGCTCATTTTTTAGCGGCGCTTTCTTCAAAACGCCACCAATGTATAAAATTTGCGGCGTTTTTTTTCAAAATGCCGCTATAACCCTATTTTCCTGTAGTGATACATGCCTAGCACAAAACCTATGCTCTGCATGTGGGAGTAATTGTTTAACAGCTTTTTTTAGCCTACAAAATTAAATTAAACAATATAAAAATATGATATACTATAAACTATGCAAATCAACAAATTAAATAAAGGTAATATTACCTTTTGTTGATCTAATATGAATGTCCACCCATATCCATCAGGAGTGCCAATGTCTCTTTTCAAAATCTCAAGAAACCAAGTCCATGGTGTTGTAGACTCGACCTCCACAACACACCATGCTAGAGGAAACATTTGGTTATTTGCATCCCTAGCTACAGTAGTTAGTAACTCTCCTTTAACTATTCCTTTTAAATAGCACCCATCCAATCCTAAGATAGGCCTACATCCAGCTAAGAAACCTCTCCTCAGAGCATCAAAACAAGTATAAAACCTTTGGAATAATGCTGGAAATCCAGGAGCAAGCCTTTATGTCTTAATTTCAATTGTACTCCCTCTATTAGATATTGTCAACTTTTCTACATAATTCTATAAAGTCGCATACTCTTCAATCACATCTATCTCTATCTCTTTTAGTACCTTTAGCTTAATTCTTCTAGCCTTATTGATATTGATATTAATACCAAGCTTCATTTTCACTACAGATTGTATGTAATAAGCTTGATAAATGGATGAGCAACAATTAATTCTTTGTATCTATTTGCCAAGAAAGCTGTTAAAGCTCCTTGCACCTTCCATTGAGGGTTGCACTTATGTTTCTTTCCGAACACCTTCACTTGAAAGTCTCCATTATTCTTCTTCACAAATGCAAATATATAGTGTATATAGATATATACATATATATTAGATTAGATAACTTGTTAGACAGTTAATTGTATTTATTAATGTATATATATTAAATTATTTTGTTTTAAAATTATTTATTGTTATAGATTATACTTATAACATGATAAATAAATTAAAACATAATAATCAAATAAAGACTACATGAACCGGATCAAGTTAACAGAATCATTTGTTGGTTTAAAGTATATTTTTACGATTCACTTAACTTGTCTGTGAGTTGAGTGGCACACTTTCGTTAGGAACGGTAATGGTGTAGGGCAAGTGGATTTTGTAAACTCCACAACCACTCCATAGTTGTAATATTCTATTTTACTACCCATCCTACTCCACTATGTATTTGTAATTTTGAAAATCACTACCACTTTCATGAATGTTGAATACATTCATCTTCACTCCGTTGTACTTCTACTTGATTCTTATTAATTATTTCTAATATTTTGAATCTTTTAAACATAATTCTCAAAAAAAAAAAAAACTTTCTTGAATTAAGACAAAACTACCAAGCAACCAAAAAAAATTACATTGGAAAGCAACAATTTCCAAGCAATTAATTTCTTTTAATTTTCTTATATTAGAAACTACAAATAAAATATCAATAAACTAGGCTAAATCTTAACTTATTATTTTAGGGTTTTAACAATTTTTACATTATTATGTTTTTAATATATAATGATAAAATAATAATTTTATATAATTAAATGAGATTGAGTGGGACAAGTAATTATCATTGTAACACCCCTAATCTGTATCCGACACCGGAACAGGGTTACGGAGCATTACTGAACTTATAGCACAAATCAATCAAACATTTCAGGTACATTTCTCATTCAAATAAAAAACCATTCATAATCAATCATATGGTCCCTAATACGAGCCCTCGAGGCCCCAAATAGACATTAAAAGTGGTTCGGGACTAACCGAGTACTCAAGAAATTTTTAGGAAAACATTGAAATTTTTTTAAAGTGCAAGAAACACACGCCCGTGTCTCAGGTCGTGTGGGCATTCGAAAAGGGGACACACGACCGTGTCCGTACCTGTGTAACTCACTGACTTGGGTCACACGGCCAGACCACACGCCCGTGTGCCAGGCCGTTTGCTAGGCCATGTGAAAAATAGAGGGTATACTGACTTGTGCCACACGGCCAAGCCACACGCTCGTGTGCTAGGCCATATGAAGCTACTAGCTTGCTTTCTATAGAAGTTACAAGGGACACACTATAACGACCCGATAGTCGGGTAATCGAAAAAGTGCATTTTCGGGTCTCCGTTTTCATGAAACAGATTTGTAAATATTTCTTAAAAATATTTACGAAGTTAGTTGTGTGGTTAATTAGGTTTTGGCTAGGTGAATTAGCTTGAATTGAGGATAATTAGATGTAAGGACTAAATTGCAAATAGGATAAAAGTTGAATTATAGATTATAGAAAAGCTAAAGGACTAAATAAGCAAATAATCCAAAAGATGACAAGTGTATGGTATAAGTAACAACAAGTGTAGTATATATGTACATATACTTATAAAAATATTATACATATGTATATAATAATTAAGTAATACTTAATATTTAATTAATATATATATTATATTATATTATAATAATAAAGTAAATAATAATAAAACAAAACAAATAAAGAATGAAATAGAAAAAGGAAAGAAACAAAGAAACGAAACAGAGAAAGAATAGAAAGAAAAAGAAAGGAGAAAGAAAAGAAGGAGAATTAGGGATTTTGGGGTTCAAACTCAAATTGGTAAGTCAATTTAGTCCATTTTCTTAAAATTTTGATGTTTTTAGAATCCTAGAACAAAATACTACTTGATTTATGTTGAAATTTTAGAAGTTAGTGAATTTTTAGAAGTTGTTCATGTTGAATAAATTTAAGTGTTAGGGGTTAAATTGATAGAATTTCAGGTTAGAAGTGAAAAAGGGATTGAATTGTAAAATAAATCATAAGTTTTGAGTAATAGGACTAAATTGAGAGAATTTCAAAATTAGGGTTTATGGTGAAATTTAAAAGTTGAAATTAGTCTAAAGTGGGATTTGAATGAAAATATGAAATTAGTTTTAAATAAAATAAAGTTAGTTTTGATTAGGGACTAAATTGAAATATGAGCAAAAGTTTAATAACAATTGAAATATTTAATGTGAAATTGTGAGTATTGATGATTTTAAATTATTTTAATTTACGTAGCTAACATTGTGCCGGAGACCTCGACTAAGAAGGGAAAGGAAAAAGTTGACGAGGAATAACTCAGGAAATTACGGTTTGTATTTCTATAATCTGAATTTAACAATTATTATTTGTTGTATTTTAATTTAATGATTATGGTAAGTGAAAAAGGTAAGTAAATAGCATTATGAGATTGAATTGAATGAATGTGGATTTGTGATTGATATGTGATTATTTGAATTGAAATGTATGTTTATTGGAAATTGAAAATGTGATTGAAAATCCTATTAACTGTATCGGGATGAGTCGGATATAGTTGGCATGCCATAGGATTGGAAGAGTTCAGGGATACTTCGACCACGAGTCAATGAGACATTGGGTGTCAAATTATTACTTCGGATAAATTCGATGAGGTACTGGGTACCAATTTACTTCGGCAAGGCCGATGAGACACTGGGTGTCAATCTAATACTTCGAATTATCCGATGAGGCACTGGGTGCCATATTGGTGTGTTTTGGTTGGATCCGTGTATCTGTCAAAGTCCGAGTTCTATTAATAGGGGTAAATAAATGAATTTATAATATGAATGATATTGAATATGAAATTGGAATGGATATGGAATTGAATTATTCAAATGAAAAGCATGAATCATGGATTCATGGAATGGTTATTGATATTGAAAATGAATTGTGTATCCTATTGAGAAAAGCTATTTAAATAGCAATTATGAGATTGAAATATTAAGAGATGAGGATTGAAAGTGTTATGAATGATGTGTTTATGAAATTGATTATTTGTTTGAATGGTTTTTGTTATGTGTGATTAGATATATAAATATTATAAATTATTGCTTAATAAGTATTTGGATTATAGAAATACCACTGAGTTTATACTCAGCGTACGGTTTGTTTCTGTGCGCAGGTTAGGTTAAAGTCTGATCGTTGAATCAGCATCCAAAGCCGATCCCGAACTCAAAGTGGTGAAGTATATTTCTTTTGGTAATAGCATGTACCTAGGTTGTCACATTCATGTCATTTTGAGAAATGGTTGTAAATAATGTTATAAGATGTTATTAGATACTTTATATACATGAATATATGTATGACATATTGAGGTATCAAATGGTATGATTAAGTTAATGAATATGTGAGTACACAATATATCAAAATTTGAGTTAAATTGGTATGAATTAGAAATTTGTTTGATTGATGATTTGTGATAAACCGTAATAATAACATATTTTAAACCCACATTTAGCATACTTTCGGATGATTTATGCCTTGAATTATGTAATTTGGTGCTCTTAATCCTTTAATTTCATGTTTTATACTCAGGAGAGCACCGGAGGATGAAAAGAACGAGAAACGAGCTTAAAACAGAGTAAATGGGCCATATCACGAAATTGACACGGCCTGGGCCCAAGACCACACGGTCGTGCTCCTTCAGTAGGTTCGAACACGGTCTAGCCACGATTCACACGGGCGTGTGCCATGGGCGTGTCCCTGACGTGACAAAGAAGAATTCTATTCGGATTAGGGTACTTAGAGGCAAAGAAAGCCATTCCAAAAGTCTATATAAACAACCTAGAGGCCAACCTTCAAGGGCACGTCCAGCTAGGCCAAGGAGCCGAGCCTGAGAGGTCAGAATTGTGGGATTCACTCGATGAAAGCCAGTTGATTCATCTCAAGAAGCCGGAGTCATACTCAAGACGGAGGATCTTCTCTTTAATTCCTTCAGGGGGTTTTAGGGTTTTTCTTATGTTTTGTTTTATCTTTTCTTCTGAGATGTATTCTTTTATAATTATGAACTAAACCCTCAGATACCTGAGGGGGATGAAACCTAAGATGAATCTTGTTATCATTTGCTGAACTATATGATAAATACTTGATTTGTTCTTAATTATGTGTTCTTAATTCTTGCTTTGATATTCCAGGATATTGATTCAAGTACTGATGTGCTTAAATGGTGGAGTAAAATTCCCTGCCTAAGAGTAGATCTAGCATAGTTAAGCAGAGTTGCTCGCGCACCTAGACATAGGGTGACGAAATTTTGCCGGATTAGGGTGAAACCTAATATGGGAGTCCATAGATCGAGTTAATACAATTCTAGGGGTTTTAATTAGAAAGAGATTTCAATTAATCAACCTAGGGTTAGACGTTAGTCGCCTCGAGAGAGGGATTAATATACATTAGGGAATCTTACGGATCAAGTCAAGTGAATAAATCGTCTGGTTCAGAGTTAGATAACAAGTGAAGTCTAGGTGGATTCTTCCTTGGGTATCGTCTTAATCAATTGGTTTTTCTCACGAGTATTTTCCCAAATTCGTTCTCTTTGTCTTAGCGTCTTTAGCTTAGTAGTTAGTTAATTTTAGTTTAAACAACAAATTCCCTTGTTTCTTAGGCTAAATAATAAAACGAAAGTTAGTATTAGTACTTTTGGTTCCCTTGGGTTCGACAATCCGGTCTTGCCATTAAGCTATACTACTGTTCGATAGGTGCACTTGCCTCAATCGTCGTCACAGTTAGTTTCCAGGCTCGATCATTCTTTATATAAATTTTTAAGACTCTGACGTTAACGATCAATTTTCTAGATTGATTTAATAATATGAGTAGGATATCTATGATAATGCATTGATTAAGCACTTAGAATGTCTATTTTTGACAAAATTTAGAGGTGTTTAATCGTGTTTTGGATTGGTTGAACAATTAGATTTTGAGTTACTTGTTGTTCAAGATTTGCAGGGTTGGTAAACTTGATGTATAAAGCTCATTTTGAGTCCACACGGCCTGGCACACGGGCGTGTGACCAGACCGTGTGAGACACACGGTTATCACATGGGCGTTGGTTGGCCGTGTGTCTCCTGCAACTTAAAATTTTCAAAATAGAATGCCTAGAAATTTCCACACGGGCATGTGTCTCAACCGTGTGAGGCACACGGCCTAGCACACAGGCGTGTGACTTAGCCGTGTGAGGTAAGTTAAGGAGTTACACGGGGTAGGACACGGCCTGAAGCACGGGCATGTCACAGGGTTACACGGGCGTGTGAGCCCTGTACCTAGGAAAAATTTTGAAATTTCACGAAAAAAATTTTAAACTTCCGATAAAGTCTCGATTTGTTTCTAACATGTGTTTTGGGCCTCGAGGGCTCAATAAAGGGACTTTATGATTAAAATATGGTGTGTATGTTATATTATTATATAATTGTTTGTATTTGTTCTGAAATGTCTGGTAATGCTCCGTAACCCTGTTTCGACGATGGTAAAGGTTAAGGGGTGTTACATTTAGTGGTATCAGAGCTATTCAGGTTTAGCTGATTCTCAGACTAAATCGAGCTCAGAAATTGAGTCTAGAGGTACATGCCATAATTGAGTCGAATTGAGTCGGGATTGGATGTTGAAATATTTGTTTGTTTCTGTTTTATAGTTAAAAGATGTCGGATTAATATATTGTTGATACTTGATCAAGAAATGTATACTGGAGATGATGAATCATATGAAAGGGATGAAACTGAGTTAGTAACACCGAGTGTTCCAGTAAGAAATCAATCACCTAATGTTGAAAGAGGTAATGTTAGAGAAAGAGACGATTCACAGCTACTTAGGGTTATAGCTGATGCCCTTCAACGAGTAGCAGGAACTACATCTGCTACGACATCTGTTCCTACTACCCAATGAGACCCCGATAGAAGAATTACGTAAGTATGGTGCCACTGAATTTCTGGGTTTAAAGGGAGTTGATCCTTGTACTACTGAAAATTGGATGAAGTCTACAAAAAGAATTCTACAGCAACTTGAATGCACTCCCTAGGAAAGTTTATTATGTGCTGTTTATTTACTTCAATGGGAAGCCTATGTTTGGTGGGAATCGGTAACTCGACATGTACCGACAGAACAGATAAATTGGGATTTCTTTCAAAGAGAATTTTAGAAGAAATATATTGGTGAGCTATACATTGAAGATAGAAAACATGAGTTCTTGATGCTAAAATAAGGTGAGATGTCAGTAGTAGATTATGAAAGGGAATTTTCACGACTCAGTAGAAATGCTATGGAATATGTGCCAACCGAAGCTGATAGTTGTAAGAGATTTCTACGGAGTTTACGTGATGAACTACGAGTACAACTGGTATCTCTCAGAATTATAGAATTTGCAGACTTAGTTGAGAGAGCAAAGATGGTTGAACAAGTATTGGGTCTTGATAAAAAGCCTGAAAATACTCGTCTATTTAGGAAACGCTTGGAGCTACTAGTTCAAACCCGCAACCCAAAAGATCAAAAGAATCTTGTGGTAGTTGGATACCGAGTTTTAAATTAAACAGAGGTGATAGAAACTGAGGAAGATAGATGATAGTTTCCACTAGTAGTGTACGAGGTCCGTCACGGGATACTGAAATTCTGAATTGTGAACATTGTGGAAAAAAGCATAGAGGTGAATGTTGGAGATTGACTCGAGGTTGTTTCCGTTGCGTATCTACAGATCATTTTATTAGAAATTGTTCGAAAAATGAGAATACTGCACCTGTTACATCTCAGAGATTTGTACCTACCTCTAGAGGTCGAGGATCAGGCAGAAGTGTTCATTTTCCAGAGGTGGTGCTAGAAGAGGAAGTGATATTTCTACTCAACAATAAGAAGCCAGAGTACCAGCTCGAGCATATGTTGTACAGACCCGTGAAGAAGGTGATGCACAAGATGTGGTGACAGGTATATTTTTATTGTATTCAGAACCTATTTATGCTTTAATAGATCTGGGATCTTTACACTCATATGTTAATACAAAATTGGTTGAGTCGGGAAATTTAAAATCTGAGATGTCTAGAGTATCAATAGCAGTATCTAGTCCATTGGGGCAAATTGTGCTAGTGGATCAGGTGTGTAGGATATGTCCTCTAATGATACAAAACATAACCTTCCCTGTTGATTTGTTGATAATGCCGTTTGGCGACTTTGATATAATACTGAGAATGGATTTGCTTACTGAGCATGGGGTAATCTTAGACTGTTGTAAAAAGAAATTCACTGTTTAGAGTGGAAATGAGAATAAGATTGAGGTAAATGGTATTCGAACCAGTGGGTCGACTCGTATTATGTGTAACATCCTGAAATATTGGGCCTTTGCGTTTAGTATGTGGTTATGTTAGTATGAGTGTTAGGGGTCCAGTATGGGCTCGGGATCGGGCCGAGGTCTTGGTTAAATTTTTGGTTTGGACACTATAGGGTTTAAAAGATGGTATCTGTGGGTTAAATTACAAAGTGGGCTTGTGGTCCAAATGGCGCGGGGGAGAGGGGCGCCGCAAAGGAGCTATAAGGTGGCGCCATTAGCGGTGAAGAGGCTCAAGTTTTTGGCGCTTGGGGCCCATGTATTTGGGCCATTTTCGCACTTAAAAGAGGAGCGGGTTGGACGGCAATAGGGCTTAAAAATAGGGAAATTTAATGAATGGGATAATGTAGATAATGTGGCGGATAAGGAGGTTGATGAAGGGAGGAGTGTGAGAGGTGGTTTGGTGGGATTACTGCATGAGTGAGTGTGGATTAAGTCAGAAGATAGGATGATGAAGATAAAAGAAAAACGTGGGTTAAGGATTTGAGAGTAGGTGGTGGCCGAAAGTTGGACTCTAGGGACAAGGGGGAGAAATCGGTTTTGATAAGGCTAAGGGGTGCCGAATTTTCATTATTTCCTAGGGCATAGTTTTATTTTTATTTTCCTTCTCTTCTTTTCTCCTTCTAATTTCGGCAACTAAGGGTTCTTCTTCTTCTCTTTTCCTGCCAAAAGCCGAAAATTCCCTTAAGCATTCTTTCTTTTCACACGTGTCTGCCATAGCCGAATCTGCCCTAGCCTTGGCGAAATCCTTCTTATACTGTTCCTATTACTTCTTTACGTTTCATATTGTTCTTCCCCCTCGATTAGTTCTTTCTAAAGGCCGAAATCATAAACCCCATTTGATCTCTTCATAAAGCCGAACCCCCTCTGTTAAGAAAAGCCGAATCTGTTGGTGTTAAAGGTGAGTGCCGATTTCTTCTGTTTCCTTTCTTTTTCGGTTTTTGAGACCATAGCTGAATGGCTAGATGGTGGTTAGGGCCATCCTTAGTTTGACATTTTCCCTGATCTCGTGTTTTTTTCTTTGGTGGCATTTCGGGATTTGAAGGAGATCTAGTCGCCTAGGTTTCTAAGCCATAAATCGGTAGCATTCAAACCATATTATTTTTGGGATTTCAAGGTAAGGATTTTGATTCTCCTTAAGTTGATCAATTGGGTTCTTTTTCGTTATTCGTGCCTTAGCCTAATGTTTCGTTAAGCAATCATCATAGTACCTTCTGACCAAGGTCATTCATGGAATCGAATGTCAGCAAATCAAAGGAAGGGGTTGGATCTGTGGTCCCAGCCCCAAAGTTCAAGAAACGAGTGGTGTCAGCGGTTCGGGATTGGCCACGGGTTGTGGACCTGGCCGAGCGCGAATAGTAGAGGATAGCGATCGTGTCGGCTAATGATAGTGTCGACATAGAAAGTGTCGTCTTAACCGTAATCAGTGTCAGAGATCTCTATCACACTACTTAACCTCGTATATATATATATATATATATGTTATGGGCTAAAAAAGCCGGAAAAATAGGTCAGTATGAATAAATGTGTTACCCAAAAAGGGTAGGCAATGGATGCCGTGCACGTGATCATAGAAACTTCTATGTGTATCGATGAATGTGCTAGATTGTAAATACTTAAGTGGTATATTGTTTGATTTTGCATGAATGTACGCATGGGATGGGATTAATATGACTAAGGGGGAAGAGCATGATAATAGGTCACTTGGTGATCGGTGGTTAAACCATGAATTGAAATGTTAGGTCACAATAGTGATCGGTGGCTAAGCCAAGTTAAATTCATTCCTGATTATTAGGAATAGGCAGCATGTCTGTCGATGTGGTGTGTAGCGGTTGGTGGGTTGATTGTAGAAATCCCCAAGGTGTGATGGTTGGTACGGGCTGGTGTGTAGAGGATAGATTTCTAGGCTGGGATGGGCCATGTAGCATACATATGTTTTGTTGCCATTGTGTATGGGCCAAGGCCCCATAATGTGTTTGTGGGCCTCAAGCCTTTTATGTGTTTTCGGGATTTGCACACTGAGTCTTGGTGACTCACCCTTTTATTTTCCCTGACTTTTTAGATGAGCAGTAGATCGTGGACAGAGGAGCCGAGGCGGACTCGAGGGGCCATCAAGTTTTATTTTATTTATTTTCATGAATTATTTTCGGTTTTCTTTAAGTTTTCATTTTGGAACTATTTATGTAATAAGGCCCTATGGTTTAGGTTATCGCTTTATATTTGTGAGTGTTTACAGCTTATAAATTTATGTTCAAGGACTTAAAACATAAAAAGTAATAAAATAGGTTTTCCAACACGTTCAAAGAAAAAGCAAAGGTTTTCATCGATATCCTATTTTTAACAAATGCCTAAGTAAAGAAGTGAGATTTTCAAAACCGTTAAAGCAAAGTTTTACAATAAACCCCGTAGCATACCGAGATCCGTCGTAGCGTTTGGGCCGGGTTTGGGGTGTTACATTTTATATCGAGCCCAGTTGCAAAACTCGGGCCGTGAAATGGGTCCAGAGTAGGTTATAAAGTTAGTGAAAATGCTTTGGTTGAGATATGGCCTTCGAGTCTCACAAGACCCGATCCACGCAGTAAGTATTCTAACTCTTGATGTGATATGCATGTTGGGTTGATGGGCTTTATGGACGTAGACTAGCATGTTAGGAATTAATGGACTCTAGGCCTAGTTTAAACAAACTCTTTAAATTCATAAAACTTAATCTAACTAAACATGTCCGTAAACCAGTCGCTGGGTTAGGATGTGGCAACAGGCATGCGCATGTCTAGAATTGGATTCAGAGAGAGCCTGGTACTTAAGTGGTCCTAGTGAGTCACCTCCTCTTCGCTGGAATCCTACCTGGTGCGTAGTGATTGTTCACTTTAGCCACGAGGACTTGTTGACGGGCCAAAATTTATAATTAAAACCCGAAAGGGACCAGCCACCCTATTTCACAAATTACTAAAAATATCCCCTAGGTTTGTGAAATTTCTAAAATACCCTTGATTTGTGAAAATCTCCTGAAATACCCCTACTTTACAGAAAAAAACCAAAATATCTCAATTTCGAAAAAAATCACCAAGATACCCTATTTTGTGTAATTACGAAAAATACCCTGTAGGAAAGAACTACGAAAATACCCTTGGGTAGTGAAATGATGAAAATACCCTTATGTGATGAATGTGGGTTCATGGATGCTACTTGTATGTTGATGTATGCTGGTTAAATGTATGTGGAACTAGAAGATATAAACTTGTGACTGGAACCCGTAGATATAATCTCGAAATCGAAAGAACTACTCTTAAAACTACTGTCCATAAGATTGTTCGTGGTTAATCAGTGGAAGAAATTAATAATTTATAAAATTTCTAATCAGATAAACGTGAATCGGTAGAATGAGTACAAGGGGTCGTGGACGTCCCGCGCGTGGCCGGGTAGGGGTAGGATGGTCGTGTGCGAACCAATAGGATCTGGTTATGGGTCCGAAACGAGATGCCGCATCCACCAAACTACGAGGTGGAATTTCGTGACCGCACGGCCGAAGATGATGCGGTATCCCGAGCGATGTTAAGGGTTTTAGAGAGGTTGTCTTGGGGCGTGCATGGGCACAAAGTGCGAAAATGCGTGTCGGGCGACTTAGAGCTAATGGGGCGTAGTGTTTAGGGAATTTCTCGAATAGCCCCGAGTACAAATGTTGAAGTCTTCGTTGGAGGCGGTTGAGCGTATAATGGATGATCTGGATTTCAATGAAGAGGAAAAAGCGAAAAAGGGTTGTATCTCTCCCGCGGGACGAAGCTTATCAATAGTGGCTTACGATTAAGGATGGTACGGTGGTGACCGTATCACTTGGGATCTCTTCAAAATGGCGTTTCAAAGTAAATACATTGGGACAAGTTATGTGGATGCGCAACGTAGAGCATTTACGAATGCAAGTGCAAGAGGCCTGGTCGGTGCGCATGCGTGCGAGCGGAATTCTTACGCCTTAGCCGTTATGCTCGAGGAATGGTGGCCACAGCACCATGAACATTGTGTTCGATTTGAAGATGGTCCGAGGGATGATTTGCGTGTCTTGATAGCTCCACAAAGGGAGAGGGAATTTGGTCGTGCTTGTGGAAAAAGCTAAGATAGGCGAGGAGGTGAAACGGACAGAGAAACTAAATTGGGATAGAGATAAGGGTAGAAGTAAGAGGAATTTTGGATCGTCGTGGCACCGGCGTACTCGAAAAAGGCCTAAGTCAGACGAGCCGAGGCGGGAGGAGAGACCTGCTGCTGCTAGTCAGACACAGAAGTGTGCTCGATGTGGTAAATTCCATGTAGGTGAGTGTTGGGCGGGCGTGGGAAGTGCTTTAGGTGTGGATCTACGGACCACCAAGTTAGAAATCGTCCCGCAGCAACGGCGATGAAGGTCCCACGGCCAAGGAATACACAATGGAAGAGGTGGTCGCTGCTCCACAGAGAGGTCGTGGTCCACCAGCAGGTGGTAACTGCTTCCGATCGGGGCCGTGGAGCACCGTGCCAAGGGCGTAAAAACACCGAGGCGAGACAACCGGGGTTAGTTTATGCTGCCAGACGTCAAGAGGAGGCTGACGCACCGGATGTCATAACCGGTACGTTTCTAATTTTTGGTTTGCCTTACACTGCCTTGATTGATATTGGTTCGACGCACTCTTGTGTTGCTAGTGCTATAGCGGGAACTCTGAACTTAGGATATGAGACTTCTTCTAGGGAGATGACTATAGTGAGCCCTTTAGGACAAATCGTAGTGGTGAACAAATCAGATAAGGATGTACCCTGGAAGTTCAAGGGGGTAGCTTTTGATCCGATGGAACTGCCGTTGGGGAGTTCGATTTGATCTTAAGAATGGATTGGTTAGTGAAGTATCAAGCGAATTTGGACCGTGCAACCAAGCGTATGGTGTTAAAAACTCCCAAGGGTGGTGAAGTGTTGGTGATAGGTGAAAGGGGAACCGCTTGTCGATCGTGGTGTCCGCCTTAAGAGGGCGAAAAGGATGGTGAGGAAAGGATGCGAGGCAATTCTAATGTTTGTTCGGGCTCTGGAAGCTAGGGAACTAATTTTCGGAGAAGTTAGGACGGTGAAGGAATTTCCTGATGTTTTCCCAGAAGAGCTCTCGGGATTACCCCCGGATCGTGAAGGGGAGTTTGGTATCGATCTTCTTCCGGGGACAGCGCCAGTATCTATTGCTCCGTATAGGATGGCACCAAAGGAGTTGGTGGAATTGAAAGCGCAGATTCAGGAGTTGCTGGATAGAGGGTTTATCCGATCGAGTGTGTCGCCTTGGGGAGCGCCGGTGTTATTCGTTAAGAAGAAGGATGGGTCAATGCGTATGTGCATTAACTATCGTCAGTTGAATAAATTGACAATCAAGAACAAGTACCCGTTGCCAAGGATCGATGACTTGTTCGATCAGTTGAAGGGAGCCTCAGTCTTTTCAAAGATAGATCTGAGGTTAGGGTACCATCAGCTTAAGGTCAAAGAGGAGGGTATCCATAAGACGGCTTTTAGGACTCGCTATTGTCACTACGAATTCATGGTAATACCGTTTGGGTTGACTAACGCACCAGCAGCATTTATGGATATGATGAACTGAGTATTTCAACCCTACTTGGATTGGTTTGTCGTGGTGTTTATAGATGATATTCTAGTTTATTCAAAATCGGAAGAGGTGCATGATTCATATTTTCGAGTGGTTCTGCAGATTCTGAGGGAGAAGCAGTTGTATGCCAAATTCAGTAAGTGCGAATTTTGGCTAAGGGAAGTTACTTTTCTAGGTCACGTTGTGTCGGCGGAAGGATTAGGGTTGACCCTCTAAGATTGAAGCGGTGTTGATTGGAAGCCACCTAAGTCGGTAGCAGAAATTCGGAGTTTCCTTGGTTTGGTCGGGTATTACAGAAGGTTTGTTGAGGGATTTTCTTTAATTGCGGCACCATTGACTAAGTTGTTACGGAAAAGGGTTCCGTTTGTTTGGTCTAATAAGTAGCAAGAGAGTTTCGAGAAGTTAAAAAGGATTTTAACAGAGGCTTCAGTGTTGATTCAGCCGGAGGCTGGAAAGGAGTTCGTGATTTACTGTGATGCTTCACACACGGGACTAGGATGCGTGTTGATGCAAGGTGGAAAGGTTGTGGCGTACGCATCTCGGCAGTTGAGACCTCACGAAGCAAGATATCCCACACATGATTTGGAATTGGCGGCAGTGGTTTTTGCCCTGAAGATCTGGAGAAATTATCTATACGGGGAGAAATATGTCATTTATACCGATCACAAGAGCCTAAAATACCTTTTGACCCAGAAGGAGTTGAATCTAAGGCAAAGGAGGTGGATCGAGTTACTAAAGGACTATGACTGCTCGATCGAGTACCATCTGGGTAAAGCTAACGTGGTGGCGGATGCCTTGAGTCGTAAAGTAATCTCTGACTTGAGAGCAATGGTTGCTCACCTTAGTCTATATGATGATGGGAGTTTATTAGCTGAACTCCAAGTGAAACCCTTTTGGGTCAGTCAGGTTAAGGAGAAACAGCAGACTGACGAGTTGCTAAAGGAGAAGTTTCCGGTAGGATCAAGTGAAGGATCAACAGAATTTGGTGTGAACGAGGAAGGGCTATTATGTTTTCAAGGGAGAGTGTGGATGCCGAAATATCCTGAGTTGAGGCATAAGATTTTGCAAGAAGTGCATGGTAGTCCATACGCTATGCACCCTGGAGGAAGTAAGATGTATCGAGATCTGCGAGATCAGTTTTGGTGGTCGGGTTTGAAGCGAGAGGTGACCGAATTTGTGGGGAAGTGTTTGACCTGTCAGCAGGTAAAGGCGGAACATCAGTTACCATCAGGGTTGTTGCAGCCGGTGAAGATTCCACAGTGGAAGTGGGAAAGGATCACAATGGACTTTGTTAGTGAGCTACCCCTCACGCCTACTAAGAAAGATTCGGTCTGGGTGATTGCTGACCGCTTGACGAAGTCTGCTCATTTCATACCAGTACGTGTCGATTACTCTTTGCAGAAATTGGCTAAGCTATACATAGCGGAGGTAGTGAGGTTGCATGGGGTACCAGTATCAATCATATCAGACAGGAACCCTAGGTTCACCTCACGATTTTGGAACGCATTGCATCAAGCGTTAGGTACAAAGTTAGATTTCAGTACGGCGTTTCATCCTCAGACCGATGGACAGTCTGAGCGGGTAATCCAGATCTTAAAGGACATGTTGAGAGGATGTGTCATTGACTTCAGGGGTAGTTGGGAAGAGTTCTTACCGTTGGCGGAGTTTGCGTACAATAATAGCTACCAGTCAAGTATTCAGATGGCGCCCTATGAAGCATTGTACGGGCGGAGGTGTCGTACACCTACCGTTGGACGCAATTAGGAGAACGTCGATTTTGGGTCCCGAGTCGATTCGAGAGCAGAGGAGAAGGTTGAGGTGATTCGGGCTCGATCAAGGAAGCGTCAGATAGACAGAAGTCCTATGCTGACCTGAAGCGTAAGGACATAGAATTTGCAGTGGGTGATAAGGTGTTCTTGAAGGTGTCGCCATGGAAGAAAGTACTGAGGTTCGGATGGAAAGGTAAATTAAGTCCCTGATTTATCGGACCTTATCGAGTGCTGAAACGAGTGGGACCAGTAGCTTATGAGCTAGAACTACCTTCTGAGCTAAGTTAGATTCACAATGTTTTCCACGTCTCTATGTTAAGACGTTACCGTTCAGATCCATCTCATGTGGTGCCAGTGGAAGAAATCGAAGTAAGACCCGATTTATCCTTTGAAGAGGAGCCAGTGGAAATCTTGGATCGTGATGTCAAAGTATTGCGGAGAAAGACGGTTCCGTTGGTTAAGGTTCTGTGGCGGAATCACAGTGCTGAGGAGGCTACTTGGGAACGAGAATAGCGCGCGCAAGCAAATACCCTCATCTTTTTTGACTAGGTAATTTCGAGGTCGAAATTTCTTTAAGGGGGGTAGAACTGTAACATCCTGAAATATTGGGCCTTTGCGTTTAGTATGTGGTTATGTTAGTATGAGTATTAGGGGTCCAGTATGGGTTTGGGATCGGGCCGAAGTCTTGGTTAATTTTCTCGGTTTGGACACTATAGGGTTTAAAAGATGGTATCATGTGGGTTAAATTACAAAGTGGGCTTGTGGTCCAAAGAATGCGGGGCTGCAAAGGAGCTATAAGGTGGCGTCATTAGCAGTGAAGAGGCTCAAGTTTTTGGCCGCTTGGGGCCCATGTATTTGGGCCATTTTGGCACTTAAAAGAGGAGCAGTTGGACGGCAATAGGGCTTAAAAATAGGGAAATTTAATGAATGGGATAATGTAGATAATGTATGCGGATAAGGAGGTTGATGAAGGAAGGAGTGTGAGAGGTGGTTTCTACCGGATTCTGCGCATGAGTGAGTGTGGATTAAGTCGGAAGATAGGATGATGAAGATAAGAGAAAATGTGGGTTAAGGATTTGAGAGTAGGTAGTGGCCAGAAAGTTGGACTCTAGGGACAAGGGGGAGAAATCGGTTTTGATAAGGCTAAGGGGTGCCGAATTTTCATTATTTCCTAGGGCATAGTTTTATTTTTATTTTCCTTCTCTTCTTTTCTCCTTCTAATTTCGGCAACTAAGGGTTCTTCTTCTTCTCTTTTCCTGCCAAAAGTCGAAAATTCCCTTAAGCATTCTTTCTTTTCACACGTGTCTGCCATAGCCGAATCTGCCCTAGCCTTGGCGAAATCCTTCTTATACTGTTCCTATCACTTCTTTACGTTTGATATTGTTCTTCCCCCTCGATTAGTTCTTTCTAAAGGCCGAAATCATAAACCCCATTTGATCTCTTCATAAAGCCGAACCCCCTCTGTTAGGAGAAGCCGAATCTGTTGATGTTAAAGGTGAGTGCCGATTTCTTCTATTTCCTTTCTTTTTCAGTTTTTGAGACCATAGCCGAATGGCTAGATGGTGGTTAGGGCCATCCTTAGTTTGACATTTTCCCTGATCTCGTGTTTTTTTCTTTGGCGGCATTCCGGGATTTGAAGGAGATCTAGTCGCCTAGGTTTCTAAGCCAGAAATCGGTAGCATTCGAACCATATTATTTTCGGGATTTCAAGGTAAGGATTTTGATTCTCCTTAAGTTGATCAATCGGGTTCTTTTTCGTTATTCGTGCCTTAACCTAATGTTTCGTTAAGCAATCATCATAGTACCTTCTGACCAAGGTCATTCATGGACTCGAATGTCAGCAAATCAAAGGAAGGGGTTGGATCTGTGGTCCCAGCCCCAAAGTTTAAGAAACGAGCGGTGTCGGCGGTTCGGGATTGGCCGGGTGGGTTGTGGACCGGCGGGGAGCGTAATAGTAGACAGATAGCGATCGTATCGGCTAATGATAGTGTCGACATAGAAAGTGTCGTCTTAACCGTAATCGTGTGTGTAGATCTCTATCACACTACTTAACCTCAGATATATATACATATGTTATGGGCTAAAAGCGGGAAAAATAGGTCAGATGATGCATAAATGTGTTACCCAAAAAGGGTAGGCAATGGATGCCGTGTGCGTGATCATAGAAACTTCTCTATGTGTATCGATGAATGTGCTAGATTGTAAATCCTTAAGTGGTATATTGTTTGATTTTGCATGAATGTACGCATGGGATGGGATTAATATGACTAAGGGGAAGAGCATGATAACAGTCACTTGGTGATCGGTGGTTAAACCACGATGACGAAATGTTAGGTCACAATAGTGATCGGTGGCTAAGCCACGTTAAATTCATTCTGATTATTAGGAATAGGCGCATGTCCGTCGATGTGGTGTGTAGCGGTTGGTGGGTTGATTGTAGAAATCCCCAGGTGTGATGGTTGGTACGGGCGTGTGTGTAGGATGGATTTCTAGGTCGGGATGGGCCATGTAGCATACATATATTTTGTTGCCATTGTGTATGGGCCAAGGCCCATAATGTGTTTGTGGGCCTCAAGCCTTTTATGTGTTTTCGATTTGCACACTCGAGTCTTGGTGACTCACCCTTTTATTTTCCCGACTTTTCGATGAGCAGGTAGATCGTGGACAGGGGAGCCGAGGCGGACTCGAGGGGCCATCAAGTTTTATTTTATTTATTTTCATGAATTATTTTCTGTTTTCTTTAAGTTTTAATTTTGGAACTATTTATGTAATAAGGCCCTATGGTTTAGGTTATCGCTTTATATTTGATATGTTTACAGCTTATAAATTTATGTTCAAGGACTTAAAACATAAAAAGTAATAAAATAGGTTTTCCTAACACATTCAAAGAAAAAGCAAAGGTTTTCATCAGATATCCTATTTTTAACAAATGCCTAAGTAAAGAAACTGAGATTTTCAAAAATCGTTAAAGCAAAGTTTTTACAATAAACCCCGTAGCATACCGTGATCCGTCGTAGCGTTTGGGCGGGTTTGGGGTGCTACATTATGTCGATGATTCAAAGCAATAAACTTCTTCATCGTGGTTGTGCGACTTTTCCGCTTATGTTATCAATTCAGATTCTGTTGAAAGTCAATGCAGTAAAATCAGAACTGTTTGTGAATTTCCTGATGTATTTCCTAAAAAATTTTTGGGATTACCACCAAATCGAGAGGTTGAATTTGCAATTGAATTTTATCCTGGTACAACTCCGATATCAATACCCCCATATCGTATGTCACCTACCGAGCTAAAAGAATTGAAAGTGCAGTTGTAGGATTTACTAGATCGAGGATTTATACGTTCTAGTATTTCACCTTGGGGAGCTCCAGTATTGTTTGTTAAAAAGAAAGACGGTTCAATGCGGTTGTGTATTGATTATCGACAATTGAATAAGGTGACAATCAAGAATCAATACTCGTTACCTCGTATTGATGATCTATTTGACTAGTTGAAAGGAGCTTCTGTGTTTTCAAAGATTGATTTGAGATCGGGTTACTACCAGTTGAAGGTGAAAGAAAGTGATGTACCGAAGACAGCATTTCGTACACGGTATGGTCATTATGAATTTTTAGTTATGCCTTTCAGAATTACAAATGCTCCAACAGCTTTTATAGATCTCATGAACCATATTTTTCAACCGTACCTGGATCAGTTTGTAGTGGTTTTCATTGATGATATTCTGGTCTATTCGAAGTCTGAATCTGAACATGAGAAGCATCTCAGAATTGTTTTACGAATATTACGGGAGAAAAAATTATATGGGAAGCTTAGCAAATGTGAATTTTGGTTATCAGAGGTTGTGTTCTTGGGACATGTTGTTTCGGCAGATACAATTAGAGTTGATCTGAAAAAGATCGAGGTGATTGTTCAGTGGAAAGCACCGAGAAATATGTCAGAGGTACGTAGTTTTCTGGGATTGGCTAGTTACTACCAAAGATTTGTAAATGGATTTTCAAAGATAGCCTTGCTGATGACAAAGTTGTTGCAAAAGAATGTTCCATTTGTTTGGGATGATCCATTTGTTTGGGATGATCAACGTCAAGAAAGTTTTGAGAAATTGAAGCAAATGTTGATTGAAGCACCGGTTTTGACTTTGCCAGAGTTGGGAAAAGATTTTGTTATGTATAGTGATGCTTCTTTGAATGGTCTCGGGTATGTATTGATGCAAGATGGAAAGGTGATTGCTTATGCATATTGGCAATTGAAACCGCATGAGCATTTGGAACTGGCTGCTATGATTTTTGCATTAAAGATCTGGATACATTACTTGTACGGTGAGAAATACTATATTTATACCGATCATTAAAGTCTCAAGTATCTCTTATCTCAAAAGGAGTTAAATCTAAGACAACATCAGTGGATAGAACTTTTAAAAGATTATGACTGCGTTATTGATTATCACCCGGGAAAGGCAAATGTTGTAGCTGATGCATTGATTAGAAAGGTAGCGATTGAATTACGAGCTATGTTTGCACAGCTCAGTGTCAACAATGATGGAAGTCTGTTGGCTGAATTGAGAGTTAAACCGGTGATGTTTGATCAGATCAAGTCAGCACAATTAGAAGATAACAAGTTGATAAAGAAAAGAGAAATGGTTCAGAATGACATGTCAGGAAATTTCAGCATTGATGATCATGGTTGTTTGAGATTTCATAATCGAATTTGTGTTCCGAATGTTTCTGAATTAAAAGAGTTGATACTTCGAGAAGCACATGATAGTTCTTTTGCTTTGTATCTTGGAGGAACTAAAATGTATCGGAATCTGCGAGAATTGTATTGGTGGCCGGGTATGAAAAGAGATATAGTTGACTATATGGGTAAATGCTTGACTTGTCAACGAGTTAAGGTAGAGCATCAGGTTCCTACTGGACTACTTCAGCCTATTAACATTCTTGAATAGAAATAGGGTTGTATCACGATGGATTTTGTAACAGGGTTACCATTGTCGGCAAGCAATAAAAATGCTATTGGGTGATTGTTGATCGGCTTACAAAAGCAGCTCATTTTATAGCAGTTAGAACTAATTGGTCACTCCAAAAACTTGCTGAGGTTTATATTTGGAAATTATGAGATTGCATGGTATTCTTGTATCGATAATCTCTGATCGGGATCTGCGGTTCACATTGAGATTTTGGATGTAACACCCCTAACCCGTGTCCGTCGCCAGATTAGGGTTACGGGTATTACCATGTAAGTTAAAACTTCAGTTCACTCGATTAAATCTTAGTTGATCATCTTTATCAAATAATTTAATTATAAACAGACAAATCACACATGTGTAACACATACTTAATACATTAATCCAAATCATATACGATATAATCATCGATGAACATAAAATGACCATGCAATGTATATTACGACATGACATTATGACATAACAGTACAGATTTCATGCACCACATTTATCAAAACGATCTTGATCTATAAAATTTATAAACAACTAAACTATTCGTAACTAATTAATTAAGTAAGTATACTTCGAATGTCAATGCATAATACTTCCTATTAAGACCAATTTCATATGGCATAAAACCTATTTCCACATAACCGAATATATGCAACTTATTACACATCACATACATATTTATGTATTTGGCCGAATATACAAGGTCTCATTTATAACATTTCATGTTCGTTACCTAGCACAAACCGAGTTTGGTAGTTTCATGCACTCAATTAAATTAAGCAATCTCACAAGCAAGCCAAATATATATATACATGTATACATAAGAGTTATGCACATTTTCCATATTCGACTACGAGCCTAAACAATTAATTCTTTAAACATGTTAACTACATTTGCAACTATCACCTAGGTTTGGCCGAATACACATACACGCATTAATCAATATAATTCATACTTCGTAAATCGGCTAAAGTTGACACACATACATAAATTCCGAATGATGCTCAACTAACACATACCTACCTTGACTTATACATGCAAAGATTAACTTAAATGCCGAAACACCTGACTAATTTAACACAAACATTGGCATTACAAACAAGCAATCATATAGAACGCATAATACATAAGCTTGAAGTAAAGAAACAACCCATAGACGAATTGTTGAAACCAAACACTTTAATCACATAGTCAAGAACAAATAAAACTGAACTTATAATGAATGTTTAAGCCATTTTCGCATGGCTATTATATATATATATATATACATAACATCATTCCAACATTTAGCTAGCCTATACATGCCTTTGATTCAAAATAACTAGCTTAAAAGTACCAAAAAGGGATGATAGTGTGGTTGACTTCACCAACGATCCTTTGAGCCCGTAGCTTGACCAAAATCTATAAAACGAACAATGAACACACACAAAGTAAGCTCACTAGCTTAGTAAGTCTCAAGCAACTATAAATGTAATGATTATACACTTAAATATTTTAAATCTTCAGGCTTATAGCATTGAACATAAATATTTCAATATGTAAAAACAATGTACATAGCCGAATACTAGTAATACCCTTGATTTAAATATTATCACTATATCACCATGAACATATACATTATCAAATCTCATGAATATCATATTTAATCGTATATTCCGAGTCACATGAACACATCTTAGGTATCGATCTCCTATATCTACTTATACATATATGCAAACACTTTCAAACTCTTTCACCATTGATCTTTCCATTTGTAACTGAATCTTCAATGTAATAAGCTTATATATATCTCAATTTCACACACATATAATGTTCATACACATTGATGATAAGCTCAACATTATAAAATAAAATACTTATAGAATCATCCACTTCATCACATCGTACTTAACTAAACGATAATAAATTAACTTACTTCATTCCTTACTAATATAGTAGGCTAACTCTTACCCGAGCTTTTAGCACATAGCACTATATATGTGTCACCTTGTTTGATTTTCTGATTCTCCGCTTATAGCATATCACCAAAGATTAAGCCCGCTAGACCCGAAGTCTGAAGTTCGAACACCGGCATTAAGCCTGCTAGGCAATAAGCCCGAAATAATTCACCGGCACAAGGCCTGCTAGGCAATAAGCCCAAAATAATTCACCGGCACAAGGCCTGCTAGGCAATATGCCCGAAATAATTCATCGGCACAAGGCCTGCTAGGCTCGAAGCCCGAATATCAACACTATTAACCATTCAATTCGCATTACTTAGTGCTAAATTCACAAACATTTCGTATACTTCATATTTCTTTCACATATCAAACCGAACTTACTTATTCACATTACATTAAACAACATAAAGTCAATCCAATAATATACCACCACATTCGGCCATCACATAGATTTATACTCAAAATTATCAAATATCATCATTTACCATGTTCATAATTAATTCTTTAACATATATTTGCTTAAGGACTTACCTCGACTATCGACGGACAACGTAGACCGGCTATTCGATAACCTTCGCCTTTCCCCGATCCAAATCCGTTTTTCTTTGTTCTTGATCTAAACACATTAAAATTTAGCTCATTCAAGCACATTTCATCTCAATTTAGTCCCAAAACACATAAATGGGCAAATTACCATTTTACCCCTAATGTTTCACATTTTTACAATTTAGTCCTATTTGCATAAAACACAAAATACACAAAATTCCACTATACCACTCAAGGGCCGAATATTCATAGGGACTATACAAGTCTACTTATTTTATTTATTTTGCATTTTAGCCCCTCAAAAATTTATTCTTTGTAATTTAGTCCAAAATACTCAAATTCACTAAAATTTCCAACACAAAACATTCTAATCCTTAACATAACTTTAATATAACATCATCAAACATCAAAAACTACAAGAACATGACAATGGCCGAACATCAAACATGCTCAAATTTAAAAATTCTAACATGGGTCAACTAATGTTCGAAGCAACGATCTCAAAAACGTAAAAATTAACAAAAACCGAAATCAAACTAACCTTGAATTTGAGCTTATATGTGCCAAAAATAAAAAGAAACCAAGTTCTTCTTCTTCCTCCAATATTCAGCCAAGAGAAATAAGATGATAATGGCCATTTCATTTGTTTTATTTTAACATATAATATGATTTTACTTAATTACTAATATAACCTTTCAAATAAAATAAAAATAGTATATAACTTAAGGTTACTTATGTCATATACCACCCACTAACTTAAAAGGGGCTAATTACCTTTTAATACCCCATATTAGAAAGCCATCATCATTTAAGCACTTTCCACTACAAAGATGCAACTTTTACACTTTACGCGATTTAGTCCTTTTGTTAAATTAAACATCAAACGATAAAATTTTTATACTGAAACTTTCACACATCATAAATCACATATAATTAGCACCAAAAATAATAGTTAAAAATTTTTCGCACTCAGATTCTTGGTCCTCGAAACCACCGTTCCGATTAGGGTCAAATTCGATCATTACAACTCTCCCCTTTAAGGATTTTCGTCCCGAAAAATCTTACCGTTAAACAAAGTCGGATATTGTTGCCTCATTGAATCCTCGTGCTCCCACGTAGCCTCTTCAACTCCGTGCCGATTCCATAGCACTTTCACTAACGAAATTTTCTTGTTTCTCAACTCTTTCATTTCCTGAGCTAAAATACGGATCGGTTCTTCCTCATACGTCATATCAGATCGGATTTCAATCTCGGACGGAACGATCACATGTGACGGATCTGATCTATATCTACGAAGCATCGAAACGTGAAATACGTTGTGTATCTTTTCTAATTCAGAGGGCAACTTCAATCTATAAGCAACAAGCCCAATACGTTCGATGATCTCGTATGGTCCGATGAATCTCGGACTTAGTTTGCCTTTCCGACCAAATCGGAGTACTTTCTTCCACGGAGAAACTTTCAAGAATACCCGATCTCCGACCTGGAACTCAATGTCTTTATGTTTTAAATCAGCGTATGACTTTTGACGATCCGAGGCAGCTTTCAAACTATCTCTGATTATAGCCACTTTCTATTCCTTCTCTTTAATTAAATCAACTCTGTGTATCTTATTTTCACTGAGCTCGGTCCAAGACAATGGTGTACAACACTTGCGCCATATAGAGCTTCGTAAGGTGCCATTTTGATACTAGATTGAAAACTCATTATTATAAGCAAATTCAATCAAAGGTAAGTATCTTTCCCACATACCTTCAAACTCAAGGACGCAACATCTCAACATGTCCTCAAGTATCCGAATGGTTCGCTTGATCGACCGCCTGTCTCGCGATGAAAGGTCATGCTAAAGTGGAGTTTAGTATTTAAAGCATCTTGCAACTTCTTCCAAAACCGATGTGAATCTCTGATCTCTGTCAAATAATGGAACTCGACACACCATGTAATCTCACAATTTGAGATACATACAACTCAAAGAAGTTTATCGAGCGAATAGTCTCATGCGAATCGGCACAAAGTGAGCCGATCTGGTCGATCTATCCACTATAACCTGCATCGCATCTTTCTTGCTCGGTGTCGAGGCAAACCTGATACAAAATCCATAGTGATTCTATCCCATTTCCATTCGTATCATGATCGGTGAAGTAACCTGTAAGGCACTTGATGCTCGGCTTTTACTTGCCGACAAATTAAACACTTTGAAACAAATTCGGATATATCCCGCTTCATGCCGTGCCACCAATAGAATTGCTTCAAATCATTATACATTTTCGTGCTACCCGGATGTACCGATAGTCGACTATTATGAGCCTCGTTCAAAATCATCTGAATCAAATCCACATTCCTCGAAATACATATTCGGCCTTTGAGGTTCAAACAATCATTTGCATCAATTCGAAACTCTGACTCTGCATCATTTCCACACTGAACTCGTCTAGCAATCATATCTTTGTCAATTTTCTGTGCATCACAAATTTACTGAATAAACATCGGTCTTGCTTTCATCTCGGCTATGATCGAACCATCACCAGACATAACCATATGTGCGTTCAACGCACGGAGAGCAAACAATGATTTTTGACTTAAGGCATCCGCAACAACGTTAGTTTTCCCCGGATGGTAGTCAATCACTAATTTGTAGTCCTTCAACAGCTCTAACCATCTGTGTTCTCTCAAGTTCAAATCTTTCTGAGTCATCAAGTACTTCAGACTTTTGTGATCTGAATAAACATGACATTTCTCACCGAATAAGTAATGACGCCAAATTTTCAATGCAAAAACAATGGCTGCTAATTCCAGATCATGAGTCGGATAATTTCTTTCATGAGGCTTCAATTGTCTCGAAGCATAGGCTATGACTTTGCCTTCCTGCATTAAAACGCAACCCAAACCATTCAAAGAAGCATCACTAAAAACAATAAATTCTTTACCCGATTCAGGCTGAGCTAGCACTGGAGCTTCGGTCAAAAGGGCTTTCAACTGATCGAAGCTTTTCTGACACTTTTTCGACCATTCAAATTTAACGTCTTTCTATAATAGCTTTGTCAATGGGGTAGCTATTATAGAAAAACCTTTCACAAATCGTCTGTAGTAACCCGCAAGTCCTAGAAAACTTTGAATTTCAGAAACATTCTTCGGTGGTTTCCAATCAAGTATAGCCGATATTTTATTCGGATCAACCCGAATGCCTGATGCTAAAACGATATGACCCAAAAAGCTGACTTCCTTCATCCAAAATTCACACTTACTAAACTTTGCATACAACTGTCGATCTCGCAAAGTTTGTAGCACCAATCTCAAATGCTCGGCATGCTCGGTTTCATCTCTGGAGTAGATCAGGATATCATCTATAAACACTACCACAAACCGATCCAAATACTGTCTGAAAATCTGATTCATCAAATCCATAAAAACAACAGGTGCATTAGTAAGTCCAATAGGCATAACCAGGAACTCAAAATGTCCGTACCTCGTCCAAAATGCAGTCTTTGATACATCGTAATCTCTCGACTGCATCGAGAATCGATAATAACCCGATCTCGATCTATCTTCAAAACATCAAGCCCCTTTCAACCGATCAAATAAGTCATCAATCCGAGGCAACGTGTATTTATTCTTTATTGTCACCTTATTTAATCGCTTCAAATCAATACACATTCGCATAGTCCCATCTTTCTTTTTCACAAATAGAACTGGTGCACCCAAAGAAGAAAAGCTCTCGGTGCAAAGCCCCTATCTCACAACTCTTGCAATCGTGCTTTCAACTCTTTTAATTCAAGAGGTACCATCCGATATGGAGCTATCGAAATCGGAGTCGCCCCCTGTACTAACTCAATACCAAACTCTATTTCTCGAATCAAGCAGAAACCCGGTAATTCTTCAGAAACACATCCGGGTATTCACACACAACCGGCACGGATTCAATCTGCTTTTTCGCACACTTTATTATCCAACACATAGGCCAAGTAAGCTTCACATCCTTTTCTCACATACTTATGAGCTAACATCGAGGATATTACTACCAGAACTCACTCGGATCATTAGATTCAACCGATGATCTCACCATTCGGCATCTCAAATCAATAATCTTTCTTTTGCAATTCACCACCGCATCATGCAAAGTTAACCACCCATTCCCAAAATTATGTCGAACTCGCCGAAAGGTAACAACATTAAATCACCGAAAGCGTAAATCCCGAATCATCAATGGGCAACCTTTACACACTTTATCAACGAGTACACATCGACCCAAGGGGGTTGGACACACGAATCACAAACTCGAGAGACTCCACAGTGCAGTCTTCATCGATACTAGAGTTTCACACACATACGAATGAGTCGAACCAGATCAATCAATGCAATCACAGTAGTATCATAAAGTGTGAAAGTACCGGTAATGACATCTGGGGAAGAAGCATCCTCTCTGGCACGTATAGCATAAGCTCTAGCTGGTGCTCGAGCCTCTGATCGAACTATAGTGTCCTTCGCTTCTCTCGACCGCCACCTACATTCCCGAATGTCCGGGTGGTCCGCTCATGCCGACGCTGCTGCTCGGTTCAGTGTTCTGAGCCGTATTTTGCTCGGCTAGCATCGGGCACTCTCTAATAAAATGGTCCGATGATCCACATTTAAAGTAGGACCGATCACGGAATCTTCAACTCCCAGAACGCCATTCTCCATAATGCTTGCACTCACCCGGTTCACTAACATTGCCAACACTAGCCATCAAGTGGCTCTGAAACCCACCGGAGGTCGATCTCGCTCAGACAGTCTAAAGTAGCTTTATGTCGGCCGAAGTCATCTTTGAACTTCTTAGGCGCGGTATGGAAAGTCTTACTCGATGATCTTTTACGAGTGTCTCTAGCTTCTATTTCACCTTTCTTTTCTTTTTCAAGCTCTTCACTTTGCAAGCTCGCTTCGACAAGTACCACGAACTCTTTGATCTCAAGAATGCCCACAAGCAACTTTATGTCTTCATTCGCACTGTCTTCAAATCTTTTGCACATAATGGCTTCAGCTTGATACACACTCTCGGGCATATCGGCTCAATCGACAAACTTCCACTCATATTCCGTCATAGTCATACGACCCTGTTTTAGTTCTAGAAATTCTTTTCGTTTCTGATCGATGAATCTCTGACTGATATATTTCTTACGAAACTCGATATGGAAGAAATCCCAAGTCACTTTTTCTTTCGGAACCACTGATACTAGGGTATTCCACCAAATGATATGCAAAGGTCCCGAAGTAGAGATATAGCACACTTCGTGCATTCATCTAGAGTACAGATAGCTCATCAAGTACCCGAATAGTGTTATCAAGCCACATCTCACCGCTCGCATCATCATCATCATTAGCTTTGAATTCTTCGGCCCCATATTTCCTGATTTTATCAACGGGAGGCCTACTAGATCTCATCGGATCTATCATTGGAGGTGCGGAAGGTGCCGGAGTTAGATTATTCGGGGGTGGAGGTTGTTGTACAGCCGGGTTAGTCTGAATGAACTGGGTGAACCATTCATTCATCACCTGGTAGAAGGCTTGCTTAGCCTCCCCTTCATGGCTACCCGAAACAGGTCGAGAGTCTACCGACGCTGATCCACGTGAGCGATCAGGCGCTACACTCTCTACATCATCCGCTACGGCTCTGTCAGGATCCATTTACTATATAAAACATAGTTTGAAATGTCAGAAGTCACCACACTATCGTATATATAATAAAGGCATGTATAGCTAGACTCACACGCGCTATGGTAGTCCTAGAATCGACTAAACCGTAAGCTCTGATACCAATCAAATGTAACACCCCTAACCCGTGTCCGTCGCCGAATTAGGGTTACGGGTATTACCATGTAAGTTAAAACTTCAGTTCACTCGATTAAATCTTAGTTGATCATCTTTATCAAATAATTTAATTATAAACAGACAAATCACACATGTGTAACACATACTTAATACATTAATCCAAATCATATACGATATAATCATCGATGAACATAAAATGACCATGCAATGTATATTACGACATGACATTATCACATAACAATACAGATTTCATGCACCACATTTATCAAAACGATCTTGATCTATAAAATTTATAAACAACTAAACTATTCAGAATTAATTAATTAAGTAAGTATACTTGAATGTCAATGCATAATACTTCCTATTAAGACCAATTTCATATGGCATAAAACCTATTTCCACATAACCGAATATATGCAACTTATTACACATCACATACATATTTATGTATTTGGCCGAATATACAAGGTCTCATTTATAACATTTCATGTTCGTTACCTAGCACAAACCAAGTTTGGTAGTTTCATGCACTCAATTAAATTAAGCAATCTCACAAGCCAAATATATATATACATGTATACATCATAGTTATGCACATTTTCCATATTCGACTATGAGCCTAAACAATTAATTCTTTAAACATGTTAACTACATTTGCAACTATCACCTAGGTTTGGCCGAATACACATACACGCATTACTCAATATAATTCATACTTCGTAAATCGACTAAAGTTGACACACATACATAAATTCCGAATGATGCTCAACTAACACATACCTACCTTGACTTATACATGCAAAGATTAACTTAAATGCCGAAACACCTGACTAATTTAACACAAACATTGGCATTACAAACAAGCAATCATATAGAACGCATAATACATAAGCTTGAAGTAAAGAAACAACCCATAGACGAATTGTTGAAACCAAACACTTTAATCACATAGTCAAGAACAAATAAAACCGAACTTATAATGAATGTTTAAGCCATTTTCGCATGGCTATTATATATATATATATATACATAACATCATTCCAATATTTAGCTAGCCTATACATGCCTTTGATTCAAAATAACTAGCTTAAAAGTACCAAAAAGGGATGATAGTGTGGTTGACTTCACCAACGATCCTTTGAGCCCGTAGCTTGACCAAAATTTATAAAACGAACAATGAACACACACAAAGTAAGCTCACTAGCTTAGTAAGTCTCAAGCAACTATAAATGTAATGATCATACACTTAAATATTTTAAATCTTCAGGCTTATAGAATTGAACATAAATATTTCAATATGTAAAAACAATGTACATAGCCGAATACTAGTAATACCCTTGATTTAAATATTATCACTATATCACCATGAACATATACATTATCAAATCTCATGAATATCATATTTAATCGTATATTCCGAGTCACATGAACACATCTTAGGTATCGATCTCCTATATCTACTTATACATATATGCAAACACTTTCAAACTCTTTCACCATTGATCTTTCCATTTGTAATCAATCTTCAATGTAATAAGCATATATATATCTCAATTTCACACACATATAATGTTCATACACATTAATGATAAGATCAACATTATAAAATAAAATACTTATAGAATCATCCACTTCATCACATCGCACTTAACTAAACGATAATAAATTAACTTACTTCATTCCTTACTAATATAGTAGGCTAACTCTTACCCGAGCTTTTAGCACATAGCACTATATATGTGTCACCTTGTTTGATTTTCTGATTCTCCGCTTATAGCATATCACCGCATTAAGCCCGCTAGACCCAAGTCCAAGTTCGAACACCAAAGATTAAGCCCGCTAGGCAATAAGCTCGAAATAATTCACCTAAGACAAGGCTCGCTAGGCAATAAGCCCGAATAATTCACCAAGACAAGGCTCAAGTAGGCTCAAAGCCCGAATATCAACACTATTAACCATTCAATTCGCATTACTTAGTGCTAAATTCACAAACATTTCATACTTCATATTTCTTTCACATATCAAACCGAACTTACTTATTCACATTACATTAAACAACATAAAGTCAATCCAATAATATACCACCACATTCGGCCATCACATAGATTTATACTCAAAATTATCAAATATCATCATTTACCATGTTCATAATTAATTCTTTAACATATATTTACTTAAGGACTTACCTCGACTATCGACGGACAACGTAGACCGGCTATTCGATAACCTTCGCCTTTCCCCGATCCAAATTCGTTTTTCTTTGTTCTTGATCTAAACACATTAAAATTTAGCACATTCAAGCACACTTCATCTCAATTTAGTCCCAAAACACATAAACGGGCAAATTACCTTTTAACCCCTAATGTTTCACATTTTTACAATTTAGTCCTATTTGCATAAAACACAAAATACACAAAATTCCACTATACCACTCAAGGGCCGAATATTCATAGGGACTATACAAGTCTACTTCTTTCATTTATTTTGCATTTTAGCCCCTCAAAAATTCATTCTTTGTAATTTAGTCCAAAATACTCAAATTCACTAAAATTTCCAACACAAAACATGCTAATCCTTAACATAACTTTAATATAACATCATCAAACATCAAAAACTACAAGAAAATGACAATGGCCGAACATCAAATGTGCTCAAATTTAAAAATTCTAACATGGGTCAACTAATGTTCGAAGCAACGATCTCAAAAACATAAAAATTAACAAAAAAACAAAATCAAACTAACCTTGAATTTGAACTTATATGTGCCGAAAATAAAAAGAAACCAAGTTCTTCTTCTTCCTCCAACATTCGGCCAAGAGAAATAAGATGATAATGGCCATTTCATTTGTTTTATTTTAACATATAATATGATTTTACTTAATTACTAATATAACCTTTCAAATAAAATAAAACTAATATATAACTTAAGGTTGCTTATGTCATATACCACCCACTAACTTAAAAATGGGCTAATTACCTTTTTAATACCCCATATTAGAAAGCCATCATCATTTAAGCACTTTCCACTATAGTATGCAACTTTTACACTTTACGTGATTTAGTCCTTTTTGTTAAATTAAACACTCAAACGATAAAATTTTTATACGAAACTTTCACACATCATAAATCACATATAATTAGCACCAAAAATAATATTTAAAATTTTTTCAGACTCAGATTCATGGTCCCGAAACCACCGTTCCGATTAGGGTCAAATTCAGACTGTTACATTGGAGGCAGTTGCATGAATTACTTGGTACTCGACTCAACTTTAGTACAAATTTTCATCCACAGACCGATGGACAATCAGAGCGAGTTATTCAGATTTTGGAAGATATGCTTCGTGCTTGTGTTATTGATTTTGAATCAGGTTGGGAACGTTATTTACCATTGGCTGAATTTGTGTATAATAATAGTTTCCAATCAAGTATTCAAATGGCTCCGTATGAAGCTTTATATGGTCATAGATGTCAGTCACCAGTGTGTTGGATGGAATTGAATGAAAGGAAAATGATTGGGCCAGAGTTAATTCAAGAAACATAGGATATTGTTAAAAATATTCGAGATAGACTCAAAGCTGCTTTTGACAGACAGATATCATATACAGATTTGAAACGTCGAGATATTGAGTATTCAGTCGGAGATAAGGTATTTCTTAAAGTTTCACCTTGGAAGAAAATTTTAAGATTTGGTCGAAAGGGAAAATTGAGTCCTCGTTTCATTGAATCGTATGAGATCACAGAAAGAGTTGGGCCAATAGCCTACTGTTTGGCATTGCCACCAGAATTACAGAAAATTCATGATGTTTTTCAAGTTTCTATGCTTAGAAAATATCGACCAGACCCTTCTCATGTTATTTTGACAGAAGATATTGAAATCCAACTTGATTTGTCATATGAAGAAGAATCGGTTGAGATATTAGCTCGAGAGGTGAAAGAGTTACGTAATAATCGAGTTCCATTAGTGAAAGTATTATGACAAAGTCATAGTGTTGAGGAAGCAACTTGGGAACCGGAAGAAACAATGAGATCTCAGTACCCCCACCTCTTTTAAGGTAAATTTTGAGAACGAAATTTATTAAGGGGAGAAATGTAACGACCCGATAGTCGGGTAATCGGAAAAGTGCATTTTCGGGTCTCCTATTTACGAAGTTAGTTGTGTGGTTAATTAGGTTTTGGCTAGGTGAATTAGCTTGAATTGAGGGTATTTAGGTGTAAGGACTAAATTGCAAATAGGATAAAAGTTTAATTATAGATTATAGAAAAGCTAAAGGACTAAATAAGCAAATAATCCAGAAGATGAAAAGTGTATGGTATAAGTAACAACAAGTGTAGTATTTATGTACATATACTTGTAAAAATATTATACATATGTATATAATAATAATTAAGTAATACTTAATATTTAAGTAAAATATATTATATTATTTTATAATAATAAAGTAAATAATAATAGAACAAAACAAATAAAGAATGAAATAGAAAAAGGAAAGAAACAAAGAAACGAAATAGAGAAAGAATAGAAAGAAAAAAGAAAGGAGAAAGAAACGAAGGAGAATTAGGGATTTTGGGGTTCAAACTCAAATTTGTAAGTCAATTTAGTTCATTTTCTTGAAATTTTGATGTTTTTAGAATCCTAGAACAAAATACTACTTGATTTATGTTGAAATTTTAGAAGTTAGTAAATTTTTAGAAGTTGTTCATGTTGAATAAATTTAAGTGTTAGGGGTTAAATTGATAGAATTTCAAGTTAGAAGTGAAAAAGGGATTGAATTGTAAAATAAATCATAAGTTTTGAGTAATAGGGACTAAATTGAGAGAATTTCAAAATTAGGGTTTATGGTGAAATTTGAAAGTTGAAATTAGTCTAAAGTGGGATTTGAATGAAAATATGAAATTAGTTTTAAATAAAATAAAGTTAGTTTTGATTAGGGACTAAATTGAAATGTGAGCAAAAGTTTAATAACAATTGAAATATTTAATGTGAAATTGTGTTTATTGATGATTTTAAATTGTTTTAATTTATGTAGCTAACGTTGTGCCGGAGACCTCGACTAAGAAGGGAAAGGAAAAAGTTGACGAGGAATAACTCGGGAAATTACGGTTTGTATTTCTATAATCTAAATCTAACAATTATTATTTGTTGTATTTTAATTTAATGATTATGGTAAGTGAAAAAGGTAAGTAAATAGCATTATGAGATTGAATTGAATGAATGTGGATTTGTGATTGATATGTGATTATTTGAATTGAAATGTATGTTGATTGGAAATTGAAAATGTGATTGAAAACCCTATTAGCTGTATCGGGCTGAGTCGGATATAGTTGACATGCCATAGGATTGGAAGAGTTCAGGGATACTTCGACCACGAGTCAATGAGACACTGGGTGACAAATTATTACTTTGGATAAATTCGATGAGGTACTGGGTACCAATTTACTTCGGCAAGGCTGATGAGACACTGGGTGTCAATCTAATACTTCGAATTATCCGATGAGGCACTGGGTGCCATACTGGTGTGTTTTGGTTGGATCCGTATATCCGTCAAAGTCCGAGTTCTGTTAATTGGGGTAAATAAATAAATTAATAATATGAATGATTTTGAATGATATTGAATATGAAATTGGAATGGAATACGGAATTGAATTATTCAAATGAAAAGCATGAATCATGGATTCATGGAATGGATATTGATATTGAAAATGAATTGTGTATCTTATTAAGAAAAGCTATTTAAATAGCAAATATGAGATTGAAATAGTAAGAGATGAGAATTGAAAGTCTTATGAATGATGTGTTTATGAAATTGATTATTTGTTTGAATGATTTTTGTTGTGTGTGATTAGATATATAAATATTATAAATTCTTGCTTAATAAGTATTTGGATTATAGAAATACCACTGAGTTTATACTCGTGTCTGATTTGTTTCCGTGCGCGCAGTTAGGTTAAAGTCTGATCGTTGAATCAGCATCCAAAGCTGATCCCGAACTCAAAGTGGTGAAGCATATTTCTTTTGGTAATGGCATGTACCTAGGTTGTCATATGTATGTCATTTTGAGAAATGGTTGTAAATAATGTTATAAGATGTTATTAGATACTTTATATACATGAATATATGTATGACATATTGAGGTATCAAATGGTATGATTTAGTGAATATGTGAGTACACAATAGTTCAAAATTTGAGTTAAATTGGTATGAATTAGAAATTTGTTTGATTGATGATTTGCTGGATTGATTTAATAATATGAGTAGGATATCTATGATAATGCATTGATTAGGCACTTAGAATGTCTATTTTGACAAAATTTAGAGGTGTTTAATCGTGTTTTGGATTGGTTGAACAATTAGATTTTGAGTTACTTGTTGTTCAAGATTTGCAGGGTTGGTAAACTTGATGTATAAGGCTCATTTTGAGTCCACACGGCCTGGCACACGGGCGTGTGAGCAGACCGTGTGATACACACGGCTATCACATGGGCGTGTGGTTGGCCGCGTGTCCCCTGCAACTTAAAATTTTCAAAACAGAATGCCCAGGAATTTCCACACGAGCAGAGAAACGGGCGTGTGTCTTGGTCGTGTGAGGCACACGGCCTAGCACACGGGCGTGTGACTTGGCCGTGTGAGGTAAGTTAGGGAGTTACATAGGGTAGGACACGGCCTGGAGCACGGGCATGTCACAGGGTTACACGGGCGTGTCCCTTGACCACACGGGCGTGTGAGCCCTACACCTAGGAAAAATTTTGAAATTTCACAAAAAAATTTCTGAACTTTCGATTAAGTCCTAATTTGTTTCTAACACGTGTTTTGGGCCTCAGGGCTCAATAAAGGGACTTTATGATTAAACTATGATGTGTGTGTTATATTATTATATAATTATTCGTATTTGTTTTGAAATGTTCGGTAATGCTCCGTAACCCTGTTTTGATGACGGATAAGGGTTAAGGGGTGTTACACACACGGCCGCATCACCTGGTCGTGTGTCACACACGGCTGAGACACACGCCCGTGTCTCTACCTGTGTGGAAAAAAATAGGCCATTTTCCAAGCCATATTTCTCACCCAAATTAGTACCAATCTAAACACAACAATTTGCATATAACCATGACATATATGGGCATTCAAAACCAACCAATATCAAGCTTATAACATGTAAAATCAACACATACAAGTATGATACTAGTAGGCATCTCAATTGGTCACTTAAAAACTTGTCAATTATGCCTCCAAAATCTACCTAAATGGTCAAACACATATATGCATCATTGTGCCTAAACTTATCATGCATACCACTTATCAATCTCAATCATTTGGTAACCAAAATACCAATTCACAAACAAGGCATTCACATGACAACCATACATCATATACAAATAAGCCATTTACATATTTACATAACAAAATATACCAAATTCAAGCCAAATCAAATGGCTAAATACACAACAAAACATATAGGCTTCCATTAGCCAAAAAGACCTATACATGCCATTTAACCCAAAATGGAAAGTCATAAGTACCAAGATAACGTTTGGTAGTGTGATGCGATCTTCGACAACTTCTAATCCGAACGAGCTTCCCAAACACAATAAAACACGGAAAAATAAACAGAGTAAGCAATTAAGCTTAGTAAGTTCGTATAACACATAATTAAACTTACCATTTGACCACAAATTTAGGTAAGTAACTCAAAGCATAACACAATTCAATTTGGCCAAAGCCTATCACATAATCAATAACCAAGTTAGCCATGTATTCTTATATAAACCGAGAATTATGTATGAATTCAACAATTTTAAATTCCATGTACATGTAACATCTATACCGTAAATTCGTATATCATATATATAGATCATTTCCATGTAAATACATGTACTAGTTTATATTCGAACTTATAAATCTCGTAATAATACTAAGCCTGTTGAGCCACTTAGAATATCGTTAGATACGCGGGTAGTACACGCGAGGTGTACTGAACTGTATATCTGTCAATTCTTGTACATGTATGTTCATACGAGCGATAAACGGTAAGCTCCTCCGAGCTGAATAACGGTAAGCTCATACGAGCTGAGTATCAGTAAGCTCATAAGAGCTGGAATCGGTAACCCTAATGACATGTCATTTGTATTCTACGAATTCCTAGGGTTCAAACGGGATTCAGTATTCTTTGTACGTCGTCGGTTATGCACTCGATAATTTTACATAATAATTAAACCATCCACATATATATATTTCAATTAAAACATATAAATACGCAATTTAATTACACGAACTTACCTTAAACTCGTACGGAGATAAAATGATCGGTTAATCCACTACTTTTTCTTTTCCCCTATTTAATTCTGAATGTTGCTTTTCTTGATCTATATAATCAAATTTAACCAATTTAATCCTCATTCTATTCAATTCAATCCAAAAATCATGTTATGGCAAAATTACCATTTTGCCCTTATACTTTTGACTTCTTTACAATTTAGTTCCTAGGCTCGAAAAGCGAAATTCATGCAATTTCATCCCTATATAAGCCTAGCTGAATATCATATATGCTTATAGAAGCCCATACATTTCACAATTTCACACATTTACCACAAAATTTTCATATTTTACAATTTAACCCCTAATTGACAATTTCAACAAAAAAAATCACTTAACTAAAGTTGTTTAACTAACAACAAAGATTTATTTTCTTCCATTAAACTTCAAAAATCTAACATATTCATCAATGGAAAATCTCAAACTATTCAATGGTTTTGCAAATTAGTCCCCTTAGCTAGGTTAAGCTACAACGATCCTGAAAACATAAAAATCAACAAAAACGGGATAAGATAACACTTACATGCAAAGGACTTTCTTTGCAAAATTTTCAAGCTCTCAAATGGCCATTCTTTGTTGTAATTTTCGGTGGAAGAAAACACAAAGATGAAGGCTTGTTTTGTTTTATTTATTTTATTCATTTGTTACTTAATTGCCATTTTAACCTTACCTAACTTTAAAAATAACAAAATTGCCAAGCCATGCTCATCCACTATCACCTTTAATGGTCTAATTACCATATAAGGACCTCCACTTTAAAGTTCTATAGCTAATTAATACCTTTAGCTATTAGAACACAACTTTCACACTTTGCGCGATTTAGTCCTTTTTATTAAATTGAACATACAAACGGTAAAATTTCTTAACGAATTTTTTATACTATAATACTTTCATGCTGTAGATATTAAAATAATATTAAAATAAAATTTTTGACTTCGAATTTGTGGTCCTGTATCACTTTTTTTTTTAAAAAAAAAAATTGACTCTATTAAGAGTGTATCGATTAAAATTTCTCAAGCAATTCAGATTTTGTCATGCCCAAATAAGTTTTTTTTTTTTTTTTTTTCAACACCAGAGTTTGATTTAAATAATAAAAGCATTTTAATTTGAAATTAATTATTATTAAAAAATAAAGTAAAAATGGATTGGACCGAATCAACTTAGGCTTCAAAATTTTATTGGAAGCAGGCCGTGGCGGTGGCCCGGCTAGATTTCAATAGCACAGCCTCCCTTCAATAATATCATCATCATCAAAGGGCCATATGGAGCACCACTTCAAAACTTTAACAAAAATGGCATTCTCTATCTTATAGGTGCAACTCCATTTATTAGCATCATAAAAGGTTAAATTCTGTAAAAGGGTCTTGTTTAATATAATTTTGGGGGATTGATTTATTTAAAATTTGATTGTTTTTTTTTTTCGGTTTCTTTTATCTTTTGAAAGGTTTTTTTTTTTCAGTTTTGATGTCAAATAATTTGTCATGCCTTACTTTTTAAAAACATGTGATAACTTATAAAAGAAATTTTTATATTTAAAGTTAGATTGTATTTCGGTCTTTCTATTAAAAAATGAAAAAAATAGTATTTATATATTTTGAAACATGCAAATTAGCTCCTCTGTTAAATTTTATATGTTAAATAATGACATGGAACGTTAAATCCATGCTAAAAATTATTTTTTATGGGTAAAGAATAAAAATGGTCACCTAACTATGCCTTTCGTTCTATTTTAGTCACCTAACTATTAATTTTTTTTATTTAGTCACTAAACTTTTCGAAATTAAATATTTTAGTCACTTTGAGCTGATGTTGACTTTTTTTTTGGTCCAGTAATAGAATTAGTCCTCTAATGTGTTTACACATTTTACCAAATTGATCCTAAATATAAAAAATTCAATAAATTTAGCTCTTAATGTTTACAAAATTTATCATTTTAGTTCTAATTCTAAAAAATAATAAATTTGGCCCTCAATATTTACAAAATCTATCAATTTAGTCCTAACTCTAAATTTTTAAAATATATATGTAAAAAAAAAATTTAGCCATTTATAACTCATCGACTAACCCATTTGAAATATTAAAATAAGAAAAAAGAGTACCCTTTTTCAAGTCACTTGTAAAAGAACTCTAAAAAGTTGAGATAAAATACACACACAAAAAATTAAGATCCAAAAGAAAATAAAGACATTAAAAACATTATCTGTTCGGACAATAATGTAACCAATTATTCAAGATAGGTTCCAAATCAATTAGTTTCGTCCAGTGTGAATCTTAAATTATAGTAAAAGAAATTGTTGCAAGTGACTTAAAAGATGGTACTCTTTTTCTTATTTTAATATCTCACATGGGTTAGCCGATGGGTTATAAAAGGCTAAAAATGTTTTTTTTTTTAAAAATATATATTGTAACATCCCAAACCCGGTCTAATCATTACGACCAGATCTGGTATGTCACAGGGAAAAAGGTTATAAGGAAATTTTGAAATTTTGATGGAAACCGTAAGTTTGAAACTCTTTGTTTTAGGTGATGTTTTGAAAACAGGGGTTTGTAACTTAAGAAAAATTTCAGGTTGGATTAATCGCTCATTTGCTATTTTTGCTAGCACTTGTGAGAAAACCGATATTCAGGTTACAGTTGTTTAGAACACTTCCTTTTAACAAATATGTTTAAGTCGTAAATTAATGTCGTATCAAAGCGAAGTAATTACGTAAAACCAAATAACAATTTAGAAGGCCTTATTACATCAATTAAAAACCCAAATTCAAAACATCTTGGAAAGAAACTAAGTTTCCTGAAAAATATCAAGCTATGGCCTCCTCGAGTCCCCTCGGCTCCCAAGTCCACGTCTCACTGATCACCTGCAAGATTAAGCAGAGGGGGTGAGTCACCGAGACTCAGTGTGTAAGTCCCCCTTAAGTCACATAAATGGCTCCGAGCCCACAAACACATATTGGGCCTTAGCCCACTCAAAATAGCATGTACAGATATGGATGCAATGTACCCGGCCCAAGCCTAGATTTTCCATCCTCTACACACCACCAGTACCAACCGATCACTCCGTGGGGATTTCTACAATCAACCCTCCATCTGCTACACTCCATTTGTGGCACCTAGCCACTGGTGACATAGTCACGAGATGTCATATGTAGGGCCAACCCACTTGTGGTACCAAACTACTAGTGACAATCCCGAATAATCATATATGTGGGGCCAACCCACTGTGGTACCAAACCACTGGGACGAGTCACGAGTCAAGAATGTGGGGCCAACCCACGTGTGGTACCAAACCACTAGTGACAGTCTTACACTTCCCTTTCACATCAAATCCAACCCATGCATACAAGTGTCAAATGAATGCAACATGTCATCAAGTGCACAATATCATTATGGCATACATTCATCGATGCATACATAACCAACTAGGTACTTACCTGGTATTTCGGCCATGCCCATAGTGACATAACGCTTGTTCATCTAGCCGCTTCGCTTTTCACCCCAAAGAATTAATAACACATAATAATATTAAAGTGTGTAAATATTACACACCGGTTACACGCAAAGACACTATGCTATCTATGTCAACACTATCGCTTTGAAACTACGCTATCCGCCTCCTATTTTGCTCGTAAGCCGCCCACAACCTGGTGGCCAATCTCGAACAAAGCCAGACCGCGCGCTTCTTGAACTTAGGGGTGGGACTACGGGTCCAACCCCTCCGCTCGCTTAGCTGACATTTGAGTCCATGAATGTAACCTTGGTCAAGAGGACCGGATTAACGCAGTGAAATCGAACAAAAAAGGAATAACACTCAAGACTAAGGGTCCTTACCTAGACCAACAAATCCCGGAGATTAAGAAGGTTTGAATCCTGCACCACTCGAGTACTTGAATCGACTAGAACCGATTGTCCCTTTAAACACTCCAAACGGAGACCAAAAGCCAGAAGAACGCGAAGACAAAGCCCCCCTACAATCGGGAAAGAGTTAAAGAATATGATTACTGCCTTCGGCACGCAAACATGAGAAGAGATAATTAAACCAAAAAGAAAACACTTACCCCAAACACTAGAGAAACTGATTGGGAGTGGAGGAAAATAGGTAACAGCAATCCACAAATGTCGAAGTTGTTCTGCTCTTGAAAAGAAAGAGATGGAGAAGAAAGGTGCTATCTACCAAGAGAGATTCGGCTAAAGTGTTCGAAAGAAAAGAGAAGAGAATGACAGAGTTTCGGCAAAAGGTGTGGCTTCAGAGGGTTTCGGCTTTGATGTTAATGGCAAAGAAAATAAACAAAAGTGATGAGTGAAAGGCAATGTAGGTTTCAGCCAAGCACAAAAGAAGAAGAAAATGAGAAGAGGATTAGAAGGTGTTTTGGTTTTGGTATTTTGAGAGAAAAGAAAAATGCACCAAGTGGTATGAGGGTGTTTCGGTTTTGACAAAAGAATGCTCTTGGTCCTTTCTAGCTAGCCGAAAATGCTCAACACTCTCTCTAATACTATCATTTAACATTCAACCACCCCCTAACCTCACTAAACCGAGCACACACACTCACACACCCTATATTCGGCCAAACTCTCTCCCTCTCTCCCAATCCCACGATTCTCTCCACCGATCACTCTCTACTCTCCATTCAAACCTGTTGATCGATTCCTTCTCCTTGAATTGCTCTCTTCCATTCATTCAAATGTGTTGACCCATTCAACACTCATCCACCAGAGTCCAAGCTGAAAGCAACTCCCCCCACCTTGGCGTCAAAAAGAAATCCCCAAAAGGGAATCCACGCAGCTCGAACCTGCTCCCTGCCAGCTTCCCTGAGGCGTCACCTTCCTGAGCTTTAAGTGGCGCCTCCTTGCCACTTTACTAAAGCGCTTCTTGAGTCTAAACATACAACCAATCACCCTTAAGTCCTATCCCATTCAGCTTTCCCTTAAAATGCCCAAAAAGCAAATTTTTACTAAGGCTCCGGCTTACCCCTAAGTCATTCCTGGACCCTAAAGTACCCTAAACTAGCATGACAAACATAGCATTCACACCCAAACACATAAAATGCAAAGGCCCTAATTTAGGATGTTACAGCTTCTACCCCTTAAAATAATTTCTACTCGAAATTACCTGTTAAAAGAGATGAGGGTATTATTGTCGCATCGATTCCTTGGATTCCCACGTAGCTTCCTTGGAACCGTGATTACGCCACAGAACTTTAACCAACGGAACTGTCTTTCTTTGTAATACTTTGAATCCCGATCCAAAATTCGAACTGGTTCTTCCTCAAAGGATAGATCAGGCCTCACTTCGATCTCCTCCACTGATACCACGTGAGATGGATTCGAACGATAACGTCTTAGCATCGACACGTGAAACACATCGTGAATCGACTTAACTCGCAGTAACTCGAGTTGATAGGCTATCGGGTCCCACACGCTTCACTATCCGATAAGGCCCGATAAACCTGGGGCTTAGCTTGCCCTTCCGTCCAAACCTAAGCACTTTCTTCCACGGCGACACCTTCAAGAATACCTGGTCCCCTACTTCAAATTCTATGTCCTTACGCCTTAGGTCTGCATAGGAATTCATGCATCTCAAGCTTCCTTCAACCGAGCCCTAATTAGCTCAACCTTGTCCTCCGCTTCAGCGACCACCACTGGACCCAACATCCGGCGTTCACCCAACTCCGTCCAACAAGTAGGAGTGCGACACTTCCGACCATACAATGCCTCATACGGTGCCATCTGGATACTCGATTGGTAGCTATTATTGTACGCGAATTTCGCCAATGGTAAGAACTCTTCCCAACTACATCTGAAGTTCATGACACAGCCTCTCAACATATCCTCTAAGATTTGGATTACCCTCTCGATCAGTCCGTCTGATCATGATGAAATGTCAGATCTTGAAATCTAACTTTGTGCCCAACGCTTGATGCAACGCCTTCCAAAATCTTGACGTAAATCTAGGGTCTCTGTCCGAGATAATCGACACTGGCACCCCATGCAACCTTACAATCTCTGCTATATATAATTTAGCCAACTTCTGAAGAGAGTATTCCACTCGTACTGGTATGAAATGAGCAGACTTCGTCAAACGATCAACCACTACCCAAATCGAATACTTTTTAGTTGGTGTAACGGGAAGCCCACTAACGAAATCCATTGTGATCCTTTCCCACTTCCACTGCGAAATTTCACCGGCTGTAACAAACCCGAAGGCAACTGATGTTCTGCTTTCACCTGCTGACACATCAAACACTTACTTACATATTCGGTTACTTCTCGCTTTAGACCCGGCCACTAAAACTGTCCTCGCAAATCCTGATACATCTTACTTCCTCCATAATGCATAGCGTATGGACTGCTATGTGCTTCCTGCAAAATTCTATGCCTCAACTCTGAATCATTCGGCATGCAAATCTTTCCCCGGAAACACAGAACTCCCTCACTACTCATATTAAAATTCTCTATCCCACCATTCTGAACTTGAAGTAGTCGTGCATTCGAGACATCATCCAACAACTGCTTCTCCTTGATCTGACTTATCCACGTCGGTTTCACCTGCAGCTCAGCTAACAGACTCCCATCATCGTATAGGCTAAGATGTGCAAACATCGCCCTTAGATCTGAGATTACCCTACGACTTAATACATCTGCCACCACGTTAGCTTTACCCGGATGGTATTCGATTGAACAATCATAATCCTTTAACAACTCCACCCATCGCCTCTGCCTCAAATTCAATTCTTTTTGAGAGAGAAGGTACTTAAGACTATTGTGATCCGTATAGATGACAGATTTCTCCCCATACAGATAGTGTCTCTAGATTTTTAGAGCAAAAACCACCGCCTCCAACTCCAAGTCATGCGTGGGATAGTTTAACTCATGCGGTCTTAACTGTCGAGACGCATACGCAACAACCTTCCTGTCTTGCATCAACACACACCCTAATCCTGTGTGTGAAGCATCACAAGAAACCATGAACTCCTTCCCGACCTCCGGTGAATCAACACCGAGCTTCCGCCGTAATCCTCTTTAGCTTCTCAAAACTTTCCTGCCGCTTGTCGGACCAAACAAACGGAACCCCTTTCCTTAACAACTTGGTTAATGGAGCAAAGCAATCAAAGAGAATCCTCAACGAATCTTCTATAATACCCAACTAGACCAAGAAAACTCCTAATTTCGCCATGCACTCCTAGGTGGCTTCCAATCCAAAGACAACCCGACCTTCCGGGGGTCAACCCTAATCCCCTCAGCAGACACAACATGACCCAAAAAGGTAACTTCCTTTAGCCAAAACTCACACTTACTGAATTTGGCGAACAGTTGCTTTTCCCTTAGAATTTGTAAGACCACACGAAGATGCGAGTCATGCTCTTCGTTCGATCTGGAATAGACCAAAATATCATCTATGAATACTACGAAGAATCGGTCCAGATAGGGTTGGAAAACCTGGTTCATCATGTCCATAAACACTGCTGGTGCATTGGTTAGACCAAATGGCATCACCAGAAATTCATAGTGGCCATAGCGAGTTTGAAATGCCATCTTATGAATGTCTGCCTCCTTGACCTTAAGCTAATGATAACCTGACTGCAAATCTATCTTCGAAAAGACTGAAGCCCCTTTCAGTTGATCGAACAAGTCGTCAATCCTCGGCAGCAGGTACTTATTCTTGATGGTCAACTTGTTCAACTGACGATAGTTAATGCACATACGCATTGATCCGTCCTTCTTCTTGACGAATAACACCGGTGCTCCCCAAGGTGATACACTCGGTCGGATAAAACCTCGATCCAACAGTTCCTGAATCCGAGCCTTTAATTCTTCCAACTCCTTGGGTGCCATCCTATATGGGGCACTCGAAACAGGCGCTGTCCCCAGATAAAGATCAATACCAAATTCCACCTCTCGATCCGGAGGCAATCCTGGAAGCTCTTCCGGAAAAATATCGAAAAATTTCTTTCATTGTTCTAACATCCCCCACAGACAAATCCTTGCCCTCTAAGGCACAAACCAGCGCTATGAACGCCTCACAACCCTTCTTCACCATTCGCTCAGCCTTTAAAGCAGATATTACGTTAGATAGGTAGTTCCTTCTCTCACCTATTACCACCACCTCTTCATCCTCGAGAGTTCTCAATACCATGCGCTTGGCAGCACAATCCAAATTTGCTCGATACTTCCCTAGCTAATCCATGCCTAAAATTAGGTCAAACTCTCTGAACGGTAGTTCCATCAGATCAGCCAGAAAAACCATCCCTTGAACTTCCAAAGGTACATCCCTATAAAGTCTGTTCACCACTACCGATTGTCCTAATGGGCTAACTACGGCCATCTCCCTAGAGGCAATCTCAAAGTCTATTCTTAAAGTTCCAGATATACCACAAGCAATATATGAATGTGTTGATCCTATATCAATTAATGCAGTATAAGGCAACCCATAAATAAGAAACGTACCGGTTATGACGTCCGGTGCATCTCCCTCTTCTCGACGTCTAGCTGCATAGACCAGCCCAGGTCTCCTTGTATCACTGCTCCCAGCACTTCTGCCTGGTGCTCCACGTCCACGACCGGCCGCCAAGTACCCTCTCCGACTGCACTCGACCTCTCGGTGGTTGCTGTCCACCTCTACCTGACTGAACATAACCCTGACCCATTGGTTGTGCTCTGCCTTTCTCCTGTGAACAGTCCCTTATTCGATGCTCCGTAAACCCACACTTGAAATAGCCTCTACTACCAACCCAACACTCACCAAAATGAAATTTATCACATCGAGCACACCTCGGAGGCCGACTATCAACAGCAGGTCTCCCCACACGGTTCGAACCCTCAACCCTAGGCCTCTTCTGAAACCGCCCAACTGATCCTGACGAACCAAAATTCCTCTTGTTTCTATTTCTCTCCTGATTCTGCTTTTCGGACCGCTTCACCTCCTCGGCTATCTTAGCCTTTTCCACAAGAACAGCAAATTCCCTCTCTCGCTGTGGAGCTATCAGCACACGCAGATAATCTCTCAACCCATCTTCGAATCGAACATAGCGCTTGTGATCCGTGGCCACAATACCCCGGGCATAACGACTTAGACGTAAGAATTCTGCCTCATACTCGGATACCGACTTACTTCCCTGAACCAGATTTAAAAATGCCTTACGCTGTGCATCCACATAACTTGATCTGACGTACTTCCCCTAGAATGCCATCTTAAAGAAATCCCAGGTGATATGCTCAGCCACCGTACCATCCCTAATCGTGAGCCACCACTGATACGCCTCGTCTCGCAGAAGAGACACCACCCCTTTCAACTTCTCATCTACCGTGAAGTCTAGATCATCCATTATGCGCTCACTTGCTTCTAACCAATATTCAGCTGTATTAGGGGCTACGCCTGAAACACCCCTAAACATCTCCGCTCCATTGGCTCGGAGTCGGTCAGACACAGATTTCTGGGCCCCAGTACTCATGCTTGCCCCCGCAACTCTCTCCAAAACCCGTAACATTGCCTGAGACACCGCATCATCCCCGTATGTTTGGTCCTAAAATTCCGCTTCCATCACCAAGGCGATCGCATCTCACTACTCCGACTTCACTGCATCCAACTGGTTCCGATACAGCAATCCTGCCCCTACCGCGACCACGTACACTACGTCCACGACCTCCAGTGCTCATGACTAACGTTCGTGATTAATCTGGTTAAAAGTTTTATGAGTTAATTATTTCTTTCACTTTTTTTTAACACCGAGCAATTTTATGAAAAAATAGTTTTAGAGAGTAATTTCCGCAAAACACATCAAAGTTTCAGTCCCTATAGTCTGAGTCTTCTAGAACAAACAACCATATTTACTCACGGTAACAATCATTGCATGCATACATTATCAGTAATTGTTAGAACACTTACCTGGGTGGATCGGGTGCCGACGGACTCGGATGCCATGTTCCAATCAAAACATTCCTTTCTAAAATCATTTAAACCAACTTAATAGAGCGTTAATGAACCCATTTTCACCGTCCGAGTTTTGCAACCGGCTCGATATTAAAATTGTAACATCCCAAACCCGGTCTAATCGTTACGACCGGATCCGTATGTCACAGGAAAAAAAGTTATAAGGAAATTTTGAAATTTTGATGGAAACCGTAAGTTTGAAACTCTTTGTTTTAGGTGATGTTTTAAAAACAGGGGTTTGTAACTTAAGAAAAATTTCAGGTTGGATTAATCGCTCATTTGCTATTTTTGCTAGCACTTGTGAGAAAACCGATATTCATGTTACAGTTGTTTAGAACACTTCTTTTTAACAAATATGTTTAAGTCGTAAATTAATGTCGTATCAAAGCGAAGTAATTATGTAAAACCAAATAACAATTTAGAAGGCCTTATTACATCAATTAAAAACCTAAATTTAAAACGTCTTGGAAAGAAACTAAGTTTACTGAAAAATATCAAGCTATGGCCTCCTCGAGTCCCCTCGGCTCCCAAGTCCACGTCTCACTGATCACCTGCAAGATTAAGCAGAGGGGGTGAGTCACCAAGACTCAATGTGTAAGTCCCCCTCAAGTCACATAAATGGCTCCGAGCCCATAAACACATATTGGGCCTTAGCCCACTCAAAATAGCATGTACAGATATGGATGCAATGTACCCGGCCCAAGCCTAGATTTTCCATCCTCTACACACCACCCGTACCAACCGACACTCGTGGGATTTCTACAATCAACCCTCCATCTGCTACACTCCATTTGTGACACTCTAGCCACCGGTGACATAGTCACAAGATATCATATGTGGGGCCAACCCACTTGTGGTACCAAACCACTAGTGACAATCCCGAATAATCATATATGTGGGACGAACCCACTGTGGTACCAAACCACTGGGACGAGTCACGAATCATACATTTATGTGGTACCAAACCACTGGTGGTTCCAAACCACTGAGACTTAGTCACGAGTCAAGAATGTGGGGCCAACCCACGTGTGGTACCAAACCACTAGTGATAGTCTTACACTTCCCCTTTCACATCAAATCCAACCCATGCATACAAGTGTCAAATGAATGCAACATGCTGTCAAGTGCACAATATCATTATGGCATACATTCATCAGCGCATACATAACCAACTAGGTACTTTGTAACATCCTGAATAATTGGGTCTGTGCATTTTATGTGTTTGGATGCTTAAAATATTAATTTGAGAATTTGAGGTACAATTGGGGCTCAAATTGGGCTGAGGCCTTGTTTTAAATATTTTGCTTAGACACTCTAAGGGCTTAAATTAAAGTTGTAGTAGTTTAATTGACATATTGGGCTCGTGGCCCAGCAGCTAGGGGCACAGTAAGGTGAGCTATAAGTGGCGTCACTAGTGCATGAGAAAGGCCCGAATTTTTGGTTGCTTGAAGCCCAAGTTATAGGGCTAGATTTCGGCACTTAATTGAGTAAGGGGGGACGACACAAGACTATTTTTTTGGGGGAATCTTATTATATTTATTTCATGTGGATAATAAGCAGATAAAGGCTATTATTTATGGATTTAGTCTTTAAGGATAATAAACAGATAAAGACTATTTTTGAGGAGATAACAGATTAAGATAAGGGAAAAGGGATAGGAGCTATCATGTGTGGCAGTGTTGGCCGAAAATCAATCTCTGCTAAAGTGAGGAATCGGTTTCCTATATAAAGAGGGGGTGTGCCAAAATTTTGAAGCCTCTCTTTTATTTTCTTTTCTCATCTTCTTCCCCTCAAAAGCCGAAAACCACCATCTTCTTCACCCTTTCTTCCTCTCTAAAATTTCCTGGTTGGCCGAATCTTTTAACCTCTATTGTTATTCTTCTTTTAATCCCTAAAAGCCGAAATTACATCTCTATTATTCTATTCTTCTCCTTAATATTCATTGGCCGAATCTCTCTTAGCCATCTCTTCAATTCGTACATCTTCTAAAAGCCGAAATTCTTAGATCTCACTTCCTGAAGTTGCCGAATTCTCTTCAAAGGAGTTTGCCTGTGCCGAATCTTGAAGGAAACAATAGGTAAGTATTGATTTCAGGATTTCAATGTTCTTCCAGCTTTTCAAAAGTCCTTAGTCGAATGGCTATTAGAAACTAATCTCTTATTTCACTCTTCTTTTCGGCATTCCGGGATTTGAAGAAGGAGGCCAATCGCATAGATCTCTAAGTTATAGAATCATGTTACTTTCGGGATTTCAAGGTAAGAGGATTTGTTTATTTATATATATAAAATCGGGTAGAATACTAACCATGGCCGAATATAGGAAGGCCTATTTTCGTAATTGTTTCGGCTTTTAAGCATGGCTATAGATTGAGGATAATAAATCCAGATAGCAAGGACATCGACTAAGAATATTGGATTTCGCAATATCAGGTGTGTAATTCTCCACACCATCTAGATCTGTTTGATTAGTATATAATTATAAGTCTTATATGTTTTGTTAAATGCCAAATCCCGGATAATGACGAAACCAAAAGAGGGTAAAAGCAAATCACCGTGGTTAGTGAATGCTCCGATTAAATGATTTAAGAATATTGATTATATGTGATTGCATGGGTTGGGTTGATGAAAGGAGGAAGTTATATGTTGTAGCGATTTTTACCGTGATCTGTTGTAGCGGTTCCTTATCGTGATCTATTGTAGCGGCTTCTGCCGTGATCTGTTGTAGTGGCTACGGCCATGATCTGATGATGAGCAGCACGACTGCTATCAAGGCGTGTAGCGGAGTGGGTTGATTGTAGAAATCCCCAATGGTGGGAATGGCTGGTACGGGGGCGTGTAGCGGATGGACACCTAGGATATGGGTTGGGCTTTGCATATTATTTTTGTTACTTATATTTTGATTATTCTGTTTTATGGGGCTAAAAGCCCAAATCTAATGGTGCATGAGGGTTGCACACTGAGTCCCGTGACTCACCCTTTAATTTTAACCATCTCATGTGACACTTAGGGCATCAGACCGGGCTGGAGAGGAGAGCAAGGTGGCCATGCGACAGAGCTTTGAGAATTCAGCAAAAAGACTTAGTCTAATTTTTTATTTTCATTTAATTAATGGGTTCAAATTTCCTTGTAATAAGGCCATGGGCCACTAGACTACCATTTATGTTTTGGGATTTTGTTGGGCTTGTTTTACTGGGTTTTAAGTTTTACGTTTTCAATTAAGTTAAGACCTGCATGAAATTTCGGTTTTTATATAAAATCTACCAAGATAATTGGTTACTTAATATTTTATACTTTAATGAATTATTAAGCTTTCAAAATAAAGGTGTAAACCTAGTAATTGTTTTCCAAAATGCGACATGTTATGTAAAATCTCTTAAGTGACATACCGATCCAGGTTGTAGCGTTTGGGCGGGGTTGGGGTGTTACAAATTGGTATCGAGCCCGGTTCAAAACTCGGCTCTGGGGTTTTGGGCTCAAAACGTTTTCTAAAGTTGGGTTTTGAAACATGCATATTTATAAAGGTCCATTAGCTCAAAGATGGCACTGCGTCTCCTACCAAGTCCGTCAGTAAGTATTCTTGAACCATTGTGTGATATAATATATGTGGGCTTGATGGGCTTTATGGGACGTAGATTAGTTAGATTAGAACTTGATGGACTTTAGGCCTAGCTGAAACAACTCTTAAAATCTCATAAGACTTAACTTCACTAAACAAACCCGTGAACGAGCCGCAAGACTAGGGTGTGGTAGTAACAGCATACGCATGTCTAGGATTGGATCCTAAGAGCACGGTATTTAAGCGATCCTAGTGACTCACCTCCTCTTCGCTGGAATCCTACCTGGTGCATAGTGACTGTTCACCTTAGCCAAGCTAGGGTGTGGCAATGGGCATACGCATGTCTAGGAGTGGATTCAGTGAGAGCTTGGTACTTAAGCAGTCCTAGCGACTCACCTGCTCTTCACTAGAATCCTACCGGTGCATGGTGACTATTCACCCTAGTTATGAGGACTTGTTGATGGGCTAAACCCTATAATTAAAACCCGAAAGGGACCAAATGCACCCTAGTTTGAAAAAAAAGAAAGAAAATTTCTCAAGTTTTGAAAAATTTTCAAAATACGTTTGATTTGTGAAAACTACCAACCACCATGAATTTGTAAAATACCTATGTTTTGAAAATTTACCCAAAATCTCATGTTTATAAGAGTAACCCGGACCATGAAACTAGATTTTTCCCCAAAGTACCCTGTTTGAAAAAAAAAACAACAACAACATCGAAATATCCCTGGTTAGAAAAAATTCCCAACCTACCCTCATTTTGTCAAATGACCAAAATACCCCTGGTTTGTACAATTACCAAATTACCCCTGATTTGCAAAGTTACCGAAATACCCCGAATTTTAAAATTACCAAAATACCCCCGGATTGTAAAATTACCAGAATACCCTCACTTAACGAAATCAACAAGGAACTTTATTATGAAAAATTATGAAAATACCCCAATAGGATGAAATTACAAAAATACCCCTGGGTAGTGAATCAACGAAAACACCTTTACGTGAAGAATGTAAGTGCTTGGATGATTTTTGTATGATGTATGTGTTTTATTTTAGTTAGAGGTTACAAACTTGAGACTGTATTGTGAATGCAAATTCGAAAGAACCACTCTTAAAACTATTATTCATAAGACTGTTAGTGGTTAACTAGTGAATGAAAACTAATAATCCATAAAATTCTTAATCAGATAAACGCCAATCGGAGGAATGAGTTCAAGGGGTCGAGGACGTTCACCGCTTGGACGCGGTAGGGGTAGAATGACCGCGTTAGAGCCAGTAGGGTCTGGCCATGGGTCAGGAAATGAGATGCCGGAACGGCCGGCTGTAGAAGGAGAATTTTGGGATGAGGCGCCCGGAGATGATGCTGTATCTCAGGCGATGTTGAGGGTTTTAGAGAGGGTTGCTGGAGTAGGCATGGGCACAGGAGCCCGGAAATCTGTACCGGAGCGGCTTAAGGCCAATGGGGCAGAAGTGTTTAGGGGAGTTTCTGGTATAGCCCCTAACACAGCTGAGTATTGGATGGAAGCGACTGAGCGCATAATGGATGACTTAGACTTCATGGTAGAGGAAAATTTGAAAGGGGTCGTGTCTCTTCTTCGAGACGAGGCCTATCAGTGGTGGCTCACGGTGAAAGAGGGTACTGCCGCAGACTGTATTGACTGGGATTTCTTTAAGGAATCATTTCAAGGGAAGTATGTTGGGGCCAGCTACGTGGATGCACAGAGGAAGGCATTCCTGAATCTGGTGCAGGGAAGTAAGTCTGTGGCTGAGTACGAGGTAGAGTTTCTGCGCTTGAGCCGCTACGCTCGGGGAATGGTAGCAACGGAGTATGAACGTTGTGTACGGTTCGAGGATGGGCTGCGAAATGAGTTAAGGGTTCTGATAGCACCGCAACGGGAGAGAGTTTTTGCTGTTTTGGTAGATAAGGTTAAAATAGCTGAGAAAGTGAAACGGGTCGAGAGACAAGAAAGGGATAAGGATAGGAGTAAGAGTAAGAGAAGTTTTGAGCAGTCATGAGCATCTGGGAATTATCAGAAAAGGCCTAGGACTGATGGGCAGCTCGTGCTCTGACGGGTCAGAATCGAGCATGTCCTACATGTGGGAGGACGCATTATGGGGAGTGCGGAATGAAAACTGGTGGATGCCTTAGGTGTGGATCCACAGGACATCTGATTAAGGACTGTCCTCAGATGGATCGGGTACAGCCCACGGGACGAGGTTCTGATCAGGCTGGGAGAGGTGATCAATAACCACCAAGAGGCTGCAGACAAGCCAGGGGCGATAATGGTAGTGAACGCGGTCGTGGAGCACCAGGTAGAGGTGCAGGTTATGCTGAGGCGAGGCAGCCAGCGTTGGTCTATGCAGCACATCGCCAAGGGGAAGAAGACGCCCCAGATGCGAACAATGGTGCGTACCCTACCATAGTATACTAAGTGTTTATTTTTTCGGCCCGAAATTAATTAGAGTGCGCAGCGAAAGCATAGTGGTGCGACTTAGGTAGTACGATTACTAGTTAGTTGGAAATTTCGAGGACGAAATTTCTTTAAGGGGGGTAGAACTGTAACATCCTGAATAATTGGGTCTGTGCATTTTATGTGTTTGGATGCTTAAAATATTAATTTGAGAATTTGAGGTACAATTGGGGCTCAAATTGGGCTGAGGCCTTGTTTTAAATATTTTGTTTAGACACTCTAAGGGCTTAAATTGAAGTTGTAGTAGTTTAATTGACATATTGGGCTCGTGGCCCAGACTAGAACACAGATGGGTGAGCTATAAGTGGCGTCACTAGTGCATGAGGAAGGCCCAAATTTTTGGTTGCTTGAAGCCCAAGTTATAGGGCTAGATTTCGACACTTAATTGAGTAAGGGAGGGACGGCACAAGGCTATTTTTTTGGGGGGAATCTTATTATATTTATTTCATGTGGATAATAAGCTGATAAAGGCTATTATTTAAGGATTTAGTCTTTAAGGATAATAAGCAGATAAAGGCTATTTTTGAGGAGATAACAGATTAAGATAAGGGAAAAGGGATAGGAGCTATCATGTGTGGCAGTGTTGGCCGAAAATCAATCTCTGCTAAAGGGAGGAATCGGTTTCCAATCTAAAGAGGGGGTGTGCCGAAATTTTGAAGCCTCTCTTTTATTTTCTTTTCTCATCTTCTTCCTCTCAAAAGCCGAAAACCACCATCTTCTTCACCCTTTCTTCCTCTCTAAAATTTCCTGGTTGGCCGAATCTTTTAACCTCTATTGTTATTCTTCTTTTAATCCCTAAAAGCCGAAATCACATCTCTATTATTCTATTCTTCTCCTTAATATTCATTGGCCGAATCTCTCTTAGCCATCTCTTCAATTCGTACATCTTCTAAAAGCCAAAATTTTTAGATCTCACTTCCTGAAGTTGCCGAAATCTCTTCAAAGGAGTTTGCTTGTGCCGAATCTTGAAGGAAACAATAGGTAAGTATTGATTTCGGGATTTCAATGTTCTTCCAGCTTTTCAAAAGTCCTTAGTCGAATGGCTATTAGAAACTAATCTCTTATTTCACTCTTCTTTTCGGCATTCCGGGATTTGAAGAAGGAGGCCAATCGCATAGATCTCTAAGTTATAGAATCGTGTTGCTTTCGGGATTTCAAGGTAAGAGGATTTGTTTATTTATATATATAAAATCGGGTAGAATACTAACCATGGCCGAATATAGGAGAGGCCTATTTTCGCAATTGTTTCGGCTTTTAAGCATGGCTATAGATTGAGGATAATAGATCCAGATAGCAAGAACATCGACTAAGAATATTGGATTTCGCAATATTAGGTGTGTAATTCTCCACACCATCTAGATCTGTTTGATTAGTATATAATTATAAGTCTTATATGTTTTGTTAAATGCCGAAATCCCGGCATAATGATGGAAACCCAAAGAGGGTAAAAGCAAATCACCAGGTTAGTGAATGCTCTGATTAAATGATTTAAGAATATTGATTATATGTGATTGCATGGGTTGGGTTGATGAAAGGAGGAAGTTATATGTTGTAGCGGTTTTTACCGTGATCTGCATTATGCGATTCCTTACCGTGATCTGCTGTAGCGGCTTCGTGCGTGATTCTGTTGTAGTGGCTACGGCCATGATCTCGATGATGAGCAAGACGATCGCCATCAAGGCGTGTAGCGGTGTGGGTTTATTGTAGAAATCCCTAATGGTGGGAATGGCTGGTACGGGGGCGTGTAGCGGATGGACACCTAGGATATGGGTTGGGCTTTGCATAATATTTTTGTTACTTATATATTGATTATTCTGTTTTATGGGGCTAAAAGCCCAAATCTAATGGTGCATGAGGGTTGCACACTAAGTCTCGCGACTCACCCTTTAATTTTAACTATCTCGGGTGACACTTAGGGCATCGGACCGGGCCGAGAGAGAGAGCAAGGTGGCCATGCGATGAGCTTTGAGAATTCAAAGAAAAAGACTTAGTCTAATTTTTATTTTCATTTAATTAATGGGTTTATATTTCCTTGTAATAAGGCCATGGGCCACTAGACTACCATTTATGTTTTGGGATTTTGTTGGGCTTGTATTCTGGGTTTTAAGTTTTACATTTTCAATTAAGTTAAGACTGCATGAAATTTCGCTTTTTATATAAAATCTACCAAGATAATTGGTTACTTAATATTTTATACTTTAATGAATTATTAAGCTTTCAAATAAAGGTGTAAACCTAGTAATTGTTTTCCAAAATGCGACATGTTATGTAAAATCTCTTAAGTGACATACCAGATCCGGTTGTAGCGTTTGGGCCAGGTTTGGGGTGTTACATACTTACATGGTATTTCGGCCATGCCCATAGTGGCATAACGCTTGTTCATCTAGCCGTTTCGGCTTTTCAAATTAAGAATTAATAACACATAATAATATTAAAGTGTGTAAATATTACACACCTGGTTACACGCAGCACTATGCTATCTATGTCAACACTATCGCTTTCGGAAACTCCTGCTATCTGCCTCCTATTTTACTCAGAAGCCGACCCACAACCTGGTGGCCAATCTCGAGCAATGACACACCACGCTTCTTGAACTTAGGGTGGGACTACGGGTCCAACCCCTCCTTTCGCTTAGGTGACATTTGAGTCCACGAAACAGAACCTTGGTCAGTAGACCGGATTAACGCAGTGAAATTGAACAAAAAGGGAATAACACTCAAGACTAAGGGTCCTTACCTAGATCAACAAATCCCGGAGATTAAGAAGGTTTGAATCCTGCACCGCTCGAGTACTTGTATCGACTAGAACCGATTGTCCCTTTAAACACTTCAAACGCAGACCAAAAGCCAGAAGAACGCGAAGACAAAGCCCCCTACAATCGGCCAAGAGTTAAAGAATATGATTACTGCCTTCAGCACGCAAACATGAGAAGAGATGATTGAACCAAAAAGAAGACACTTACCCCAAACACTAAAGAAACTGATTGGGAGTGGAGGAAAATAGGTAACAGCAATCCACAAATGTCGAAGTTGTTCTACTCTTGAAAAGAAAGAGATGGAGAAGAAAGGTGCTATCTACCAAGAGAGATTCGGCTAAGGTGTTCGAAAGAAAAGAGAAGAGAATGACAGAGTTTCGGCAAAATGTGTGGCTTCAGAGGGTTTCGGCTTTGGTGTTAATGGAAAAGAAAATAAACAAAAGTGATGAGTGAAAGGCAATGTAGGTTTCGACCAAGCACAAAAGAAGAAGAAAATGAGAAGAGGATTAGAAGGTGTTTTGGTTTTGGTATTTTGAGAGAAAAGAAAAATGCACCAAGTGGTATGAGGTGTTTCGGTTTTGACAAAAGAAAAGAACAAAAGAATGCTCTTGGTCCTTTCTAGCTAGCCGAAAATGCTCAACACTCCCTCTAATGCTATCATTTAACATTTGGCCACCCCCTAACCTCACTAAACCGAGCACACACACTCACACACCCCACATTCGGCCAAACTCTCTCCCTCTCTCCCAATCCCATGATTCTCTCCACCGATCACTCTCCACTCTCCATTCAAACCTGTTGATCGATTCCTTCTCCTTGAATTGCTCTCTTCCCTTCATTCAAATGTGTTGACCCATTCATCACTCATCCACCAGAGTCCAAGCTGAAAGCAACTCTCCCCCACCTTGGCGTCAAAAAGAAATCCCCAAAAGGGAATCCACGCCGCTCGAACCTGCTCCCTACCAGCTTCCCTGAGGCGTCACCTTCCTGAGCTTTAAGTGGCGCCTCCTTGCCACTTTACTAAAGCGCTTCTTGAGTCTAAACATACAACCAACCACCCTTAAGTCCTATCCCATTCAGCTCTCCCTTAAAGTGCCCAAAAAGCAAATTTTTACTAAGGCTCCGACTTACCCCTAAGTCATTCCTGGACCCTAAAGTACCCTAAACTAGCATGACAAACATAGCATTCACACCCAAACACATAAAATGCAAAGGCCCTAATTTAGGATGTTACATATATTTTAAAATTTTTAGAGTTTGGTGTAGATTGATAGATTTTGTAAATGTTGAGGCCCAATTTTATTGAATTTTTTAGAATTAGAACTAAAATGATAAATTTTGTAAACATTAAGGGCTAAATTTGTTGAATTGTTTTTATATTTAGGATCAAGTTGATAGAATGTGTAAATATTATAAAGCTAATTTTGTTACTAGACCAGTAAAAAAAGCTCACATCAACTCAGAATGACTAAAATATTTAATTTCGAAAAGTTTAGTGACTAAATCAAAAAAAAATTAATAGTTGTGTAACACCTCAAAATAAAGGGGTTAGATGAAATAAATAATCAAGAAATAAGTCTTAGACTTGATGGTTAATAAGCTAGTACATTTTTTAGAGATTCTAGGTTCAAACCTCATCTCTCTCATTCTTTTTTCATCAACTTAGGATAAAAGAACACACTATAATAAATATTAAATGGAGTGGAAAAGTAAACAAGTGTGGGCAGTAGTTCAATTGGTTAAACATTCTCTTTTTCCCCTTGGCAAAAAGGGTAAATTACTTTGCAGTCCCTTAAAAATTTGAAAACTTAGCTATTTAGACTCCTTTCCTAATTACATTAGGATTTTGATTTATTTCTTTCATTCTAATTAGAATTCATCCCTTTATTCTCTATATATATCTTCAACTTTTCTTTTCTCCCCCTTTTCTTTTTCATCATATTTCACATTATTTTGTTGTTGAAAATTATTTCTTTACTTACTCAGAATCAAAATCAATCTCCGTTAAAATGTTTTCCTACCGATTGTCAAACTCATCATTTATAGCCTTTGTACCTTCGTAAAAAATTCAGTAAGTTTAACCGTTTCAATTAATAGAACTCGTAAATTCTGAAATAATATCAATCCACGCTAATTTTTCAAATAGATTTCAATATTTTGCTATTCTTGCTGAAATCCTCTATTAATCTTGATTAATTCTTGAAAACAAATGTTAACCCGTGTATAAATGCCGTTTGAATGATCTGTTTTAGGTACCCAGATTAAATTTAAACGTGAGGGACGTCACTCAAGATCCCAGTGAAAGGTGTGCATTCTTTTACAAGCAAATCGGGGCAAAATCGTGCTTAAGATAGGGCCACACGGGCGTGTAGACCACACAGCCATGTCCCCCTAAAACCCTAGGATAGTTCGTTTCTCATATGACTAAGACCCCTCCACAAGGTCCGCCACACGGCCGTGTGGACCACACAGGTGGACCGTACGGTCCACCACACGACCATGTGCCCTTGAAACCCTAGTGTAGTTCGTGAACCACATGGCCTAGACCCATCCACATGGCCTGGCCACACGGCTGTGTCTCCCCTATAACTTAATTTTGCAATTTCCACACGACCACAGTCTATTACACAGTTTGGGATGTGTGCCCTTATTTCTCAAATTTATAATTTTCCCCTTTTTAAATTTACAGTTTTGCCCCTATTTTTCAAAATTTACAATTTTGCCCCTATTTTCTAAATTTTACAGTTTTACCCTAAATTTTATAATTTGTTTTGTTTAGTCCCTAAATGGTTTTCAAACTATTTTTAGTGTTTTATTTTTTTTAATTAAACCCTTGATAATATGATTATTACTAGAATCCATGATCTAATTGACTGAACTAATGTTATGTGAATATTTGCATGAAATACACATGTCTATTGTATTTGTGATTGTGCATACAACATGCCTTATGTTACCGATAAATCGAACACTTAATAAATATTTGGCTACCAAGTTGATTGGTTATAAGCATATTATTTGCTAATGTATTAAACTGTTATAAGCATATTGATTGCTACCGTATTGCTCTATTAAAAGCATAATTAAATGCTATCGTATTGATCTGTTTGAGCTTGTCATATTGCATTGCATGGGGTGAAACGATGTGAATGGAGGAAGTTGAGTAGTTTATCTACACCGTTGAGTGGTTTATTCACACCGTTTGAGCAACTTTTATTTGCACCGTTTAAGTGGTTTAACCACACCGTATTAGCATCTTCAATCTGTAAACATGTTGTGCATCCACAACCTTCTAGAAGCTTGTCTGCAAAAAAATTTTAACAAAAGAACCCGATGGTTCATCTACCCTTTTTACTACTAGTGGTTTATCCACAATGAGTGGTTCGTCCACAACAATGAATGGTTTTATCCACAACGTGGTGTAAAGGTAGAAGAGTTCTGGGGAACTCCTACTGTGGTGTGTAGCGGTGGGGTAGGAACCTTTTCTGATAAAATGAAATTGCATTGCATTTATAAGGATTTGCATTGCCGTGAAGACTAAGATATTATGATAATGAGTTAATCTGAAATATCGAAAATTCGAGTTGCTTTTGAAATTGTATTTATCCTTTGAAGTTGATATTCTATATGTTTTGTCTACTGTTTGCACAAGTTTTCTTGTGATGGAACTCACACTGAGCTTCATAGCTCACTCCCCTCTTTACAAATAACTCACTAGGTTAGGACTTGGACTTGGCATACGGAGGAGGGCCCGACTCGGATTGGCCATTCTACCATAAGAATATTTTAAAATTATTATTTGATATTTTTATTATTCAGAGACTATCGTTTTATTTTGAACCGTGGCATAAGACTTAGGTTGGTTTTAATTAGCATGCATGTCTGTTAAATTGTTTTTTATTAATGTTGAATTATGGATTATAATCAAATATGCATGAAATATAGATTTTATTAAAACTAAGTTAAAAATCATTTTTTTGTTACAAGATTATAAATAAATTTTCAATGATAATCATTCTTTAGAAGAAAGATGTTAAACTAATTGTTTTTTAACTCATGATTTTTTTTCTAAAAATAGGCTAAGTTTTCTTCTAAAATAAACAAATATTTTAAATCGACTGTTTTATAAACCCCGATTGCTAGTAGACCATTCCGATGGTTGATGTAATCTCCCGAATTCGAGCCTAATGTCTAGGCCAGGTTGGGGAGGTTACAAGTTGGGTGATCAAAATAGAACGAAAGACAGTTGGGTGAATATTTTTATAGCTTACCCATAAAAAAATAATTTTCAACACAGATTTAATGTTCTACATCATCATTTAACAGATAAAATTTAACGAAGGTGCTAATTTGTACATTTCGAAATGTATAAGGGCTAATTTGCCTTATTTTTTCAGTAGATGGGCCGAAATGCAATCCGCCCCTAAATACGAGAGCTTCCCTAGTACTTTTACCTTTGATAACGTGATATATACATTTAGTATTTTTATACATATGAATAAAAAATTACACTTTTAACAAAAGGGGAAAAAAAACCAACAAGTGATTGGAAGAAGTGAAAGTGTAACTTCTTCCCTAAATATTTGGACCTAAACAAAATTAGGTTCAGACCATAAAACAAAAAATGACATTTGTGGTTATAAAAAAATAAAAGAAAGATAAATAAAATGAGAAAACTTATAATATTTGTCCAATTGTATAAAGAATAAAAAAGTGTATATGTCATCAAAATATAGGTAAAAATATCATAGAGACCCCTATACTAGGTGTTAAATTGCATTTTGCCCATTCTAAAAAATGGACAAATTAGTCCCTATACATTAGATTAAAGAGCAAACTGGTCCTTTCTATTAAAAAAATCATTCATTTCGATTGTAAAAAACTAACATGGCTGACAAAATACACAAACAACGATACGTGGCATGCTACGTGTACCTCATGCTAACGTACAAAGACCAGTTTTTAATAGCAGAAATAGATAAAAATTTTAACAGAAGGACCAATTTTCACTTTGATCTAATGTATAAGAACTAATTTGCCTATTTTTTTAGTAGAGGGGGAAAATGCAATCTAGCTTCTAGTACAAGGGCCTCTATTATACTTTTACCCAAATTATATTACAGAATTAATGGAAAAAGTTTCTTAGTAATAGAAATACACATTTTGAAAAGCTGAAGGACTAGAATAATCAACTTATTGCAAGGAGACTATATTTGTCAAAAATGCATAGACAAAAAGCTTATATAAAGTTTCACCAATTTAAAATAGGAAAAGAACCCATATTCCAATTAGTTGATGTTTAATGTTTTGACATTTGAAATAAATTGAAACTATGGCAAGTGTAGAAATGGAAAATTCTAATGGATCTATTAGGGCTCATAATAAATGTCCATAAGGACATTTTTATTGGGTAAACTAGTGTAACACCCAAAACCCGGCCTAGAAGATTAGATCGAATCTCGGATATCACATTGATCACCGAAGTGATCATAGGTAATTTTTTACAAATCAATTTATATGTCGGTTCATGATGCTTAATAGTTTAAAACCAGTCCGTAAAATTATTGTTAAGATAGTATATATATAAATAGGAGCAGAATAAAAACGATTAAAACTTAACTCGAAATTTGTACCACAGCTTTATAAAAATCTTACAGTTCAAATCCAAATATTCAAATAGATACTGAAAATGCATACTGATATTAAACTATTTTCACGAGACTGTTCGAGACCTCCGCACCCCGAGTCCAGCGTCAGAATTCAGAAAAGGTACCTGAAAAGGAAACACTAAGAGGGGGTGAGCTACACGAGCTCAATGTGAGTCTGAATCAAGACCAACATCAGAAATACGGTACACAACTCCGTATCGAACAACTACAGATGTATATATACAGAAGCAGAAGGTAAATCCGAAATCAATGTCCCAAAGGAACGTAACATCTCAAACACAGGCACTCAGTCATATGTATTTACAGTCAGATAAAATACAGTCAGAAAGTCTAGCACCCAGAATGCTCAAAAAGTTACGTATGAAAAGCAGTCAAACAATGAAAACCCACCCATCTAGCCAACACACCTTCTCGTCCCTTGATCACACCATATAAGAGCTATTTAAGCTCATCCAACCGAAACACACCACGTAGGACCTCGAAAGGCCAATCTAACCCTACACACCACATATGTGGATTGAGCCACTCAGATAATAATACGCAGTAGAGCTGACGTATATGTAGTACAGTGCAATATGGAAGTCCATTTATGCTGATCAAGTTGCGATTAAACGCGGATCGGATAATCGTGCGCAGACAAAGCCGACGCATGAATGGTGCTGATCGCGATAAATCGCTGTACACATAAATTTGTAGTTAAACTGCCAGATCAAAAAAGATACAGTCTTCCTTCTCTTCACAACCGAACCCAAAATTCTTTATGCAAATGCATGTATGCATTCAAGCTCACAGAACAAAGACACATTAACAGTCAGTCAGTCGTAACAGTTATGTAGCACACTCCACAGACCAAATTCAAAATCATACATCCCACACAATCATCACAGTTATCGAGTCTTGAACACCCTCACTGAACTTAGCTAAGGGTTGGAGCACACACAAACACATATTCAGATCAGAAATGCACACAGAACTAATCTAAGTGTCTTAAAACCATACGCCCGTGTGCTCCGGCCGTGTGGTAATGCCTAGGCTGCGTGGGAGATCAAAAGCCCGTGTAAGGAGGGGCACACGGTCGTATGATAGAGGCACACGCACGTATAAAGAGAGGCACATGGCTGTGTGACTGAAGCACATGCCCGTGTGGACTAGGGACATGGCCGTGGGAACATGCCTTGTAACTCTTTGTCCGTTTGCACTAAATTCGAGTACAGGGTCACACAGTCGTGTGCCCACCAGACACGGCCGTGTGTCCCGAAACACACGCCTATGTGGAATCCCTAAATTCCCAAATTAGCCACACGGTCGTATGGCCAGGTCGTGGGGCATCAAATCACTCAAACCCTAATCCCTACACTCACACGCCTGTGTGCCCGAAGGACATAGCCGTGTGAGAAACGATAAAATTCCCAAGTCGGCCACATGGTCGTGTGGCACCAAAATTGGTCGGGAAGCCCTAATCCTTAATTCCACACGGCCGTGTGAACAGGCACACGCCCTTGTGGCCGCCCTGTGGTCACGAAACCACCCTAAAACAGCCTACAAAATGTGAATTTCACCCCCAAACACTCCCTAACCCTCATTAAGATCAACATAAATTATAGTAACCCGATTTTGATGCAATTCAGTATCAAATCCATATTACGATTACCCCATAATCGAAACCCACACACGAATTTTCCCCAAATTAAATAATTCACAAATAGAGTTGAAGAGTTTCAAACCCACACCTAATTCGTGATCGGAAATGTCCAAATGACTGACTCGACGATGATGAGCAAAATTGTTCCAGAATCCACCAGCAAACCATTTCCGAAAGGAATGTAGCAAGACTAAAAAGAAAGAAACCCTAAGAAAGAGGAAAACAAAAAGACAGAAAGAAACGTTCCAGCCAGGAATACAAAAATAAAAATAAAAATAAAAATAAAAATAAAAAATAATAGAAAGTAACAAAATAAGTCAATATCTTTAATCCAAAACAAATTGAAGTCAAATAATTCCTCAAAACACGCTCGAGGACTCGAACCCATAACCTCGAGGTTCACCAACACTCACTTCACCACCAGACCAGTAGGCCCATTCTAACACCAAAGCACAGAACTAAACACAAAAGCACTGTAATATCCGGGATTTAGGGGTTATGCGTTTTAACTTGAATGTATGTAGTAGCATGCTTGTGTGTGGTTTGTATGTGTTTTGGGGGCTTCGGGAACCCTGGGGAGTAGGTAGATGCCTTAGAAAAATATTAGATTTTTAAGTCTTAAAGGAGAGTTAAGGGAGCTAGGCCTTAAGGAGTTTAGTATGTGGATTAAGACACAAGAACTTAACTGGTAAAGTGGCAAGGGATGCGCCACTTAGAACACAGGAGAGTGACGCCTCAGGGAGTGTGAAGGGACTTAGGTTCGAGTAGCACAGGTAGTGTTTTGGGCTTTTATTTTTCGGCAAGGAAGTGCAGTGTTGGACGGCACAGGGACACTGAATGGATGAGCATTTGATTTGGTCAAATTCATTTGAAAATTCGGCTAAGAGAGAAAGATAAGTGTTGACTCATTCAAATACTTTTGAATGAGGGGAGAAGAGGAAAAGTGGGAGAAAAAGAAGGGATTTGAGAAGAGGGGAAGAGTTGGCCGGTAAAGGGACTTTGGAGGGGGCATATTCGGTCATACAATGGGGAGTTAAGTGCCGAATTGGCTTAAGGGGTTTTAGGTACATTTTAGCTTTCTTTTCCTCCCTTAGATTTGTGCTTAAAAGTGGTAGTCGAAACCTTTCAAAGTCTCCTCTATTTTCTTTGCTTTAGCCGAATTTGGGAAGACCATTAAGGCCACTCTCTTCTCCATTCTCTTATTCACTTTACTCATCTTTAGACCGAAACCCTCACCCCTTCTCTTCTCCTTTATTTTTCTAAGGTCGAAACCTCTCTTTCATTCATTCCCACCATTGCCGCAACTCTTAAGGTCCCAAACATCTCTTCTCCATTCTTTTGATAAAAGTGAATTCACCTAGTAGCCAAAATCCCTAAGCGAATCCTAACTTGAGCCACACCATCATTCTTCTCTTCTTCTTCTCGCGATTCTTTCAAAAGCCGAAGGTATCTCTGGACTATAGCCAATTGTTCTGAAGCACTAAAAGCCGATAATCTTTCTCCTCTTGTCGATTTCTTAGAGCCAGTGATCATTGCGTTTGGTCACTCTTGTTCGGTGGATTTCGGGATTCTTTGTAGCCGACGATTAGAATGAGATCTTTCGGGATTTCGGAGATTCAAGGTAAATAAGGTATACCATTCGTCCAAGGGCCACTTCTATTGGTTTTAATGCACTAAACCGATTCTAACTTAAGCCATGTAGGGATTTCGACAACTACAAGAGCAGACAATAGTTATCGGGATTTAAGCAAGCAAGGTAAGGGAGTTGTAATATTCGGCCAAAGGCCATATTACTTATTGAGGGTTGCCGATTCTAACTATGGTATTTTAGGGGGTTTTCGATAGAGATAAAGGAGGAGTCTCGGAATTCAGATCTATTTCAGTAAGGGTGTTTAAGTTATAGATTATGTTTCGTTTAGATCTTACATATTAATTAAACGGGTTTTGATTAAGTGTTCCTCAATGGATGCGAGTACCGTTGGAGGAGAGAAAGGGTAGTTCCTACCCTAGATTCAAGAAACGCTTTCGGTTTACGCGTCAGACGCGCGATGTACCGGGTTGTGGGCGAAGATCGGAAAGGATAAGCGGATCGTTATTATCCCGATGGCGAGAGTGTCGGTATCGAGAGTGTCATTCTCACTGTTATCAGGTGTGTAACCCTACACTAATTCCCGATAGATTAATAGTATTACGTTAAATATATGTTAATAAAAATACGAATAACATGGCTAAGGGTACCATTCAATGGTATAGTGCGTTCAGGTACGTTACCCCTTAACACTCCGTTAATAATGTTTATAAACATTGATATGAAAATATGTGTAATTTTGTTATGGCTTTGGGGTAAGGTATATTGCATGATATCTGTATATTTTGTATGATGCATGGGCATATGGGTGAAAATGATAAAAGGGGAAGTGTTCCGGTGGTTTTACTACATTATCCGGTGACTTATGTCACATATTATGAATCCGGTGACTCTGTTACATTATCTGGTGGCTATGCCACATTATAAGGGCATTGTGTAGTTGTCTACAGCGACTGCCTTCGAGGGTGTGTAGCGGATGGAGGGTCGATTTAGTAATCCCCACGGTGTGATTGGTAGGTACGGGTGGTGTGTAGATGATGGATATCTAGGTGGGCTCGGGATTGCATTTTCATCTTATTTAAATGTGATTTGATATGCTATGATCCGATATGCTATGTGTGGACTTATGGCCGAATGTGACTAAAATGGGCTTTGCTGAAATGTTATGGTTAAGGCTATGATCGGTTGGGTTTTTGTGTAGCCGTTACACATGAGTCTCATGTTGACTCACCCTTCGTGGGCTAACTTTTTGCAGGTGATGCCTAGTATTATGGATCGGGTCAGCGAGGACTACGGGGTGGCCATGCCCAGCGTTTTTGGGTTTTCGAATGGTTAAATTTTGCGTTATATTAGCATACTTTTCTTTCGGGATTTATTTGGTATTTTAAAGTTTGTAATAAGGCCACTATTTAATTGTTTAAGTTTTATGTTCTAAGTTTTATTTTTCACACGATAATCGGCAAATAAATAACTAAACATTTTTCTTAAACAACTTCAAATGTTTTAACACTTAGTCCACTACGGTTTTCAACTTAATAAGCTCTAAAATCAGGCATTGTTTTCAATTTGTTAGAAATGAAGGAAACGTTTTTTTTAAAAGAAATACAAACTAAACTACAGCTCGGTTTCCAACTCGCTAAATTTTTAAACTTGTTTTAATAAGTCGACATATTTTATCAAATCATGAAACGAGATTTAGTTAAGTTTTCCGAAGGAACATATCAGATCCGGTCGAGGCTTGTGGGCCAGGTTTGGGGTGTTTCAACTTGGTATCAGAGCCCAATTTTAAACACTCAGCCTTGGGTTTTGAAGCCCACAACGTTTTCAAAAAAAAATTTGAGCCAAAATAGGGTTGTTGAAAATTTCTGTTAAAATGGTCCTATGGAAGCATGGCACCCGAGTTCTCAGCCCAGGTCCGCCAGGTAAGTATTGTAGTTAGTAAATTTGTTTGAATATGCTAATGTATGATGCTTTAGATAATAGGCATAGGGAAACTATATTATAGAGACATGGACTTTAGGTATATGTGTACTTCTACGGAAAAACCACTGATTAAAACTCTATTGCATAAAAATTCTCTTTAAACAAGAAGTGAAAAGATTCTAATGCATAAAAATTTCGTAAAAAACAGATAAACTGCGACGGTAGACATAAGTTCTAGGGGACGTGGTCGCAATACTCGTGGGCGCGGCAGAGGCAGAATGACTGTGTCGGAACCAGTCGGGTCTGGTCAGGGTTCCAAAAATGAGGTGCCGCCACTGGCTGTAGGGGCGGAATTTTAGGAGCAGACAGGAGGAGATGACGCTGTATCGCAGACTATGCTGCAAGTTTTAGAGCGAGTGACAGGAGCTAGTATGGGAAATGGGGCTCGAAAGTCAGTATCTGAGAGACTTAGAGCAAATGGAGCCGAGGTTTTTAGAGGAGTATCTGGGGTAGCTCTGAACGTAGCGGAGTATTGGTTAGAGGCAGTCGAGAGGATCATGGATGATTTGGACTGCATTTGTTGAGGAGAAGCCAAAGGTGCTATTTTCTGTCGCCGGGATGAGGCCTACCAGTGGTGGCCCACTGTCAGAGAGGGTACCCCTGTAGATCGAGTGGATTGGGGGTATTTTAAAACTAAGTTTGAGGGGAAATACGTCGGATCTAGCTACATAGACTCGCAGAGAAAGACGTTTCTAAATTTAGTGCAAAGAAGCAAGTCGGTAGCGGAGTATGAAGCGGAGTTTCTGCGGTTAATCCGGTACGCCAGGGGGATTGTGTCTACTGATTATGAGCGATGTGTCAGATTCGAAGATGGATTGCGAGATGAGCTGCGAGTGTTGATTGCCCCGCAGCGGGAAAAAGACTTTACAATCTTAGTGGATAAGGCTCGAATAGCTGAAGAAGTTAAGCGGACCGAGAGACAGAACCGCGACAGAGGCCAGGGTAGGAATAAAAGGGGCTATAGATCTTCAGGGTCATCCGAAAATTTTCAAAAGAGACCTAGAGTTGATGGGCCGCAAGGTCAGCAGGTTACTGCGGGAGGACAGTACCGTACTTGTGCTCAGTGTGGAAAGATGCACCCGGGAGAATGTTGGAAAAAGATAGGGGGATGTTTTAAGTGTGGGTCCAAAGATCATATGATTAGAGACTGTCCGATGGATACAGATAGGGGCCGACCAGCAGGTCAGGGTTTTAATCAGGCTGGCAGAGGTGGACAGCAGCCGTCGAGGGGTCGTGGTCCGGTTGGCAGAGGTAATGGTTCTGGTAGAGGTCGCGGAACACCGGGCAGAGGTGGTGGTAACACGGAGGTGAGACAGCCAGGTCTGGTATATGCGGTTCGTCGGAGGGAGGATGGTGATGCACCTGATGTCATAACGGGTATGTTCCTTATTTTTGGATTACCCTTTATAGCTCTGATAGATATAGGGTCAACTCATTCTTACATCGCTAGTGAGGTGTCTGGAACTCTGCATGTGAACTTTGAGACTGTACCTAGGAAGATGACTGTACTTAGTCCTTTAGGGCAATCAGTAGTAGTAGACAAACTCTTTAGGGAAGTACCTTTAGAAGTTCAGGGGGCGTAGTTTCCGGATGACTTAATGGAGTTGCCATTCGGGGAATTTGAACTAATCTTAGGCATGGACTGGCTAGTGAAGTACCGTGTGAATGTGGACTGTGCTGCTAAGCGCATGTCATTGAGAACTTCTGACGACAATGAAGTCGTGGTGATGGGCGAGAGACGGAATTACTTGTCGAATGTAGTATCTGCGCTTAAGGCAGAGAAGATGGTAAGAAAGGGATGTCTGGCTTTTCTGATGTTGGTTAGTGCCTTGGAGGCTAAGGAAGCTGCTGTGGAAGGGGTCAGGACGATAAGGGAGTTTGCGGATGTCTTTCCAGAAGAACTTCCAGGATTGCCTCCGGATCGTGAGGTGGAATTTGGGATTAACTTGTTGCCTGGTAAAGCGCCAGTATCTATCGCTCCGTACAGAATGGCACCAAAGGAGTTAGTTGAGCTCAAGGCTCAGATCCAAGAGTTGCTTGATCGTGGGTTTATCCGACCCAGTGTGTCTCCATGGGGAACACCGGTCCTGTTCGTGAAGAAGAAGGACGGAACTATGCGTATGTCCATAGATTATCGGTAGTTGAATAAGTTAACCATCAAGAACAAGTACCCTTTGCCAAGGATAGACGACTTGTTCGATCAGCTTAAGGGAGCCGCAGTATTTTCAAAGATAGATCTAAGGTCGGGATACCATCAGCTTAAGGTGAAGGAAGCAGATATCCATAAGACAGCTTTCCGGACAAGATACGGGCATTATGAGTTCTTAGTAATGCCGTTCGGATTGACGAATGCCCCAGCTGCGTTCATGGATATGATGAATCGAGTTTTCCAACCCTACTTAGATCAGTTCATTGTTGTGTTTATAGACGACATCCTAGTGTATTCCAAGTCTGAGGAAGAACATGATGAGCATCTTCGGGTAGTATTGCAGGTGTTAAGGGAGAAGAAGTTATATGCCAACTTTAACAAGTGCGAATTTTGGTTGAAGGAAGTTGCGTTTTTGGGTCATGTGGTATCTGCAGAAGGGATAAGAGTAGACCCTCGGAAGATTGAGGCAGTGCTAGATTGGAAACCACCTAAGTCTGTGGCTGAGGTTTGCAGTTTCTTGGGGTTAGCAGGCTACTACAGAAGGTTCGTAGAAGGGTTCTCATCAATAGCAGCACCTCTGACGAAATTGTTGAGAAAGGAGGTACCTTTCGTATGGGCAGATAAGCAGCAGCAGAGCTTCGAAAGGCTTCAGAGGGTTTTGACAGAAGCTCCAGTTTTGATTCAGCCTGAGGCAGGGAAGGATTTTGTGGTGTATTGTGATGCTTCTCACACAGGATTGGGATGTGTTCTGATGCAAGATGGGAAGGTGGTCGCTTATGCGTCTCGGCAATTAAGGCCACATGAGGTTAACTATCCGACGCATGACTTGGAATTGGCAGCGGTAGTCTTTGCTCTTAAGGTATGGAGGCACTATTTATATGGAGAAAGGTCGGTGATCTACACGGACCACAAGAGTCTGAAGTATTTGTTGACTCAGAAGGAGCTAAATTTGAGACAGCGAAGGTGGGTGGAGTTGTTGAAAGACTACGATTGTTCTATAGAGTATCACCCGGGTAAGGAGAATGTAGTGGCAGATGCCCTAAGTCAGAAAGTAGTGTCGAATCTGACGGTGATGTTTGCACATCTTAGCCTTTATGACGACGGAAGTTTGCTAGCAGAGTTGCAGGTGAAGCCGACATGGTTAAGTCAGGTGAAAGAAAAACAACTGGTAGATGATGATCTGAGTGCTAAGCTACTGCAGGTGCAGCGCGGGAAATTGGAAGTCTATGGGGTAAACAGCGACGGAGTATTGTGTTTCCAGGGTAGGGTATGTATGCCGAAGGATGAGGAACTAAGACAGATAATTCTTTGGGAATCGCATAGTAGTCCTTATGCTATTCATCCTGGAGGAAGTAAGTTATACAGGGATCTGCGGGATCAGTTTTGGTGGCCTGGTCTTAAGCGGGAAGTTACAGAATTTGTAGGGAAGTGTTTAACGTGTCGACAAGTCAAGGCTGAACACCAAGTACCTTCGGGTTGCTTCACCGATAAAGATTCCGCAGTGGGAAGTGGGAGAGAATTACCATGGACTTCGTTAGTGGGCTTCCCCACGCCTACTAAGAAGGACTCGGTATGGGTGATAGTGGATCGGTTGACAAAGTCCGCACATTTCATACCAAAGTCGGGGTTGACTATTCTATGCAGAGGTTGGTAAAATTGTATGTGGCGTAAATTGTGAGGTCGCACGGAGTGCCAAGTTATCGATTATTTCGGATAGGGATCCGAGGTTTACGTCTTGGTTTTGGAAAGCATTGCATCGGGCATTGGGCACCGATTAGATTTCAAAGACGGCATTTCATCCGCAATCCGACGCCCAACTGAGCGGGTAATTCAAGTGTTAGAGGATATGTTGAGGGGTTGCGTGATAGACTTCAGAGGAAGTCGGGAGGAATTCTTGCCTTTAGCAGAGTTTGTGTACAACAACAGCTATCAAGCAAGTATTCGGATGGCACCGTAAGAAGCACTATATGGACGGAAGTGTCGCACTCCTACGTGTTGGACAGAATTGGGGGAACGTCATGTTTTGGGTCCGAGATTGTGGCGTAATCAAGAAAAGGTTAAGGTAATTCGGCACTTTGAAGGAAGCGCTTTGATGCACAAAAGTCGTGCGCAGATCTCAAACGGAAGGAGATAGAGTTTGCGATGAGGGGATCGGTGTTTCAAAGTTTCACCGTGGAAAAGGTGATGAGATTTGGTCGCAAGGGTAAGTTAAGTCCCGTGTTTATAGGACCTTATCGGGTTCGGGCGGGTTGGACCATGGGCATAGCAGATTAGAGTTGCCTTTGGAATTGAAGCAAGATGCACGATGTGTTCCACATTTCGATGCTACGTCGTTACCGATCGGATCCATCTCATGTAGTGCCAGTTGAGGAGGTGGAGCTGAGGTCAGACTTGTCCTACGAGGAAGAGCCGATTCAGATTCTAGAACGAGATGTGAAGGTGTTACGGAGGAAATCAGTTCCTCTAGTCAAAGTGTTATGGCGTAACCATGGATCGAAATAATCTTCTTGGGAGCTAGAGGAAGCAATGCGGCAGTAATACCCTCACCTATTCTAGTCAGGTAATTTCGAGGCCGAAATTATTTTTAAGGGGGGTAGAACTGTAATATCCGAGATTTAGGGGTTATGCGTTTTAACTTGAATGTATGTAGTAGCATGCTTGTGTGTGGTTTGTATGTGTTTTGGGGGCTTCGGGAACCCTGGGGAGTAGGTAGATGCCTTAGAAAAATATTGGATTTTTAAGTCTTAAAGGAGAGCTAAGGGAGCTAGGCCTTAAGGAGTTTAGTATGTGGATTAAGACACAAGAACTTAACTGGTAAAGTGGCAAGGGAGGCGCCACTTAGAACACAGGAGAGTGACGCCTCAGGGAGTGTTAAGGGACTTAGGTTCGAGTAGCACAGGTAGCGTTTTGGGCTTTTATTTTTCGGCAAGAAAGTGCAGTGTTGGACGGCACAGGGACACTGAATGGATGAGCATTTGATTTGGTCAAATTCATTTGAAAATTCGACTAAGAGAGAAAGATAAGTGTTGACTCATTCAAATACTTTTGAATGAGGGGAGAAGAGGAAAAGTAGGAGAAAAAGAAGGGATTTGAGAAGAGGGGAAGAGTTGGCCGGTAAAGGGACTTTGGAGGGGGCATATTCGGTCATACAAGGGGGGGTTAAGTGCTGAATTGGCTTAAGGGGTTTTAGGTACATTTTAGCTTTCTTTTCCTCCCTTAGATTTGTGCCGAAAGTGGTAGTCAGAAACCTTTCAAAGTCTCCTCTATTTTTTTTGCTTTAGCCTAATTTGGGAAGACCATTAAGGCCACTCTCTTCTCCATTCTCTTCTTCACTTTACTCATCTTTAGACCGAAACCCTCACCCCTTCTCTTCTCCTTTATTTTGCTAAGGCCGAAACCTCTCTTTCATTCATTCCCACCATTGCCGCAACTCTTAAGGTCCCAAACATCTCTTCTCTATTCTTTTGATAAAAGCCGAATTCACCTAGTAGCCAAAATCCCCTAAGCCGAATCCTAACTTGAGCCACACCATCATTCTTCTCTTCTTTTTCTCGCGATTCTTTCAAAAGCCGAAGGTATCTCTGGACTATAGCCAATTGTTCTGAAGCACTAAAAGCCGATCATCTTTCTCCTCTTGTCGATTTCTTAGAGCCAGTGATCATTGCGTTTGGTCACTCTTGTTCGGTGGATTTCGGGATTCTTTGTAGCCGACGATTAGAAGGAGATCTTTCGGGATTTTGGAGATTCAAGGTAAACAAGGTATACCATTCGGCCAAGGGCCACTTCTATTGGTTTTAATGCACTAAGCCGATTCTAACTTAAGCCATGTAGGGATTTCGACAACTACAAGAGCAGACAATAGTTATCGGGATTTAAGCAAGCAAGGTAAGGGAGTTGTAATATTCGGCCAAAGGCCATATTACTTATTGAGGGTTGCCGATTCTAACTATGGTATTTTATGGGGTTTTCGATAGAGATAAAGGAGGAGTCTCGGGATTCAGATCTATTTCGGTAAGGGTGTTTAAGTTATAGATTATGTTTCGTTTAGATCTTACATATTAATTAACCGGGTTTTGATTAAGTGTTCCTCAATGGATGCGAGTACCAGTGGAGGAGAGAAAGGGGTAGTTCCTACCCCTAGATTCAAGAAACGCTCGGTTTCTACCGTACGTGATTGGCCACCGGGTTGTGGGCGGCAAGATCGAAAGGGATAAGCGGATCGTTATTATCCCCGATGGCGAGAGTGTCAGATCGAGAGTGTCATTCTCACTATTATCAGGTGTGTAACCCTACACTAATTCCCGATAGATTAATAGTATTACGTTAAATATGTGTTAATAAAAATACGAATAACATGGCTAAGGGTACCATTCAATGGTATAGTGCGTTCAGGCACGTTACCCTTTAACACTCAGTTAATAATGTTTATAAACATTGATATGAAAATATGTGTAATTTCGTTATGGCTTTGGGGTAAGGTATATTGCATGATATCTGTATATTTTGTATGATGCATGGGCATATGGGTGATAATGATAAAAGGGGAAGTGTTCCGGTGGTTTTACCATATTATCCGGTGACTTATGTCACATATTATGAATCCGTGACTCATCACATTATCTCGTGGCTATGCCACATTATAAGGGCGATGTGTAGTTGTCTGCAGCAGCGACGCCTTCGAGGTGTGTGTAGCGGATGGAGGGTCGATTTAGTAATCCCACGGTGTGATTGGCGAGTGTACGGGTGGTGTGTAGAGGATGGATATCTAGGTGGGCTCGGGATTGCATTTTCATCTTATTTAAATGTGATTTGATATGCTATGATCCGATATGCTATGTGTGGACTTATGGCCGAATGTGACCGAAATGGGCTTTCTTTGAAATGTTATGGTTAAGGCTATGATCGGTTGGGTTTTTGGTGTAGCTGCTTACACATTGAGTCTGTTGACTCACCCTTCGTGGGCTAACTTTTTGCGGTGATGCCTAGTATTATGGATCGGGTCACGAGGACTACGGGGTGGCCATGCCCAGCGTTTTTGGGTTTCGAATGGTTGAATTTTGCGTTATATTAGCATACTTTTCTTTCGGGATTTATTTGGTATTTTAAAGTTTGTAATAAGGCCACTATTTAATTGTTTAAGTTTTATGTTCTAAGTTTTATTTTTCACACGATAATCGGCAAATAAATAACTAAACATTTTTCTTAAACAACTTCAAATGTTTTAACACTTAGTCCACTACGGTTTTCAACTTAATAAGCTCTAAAATCAGGCATTGTTTTCAATTTGTTAGAAATAAAGGAAACGTTTTTTTTAAAAGAAATACAAACTAAACTACAACTCGGTTTCCAACTCGCTAAATTTTCAAACTTGTTTTAATAAGTCGACATATTTTATCAAATCATGAAACGAGATTTAGTTAAGTTTTCCGAAGGAACATATCAGATCCGGTCGAGGCTTGTGGGCCGGGTTTAGGGTGTTTCAAGCACACTCTTCAATCAGACCTTAACCACAAAACCCAAAAACCTCTAACCCTAAAATTCAGGGTGTTACAACTCACCCCTCCTTAAAAAAATTTCGTCCCCGAAATTTCCAACTAACCGAACAGTGGTATATCAAAAGTTACACCACCACGCTCCCGCTGCGCACTCTAGCCCGAGCAGAACCCAATCAAACCTAAGACGTCTCACATACACCCAGAACACTTAACCACTGAAGTAGATGCACAGTTGTCCTAACACACACAATGCAAAGTTGTCCTAACACACACACAAACATTATCCAACGAATAACCATCAATGTCATTCAAACAAATAGCACACAGATTCAGAACAATCTACAACCATACATGTCTCAATGTCGTCGCGGACACACCCTAATTCGATGCTCCGTGGACCTGCATCTAAGACACGCTCCCATCTTCTTCCAACAGTCGTCCGGATGGCGCTTCTTATAGTGCTCACATAACGGAGCGCTCGCACCACTACCCGTACCCTCAAAAAATCCGCTATTGCCACTCAAATGTGTTCTCACACGTTTCGCAGAACGAGGCTCCAACCTCGGAGGACTGCAATCTCTTTTTTTCCCACAATCCACACACCTAGCTTAAAGAGTTTCACTAGTCTCCCTTATCCTAGCCTCGAACACTTTCTCTAATACTTCTCTCACTACCCGAGTCAATGCCTCAGTACCCAGCTCCGGGTTATCGCTACCCGAAGTTGGCAGAATCACACTAACCCTAGACTCCTGAACAGTCTCACGCCCCGGAGAAGCTGATGACTCCTTGTGATCTTGCTTACCTTCATAATCCATATCCGCCCTGTGGCTAACTAAATATATCTACACTTCCAGAAAACGAACACAGGTTAAACACAGAAATCTATATTCCTACTCTTACAGTTTCAAATTTCTACCTGGACCACCATCGGAGTCTCAGACAGTTCCTTTCCGTAAAACTTTTTCCAAAACACAAATCGTTTCAGCTTACTGTGGTAGGTCTTCTCAAAAATCCCTTTTTAAAACAAACACGTGCGCACAAGGATACATAAAAACACAGGCCGAGTTTTTGCAAACTTGGCTCTGATACCACTAAATGTAACACCCAAAACCCGGCCTAGAAGTTTAGACCGAATCTCGGATATCACATTGATCACCGAAGTGATCATAGGTAAATTTTTACAAATCAATTTATATTTCGGTTCATGATACTTAATAGTTTAAAACCAGTGCGTAAAATTACTATTAAGATAGTGTAATTGGCCCAATTTGCCCGGGCTTAAACAAATAAATAAATAACAAAAAAAATAAAACCAATGTTTATTTGTACAGTCCAATTACAAAACACTCAAAGCCCAAACCCGAAAATCACCAGCAGCCCAAATACCAGAACCCAATTACACCCTTAATACCCAATACCTAAACGGACTACCCAACCCCAGATACAAACTAGCACGGCCCAAAAGGCCTATTGCCTAAACAGTTTCAGTAAGCCTAGGGTTTCTGGAAAACCCTAGGCGCCGCAAGTGCCAAACAACATCACCAGCCTCGGTCACGCCGCAATCCGCGTGAGTTGCGCCCAGTCACCGTCGAGATCCTCATCGATCGCCTGCAAAAAGGAAAGAAACAGCAGCAGAACACAGCAAAAATGGAAAGACAGATTTTTGTATTTATTTTTTCGATTTGTTTTTGGGCTATAAAAAGTCCCAACAAAACTCAGTAAAGCAGATATAGGATACACACAGAGAAAAAGAGACGCAAAATAGTCAAAAAAATACAGAGAAATAAAAAACAAAAATTTGTTTACAAAGGTGGTTTTTATTCTGTTTTCTTGTTATTTTTTATTTTTTTTCTTTTGATTCGTGCATGTTTTATATACAAAACAATATTCAAATAAAAAGGGCGACGTTTCTTACCTTAAAGCCGCCGTGGGCGATGGCGCGTGATGGCGCGTGAAGCGCGTGAAGCGCGTGCAAGGGCCTGCCAGAGGTCGAACGACCTGTGAAGGCAGAGTGTTTTTGAGAGGCTTCGGCCATTTTTTTTTTTTTTGGTGTTTAAAATGAATTTGGGGCATTTTTTTAGTTTTTATAGCCCATTCACACGACGTCGTTTTGGTGTGGTCTGTTAATGACCAAAACGGCTTCGTTTTAAAGGGGGATCCGCGCGTTGACCCGAAAACCCGGGGAGGATCTGTGCGTTTTATAAAAAAGGGAGATTTACCATTTTAATCCCTCCGCAATTTTATTAGTTTTAATTTTGTCCAATTTAATTTTTTTTTTTATTTTTCAAATTAGCCCTAAAACTTATACTATGTTTCATTTTAATCCTCGGGCTCCTTAAAAGCTAAAATCTGAACGACGTCGTTTTGAAAATTTGGCATAATTGCCATAATAACCCTTGCAGTGTGGCCCGCGTTTTAATTTAACCCCTTTATATTTATTTTTATTGTTATTTGATCCTGGTTTCTTTATTTATTTTAAATTTTTTTTAAAAATTAAATTATTCTAATATTATATTGAAATATTTTATCATATTAAAATTTTTATATTTTTATTATTATTTGTATATTAATCTATTAATAGTATAAATTCGTATATATATACTTTTTTTACATATTATCTTTATATATAATTACTACTATGTATTATTTTATTTGGTTTAATATTATTTATATTATATATGTTATTTCATAATTTGTATATTAGTTATATGTTATACATTTTTAAATTTTATTATTATTATATTATATATTATCTCTAAAATCTTATTTTGCATAAAATTTATTTATATTATATAACATATTTTATTTATATTGTTTATATTATATATGTAATTTTATGATTAGTATATTATATATATATATATGTTTTTATATAAAATTATCATATACTCTTTACTAATTGTTTTTTTATGTATAATCGTTTATATATATATATATATGAAATTATTAAATTAGGTATTTGTTATCAATATTCTTATTTTTATATACTTTAATTTTTTTATTCATTTAAAATATTGTTTATATATATACATAAAATCGTTTTATAAATCGTCATTTTTTTGTCATAATATTCATTCAATGTTTAAATATATAATTCCCTTTTCGTTTGACTTTGTTATTTCATGAAGATCTTAATTATTGTTATTTATTTTATCCCATGTTTATTATTTCCTTTAAATCGTTATTATTGCTTAACATAGTTCTTTATATATTCATTCATGTTATATTCTTTTATTATTTATTGTTAGTATAATTTGTAGTTATGTAGAATTGCTATTAAATATGTATTTCGTAATATCTTACTCAAACCATTATTTTATAAAAATATCTTTTGAAATGATGAATTTTATTCAAATCGTTTTAAAAAAATACGGTGATATCTAATATTGGGGGACTTCGAAAAATTGTGCCCTAATTCACTGGGTTTCAATTTTTATCGTCGAACTTAAAATATTAAGTATCATTTTTCTTTTAAAATTGAAATTTATAAATTTCCAAATCAAAACTTATTCTCGAAAATTCAAAACGTTATATCCTAATGTAACACCCCAAACCCGGCCCAAACACCATGACCGGATCTGGCATGTCACTTAGGGAGATTTTAAAAGATGTCGCAATTTTGGAAAATATTTTTCTTGAGTTTAACACTTTATTCGAGAAAACTAAATGGTTGGATGATTTGTAAAAGATATACATTTTATATTTATGCCTTAGTGGATTAAAAACCGAAATTTGATACATGCCTTAACTTAATTAAAATGTAAAATGTAAATGTCTAATAATAATAAAAGCCCAAAACAAACGAAAATATGAAACTAGTGGCCCATGGCCTTATTACAATGAAATTTAAACCCACTAATTAAAAATATTAAAAATAAATAAACTAGTAAAGTCTTTTGCTGAATCAAAATAATCCCTCGCATGGCCACCTTGCGCTCCTCTCCAACCCGGTCCGATGCACTAGGTGCTACCTGAAAGATGTTAAATAATAGGGTGAGTCGCGAGACTCAGTGTGCAACCCTCGTGCACCATCAGATTGGGCCTTAGCCCCACGAATGTATAACAGAGTATAATATCTCGTAAAAATATGCAAAGCCCAACCCAATCCTAGGTTTCCATCCGCTACACACCACCCTTACCGCCAATCACACCATTGGGGATTTCTACAATCAACCCACACCGCTACACACCATCGATGGCGCCACACGCTGCAGAGATAGTCGCTCATCATCAGATCATGGCAATAGCCACTACAACAGATCATGGCATAAGCCACTACAACAGATCATGGCATTAGCCACTACAATAGATCATGGCAAAAGCCACTACAATAGAACACTTCCCCTTTCATCAATCACCCAACCCCATGCATACATAGAAATTGGCACACATATAAAACAAATCATCTCAACAGAAACATTCACTTTAGAATGACAGAGATCACTAACCTGGTGATTCGTCTTTACCCTTTTTCGGGTTTTCAACAGCCATGCCGGTATTTCGGCATTTAACAGAATATACAAAATATAACAGGTTTGTATGAATACTAATCAAGCAATCTAAATGGTGTGAGAGTGTTACACACCTGATTGATGTGTACGACTACCCTCTATGTCGATACCCTCGCTAATCGAATCTACTGCCCTCTGTCTACAACTTAGCTCAAAAGCCGGAAGAACGCGAAGATAAGGCCTCTCCTATATTCAGCCAAGGGTTAGTGTTTACCCAAATCTATACTTTTAGATTAATAGATCTCCTTACCTAGATCGATTAAATCCCAGAAGTAGTATGATTTGTGTGCTACCTAGGCGATTGGATCTCCTTCAAATCCCGAAATGTCGCCCATGAAAGATAATACGAGGTTAGTCAACCATCTAGCCATTCGGCTATGGTCTCCAAAAAGCCTAAAAGATTGAAAGAATAACATAATCGACTCTTACCACTTCAGAAGATTTCGGCTACCCCTTGTAGGAAGATTCGGCAAACACCAGAGAAGAGATCTAAGAATTTCGGCTTTTAAGAAAATCCCAAAAAAGTATGAACAAAAGAAGGCTGATGCGTTTTCGGCTTTTAGAAGAACTGAGTGAAGAGTTTCAGTTTCTAGAAAAAGAAAAGAAGAAAAGAAATCAAGAGAGAAGCTTGGAGATTTCGGCTAGGAAGAAAAAGAATGGAAAGGATTTCGTCAACTGATAAGGCTTCAAAGGGTTTTGGTTCTTAATGAATGGAAGAAGAGATGAACAAATGGGTAAAGAGAATTCGGCTTTTTAGAGAAATCATCACAAGAGGAAAAGAATGGAAAAGAGAGTGAAGGGAGAGGTTTCGGCTTTTGAAGAAATTAAAGAAAAGAAATTGTAGAGGGAGACTGAGGATTTCGGCACAGGAAGAGAAGAAAAGGGTAGGGTTCAAATGCCGGAATTGATGAGCTATCCCCCCCTATTTATAGAAATTTCGGCACACCTTTAGCCTATACTCAACCGATTTTTCCCCCCTCTCCTGTGTTTGATTTTTGGCCAACACTAGCCTTCCTGATAGATCCTCATCCTATCCCTTATCCCTATCAAAACACCCATCCAAAAGAGGCTTAATTATCTCCAACTCTTCCCTCCTTTATCAGCTGTAATTATCCACATATTAAAACAATAAAATCCCCTAAATAATAGCCTTGTTGCCGTCCAACCTACTCCTCCTTATAAGTGTCGAATTTGGCCCAAAAACATGGGCTCCAAACGGCCACAAATTGGGCCTCTCCCCTTGCCTATTGACGCCAACTCCCTTCCCTCTTAGTGGCGCCATTTTGCCACTGGGCTACAAGCCCATTTTGCCATTTAAGCTACCAAAACTTTATTTTAAGCCCTAGAGTATCTAAACAGAATATTTAATCAAGGCCTCAGCCCAAGCCTGAGCCCAATTTGCACATCTAATTCTCAAATTAACACATTAAACACATCCACACCCTAAACGCATAGGCCCAAAAATTCAGGATGTTACACCTAACTTACTGGATATGATGTTTTGTGTTTCGAGATAAGAATTTTCTACAAATAAAGGCAAGCCTAACTTCGAAGTCATGAGGCGTTATATCCTAACTTATTGGGTATAGCATTTTATTTCTTTGAGATAGGTAAGTCTTGGTTTTCTTTCAAAGGATCATATTTTAAAGTTTTCAAATTTTTAACATTAGGACATGATTTTATCAATTAGGTACCAATTTTGGGCGTTATGAGGGTGCTAACCCTTCCTCATACGTAACCAACTCCCGAACCTGTTTCCTTGTATTTCGTGGACCAAAATCAATGTTTTAAAATAAAACGTTTTACAAGGTGATCCAATCACACCTAAATAAAAAGGATTGGTGGGGACTCTATTTTTGTCTTTTTAAAAGTCGATTCCCATTTTTTTAACCAAATTTTAAAATGGTTTCGACAGATAGTATATATATATAAATAAGAGCGGAATAAAAACGATTAAAACTTAACTCGAAATTTGTACCACAGCTTTATAAAAATCTTACAGTTCAAATCCAAATATTCAAATAGTTACTGAAAATGCATACTGATATTAAATTATTTTCACGAGACTGTCCGAGACCTCCGCACACCGAGTCCAGCGTCAGAATTTAGAAAAGGTACTTGAAAAGGAAACACTAAGAGGGGGTGAGCTACACGAGCTCAGTGTGAGTCCGAATCAAGACCAACAGTAGAAATACGGTACAAAACTCCGTATCGAACAACTACAGATGTATATATACAGAAGCAGAAGGTAAATTATGAATCAACGTCCCAAAAGAACGTAACATCTCAAACACGGGCACTCAGTCATATGTAATTACAGTCATATAAGATACAGTCAGAAAGTCTAGCACCCAGAATACTCAAAAGGTTGCGTATGAAAGCAGTCAAACAATGAAAACCCACCTATCCAGCCAACACACTTTTCCGTCCCCCGATCACACCACATAAGAGCTGTTTAAGCTCATCCAACCAAAACACACCACGTAGGACCTCGAAAGGCCCATCCAACCCTACACACCACATATGTGGACTAAGCCACTCAGATAATAATACGCAGTAGAGCTGACGTATATGTAGTATGCGATGCAATGCGAAGTCCATTGATAGTCAAGTTGCGCTTAAAGCCGCTAGATCGAGATAATCGTGCGCAGCTGGCATACGGTCACGATAAATCACTATACGCATAAATTTGCAGTTAAACTACCAGATCAGAACAGATACAATATTCCTTCTCTTCACAACCCAACCCAAAATTCTTTATACAAATGCATGTATGCATTCAAGCTAACAGAACAAAGACACATTAACAGTCAGTCAGTCGGAACAGTTATGTAGCACACTCCACAGACCAAATTCAAAATCATACATCCCACACAATCATCACAGTTATCGAGTCTTGAACACCCTCACTGAACTTAGCTAAAGGTTGAAGCACACACAAGCACATATTCAGATCAGAAATACACACAGAACCAATTTAAGTGTTTTAAAACCACACACCCGTGTGCTCCGGCCGTGCGGTAATGCCTAGGCCGTGTGGGAGATCAAAAGCCCGTTTGAGGAGGGGCACACGACCGTGTGACTGAAGCACACGCCCGTGTGGACTAGAGACATGGTCGTGGGAACAGGCCCTCTAACTTTCTATCCATTTACACTAAATTCGAGTACAGGGCTGACACGGCCGTGTGAGAGTCTCACACGCCCGTGTGCCCACCAGACACGGCCATGTGTCCCGAAACACACGCCCGTGTAGAATCCCTAAATCCCAAAATTAGCCACACGGCCGTGTGGCCAGGCCGTGGGGCATCAAATCAATCAAACCCTAATCCCTAAACTCACACGTCCGTGTGCCCGAGCGACACGACCATGTGGGAAACGATAAAATTCCCAAGTCGGCCACACGACCGTGTGGCACCAAAATTGGCTTAGAAGTCCTAATCCCTAATTCCACTCGGCCGTGCAAATAGGCACACGCTCGTGTGGCCGTCCCTGTGGTCACGAAAGCACCTTAAAATAGTTTGCAAAACATGAATTTTACCCCCAAACACTCTCTAACCCTTATTAAGATCAACACATATTATAGTAACCCGATTTTGATGCAATTCAGTATCAAATCCACATTAAGATTACCCCATAATCAAAACCCACAAACAAATTTCCCCAAATTAAACAATTCACAAATAGAGTTGAAGAGTTTCGAACCCACACCTAATTCGTGATCAAAAACGTCCAAATGACTGACTCGACGGCGAGGAGCGAAATTCTTCCAGAATCCACCAGAAAACCATTTTTGAAAGGAATATAGCAAGGCCAAAAAGAAAGAAACCCCAAGAAAGAGGAAAACAAAAAGACAGAAAAAAACGTTCCAGCCAGGAATACAAAAATAAAAATAAAAATAAAAATAATAGAAAGTAACTAAATAAGTCAATATCTTTAGTCCAAAACAAATTGAAGTCAAATAAAAATAATTTCTCAAAACACACTCGAGGACTCGAACCCATAACCTCGAGGTTCACCAACACTCACTCCACTACCAGACCAGCAGGCCCATTCTGACACCAAAGCGAACAACTAAACACAAAAGCACACCCTTCACTCAGACCCTAACCAAAAAACCCAAAAACTTCTAACCCCAAAATTCGGGGTGTTACAACTAGAGATCAAGGATCCTTCGAATAGCTTTGCAGAATTTGACAAAAATGTTTGGGTTTTTCTTCATCACAAAATTTAGGTGGGAGAAGGTTATGAAGGTATAAGAATAGGATACATCATTAACATGATAGAGAGTTGAAAGAGATATCTATAGATTATCTATCAAATAAAATTGTTAACGAGACTTGAATCTTGGTATTTGTTAAGTTGCCAATGAGTTTGAAAATATTCCCTAAACTTTCACCAAAGTATCAATTAATATGACATGTTAAGGTCAAACAGGATCACACACTCAACATGTCAAGTATCATCTCCAATGGAGATTTTGTCTCTTAACTCTATCGATTATCTAAAGAGTTGGTAGGTTCACAGAGTAAGAACGCTTCATTGTAAGCCTAAGAAGGTGAACCATGCACGTGGTTTGCCTTTTGAGACATCATAGGATGCTTTTTCTTTATAAACTCATTACTTTTTCAAGCACTTCTCAATAGAAACATGATACAAATCCCCTACTAGGGACAATATCAAACTTGTTGTTAAGGCCTAGTATAAATTTTTTTCCTTTCATGAGAATGACAGAAAATGATAGAAACTCACAAGTACTTGACAAATGTATATGAAGAAGGTGACACATGATCAACCCACTATGGTGTAGAATATTCAATAGCGTAAGAATGAAATTGATATTAAAATGTAAATTTTTAGATGATCAAAATGTAAATTTTCATTATTGTATTAACTTATAATTTTATAATTTTTATGAGGGCTAAATTCTAAATTTATCATTTTGAACGCCAAGACCACTTCCCTTTAGCACCTCCACTTAACCTTCAAAATGTTAAGTAAGGTATAATAATATCTATTGTCTTTCGCATCTAATAAACTATTTTGTAATTGGTATCAGAGTGTGGGTGTAACGATACTTGGAGAAATAATATCGTAGTATTCATTGTAATTTATTATCTTTTATTTACAATTCCATTTATTTCATGCTTATTTATCTTAAAAAGCCATATACATGTTATTCAGTCTTACTATTGCCTGTTTATGCCTGTATGAGACTTTTGGCTTTTTAAGAGTAAAGACATATCAAGATAACAGAAGGTTTTAGGTACTCAAGATAAATTTCATGGAAGAAACTGATTGTCTATATAAAGATAAAATTTGCAATCATGCTATGCATATTGATTCTAAAAATGAAAACAATATTTCAGCTCTTAGTAAATGTTTTAATAGTTTAATGGATATTACTTTTATATATTTTCATAAATTATATAATAAAGTAAGTAAAATAGAACAACAAGTAAATAATTTAGGAGAAGTTACAGAATTAGATTTGAACAACGAATCTAAAGAAATTTTATCTAATGTTAATAATAAATTAAAACAAGTTCTTATTAATAAAAATATAGAACAAGAAACAGATTTAGGACCTTTATATTATGGAAATAATAATATAATATTAACTTTGTCTGAAGAAGAAGATACTTCCTCAGAGGAATCATCTTCTACAAATAAAATAAATAAAAAAACTTGAAAAATAGAAAAGAAAATATACTCATCAACAAAAATATGATTTTCAATCCTATAAACAACTCATAGAACATTGGAAGAATAAATTTACTAAGACATCTGATAAAAATGAAAGAATAGAATATCTAAAACTAATAGAACAACTTTATGAAAAACATAAAGATTTGTTTACATTATTTAATTATCATTATATGTTAAATTATGATACTACAGACAGTAGTAGTAGTTCTAATAATTCTATCAATTTAGAAGACATAAATATTACTAGTTATAATTTTGATGAAGAAAAAACTTCAACAGATGAGGAAGAAAATATAGGAATACCAGAACCTATGGATACTGATCAAACAGATCCTCATGGAAAAAGAAAAATAGAGCCAGATCTTCAAAAAGATGATTATCTGAGATCTTTTAATAAAGATTATGAAAAAGTTGAAAATACAACTAGAATTTTTGGTAATCAAACCGAAAATATTGCTACAAATGAAATAAAATCTGAAAAATTAGGAGAATCCCCTACTCAACTAGTACCACATAGAATAGATGATTTAAATAAAAGAAATGTTGCTTAAGGAGGAATGTATTTAGATCTAACTAATATTCCTATAACAGATTATGAAAAAAAACCATAGATGATTGGGCACAATCTATGACTATTGTTGTTAATAACAACAACAATATGTGGTCAAAAGAAAAAAATTTAAACTATTTTGTTGGAACATTTCAAGGAGATGTTCTACAATTTCTAAGAAGATGGGAAGAATCTGAAAAAGGTAAAGAACAAAAAGGGTAGTTAATTAACTAGATTGGAGCTCCCAAAGATCTTTTAAAATGATTAACTTTTATTCTAAAAACAGAATTTTGTGGCTATACTGATAAAAAAGATCAGGATTGTCAGTCTAATTATATATTGTCAAAAATTAAATTATGGGATATTAGATATTTAGAAGAATTTTCTAAAAAATTTCTTCATGAATATCAAAAAATAAAAAATGAAAATATAGAATTTTGGAAAAACCAATATTTTCATAAATTACCACCACCATGGGATGAGATTTGTATAAAAAAAATACAATTCTCATTTAGAAAAGCATGGTAAATTAGTTGGTGTAGAACCATAAACTATAGATTCTATAGGAAATAGAATTAATTTTGCAAAAGAAAGAATAACTTTATATTGTTTACAAAGTAAGGCTTCTAAACAAGTTAAGCATAAATTAAGTAATAAGCATTATACAAAAATTTTAGAAAATGAATGGGAATTTGGATGTAAACCGGTACGTCCTAATACTTATTGTAACATCCTGAATTTTTGGGCCTATGCGTTTAATGGGTGGATGCGTTTAATGTGTTAATTTGAGAATTAGAGGTGCAAATTGGGCTCAGGCTTGGGCTGAGGCCTTGATTAAATATTCTGTTTAGATACTCTAGGGCTTAAAATAAAGTTTTGGTAGCTTAAATGGCAAAATGGGCTTGTAGCCCAGTGGCAAAATGGCGCCACTAAGAGGGAAGGGAGTTGGCGTCAATAGGCAAGGGGAGAGGCCCAATTTGTGGCCGTTTGGAGCCCATGTTTTTGGGCCAAATTCGACACTTATAAGGAGGAGTAGGTTGGATGGCAACAAGGCTATTATTTAGGGGATTTTATTGTTTAATATGTGGATAATTACAGCTGATAAAGGAGGGAAGAGTTAGAGATAATTAAGCCTCTTTTGGATGGGTGTTTTGATAGGGATAAGGGATAGGATGAGGATCTATCAGGAAGGCTAGTGTTGGCCGAAAATCAAACACAAGAGAGGGGGGAAAATCGGTTGAGTATAGGCTAAAGGTGTGCCGAAATTTCTATAAATATGGGGGATAGCTCATCAATTCCGGTATTTGAACCCTACCCTTTTCTTCTCTTCCTGTGCCGAAATCCTCAGTCTCCCTCTACAATTTCTTTTCTTTAATTTCTTCAAAAGCCGAAACCTCTCCCTTCACTCTCTTTTCCATTCTTTTCCTCTTGTGCTGATTTCTCTAAAAAGCCGAATTCTCCCTACCCATTTGTTCATCTCTTCTTCCATTCATTAAGAATCGAAACCCTTTGAAGCCTTATCAGTTGACGAAATCCTTTCCATTCTTTTTCTTCCTAGCCAAAATCTCCAAGCTTCTCTCTTGATTTCTTTTCTTCTTTTCTTTTTCTAGAAACCGAAACTCTTCACTCAGTTCTTCTAGAAGTCAAAAACGCACCAGCCTTCTTTTGTTCATATTTTTTTGGGATTTTCTTAAAAGCCGAAATTCTTAGATCTCTTCTCTGGTGTTTGCCGAATCTCCCTGCAAGGGGTAGCCGAAATCTTCTGGAATGGTAAGTGTCGATTATGTTATTCTTTCAATCTTTTCCAGCTTTTAGAGATCTTAGCCGAATGGCTATATGGTTAACTAATCGGGTGTTTTCTCTCATTTGCGGCATTCCGGGATTTGAAGGAGATCCAATTGCCTAGGTTTCTAAATCAGTAGCACACAAATCATACTACTTCCGGGATTTAATCGATCTAGGTAAGGAGATCTGTTAATTTAAAAGTATAGATTCGGGTAAACACTAACCCTTGGCCGAATATAGGAGAGGCCTTATATTCGCGTTCTTCCGAATTTTGAGCAAAGTTGTAGACAAAGGGCAGTAGATTCGATTAGCGAGGGTATCGACATAGAGGGTAGTCCTACGTATTAATCAGGTGTGTGTAACACTTCCACACCATTTGGATTGCCTGTTTAAAAAAAATATGTTTATTAATCTGAAATATTCTGTAAAGTGCTGAAATCCCGGCATAACGGTTGAAACCCAAGGAAGGTAAAAGCGAATCACCAGGTTAGTGATCTCTGTCATTCCTAAGTGAATGTTCCTATTAAGATGACATATGTGATAAGTATGCCGATTTCTGTGATTGCATGGGGTTGGGTTTGAAGAAAGGGGAAGTGTTCTGTTGTAGCGGCTTTTGCCGTGACCTGTTGTAGCGGCTTTTGCCGTGACCTGTTGTAGTGGCTTTTGCCATGACCTATTGTAGTGGCTACAGCCATGATCTAACGATGAGCATCACGACTGCCATCGATGGTGTGTAGCGGTGTGGGTTGATTGTAGAAATTCCCAATGGTGTGACTAGCAGGTAAGGGTGGTGTGTAGCGGATGGAAACCTAGGATTGGGTTGGGCTTGCATAATTTCTGTTATATATATAAATCTGTTATTATGTTCTGTGGGGCTAAGGCCCAAATCTAATGGTGCATGAGGGTTGCACACTGAGTCTCGCGACTCAACCTATTATTTAACATCTTTCAGGTAGCACTTAGCGCATCGGACCGGGCTGGAGAGGACCGCAAGGTGGCCATGCATGAGTTCATTTCGGATACTGCAAAAGACTTTATTCAGTTCATTTATATTTTTTTTATTATTAGTTGGTTTATATTTTATTGTAATAAGGCCACCGGCTATTATAATTCTTTTATGTTTTCTTTTGGGTTTTTCGGGTTTTTGGACATCTAAAATCCTACGTAAAAATTTAAACTAAGGCATGTACTGAAATGATAAAAATCAAAGGAAAATTCCAGTTTATATTCATTAAGGTATTAAATAAAATTTATTTCTTTTACAATTAATCAAACTATTAAGTTTTCCGTATAAATGCCAAAACTATGTTTTTAAAAACGAAACAAAATGCGACATGTTTTATAAAATCTTCTTAGTGACATGCCAGATCCGGTCGTGGTGTTTGGGCCGGGTTTGGGGTGTTACAAATTTGTATCAGAGCCCGGTTTAAAACTCAGCTTTGGGGTTTTAGGCTCAAAACGTTTTCTAAAGTTGGGTTTTTGAAAACATGCATGTTTATAAATAACACAGGAGGGTTTTCTCGGCATGGCACCTGCGTATCTGGCCCAAGTCTGCCAGGTAAGTATTCAGAACTCATTGTGTGTTATATATGTATGTGGGCTTGATGGGCTTTAAGGGACGTAGATTATTTTAATTAGAACTTGATGGACTTTAGGCTTAGTTTAAACAACTCTCTAAATTCATAAGATTTAATCCAACCGAACAAACCTGTAGACAAGTCGCAAGACTAGGGTGTGGCAACAGCATGCGCATGTCTAGGATTGGATCCTAAGAGCTCAGTACTTAAGCGATCCTAGTGACTCACCTCCTCTTCACTGAACCCTACACAGTGCGTAGTATTGTTCACCCTAGCCACGAGGATTTGTTGACGGGCCAAAATCTATAACTAAAACCCGAAAGGGACCAAACACTGATTTTCACAAAATAACCGAGATGTCCCTAGTTTAAAAAAATTAAAACACACCCTGGTTGGCAAAATTACCAAAATACCCCCCAGATTTTCAAATTACCAAAATACCCCCGAAATGCAAAATTACCTTATTTCACAAAAGAACCCTATTTTGGAAAATTATGAAAATACCCCTGTAGGATAAATTATGAAAATACCCCTGGGTAGTGAAACGATGAAGACACCCCTACATGATGAATGTAAGTTCGTGGATGCTACTTGTATGTAGATGGTTGATGATTGAATGTATGTGCTTCTTAGGACTAGAAAATGTGAACTTAAGACTGAAACTTGTAGATGTAATTTTGAATTCGAAAGAACTACTCTTAAACTATTGTTCATAAGACTATTCGTGGTTAATCAGTGGAAGAAACCTATTAATTCATAAAATTTCTAATCAGATAAACGTCAATCGGAAGAATGAGTACAAGGGGACGAGGACACTATAGATGCGAATACCGGTGCGTACTCTACCATAGTATACTAAGTGTTTCTTTTGGCTTTAGAATTAGAGTGCGCAGCGAAAGCATAGTGGTGAGACTTGGGTAGTACGATTAATAGTTAGTTGGAAATTTCGAGGACGAAATTTCTTTAAGGGGGTAGAACTGTAACATCCTGAATTTTTGGGCCTATGTGTTTAATGGGTGGATGCGTTTAATATGTTAATTTGAGAATTAGAGGTGCAAATTGGGCTCAGGCTTGGGCTGAGGCCTTGATTAAATATTCTGTTTAGATACTCTAGGGCTTAAAATAAAGTTTTGGTAGCTTAAATGGCAAAATGGGCTTGTAGCCCAGTGGCAAAATGGCGCCACTAAGAGGGAAGGGAGTTGGCGTCAATAGGCAAGGGGAGAGGCCCAATTTATGGCCGTTTAGAGCCCATGTTTTTAGGCCAAATTCGACACTTATAAGGAGGAGTAGGTTGGACGGCAACAAGGCTATTTTTTAGGGGATTTTATTGTTTAATATGTGGATAATTACAGCTGATAAAGGAGGGAAGAGTTGGAGATAATTAAGCCTCTTTTGGATGGGTGTTTTGATAGGGATAAGGGATAGGATGAGGATCTATCAGGAAGGCTAGTGTTGGCCGAAAATCAAACACAAGAGAGGGGGAAAAATCGGTTGAGTATAGGCTAAAGGTGTGCCGAAATTTCTATAAATAGGGGGGATAGCTCATCAATTCCGGCATTTGAACCCTACCATTTTCTTCTCTTCCTGTGCTTAGAAATCCTCGCCTCCTCTACAATTTCTTTTCTTTAATTTCTTCAAAAGCCGAAACCTCTCCCTTCACTCTCTTTTCCATTCTTTTCCTCTTGTGCTGATTTCTCTAAAAAGCCGAATTCTCCCTACCCATTTGTTCATCTCTTCTTCCATTCATTAAGAACCGAAACCCTTTGAAGCCTTATCAGTTGACGAAATCCTCTCCATTCTTTTTCTTCCTAGCCGAAATATCCAAGCTTCTCTCTTGATTTCTTTTCTTTTTTTCTTTTTCTAGAAACCGAAACTCTTCACTCAGTTCTTCTAGAAGCCGAAAACGCATCAGGCTTCTTTTGTTCATACTTTTTCGGGATTTTCTTAAAAGACGAAATTCTTAGATCTCTTCTCTGGTGTTTGTCGAATCTCCCTGCAAGGGGTAGCCGAAATCTTCTAGAATGGTAAGTGGCGATTATGTTACTCTTTCAATCTTTTCCAGCTTTTAGAGATCTTAGCCGAATGGCTATATGGTTAACTAATCGGGTGTTTTCTCTCATTTGCGGCATTCTGGGATTTGAAGGAGATCCAATCGCCTAGGTTTCTAAATCAGTAGCACACAAATCATACTACTTCCGGGATTTAGTCGATCTAGGTAAGGAGATCTGTTAATTTAAAAGTATAGATTCGGGTAAACACTAACCCTTGGCTGAATATAGGAGAGGCCTTATCTTCGCGTTCTTCCGGCTTTTGAGCAAAGTTGTAGACAAAGGGCAGTAGATCCGATTAGCGAGGGTATCGACATAGAGGGTAGTCCTACGTATTAATCAGGTGTGTAACATTCTCACACCATTTGGATTGCTTGTTAGTATATGTTTATAAATCTGTTATATTCGCTAAATGCCAAATACCGGCATGGTCGTTGAAAACCCGAGGAGGGTAAAGGCGAATCACCAGGTTAGTGATCTCTGTCATTCTAAAGTGAATGTTTCTGTCGATTTGGTATGATGAACATGTATGCCGGTTTCTTTGATTGCATGGGGTTGGGTGATTGATGAAAGGGGAAGTGTTCTGTTGTAGTGGCTTTTGCCATGATCTGTTGTAGTGGCTTTTGCCATGATCTGTTGTAGTGGCTAATGCCATGATCTGTTGTAGTGGCTTTTGCCATGATCTATTGTAGTGGCTAATTCCATGATCTGTTGTAGTGGCTATTGCCATGATCTGACGATGAGCAGCTATCTGTAGCATGACTGCCATCGATGGTGTGTAGCGGTGTGGGTTGATTATAGAAATCCCCAATGGTGTGATTGGCAGGTAAGGGTGGTGTGTAGCGGATGGAAACCTAGGATTGGGTTGGGCTTTGCATATTTTCTGATATATTATACTCTATTATACGCTCGTGGGGCTAAGGCCCAATCTGATGGTGCACGAGGGTTGCACACTGAGTCTCGCGACTCACCCTATTATTTAACATCTTCAAGGTAGCACCTAGTGCATCGGACCGGGTTGGAGAGGAGCGCAAGGTGGCCATGCGAGGGATTATTTTGATTCAGCAAAAGACTTTACTAGTTTATTTATTTTTAATATTTTTAATTAGTGGGTTTAAATTTCATTGTAATAAGGCCATGGGCCACTAGTTTCATATTTTAGTTTGTTTTGGGCTTTTATTATTATTAGACATTTACATTTTACGGTTTAATTAAGTTAAGGCATGTATCAAATTTCGGTTTTTATTCCACTAAGGCATAAATATAAAATGTATATCTTTTACAAATCATCCAACCATTTAGTTTTCTCGAATAAAGTGTTAAACTCAAGAAAAATATTTTTCGAAATTGCGACATCTTTTAAAATCTCCCTAAGTGACATGCCAGATCCGGTCATGGTGTTTGGGCCGGGTTTGGGGTGTTACACTTATAAAAAACATAAAAAGAAAAATAGAAGATATAAACTAGTTAGATGAAACTAGGAAATAGAAAAAATACTGGTTATAATAAAAAGAAAAGATTTATTAGAAGAAAAACTTCTAAAAAACAAATATGTAAATGTTTTATATGTGATGAAGAATGACTTATAGCACCAAATTGTCCTAATAAAGGAAAAAGTTCAAGAAAAATGATTAAAACACTTGAAAAACAAGATTTAGAAATATGTTCAGAAGAGAAAATAAATTCTGAGGAAATATTATACGAATTAATATCAGAAACAGATTCTGATACAGAGGAAGAAGAATATATATTTATGTTTAATATGGGAAGTAGTTCTAATAATCAATTAGAAGAAATTCCTAAAAATGTACAACAAAATATAAAATTAGGAAATATAATCGGAGAAGAAAAAGACTTTTCAGATGAAATGATAGTGTAACACCCCAAACCCGGCCCAAACGCTACGACCGAATTTGGTTTGCTACAGAGAAAACAATTTGAGAACCATTTTAAAACCGATTTAAGTTTTGTCGAAAACCTTGTGTTTTCAAGTCTCTTGTTAAAAACCATACTTAGTGTTGCTTAGAAATATTTATTAAGTCGGGTTGTTTATAGATTGCAAATGTGCCCGATGGCATTTTTAAAACATTTTACGTTTGATTGGGAAAAACATGTGAATTCATTTTTAACATAATTAAATAGTTTAAACAAATATTCAAAGCATGTAACAATAATAAAATAATTCTAGGAGGCCTTATTACAACTTAATTAAAATAAACCAACATTAAAAATAAGATAAAATAAAATCCAAATTCATCTATTAAAATGTCCACTGCATGGCCACCTCGAGTCCATCCGGCTCCATCTCCGCGATCTACTCATCTGCAAAATGTTAAGGGAAGGGGTGAGTCACCAAGACTCGAGTGTGTAATCCCCACCCGGTAAGATAACTCATACACAAGTCATTAATAAACATGCACATGCAACCCAACCTAACCATCCATACTCCTTTTCTACCCCGTGTGGTCAAAACCACTGGTGGTCAAAACCACTGATGACTTAGAGTCACAAATCGATGATGGGGCCAACCATCGTGGTGGTCAAAACCACCGATGACCAAAGGTCACAATATATCAAATGTGGTCAAAACCATCGGTGGTACCAAACCACCGGACTTAGTCGCAAATAATTAATCGTTGTGGTCAAAACCACCGATGACCATAGGTCACAATAACTGATGGGGCCAACCCATCTTGTGGTCAAAACCACGTGACGATCCATAGTTCATCCCCTCCTCTCATCAATCCCACCATCACATGCTTACACATCAAATTTCATATATCATGTCATAGTATTAAACATCATGTGATGGCATGCAAACATATAAAAATTACAAGTTAGGGGACTTACCTCAAATCCATGTTTAAGCCCACAAGCATATCATAGATCACCACCAAAATTTATACTCGTGGACAATAATATAGCAAGTTTATTAATAAAGTGTGTAAAGAGTTTACACACTGCTTCTACCGGAATTCCTAGATCCCAAGATCCGATCTACGTCGCTAGATCTCTTGTCCTATAATCGACCAAAAAGCATGGTTAGGGACTTAGGCCTATTCGGCCAAACCAAATATTTAAAAGGGTTCTCCTTTTGAACCCGAATCATTACCCGAGTGCCTTTGAATAACTACTCCAAGCGTTCGCTTTCCTATTAATCGGCAACCTTATGTTAGTAATCTTCGCTTAAACACTAACTAAATAACTTGCTTAAATTAGATCTTACCATTACTTACCAAAATCAAATATTAGAGATCGGGCCCTGAATCGATCGCTGCTTTTTTTCTACGCACCTAGAAGAGATCGATTACCAAAAGTGTTTAAGAGCCCTCTTGCCGAAATCAATACTTTATTCTTGTAAAAAGTCGATGAGAACATGAGTGAAAAGAACAATAGATATTCGGCCAAGATTCTCACCTTCTTAAATCGTTTGCCAAGGAAGATTCAAGGAGATCTATCCTACTCCAATATTCGCCAAGATGGGTTCAAGGAAGGAAGAAATTTCGGCACTTCAAATGGTGTATTCGGCCAATGGTGAGTTTCTTCGAAAGAAACAGAAGTTTCGCTAGAGAGTCTTGAGAAGAGGAAGGAATGAAATTCGGCTAATGTGAAAGAAAATAATGGAAGAGGTAATCAGAATTTCTGGCTAAGGGTTTAAGAAAATAAAGAAAAATTAGAAGGAAATAGGGTTAGGTTTTTCACTAAGCAGAGATGGAAAAGAAAAATAAGGTGGTGGATGGTGGTATTTATAAGCATTCGGCACCTCCCCCTTAGCTTGCCGTCCCACACTACTCCACCAGGGAGTTCAAATTTCAATCCATCTACCCCAATTGCTCCCTGACCATTCATTTAATTTAATTCAAACAATTTGAATTAATCCCTATTAATAAATAATAATCTCTTAATAATCCATATAATATCCTCATTTATCTTCCATTTCCTTGATTATCTTCTTATTATCACTATAGTTAAACAAATAAAGAAAATCCAATAAAACTCTCATATTATCCTACCATCTAAATAAAAATTAAGAGTTTAAAGAGAGAAAGTCTCTCCTCCCTATTGCCGTCCCACTTTGCTGCCCAGCACCTTTGCAAAATAAAAAAATCACCCATTGCCCATAGGTCTCGAACATGGGACTGTTAGAACCCATGCGACCAAGTAACGCCCTGAGCCACTTGGGCCAGCGCGTTGTTTTGTGATACAAACGCGCCATAATTTCTTTTAGGCCTTCCCTCCTTAGTTCCCTTCTAACGCTAAAACAGGAAAAGATAAAATCCCCACTGCTGCTTCGATTCGAACGCAGGACCTACTACCGCAACTCCTGCTTCCAACGCCCATGCCATCTTTCCCAACTAACTTTCATGTCACAAAACCCCCACCATTTAATTTTAAAGCCTTCTTACTAAAGCCCAAAGATCGCATATAAAAATTAAAACGCAAAACTCCGTTCCGGCTACTAGAACCTAGGACCAACTAGGTCCCTTGCTGCAAGATGCGCCCCAAGCCAACTCTTCCCTTTGGACTTTCATGCCATGAACCTTCACGAATTAATTTTAAGGCCTTCCTACTTAAGTCCATCACTTCCTAAAAAAAAAACAAAACGCCGAAATGCTCCTCCTGCCACTCGAACTTGTGACCTGCGTCCCCCCCTTTTTCACCCCCAACACGCATGAAACCACTTAGCCAACTAAATCCTTGTGTCAGGTTCCTACTAAAAATTTTCTTAACCCCTAACTCACCTAGCTTCCCTCCTTTAAACACTATTAAAAAATAAATTTTAATACTAAGTCAGGCCTAGCTCGGGTTTAATTCTAGACCCCAAAACATGCCAAATAAATCACAAATTTTATTCTTCAGGCACACATATGGGAAATTATCTAAGTTACAAACAACCCCTAATTTGGGGTGTTACAATTCTACCCCCCTTAAAATAATTTCGTCCTCGAAATTACTTATTATCGCTCAATCGTGCATCCTTAACTCGTCCTCCTACGTTACTGCTGCGCACTCTGATCTTAAAGAACTATCATACTTTCTACACATTCCCTACGTTCATAATCCAGGTTCCATACTCTTTACTAGCAATCATAAAAATGAACTAACGTAACCATAACCAAGACAATTGAGGGTATTTTGGAAATAAGAAACTTACCCGTTGTCATGTTTGGCACATCTTCCTCCTCGCGACGGCCAACTGCATAAACCAACCTTGGTTGCCTCGCCTCTGCACCTTCAGCATCTCGGCCACGCCCGTTACCATTATCATTACCTCTAGCGCGCACCTCGACCCTCTGTGGTGGTCCTTCATTTCTAACACCGAGCACGGTTCGACCCTGCGGTTGATTCCTAGCTAACTTCCGAGGACAATCCCTTACACGGTGATCGAACGATCCACACTCAAAGCACCCTCGATTACCACTCCAACACTCACCCTTGTGAGGCTTGCCACACCGAGCACATTGTGGCGGCCATTGGGTATTGGCGTGCGAAAGCCTAGCAGCTTTGATCCGACCCATCAAACCTCGTCCTCTTCTCATTCATTACCCAAGAACCTTGAAGGTTCCGAGCTTCTCTTATTCCAATTCCGTTCTTGGTTCCGCTTTACGGATTTGTCTTACTCCTCAAAGAACTTTAGACTTCTCCACAAGAACAAAGAAACTCTCGTTCTGTTGTGGAGCTATCATCATCCTCGGCTCATCTCTCACCCCATCCTCGAATCTAACACAGCGTTCATGCTCGGTACCCACAATACCACGAGCATACCTACTCAACCGAAGGAATTCGGCCTCATACTCCGCCACTTGTCTTATTGCCTTGGACCAGTTCAAGAAAGCCTTTTCTTTGTGCATCTACGTAGCTAGTTCCGATGTACTTCTTTTGATAGGTGGTTCTGAAATACTCCCAAGTCAAATCATCGATGTCGCCCCATCTCGAACCGTAAGCCACCACCGATCGCTTCATCCTTTAGAAGCGACACGCCTTTCAGACTTTTCCTCCTCGGTCGGTCAAGGTCATCCATGATTCTTTCGATTGACTCTAGCGAGATTCCATTGCCTTTGGTGCCACTCCCGACACACCTCGGAATACCTCGCTCCGTTAGATCGGAGTCGCTCGAGAGCAGATTTTCGAGCTCCTACATTTCCACCACCCGACCACCATCTCCAAAACTCGTAACACGACTTGCGATACCGCCTCGCCACCGGCCCGATCCGGCTCCTCACTCTAAAAGTAGGAGGTGGTGGTGGCGGTGGTACCTCATTTTCGTAACCTTGTCCCGACTGACGGGTTCGAACACCGTCATCCTACCCCTACCACGCCCACGGCGTCCACGTCCTCTAGAACTCATTCTATCTACCGCGCCTTTTAATCAAGTTAAGAAAAATTTTATGCGTTAGCATTTGTTTCACTTTATTACTCACGCACTTAAATTTTATGGATAAGGTTTAATCGAGATTCTTTCGAGCAAACAAAGTTTCAGTTTCCTATCCTAGTTCACACAAAGAAGTTCATGCATCCATTCCTTAATACTTTCCATACCTATTCACTCATCGGACATTTCTGCCCATTTCTATCCCAGGGGTATTTTCGTCTTTTTCCTACAGGGGTATTTTCGTAATTTTCTAGAACCAAAATATTTTGCTGATGATTTTCAAAGCAAGGTTTTTGAATGTCTATAAAATCATTGAAATTTTTGGGCAAAACCATTGAACTAATATTTTATGGGTCAGGGGCATTTTGGTAATTTTACTCCTAAGGGTATTTCTGTAATTTTTCACAAGTCAAGTTTTTCGAGAAAAACGTTGTAAAAGTAATGTTCTAGGATTTGAGAGAGTTATTGCACAAGTTTTGAAAACATTAGGGTTTGTTGTTTCATTCTATTTCGAAAAACAAGGCTAATTCCCTTTTCGGGTTTTAATCATTGTGTTTAGCCTATGACCGAGCCCTCCTGGTCAGGGTGAACCGAAGCTACGCACCAGGTAGGATACTGCGAAGAGGAGGTGAGTCACGAGGATCGCTTAAATACCGAGTGCTCTTCCGGATCCAATCCTAGACATGCGTGTGGGTTACCACACCTCAGCTCATTGACTAAGTCATAGGTTGGTTTAGTTCCTTAAGTCTTATGCTTCGTTTATGTTTGAGTAATCTAACCTTAGGGTCCAAGTCCTACAAGTCTATCTACGTTCCATGCTTCCTACCCTTCTACAGAAAAATAATTCACCAAGAGGTTTAGATATACTTACAGGGCGGATTGGTGCTGCGAGACTCGGGCCATCTTTGTTCAAAACCAAAAATTATTCCATAAGGCCTACCAAAACATTTTTGGGCCTTGGGCCCCACACCGAGCTTTGAACTGGGCTCGATACCATTTTGTAACACCCAAACCCGCCCAAACGCTACGACCGAATTTGGTTTGCTACAGAGAAAACAATTTGAGAACCATTTTAAAACCGATTTAAGTTTTGTCGAAAACCTTGTGTTTTCAAGTCTCTTGTTAAAAACCATACTTAGTGTTGCTTAGAAATATTTATTAAGTCGGGTTGTTTATAGATTGCAAATGTGCCCGATGGCATTTTTAAAACATTTTACGTTTGATTGGGAAAAACATGTGAATTCATTTTTAACATAATTAAATAGTTTAAACAAATATTCAAAGCATGTAACAATAATAAAATAATTCTAGGAGGCCTTATTACAACTTAATTAAAATAAACCAACATTAAAAATAAGATAAAATAAAATCCAAATTCATCTATTAAAATGTCCACTGCATGGCCACCTCGAGTCCATCCGGCTCCATCTCCGCGATCTACTCATCTCGCAAAATGTTAAGGAAAGGGGTGAGTCACCAAGACTCAGTGTGTAATCCCCACCCGGTAAGATAACTCATACACAAGTCATTAATAAACATGCACATGCAACCCAACCTAACCATCCATACTCCTTTTCTACCCCGTGTGGTCAAAACCACCGTGGTCAAAACCACCGATGACTTAGAGTCACAAATCTCGATGATGGGGCCAACCCATCGTGTGGTCAAAACCACCGATGACCAAAGGTCACAATATATCAAATGTGGTCAAAACCACTGGTGGTACCAAACCACTGGGACTTAGTCGCAAATAATTAATCGTTGTGGTCAAAACCACTGATGACCATAGGTCACAATAATCTGATGGGGCCAACCCATCTTGTGGTCAAAACCATGACGACATATCCATAGTTCATCCCCTCCTCTCATCAATCCCACCATCACATGCTTACACATCAAATTTCATATATCATGTCATAGTATTAAACATCATGTGATGGCATGCAAACATATAAAAATTACAAGTTAGGGGACTTACCTGAAATCCATGTTTAAGCCCACAAGCATATCATAGATCACCACCAAAATTTATACTCAGGACAATAATATAGCAAGTTTATTAATAAAGTGTGTAAAGAGTTTACACACCTGCTTCTACTAATTCCTAGATCCCGAAGATCCGATCTACGCCGCTAGATCTCTTGTCCTATAATCGACCAAAAAGCATGGTTAGGGACTTAGGCCTATTCGGCCAAACCAAATATTTAAAAGGGTTCTCCTTTTGAACCCGAATCGTTACCCGAGTGCCTTTGAATAACTACTCCAAGCGTTCCGCTTTCCTATTAATCGGCAACCTTATGTTAGTAATCTTCGGCTTAAACACTAACTAAATAACTTGCTTAAATTAGATCTTACCATTACTTACCAAAATCAAATATTAGAGATCAGGGCCTGAATCGACTGCTTTACTTTTCCTACGTACCTAGAAGAGATCGATTACCAAAAGTGTTTAAGAGCCCCTCTTGCCGAAATCAATACTTTATTCTTGTAAAAAGTCGACAGAACATGAGTGAAAAGAACAATAGATATTCGGCCAAGATTCTCACCTTCTTAAATCGTTTGCCAAGGAAGATTCAAGGAGATCTATCCTACTCCAATATTCGGCCAAGATGGGTTCAAGGAAGGAAGAAATTTCGGCACTTCAAATGGTGTATTCGGCCAATGGTGAGTTTACTGGAAAGAACAGAAGTTTCGGCTAGGAGTCTTGAGAAGAGGAAGGAATGAAATTCGGCTAATGTGAAAGAAAAATAATGGAAGAGGTAATCAGAATTTCGGCTAAGGGTTTAAGAAAATAAAGAAAAATTAGAAGGAAATAGGGTTAGGTTTTTCGGCTAAGCAGAGATGGAAAAGAAAAATAAGGTGGTGGATGGTGGTATTTATAAGCATTCGGCACCCTCCCCCCTTAGCTTGCCGTCCACACTACTCCACCAGGGAGTTCAAATTTCGTCCATCTACCCCAATTGCTCCTGACCATTCATTTAATTTAATTCAAACAATTTGAATTAATCCCTATTAATAAATAATAATCTCTTAATAATCCATATAATATCCTCATTTATCTCCCATTTCCTTGATTATCTTCTTATTATCACTATAATTAAACAAATAAAGAAAATCCAATAAAACTCTCATATTATCCTACCATCTAAATAAAAATTAAGAGTTTAAAGAGAGAAAGTCTCTCCCTCCCTATTGCCGTCCCACTGCGCTCGCCCAAACTGCAAAAAAAAAAAAAATCACCCACGCCCATAGGTCTCGAACATGGGACCCATTAGAACCCATGCGACCAAGTAACGCCTGTGCCACTTGGGCGAGCGTTGTTTTGTGATACAAACGCGCCATAATTTCTTTTAGGCCTTCCTCCTTAGTTCCCTTCTAACGCTAAAACAGAAAAGATAAAATCCCCACTTCTTTGCTTGATTCGAACGCAGGACCTACTACCGCAACTCCTGCTTCAACGCCCATGCCATCTTTCCCAACTAACTTTCATGTCACAAAACCCCACCATTTAATTTTAAAGCCTTCTTACTAAAGCCCAAATCGCATATAAAAATTAAAACGCAAAACTCCGTTCCGGCTACTCGAACCTAGGACCAACTAGGTCCCTTGTCGCAAGATGCGCCCCAAGCCAACTCTTCCCTTTGGACTTTCATGCCATGAACCTTCACGAATTAATTTTAAGGACTTCCTACTTAAGTCCATCACTTCCTAAAAAAACAAAAACGCCGAAATGCTCCTCCCCGCCACTCGAACTTGTGACTGCGTCCCCCTTTTCACCCCCAACACGCATGAAACCACTTAGCCAACTAAATCCTTGTGTCGAGTTCCTACTAAAAATTTTCTTAACCCCTAACTCACCTAGCTTCCTCCTTTAAACACTATTAAAAAATAAATTTTAATACTAAGTCAGGCCTAGCTCGGGTTTAATTCTAGACCCCAAAACATGCCAAATAAATCACAAATTTTATTCTTCAGGCACACATATGGGAAATTATCTAAGTTACAAACAACCCCTAATTTGGGGTGTTACAGATAGAAAGAATAAATAAAAATCATATTTCTAAAGAAGAAATTTATGAAATTTCTAAATATAGGATATGGTGTCAAAGACATATAGAAAAAATAAATGGTAATATAGTAGCTAAAGATACTAGAGGAGGATTAACAAAAATCCCATTATTTACTAAAGATAAAATTAAGAGGATTAAAAAGAAATGTCCTCAAGTTAGATATATACATTTAGGAATAATAATGATAACAATAAGAGCTTTGTTTAGAAAAGGTCATGATATACCAATAATAGCAGTTTTATTAGATAAAAGATTTGAAAAACCAATAAAAGCACTTATTGGAGGAATTCAATCAAATTTACATACAAGAGTAATAGGATTTAAAGTTAAACCAAATTACTTTATATCTATTACAGATCCTCTAATAGAAGAATGTTTATGTCTTGGAATTCACACAAAAAATTCTGAAATTAATGATTTAGCAGAAGATCTAGCAATAAGTTGGACTTCTATTAATGAATATACTAATACAGTAGAAATAGAGATCAAAGAAATTAATAATAAAATTATTGAGCTCTTTGAACCTAATAAATTCACTACTGAAATAAAACCAAAATTATTACATTTAAGAGATTTATCAATACCAAAAGATTGGATGATAGAAAAGATAAGTAGTGCAAGTACTTCTAAACCTGTAAGTACTATAGAATATATGTCGTCTGGGGATAAATTATATTTTAAAAATATTGCTATAACAAATACAAATACAAACGATAATTTGGTTTTACCCTCAAATACTCAAATAGAAGAAGATGAGGAAAATACAAGTACTAGTTCTATACCTTCAACACCAATAGGAATGAAAAAAGTTCATATTCCTATTTTTCCTATTCAACCAAGTAGAAATTTTAGAAACACTAGAATGGAAGAAATACAAACTTCAATAATTATCCAACAAATGAAACTTGGAACAAGTGATGTAATCACATTTCAAAATTACAAAATGGTATAGTAGATGCGAAAGACAGTAGATATTATTATTACAAAAGTAGAAGTAAAGGAAAGGTTTTTACAAAAATAGATAGGATGGTAAGTGAGAAGTGGATAAAGAAAGATTTTCTAAACTTTTTTCGATGCCCCCTTTAGGCTTCCTTCATTCCCTTTTATAGGAGAATTCTTGAATTCTATTTAGTTTTCTTTGAATCCCACACAATTTTTCTGATAAGGATAATGTCTCATCATTGACATGGTTGCTTCCACGTTGCTTTCTTTTTTGTCTTGTCACATCATTGATTTGCTTCCACGTTGCAATCTTTTTTGTTTGCATCTGGATGCCGTTTTCTTTAAGTTGCCTCCTTTTTTGTCCACACTTGAATGTTTGTTTTCTCAAGTTGCTTTCTTGGATGTCATTTACCCACGTGGCTTTATCCTTCTTGAATATTATCTAGATTCATTTCCTCGATTTCATCTAGATGTAATGAATCTATTGATAGTCTTGGTGAGTTCCAATTCTCCCACGTGTTCTTGATTTCTTCTATTATATGTGATGGAAAATCATCAATCTCCATGTCAGCTATCATTTTTAATAGTTGCACGGATTCTTTGTCTCTATCTTCCTGGGTGTTTCCAGTATCATATGCTAATATTCTTCTTCCATCAGTCTAGAGATTATAAGTTTTTTTTTGTTGAAGTAAATATTGGGCTTTGGTCATTAAATCTATTCCTACTTGGATTTGATAATAATTAGGATTATTATAACACTTGTCAATGTTTTTTATCAAGTGTCTTTTTTCTTCTCTAGCTGCAGAAAGTTTGGGTCCTCCAATCATTTTTTGAAGAATCCAAATTTGATATGGCTGATAGAAATTTTCTTTTTCAGCTATACCAATAAGACTACTAATGTAAAGATGAAAATAATAATAAAAATCATCTTCGTATACCATTCGTAATAACATAGTTTTGATAAATGCAAAAAAATCTTTTAATAAATGAAAAGAAAAATTTTGAACTGTTATTTCTTTAACAAAACCCTATTCAATACTGCTTATATCAAATGGTTCATGATCAAGTCTAAATTTTATAGTAGGGAATTTTTCATTTAAATCATTTGTGAAAACATAGGCTTGTAAAAAATAATTTGAAAAAGCTTTTTGAAATTGAGCTTACTGTTTGCAGATAACTCCATTTATTTTTGTAAATATTTCAACAGGTAAAATATTTCTAGCCTTATTATATAAACATAACCTAAACATTTTATTTATAATAGGGCAATTTGTTCCTTTATTAATAAAATATTTAAATATATCAAGAAGATTATTTATCTCCTTAATATCTAAATAACCAATGATTTGTTTCAAGTTGTTTAATTTGTTCTTTTCTTGATGGTATGTAAAATTTTTATCACAAATAAATTTATGATTTTCTACTTTCTACAGAAGTTTTTTTTACAGATAACATAATTAAATTTTTATCAATAGAAAATTATTTCCTAATAATATATCTCCATGTATTGCAGGAAAGCATAATATTTTAGCATAAAGCTAGAAATGTACCAATCTACATAAATAATGTAAAATTTGTGATACCTAAAATATTATGCTTTCCTGCAATGCATGGAGATATATTATTAGGAAATAATTTTATATACCAACATTTACCATTTTCTATTGATAAAAATTTAATTACGTTATTTGTAGAAAAAACTTCTGTAAAAATACTATTAGTAGAAAATCATAAATTTATTTGTGATAAAAAATTTACACCACCAAGAAAAGAATAAATTAAACAACTTGAAACAAATCATTGGTTGTTTAAAATATTAGAAAATAATTTTAGTGAAGAACCATTAAAATAATGCTAAAATAGCCCTAGATATTATGAAATTAAATTGGAAAATCCCAATAAAAGTATTAGAGTTAAACCAATGATCTATACTAAACAAGATATAGATGAATTTGATATACAAATTAAAGAATTATCAGAAAAATGATTAATAGAAATAACTAATAGTCCACATTCTAGTCCAGCCTTTATGGTTATAAATCATGCCGAAATAAAAAGAGGAAAAGCTAGAATGGTTATTAATTATAAAAGATTTAATCAAAATATTATTTTTGATGGATATTTTATGTAACAGCTCGGTTTTAGCTAAATTGGAATAGTGGTTTCGAAACCACAAAAACAATGTCAGAAAAGTATTTTAATATTACTTTCGGTATTTACAGCATGTTATTTGATATGTGTGAAAATTTCGTGAGCTAATTTTATCGATTGATTGGTTAATTTGATAAAAAGGATTAAATCGCGTAAAATGTAAAAGTTGCATTCTACTTGTTAAAGGTGTTTAATTGCTATGTTTTAATAAATCAAAGGTCCTTATGTTGTAATTAGACCGTTAATAGTATGAGTGGACATATATGGACATTTAATGGATGTTTTAAATGGTTTTTCATTAAGGTTATTATGGTAAATTGCATAATTATTGTCGAAACCATTTTTGAAAAGGTTTATAAAAACGGGGATCGACTTTAAAAACGAAAATGGAGTCGCCACCAATCCCTTTTTGCTTAGGTGTGATCGGATCACCTTATAAAACATTTTATTTCAAAATATTGATTTTGTCCTACGAAATTAAAGAAAGCGGGTTCGGGAGTCGGTTACGTACGAGGAAGGATTAGCACCCTCGTAACACCCAAAATTGGTACCGGATTGATTAATTATTGTCCTTATGTCAAAAATTCGAAAAGATTTGAAAACATGATTTCTTTAAAAACTTTGAACAATTTGAGTTAGAATTGGAGATTCCTTTGTTCCGAAAGCATACAAACATCATATCCAGCACGTTAGGACGTGACATTTTAAACTCTCGTAACCAAAATCATCTCATGATTTCAACATTCATTAAAAGGATATTTTGTTATTTGGACGAACGAAAAACCGAAACCCAGCACGTTAGGGCACAATTTCTCGAACTTCCAAAAACGAAACATAGCCTTGTTTTCTGAAATCCTTATCTCGAGATAACAAAACGTCATATCCAGTTAGTTAGGACACAACAATTATGAATTCTCGGAAATAAGTTTTTATTTAATTTTTAAAGGAAAATGATTAATTCTTTAGATTCGGTGAGATAAGTTGAAACCCAGTAAGTTAGGATACGATTTCTTTCGAACCTTAGAACATGGAGTATTTGCTTATTTCGAAATGAAAATCTTAATGTAAAAACATAATGTGACCGTAATAAAATAAGGAGTGAATTACAATGCCAACAAGTGCACGACAACAATATACATCATAACTCAGATAAAGCGAACCGAAATAAAAGGAATAATAAAAATAAAATAAATATAAGATAAATAACAAAACAAGAATAAAAGAAAAATAAAAATGAATAAAAAACTAATTATAAGAAAAAAAAATAAGTAAGTAAATAAATGATTAAAAATAGTGAATCAAATAAATAAATAAAAGGGTATTAAATAAATAAATTAATAATAGCAAAATAATTATATAAAAAATAATATTGTTAATAATAATAAATAATAATAATAATAATAGGAAAATAATGATAATAGGGTATGATAATAGTAATATATACAAATAATGGTAAAAATATGAGGATAATAATAAAATTAATTATAAATAAAATTTAAAAATAGTAGTAGCAAAATTAAAATAACAACTTTAATAGTAAAATAATAATAATACTAAATTAATGATAATAATAGTAATAATAATAATATTAATAGTAAATGAGAATAATAATAAAAGTACTAGTATAAATAAAAATAATATTAATAATAAAATAATAGTAAATATTGAGATTAATAATGATTAAAAATGGTAGTAAAAAATAACACTAGCAATACTGAAAATAATAATAATAATAATAATAATAATAAATATAAAAATAATGAATATGATAATAAAATAATAATAATATCTATATAGAAATAATAAATAATAAAAAATGCTAAAACCATGGAAAAATAACAAAAATAATAAAAGAAAATAAAATAGGGACAAAATTAAACTTAAAAATGATACTTTGGGGCGAATTTTAGAAAAAATAAATGAATTAGGGCCCCTTAGCAATGCGCGCAAAACGTGGAGGACCAAAAGGGAAAATATTCCCGTTCACCAAAACGCGCCGTTCGGAGAGGACTAAAATGGAATGAATGCCAAATTATTGGGCCGGATTAGAAGAAAAATAAAAAAAAGGATATAGGACTAAATTAAAAAGACTGAAAAATGCAAAAGGACCACAGGCATAAATAGCCCATTTTTAAAAAACACGCAGATCCCTGGAGCGGGTCGGGTCAACGCACGGGTCGTCTCTATACGGCGCCGTTTTGAGGCCACTGAGACAGGCCCTAAACGGCGTCGTTTTGGCCCCTTTATAAAAGCAAAAAAATTTTAAAAAAAAATCAGTCTCCCCTTATTTTCAGAAAAAAACAGAAAGGCTGCCCCTTTTTATCTCGCTGGCGATTTTCGGTGAGTTCCTCGGCGAGTCTCCGGTCGCCGTCCGCACGGTGGCCGGAACCCAAAAAATGTAAGGTTTTTTTTTCTTTTTAAAAAAAAGTATTTTATATATATTATATGTGTGGGTTTAAAAAATAAAACAAAAATAAAAAATAAATGTACTCGTAAATGAAAAGAAAAAAAGAAAAAATAAAAGAAACCTTTTTGATTTCGTATTCTTTTTGTATATCCCTGTATATATGCGTGTCTCCAGTGTTATAGATCTTTGGGGTTTTTATAACCCGAAAATAAAAAAGGAAAGAAAATATTTTGCCATGTTTTGCTCTTGTTTTGCTGCTGTTTCTTTCTCCATTTGCAGGTGAACGGCGATCTCGGCGGTGGAGCATCATCCTTGCGCGGATTGCGGCGATGAAGGCGGCTGGTATGGGGCTGGCGGCGCCTAGGGTTTCAGAAACCCTAGATCTTCCGAAATTGTTTGGGGTTTTGGGCCTTTTTGGGCCGTGTAAGTTTGGGTAAGTTAGGCCTGGGTAGTGGGTTATTAGTGTTTTGGGTCTGGGGTGTAATGGGCTTCGGGTTGTAATTTTGGGCCAAGGGTCTGGTCTGGGTTTTAGTTTGGTTTGTAACTGGTCTGTAAAAAAACATTGGCTTTATTATTATTTTTCTATTAAGCCCGGGCAATAATGGGCTATTACAATTATCATATGTTAAATAAAACAAAATCAATTTTAAGCTTAATATCATCTTCTCCACCGAATTTGTTGAAGAAAAAGAAGGCATTTTAGGGTTCTTGATTCGGCTATGCTATTTTGCTCATTAAGGTACGGTTTTTGTCTCGTTTTTAATGATTTCTATATTTTTGTAATCGTTGCAGCTCAATCTAGCTAGCCCGTACCTTTAATTTCAAAACTGTTAAAGATTTTGAGAGTTGCCATTGTTGAATCTATGTGTTCTTTGATGTTTAATGTTGAAATATGAAAGATTGATGATAGTTTTACATGTCTTGTTAAGTGATTTTTGATGAAAATGCATAATAGGGATTAAATTGTAAAATGTGCAAATTGTGTGGTTGAAATGTGAAATAAATGAAAGTTTTGGACTGATAGGGACCTATATATAATTCGGCCAAGCATGAGTTTTGTTGAATTGTGTGAATTTTGTGTATTTGTGAAATAGAGACTAAATTGATTAAATGCGAAAGTTTAGGGGCTAATGTGTAAAAATGCCCAAATGTGTATTTTTGGATTAATTGAATGAGTAGATGAATAAATAAGTTAATTTTGAATTCATATAGATCAAGATAGAAAGAATTCGGATTTAGATCGGGGGAAAAGCCAGGTTATCGAGTAGTCGACCCGATCCGTCAATTCTGAATACGAGGTAAGTTCGTATGTGATGATTACATTATAAATGTATGTTAAAATGCTTTAATATTGCATAAATTGTTAAAACGGAATTATGGATAATGTATGAATTGTTAAAACGACTTTACGGATGCATTCGATGATAGAAACGAAAAGTGTGAAAGCCCGGTTGAACCTTAAGAATAGTTTTGGATACTATTGACATGTCAGTAGGTGATACGTTGAGTTGGCTTCGGGCCATGCATATCGGATGATTTGGCTTCAGGCCATTAATAGTTCTTTGGATAAGTTACCTTGATTTGGCTACGGGCCATGGTATAGTTACTTATCGTATGATACTCCTGAGTATCTGATTTCTATTTCGAATGGTTCAACGAGTAAACGAATGATGTGGTTGAGAAAAAGGTTAGTACGAGGCGATACAGGTACGTACAGAACCTATTCGAGTATTAAATAGTGAAAGTTCGATGAGTTTGTATTTGATCATGTTTTGAGACATGAGAAAGGTTTGTAGTTAATGTGTATATGGTTTTGTCATGTGTAATTGGTTGATTTGCATTTATTCGATGAAATAAGTTATTCACATACGAGCTTACTAAGCTATGAAGCTTACTTCGTGTTATTTTTCTATGTTTTATAGTGAATCAAGGCTTGCTCGGATCCGGGAGTCGTCGGGAACATCATCGCACTATCAAACATCTAAGTTGGTACTTTTGAATTATACATTTATGGTATATGACATGTATAGGTTAGATGTGGTATTTTGGTTGTGATTATAGCTATGAGATATGGCTTGTAAATGTATATGTTTTGGTTAGTATATTTAGCCATGAGTGATGGCTTATTTTGGTATGTTTGGTATGAATGTGGTTATGGTTTTATAGTTGCTCAAATGGTTAGTTGATTTGTGGAGTTTAAATGCTTGAGAAATGCCTTGATGAGGTATGATTTTAGATGTTGTGTTGGTTATTTATAGGGTAAGTTATGTATGTGTGAATTATGGTAAATGAACCATATTGTTTGATATTGTTTTGGCATGTATTTGGCTAAGTAAATGGTAGTGATTTGAGAATTGGAATAGATGAAATTATAATGGTATGAATTGTGCATTTGATTGATGATTTTGACTGCCTAATTGTATGATGAAATGGTACCATTTTGCCTTGTGTAGGTACATTGAAGTTGGGGTGGCAAATTGGCCTTGCAAATGGCCTATTTTTGTCCACACGGTCAGAGACACGGGCGTGTGTCTCAGCTGTGTGTGACACACGGTCATGTTACACAGCCGTGTGTCCCCTGGTGTTGAAATTGAATTGAAGTCAGTATGCTCCACACGGTCTCACACACGGGCGTGTGACTAGCCGTGTGGTACAAGTCAGTATACCCCCTAATTGGCACACGGCCTAGCACACGGGCGTGTAACTTGGCCGTGTTGCATAAGTCAGTATACCCTACAGGTTTGGCACGGCCTAGCACACGGCCTGACACACGGGCGCGTGTGGCAACTTCGAAGGGCACACGGGCTAGACACACGGGCGTGTGGTTGGCCATGTGACCCAAGTCAGTATGTATGCCCTGTTTCCACACGGCCTGAGACACGAGCATGTCTGGAGCCGTGTGAGGCACACGGTCTGTTCACACGGGCGTGTGACCCCTGTATGGTTGAAATTTTTCCAAGTTTCCAAAAATTTTCGTATGTTATCGGTTTAGTCCCGATGTAATATCCTAAATATAGGCCTGTGCATTTATATGTGGTACTTTATTAATTTGTAATTTAAGAATTTGAGGTTGAACTGAGGCCTTGATTAAAATATTTGGATTAGTCACCTTAGGGTTTAAAAATAGTGTTTTGGGTAATTTAATTGATATATTGGGCTTGTGGCCCAAAGAGCTAGGGGCACAGAGAGGGGAGCTTAAAGTGGCGTCACAAGCACCGGGAAGGGCCAAATTTGGCGCTTGGAGCCCAAAAGATTGGGTCAAAAATTCGACCCAGAAAGTTAGGTGGACGGCACACTTGCTAAAATTTAGGGATTTAATTCTTTTATTTTAGTGATAAAGTGCTGATAATAGAAAGATAATGAATAGAAAGATTAGGGCTATTTTTTTGAGGAGCTAAGGGATTAAGATAATAGGTGGGATAAAAGCTATCGATGATAAAGAGAGTTGGCCGAAAATCCAACTCGGGAGGGGGATTGTATTGCCGAAATCTATATAAGCAAAGTGATCATCCTTTCTTTCAATTTTTTCTCTCTTCTTCCTCACCTAGCCAAAATTCTCTTCTTCCATTTGTTTTAATTTCTTTTCAAAACCGAAACTCCCTAGATATTTTCTCCTCTCCTCGGTATTTTCTCTAAAAGCCGAATTCTCTTTTGTTCATATTTTCCTTCTCCTATAACCGAATCTTCAAGGGTAATTTTCCGAAGGTGCACCATAGTTGAATACTCCTCTTTAATCTAGTAAGTTTCGGGATTTTGCTCCTTTGCAATTTCTTCAATTCTCTTTTATCAAGTTTCTAATCCGAATCAGTTTTCTAAGGCCCTGTCGATTTTACTCTCTTGTTTGAAGCCGAATCCTTTCTTGCTTTGAGATCTGTAGTCTTGCCGATTTGTGGAAAAGCCAAGGTAGGGAGGTGACGTTTTCTTAAGGACTTTCGGGATTCGACAAAATTAGGTAAGAGACCTATTAGTAGTTAACGTGTAAATTGAGATTTTATTAACCTTGGCCGAATATTGAAGGGCTAAATCTTCGTGTGATTTTCCGGCTTTTGAGCAAGGCTTTACATTGAGGATAATAGATCCGGATAGCAAGGACATCGACTAAGAATATTGGATTTCGCGATATCAGGTGTGTAATACTTCCCCACCATCTAGATCTGATTATTAATGTATGCTCATAAGTTTATATGTTGTGATAAATACCGATATCTCGGTTTAGTGTTGGAAACCCGAAAAGGGTGAAGCAAATCACCAGGTCAGTGAATGTTTGACTTTAGATGATAAAAGCATATTGATTTTACGATTGCATGGGTTGGGTTGATGAAAGGAGGAAGTTATACATTTTATGTGTAGCGGTTTATACCGTGATCTGTTATATGTTGTAGCGGCTAATGCCGTGACTGCTTATAAGGGCTTGGCCATAATATGTTGATGAGCGAAGATGGCGCCATCTTGGCGTGTAGCGGTGTGGGTCGATTGTAGAAATCCCCAATGGTGTGAATGGCTGGTACGGGGGCGTGTAGCAGATGGAAACCTAGGCAAACGGGTTGGGCCTTGCATATTATTTGTTATTTCTTTTTTTTTATAAATGGAATTATTAATCTGTTTTATGGGCCTAAGGCCAAAATCTAGTGGTGCATGAGGGTTGCACACTGAGTCTCGCGACTCACCCTATTAATTAACCTTTCAGGTGATACCTAGTGCTTTGATCGGCCGAGAGGAACGCAAGGTGGCCATGCAAAAGACCAACTGGATCCAAAGAAAAAGTCTCAAGTTAATACTTTATATTTTTAATTAATAGATTTTAAATCTCATTGTAATAAGGCTATGGGCCACTAGTTTATGTTTTGTTTTATTTTGGGCTTTAATTACTTTTAGTTATTTAAATTCTTATTGAACCAATGTATCTATTTAAATTTGGGTTTTTAATTTATAAATGCATATTTTATTTAAACTATCAACTATTAAATTTCTCTCGAATAAGAAGATAAAATTTAGAAAAGTATTTTTCTGAAAATACGACATGTTCTTCCAAAATTTTCTTAGTGACATACCAGATCCTATTGTGGTGTTTGGGCCGGGTTTGGGGTGTTACAATTGGTATTAGAGCCAGGTTCAAAACTCGGCTCTGGGGGGTTTTTTGGGCTCAAAACGTTTTCTAAAGTTGGGTTTTCGAAACATGCATATTTATAAAGGTCTGTTAGCTCAGCATGGCACCTGCGTCTCCGGCCCAAGTCCGCTGTAAGTATTCGAACCATTGTGTGATATAATATATGTGGGCTTGATGGGCTTTATGGGACGTGATTAGTTAGATTAGAACTTGATGGACTTTAGGCCTAGCTGAAACAACTCTTAAAATCTCATAAGACTTAATTTCACTAAACAAACCCGTGAACAAGCCGCAAGACTAGGGTGTGGTAACAGGCATACGCATGTGTAGGATTGGATCCGGAAGAGCCTGGTATTTAAGCAGTCCTAGTGACTCACCTCCTATTCGCTGGAATCCTACCCGTGCATAGTGATTTGCTTCACCTTAGCCAAGTTAGGGTGTGGCAATGGGCATACGCATGTCTAGGAGTGGATTCAGGGAGAGCTTGGTACTTAAACAGTCCTAGGACTCACCTCATCTTCACTGGAATCCTACCTGGTGCGTAGTGACTATTCACCCTAGTTACGAGGGCTTGATGATGGGCTAAACTTTATAACTAAAACCTGAAAGGGACCAGCCACCCTAGTTTGAAAAAAATTATCAAACTACCCTTGCTTTGCAAAATTACCGAAATACCCCCGGATCTCAAAATTACCAAAATACCCCCGGATTGCAAAATTACCAGGAAACCCTTACTTCACAAAATCATCAAGGATCTTATTTTGAAAAATTACGAAAATACCCTTGTAGGACAAAATTACAAAAATACCCTTGGGTAGTGGAAACAACAACAACAGCAACAACAACAACACTTTTCTGTAATGAACGCGAGTTCATGAATGTTGATGATTGAATGAATAAACTTTAGACTGTATTGTGTATGAACTCGAAAGAACCACTCTTAAAACTATTATTCATAAGACTGTTAGTGGATTAACTAGTGAAAGAAAACTAATGATCCATAAAATTCTTAATCAGATAAACACCAATCGGAGAAATGAGTTCAAGGGGTCGAGAACGTCCGCTGCATGGACACGGTAGGGGTAGAATGACCGCCGTGAGCCGTGAGGGTCCGCCACGGGTCGAAAATGAGATGCCTGGAATCTGCCATGTGAAGGAGAATTTTGGGATGAGGCGCCCGGAGATGATGCTGTATCTCAGGTGATGTTGAGGGTTTTAGAGAGGGTTGCTGGAGTAGGCATGAGCACAAGAACCCGAAAATCTGTACCGGAGCGGCTTAAGGCCAATGGGGCAGAAGTGTTTAGGGGAGTTTCTGGTGTAGCCCCTAACACAGCTGAGTATTGGATCGAAGCGACTGAGCGCATAATGGATGACTTAGACTTCACGGTAGATGAAAAGTTGAAAGGGGTCGTGTCTCTCCTCCGAGATGAGGCCTGCCAGTGGTGGCTCACGGTGAAAGAAGGTACTGCTGCAGATCTGATTGACTGGGATTTCTTTAAGGAGTCATTCTAGGGAAGGTATGTCGGGGCTAGCTATATAGATGCCCAAAGGAAGGCATTCCTGAACTTGGTACAGGGAAGTAAGGCTGTGGCTGAATATGAGGCCGAGTTTCTGCGCTTGAGCCATTACGCTCGAGGAATGGTAGCAACGGAGTATGAACGTTGTGTTCGGTTCGAGGATGGGCTAAGAAATGAGTTAAGGGTTCTGATAGCACCGCAACGAGAGAGGGTTTTTGCTATTTTGGTAGATAAGGCTAAAATAGCTGAGGAAGTGAAACGGGTTAAGAGACAAGAAAGGGATAAGGATCGGGGTAAAAATAAGAGGAGTTTTGGGCCATCAAGAGCATCGGGGAATTTTCAGAAGAGGCCTAAGGCTGATGGGCCAATTCGTGCTCCGACAAGTCAAAATCAAGCTTGTTCTACATGTGGGAGGACGCATTATGGGGAGTGCAGAATAAAAACAGGTGGATGCTTTAGGTGTGGATCCACAGAACATCTGATTAAGGACTGTCCTCAGATGGATCAGGTACAGCCAGCGGGTCGAGGTGCTGATCAGGTGAGAAGAGGCGATCAGCCTGAACCAAGGGGTCATGGTGCAGGTAGAGGAGGAAATGGGGCTAGTCGAAGTCGTGGAGCACCTGGTAGAGGTGCAGGTAACGTAGATGCGAGGCAGCCGGGTCTAGTTTATGCAGTTCATCGACAGGAGGATGGTGACGCACCGGATGTCATAACCGCATGCGTTTCTTATAGTGACACTCCTTTTCTTGCTTTGATTGATATTGGGTCAACCCACTCCTATGTTGCATGTTCCATATCCGAGACCTTAAGTATAGATTCAAAACAACTACTAGGAAGATGATCGTAGTGGAGTCCCCAGGACAATCTAGGTAGTAGACAAGTCATTTAAGGATGTACCTTTAGAAACTCAAGGGGGTAGTGTTTTGCAGACTTAATGGAATTGCCATTTGGAGAGTTCGATCTTATCCTAGGAATGGATTGGTTGTCAAAGCATCGTGCTAAGTTGGATTGTGGGTCTAAGCGCATGGTGTTAAGTACCGGAAGGCGGGAGGTGGTTGTGTTAGGAGAAAGAAGGAACTATTTGTCCAACGTAGTGTCGGCCTTGAAAGTCATTAAGATGATTCGGAAAAGATGTAATGCCTATTTGGCTTTTATTAGTGCTTTGGATGCTAAGGAGGTGGTGACTGTCGATGGGGTTCGAACCGTCAAGGATTTCGCGGATGTCTTTCCGGAGGAATTGCCGTGATTACCCCGGATCGCGAAGTGGAGTTCGGATAGAACTACTCCCGCACGCTCGTATCTATTACCCCTTATCGAATGGCGCCGAAAGAGCTGGTGGAGCTCAAAGCTCAAATTCAGGAGCTATTGGATCGAGGATTCATCCGACCGAGTGTATCTTCGTGGGGAGCGCCGGTCCTATTCGTGAAAAAGAAGGACGGATCCATGCATATGTGCGTGGACTATCGTCAACTGAATAAGTTGACGATTAAGAATAAGTACCCATTACCGAGAATCGACGATTTGTTCGACCAGCTCAAAGGAGCTTCAGTCTTTTCTAAGATTAATTTAAGGTCGGGATATCATCAGTTAAAGGTGAAGGAAGGAGACATTCATAAGACGGCATTTCGAACACGCTACGGTCATTATGAGTTTTTGGTAATGCCGTTCGGTTTAACGAATGCGCCAGCAGCATTTATGGATATGATGAACCGGGTGTTTCATCCATACCTTGATCGGTTCGTCGTAGTATTTATCGACGATATATTGGTTTATTCCAAGTCTGTGGAGGAGCATGATGCACAACTTCGAGTGGTATTGCAAATTCTGAGGGAAAACCAGCTGTACGTAAAATTCAGTAAGTGTGAGTTCTGGCTGAAGGAGGTGACTTTTCTAGGGCATGTGGTTTCCATAGAGGGGATTAGGGTAGACCCTCGGAAAATCGAAGCTGTGTTAAATTGGAAATCGCCGAAGTCTGTGGCGGAAATTTGAAATTTCTTAGGATTAGCAGGATATTATCGAAGGTTCGTTGAGGGGTTCTCTTCAATAGCGGCACCATTAACTAAGTTGTTGAGGAAGGGAGTATCTTTTGTGTGGACTGACAAACAACAGGAGAGCTTTGAGAGGCTGAAGAGAATTCTGACGGAAGCACCAGTGTTAATTCAGCCAGAGGCGGGAAAAGAATTTACCGTCTATTGTGATGCGTCACACACAGGGTTAGGGTGTGTGCTGATGCAAGATGGAAAAGTTGTGGCATACGCGTCTCGACAGTTGAGACCGCATGAGTTGAACTACCCTACGCATGATCTGGAATTGGCGGCGGTAGTATTTGCTCTGAAGATTTGGAGACATTACCTGTGCGGGGAGAAGTCGGTAATTTACACCGACCATAAAAGTTTGAAGTATCTCTTTACTCAGAAGGAGTTAAATTTACGACAATGTAGGTGGATCGAGCTCTTGAAGGACTATGATTGCTCAATTGAATACCATCCCGACAAGGCCAATGTGGTGGCAGATGTGTTGAGTAGGAAGGTGATAGCAGACCTAAGGGCGATGGTCGCTCATCTTAGTTTGTATGAGGATGGTAGTTTGGTGGCTGAGCTACAAGTAAGACCTATGTGGACAAGTCTAATCAAGGAGAAACAACTTTTGGATGATGTCTTAAGTACTCAAATCCGACAAGTGCAGGAGGGTGAAGTAGAGGACTATAGTTTGAACAATGATGGAGTTTTGTGTTTCCGTGGGAAGGTTTGTATGCCAAAAGATGAGGAGCTAAGGGAGATGATTCTTCGGGAATCGCATAGTAGCCCCTATGCTATGCATCTTGGAGGAGTGAAGATGTATCGGGATTTGTGAGACCAGTTCTGGTGGTCAGGTTTGAAGCAAGAAGTTACAGAATATGTGAGGAAGTGTTTGACGTGTCAGCAAGTCAAAGCTGAACACCAGTTGCCTTCGGGATTGTTGCAGCCGATAAAGATTCCCCAATGGAAATGGGAGAGAATCACAATGGATTTTGTTAGTGGGTTACCCCTTACACCCACCAAGAAAGATTCAATTTGGGTAATTGTGGATCGGCTGACGAAGTCTGCTCACTTCATCTTGATTCGGTCGACTACTCTCTAAAAAAGTTGGCTAAGTTGTACGTGGCGGAGGTTGTAAGATTACATGGTGTACCGGTGTCGATCATATTGGATAGGGACCCTAGGTTCACGTCACGATTTTGGAAGGCTCTTCATCAGGCAATGGGAACAAGGTTAGACTTCAGTACCGCTTTTCACCCACAGTCTGATGGTCAGTCTGAGAGGGTAATTCAGATCTTGGAGGATATGCTAAGGGGTTGCATCATCGATTTTAGGGGTAGTTGGGAGGAGTATTTACCCTTGGCTGAATTCGCGTACAATAATAGCTATCAAGCTAGTATTCAAATGGCGCCGTATGAAGCCTTATATGGAAGGAGATGTCGTACTCCAACTTGTTGGACGGAGTTGGGTGAACGTCAGGTATTGGGTCCTGAACTAGTTTCAGAAACGGAGGAAAAAGTTAAGTTAATACGGGCTCGATTGAAGGAAGCGTCTGATCGGCAGAAATCTTATGCGGATCTAATGCGGAAGGAGGTGGAATTTGCAGTAGAAGACCAAGTCTTCTTGAAGGTATCGCCGTGGAAGAAAGTAATGAGGTTTGGACAAAATGGTAAGCTAAGTCCTCGGTTTATTGGGCCTTATAGGGTGTTAGAACGTGTGGGGCCAGTGGCTTATCGTTTGGAGTTGCCTTCAGAGTTGGAGCAGATACATGACGTGTTCCATGTCTCGATGCTGAGACGTTATCGATCTGATCCATCGCACATAGTGCCAGTGGAAGAAATTGAAGTAAGGCCAGATTTATCTTTTGAGGAGGAACCAGTACAAATTTTGGATCGAGATATAAATGTGTTGAGAAGAAAGTCCGTTCCTTTGGTCAAAGTTCTATGGCGAAATCACGGCGCAAAAGAGGCGACGTAGGAGCCAGAGGATGTTATGCGACAGCAGTATCACCATCTCTTTTGATCAGGTAAATTTCGATGACGAAATTTATTTTAAGGGGGTAGAACTGTAATATCCTAAATATAGGCCTGTGCATTTATATGTGGTACTTGATTAATTTGTAATTTAAGAATTTGAGGTTGAACTGAGGCATTGATTAAAATATTTGGATTAGTCACCTTAGGGTTTAAAAATAGTGTTTTGGATAATTTAATTGATATATTGGGCTTGTGGCCCAGTAGCTAAGGGCACAGTAGAGGGGGAGCTTAAAGTGGCGTCACAAGCACTGGGGAAGGGGCCAAATTTGGCCGCTTGGATCCCAAAAGATTGGGTCAAAAATTCGGCAGCCCAGGAAAGTTAGGTGGACGGCACACTTGCTAAAATTTAGGGGATTTAATTCTTTTATTTTAGTGATAAAGTGCTGATAATAGAAAGATAATGAAGAGAAAGATTAGGGCTATTTTTTTTGAGGAGCTAAGGGATTAAGATAATAGGTGGGATAAAAGCTATCAGATGACAAAGAGAGTTGGCGAAAAATCCAACTCGGGAGGGGATTGTATTGCCGAAATCTATATAAGCCAAGTGATCATCCTTTCTTTCAATTTTTTCTCTCTTCTTCCTCACCTAGCCGAAATTCTCTTCTTCCATTTGTTTTAATTTCTTTTCAAAACCGAAACTCCCTAGATATTTTCTCCTCTTCTTGGTATTTTCTCTAAAAGCCGAATTCTCTTTTGTTCATATTTTCCTTCTCCTATAACCGAATCTTCAAGGCTAATTTTCCCGAAGGTGCACCATAGTTGAATACTCCTCTTTAATCTAGTAAGTTTCGGGATTTTGCTCCTTTGCAATTTCTTCAATTCTCTTTTATCAAGTTTCTAATCTGAATCAGTTTTCTAAGGCCCCATCAATTTTACTCTCTTGTTTGAAGCCAATCCTTTCTTGTTGAGATCTCAGAGTGCCGATTTGTGGAAAAGTCGAAGGTAGGGAGGTGACGTTTTCTTAAGGACTTTCGGGATTCGACAAAATTAGGTAAGAGATCTATTAGTAGTTAACATGTAAATTGAGATTTTATTAACCTTGGCCGAATATTGAAGGGCTAAATCTTCGTGTGATTTTCTGGCTTTTGAGCAAGGCTTTACATTGAGGATAATAGATCCGGATAGCAAGGACATCGACTAAGAATATTGGATTTCGCGATATCAGGTGTGTAATACTTCTCCACCAACTAGATCTGATTATTAATGTATGCTCATAAGTTTATATGTTGTGATAAATATCGATATCTCGGTTTAGTGTTGGAAACCCGAAAAGGGTGAAGCAAATCACCAGGTCAGTGAATGTTTGACTTTATATGATAAAAGCATATTGATTTTATGACTGCATGGGTTGGGTTGATGAAAGGAGGAAGTTATACGTTTTATGTGTAGCGGTTTATACCGTGATCTCGTTATATGTTGTAGCGGCTAATGCCGTGACTCGTTATAAGAGCTTCGGCCATAATATGTTGATGAGCGAATGATGACCGCCATCTTGGCGTGTAGCGGTGTGGGTCGATTGTAGAAATCCCCAATGGTGTGAATGGTCGGTGCGGGGCGTGTAGCGGATGGAAACCTAGGCAAACGAAGTTGGGCCTTGCATATTATTTGTTATTTCTTTTTTTTATAAATGGAATTATTAATCATTTTTTATGGGCCTAAGGCCAAAATCTAGTGGTGCATGAGGGTTGCACACTAAGTCTCGCGACTCACCCTATTAATTAACCTTTCAGTGATACCTAGTGCTTCTGACCGGGCCGGAGAGAGGAACGCAAGGTGGCCATGCAAAAGACCAACTGGATCCAAAAAAAGTCTCAAGTTAATACTTTATATTTTTAATTAATGGATTTTAAATCTCGTTGTAATAAGGCTATGGGCCACTAGTTTATGTTTTGTTTTATTTTGGGCTTTAATTACTTTTAGTTATTTAAATTCTTATTGAACCAATGTATCTATTTAAATTTGGGTTTTTAATTTATAAAGGCATATTTTATTTAAACTATCAACTATTAAATTTCTCTCGAATAAGAAGATAAACTTTAGAAAAGTATTTTTCTAAAAATACGACATGTTCTTCCAAAATTTTCTTAGTGACATACCAGATCCGGTCGTGGTGTTTGGGCCGGGTTTGGGGTGTTACACCCGAACCACTTCTAAAGCATATTAAAGGCCTTGAAGGCCCTTATAAGGGACAATGTAATTGTGTTGAATGATTTATGAGAATGAATGCTTTATGTTTGATAAATGTATTCTATATGTTGTGAATTGATCGGTAATACCTTGTAACCCTACTCTGGCGACGGATACGGGTTAGGGGTGTTACATTTTATTCCAAGAAAGGATGTTTTAATTAATCAAGCTAAACAATCAAAATATTTTAGTAAATTTGACTGTAAATTAGGATTCTGGCAAATCACGCTAACAGAAGAATCCAAGCCTTTGACAGCTTTTAGTGCACCTAATGGACATTATCAATGGAAAGTAATGCCATTTGGATCATGTAATGCATCACAAATCTTTCAAAGATGGATGGATTCTATATTTAATAAATATTAAAAATTTGGTGTAGTCTATATAGATGATATTTTAATATTTTCAGATACATTAGAAAAACATAGAAAACATTTAAATATCATTTCTCAAGAGTTCATAAAACATGGAATCATACTAAGTCCTAAGAAAATAGAACTAGAAAAAACAGAAATAGAATTCTTAGGATTAAAATTATCTGCAGATGGTCTTAAACTACAAGATCATATTATAGTAAAAATAAAAGAATTTCCTGAAAACATTGAAGATAAAAAGCAACTTCAACAATTTTTGGGAATTATTAATTATGGAAGAAATTTCTTTCTTAACTTATCTGAAAAAATAGGTAAGTTATATGAAAAACTAAAAAAGGATAAATCCTTTATCTAGTCCAAAACAGACTCGGAAATCATAAAAAAAATTAAAATCTGAAATAAATCATATTCCAAAAGTTGATTTACCTAAACAATGTGATAAATTAATTTTAGAAACAGATGCCTCACAAAATTATTGGGGTTGTATTTTAAAAGCTAAAACAATAAAAAATGAAGAATTAATATGTGGATATAGTTCGGAAAAATTTAGACCAAATGAAATTAATTATGTTATATATGAAAAATAATTATTAGCAATAAAGAAAGGAATAAAAAACTTTCTCATATATTGTAACAACCCGATTTTGGGCCTAGTCAGAATAGTGGTTTCGGGGCCACAAATCCGACGAGGAAAATCTTATTTTTATTATATTTTTATGGTCTACTATTTCACGGAAAGATTTCGTGAAAATTTCGTTCGAAAATTTCGACGTTTGGGCACTCAATTTAGTCAAAAGGACTAAATTGTAAATAGTGCAAAAGTTGAGTTCCACATGTTAGAAGTTTCCAATTGTTATGAAGTTTTAAATTGGAGGTCCTTAAATGGTAATTAGACCATTGGTTAATTTTTTGGACAAAAATGGATATGAGATAAGTGAAATAGGATATTTTTAAGTTAGGGGCATTTTGGTCATTTAGTAATTAAAAGAATTAAAAAAGTCAAAATTAAAGCAAAATGGTGTCCATCTTCAAGTTATGTCCGAATGTTGCATGAAGAAACCATGGCTAGGGTTTTTCAAGCTTCCAAGCTCGATTGTAAGTCCATTCTAGCCCCGCTTTTAATGATTTTTACGTTTTTGAAATCCTCGTAACACGATCTCTCTATTTCTACCATTTATTTGAGCTAGGGTTGATGTTTGAAAATTTACCCATATGAGAAATTCTTGTGTTTTGATGTTTAATGGTAGAATATGAATGCTCGGTGTGTAATAAACGACTTTTACTAAGTGATTTTCGGTGAAATTGTCAAAAAGGACTAGTTTGTAAAAAGTTGTAAAATGTGTGTAAGTGTGTGAATAAATGGAAATTGTGGACTACTATAGTTATGAAAATGGTTCGTCTAGGCTTAAAATATAAGGAAATTGAATAAAAATCATTTTACGAGCCTAGGGGCAAAAGTGTAAATATGATAAAGTTTAGGGGTAAAAATGTAATTTTTACAAAATGTGAATTTAGGCTAATTTGAGTAGCAGGATGAATAAATGAGTTAAATGTATTGTTATAGATCAAGGAAAACGAGATTCGGACTTAGAACAGGGGGAAAAATAAAGAATATGACGAATAAGTCCTTTTCACCGATTGTGCTACCGAGGTAAGTTTGTATGTAAATAATGCATCGTTTTTACTTATGTTTTCATATTTTGATAAATGGTATGAATTGTGGCTGAATATTTGATGTAATTGACAAAATATCGACAAGTGAAAAATTTCCCGGTTGAACCTTAGGAATAAAAATGGATACGAGTGACATGTTCACTAGAAAACTATGTGAAATCTAAGTGAAATAAGTGATCCGGGTGCTAGTCCATACGTTCTACCGATGGCTGAGTTATCTGGCATGTGTTACGGATACTCGACAGCTTGTGTAAACAGCACCGTGTAGTTTCGTCATGACCGACAGCTTGTGTGAGCAGACCTGAGAATGTGACTATGTGAAACGGGTGCTGGTCTTATAAGTTCTACTAGTGGTTGGGTAACCCGACATGTGTTGCGGATACCTGATAGCTTGTGTGAGCAGCACTGAGTAGTTACGTATGACCGACAACTTGTGTGAGCAAACCCGTGAATGTGAATAGCTCGAGAGCGATCCTATGTGAAAAGTGTGATATGAAGTATCTTTAGCTACAAGTGTGGCACTTATGTGCAAATTTCCGTGTATCCGTTATTATTCCGATGCGTTCAATGGGAAATGACTAAGTGCAAACGAATATGACTATGTGATGAATAAGTGCAGGTATGTGTGTGTAAACTTATGAGCAATGTGCTCGATATGTGATCGAACTTTGGTAAGATTGATACGGAGTAAGTGTTACAATGAAAGTTACTATAAAGAAAACATGAAAGAGTGAAATTTAGAAATAAAACAGTTTTGGACAGCAGCAGTTATGTGTTTTTGAAAAATCACTAAAAATGGTGGAAATCGAATTAGAGGTTGAATAAGATATGAAATTAAATATTATTGAGTCTATTTTCATATAAAAGAAACGGTGTAAGCGAAAGAATTTCATATTCTGATATATTTGAATTTTTGTGAGACAGAGTCAGAATGATTTTGGAATCCCCTGTTCTGACTTGGGAAAATCATTAAACATTGTACAAAAATAATTATGGGTTATAATTTACATGATTAAAATCCTTAATAAGTCTATCTTCAATAGAAACAAACGAGAACATCATCCGAATCCCATACAAAGAGCTAATTAATTTTTAGTGAAGAAAGGTCGAAACTGTCAGACAACAGAACAGGGGAGACTTTAAAGAATAAACTGTACTTATTGGCTAAACCAAAAAATTTAAAATTTTATGGTAAGAAGATATGTGAGTCTAGTTTTAGGGAAAATTAGCAGATCTTAATTTGGAGTTCTGTAGTTCAAGATATAAATAATTTAGTGACTGTGACTCGAGTGGACAGCTTGAGATGAACATGAATAAATAGTGGAACTATGTGCAATTATGATTGTATTATCTTGAGAACATATTGTGAAGATTTATAAAAGCCTGTTAATAAATCACTTATTATTTACATACCTACTTACTAAGATATAATGCTTACCCCCCTTCCTTTCCTTTTTCCTATAGTGTCACAGATGCTAGCTCGAGTTGGAGGTCGTCGGAGATTCTATCACACTAACAAGTTATTGGTTGGTATTGTATCAACGATCTTCAAGTATTTTTAAGTCTATGGCATGTATAGGGACTTGATTTTGTGTATATGTTATTATGAGTTGGCCTAGAATGTTGGCCTATGCTATTTAATGGTTATTGTTGTATAAGACCATTTAATATGGCCAATATTTGTTATGTTATAAGTCTATGATAATGCATTTCAAGGATGTGTGTGCTTGCATATGAATGGTTAAGAGTGTGTGTGATTATACATGATGAATGTGGTTTGTAAATGGTATGTGGATGTCTTAGTGTGGATGTTTGAATGCTTAATAATACCATGTTGTGTGATGATAAATTTGTATAAGTGTTTTGGGGTGGCAAAGGGTTTGGTAAATAACCTTACTTGTGGCCACACGGGCAGCCACACGGCCATGTGCCCAGGGTGTGTGAAGTCTGCACTTGATTTTCGGAAATTCAGAACACCACACGGCCTAACACACGGCTGTGTGAAGGACATGGCCTTTGACACGGGCGTGTGCCCCTGTTTTTCAAGAAATTTTCTAATGTTTTCCAAAGTTCTCAGTTTAGTCCCGGACCACTTCCAAAGCATGTATTGGGCCTCGTAGGCCCTATTTAGGGACTCAAAGATAAAAATTTGAAAAGTTTTAATTTGGATGAAATTTTATGACTCGGTTTAATACGTTTACAAGTGTATGTGTTCCAGTAATGCCTCGTACCCTATTCCGGCGTCGAATACGGGTAAGGGGTGTTACATATATTTAGCACATGAAAAAATTATTATAAAAACTGATAATCAGGCGGTTAAACATTTCCTTACTAATAAAAGTTTGGAAACGATACCTAGAAGTGTTAATTATGACTCCTATTTCAGTCAAATTTGAGAAGTAATCTTCTAGTTAAACTCTGCTTATTTGTTTCAATCAAACACTGATTAGTTAGATCATTTATTATTATTTGACCTATGAATTTAGCCTATAAATAGGCTCTTTTACAACCTTAGAAAATACACCCATTAGATATTAGAACTCATAACACATTTAGAGAATTTTGTGTTTACGTTTTGAGGGTTCTTTATTTTCGGGTTTTCGGGGTTTAGTTTTTATCTCCATCTTTTGTACTCTTCATTCTGTTGTCATTATAGTAAAATTATCTTTTCCCGTGGGTTTTTATCCTCTTTGGAGGGGTTTTTTCCACGTTAAATTTGTGTGTGTTCAATTTGTCAATTTATTTCGCTATTTTTTCTTGTTGCTTAATCGGGCCGATCCTAACAAGTGGTATCCGAGCTTCCGGGTTTTTTCATCTCGATCACGGTAATGGCGTCTTCAAAGTATGAAATTCCGCTGTTGGATCGCAACACCATATTTGCGTTATGGCAAATAAAGATGCAGGCAATTCTTGCACAGATGGATTTAGAGGAAGCCCTGCTAGGGGTAGATAAGATGCCTTCGACATTGATGGAGGAAGAGAAAAAGCGCAAGGATCGAAAGGCATTAACACAGTTACATCTGCATTTGTCTAACGAAATTTTGCAAGATGTGATGAAAGAGAAGACCGTCGCGGCATTATGGAAGAGGCTAGAACAAATATGTATGTCGAAAACTCTAACCAGCAAGTTTTATATGAAGCAACGCCTTTATGCTCATCGTTTGGAGGAAGGTGCATTCAGGCACCTAACACTTAACAGTGTTTAAAGAAATTCTCTCAAACTTGGAGGCCATGGAGGTTCAACATGATAAGGAAGATCTAGGGTTGATTCTACTTTGTTCGTTGCCCCGCCTTATTCAACCTTCTGCAGAGACACGATTTTATATAGCCGTGAGTCTCTCACAGCTTGATGAGGTTTATGATTCTTTGACCTCGTATGATAAGATGAAGCATCTTGTGGTTAAACCCGACTCTCGTGGAGAGGGTCTCATTGTTCGTGGGAGACAAGATCTAATGCTGATGATGATCGTGGAAGGACACGTAAACGGAATCCTCGCAAAGAAATCTAAGGATAGATCAAGTCTTCAAACAGAGGTAAAACTTGCAACTTCGCAAGAAGAAAAGGCATATTAAATGAAAGTGCTATAAGCTACAAAACAAAATTAAAAGAGAGGCTACGAATCAAAGGGAAAACAACCGTAAAATTCTCGGTGAAGCCGATGTTGTAGAAGACTACAAATGATGAACTTCTAGTCGCTTCACAACAATTCTAAAGTGAGCGAGGAGTGGATACTTGATTCAGCCGCACCTTCCACATGAGTCCCAATCGGGATTGGTTTACAAATTACGAAACAATTATCTCAAGGTGTTGTTTTGATGGGAAATAATGCTTCGTGTAAAATCGCAGTGTTGGAACAATTAAAGTTAAGATGTTTGATGGAGTTGTCGTAACACTTAGTGACGCATTTCGCATGTTCCGCAATTGAAGAGAAAATTAATTTCGTTGAGTACTCTTGATTCAAGAGGGTACAAATACACAGCCAAAAATGGGATTTTGAAGATTTCCAAAGGTTCCCTCGTTGTGATGAAAGGGCAGAGAAAGACTGTCAAGTTATATGTTTTGCGTGTTTCTATCATTATTGGTGATGCAAATTGTCACTTTCTCTTCCTTGTCAGATGATGATATTACTAAACTTTGACATATGCGCCTAGGGCATATGAGTGAGAATGGCATGGCAGAATTGAGCAAAAGAGGACTTCTTGATGGGCAAGGAATTTGCAAACCAAGTTCTGTGAGCACCGCATTTTTGGGAAGCAAAAGAGAGTTTGATTCACCAGAGGAATCCATAACACGAAGGAAACGTTGGAGTATATTCATTCTGATCTGTGGGGGCCATCAAGAGTGCCTTCAAGAGTGCCTTCAAGAGGTGGAGCTAATTATATGCTAACTTTTATTGATGATTTTTCTAGAAAAGTTTGGGCATTCTTCCTGAAGTAGAAAAGCGATGTGTTTTCCGCATTTAAGTCTTGGAAAACTATGATTGAAAAACAGACGGGAAAATAAATAAAACACCTCCGCACAGACAATGGCTTAGAGTTTTGTTCTGATGAGTTTAATAAACTGTGCAAGTCAGAAGGGATCGTGAGACACTTGACAGTTCGTCATACTCCACAGCAAAATGGCGTTGTAGAACAAATGAACAGAACGATCATGGAGAAGGTTCGATGTATGTTGTCAAATTCTAACTTACCAAAGTCGTTTTGGGCTGAAGCAGCCTCTACTGCATGTTTCTTGATCAACCGATCTCCATCCGTTGCCATTGAGAAAAAGACTCCACAAGAGGTATGGTCTGGTAATCCTGCTAATTATTCTGATTTAAAGATCTTTGGGTGTCCTGCGTATGCTCATGTTGATAATGGAAAATTGGAACCAAGATCCATTAAATGTATTTTTCTTAGTTATAAAGCTGGTGTAAAAGGGTATAAGTTATGGTGTCCTGAAAATAGAAAAGTTGTGATTAGCAGAGATGTTATTTTTGATGAAACTGCTATGCTACCTAACTTATCTCTTAAAGACTCTTCCAATAAAGAAAATCAAAAGCAGGTGGAGCATCAGATTAATACAGAGTCGACTCCTCAAGCCAGTACAAAAATTGAGAATAGAGTTGTTTCTTCACCACAATACTCTATCACCAAAAACAGAACTAAAAGAGAAATTAAGCCTCCAAAGAAGTATGCTGAGGCTGATCTAGTTGCTTATGCTTTAAATATGGCTGAAGATATAGATGCAAACCAAGAGCCGTCTAATTATTCTGAGGCGGTTAGCTGTGAAGACTCAGAAAATTGGATGTTTGCTATGTAAGAGGAGATGGAATTACTCCACAAAAACAGAACATGGGATCTTGTGAAACTTCCTAAAGGTAAAAAGGCTGTTCGCTGTAAATGGGTGTTTAAAAAGAAAGAAGGGACTCCAAGAGTTGAAGAACCCAAATATAAAGCAAGGCTTGTTGCAAAGGGTTACAACAAATTCCAGAGTGGACTTCATGAGATGTGTTCTCCCGGTTGTGAAGCATAGTTTGGTTCGTGATATTATTGCCCGTGGTGATATTGTTGTGAGCAAAATTAGTACTCATGAAAATCCTGCAGATATGATGACTAAGTCACTTCCTATAACCAAGTTTGAGCATTGCTTAGATTTGGTTGGTGTTCATTGTTGAAGTTAAACCCTTAAGGGGTTTTATGGAAGAGGTGGAGAACTTGTTCGTTGAGAGTTCGTGATGAAGAACTTGTTTATTTAGAATCCGTGTCAAGGTGGAGATTATTAGAATTAAGTGACCCGAATCCTTATTTAAATAAAATACAATGGTAAAATAAAATAAAAAGAAGAATCCATATAGAACTATACTTCTTTTATTTTATTTTAAATAAGGTTTTTTAAACCTTATTAAACTCCATCTATTGGATATTGATTAGAATAAGGAGTTTCAATCTTACTACACTCATATTAGAATATGGCTTTATAAGCCTATAAATAGACATAGTCTATTCCTCTTGTAAATAGGTTCGAATTCGACATAGTGAATTTTTCTTCTCCTCTGCCCGTGGTTTTTTCCCAAAAGGGTTTCCACGTAAAATCTGTGTGTTCTTTATTTTATTTCTCTTTTCTTTGCGATATATATTATCATTACCGACATTTATATTTTTCACAAATTGGTATCAGAGCTAGTTCAATTTTCATAGATCAGCCCATTCAGATATGGCAGCAACAAGGTTTGAAATTGAGAAGTTCGATGGTGAGACAAATTTCAATCTGTGGCAAGTTCGGATGATGGCAATTCTAGTTCAATCCAGTTTGAAAAAGGTTGTTACCGGGAAAAAGTCTGAGAATCTAAATAAAACAGAATGGGAAGAGCTTGATGAAAAGGCTTTGTCTGCAATCCAGTTGTGCCTCGCGAATACGGTATTGCAGGAGGTATTGATGGAGAAGACCTCATCTGCCTTGTGGAAAAGGTTAGAAACTCTTTATGCGACTAAGTCTCTCTAGCAACTTTAGTGTTGAAACAACGCCTATTTACGCTTTCACATGAACGAATGTAAGCTTCTTAGAGATCACATCAGTCAATTCATTACTCTTTTAAATGATTTAAAGAATGTTGAGGTTCATATTGACGATGAAGATCAGGCTATGCTTTTATTGTGCTCTTTACCCCCTTCATACAAGTCTTTCAGGGAGACTCTGATTTATGGCAGAGACAAACTCTCGCTCGAAGATGTGAAGAGTCATTTGTTGAGTAGAGACAAACTCGATAATGAACTTCATTTGGATAGCAAGACAGATAGGCAAGCTTCCGTTTTGATAGCATCAAAGAAACGAGACAAAAGGTGTCGCTATTGTAAAAAGTTAGGTCACGTCAAAAGCAGATTGTTATAAATCGCGAAAGAAAAGAGTCACGAGAGTAACGAGGAAGATGTAGGCTGGTGCTAATTTGGCCGATGAAAGCGGCATGATGATTTCTTGTTAGTGTCAACGAGCGATAACTCCAAGCTCACGTCCGAGTGGGTCCTAGATTCGGGATGTTCTTTCCACATGTGTCCCAATAGAGAATGGTTCTCCACATACAGTTCGGTTGAAGGTGGAGTTGTGTGCATGGGAAACGATTCATCTAGTAAGGTAATTGGTATTGGTACTGTTAAAATTAGGATACACGATGGGACGATTAGGAGACTCTCAGATGTCAGGTATGTACCTGATTTACGAAAGAATCTCATCTCCTTGAGTATTTTAGACTTGAAAGGATGTAGAATCAACATCGAGTCGAGCGGCATTAAAGTATCTCGTGGAGCTCTCATTTTGTTAAAAGGTAAAAGAACTGACAGTCTTTATATTCTAGAAGGTTCTACAGTGGCCGGTGAAATTGGACGTCCCTCGTCCGTTACAGAGTCGAAGTCAACTCATTCAAAGCGGAGGCAACTTGGTCATAGGAGGGAAAAAGGTATGACCGTTTCGTTGAAGAGAGGTTCTCTTTTGGATGCAGGTTTTGAAAAGTTAGGGCATTGTGTTCGTGAAAATCAAACCCGGGTTAGTTTTGATTTGGCGATTAAGGTACAAGTCGAAGGCTAGAAGTCTTCCGCTTTCTAAGCATAGATTCGACTCGCTTAATTCCTGCATGATTCAAGATAGGCTCGTGGCGGGCTTTGGCAAAGATGGCATTGTGGAAATATGAGTCAAGGTGGAGATTTGTTAATTATGACTCCTATTTCAGTCAAATTTGAGAAGTAATCTTCTAGTTAAACTCTGTTTATTTGTTTCAATCAAACACTGATTAGTTAGATTATTTTATTATTATTTGACCTATGAATTTAGCCTATAAATAGGCTCTTTTACAACCTTAGAAAATACACCCATTAGATATTAGAACTCATAACACATTTAGAGAATTTTGTGTTTACGTTTTGAGGGTTCTTTGTTTTCGGGTTTTTGGGGTTTAGTTTTTATCTCCATCTTTTGTACTCTTCGTTCTGTTGCCATTATAGTAAAATTATCTTTTCCCGTGGTTTTTTATCCTCTTTGGAGGGGTTTTTTCCACGTTAAATTTGTGTGTGTTCAATTTCTCAATTTATTCCGCTATTTTTTCTTGTTGCTTAATCGGGTCGATCCTAACAAGAAGAATTAGGTGGTACAATGAATTATGTACTTTTACTTTTGAAGTCTTATATGTAAAAGGAACTAACAATATTATTGCTGATTATCTTAGCAGGCCATGTGGATAGAGGTAAAAAACCTCTAGAAAAAGATGGTGAATGGACTACTGTCCATAAAAGACCCAACAAAGGGAAAATAACAAATCTTAATCAAGGATTTGTGACGATAACTGCACAAGCATCCTTTTATCCTAATCAAGGATATTATATTCCTTATCCAATGGTAAGACAACCAGTTGGAACTCATTTATCATTTACACCAAAAAGGGTAAGTCAATTCTCTTGGTCCCAAGATCCAAACTCAGTATACCAAGCCAGCTATGCTAAAATAATCAAAGGAGCAAAAAAGTTTTGTTCATCAGAAAATTTGTTGAAACAACAACAAATTCAGGAAATAAAAGAATTTTATAATCCAGGCTTACCACTAGAATTATATAATTTTATTAATGAAATATGGAAAACCCATATTTCTGAACAAAGAGCTAATTTCAGAAGAGCTCTTACTAAGCTTTCACAATTTTTAGTTGAAAAAACAACTAAATAAAATGAAGCTCATGATTTATTACTAAAATCTATTTTATATAGAGATTGGGAAGAATTAGAAATCAGTTATTTAGATATTAAGGAGATAAATAATCTTCTTGATATATTTCAGTATTTTATTAATAAAGGAACAAATATTCCTATTATAAATAAAATGTTTAGGTTATGTTTATATAATAAGGCTAGAAATATTTTACCTGTTGAAATATTTACAAAAATAAATGGAGTTATCTACAAACAGCAAGCTCAATTTTAAAAAGCTTTTTCAGAATATTTTTTACAAGCCTATGTTTTTACAAATGATTTAAATGAAAAATTCCCAACTATAAAATTTAGACTTGATCATGAACCATTTTATATAAGCAGTATTTAATGGGGTTTTGTTAAAGAAATAAAAGTTCAAAATTTCTCTTTTCATTTATTAAAAGATTTTTTTGCATTTATCAAAACTATGTTATTACGAATGGTATATGAAGATGATTTTTTTTATTATTTTCATATTGATATTAATAGTCTTATTGGTATAGCTGAAAAAGAAAAATTCTATCAGCCATATCAATTTGGATTCTTCAAAAATGATTGGAGGACCCAAACTTTTTGCAGCTAGAGAAGAAAAAAGACACTTGACAAAAAACATTGACAAGTGTTATAATAATCCTAATTATTATCAAATCCAAGCAGGAATAGATTTAATGACCAAAGCCCAATATTTACCTCAACAAAAAACTTATAATCTTTGGCAGAAGAATATTGGCATATGATACTGGAAACACCCAAGAAGATAGAGACAAAGAATCCGTGCAAATTTTAAAAATGATAACTCACATGGAGTTTGATGATTTTCCATCACATATAATAGAAGAAATCAAGAACACGTGGGAGAATTGGAACTCACCAAGACTGTCAATAGATTCATTACATCTAGATAAAATAAAAGAAATAAATCTAGATAATATTCAAGAAGGATAAAGCCAAAAAAGGAAGTCACGTGGGTAAATGACATCCAAGAAAGCAACTTGAGAAAACAAACATTCAAGTGTGGACAAAAAAGGAGGCAAATTAAAAAAAACATCCAGATGCAAACAAAAAAGATTGCAACGTGGAAGCAAATCAATGATGTGACAAGACAAAAAAGAAAGTAACGTGGAAGCAATCATGTCAATGATGAGACATTATCCTTATCAGAAAAAACTGTGCAGGATTCAAAGAAAACTAAATAGAATTCAAGATTTCTTCTATAAAAGGAAATGAAGGAAGCCTAAAGAGAGGCATAGAAAAAAGTTTAGAAAATCTTTCTTTATCCACTTCTCAATTACCATCCTATCTATTTTTGTAAAAACCTTTCATTTACTTCTACTTTTGTAATAATAATATCTACTGTCTTCTGCATCTACTATACCATTTTGTAATTGGTACTTAAGTCGGTTTAGGAATTTTTCTTACCAAACATTCGAATAAATTTGATGGGAAAGTAAGGTATAATTGTGTTCCATGTATTTTAAAATTTTTGTTTCGTTACTTTTAATTACAGAAATTTAAACCCTTCATTTTCGGTAAAAAGTAAAGTCGAATTATAAATAATTTATATTAAATTTAAATGTGTTATAAAGTGGACTTTGAATTTTAAAATTGAACATTAATTTTAATATTAGATAAATTGAGAGATTGAATTTTTAAAAATAAAAATTAAAAAGATGAAAATTTAAAAATAAGTAGAAAACCAGGTACATGGTAGTTTTTAAATCATTGGAATGATAAGAGTAACAAAATGCAGGCAATCCATTTAAATTTTCATACCAGAAACTGAGACAAATAAAATAATTTAACTGAGCCAAGAAGACAAAAGTAGATTATAGCAAGGTTGTAGGATTTGTGGGACATTGTTTCTGAAATTTTCCGACATTGGGCTTACGACAGCAAAATGATAGTGTTAAATTGCTTTTCGTGTGTCAGCAGACCTCAAAATTACGTTTTTAACCTCACGGGTAAATAAATATATATGACCTAACCCACCATATCATTTCATACATTTTGTATTACCAAAATTTTTGTTTTTAATCTAAAGTTTTCTACTACCTAATAATTAAGATTAAATACTAAATCCAGTGAAGTTAAACTTCTAAGCATTGACAAACTCTCCTAATATTTTAATATTTATATTATATAAATAATAAATAATAATAATTAAATTAAATTAAATCTAATCAAATTTAGATCTGAAATGAAATTTATTTTAATTCGATCTGACTTGTAGACAAAATATGTGAAAGCTTATCCAATTCAGCCCCTCCCCCACCCCCGAGTCAGTCCAGTTCTGCCCATGAATATCTATTTTTGGCTGCATTTCAAATTCAAAGACCATTATTTTATAGTCATTTATATCCTATTTTTTCAGAAGATTTCTGCCATTCATTTCATCTCCTTTTTAATTTCCTTTGGGAAAACCTTATTTGTACGAAAATTGAAGGGTAATTTTTTTTAAAGTGGCCATCTAACAGCCTACAGTGTTTTGAAATCTAGTTTGGGCTAAGATTTTAATGCAATGTTGGGTAATTTTTAAAAAATAAAATAAAATGAAATTGGTTTACAAACTGATATATAATAATTATTATTGTGTGCTTTTTATTACGTTTGCTTGCTTTCTTTTATGTAGTAATTAAATTATATCGGCTGGACGTATATCTTTTGTCCCTAAAGTTGAAATATTACATTAATTTTTATGCATGCTTTTGTTATTATTATGTTTGTCTTCAATTGCTGTTCTTCCTTTCCTTTTTCCTCCCTTTTTATTATTAACACTTCCAATTAATTGGAAAAGTGATATATATATATATATATATATATATGGTACGAATACGTGTGTTTAGACACAATTATACTTTTGACGTATAGCTATCATATTATTTAAACATTTTTTTATCAAATTTAATAACTTATAATTAGGTTAAAGGTGTTTTGAATCGACATTGGATTCAGACCATGTTTATTATCAAGGGTGAAACTAGAAATTTTGTAGCGAAGGGGCCAGAATTGAACTCAAGAGCCAAAATTAAAATTTACCAAAATGTAAAGGCCTAAACAATGAATTTTACCAAACCCGAGCGAAAGGGGGGAGTAGGTGGTATCACCCTTGCTTATTATGGTATTAGTACAATATATACTTACCCAAACTTGATTTTACTAGAAATATGAAATCAAAATTTTATTTAATTGTATTTATATTTGTAAATGGCTAACCCTAATTTGTTTAAATTAATCCATATTATTGTTTAGTTTTTTTTTTAAATATATCAGTTCTATGTAATATATAGTAATTATATATATATACCTTTTACTATCATTATATAGTCTTTTTCTTTACTAAATTCTTAAACAACATAAAATTTAACATTTATATTATAATATAAAATGTTTAAGTTTCATATGCTAAAAATTACATGATTCATATTATAAACATAAGCTTAAGCTTTGGATATTAGTCTCGCACCCAATTCGTATTTCAAATAAGATTAACTTTTTGTTCAAGTCACTTCTCGAGCTTTACATATTATAAACTTGAAAATAGGTTAAGCTTAAGTTTTAGATATTAGACTCGCATCTAATTCATATTTTAAACGAGTTTAATTTTTTGTTTAAATTACTTCTCGAATTTGTTTTTTATATCTAAATCCTCTCACATATTCAACGATCCTTTAAACTTAAACAGATAACCAAATAATATATATATATATATATATATATAAAATATGTTTTGCTCATAAAATACCAAATCTAAAAATTAGATTTCATTAGATAATGTGCATGTTTTTTACGCAATGACAATCATAAATAATTTAGATTGTAGGGTCGCCTATTTTTAGTTCAGAGAAAATGGGAGAAGGTGAAGGGGTTGACATTGAACGCTTGACTCAAATTTCGAAGGCAATAATTTGAATGTTCTCAAACCAATAATCAAACACCTACATGGACTTTTTATATAGGAGTTTTTTAATTTGATTAAAACTTAGTTTAATATTTATTATTAGTTATTTTTGCATGCTTAGTCAACTTTATATCTATATTATAACTCATTTATAGAATTAATTATTTAGCAAAAAGATATATATATATATTATTACTTAGCAATTTAAATGGATTTTTTAAAATATAATCAAATATAATAAATTAACCTCCAAACCCATTTTTTTTTTTCTAATACAAATATAACATTCCCCATTATATATATAATACTTTGTACCAGTTCTTAACTTACAATAATAAAGCCTAGTGGACTGGTTATATATAGTGTTAAAGTTAAACAGTAGATTTTTCTTTTTGCTTTTTATTCCATAAAGTAATGTACGTTATCAGTGTATTGACTATTGAGTACCATTAAACATGAAGAGCCATGTATTAAGATTGAGATTTAATCAATATATTTTAAAATACTCTTACTTTTTCTCATTTAAAATTCTAATTCAATCATTGATAAGGTTAGTATTTTTTTTAATAAAAAAATTTCATTAATATATTCATGTAATAGGATCAACTTTAGAAGCAAACCAAGCATATCTAATAGTAAGAAAATTTGACCCAGAAATACCAACGGTGTCATTGTCAAATGTTGGGTAGGAATTATTAAATCGAAAAAGTAAATAGCTAGGGACTCAATCTCAAACTTATCAAAATACAAGGATTATGCCACATTTTGACCTAAATTTAAAAAAGAAGGGGGGGGGGGGGGGAAACCATAAGAAAAAAAAAATGGGGTTTCTTTCTTCATGTGAATTTTTATTAATAATTGATTGACTTGTCTGAAAGATCCAAAAATGAAAAAAATACAAACAAAAAAAGGCTGATTTCTGTGTGACTAGAGGTCCATCAAGTACTGATATAGCCCTTGCATAAGGGACAGCTTTAAGATACACAAAAGACAAGCTTGAAAAATTTGAACAACATTTTCATGTTCATATTCTAGAATTCTGATAACGTTTTCGAATTAAAAAAAAAAAAAGAAAATTACAGTGCAGATTCATAGGTAAAAATATAACAGTACTAGTACCACAGATACATTGCAGAAAGCCAAGAAAAAAAAAAAGACAAGCAAAATTACACCCATATTTCATCTCAAAAAAGAAAACAAAAAAACATAGAAACCTAGTTACAACCTAGGCATCATACAGAGAGAAAAGAGGTTTTGTTTTTTGTTTTTAAATTAGCCGTTGTTATTCTTGTTGCACTCTTCCTTGAGATTGGAAGCAGTGACTGGGAAAAGTTCAAGGGTTTTAAGGGGAGGTGGTCCAGTGGTGGTGGTGGTGGTGGTGGTGAAGAAGCATGGTGATGATAAAGAGGGACTACTCAAATCAACCATCATCAGCAAATCACCGCCGTATATCTTCATCATAGACTTATCAACACCCACTCTTTCAGATACATCAAGCTTCCACGTGTAGTTCATCCCTTGCTTTGCTGTTGCTGCTGCATCATGAACTCCCACCTGCTATAAAAAAATATAACCCACAAAAAAAATGGTTAACTAAATGGTAAAATGAAAAGGGTACAGAAACAAATGGGGGCCAGGTATGTTTAAATAAGCTTTGGATTTTTGTTCTTTATAAAAAAATATTCAATAGTGTTTTTTAATTCAATTTGAATTAGAAAGAACAAAAAAGGAAGCACATGCATGCGTATGTCTTTAAATTTTATGCATGTGCAACATCTTACAAACCTTGTAAGAAAACCCTACATAAATCCTAAAGTCATCATTATATATTTATGAAATATTGAAAAAAGAGAGGATAATATTATATATATATATATATTCTCCTTTGGACAATTTTAACTGTTTCTAACTGGGTAGGAAAGGTGAAGTCAATAAAAGGGTAGTCTTGTTTGATAGTCTAACTAACATTGGAATCAAAATAAATATATATATATATATATATATTAGAGTTAGTTAAGTTACCTGAGGACAAGGAGGGGGTGAGTTATAGTAAGAAAGATGTTGAAAAGGAGGGGAGGGGAGAGAATCAAAGTAGTGATGAAAAAGTTGTTGTTGTTGTAATTGGAGTTGCTTGGTAAGTTTCCTTCTAAGCTTCTGTCTTTCCCTTGCCTTATGGTTTTGGAACCAATAAAACACATTCTTGCCTTCAATTTTGCCATAGAAAGAGAGGTGTGAAGTGATTTGTTGGATTTGTGTAGCATTTGGGGTCTTCACCCCACTCCTATACATCTCTTCCAATATCATAACTTGCTCTGGTGTTGGACACCACCTAGAAGACCCTGCTGGACACATCTTATGGAAACCAGAACACCTTGCTTAATGTCTTGTAGTAATTTTGATTGGAAAATTGAGACTTGGGGTTTTGCGGTAATGAGAAAAAGAGGGAACATACATATATATATATATATATTAATAGATGGAGAGATGAGAGGATAAAAGTAAATACAATGGTTATAATGTTTATAAGAGAAGTAAAGTAAGAGAAAGAGAGAGAGAAGGGAGGGGGACAGCAAAGGGGGTTAAATGGAGTGTGAACAAAGTACCAAGTGCAGGTTGTCATGCTGATGTTTCCCTGTTTGGGGAATTCAAGTTTGGGCTTTTTTTTTATTCAGTCTAATACCAATAGATTTCGTGAGTGAGTGTGAATAAATGGGTAGGAGGGAGTTGAATGATTATAATGTCAATTTCACCATATTATTGGAACAAAAGGGGGATGAAGTAGGCATACCCTAAGTATAGCCAAAGTCTTAATGGTGTTTGGTCGGAGACAATAACAGTATTAAGTAAATTTAGATTCAGATCCTCTGCAGATTTAACTGTCCCTTTGCACAGCAATGAGTTAGTTTAGCCACCATGATTGCAGCCCAATTGCTTACTCACCAAATAAATGTCTTCATACTCCTTTCGAATTTTTTTTTTTTATTGGCTTTAGCATTAGACTTGTCAACAAAGAATAATGATAATATATGTTTATATTTTTTTATATAATCGCAGAAGTTGATCAGAGATTAAATTCGTGATTTTGAGTCAATTGAAAACTTGATATTGATTTCTCTGTGGTTCCATTAATTATATGGATTTATACTTCACGTAACCATAGTAATAATTTATGTATTTATATATTGATAATTACTATGGTTTCTCCTACATGATTCGCGTTTGATTCATTATTTATATATTTTTCATTAAATTATAGAGTAAAAATTTAAAATTACAATATACTTAAAAAAAATTTATCTTCATATATTTAAAATTTAGTCCTTATAATTTTATTTTTTCAAAATTTAAAATTTACGTACATTTATTAACATCATTAAAATCCTTACGTTATATTTGCTGGTGTGATATTTTGAAATTAAAAAAAAAAATCCCTTAGTATCTATGTAACAAAAATGACATTGTAATAGACTTGAATTTCGTATAGAATTTTAATAGTGTTAATTCTGAAAAATTCACCTCAGCATATCAAATAAAATAGTTAGACTAACTAATGACACTATAAAAGTTGAGGCACCAAATTATGTCAAAATTAAAGTATATAGATTAAATCTCAAATTTAAGCTAAATAAAGGGATCAAAAATAAAATTTAACCAATCTTATATGATCTTTAAAAGGTAGATGGATTAGAATTGAAATTTAGCCATTATTTTCTCATGTCAAAAGAAAGAAAAGAAAATTGTCTAAATTATGTCAAAATTAAATCTCAAATTTGAGTGAAATATAGGATCAAAACTAAAATTTAACCATTCTTATACAATCTTAAAAATATGTAGAGGATTAGAACTGAAATTTAGCTATTACATTTTCATGCCAAAAGAAAAGAAAAGAAAAAGAATGAATAGGTTTCTTAAATAATCATAGAAAATAGAAGGATTAAAATTGAAATTTAACCATTACTTTTTTAATTTAAATATGGACAAGTGTCTTGTAAATAAGGCATTCGTAGTATAGTATAGATGTCTCCTCATTAATAGTTTTTAAAATATGGGAAAATTACTTTCATCTAAGGCTCCGTTTGTTTCATTGAAAATGACTTTCGGAAAATGATTTCTAGAAAATGATTTACTTTTCTGGAAAAGCTAATATTTTATGGTATTTGGATGAATCTGTGTAAAATATTTTCTATTATTTGTTAGATTTCTTAAAAATATTTCATAAAAGTTGTTTTCAATTAAACAAACATACATTTGAGATTTTCTTATTTTCTCATTGTTTAATTGAATTTATTTTTATCTATAATTTTATATTTTACATTGTTTTTGCATATATTAAAAATATTATGTTAAATTCAGATTCATTACAACGCCATTTTTTAATTACATGACTACTAAATGAGTATTTTTTATTTAAAAACGTGACATCAACAAAATTGACAAAAAAAATTAACATGTCAACAATTGGACTTGATTTTCAAATTTGAAAAGTAAAGGGACTAAATTCTTGAAAATAAAAGTACAAAGACTAAACTACAAATCTGTGAAGTGTACATAGACTTATGACATATTTTAACCTTTATACTACAAAACATTTATTATTAATATATTTATAATTGTAATAATATTTATTATTAAAATATTAATATTGAATATTTTCAATAATATGTGAATAATATTATTTAAAATTATTATTTTTAAAATTTATTATTAAAATAGAATTGAAATATTAAATAATTCATTAAAATAATAAATTATATTTATTATATTAATAATTTATTATATGACTAAATATAAATAATTAAATATGTATGTTTAATAATATTGAAAAATATAATATTTTAAATATTTTTTAAAATAAAATAAAATTTATTATCAATATAATAATATTAAGCTTGATTTAAGTTAATTTTTAAATAAAAATAAAATTATCTATAGATGAGCTCTTTTCCGGAAAATGACTTATACTTTTCAAAATGGTAAGTCATTTTACAGGAAAAATGGCTTATTTTACCTTGACCTGTAACTCATTTTCCATTGACCAAACTATTTTCTATGAAACAAACACAAGAAAATGCAGAAAATATTTTCCGTAAAACCTTTTACATATAAACAAACGGACCCTAAGATCCTAAGATAAACTCTCTATCTCTATCTATCTCTATATCTATGTATAATAAATTCTACTAGCTAGACACTTGCACACGGTTTGATTAAAGTCACAATGAATCTGGTATTTACTAGTTTTTGTACTTTTTATTTTATTTTATTTATAAATTTTATTAATAAAATTTGAAAGCATTTTTTAAAATTATTATTCTTTCTTAATTGACATGATATCATAAATTAACTAAACATCAATTGAATTAGATAAATAATTAATAAATATAATAATATTTTTTTTTCTTTTTATACTATTTAATATACTATTTATATATATACATACAATTGTGATTTAAATCCAAGTTATTTCTAGAGTAAATGAATATTGACTAACAGGTCACAACTTGAGATTCACAAAGGATAACTTTATACCTTAAAGTAAGGAGATATCGGTTCGGTTTGGTCAGTTTTTTTGAACCATCTATTATAATTTGGTTTGGTACAGTTTTCAATTTTTTCATATTATTTTTTGATTTTAGATTTTTAGACTTATTTTGACAAAATAAACTTTATTTTATGATTTTTGAATATTATTTAATAAAATTTTAAAAATTGTTTCATAAATATTTCTAAAAGAAAATAATTTTTAAAAAACTTCTAAATTATTTTCACTATTTTAAATATAAGTTATTTATTTTATATCATAAAGATTAAAATTAATTATATATTAAATAACAAAAAATAAAATTCATTTAAGGTAACCACAATTTTTAAATTTATACTCCATAAATCGTCCAAATATATGGATTCAAGTCAGATATTCGAATTTTGAAATTTTCTTGCTCGATACTACCTTAAAGCATATATAAATATATTATACACCATTTTAATATATATTGCTATATTAAGAGAATATTTATATATTACTATTACAAGCTCTGGTTACGAGGTTTCTTAGAGCTTCCATGGTACCTAAAATAAGAGACATCATAGTTAATATACTCGTGATTTTATTTACTTGCTTATTCTTCTATTACAAAGTGGGGCTATCCGTATAGTAGACATTGTCTTACAATTGTGGTGTACCCCTTATTTAAAAATGACGTCACCAGCATCTACATTAGTATAAATACATATACACACATGCATCTTCTAAACACATATTACTTTTTACATTTATAATCCTACACGCGCAAGGGTCAATCGAGGGGTAATTTGGTAGTAAGAAGTAAGTTGAAGTGCAATGGTTAGGAATTTTTATTATATTATAGAAAAAATAATTGTCTTTAACTACATTCGAATGTTTTCTCCTGTTATGATTCAAATGACATTTGATTATCGAGAAATTTACTTTATAACATTTGGAATACATTGAAAGATATTGATTAGAATCTCAAGAAAGTTATATATCAGAATGTAATGATAATTTACTAATTTATCTTATTTTGGTAGAAAATAACAAAAAATTGCGATTACATCAAACAACACCTAAGCCTGTGAAGGGCTATTACAATCAGCTAACAACAACCCTTGAACAGATAACAGTGGATCATCAAATACACATAAACCCATCAAACCAGAATTTGCACACTTAGCCATATGATCTGCAACACTATTATGCACCCTTGGAACATGACGAACACGTAGCTTCCAATTTCTGCCTAAAAGTTATATATCAGAATGTAGTGATAATTTACTAATTTATCTTATTAAATAAAGTATAATATTCATGTATTTAATTTTTATAATAAACTTTATTCTTAACAAATACTTGGATTAAAGATTTAGTAATACAATTTAATTTATAATTCTTAAATTATTTTTTTAATTTATAATTTTAATTGAAAGCAAAATTGTTTCAATATTTTGCTTGCATATATTTTCTAAATATAATAATGCATATATAAAATCATGGACATATAAAACTTGTTTTGGAATAAATTTAAAAAAATACTTAAAATCATGTTTTGCTTTAGCTAAAGGCTAACTCATAGAAATATAAAAAGAGTAGTTGATTTCAAGTATTACTCTCAGCAAAACTACAAATAATTAAATCATAGTTGTCGAAACCATTTTAAAAGTTTTAGAAAACGGGGTCGACTTTTAAAAACAAAAATGGGAGTCGCCACCAATCCCTTTTTACCCGGATTATCAAGTCAACGCGCGGATCCCATAGCCCCGAACGACGTCGTTTTATGCTTATTGGCTTAAGCAAAAAACGGCGTCGTTTCTTAAGCACTATATATGCCAATTTTTCAGCCAAAAATTCATTTGTGCGCCCTGTTTTTAAAAAAAAATCTAAAAATCCCTCTCAATGCTCTCGTCTGGGTCTGATCGCCGGACCTTCGGACCACCATCCCACGCTGCCAGTCGCGCACACCACCATGGCGCGGGAGGAGGTTAAAAACCTCCACTACAAAGGTATTTTCTTCCCCTTTATATTTTAAAACATTACTTATATGCAAAAATATATAAAAAATAAAAGAATGTAAAAAAAAACCTCTGCGAAAAAGCTTCTGTATTTTATTTCTCCGAATGTCTGTTTTTTTTTTTGTATTCTTTTATTTCCGTGTATCCTCTTGTCTCTCTCCTTTTACAAGTTTGATCTAGGGTTTTTATAACCAACAGATTCGGGAGTCGATTACGTATGAGGAAGGATTAGTGTAATATCCAGGATTTTGGGCTTGTGCATTTTTGCTAAATTGAATGTGCTAGTATGCCAATGTGTGTTTTGAATGTGTTTGATAGATTTTGAGAACTTTAGAGTGTAGGTGAATGTCTTAGAAATTATCAGATTTTAAGTCTTGAAGTGGAGCTAAGCTTGATAGGCCTTAAGAGAAATTGTGGGGGAAATTAGACATAAAAATGGGCTTGTTTAAATGGCAAGGAGGCGCCACCTAGGGCCTTAGTAAGTGACGCCACAAGCAGGGTAAAAGGGCCAAGGTTCAAGCAGCAAGGGACGCAAATAGGAGTTTTATTTTGCAGCAGGGAGGAACAGAGGTGGACGACAATGGGACACTAAGGGGATGAGCTTTAGATGTGGTCAAATACCTTTTAAAATTCAGCTAGGGGCAAAGGATAATTGTTGATTATTCAAATTATTTTCGAATGGTGAAGAAGAGAAGTTTTAGGAGAAAGACAAGGGATTGAATAGAGAGAGTAAGAGTTGGCCGAATATGGGGCTTTGGAGGATGGTATTTTCGGTTTTGGTAATAGTAGGAAGGGTGTGCCGAAATTCATTCTTTCCTCATCTTTCTCTTTGAGCCGAATTTTTGGTTAAGCATCACCAACACTTTTCTTTTTCTTTTCTTCTCTCAATTCTTTCTTTCTTTTCTTTCTCACTCTAGTCGAGTCATACAGAGCCTCCATATCATTCTTTTCCTTCTTTTCTCATAATCTCTCTGTTAACCAAAAAAGCCGAATATCATTTATCCTTCTCCTATTTTCTCTTTTCAGTTTTGGCCGAATCTCCATTGTTTTCCTAAGCCATTGTCGAAATTTTTCCCACCTCATCTCTTCTCAGTTTTTGGCCGAATAACAACCAAGTAAGAGATCCCTTTTGATCTCTTCTCAAATCGGTTTGGATAGGTAAGTCTGCTATGGCCGAATCTCCACTATTCTTCCTTATTTCCTCTCTATCGACATGTGTAGAACAAAAGCCGAAATTCGGCATTTGTCTTGATTTTTAATCAACCATTCAATCGGTTTCTTTTAGGATTTCCGGGATTTTGAAGTAGTAGGCCGGGAGCATCTTTTCCCTACCAATAGTTTTCGGTAAGTCAGTGGTAAGGGTTCTAGTGATTCAGATCTGTTTCTTATTCGTTCAAAAGCCGAAAACTAACCAGTTAAGTGATCTAGTGTCTGGCCGATTGCAAGGGGGAAACATCGCGAGGTTTCGAGATTCTGATTATTATCGACTACAAAGGGGGAGGTCTTCGGGATTTCAAGAGCCAAGGTAGGCCATGTGTGGTATTCGGCCAAGGGCCATTTTCATAGATCTTGTACAAAAGGCTGACCCTAACATGTATCATGTAGGATTTCGACATCTCCATAGCCAAGTGACTATTTTCGGGATTTAGATCCGCAAGGTAAGTGAATATGAATATTCGGCCAAGGCCGTGATAGGTATTAGTGTTTAGCCGACTCTGACTTTGATCTTTAGGGAGGAGTATAAGCTGTTTCGGCAGACTTTCGGGATTCAGTGAATACGTTAGTAACCAGGTGTGTAGCCCTACACTAACTCCTAATAGATTGATGGTATGAATATTATGTATGTACAAATGAAAATATGAAAAGTTTAGCTAAAGGTACCATTCAATGGTACAGTGGGTTCAGGTACGTTACCCATTAATGCTCTGTTAATAATATTATGAATATTGAACATGACACATATGAGAAATTGTTACGAATGTAAAATAAGGTAAAATATGTTATTTCTGCATGTTGTATGACGCATGGGGCATACGGGTGATATTGAAAAGGGGAAGTGATCTGGTGGTTTTACCACAATATCTGGTGACTCATGTCACGTAATCTGAATGTGGTGACTTATGTCACATATTGTTATCCGTGACTACGGTCACATATTAATATCTGTGACTTTGTCACATTATCCGTGGCTATGCCACAATTTATAAGGGCGATGAGCATGTCGTCTGCAGCGATCGCCGCTTGATGATGTGTAGCGGATGGAGGGTCGACTTAGTAGTCCCCACGGTGTGATGGTTGGTACGGGTGATGTGTAGCGGATGGTTATCTAGTTATGGGTTCGAGTTTGCATCATTATTTCTATCTGTTATATATACGTATGATATGATATGATATGCCTGAATCGTTAGGACTTAGTGTTGGTTATACACACTGAGTCTGTTTGACTCACCCCGTTGTGGGATATTTTTCAGGTGACACTCAGTAACGGACCGGGTCGGCAGGAGCTTAGTGGTGGCCATGTTCAACTCAGACTTTATTTTAATTTTGGACTTTTTACTTCTAAGTATTTTGGATTTATTTCGGGTTTTGCTTTGATTTAATAAGGCCATAGCTATAAACTGATTATGCATGCATTTTTATTTGTTTTATTATGATACAAATTTTATCCATTTAAAGTTTAAGCAACTTTTCTGAAAAATAAATTTTAAATGTTTAGACACCTAAACACAAACGATTTTCGAATTAAAGATTAACTCCAAAACAACTCGGCATTTTTTTATAAACCACCCAAATTTTTCCAAAGTAATAAACATGAATTTGAAACGTTTTACTCGAGGAACATACCGGATCCGGTGCAGGCTCTCGTGGGCCGGGTTCGAGTGTTTCGATTTGGTATCAGAGCCCAGTTTTAAACTCTCGGCCTTGGGTTTAAAGCCCATAACATTTTCAAAATTGAGCCCAAATAAGTTTTGTGAAAATTTTTGTGAATTGAGCAGGTTTCTCTGGCATGGCACCTAAGTCTCCGGCCCGAAGTCCACCAGGTAAGTACCCCTAACCGTTGTGTGAATTAATGTATGATTGGTATATAGGTATAACGGGAATGTAGATTAGTATATTAAGTTATGGAACCCTAGGATTAGCTTACTTCAATACAGAATTACATAAAACTTTAAGGCCTAACTAAACAAACCTGTGACTAAGTCGCCGAGTTAGGGTGTGGCAACCATTGTGCGCATGTCTAGGATTGGATTCAGGAATAGCCTGGTATTTAAGCAGTCCTAGTGACTCACCTCCTCTTCGCTCGAATCCTACCTGATGCGTAGTAACGGTTCACCCTAACCAAGAGGACTCATTCACAGGCTAAACCCAATAATTAAAACCCGAAAGGGACTTGCTACATTGTTTTATAAATCTTAGTTTTAAAATCATCAAATTACCCCTCTGGTCTATAGCAAAATTTATTTTGAACATTTTTTTCAAAATATTCCCGATTTACAGAATTACCCAAAAACCCCTATTTTGCAAAACATCAAGATACCCTAGTTTAGAAATTTACCAAAATACCCCTGTAGGACAAATTACAAAAATACCCCTGGGATTAAAACGGATAAAATGTACAAGTGATGAATGTGTGTAGTAGATACTACTGAATGAATGTGCTACTTTCTCTAAACTAGGATAGAAGACTTGAAACGAAACTCTGAAATGATCGAAAGAACTACTACTAAACTTCCTTACATAAAACTTGTTCGTGGATAATTAATGGAACAAATACTAATGCATAAAATTTCTTAAATCAGATTAAAGCGCGATCGTAGAAATGAGTTCTAGGGGACGTGGTCGTAATGTGGGAGGACGTGGTAGAGGCAGAATGACCGTATCGGAACCTGTTAGGTCTGGACAAGGGTCCGAAAATGAGGTACCACCACCTCCACCACCAGCTGTTGGTGTTGAGCAGCAAGATCAGACGGGGGATGATGCAGAATTGCAGGCGATGCTGCGGGTTCTTGAGATGATGGCTGGAGCAGGTGGAGGTGGGGGAGCTCAAAAATCTGTACCCGAGCGACTCCGAGCAAATAGATCTGAAGTATTCCGTGGCGTATCTGGTGTGGCACCCAGTACGGCTGAGTATTGGATGGAAGTGACAGAGCGAATTATGGATGAGCTGGATCTGACTACTGAAGAGAAGCTGAAGGGAATGGTGTCGCTACTTTGCGATGAGGCATATCAGTGGTGGCTCACAGTTTGGGATGGTGCTACAGCTGAGGATCTCACTTGGGAGTATGTTAAAGTGGCATATCGGAAGAAGTATGTTGGAACTAGTTATACCGATGCTCGAGAGGAAGGCATTTACAGAATTGGTTCAAGGGAACAAGTTCGTAGCGGAGTACGAGGCTAAATTCTTAAGGTTGAGCCGGTATGCTCGAGGTATCGTGGCTACGGAGCATGAGCGATATGTCCAGTTTGAGGACGGACTGAGGGATGACTTGAGATTGTTGATAGCTCCACAGCAGGAGCGAGAGTTTGCCGTGTTGGTGGAAAAGGCTAAGGTAGCCGAAGGGATTAAGGACTCTGTGAAACAGAATACTGAATGGAATAGGCACAAGAGAGGTTTTGGATCATCAGGGTCATCCGGGAATGCTCAAAAGAGGCCTAGAGTTGATGGGCCGCGAGGTCAGCAGGTTGCTACAGGAGGGCAGTATCATACTTGTGATCAGTGTGGGAAGAGGCACCTAGGAGAGTGTTGGAAGAAGACGGGAGGATACTTTAAGTGTGGGTCTAAGGAACACATGATTAAGGACTGTCCTATTAAGATAGACGGGAGTCGACCAATAGGTCAGGGTTCTAATCAGGCTGGAAGAGGGCGACAGCAGCCTCAGCGGGGTCGTGGTCCGATTGGCAGAGGAAACGGTGTTGGAAGAGGACATGGAACACCAGGCAGAGGTGTTGGTAATGCTGAGGCTGGACAGCTAGGACTGGTATATGCGGTTCGTCGGAGGGAAGACAGCGATGCACCTGATGTTATAACGGGTACGTTCCTTATTTCGGAGTTACCCTTTATTGCTTTGATAGACATAGGGTCAACTCATTCCTATGTTGCTAGTGAAGTATCTGAAACTTTGCATGTGAACTTTGAGACTGTACCTAGGAAGATGACTGTACTTAGTCTTTTAGGGCAGACTGTAATAGTAGATAAACTCTTTAAGGAAGTGCCTTTAGAAGTTCAGGGGACGTAGTTCCCAGCTGACTTAGTGGAACTACCATTCGGGGAATTTGATCTAATCTTAGGCATGGATTGGTTAGTGAAGTACCGTGCGAATGTGGGTTGCGCCGCTAAACGCATGTCGTTGAGAACTCCTGACGATAAGGAAGTTGTAGTGATGGGCGAAAAGACGTAACTATTTGTCGAATGTAGTATCCGCCCTTAAGGCGGAGAAGATGGTAAGGAAAGGATGTCCGGTTTTTACGATGTGGGTCGATGCCTTGGACACTAAGGAAACAAGTGTGGAAGGGGTTAGAACGGTAAGGGAATTTGTGGATGTCTTTCCGAGGAATTACAGAATACCCCGGATAGGGAGGTGGAGTTTGGAATTGACTTGCTACCGGGAACAGCTCTCCCGTGTCAATCGCCCGTCTGAGAATGGCACCAAAGGAATTGGTTGAGCTCAAGGCTCAAATCCAAGAGTTACTTGATCGTGGGTTTATCCAACCCAGTGTGTCTCCATGGGGAGCACCGGTCTTGTTTGTGAAGAAGAAGGATGGAACTATACGTATGTGCATAGATTATCGTCAGTTGAATAAGCTGACCATCAAGAACAAGTACCCGTTGTTTAGGATAGATTTACTTATTCGATCAACCGAAGAGGCAACAACGATTCTCGAAGATAGATCTAAGGTCTGGATATCATCAACTTAAGGTGATATAGGTGGATATCCATAAGACAGCTTTCTGGACAAGATATGGGCATTATGAGTTCGTAGTAATGCCGTTTGGATTGACGAACGCCCCAGTCGCGTTCATGGATATGATGAACCGGGTTTTTTAACCCTACTTGGATCGATTCGTCGTTGTGTTCATAGACGACATCCTAGTGTATTCCAAGTCTGAAGAGGAGCATGATGAGCATCTCCGAGTTGTGTTGCAAGTATTAAGGGAGAAGAAGCTTTATGCCAAATTCAGCAAGTGTGAATTTTGGCTGAAGGAGGTCGCATTCTTAGGGCATGTAGTGTCTGCAGAAGGGATAAGAGTGGATCCTAGGAAGATTGAGGCAGTGTTGGATTGGAAACCACCTAAGTCTGTGGCGGAGGTTCGTAGTTTCTTGGGATTGGCAGGCTACTACAGAAGGTTTGTAGAAGGGTTCTCATCAATAGCCGCACCTTTGACGAAGTTGTTGAGAAAGAAAGTACCTTTCGTATGGACAGATAAGCAACAGGAGAGTTTTGAGAAACTTAAGAGGGTTTTGACCAAGCTCGGTTTGATACATGACCGAGGCGGAAAGGATTTCGTGGTGTATTGTGACACTTCTCATACGAGGATTAGGATGCGTATTGATACAAGACGGGAAGGTAGTCGCTTATGCGTCTCGACAATTAAGGCCGCATGAGGTTAACTACCCAACGCATGATTTGGAATTAGCGGCGGTAGTCTTTGCTCTTAAGGTATGGAGGCGTTATCTTTATGGGGAGCAGTCAGTGATCTACACAGACCACAAGAGCCTTAAGTATCTGCTGACTTAGAAAGAGCTGAACTTGAGACAGCGAAGGTGGGTGGAGTTATTGAAAGACTACGATTGTTCTATAGAGTATCATCCGGGCAAGGCGAATGTAGTGGCAGATGCCCTAAGTCGGAAAGTAGTGTCGGATCTGAGGGCAATGTTTGCACATCTTAGCTTGCATGATGATGGAAGTTTATTGGCAGAGTTGCAAGTTAAACCGACGTGGTTGAATGAGGTGAAGGAAAGTCAGTTAATGGATGATAATCTAAGTGCTAAGCTACGGCAAGTGCAGAGTGGAGAGTTGAAAGATTATAGTATTAATGACGAGGGAGTATTGTGTTTCAAGGGTAAGGTCTGTATGCCGAAGAACAAGGAGTTAAGGCAGAGGATTCTTCGGGAATCGCATAGTAGCCCCTATGCTATGCATCCTGGAGGTAGTAAGTTGTATAGAGATCTAAGGGAACAGTTTTGGGTGGCCTGGTCTTAAGAGGAAGTTACAGAATTCGTAGGGAAGTGTTTAACGTGTCAGCAAGTGAAGGCTGAACACCAAGTTCCGTCAGGGTTACTTCAGCAGATAAAGATTCCGCAGTGGAAGTGGGAGAGAATCACCATGGACTTCGTTAGTGGGCTTCCCCTTACGCCTACTAAGAAGGACTCGGTATGGGTGATAGTGGACCGATTGACAAAATCCGCGCATTTTATACCAGTGCGGGTTGACTATTCTTTGCAGAGGTTGGCAAAGTTGTATGTGGCGGAAATTGTGAGGTTGCATGGAGTGCCGGTGTCAATTATCTCAGATAGGGATCCAAGGTTTACGTCTCGGTTCTGAAAAGCACTACATCAAGCTTTGGGCACCGATTAGACTTCATGCGGCATTTCATCCACGATCGGACGGTCAATCTGAGCGAGTGATCCAAGTGTTGGAAGATATGTTGAGAGGTCGTGTAATAGACTTTAGAGGAAGTTGGGAAGAATACTTGCCTTTAGCGAAATTTGCATATAATAACAACTATCAAGCCGATGATTCGGATGGCACCGTATGAAGCAATCGTATGGACGGAGGTGTCGCACTCCTACGTGTTGGACGTAATTAGGAGAACGTCAAGTTTTGGGTCCGGAGAGATTGTGGCGAAATCAAGAAAATGTTAAGTTAATTCGACACGATTAAAGGAGGCATCGGCAGTGCGAAGTCGTATGCGGATCTTAAGCAAAAGGAAATAGAATTTGCTGTGGGAGATCGAGTGTTTCTTAAGGTTTCGCCTTGGAAGAAGGTGATGAGATTTGGTCGCAAAGGGAAATTAAGTCAAGGTTTATAGGACCTTATCGGGTTTTGAAGCGAGTTGGTCCAGTGGAATACCAGTTAGAGTTGCCTTCGAAATTGCAGCAGATGCACGATGTATTCCATGTTTCGATGCTACGTCGTTATCGATCGGATCCATCTCATGTGGTGCCAGTTGAGGAGGTGGAGATAAGACCAGATGTGTCCTACGAGGAAGAGCCGATTCAGATTTTGGAACGAGATGTGAAAGTGCTACGAAGGAAGTCAGATCCTTTAGTCAAAGTGTTATGGCGCAATCATGGATCGGAAGAAGCTTCATGGGAGCCGGAAGAAACAATGCGACAACAATACCCTCACTTATTTTAGCCAGGTAATTTCGAGGACGAAATTATTTTAAGAGGGGTAGAACTGTAATATCCGGGGTTTTGGGCTTGTGCATTTTTGCTAAATTGAATGTGCTAGTATGCCAATGTGTGTTTTGAATGTGTTTTATAGATATTGAGAACTTTAGAGTGTAGGTGAATGTCTTAGAAATTATCAAATTTTAAGTCTTGAAGTGGAGCTAAGCTTGATAGGCCTTAAGAGAAATTGTGGGGGAAATTAGACATAAAAATGGGCTTGTTTAAATGGCAAGGAGGCACCACCTAGGGCCTTAGTAAGTGACGCCACAAGCAGGGTAAAAGGGCCAAGGTTCAAGCAGCAAGGGACGCAAATAGGAGTTTTATTTTGCAGCAGGGAGGAACAGAGGTGGACTGCAATGGGACTCTAAGGGGATGAGCTTTAGATGTGGTCAAATACCTTTTAAAATTCAGCTAGGGGCAAAGGATAATTGTTGATTATTCAAATTATTTTCGAATGGGTGAAGAAGAGAAGTTTTAGGAGAAAGACAAGGGATTGAATAGAGAGAGTAAGAGTTGGCCGAATATGGGGCTTTGGAGGATGGTATTTTCGATTTTGGTAATAGTAGGAAGGGTGTGCCGAAATTCATTCATTCCTCATCTTTCTCTTTGAGCCGAATTTTTGGTTAAGCCTCACCGACACTTTTCTTTTTCTTTTCTTCTCTCAATTCTTTCTTTCTTTTTCTTTCTCACTCTAGTCGAGTCATACCTGAGCCTCCATATCATTCTTTTTCCTTCTTTTCTCATAATCTCTACTGTTAACCAAAAGCCGAATATCATTTATCCTTCTCCTATTTTCTCTTTTCAGTTTTGGCCGAATCTCCATTGTTTTCCTAAGCCATTGTCGAAATTTTTCCCACCTCATCTCTTCTCAGTTTTTGGCCGAATAACAACCAAGTAAGAGATCCCTTTTGATCTCTTCTCAAATCGGTTTGGATAGGTAAGTCTACTATGGCCGAATCTCCACTATTCTTCCTTATTTCCTCTCTGTCGACATGTGTAGAACAAAAGCCGAAATTCGGCATTTGTCTTGATTTTTAATCAACCATGCAATCGGTTTCTTTTAGGATTTTCGGGATTTTGAAGCGGTGGGGTCGAGCATCTTTTCCCTGCCAATAGTTTTCGGTAAGTCAGTGGTAAGGGTTCTAGTGATTCAGATCTGTTTCTTATTCGTTCAAAAGCCGAAAACTAACCGGTTAAGTGATCTAGTGTCTGGCCGATTACAAGGGGGAAACATCGCGAGGTTTCGGGATTCTGATTATTGTCGACTACAAAGAGGGAGGTCTTCGGGATTTCAAGAGCCAAGGTAGGCCATGTGTGGTATTCGGCCAAGGGCCATTTTCATAGATCTTGTACAAAAGGCTGACCCTAACATGTATCATGTAGGATTTCGACATCTCCATAGCCAAGTGACTATTTTCGGGATTTAGATCCGCAAGGTAAGTGAATATGAATATTCGGCCAAGGCCGTGATAGGTATTAGTGTTTAGCCGACTCTGACTTTAATCTTTAGGGAGGAGTATAAGCTGTTTCGGCAGACTTTCGGGATTCAGTGAATACGTTAGTAACCAGGTGTGTAGCCCTACACTAACTCCTAATAGATTGATGGTATGAATATTATGTATGTACAAATTGAAATATGAAAAGTGTAGCTAAAGGTACCATTCAATGGTACAGTGGGTTCAGGTACGTTACCCATTAATGCTCATTAATAATATTATGAATATTGAACATGACACATATGAGAAATTGTTACGAATGTGAAATAAGGTAAAATGTGTTATTTCTCGCATGTTGTATGACGCATGGGGCATACGGGTGATATTGAAAAGGGAAGTGATCCGGTGGTTTTACCACAATATCCGTGACTCATGTCATGTAATGAATGTGGTGACTTATGTCACATATTGTTATCTGGTGACTACGGTCACATATTAATATCCGGTGACTTTGTCACATTATCCGTGGCTATGCCACAATTTATAAGAAGCGATGAGAATGTCGTGCGCAGCGATCGCCTTCGATGATGTGTGGCAGATAGAGGGTCGACTTAGTAGTCCCCACGGTGTGATGGTTGGTACGGGTGATGTGTAGCGGATGGTTATCTAGGTATGGGTTCGGGTTTGCATCATTATTTCTATCTGTTATATATACGTATGATATGATATGATATGCCTGAATCGTTGGGACTTAGTGTTGGTTATACACACTGAGTCTGTTTGACTCACCCCGTTGTGGGATATTTTTCAGGTGACACTCGATGCCGGACCGGGTCGGCAGGAGCTTAGTGGTGGCCATGTTCAACTCAGACTTTATTTTAATTTTGGACTTTTTACTTCTAAGTATTTTGGATTTATTTCGGGTTTTGCTTTGATTTAATAAGGCCATAGCTATAAACTGATTATGCATGCATTTTAATTTGTTTTATTATGATACAAATTTTATCCATTTAAAGTTTAAGCAACTTTTCTTAAAAATAAATTTTAAATGTTTAGACACCTAAACACAAACGATTTTCGAATTAAAGATTAACTCCAAAACAACTCGGCATTTTTTTTCCATAAACCACCAAAATTTTTCCAAAGTAATAAACATGAATTTGAAACGTTTTACTCGAGGAACATACCAGATCCGGTCTGGGCTCGTGGGCCGGGTTTGGGGTGTTTCAATTAGCACCCTCATAACGCCCAAAAATTGGTACCTAATTGATAGAATCATGTCCTAATGTTGAAACTTTGGAAAATTTTAGAAAATGGTTCTTTTATTTGAAGGAAAAAAAAACTAGACTTACCTATCCCAAAGAAATAAAACACCATACCCAGTAAGTTAGGATATAGCATCTCATAACTTCGAAACTAGGCACGTCTTTATTTTAGAAAATCCCTATCTCGAGACACAAAACATCATATCCAGTAAGTTAGGACACAACGTTTTGAATTCCCAAGAATAGGTTTTTTTGATTTAAAACTTGAGATTTCTTTGTTCCGAAAGAATATAAACATCACATCCAGCATGTTAGGACACGATATTTTTAATTCCCGAGGAACTAAAACATCCCATAATTTACAAAACTTGTTAAAAGGATATTTAATTATTTAGTCAAACGGAAAATCGCAACCCAGCACGTTAGGGCACTATTTCCCGAATTTCTAAATACAAAATATTGCCTTATTTTAAAACATTTTGAGAAAACTTAGTAATTTTGTAAAAAATGTATTTTAAAAAATGATTCATGAGACAATATCACATTTATACATAATCAAACATAAATATCAAAAGCAATTATGACATACTAACATTTCATTTCTATATAAATAATAAAGTAATAATAATGTAGAATAATATAAAATAATAATATAATATAAAATAATTAATAATAATAAAATATGTAAGGATCATGCATAACAAAAATAATTAGTGAATAATATATATAATAATTTTGAATAAAAACATATATATACATAATATACTAATCATAGAAATTATATATGTAATAAATAATGTAAATGAAATAGGTTATATAATATAATAAACTTTATATAAAACAAAATTTTAAAAATAATATATAATATAAAATTTAGAAAGAAAACATATAATATAGTAATTAATATATAAAAATAATATGTAATGAAAATAATTTTAAGCTAAATATAAAATAATAAATAATAATAGTTTAATATATAAAGATATTACATAAAAAAATATAAATTTATACTATTAATGTATTAATATATAAATAATAAAGAAAATAATATAGATTATCTAATATAGTAAAATAATTTAATACAATATTAAAATAATAAAATAAAAGGATAAATCAAGAAATTAAAACAAAGAAACAGGGATTAAAATGGCAATTTTGCCAAGTTTCAAAACGGCGTCGAAATGATTTTGACCTTTAAAGCAGCCCGAGGATTAAAATGAAACAGAATGTAAATTTTGGGGCCAAATTAAAAATAAAAAGAATTTAAATTAAACGGAATTAAAATTAATAAAAATGTGGGAGGACTGAAATGGCAATTAGGCCATTAAAAAATGCGCGGATCTTACCCGGATTATCGGGTCAACGCGCGGATCCCCTAGCCCCGAACGACGTCGTTTTATGCTTATTGGCTTAAGCAAAAAATGGCGTCGTTTCTTAAGCACTATATATGCCAATTTTTTAGCCAAAAATTCATTTGTGCGCCCTGTTTTTAAAAAAAAATCTAAAAATCCCTCTCAATGCTCTCGTCTGGGTCTGATCGCCGGACCTTCGGACCACCATCCCACGCGCCGTACGCGCCACCACTGGCGGTGGCCGGAGGTTAAAAACCTCCACTACAAAGGTATTTTCTTCCCCTTTATATTTTAAAACATTATTTATATGCAAAAATATATAAAAAATAAAAGAATGTAAAAAAAAACCTCTGCGAAAAAGCTTTTGTATTTTATTTCTCCGAATGTCTATTTTTTTTTTTTATTCTTTTATTTCCGTGTATCCTCTTGTCTCTCTCCTTTTACAAGTTTGATCTAGGGTTTTTATAACCCAAAAAATGAAATAAAAAAGGAAATAAAAATCTCTGTTTTTGCCTCTGTTTCGCCTTTTTGCTGTGATTTGTTTCCTTTTGCAGATCGGGCGAGGAGATCTCGGGCGATGATGGCGTGATTCGGCGCGCGATCGTGGTGTGCGACCAAGGCTCTCGTCTTTGAGTCGATCGCGCGCGCGATCGTTGGCTCGGCGCGAGACTTGCGGCGCGACTGTTGGGATCCTGCTGCTTGCGGCGCGAGGGTTCCCAGAAACCCTAGGTTTCTGTTTAGGCATTGGGCCCTTTTGGGCCATTTTCTGTTTTGGGTCAGGGCAGTTAAGGTATTGGGTCTGGTTTGTAATTGGGCTACTCGGGTAATTATTTGGGTTTGATGGTATCTGTTTGGGTTTGTAAACAAACTGGACTGTTTATTAAACAAACACTGTTTTTTATTTATTTATTCTTTTTAGTTTATTGCAAGGCCCGGGCAAAATGGGTTACTACAATAGTAATGTAAAACCATAGGTAATCTAACCCACAATTCCTACACGACTTAAATGGAACAATTCTACCCATATTCTACAAAAAGAAAAGTATTTCATACAAGTACAAGTGGTAAATCAAATTTGTAGGAGGGAAAAAATTAAATCAAGGAACAAAAACTTACTTGCAAGGAATTTGTGGAAATAATATAGAAAATCAAGTAGGAAAGAGGAAGGAGGCAATAGCTTTTTTTTTTTTTTTACGTTTATTAATATACTAATACCCTAAACCAATATAAAATAGAGCCAATTTTGTCTTAATATTTTTTTTTTAACTTTCCAATCTACATGGGAAAGTAATTTACCCACATTTTATTATGAGAATCACATTGTCATGTTCATGGGAAAGTAACTCCCAATAGAAAGTTAGATTCCAAGGAAAGAAAATAAATTTTGGCATACCAAATGTTAGAATCACTTTCCAATTGATTAAATTCTCAGGAAAGTGACTACTTTCCATCATACCAAACACTACTTATTGTAGACCATGGTAGAATTTTCTATCCAATCATATGTTGAAGATGAAATGAAGTTATTATGATCTTAACACCTTTGGATGTTAAGATTAGTGTTAATATTCTCTTAGGAATATTTTTCTTAACAAATGCAAGGTCAAAGGCATGCTATCAAAAGTTGTCTATTCCCCTCTCTGTAATGACCCGTTTTCAGTGAAATCGGAACAGTGGTTTTGGGACTACAAATTTGATTTCGTAAAATTTATTTTAATATATTTTTAATATCCATAGCATGTTAGAATCATGGAATAAAAATTTCGTTAAGAAATTTTACTGTTTGTATACTCAATTTGTGAAATAGGACTAAATCGCATAAAGTGTGAAAGTTGCGTTCTATTAGCTAAAGGTGTCAAATAGCTATAGAAATTTAAATTAGAGGTTCTTATTGAGTAATTAGACCACTAATTGAGTTAGTGTATGTACATGGAGTAAAATCATGAAATTGTCAAAGTTAGGTTGGTATTAGGTGATTTTATTGATAAAAAAATAAAACAAAAAGACGACAATAGTGTTCATCTTCTTATCCACCGAAAATTGCAGCAAAATAGGGGTTTTTGAAGCTTAAAATTTCATCCACTTAGTTCCCTTGCATGTAAGTGATTCTTTGACCCATTTTTGTTGATTTTTATGTTTTCGGGATCGAAATAGCATAAGTTAGCTAAATAGGGGACTAATTTGCAATATGATTGAAAGTATAGGGTTTTTCCATGAGAGAATTTTTTTGGTTCTTGAAGTATAATGGAAGAAAATGAATCTTGGTTGTTCAATAAACAACTTTTGTTAAGGGATTTTAAGTGAAATTGTCAATTGGGGGCTAAAATGAGAAATGTGAAATTTATGTGTTAAATGTGTGAAATTGTGAAATATATGGGCTGATATAGGTATATATGAAAATCGGCTAGGATTTTGTATAGATGAAATTGCATGAATTTCATTTTTGTCGAGCTTAGGGACTAAATTGTAAAGAAGTCAAATGTTAGGGGCAAAATGGTAATTTTGCCATATTATGAAATTGGACTGAATTGAGTAGAATAATTATTAAATTAGTTAAATTTGATATTATATAAATCAATAAAATCCCTGTTAGGATTTAAACCGAGGAAAAGAAAAAGTAGTGGATTGAACGGTCGACTTACTCCGTATTAATTTGAGGTAAGTTCTTATAATCACATTGTGTATTTATATACTTTAATTTGAGTTATATGTATGTAAATTTAATAATTATGGTGTATAAATATGGAATGCATAACTAATATAGTACTATAAATACCGGGCCCCATTTGAACATTATAAATTCGTAAGATACAAATGACATGTCATGTCATTAGGATTTTCGATTTTGGTTGAGATCCTGCATGTGTTGCGGACTCACCGCAGCTCGTATGAGCTTACCAATTCTCAGCTCGTAAGAGCTTACCGTTATTCAGCTCAGAGGAGCTTACTGATATTTAGCTTGGATGAGCTTACCGTTTATCGCTCGTATGAGCATACATTTATAAGAATTGACGGTTTACCGTTCAATACACTTCGTGTGTACCACCCGCGTATCCTACCATATTCTAGATGGTTCAATGGGTATAGTGTTATTACGGGATTATACAAGTTCAATATGAACAAGTACAGATATTCACATAGAAATGATTGGTATTTGAGATATGGAATCATAGCATTGATGTCACATGTACATGAAATCCAACTAATTGATGAATTCATAGATGGTTTTCGGTTTTATGTTAACATATGCCTAACATGATTATGGATTGTATGATTGGCTTTGGTCAAATTAAATTGAGTTATGTTTTTGTTTATTTACCTAAATTTGTGGTTATATGGTAAGTTTTATTCTATGAATTACGAACTTACTAAGCTTAATTGCTTACTCTGTTTATTTGTTCATGTTTCATAGTATTTTGGAAGCTCGCTTGATTCGGAAGTCGTCAAAGATCGCGTCACACTATCAAATACTCATTTTGGTATTTTGGACTTTATATTTTGAGGTTAAATGGCATTTTTGGCTAATGTGGCCTATATGTCTTACGTTGTTTTGGTTATATGTATGGCCATGTGATTTGGCTTATTTTGGTATACTTGGTTAGGTAAACATGTATAAATGATCTTTTGGTATGTTGTGTATATTTGCTATGTGAAAGTCATGATGATGAATTGGTATTGAAAGTGCAAGTGGTTGAAATTTGAGAATGTTATGAATGCTAAGTTAGACATAATGCCTCATACATGTAGTTGACTATTAGAAACTCATAGAAAACTTCATTTCTTTATCAAAGATACTAAATACAGTAGCAGTAATACATTATATAGAAATATTCTTCACAACTGATTTGTAACTAACTATAACAAAGTACTAACTAACTATAACAAAGTACTAACTGATATTGTTACTCTAACATTCCCTGTCCAGTATCTGAAAACAAACTGCTCGTAGCAACAACACTCAATCGATTCCTACAACGAGAAAAATCTCCAAACGTTAATGGCTTAGTCAACACATCAGCCACCTGATCACTCCCAGGAACAAAATTCACACAAAGCTGATCACTCAGAACCTTCTCACGAATAAAATGAATATCCAACTCCACATGTTTCACTCTAGCATGCAGCACAGGATTAGCAGCTAAAGAAACTTCACTAGTATTATCACACCAAATGACTGGTGTACCACTAAGCTTAAAGCCTATCTCAGTCAACAGAGATTGAAACCACACCACTTTAGATGTTGCATTAGCTAAACTTCGATATTCAGCTTCTGTAGTAGACCGAGAGACAACGCTCTGTTTCATGGATATCCAACCCACTAGATTATCACCTAAGTATATACAAAACCCAGAAGTAGACTTGCGATCTTCAATCGAACTTGCCCAACCAGCATCACTAAAGCCAGTTAAACTTAGACTAGATGCTTAAAATAACAACCCATAGTCAATTGTACCCTTAACATACCTCAAGATACGTTTCACTGCTGTCCAATGCACATAATGAGGTTGATGCATATATTGACTTACTTTATTGACAGCAAAAGACAAGTCAGGACGAGTTAAACACAAGTATTGTAGGCTGCCAACAACTTGTCGATAAATAGTACCATCAGAAAATGGCACCCCAGCCAAGGACGTAAGAGTCGGTGAACTTATCATAGGAGTATTCACGGACTTAGCATTCAGCATGTTAGCACGTTCCAACAACTCACGAGCATACTTTTTCTGAGAAACATGCATACGGTTTTGATGTCTTACCACTTCAAGTCCAAGAAAAAAACTTAACTCCCCTAAGTCTTTAAGAGAGAACTGACGATCAAGGCAAGAAATAACAACATCTATTTCAACTAAATCTCCACTCGTAACAATAATGTCATCAACGTAGATAAGAAAATAAACACTTCCAGCATTTGTGTGTTTGTAAAATAAAGAAGAATCAGCCCTTAAAGGCATAAAATGCAGTTGATTCACCAAAAAATTCCTCAGCTTTTCAAACCAAGCCCTTAGAGCTTGTTTAAGACCATATATAGCCTTATTCAATCGACATGCCAAAGGCTGCCCATGCTCATCAACAACTTCAAACCCATGAGGCTGCTTCATGTAAATATCCTCAACTAGATCACCATTTAAAAATGCATTGTTCACATCAACCTGTCAAAGCTTCCATTTCCATGACACAGCTAAAGCAAGAATCAGGCGCATGGTATTGACTTTGACAACGGGACTAAAAGTCTCGTGGTAATCCAATCCTGCCACTTGAGAAAATCCTTGAGCAACCAAGCGAGCCTTATTACGTGCTACGCTGCCATCAGAATTTTTCTTGATCTTGAACAACCATTTGCAGTCGACTAAAGATTGATTTACCGGTACTGAAACTAAGTCCCAGGTATGATTCTGAATTAAAGCCTGAAGCTCGTCATTAACAGCCTGCTTCCATGACGGAATTTCCATTGCCTCATGAATAGTTGAGGGCTCCACATCACTCACCACTGCCATAAACGTCTTTGGTTTATAAATCCCTATCTTACTCCTAGTCATCATAGGATGACAATTTACTGAAGAAGGTCCCTGCTGCTCAACAAATGGATAATTTACTAAAGAAGGTCCCTGCTGCTCAACAACTGGAGCTAAATTACCTTTTGAACTTTCCAAAGAGAGGCCAAGATTACCATCCAAAGAAGGATCCACAGTACTAGAATTACTAGCTGAAGGTAAATTAACAATAGATTGCATTGAAATGTTAGCAGTAGGAACCGTGAATATAGGCAAGTTGGTAACATCTCTCGTGAACTGCTCAGATCTGTTGTTTGGAACAGCAACTACAGACTTCGATTCTTGAGCAAATGGAAAAATAGCTTCATCAAAACGAACATGTTGAGAAATATAAATACGCCCAGACCGATCAACACATTTATATCCTCTGTGATTTATGGCATAACCTAGAAATGTACAAGGAGCAGACCTATATTGAAGCTTGTGACGATTATACGATCGAAGAAGTGGATAGCAAAGGCATCTAAAGGCATGAAGCTGTTGATAATCTGGTTTGCGACCAAAGAGCTGCTCACAAGGAGATATACCATTTAGAGCGTTTGTGGGAAGAACATTCATGATATACACAGCCGTAGCAAATGTATCAGCCCAGTAGGAAATAGGCAAGGAAGCTTGAGCTAACAACACTAGTCCTATTTCAACAATCTATCGATGACGTCGTTCAACTAGACCATTTTGCTCTGAGGTATGCGGGCATGAGACACGATGAACAACTCCATATTATTTCAGATATACGTCAAACGATCGAAACTCACCACCGGCATCAGTTTAAAGCTGTTTGAGTTTAACACCTAACTGAAGCTCAACATATTTCTTGAATAAAAGAAAGGCAGAAAAAGCATCAGATTTCTTTTTAAGAAAGTAGATCGATGTGTGTCGAGAAAATGCATCAACAAAAGACAAGTAATATTGATAACCGGAAGAGAAGCAATGAGCTGGCCCCCATACATCAGCAACCACAAGTTCTAAAGGGGCAGTATACACAGAGTCAGAAGAATTAAAAGGCAATTTGTGTCCTTTCCCTAGCTCGCAAGCATTACACAACGTATAGTTTTTACGTGTCGAAATTCTAATATTACAAGAATTCAAAATGCTACGAACAACATCACATGATGGATAACCCAATCTCCGGTGCCACATGTCAAACTTAACATCTGACCCCTGCTGTTGAAGAGACTCTGGAAGTGATGTACTTACAGTATTAAAAGCAAAATCTGGCTTGACAGTATCAAACCGATACAGGCCATTCAACTCACTTCCGCAAAGCAATGTCTGATGAGTCTTCAAATCCTTGACATAGCAGCAGTTAGGATAAAATTCAAAGAATACACCATTGTCCTTAGCAAAATTAGAAATAGACAATAAATTTTTTCCTAATATCAGGAACATACAACAAATCCTTAAGCAACAACGGACTAGAATCATCAGCCAAAATAGACGAACCACCAACATGTGTAATAGGTAAAGAAACTCCATTACCGATAACAACCTTACCTTCTCCATTGTACAAGCGAGCATCAGAAAGTTTTGCTGAGTTATTTGTCATATGAGCAGTAGCGCCACTGTCTGGATACCATGCCGGATCGACAACTGTAGATAGAACAGCAAGCCTAGAAGATCCAGCCGATTTCATTGCATGACCACCCGTTGAAAAATTCGATTGAGATATGAGCCCTGATCGACGATGCATACAACCTGAACCAGAAACAGAAGACCCACGTGATGTCTGACCAATAACCGCAGGCATGTGAAAGTGAGGACTTTGACCACGCTGAGTTGAATCTATCTCATTAAGTGTGGGTTGAATCTGTCGAAAGGGCCCACATACTGCTGAATCAGGTGCATAATAAGAAGAATGTAACCCATCATCCGCACAACACATATATGCTTGAATAGGCTTTCGACCCACATGAGAAGCAGATCCAGCCAAATGCTTAGTATCATCCCTTAAACTAGAGTTTTCTCCTTCTTCATCAGATGTCGAATCATATCTAAAGAAGCAACACCGAGAAAGATGCCCAAACTTCCCACAAATCTGACACTGCGGTCTTGCACCACCACCACGTCGTCCACGACCTCGACCACGGTGAGAACCCTGTGATCCTCGTGACGACTGGAACATATTTGGTAGTGGTTGTCAGGCATATGATGGAACATTTTGAGCCGTAACATCCTTGTTCACCGCTGCAACATTTACTGAAAACACCACCTATGAAAAATGTCATTGTTGTCGAGCCTCAGCATCTAGAAGTGCAGTTGTGACACCTTGAAGATCAAATGGCACTCTGCTCGTGGTGATAATCGACACGACATGATCAAAATCTAGCGGTAATCCATTCAAAAAAGCAGACTGTTGTTCTTCCATTGTCACACATTGACCACATCCTACCAAAGAATCACAGAGATGCTTGATTTTCGCTAAATACGCAGACATGGACAACTCATTTTTTTGAATATTATGCAGCAACGACTGATAGCGCATAGCTTTAGTAGTCGAATGAGACCTAAATATACGCATAAGGGCCTGCCACAACTCATACGACGAACCAGAACTCCCGACTAGCTGATTATGCAATGACGAACTAATAATCGACAGAAGCCACACTGCAAGTGCTAAATCTTGTTGTTCATAGTGCACGTACAAAGGATTCTGATCAGAAACCCCCTCTTCGTTTACAACCATTCTTGGAGGAATAGAAACCGTCCCCTCAAGAAACATTTACAGCCGATGAGTCTTCACAATCAACAGCGCATGCTGTTTCCAAGCTAAGAAATTTTCATCATCAACTAGCACGGTAACTTTCTGTGAGGCAAGAGCCAAAAAATTATCTGTTGCTAACTCCATTCCTAAAAAAAGAAAAACTTTACTCTGATACCATATTAGAAACTCATAGAAAACTTTATTTCTTTATCAAAGGCACTGAATACAGTAGCAGTAATACATTATATAGCAGTATTCTTCACAACTGATTTGTAACTAACTATAACAAAGTACTAACTGATATTGTTACTCTAACATTGACCATTTAGGTAACCTTTAAAGTATGTTGGGTATGTTTTAAGGTGGTCGAATGAATTTGTTTGTTATAAACTTGACATTGGTTGATTTTTGTATGCCTACTATGACTTGGTTGTATGCATATTGATGCGTGTAGGTTGGTACCACTTTAGGTGAGAAAAATGGCTTGGAAAATGTCCTATTTCTATCCAAACAGGCAAAGACACAAACATGTGTCTCAGCCGTGTGTGATACACGGCCAGGTGACACGACCGTGTGTCCCTTGATGTTTCTTTTAAAACCAAGTCAGTAGCTTTGCAACATCCCGAAATTGGGCCTAGTAGGATTGGGCCTTGAGCTTTAGGAAAAATTTGAGTATTATTTTTGTGTTGGCTCGGGTAGGAATTTTGTGTGTTAGCATAGTCTTGTGAAGGCTTGATTTTATTTAGGAAGTTAGAATAATTTTTTTTAGTATGGTTTATTTAATGAAGTGGATTAAGTGAGCTTAGCACTTAAGTTAATTTAAGTGTTAAATTCTAACACATGAGGAGTTAGTGGCATAGTGGATAAGGAGCTTGAAAGGTTACTTGAGGGAAGTGGTTCGAGTTGCTTGGAAAGCATTTTGAAGACTTTATTTTTGTATCCTAGCATTGATGGACTGGTCAAACTCTAATTATGATAGGTTGGACCTTAATTTTTTGGTAAGTTGAATATTGGTTTAAGGAAAGCTTGAAATAGGGGATAAGAATCTTAAAGTTATGGAAGGTTGGGGAGACAAAAGGCTTGAAGAGTGGATGATGTTTTGAAGCTTTTCCATGGTCATTTGACCATGAACCTAGACGGCATAAGGGGCTAAGGGGTTGGTTTAATTGGGACGGAGATTAAGGGGTTGATAGGGAAGAATTGAGGAGGAAAAATGGGGATTGTGTTAGCTAATGTGTTGACCGAATATGGTATGGATTAGGAGGTGTTAGTTGACCAAAAGTTGTCAATTTGTGCATCTTTTCCTTTGTCCAAATATTTTCTCTTAGCCGAAATTGTCAATTGGCATTTGGTAAAAACTTTGCTTTGTTTTGGCCATTACATTTTTGACCAAATTGGTATTTTTTTATTTCTTCTTTTCCTCTCAAGTTTTACTCTCTTTTGGTACCAAAACATTGCTACTTTTGAAGACATTTATCATTTCTTTTCTTTCTCTCTAGTGCCAAATTCATTCTATCACCAAAAGCATTTCTCATATTTACGTTTTTCTTTTCATTCTCTTTCTCTCTTCTCTTTCTTTCTCATAGCCAAACTATCCTATACTTTTCACCATTTTTCTTTCTTTTCTTTTTGTTAAAAACCAAAACCATCATATTTGAAACTACCATCTTTTCTCTTCTTTTGTTAAAGCCGAAATCACCATTTCTCTTCTTTTTAATTGTTAAAGTCGAATCCTTTTTATAGTTCAAGTAAGGGTAAATCAATCTCCGTATTTCGGGTAAGGATTATCTATCAATCGTTTTCTTTATTTTCCTTTAGATTAACCGATTTTAGGAATCTAATCATCTTACTCCTTTGTGGCCAAATCTTTGAAGGAGGATTTCGGGGCTTCTTGTAGTTGACGATTAGGGAGAGATCGTTCGGGTTTCGAATAATCCAAGGTAAGGAGATGATGATATTCGGACAAGGGCCATATCTTTTAATGATAATCAATTTCTAATATAGTGTTATGTAGGTGCTATCGACGTTGTAGGCAAGGGTCGGAAATCTTAAGTATTATATCGCTTTTCGTGTTTGCAAGGTGTGTAACTTATACTAAACATCTAATTGATTAGTAGCTTTATTTATATAGATGTGTTTATAATGAAATATAAACGATTATAGCTTTGGGTACCACTCAATGGTACGATGAATTGAGGTATCGTTTTCCTTCGTACTATGTAAGTTTTTAATATGAAACATATTCGATAATTGATTATGATTTTGGGATTATGATTCAAAGGCATGATATTTATATCATAAATAATGCTATATGCATAATATGAAATGTGTTCGATTCCGATATGATTATGGGGTATATGGCATGATATTGAAATAATATGTTATTGCATGGGCATATGGGTAATATTGAAAGGGGAAGTGTTCGATGGTTTTACCACATTATCCGGTGACTTCGGTCACGATATTATGAATCCGGTGACTTCGGGTCCACGATATTATGAATCGTGACTCTGTCACAATTATCCGTGGCTATGCCACGATTATAAAGCGATGTGCATGTTGATGCAAAGAATCGCCTTCGATGGTGTGTAGCGGATGGAGGGTCGATTTAGTAATCCCCACGGTGTGATTGGTAGAATACGGGTGGTGTGTAGCGGATGGATATCTAAGTTGGGTTCGGGATTGCATTTCATTTTATATGTACATGTTATCCGATTTGCTATATTATGGGCTTATGGCTAAATGTGATTTAAATGGGCTTTATTGCTATGATCGATTGGGTTTTAGTGTACGCGGTTACACATTGAGTCTGTTGACTCACCCTTGATGGGATATCTTTTCAGTGATTCGTGAGATCGCGGATGTGGAGCGGATGAACTCGAGGAGGCCATGCAATAAAATTTGATTTTACAAGAACTTCCATTTGGGTACCTTATTATATTTTAATTTGGGTTTTCATATTTTATAGATTTGTAATAAGGCCTCTTTAATTATGGTTTTGGATTAATTATATGCTTTGGGATTTATTCTAAACATGTTTAAGTATATCACTTGATTAATTTAATAATTGAGCTAAAGTTTTCTAAACTATAAAAACGCTATGGTATTTTATCTTACCATCAGTAATCTAAATTGTTGATAATAAAATTATAAATTAAGTGTTTTCTACAACTTAAATGATTTCCAAAATTTTAAGTTTCTACATTCAAATGCAAACGGTTTCAAAGTATTAATTCGAGTTTTCTTAAAATGAAACAAATGTTTTCTAACCTATGATTTATCCACTTAGTTTAAAAGTTTTATTTATGGAATTTCAAAGTAAATTTCGAGCTTTTAACTTATTAAACATCCGATTTCTACAAATATAGAATTACAAAGAATTTTTCACTAAAATTTAATCGCTATCTCAATTTTCTTGAAACGTTTTCTTCGTAGCATGCCAAATTCGGTCGTAGGCGTATTGACCGGGTTTGGGGTGTTACAAATTGGTATCGAGCTAAGTTCAAAAGCTCACTTTGTGGGCCCGAGGCCCAAAATGTTTTAAAGAATGGATTTTAAAATGTTTTGTTGAAAATTATATGGTTGGAAAGGCATGGCCTCGAGTCTCCGACATCAATCCGCTACAGTAAGTACATCAAACTGTTGATTTTGATGATATGATATGATATGATGATGTTGGCATGATCTGTATAGTAGTAGGAACTACTCTAGAGACCCAAACTATAGGTTGAATGTACTCATGAAACAACTTCTTATTAAAATTATTCATAAACCGTGTTTTAAAGAAAGTGGAATAATGACTAATGCATAAAACTTTTAAATCGATAAGTCGAGATGTTAGACATGAGCACTCGAGATCGTGGGCGTTGTGGATGTGGTAAAAGCCGAAGTGTTAGGGCTAGATTTTCGATCGAGGCATAATTCCGATGGGGAGGCGTTAGCATCGCTAGTGGTGAGACGAGTATCATGATCGAGTTCGGATTGATGAGTGACTCGGATAGTTAAAGAATCGGTGAAGCACTTGGAGTTGGGTGCGTGGACTGTAAGAAGAACAGAGATCACGGTTCTCTCGGGTCACAATCTCGTTCTGTAAAACATGTCAAGGCATGGTCGAACTTTTTGGCTTGCGATTATTGTGGAAAGGTGTCATCCGGGAGAATGTTGGAGTATGCAGGGTCTAAGGAGCTTAAGGCTCGGGATTGTTTCCTCACTCTCAAGTCAGGTATGTTTTGGTTGGAAGTGATGGTTGTTTGTAGGAAATTTTTGGTATAAGTGTAAGTGTTAGATAATGGTTTGCTATGGTGGATTAAGATTTTGTTAAAAGTACATTGTGGTTTTATTAAGATCAGTCTTGTGACAAGAACGTAGTGTGGCGAGATAGGATGTACGACTGTTAGTTAGTTGGAAATTTCGAGGACGAAATTTTTTTAAGGAGGGTAGATTTGTAACATCCCGAAATTGGGCCTAGTAGGATTGGGCCTTGAGCTTTAGGAAAAATTTGAGTATTATTTTTGTGTTGGCTCGGGTAGGAATTTTGTGTGTTAGCATAGTCTTGTGAAGGCTTGATTTTATTTAGGAAGTTAGAATAATTTTTTTTAGTATGGTTTATTTAATGAAGTGGATTAAGTGAGCTTAGCACTTAAGTTAATTTAAGTGTTAAATTCTAACACATGAGGAGTTAGTGGCATAGTGGATAAGGAGCTTGAAAGGTTACTTGAGGGAAGTGGTTCGAGTTGCTTGGAAAGCATTTTGAAGACTTTATTTTTGTATCCTAGCATTGATGGACGGTCAAACTCTAATTATGATAGGTTGGACCTTAAGTTTTTGGTAAGTTGAATATTGGTTTAAGGAAAGCTTGAAATAGGGGATAAGAATCTTAAAGTTATGGAAGGTTGGGGAGACAAAAGGCTTGAAGAGTGGATGATGTTTTGGAAGCTTTTCCATGGTCATTTGACCATGAACCTAGACGGCATAAGGGGCTAAGGGGGTTGGTTTAATTGGGACGGAGATTAAGGGGTTGATAGGGAAGAATTGAGGAGGAAAAATGGGGATTGTGTTAGCTAATGTGTTGACCGAATATGGTATGGATTAGGGAGGTGTTAGTTGACCAAAAGTTGTCAATTTGTGCATCTTTTTCCTTTGTCCAAATATTTTCTCTTAGCCGAAATTGTCAATTGGCATTTGGTAAAAACTTTGCTTTGTTTTGGCCATTACATTTTTTACCAAATTGGTATTTTTTTTTATTTCATCTTTTCCTCTCAAGTTTTACTCTCTTTTTGGTACCAAAACATTGCTACTTTTGAAGACATTTATCATTTCTTTTCTTTCTCTCTAGTGCCAAATTCATTCTATCACCAAAAGCATTTCTCATATTTACGTTTTTCTTTTTCATTCTCTTTCTCTCTTCTCTTTCTTTCTCATAGCCGAAACTATCCTATACTTTTCACCATTTTTCTTTCTTTTCTTTTTGTTAAAAATCGAAACCATCATATTTGAAACTACCATCTTTTCTCTTCTTTTGTTAAAGCCGAAATCACCATTTCTCTTCTTTTTAATTGTTAAAGTCGAATCCTTTTTATAGTTCAAGTAAGGGTAAATCAATCTCCGTATTTCGGGTAAGGATTATCTATCAATCGTTTTCTTTATTTTCCTTTAGATTAACCGATTTTAGGAATCTAATCCTCTTACTCCTTCGTGGCCAAATCTTTGAAGGAGGATTTGGGGCTTCTTGTAGTTGGCGATTAGGGAGAGATCGTTCGGGTTTGAATAATCCAAGGTAAGGAGATGATGATATTCGCCAAGGGCCATATCTTGTAATGATAATCGATTTCTAATATAGTGTTATGTAGGTGCTATCGACGTTGTAGGCAAGGGTCGGAAATCTTAAGTATTATATCACTTTTCGTGTTTGCAAGGTGTGTAACTTATACTAAACATCTAATTGATTAGTAGCTTTATTTATATAGATGTGTTTATAATGAAATATAAACGATTATAGCTTTGGGTACCACTCAATGGTACGATGAATTGAGGTACGTTTTTCCTTCGTACTATGTAAGTTTTTAATATGAAACATATTCGATAATTGATTATGATTTTGGGATTATGATTCAAAGGCATGATATTTATGTCATAAATAATGCTATATGCATAATATGAAATGTGTTCGATTCTGATATTATTATGGGGTATATGGCATGATATTGAAATGATATGTTATTGCATGGGCATATGGGTAATATTGAAAGGGAAGTGTTCCTGTGGTTTTACCACATTATCCGGTGACTTCGGTCACGATATTATGAATCCGGTGACTTCGGTCACGATATTATGAATCTGGTGACTCTGTCACAATTATCCGTGGCTATGCCACGATTATAAGGGCGATGTGCATGTTGACTGCAAAGAATCGCCTTCGATGGTGTGTAGCGGATGGAGGGTCGATTTAGTAATCCCCACGGTGTGATTGGTAGGTACGGGTGGTGTGTAGCGGATGGATATCTAAGTTGGGTTCGGGATTGCATTTCATTTTATATGTACATGTTATCTGATTTGCTATATTATGGGCTTATGGCTAAATGTGATTTAAATGGGCTTTATTGCTATGATCGATTGGGTTTTTAATGTACGGTTACACATTGAGTCTGTTGACTCACCCTTCAGTGGGATATCTTTTCAGGTGATTCGTGAGATCGCGGATGTGGAGCCGGATGAACTCGAGGAGGCCATGCAATAAAATTTGATTTTACAAGAACTTCCATTTGGGTACCTTATTATATTTTAATTTGGGTTTTCATATTTTATAGATTTGTAATAAGGCCTCTTTAATTATGGTTTTGGATTAATTATATGCTTTGGGATTTATTCTAAAAATGTTTAAGTATATCACTTGATTAATTTAATAATTGAGCTAAAGTTTTCTAAACTATAAAAACGCTATGGTATTTTATCTTACCATCGTGTAATCTAAATTGTTGATAATAAAATTATAAATTAAGTGTTTTCTACAACTTAAATGATTTCCAAAATTTTAAGTTTCTACATTCAAATGCAAACGGTTTCAAAGTATTAATTCGAGTTTTCTTAAAATGAAACAAATGTTTTCTAACCTATGATTTATCCACTTAGTTTAAAAGTTTTATTTATGGAATTTCAAAGTAAATTTCCAGTTTTTAACTTATTAAACATCTGATTTCTACAAATATAGAATTACAAAGAATTTTTCACTAAAATTTAATCGCTATCTCAATTTTCTTCGAAACGTTTTTCTTCGTAGCATGCCAAATTTGGTCGTGGCGTATTGACCGGGTTTGGGGTGTTACAAGCTTCACACGGCCTAGCACATGGGCGTGTGGCTTCACTGTGTGGCACAAGTCAGTATACCCTCCAGTTTTCACACGGCCTGGCACACGGCCTGGAACACGGACGTGTGAGGCCATTTCGAAGGGTACATGGCCTGACACACGGGCGTGTGGTCTGGCCGTGTGACCCAAGTCAGAGAGTTACATGGGGTCGGATACAACCTGAAGCACAGACGTGTCCCATAGTCACACGGGCGTGTCCCCTGTCCACACGGGCGTGTGACCCTTGCAGTTGGAAAAATTTTTCATGTTTTCTTAAAAATTCGTAGAGAACTCGGTTTAGCCCCGAACCACTTCTAATGTCTATTTGGGGCCTCGAAGACTCGTATTAGAGACTGTATAAATGTATTTGAATGGTTTTTGATATGAATGATAAATGTATACGAAATGTGTGATTATTTGACTTATAAGTCCGGTAATGCTCTGTAACCCTGTTTCGACGTTGATTACGGGTTAGGGGTGTTACACTCTCTCTATATGTTCTACAAAACCAAATAAGTACTACCCATAACCTTTATTAAACCTTTAAATGTGAGGAATCTTATATCTAATGTTTCCAAAAGTTATTTTGGCAAATGTTACGGTTTTATTCAATTTCTACTAATATCCATAACCTCCACCAAACCCATAAATCAAAGGAAAATACGCTCTTAAGTACATTTGAACCTCTGTCCTCCTAGTTGTTGCAACAATAATGATGCCAACTGGGCTAAAGCTTAATCGACAATATTATGTTACTATTGTTATTGTTATGTTTAGTAGTTGTTGATAGAAAATTTCTAATTGTTTTTTAGCCAATATTATGTTAACATTGTTATTACCAATTGTTGAATATGTTATATGTATTGTGACACCCCACACTCGACCCAGTCGTTGGATTTGAATGCGTTATGTCACATTACGTTGTCTGAGCAACTCATACTAAATTGAACAATTTCCAGGTAAATAGTATACAAATGTGATAATTTTCAAGAAATTTTCCATTGGTAATCATAAACAAGTAAGATAAAGACTCAAGAACCTCTACTAATGTGCCTCGGGGTTATACGAGCTTAAATTCAGGGTTAGAACTCGAATCCAAACTCAATTATCAAAATTCAAGTGAGTGTCTCAAGATATTGGGGTCCATGTCTTGAGACAAGCTTCCTATGTTTCAGACCCTTAGCTTTGATGTTTGGTGTATTGAGACATTAGAGTTCATGTCTTGAGACATTGAACCTTATATAAAGAGACATATATCGATACATAGCTCCCTTGTTTTAGACCCCTTACATTTGGTGTTTTTTTTATCTCGAGATATTGAGACCTAGACTTCATGGTCTCGAGACTAGATCCTCTATGTCTTGAGACATTTTAGCCATGTCTTAATATCATTACCCTGAGAATGAACAATTATATCATGTTTGTTCTTGATGTCTCAAGACATGCTCTTGATGTTTCGAGACTTGCTTACTAGAGTACCTATAATGCACATTCTAACTTAACAAAATGAACAACTATTCCTGATTAAACGTACCTATCATAATACCAAATCAAGGTACACATATTTAATGTCCAAAAAGATGTATAAAACATTCAAAAACATATCATTCAATGCATTATGTTTTAACATAATTAGTTAAATGACTTAATACTTATGAACATGTATTCTAATCCATTAATCAAACATTGAAATTCATCAAGTAAAACTTCAGAGGTCCAAAACAAACCCAAACATACTATGCAACCAAAATACTAACTTAAACTCGTAATTTATCCTATTAACTTAGGTACATGTCTTTTTACAACTATTTTCAAAACGAAGATCACAAACATTATGTAACACCCCATACCTGACCCGATCGTCGGATCAGAACTACAGGGAGCTGCACATTATAACCAAAATATAACTAACATATTTATAATATGTAACGACTCGATAGTTAGGGGTGTCGAAAAGTGCATTCCCGGGACTCCATTCCTGTAAAACGGACTAGTTGTGTAGTTAATTAGGTTCCGGTTAAGCGAATTTGCTTGATATTAAAAGTTATTAAGTATAAGGGCTAAATCGCGTATAAGGTAGAAGTTGAATTATGATTTAAAAATAATTAAAGGGACTAAAGAAGCAATTATACCTTTGTTTCTTTAAGTGGACGGTAAATGGGTTAAAACAATTAATGATATGATATATATATTATAATAGTTAATAAATTTAAAAGTATGTAAACATATATTATATAATATATAATATATGATAAAAACATAATAAATGAAATAATAAAAGAGATAAAAAGAAAGTAAGTGGAAAAAGGTGAAGAGAAAGACATGCAAAACAAAAGAAAGAAAAATAAAGAAGAAAAGAAGGAAGGACGCATGGTATCTAAGGGTTTTTAAGGTTCAAATTCAAATTGGTTAGTCAATTTAGTCCCTTTTCTTGTAATTTTTACGTTTTTGGAATCCCGCTACTTAGGGCTACTTGACCCATTTTGTAATTTCTAGTATTGTTCAAGATTTTAGATGTTGACATTGTTGAATAGTTTAAGCATTAGGGATTAAATATATATACTTTTAAGTTAGAAATGGAAAAGGACTAAATTGTGGAATTAATTGTTGATTTTGAACAATAGGGACTAAATTGTGAAAATTCAAAATTAAGGGGTCAAATTGGAAAAGAGAAAGCTAAATGTGGTCTAGAGTGAAATTAGTATAAAAATATGAAGTTAATTGTGAAGGTTAAAATTAGTCTCGGTTTAGGGACTAAATTAAAGAATAAGCAAAATATAGTGTGAAAATTAAAATTTAATGTGAAGTTGAAATGTCTAATATTAATGTGATTTAATTGTTTCATTTCGTAGCTAACGTCGTATCGGAATCCTCAAGTAAAAAGGGGAAGGATAAAATCGACGTCGAATAGCTCGGAAATCACGGTTTGGGTTTCCATAATCTGAATTAAATAGTAGATTATTGCATATATAATTGTTTGCATATGGTAAGCATTTGAGGTGAGTACTTTGGTACTTGGGAATTGAATTAAATTCATAATTGAAATGAAATGGATTGATTTTGTATATTATGAAATATATTGATTATGAATATATGTGTATTGAAAAAAATATGATTATTATTAAATTGAATATATGCTTATATGTGATGATATATATTTATGAAATTGAGACATTGGTTGTATTGAAAAGTGAAATGAATCCCTATTAACTATATCGGGCTGAGTCGGATATAGATGGCATGCCATAGGATAGGAAGATTTCAGGGATTACTTCGACCTCGAGCCGATGAGGCACTGGGTACCAATTTGCTTTGGTTTAACCGATGAGACACTGGGTGTCAATTTATATAGCGCTGGGTGCAGTTATTACTTCAGATTTATCGGATGAGGCACTAGGTGCCAAACTGGTGTGTTGGTTGGATCCGTGTATCCGTTTGAGTCCATGTCGTGTTAATAGGGGAAAGTAAAATAATAATTAATGTGATTGATATTGAAATGAAAAAGATGAGAAATGAATATGAGATGAGAAAATATCGAAATGACAAATATGAGAAATGATTATGAGATGAGAAATGAGATATGAAATGATGAATTGAGATGTGAAACTTGAATGAATTCAAGTATTGATCAAAGATACGAATCATGCCATTACATGAGATGATGTATTCAAATGTTAAATGAAATGCCATTGATATATATACTTATATATTTTAACATGTGAAAATCTTAGTAGATGTGAATAAGGAATGAGCAAAAAATATACTATTGAATTGAAACACATGAACATAGCTTACTTGTTGCATTTTTCATTTTAAATACTTATATCAAGTTTATGTTATTCGGAATATAGAAATACCATTGAGTTTTACTGAGCATGCAGTTTCATTTTCCATGCGCAGGCTAGGTACTATTCGAATTATTGCTGACTCAGCATCAAATCACAAATTCCAAGCTCAAGTGTAGTGATATTTCATTTTGTAATGACATGTACCTAAGGAGTGTTTTGTTGACATCGTTTATAAGATGTGGTTAACTTAGTTGCTAGTGAAATGATGGTTAAATGTATATATGGTTGTGGTTGAGGTTATGTTGGTATGATAGCCTAGTTTATATTTTGGTATGTGCTTAGTTTCATATTTGGTAACTTTAGAAGTTTGAAAGTTAGTTCAAATATGGTAAGTGTGATATGAATGAAAGTCTTGAATGTTTGATGTGTTGTTGATGTTTTTGAACATATAAAATGTGGTACCAATGAGGGTACATTGGTTAAGCATATTAGGTGATGAATTTGGTGCATTTTGGGCATGTTTAATCGTGTTTTGAATAGGTTAAACGATTGTAATTGAGTTGCTTAGAGTCCAAGTAAATAGGAAATGATAAACTTGAGTTTTAAGGTACTTTTGGGTGCACACGGCCTGGTCACACGGGCGTGTGTCACACACGGACAACACACGAGCATGTGACCCAAGTCAGAGAGTTACATGGCCTTGCCACACGAGTGTGTGACCCCTGAAATCAATTTTTTGTAATTATTTCCTAAACTTCTAGAATTGTTTCAAATTAGTCCCTGCCTTTTTTTAAACTATTTTTAGGGTCTCGTAGACTCGTAATAGGGGCTGTAAGAGTAAATTTTACTCTGAATTGGGGTGGATTAGCAAACCTAAATTAAGTGCATTCCATTAACATCATCGAAGATAAATTAAAAAGATAATCGTAGATGGAGTATGGACTAATACTCTGATGCTAATAATTGGAATAATCTTATATGTATCCGAATTCTAACATTCTAGAAGGGATAAATAGTGATAAGAATGTAGACAGTGGAAGACTAAATTTAGCAATGTATAAATAGTGATAAGAGTGTAGACAGTGGAAGACCAAGTTTAGAAATGCATAGCATAATTTATTATTCGAACGTATAAGAATCGAGCATGAAAGTATTATATTGTCGTGACCTACCCCTGCATATTATAATGTTATTAGATAGTTTATATGTTGATTATGATTGAATTAATTGTTTGATTCGTTAGTAATGCACGTGACCCTAATCTGACGACGGAAAGGGGTTAGGGGTGTTATATAATACATCTTCTGCTATTATGACTTAATGCAGTTATTTAATTGACCACACCACATGGCTTTATTTCGATTATGAAACCTTGACCTAAGATGCAAAATATTTCACAAAATAGTTTAAACATATCAAATATATGCTCAGTTTGGAAATAATATTCTTATCAAAACTAGTTACAAATAAGACTCTAACCCTGAGACTCCACCTCTGGGTCACCCCGCTGAATACATATTACGACTAGTAAGCACAACTGCTTGGACATGAAGGATTCTGGTCTGGTCCATTCATGAACTATCTAATTCCCTTATTACCTACAACACATAACGTTACAAACACAACTTCAAATGAACTTAGTGAGTTATCCATACCTCGTATTAGTATAATGCTTACAAGTTGGCACTTCATGATTTAAAATTAAAGTCTGATGGTCCATACTAGGACGGTTAACCAATCTTATTGGCATATTATTTACAACCCACAAGTTGGCTTACTTATACTTGGTATATTGTTTTCGAGGACACCAAGGCTTACTTACTCGCACATCCTGGAAAATGGTTCAACTTACTCAACTGCGTTCGATCTACTATTGGCGTATTGAATACAAAAGTTTTCATATTCAGCTATACAAAGCCTTGTACACAAAAAGCTTTCAAATAATATATTTCATAGATGTAATATCTAGATACGGATTTATATAACGTTTGACCTCTTGACGGATTAACTTTACGAACTCCATCTTCATTAATTGCCTAGGCAGCCTATATGCAACTTCTTCCTTGAGAGGAAATCATTGTGGGTTCTTACTCGCAGACGCATGAAAGAAAACCCATAGTGTGTTTTGCACCAAAATATACAGGTAACCAGATAAAACAATCTCGGCGAATAGACCCTTTTGTAGACTGTTTTTAACGACTTGTCCTGACGGACTCAAATTCATATTACGATTCTCACAAAATCCTGTTTTAGACCCAAGTCTGTGAATTCATGATTTACGAAACATGCTGGCAGATTCATAATGAAGACCCTATTTACGGATTAATAAAGAAAGCCTACTCATCTCGCTCAAGAAGACAAATTTGACGACCCGTCTTATCCTGCCATTGCTTCGTAATAACAAAACCCATTCTTGGAGGTCTTTTCTTTGAAATATATGACAAGTAGGTGGATTTTTTTAGAGTGAATCTCTTATTTGTTAAATCATACATATGAGATAGTCATGACGGACTATCATATCTTTCATATATGGACACGCATTCACAGATAGCTCGTCTCTTTTGTTTTTCACATAATAATAGGTTATAAGAGATTGAACTCATTCTTGGCAGAATCATGCAAACGGACCCCTTTGTTGCAGAATCCTACTTATAAGATAGTCCTGACAAACTTCCACATATAAAATCGTCTTGATGGAATTCCACATATAAAATAGTCCTGGCGAACTTCCACATATTTTTTCATAAATTTCATATGCCATGGTCATGGACTTGCTTACACATATGAGGCTCAAAGCCTTATACTCCGCAGATTCTCAAACATTCATAGAACCCACGTTGGGTTATCATATTCATTTGCACAGATATCTCTGTACAATCCAACCGAACTTCTGTAAAACCAAAAACTTTGCATATACATTCTTCGTACTATCCGCTCGGACCTCCGCAAAGGCATATAACACGTGGCACAAAGGGCACAACGTGACATTCTAGTAAGTTAGTGTTAATTTTTTTTGGTTTATTTGCTATTAAGAATTGTTGAAATCGTTATCATTCTATATAATGTTAGAAATTTAATCTTTGATAACCTCAATTAAGAAGATGACAGACTGATTTATGACTCATGTCTATTTGAATGGAAATATTATTTCGATTGAGGATGGCATCATGTTTCAATTAAAAGCTCATTTTAACATGACATTTAGGAATAATGTTACCTTAGAGGACATGAAAAGGAAGATTCCTAGGAAAATCCAGGCTAGAGGTACTAAATGGATTTTTATTCTGAAGTATAAATTTGTAAGGTCTAGAAGAAAAGGTTGTAAGTATTAAGCAGTGGATCTTAAAGACAATGAAGAAGTCGTGATGGTGGTGTTGGGATACAAGGAAAGTGGTGACATTATAGTGGATCTCGAAGATATTCTCATTAGTGATTACAAAATTTCTAATTATTCCAGTGCATTGATGATCTCGACAGTGATATAATGTATGGAGATTACCTCTGTAACAGCCCGATTTTCGCTAAATCGGAATAGTGGTTTTGGAACCACAAATCTGAGGTCAAAAAAATATTTTAATATTAATTTTAGCGTCTATTGCATGTGATTATATATGTGTGAAAGTTTCGTGATTTAATTTTATCTATTGGATGTCTAATTTGATAAAAGGACTAAATCGCGTAAAATGCAAAAGTTGCATTCTACTTGTTTAAAGTGCTTAATTGCTATGGTTTATTAAATGAAAGGTCCTTATGATGTTATTAAACCATTGATATTGGAATTTGACATAGATGGCTTTATATTAAGTGATTTTATATGTTTATTATAAAGGTTAAAATGGTAATTAAGTTATTAAGTTTAATTAAACTAAAACAAAAGCCATATCATCTTTATTTCTTAATCTATAGCCGAATATTAAGGGAAAAAGAAATCTTCCATGTCCATCTAGGGTTCGGCTCTTATTGTTTTTGATTAAGGTATGTTCTTTGCTCGGTTTTTGATGATTTTTACGTTTTTGATATCGTTGCTTTGTATTCTAGCTAGCCCGTGCCTTAATTTTTGAATTCGTCAATGATTTTGTAAAGTGCCATTGATGAATGCTTGAGATTTTGAATGTTTTATGATGGAAAATGAATATTTTTTAATAGTTATACAAGTTTTGTAAAGTGATTTTTGACAAAAATGTCAAATAGGGATTTATTTGTAAAAATGTGAAAATGTGTGGTTAAATGTGTGAATAAATGATAAATATGGGCTGATATGTGCACTAGGAAAATTTGGCTAGCTTAGGAAGGTATTAAATTGCATGAATTTTTTGTATTAGTGAAATAGGAACTAAATTGAATAAATGTGGAACTTTAGGGGCTAAAGTGTAAAAAAGCCAAAATATGTGTTTGTCGACTGAATTGAATGATTTGATGAATAAATGAGTTAATTTTGAATGTATATAGATCAAGAATGAAAGAAATCGGATTTAGATCGGGGAAAATAAAAGGTTATCGAATAGTCGATCCATTCCGTTTATCCCAAAAATAATGTAAGTTCATATGCAAATAAATATCTTTTAATTGAATTATATATATGTTTAATTGTCATTGAACCGTTATGAATGTTGAATGATCAAATACGAGCAAGAATCGACAGGGTTACTATATCCGAAAGTCTCGTACGAACCTTAGGAATAGTATAGGATACAATTGTCATGACATTAAGATTACTGAGATGTGATTACGTGTAAGACCATGTCTGGGACAATGGCATCGTTATATGATTTCGTATAAGACCTGATCGCTGTGAATCAGAGCTTTAAAATTTATAGAAATAATAATCGAACCTGGAAACTAACTCTGACAACGATTGAGGCAAGTGCACCTATCGAATAGTAGTATAGCTTAGGCAAGACCGGATTATCGAACCCAAAGGAACTAAAAGTACTAATACTAACTTTCTTTCTATTATTTAGCCTAAAATAAGTAAAGTTGTTTATTAAACTAAATTAATTAACTACTAAGCTAAAGACTCTAAGACAAAGAAGAATGGATTTGGAAAATAACTTGGGAAAAACTCAGTTGATTTAGGAGATACCCTAGGAAGAATCCACCTAGACTTCACTTGTTATCTAACACTGAACCATACGATTTATTCACTTAGTTTGATCCGTAAGACTCCCTAACGTATATTAAACCCTCTCTCGAGGCGAATAACGTCTAACCCTAGGTTAATTAGTGGAACTCTCGTTCTCTTATAATAACCCCTAGAATAGCGATGAATCGATCTGTGGACTCCCATATTAGGTTTCACCCTAATCCGCAAAATCTCGTCACCCTATCTCTAGGCGTGCGATCAACTCCGCTTAATTATGTTGGATCTACTCTTGGCAGAGTCTATTCCTCCCCACCTAAGCACATTAGATTTGGATTAAGTTCACACAATTAAGAACAGACTAAGTTATTATCATATAATTCAAATAATCAAATAACAAGATTCATCATAAGTTTCATCCCCTTCGGGTATCCGAAGGTTTAGTTCATAACAATAAAGGAAAACATCTCAAGAGAAAAGATAAAACAAAACATAAGAAATCCCTAAAACCCTCAAGGAATTGAAGAGGAGATCCTCCGTCTTGAGTATAATTAAACTTCTTGAGATGAATCAACTGGCTATCCCTGAGTGAATCCCCACAAATCTACCTTCTCTGGCCTAGCACGACGCCCCTAGACGATGGCTTTGGGCTCCTCTTTTCAGGTCATACTTAGGGTGTATTTATAGGCTTTTGAAATACGTTTCTTTCACCCTAAGTATCCTTTCCCGAATGAAATTGCTCTTCATCACGGCAGAGGCACGGCCATGGCGCACGCCCGTGTAAATCGTGGCCAGGCTGTGTTCAGATTTCTTTAATGAGACACGGCCGTGTGAGTCGGGGTTAGACCGTGTTCTAGATGATTGAATTGGCACGGCCGTGTGGGTCTAAGTCCAGGCCGTGTCGATTTCCTCATTGGTCCATTTTGGTCCGTTTTGAGCCCGTTTCTCGTTCTTTTTATCCTTGGGTGCTTTCCTGAGTATAAGACATGAAAAGAAAGGATTAAGAGCACCTTTTTACATAAATCAAGGGATAATTCATCCAAAAGCATACTAAATGTGGGCCTAAAATATGTTACTATTTCGGTTTATCAAATACCCCCACACTTAAGCTTTTGCTTGTCCTCAAGCAAAATTCTCAACTTACAATTAAAACGAACTTCCTGTAATTCATAATTCCTATTGGTAGTGTCTCATCATAATTCAGAGATAATTTATACATGGATAATTCAACTCAAAGCATCCTAAAAATTCAAACAATATAAGTCATAGATTTTGTAGCTCGAAAACTTAGGCGTCTCCCTTTATCTAGATAATTACCTTTAATTTGAAATCGACAAGGATTGACATCCTTACAAAAGATTCACTCAAATCACTCAAAGTGTTTAAGGTTCAGAATTTAGGCACTCAAAAGTCAAACATGAAGAGTTAATCCCATAGGCTTGCATGAAAATCAAATCTCCACCACTGAAATATGAGATGAAACACAAATCAAAAGGTCTTTGTTAGGGTTGAAACGGGGCTAGGGTTAAGGTGTGGAATAAGGCTGAATTAGAGGGTTAGAATCGAGATTGAATTGACAAATTACCTAACTAAGAACTAATGAACTAATAATAATAATTACATCAATTGAAAACTAATAGTACTAATAATACGAGCTTCTTTTTTTTCGATATTTGGATTTTAAATGTATAAGCTCGTTTAATCACATAACTAATAATGAATATACTTCGGTTTTTTTAAGAACAAACTACAAATACATAACAAAGGATAAATTATTGAAATAAAAAAACATAGTTAGGCTATTAATCAAATCAAATCTCGATATAAGGGTATTCAAAAGGAATGGGGATAACAAAAACAAAGGGTTTCTGGGTTAATATTAGCGGTTATGTCAATAAAAAGGGTTGTTAGGATTAAAAGGGGTTCACTAGGGGTTAATTATGAAGGTAGGCTTTTTATGGAGTAAGTGGGTTAAATCCTAGGTGCCTTTATCATCTCTGTGTATCAAATCAAAAAGTGTGGTCTCAACATGTATAATCGATGCAAGTTCTAGAATAACAAATCAGTGTTGACATACTCATAATCAATAAAGTGAGCAAGAAAAAGAATACATGCTCTATAAGGCTCAAAAACTCACAAAGATTATGGGTATTTTGATGTCAACCTCGTAAAATTCAAACTTCAAAGTAATATTTAAACTTAGTTCGACAACCTAGAAAATTTTTTAATTAAAAAAAAAATAGACTTATCATGCTTGATTCTCTAGTATTCTTCAAATTTAATTATCAATGCACAATTATCAATGACTTAATCTAAAACATATTAATAAAAATCATAAATCATTAGAAATTTCATCCTAATTAGTAATATGAGTAATTTACTTTCAAACAAGACTAAATTCAGGGATTTGAGAATAATGCAAAAAGTTTGGAATATCTAAGATTCACCCCCCACACTTGAGATGTACATTGCCCTCAATGTACAAAGATATATAAAATAAATGTAATGTTCAGATCAGAAGATATGGGGAGAAGTGAAACTCCCTGAATTTTCGGATGATTCCTTGAGAGGAGATTGTGCCTTTGGTGGTGGTGATGGGCCGTCTGGATGACGAACCTGCGCTAGATGAAGAAATTGGAAGGCTCGTGGAGAATTAGCCAGGACATCTAGAGTAATATTAAAACTATACTAATAATGTAATTAAAGACAAGAAAGATAAAGAGAAGGAGACTAAGAAGAAAACTAAAATTAAAAGAAAAGATGAATGGACTGGGAGGTCCTTATTGTTGGGTGTGATTTCTAAGGCTGAGGTTATGGTGGTGGTGGTGGCGTGATTCCCAAGCAGCCTTTAGAACCTAAAACCAAGAAACTAAAGTAAAATCAACTAAATAAAGCATAATATAGTCAAAGGTAAGAAAATTGAGACAAAAATAAAAGGAAAAATTGAAATTAAATGGTCTCAAAGACCCCTAGCTTGTTGGTTGAATGAAGCTGCCGACATGAACTCATTTAGATCAGTCTCCTTGGGGGAGCTTGGCCTTTTACGCTTCCTGGACATTGTAGGTTTTGAGGATATTGAGAGCTTAGGAGCCCGAGATAGGAGGTGTTTGAGAGAGTGGAAAGAAGAGAGGAGGAAAGGAAGAAAGTGGATGGAAAAGAAGGTGGGAAGAAGGAGAACTATTTAAATTTTTTTTTTTTGTGTCTGTCGCCCTCCCACGCCCATGTGCATAGGGTGTGTCGATTTACACGGCCACATCGCGCGGCCGTGTCGCAGGGTGTGTTGATTCTCTACGTTTGTTTTCGAGTCGACCACGGTTGGAAGACACGGGCGTGTTCGCGCGTGGTGGCGTGTCGATAAGCCGCGCGGTCGTAAGGCACAAGCGTGTTCTTCCCGTGGTTGGAAAGTCAGTAGCTTCACATGGTTATGGGGCACGGCCGTGCCCCTTTGTCGGTGCCCGTGGTGTAGTGGTTAGATCCGTGACGTCGAGAAGTGGTTGGAATTGATTCGCACGGCCTCTGCTGTGTCAGTACGGGGATTCTTATGGTCCACACGGCCACGGCCACGGCCGTGTGCAAGGCCGTGTGTCCTGGAATTCTACACCCCTTGTTAGTTTAAATCTAGGTGTAAAGAAGAGAAGAAAAAGAAAAATAAATTTAAAGCAAAATATGAGAATAAATTATGTTAGTGCTTGGGTTGCCTCCCGAGAAGCGCTCGTTTATAGTCTTAAGCTAGACTCTCCTCTCGTTTGCTTTGTCAGGGTGGTTTGAGGAGTTGGAAGTCCTTCCTCATGCTATCATTTGCGTCTTCGTGAAAAAATTTAAGTCGAGATGTGTTTATAGTAAAAGTACCAAAAATAGGATTACTTACCTCGATTGTTCCGTGTGGGAAAACACTGGTTGCCCTAAAAGATATTTCTTTGTTTGTGCTAGGGTCCGGAGGAGATATTCGAGGATCTGCCTGATCTAACAGTACCTGGTCCCCTATTTTGAAGTGGTTTATTGTTTCTATTAGCTCTTTTGAGGGCTCCTTCGGTTTTATCTTGTGTGGTTCCGGTTCTTCGTTGTGTATCCCTAATTTCTCCTTGAAGTGTGTCTTCCACTCGTCTAGATCATCGAACTGAATCCTTCGATCTTCATGAGTTATTTCTTTGTTGGCATGGGGTTTAGGATCGGGTTCAGTTGTATTCTTTGGTGGTGCTTCCTGAAAATAAGGGTTAACCGAATGATTATCAGTAGAATTTACGTTCTCACCTTGATTACTCGATGTCCTAGCCGAATCGAGAGCCTTGATGGTGACTGTCTCATTACCTACGCAAAGTATGAGTTCTCCTGCATCAACATCAATTTTAGTCCTGGCAGTTGCTAAAAAGGGTCTTCCTAAAATTAGGGGGATCGAATTATCCTCATCCATGTCTAAGATAACAAAATCTACTGGGAAAATGAATCACTCATTTTTACAAGAACATCTTCGATAATACCCTAGGAATTCTAACGCTTTTATCACCTAATTGAATACTCATCCTAGTTTGTTTGGGTTTCCCTAGACCTAATTGTTTAAACAATTTATAAGGCATGACATTTATGCTTGCCCCTAAATCAGCTAACGCATTATTAACAGTTAGTCTACCAATTAAACATGGAATTGTAAAACTTCCCGGATCTTTTAGCTTTTGTGGTAGTCTATTTTGGAGAATTGCGAGCACTTTGCGTTAAGTTCCACATGTGACGACTCGTCTAACTTCCGTTTGTTTGTCGAAATCTCTTTTAAAAATTTGCTAGAATCGCATCTGCGAAAGAGCTTCAAGTAATGGTAAGTTAATATGTAATTTCTTTAAAAGTTTAAGAAACTTACCGAATCGCTCTTCTTCGTGGTCGTCGTCTCTTCTTAATGCCTCGGTAAGGTACGCGCGAGGTTGGTACTCCTTGATTACCGGTTTGGCTTGTCTTGTGTTACCTCAACTTTACCTTTTCTACCTCGTTTCCTTGTGTTGGGTGGGTTCGTCTACTTCTTCGCTTTCTTGAGCTGTTATGGCTTGGATCTGCTCCTTTGGATTAATTTTAGTATTACTCGGTAGACGCCCTTGCGGTCGTTTGGATAATAGCTTTGTAATTTCTCTGACTAACTGGGTAATTTCCCCGATTACCTTTGTAAGTCCTCCAACTTAGTTCTCGATCGTTTTGATCGATGTTTGTTGGGTGTCGAGTGTTACCTAAGTTTTTTGGAGACGGGCTTCTGTGGATGCTATGAATTTGTTCAACGTCTCTTCAAGATTCGGCTTCTTTTTCTGTGGATGGGGCTGATTTTGGAAATTTTGAGGAGGTTGTTGTCTTTGATTTCCTTGTCCTCCACACGAAAAATTTGGGTGGTTCCTCCAACCTGGATAATAATTATTACTATATGGGTTATTATTAGATCTGAAATTGTTACCTATATAGTTCATCTGTTCGCTCTCTGTGCCGGTTGGTAGGGTGGGTACTCGAGATTCGCCACAGCCCCACTAGTGTCGCACTGCATGACTGGATCTACCTGCGAAGAACACAAACTATCAATCTTCTTATTCATCAACTCTACACTGATTTGATAGCATGGTTATTCTACGTCGAGGTTGTAAACTCCTACTGTTTTTGTTGGCCTTGTTCTTGTAACTTGCCACCGATAGTTATTCAAATGACATCTCTTCTATAAACTCGTAGGTCGCCTCGGGAGTTCTATTATTCAAGGTTCCACCGGCGGCTGAATCAATTAGTTGTCTCGTTGAGGGGTTTACAGCGTTATAGAAAGTCTAGACTTGGAGCCACAAAGGTAAACCATGATGCGGACACCTTCTCAAGAGATCCTTATATCTCTCCCATGCATCGTATAATGTCTCTAAATCCATCTGCACAAAAGAAGAGATATCATTACATAATTTGGCCGTTTTGGCCGGTGGAAAATATTTTAATAGAAATTTTTCGGTCATTTGATCCCATGTAGTGATTGACCCTCGTGGTAACGAGTTTAACCACTGTTTAGCTTTATTCTTTAATGAAAAGGGAAATAGCCGAAGTCGTATGGCATCATCAGAAACGCCATTTATTTTGAAGGTATCACATAACTATAAAAAATTAGCTATATGAGCGTTTAGGTCTTCGTCCTGTAAACCATCAAATTAAACAAACTGTTGAGTCATTTGTATAGTGTTAGGTTTTAATTCAAAATTATTAGCAGCTATAGCAGGCCTAACAATACTAGATTCGGCTCCTGTTAAATGCGGTTTAGCATAATCAAACATAGTACGAGGAGAATTATTTTCTCCCACATCTTGTGGTGGAAGATTATTTTCGTCCATCCCTTCAGTAGGATTGAATCTGTCTTCTTGCTCTCCTTGGTAATTTAGGGCTCGCCTAATTTCTCTGCGATTTCTTCAAGCGGTAGCTTCAATATCACTGTCGTATTCTAAAGGTCCTCTCGGGTTCCTTCTAGTCATAAACTAGAGGTACCTGCTAGGAAAAGAAAGAAAGAAAACTTAGCAAATTTAAAATTAAAACTAAAAATAAAAATAAATTGCGAAAAATAAAAATAATGGCTAAAGTAATAAAAATAGAGTTTTCTTAATATTTTAGTTCCCCGGCAGCGGCGCCAAAAACTTGATCACTGTGAATCAGAGCTTTAAAATTTATAAAAGAATGATCGAACACGAAACTAACTCGACAACGATTGAGGCAAGTGCACCTATCGAACAATAGTATAGCTTAGGCAAGACCGGATTATCGAACCCAAAGGAACTAAAAGTACTAATACTAACTTTCTTTCTATTATTTAGCCTAAAATAAGTGAAGTTGTTTATTAAACTAAATTAATTAACTACTAAGCTAAAGACTCTAAGACAAAGAAGAATGAATTTGGAAAATAACTTGGGAAAAACTCGGTTGATTTAGGAGATACCCTAGGAAGAATCCACCTAGACTTCACTTGTTATCTAACACTTGAACCATACGATTTATTCACTTAGTTTGATCCGTAAGACTCCTAACGTATATTAAACCCTCTCTCGAGGCGAATAACGCCTAACCGTAGGTTAATTAGTGGAACTCTCGCTTCTCTTATAATAACCCCTAGAATAGCGATGAATCGATCTGTGGACTCCCATATTAGGTTTCCCCTAATTCGGCAAAATCTCGTCACCCTATCTCTAGGCGTGCGATCAACTCCGCTTAATTATGTTGGATCTACTCTTAGGTAGGGTCTATTCCTCCTCCACCTAAGCACATTAGATTTGGATTAAGTTCACACAATTAAGAACAAACTAAGTTATTATCATATAATTCAAATAATCAAATAACAAGATTCATCATAGGTTTCATCCCCTTCGGGTATCCGAAGGTTTAGTTCATAACAATAAAGGAAAACATCTCAAGAGAAAAGATAAAACAAAACATAAGAAATCCCTAAAACCCCCTGAAGGAATTGAAGAGGATATCCTCCGTCTTGAGTATAACTCTGGCTTCTTGAGATGAATCAACTGGCTATCCCTGAGTGAATCCCCACAAATCTGCCTTCTCTGGCCTAGCACGACGCCCATAGACGATCGCTTTGGGCTCCCCTTTTCAGGTCATACTTAGGGTGTATTTATAGGCTTTTGAAATACGTTTCTTTCTCCCTAAGTATCCTTTCCCGAATGAAATTGCTCTTCTCCACGGCAGAGGCACGGCCATGGCGCACACCTGTGTAAATCGTGGCCAGGCCGTGTTTGAATTTCTTTAATGAGACACGGCCATGTGAGTCGGGGTTAGACCGTGTTCTAGATGATTGACTTGGCACGGCCGTGTGGGTCTAAGTCCAGGCCGTGTCGATTTCCTCATTGGTCTATTTTGGTCCATTTTGAGCCCGTTTCTCGCTCTTTTTATCCTTGGGTGCTTTCCTGAGTATAAGACATGAAAAGAAAGGATTAAGAGCACCTTTTTACATAAATCAAGGGATAATTCATCCAAAAGCATACTAAGTGTGGGCCTAAAATATGTTACTATTTCAGTTTATCAAGACCCTGTCTGGGACAGTGGCATCGATATGTGATAACATGTAAGACCATATCCGGGATATGGCGTTGTACGAGTTATATGTGATTTTCAAGTATCCTTAACGATTCCAAATGGTTTAACGGGCAAAGTCAAGTCGAGAAAGAATGTGTGAATGAGTTAAGTGACTCAGTGCACGTGCGTCTTAGATTCATACCAGTAATCGAAAAGGGAAGTATTTGATGAATTCACTTATGATTTTGAAGATGTGTTCAATGGGAAAGGTCTGTGAGCTTTTATATGCTTATTCATGATTTGCCTATTAATGAAAATGATGTTGATTCATGTCTAATTTTATTTGTATATGGCTTACTAAGCTTTTAAAGCTTACTTTGTGTGTTCTTTCCCTATTTTATAGATAATCGAAGCTAGCTCGGACTCGGGGATCATCAGGAACATCGTCACACTATCGAACAACTTGTTGGTACTTTTGATGCTATGTAAATATGGTATATGGCATGTATAGGCTAGTAATAAGATGTTATGTTTTGAGTTATGATATTAGCCATGAGATTTGGCTCATAAATGATGTAAATGTGGGTGTGTATATGGCCATTTGAGTTGGCTAAATTTATAAATTTGGTAAGTGATATGTGATGTATATATGGCCTTGTGTTTTGGCATGTTCGGTATGGTTGAAGATGAAATGGTATGTTGTGGTTTGATTTTTAAGATGATGATTTGGTATGTTTTATGACATGAATTAGTTGATAAGATGATGAGAATAATGCATAGAGAAGATAGGTGAAATTGTTGGTAATGGTATATTGTTTTAGTATGTTTTGGATTATGATTGAGAAGTGAAATGGATGGATTTTTAAATGGCATGATTTGTATATGAAATAGCATGTTTTGGTTGCCTATAAATGTGTTGAAATGGTATTATTTTGGTTGTTTAGGTGAGCATGAGAAAGGGTGGCAAATTGGTCTTGTAAATGGCCCATTTTTGTCCACACGAGTATAGACACGAGCGTGTGTCTCAGCCGTGTGCGACACACGATCATGATATACGGCTGTGTGTCTCCTGGTGTTGAAATTGAATTGAAGTCAGTATGCTCCACACGATCTCACACTCGGGCGTGTGACCAGCCGTGTTGTACAAGTCAGTATGCCCCCTAGATGGCACATGGCGCGTGTGACTTGGCCGTGTTGCATAAGTTAGTATACCCTACAAGTTTGGCACGGCCTGGCACATGGGCGTGTGTGGCCATTTCGAAGGGCACACGGGCTAGACACACGGGCGTGTGGTCAGCTGTGTGACCCAAGTTAGTATGTATGCCCTATTTTCACACGGCCTGGGTCACGGGCATGTCTGGAGCCGTGTGAGGCACACGGCCTGTTCACACGGGCGTGTGACCCTTGCATGTTTGAAAAATTTCTATGTTTTTGATAATGTTCATAAGTTATCGGTTTTGTCCCGAACCACTTCTAAAGCATGTTTAAGGCCTCGTAGGCCCTTATAAAAGACGATGTGATTATGATTGAATGGTATTTGAGAATGGATACATAAATGTATATTGTATGTTGTGATTTGATTGGTAATGCCTCGTAACCCTATTCCGATGACTGATACGGGTTAGGGGTGTTACAACCTCAAATATTACTTTTTCCAATGTTAATACCAAGAGTTAATGATGCTTGATATCCATGAATTGTATGAATGTATGTTGACTATATTTTTGTTCGAATGACTTGAACTAATCATTTCTTATCATCTAGAGATGCATACATCTTCTAGTAGAAAATAATCAATCAGTTAGAGGATGTAAGCTCTGGTATGATGTTCAATATCAAAGGGAGTTGGATACAATGGGAGTACGTTGAAGTAACATTTCAACCACGTATAGTTAATCTAAAAACCATCAAAAGTAGACGAAAAATTAGTATCCCTTGCAAATGCTTCAACAAGTACTACTGCTATATTCTTATTATATTTTCTTGTTACTAGTAGCTCCTCAACTAGAAAGTTGTCAATAAGGTAGCCTCTTCTTGTGTTATTGTAGCTTCATCGCATAGGAGGTGAAATGTATAGGTCTTGGGTCTCCATCATTCAATCAGAATGGAAATAAATGCTAACATGAATGTAAACACCCCCTCAATTTAACTAATATGATAGAAATCAACATGTCTTGAGTGGGGAATGATTCTATTAACAATTCAGTCACTGCTAAGAATAGAAGTTGCACAACCAAATTGGTGCCTAAGGTAGTGGGCACATTGTAACACCCCAAACCCAGCCTAGATGTAATGGCCGAATTTGACGTTGTCACATGAGAGTGTAGGGTTGGACGGAGATGGTGTGTAGAGGCTGGCTGGGTAGGATTTTTTGACTGCATATCTGTCATTGCTACTGTTACTGTGATGGGCTACGGCTCTACTTCATGACTACTTCTGTACTGAGATGGGCCAAGGCCCAAACTAATACTGTTACTGATATTGAGAAAGGGCTTAGGCCCAGACTGTGATTATCTGTTGACTGTCTGTTTGTTTGTATAGGGATTACACACTGAGTTTACAAAAACTCACCCCTTCTGTTTAATCTATACAGGTAACCCCCAAACATAGGCAGATCGGTGCGGCGGTGGACTCAGCGGTGGCCACACGAATCCTTTTATACTGTTTATTACTTATTTATGATTTTAAGTTTATTTGGGTATTTTGCTGTAATTATGGCCTCTACGGATTTTTCTTAAATTTGGGTTTTATTTCGGTATATGATGGTTCTGCTAGTAGTAGGAATAACTCGGGTTTTCAAAAGAACCAAATGTTTTATCAAAACACCACGATTACGTGAACTGTTTTAAAAGCTTCCGCAACAAATAATATTTTGAAAACGATCGACACGAATTTATAATTTACGAGTGTTAATGAAAATTGATTAAATAGAAAAGTGGTTTTAGCGACAATATGGTTTTTCCAACACACACTCATGTGACAACGTCAAATTCGGCCATAACGTCTAGGCCGGGTTTGGGGTGTTACATTTAGTGGTATTAGAGCCATGTTACAAAACTCGACTGTGGATTTGGGTTTAAAAACTTTATTTTTTAAAGAACCGATTTTTGGAAGACTGAAATATTTTTACTGAACGTGTGGTACATCGAGTCTCCGGCACCGATCCTGTAAGTTCTCTGAAACTGTTATATGTTTTTGACTGAAACTGCTATAGGTAGTAGATATTGAGACTACTATAGATAGACTGTACTGAAAAACACTCAAAATAGAGTATACTGAGATTGTAGTAAAACTGATAAACACTGCGATGTACGAAACAAACTTTACACTTCTAATACTGTTTTCATAAAATATCTTTTAATAAACACTAAAACTGTAAACTGACGCATAAAACCATTAATACAGATAAACGCACTTAGACAATGAGCATGTGAGGTACTCGCGGATGGGGTACAAGAAGCCGTGGTAGAGGCCGTAGAGGTACTCGAGCTGAGAACTCGTCATTTGGCCACATATCTAATTTGGAGACTAGTGAGACGCCGACTTCACCTGTGACTTAGACTGGGTCTCATGATCGAGCGGTTGGGGACGACGCACTGTCCTAAGCCATGTTAAGGATTCTGGAGAGGGTCGTTGGGGCCAATACTAGAGCTGGAGGCCAAGGGTCGATTACGGAACGACTCTGGTCCAATAGAGCCTAGATTTTTAGGGGTATTGCTGGAGTTGCCCCTAACGTGGTTGAGTACTGGATTGAGGCCACAGAAAGGATCATGGATTATTTGGACTGCACCCCTGAGCAGAAACTAAAGGGTGCAGTGTCACTACTGAGAGATGAGGCTTACCAATGGTGGCTTACGGTTAAGGAGGGCACTCAGCCTGATCGACTGACCCGGGAGCTCTTTAAGACCGCTTTCTAGGGGAAGTATGTGGGTGCCAGTTACGTGGATGCCCGTAGGAGAGAGTTCCTGAATTTGACCCAGGGTGATAGATCAGTGGCCGAGAATGAGGCCGAATTTCTGCGACTAAGCTGCTATGCGCGTGGTATGGTGGCGAATGAGTATGAAAGATGCATTCGCTTCGAGGATGGCCTCAGGGATAATCTGAGAGTACTGATAGCTCCACAGAGGGAGCGAGACCTTACTACACTGGTCGATAAGGCGAAGATCGCCGAGGAAGTGAAGAGCACTGAGCGCTAGAACAGAGAGAGAGGTAGGAATAAAAGGGATTCAGAGCCCTCGAGTTACGTGGTGAGGCCTATTCTTCACTCTTCGGACACCGCGCCGTGTAATCGATTATAGTAGACGTCACTGGGGCGAAAAGCCGGAAAAGAACTGGGGCATGCTTAAGGTGCAGTTCTTTAGAGCACCGTATTAAGGATTGTCCGCAGAGGGCCGATTAGATGCAAGCTCCAAGTAATAATACTGCACAGCCACCGAGGGTAGTTCAGCAGCCACCGAGAGGCCGTGGTCAGGCCAGAGGTGGGAATGGTCTGGGCCGTGGTCAGAAAGCATCGGGCAGAGGTGCTGGTCATCATGCGAGGTGAGGCAAAGACTCTAGTTTATCTTTGCGTTACCGAGAGGATGGAGTTGCTCGGACGTCATTACAGTGCGTTTTTATTTATAATGTACCTTATCTTTGCCTTCGATAGATATAGGATCCACTCACTCCTATATAGCTTGTACCGTATCTAAAAACTTGGGTCTACTGTTCGAGAGAACTACGAGTGAGGTCACTGTAATTAGTCTGCTGGAACAATTGGTGAGGGTTAACAAACTGTTTAAAGATGTTCTTATAGAGGTTCAAAGAGCTATCTTTTTGGCTGATCTGATGGAATTGCCTTTTTGAGAATTTAATCTAATACTGGGAATGGACTGGTTAGTCAAACACCGAGTGAGCTTAGATTGTGCCACAAAAAGGGTTGTACTGAGAACTGAGAGGGACAGCGAGGTAGTCGTAATTGGGGAACGTCAGAACTACTTATCGAATGTGATTTCTACATTGAGGGCCGAGGAGTTGGTTCGTAAGGGATGTGAGGCGTATCTGGCCTACATCAGTGTTTCAGATGCTGGGGATTCTTCGGTTAAAGATATCAGAACGGTTAAAGATTTTTCGGACGTATTTCCTGAGGAGCTACCTAGGTTACCTCCGAACCGCGAAGTAGAGTTTGGGATTGAGCTCCTTCCTGGTACAGCTCCGGTGTCTATAGCTCCCTATAGAATGGCACTGAAGGAGCTTGTGGAGCTTAAGGCTCAGATTCAAGAGTTACTGGATCGTGGGTTCATCCGCCCTAGTGTGTCTCCGTGGGGAGCACCAGCTCTATTCGTGAAAAAGAAGGATGGATCCATGCGTATGTGTATTGACTACCGATAACTGAATAAGTTGACCATCAAGAATAAGTACCCCCTACCGAGGATAGACGATCTGTTTGACCAATTCTGAGGGGCTTCGGTTTTCTCCAAGATTGACATCTGATCAGGGTATCACTAGTTAAGATTTAAGGATGCCGATGTGTATAAGACGGCGTTTAGGACTCGCTATGGTCACTATGAGTTCCTAGTAATGCCATTTGAACTGACTAATGCACCGGCAGCTTTCATAAATTCGATGAACCGAGTGTTGTAGCCCTATCTGGATCGGTTCGTAGTGGTATTTATTGACGACATACTGGTGTACTCGGGGACTGAGGATGAGCATGATGAATACCTCAGAGTGGTTCTACATATTCTACGAGAGAAACAACTGTATGCTAAGTTTAATAAATGTGAGTTCTGGTTACGTGAAGTAACATTTCTGGGACATGTGGTTTCTGTTGAGGGGATTAGAGTCGATCCTCGAAAGATTGAGGCTGTCTTGGATTGGAAGCAGCCTAAAACTGTACCCAAGATTCACAGTTTTCTGGGACTGGCAGGTTATTATCGACGGTTTGTAGAGGGGTTTTCACTGATCGCCGCACCTTTGACTAAGCTACTATGCAAGGGTGTGTCATTTAACTGGACTGATGCGCAGTAAAAGAGCTTTGAGAAGCTCAAGACCGTACTGACTGAGGCCCCTATTTTCATACAGCCAAAGTTTGGAAAAGAGTTCACTGTCTACAGCGATGCATCACATGTCGGTTTGGGATGTGTGTTGATGTAAGAGGGTAAGGTAGTAGCGTATGCGTCTCGTCAGCTTAAGACTCATGAGGCGAATTATCCAACGCATGACTTGGAGTTGGCCGCGGTGGTATTCGCACTGAAAGTGTGGAGGCATTATCTGTACGGTGAGAAGTGTATCATCTACACTGATCACAAAAGCCTCAAGTACCTCCTCACTCAGAAGGAGCTGGATCTTAGGCAGCGTAGATTGAATGAGCTGCTTAAGGACTACGACTGTACGATTGAATACCATTCTGGTAAGGCTAATGTGGTGGCCGACGCGCTGAGCCGTAGGGCTATGACTGATCTGAGGGCAATGTTTGCTCGCCTTAGTTTATTTGAGGATGGTAGTTTGTTGGCCGAACTTCAAGTTAAACCGACGTGGATAGAGAAAATTAAGAGTAAACAGCTGAAGGACGAGTCTTTGGGTCTTCGCTTTCGACAGATTGAGAGTGGGAATACTGTGGATTTTGGATTGAATAGTGAAGGGGTACTCTGTTTCTGTGGGAGAATCTGTGTACCGAATAATATCGAGTTGAGGCAGTCTATACTACGAGAAGCGCATAGTAGCCCTTATGCTATGCATCCTAGCGGAAATAAGATGTACCGAGACCTTCGCGAGTTATATTAGTGGCCAGGTCTTAAACGAAAGGTTACAGACTTTGTGGGTAAATGTCTGACATGTCAGCAGGTTAAGGCTGAGCAACAGTTACCTTCAGGGTTGCTTCAGCCAGTTAAGGTTCCACTTTGGAAGTGGGAGCGAGTGACTATGGACTTCGTTAGTGGGCTAACCTTCACACCCACTAAGAAGGATTCAATATAGGTCATCGTGGATCAATTGACCAAGTCTGCCTATTTCATACTAGTTCGTACTGACCACTCTCTGTAGAAGCTAGCTAAGCTGTATGTGTCTGAGATAGTGAGACTGCATGGGGTACCGATTTCGATAATACCTGACAGGGATCCTCGTTTCAAGTTTCGGTTCTGGAAGAAACTACATGAAGCTCTAGGTACAAGGTTGGACTTCAGTACTGCGTTCCATCCTCAAACAGATGGTCAATCTGAGAGGGTGATTCAGATACTAGAGGACATGTTGAGAAGTTGTGTGATTGACTTCCGAGGCAGTTGGAAGGATTACCTGCCGTTAGTAGAGTTTGCTTATAACAACAGCTATCAGTCTAGCATTCAGATGGCACCGTACGAGGCATTATATGGTCATAGGTGTCGCACACCTTCATGTTGGACTGAGTTGGGCGAGCGGCGTATTCTGGGCCCTGAACTGGTTTCTGATACCGAGGATAAAGTTAGACTGATTCGAGACCGACTGAAAGCGGTAGCTGATAGACAGAAGTTTTGAGTATTTTGTGGGAGACTTTGTTTTCCTTAATGTCTCGCCATGGAAGAAGGTACTGAGATTTGGTCGCAAGGGTAAGCTGAGCCCTAGGTTTATTGGGCCTTACCGTATTCTGAAGCGAGTGGGACCAGTTGCCTATCAGCTGGAGTTACCCCCAGAGTTGGATCGGATTCATGATGTATTTCACATCTCAATGTTGATGTAACAGTCTGAATTTGACCCTAATCGGAACGGTGGTTTCGGGACCACAAATCCGAGTCCGTCAAATACTTAGATATTATTTTCTATGATAATTATATGTGAATTAGTATGTGTGAAAATTTCGTATAAAAATTTGTATGTTTATATGTTTAATTTTAATAAAAGGATCAAATAGTTAAAATAGTAAAAGTAGTGTGTACAAAGTTAGAAGGGGTAAATTGAATTGTTGTTATTACATGTGAGGATTTGCATATCAAATTTCCCACATCTCATGTTAGTGGACGGCAATGATGATGGGGGAAGACTTTTAAGTATTTTATAACCTTAATTATTATATTTTAAGAATATTCCAATATGAATTAAATGGAGAAAATAAAAGAACAAGTGTGAAAATTCACTTTCTCTCTCTTTTATCATCTTCTCCACCGAATTTTTTTTCTTCAAAGAAAGAAGAAAGTTGAACCCCCATTTTCGGCCATTGCATGTGGTGCTAATGTAAGTAATTGAGCCTTGTTTTAGTAAATCCTTACATAATTGAGTTGGTTACCTTGAGTGCTATCAAAACCATGTTAAAATTTCTAGAATTTAGCATGTTTAGATTCGGCCATGGAGGAGAAATTTGTGGTTTGTTGTGTTGGTGAATACAAGATGAGTTGAGAAAGAGATTTAGAGGAAATGGAGAATAGTGATTTAAATTGTTTGAATGCTATGGAAATTATTTTTAATTTGAGCATAGAGATGCCTTTTTTGTACATTCGGCAAATTTTTGGGGTGAGTATGTATGATGTTTATTTAGTTTAAATTGTTTGGTTATATATATATATTGAAATATATATATATGTGTTTTGAAGTGGTATATACGGCCATAAGGGATGAAGAGATAAATTGCGTTAGATTATATATTGAATGAAATTTCAAAAAGGTGTAAATTATATGAGTAAAACAGTAGAATCTTATAAATTTTAGTATTGGATTAAATTGAATAGAAAATGAATTTGAATAAACTACTTGGCATTTATTAGATCAAGTATAAAAGGAAAAGGAGCTTGATCGGGGAAAAACAAAACTCAACGAGTAGCCGGGGAGCTTGTTTGGTCAACTATCGAGGTAAGTTTTAAGCGATAAAAAAATTTAAGTTGAGTTTATACTTTATTTAAAGTTTAAGTGGAATGGTGATAGTCTATTACAATGCAATTGCCGAATATATATATATATATATATATATATATATGAAATTGATAGAAGATAGTTGATGGAGAAGTTACTTGGAGGTTATATTTAGGTGCATGAAATGGACAATTTCGATAGTGGCACAAAAATGAGATTTAGGCATATTAAATGGAATTGATGATGGCTTGATGTGGTATAAGCCGAATGTAACCTAGGACTTGGGATATTGAACACTTCGATATATATATAGATGTGTATAACCTTGTGTGAAGTGTGAATGAAATTTATTTTTATATATGAAAATATACATACCTACTGAACAACAAGTTATGAAAAGCATAAGTTGTGCAAAATGGTTCAATGAGCAATACGCACGTAAACTTTAAGTAACGGCTTTATGTGAGCGATACGTTACGTAAACTTTAAGTAACGACTCTATGTGAGCGATACGTTATGTAAACTTTAAGTAACAGCTCTATGTGAGCGATACGTTACGTAAACTTTAAGTAACGGCTCTATGTGAGCGATACGTTACGGAAACTTGTAAGTAACGGCTCTATGTGAGCGATACATTACTAAATTCTATTAAAGATCAGGTAAGAATGAGATTTATTAAAGGATTGTTAATTCTAATGATTTTGTGCATGGGAAAATGTACGAGTGAATTATTACGCGTTATACAGAATGGTTAAGTTTGGAAGGGTAAGTATATTAGAGGTAAGTGTTATACCATTGAATTGAGACTTGGGTAACTTGAATGTTAAGTAGATGAATTAGTGAAGGTATATGACATGTATAATAGTTATTTCTCATGCAAAGATGGTATATAGAATGTAATATAGGCATATAAAGATGTTGTAAGTTCAACTCTTAAATGGGTTGGGGTGTTCGGTGAGAGTATATAAATTAAGTAGGTTTGAATTCTTGGTATAAATATTCTACTTATGTATGTGATATTAATTTGCTTAAACTTACTAAGCTTTGAGAAGCTTACCATGTTTCGTTGTTGCATTTGTAGTCTTCTTTTGGAACTCGATCAGTGCTCGAGGATCGTTTTAGGAAGCTCGTCATACTGTCGCCTATTTTGGTATTTTATTCGATAGTTTTTCCTTTAAGACTTATGGCATGTATAGATCAAATCCTTTTTGGACTGCGTTTGGAAGTCTTGTAAATATGTATATAAACTTATGCCATGCGAAAATGGCTTTGTTTCTCAATTATGTTTAGTATTTTCTATTTATGATGTCGGTAGATGATGAAATGTGGTACATGTCTTACTCAGAAGGTTAAATTATATTAGCATGTTTTATTTTATTTATTTGAACTTGACTAGTCTTGCTTGATCTTGGTTATTACCGGATACTTTTAATCCATAACTTGGAGTTTAATTCAAATTTTGGTATGTATGGAATAAGTGAGGTCATAAATTTAGTTCGAATAGGGTATATGGTACCTTTGGATAATGAACATTCTTTTATTTAATTGATACGCACAATACGATTCTTAGCATGAAAGGATTTGGTATACTTTATATATATATATATATATATATATGTGAAGAATGAAGGTATTATGTTAATGAATAAGTTGAAGTATGTGAAATCATAAGTGTTCGGCTTTAATATACAAATTTACCACCTGAATAGTACTGCTAATTGATAGTAATTAGTTAAATCGATATTAATGTGGTCATTAATGATGAAGTAGTTTTTGTAAGGTGTTTTGACTTGGGATTGTTTTAGTAATGCCGTAACCCTAAGCCGGCGCTGGATACGGGTTAGGGTGTTGCATTTTAATTGGTATCAGAGCTACAGTTTAGTCGATTCTCGGACTAACGTAGCGCGTGTAAGTCTAGCTATACATGCCATAAATTATAAAGTGATAGTGTGATGACTTCTGACGATGAAATGTGTTTATTTCTCTCTTATAGTAATGGATCCCGATTCTGAGCGAGCCGCAACTGAGGACGTCGAGAGTGTGGCACCCGTTCCCGCGCAAGAGACTGCACCGGAGGAATCTCGACCGGCTACGAGCAATCCTGGGGAGGGGGCTAGACATGCCTTTTATAGTATGATGAACGATTGGTTCAGTCATTACATACGAACCAATCCGACTGTTCAACAACCCCGAAATCTGAATGTACCCCCTGTAGTACCGATGGTACCTCCAGTTGCCAACCCTGATAGAGTAATAAAACCTCCTGTTGATCGTATTAGGAAGCACGGCGCTCAGGAATTTAGAGCGGAGGATGGCGATGATGCAGAGAGAGCCGAATTTTGGCTCGATAATACTGTTCGTGTTTTCGATGAACTGTCCTGCACACCTGATGAGTGCTTGAAGTGTGCCATATCATTACTACGGGATTCTGCTTATTATTAGTGGAATACGCTCGTATCGGTTGTCCCTAAAGAAAGGGTTACTTGAGACTTCTTGCAGACAGAATTCCGTAAGAAGTATATAAGCCAACGCTTTATTGACTCTAAGCGTAAAGAATTTCTCGAGCCCAAGCAGGGTCGCATGACCGTATCCGAATACGAGCGCAAGTTTGTGCGACTCAGTTGCTACGCTCGCGAGTGTGTTTCGTCAGAAGCTGTTATGTGCCGGAGATTTGAAGACGGATTAAATGAAGATATAAAGCTTCTGGTTGGCATTCTTGAAATTAATGAGTTCGTTGTGTTAGTTGAAAAAGCTTGTAAAGCGGAAGAACTGGGGAAAGAAAAACGAAAAGTTGAGCTAGAATCCAGAGAGTTCCGGAAGAGACCGTCGGGTAAACATTCACAGACGATAACAAAGAAGTTCAAGAATGATGGTAGCCGGTCCAAGCCCAACACCGGGATTTCTATACGAGAATGACCACCTGTGAGTTCTCGGGCTACATCAGTTGCTAGTGTTGATAATGAGAGATCGGGTAAACCTGAGTGTCAGCAATGTGGCAGACGGTATTTCGGGGAATATTGGGGTAAATCCATTGCTCGCACTTGTTACAAGTGTGGCTGTAACACCCCAAACCCGGCCCATTCGTTACGACCGAATTTGAAATGCCACTGCGGAAAAACGTTTGAAGACTAATTTCACTTTTGGGAAAAACATTAAAAATTTTGTCATTTGAAAACCAGGTCCAATTAAAAATTCTAAATAATATAAGCTTGACAAAAATATCCAAATTAAAAGCACTTCCAAATAATAATTTAATGGTCGTCTAGCTTAAACATAATAAAAATGCTCAAATAGAAATACTTAAATATTTTAACTGGGCCTTATTACAATAAATAATTAAACAAAAGTTCTTAGTAATAAACTGAATAAAATAAAGAAGATGTCTTCTACATGGGCCACCTCGTATCCACTCCAACCCGGTCCAATCACCACGAATCATCTGCGATGTTTAATAAAAATTGGGTGAGTCATACTGACTCGATGGTGTAATTAGTCCACCGAATTCCACCCACATGTTAACCACATATTAACTCATATATCAGATATCAATTATCAAATTCACATGTTATCATATTCTGGGCTTGGCCCATATTCATATCACATTCATCTAATAGGGTAGTTAACCATATAATTTCCACATACTGGGCTTAGCCCATTTCCACACTGATCCACATTCATATACTGGGCTTTGCCCATTTTTACATTAATCCACATATCATATTGGGCTTGGCCCATTTCCACATATGTTCACATACGAAATCATGCAATTATGAAGCCCAACCCAAACCTAGGGTCCATCTCGCTACACACTCCCTTATCCAAATTTACCACACACCAGGGGATTATCAAATCACCCTCTCCTTTTCACTCCAAAGGCAATCACTGCCGTCCACGTGCAATTAAGCACAATAGTCCACAACGCGACCTCAGTCAGCGCCAATCCACGATGTAGCCGTAGCTAACACCAAAACCACGATGGGACACATAGTCACTCATCAACCACGATATAGCACATAGCCGATATCAACCACGATGAGGCACATAGCCACTCATCAAGCCACGCCAACTAAATCGCAATTAATCCACAACGTGACCTCACCAACGTCAATCCACGATGTAGCTCAAGGCTAACATCAAAAACCACGATGGGACACATAGTCACTCATCAACCACGATATGGCACATAGCCGATATCAACCACGATGAGGCACATAGCCACTCATCAAGCCACGCGAACTAAATCACAATTAATCCACAACGTGACCTCAGTCAACGTCAATCCACGATGTAGCTCAAGGCTAACATCAAAAACCACGATGGGACATATAGTCACTCATCAACCACGATATGGCACATAGCCGATATCAACCACGATGAGGCACATAGCCACTCATCAACCACGATATGGCACATAGCCGATATCAACCACGATGAGGCACATAGCCACTCATCAAGCCACGCGAATTAAATCGCAATTAATCCACAACGTGACCTCGATCCAACGCAATCCACGATGTAGCTCAAGGCTAACATCAAACCACGTACTCGAAGTACACCCGCATCTTCTTTCATATCCCAACCCATGCACATGCCACATAAAATAATGATACAATGTAATAATGCATGAGCATGTTCATCAAGCATATTATCACATATTCATATTAATAATCACATATCATCGTGTTTGGTACTTACCGGATTATCGACATACCCCTTGAGGGTATCCTTATCACAATTTCCATCGCACTAGTTAGCACATTCATAATACATACACATTTCACATACATATCATATACCCGGAAACGGTGGGTTAATCACACACCTAATCACTTGAGAACTATGCTTTCGATCGATGCTATCACTAGGCGATACTACGGCTATTTGCCTACTTTCTTGTTCTCGACGCTGGTCCACACCCCGTGGCCAATCCCTAACTACCGAGACAGATCTCTTTCTTAAACTTCGGATAGGGACCTTCCTTTCCTTCTTGAATGGTATTCGCCTCCATCAACACACTTAATCGTAACAATCGATTTAATCATCAATATACGAATTCTTAACCAAATATCCACAACTTATCATACTTACCGAAAGGGTCTTGAAATCCCGAAAAGCTTGATCTAATGCTTAGATCCTTAATCCCTACATTTGATTAATCACCTACTACTTTAATAAAAAGCCATTCGCCATAAATCCAAATCCTAGTAGGATTAGTATACTTAAACTTACCTTGTTGCCGTTTGACTTAAGAATCAAGTCTTGAAATCTCTATACTCTTCTTCCATTCGCCAAGCATTGAATCAATTAACTTGGTTAGTTTTCGGCTTTTGAATAATTAATGAACACATATATTTACCAAACATGGCCTTGGCCGAATACTATAGACACTTACCTTGTGGATTTTAAATCCCAAACTCACCGAATAACTAGGGAACACGTGGCCTATGGTGTACCTTCGGAAAAGAACTTCTCCTTCCTTGTAGTCGACACTTAGTAAATCCCGAAAGATCTCTTCAAAGTTTCGGCAACAAGATATTAATGGGGTTAGTCCTAGATTTCGGCAAATCTTAAGAAAAAAGGATGAAACCGAATGAGATCTTACCCTTACTTGAAGAAATCGATTGCACCTTCACTTCAACCTTCAGAGATTCGGCTATGGCTAGATGATGATCTCACAACTTTCGGCTTTTGGAGGGATTAGAAAGAAAAGAGAAGGAAGAATAAAGATGGAGGATTCGGTTATGGCTTCTAATGGAGAGGAAAATATTCGGCTAGGTTCCAACAATTACTTAATTTCGGCTTGACAAAAGAAAAGAAAGAAAAGAAGAGAAGAGAGCACTAAGAATTTGGCAGAGAAAGGAGGAAGCACAAATTGATGAGTAGCCCTCCTTCCTTCCTTTTATAGCCGGAATTGTCATCTAAGGAGTCCCTTACTTGGCCACCACTCATCTATTTTAATAGCTTTATCTCTTTAATTATCACTTAAAATAAAAGATAATTCAGCAACTATCCTTACTTAGCCGAAATTATTAAACTCAAAGTCCCTTACTTGGCCATCACTTCTCCCTTATTTTCCTCTTTATCTCTTTATTCAAATTAAAAGAATTTAATCCAACAATTATCTCTTGAAAATAATGATAAATAAATCCCTTATTTATCCACTATTTATAAAATAATAAAAGCTCCTAATTTATAGCCATGTGCCGTCCACCTCTCTGCTCCTTGTAGCAAAATAAAATTCCTTTTATTTGCTTCCCATGTGACTCGAACTTAGGCCCATTCCTCTTGCATATGGCGCCATTTCCATAGGCCCTAAGTGGCATCTTCTGCACCACTTTTCCAAGCCTGTTTGTGTGTCAAATTTCACAAACTTTTTTTTTTAAGGCCACCTTGCCTTAATTTCCCCTTTTAAACCTTAAAACTCGTCATTTCTAGGTCATTTCTAAGTTTCCAAAATTTTCGATCGGCTCTGTAGAACTTGACATTTCCTTACATTTCCATGACATTTCCTTACATTTCAAGACATTTCCTTACATTTCCATGACATTTCCTTACAAGACATTTCCTTTCATTTCCAAGGTTCTAAAAATGTTCACTTTCCATTTTCCTTACATTTCCTAGTTTCCAAAAATGTTCACCTTCCATTTTTAAACTTAACATTTCCATACATTTTCAAGTTTCCAAAAATGTTCATTTCTAACTTATTTTCACTCATTTCCGGTTTCCAAAAATATTCAAAATTTATTCATAATACTTAAAACATGTCACTTCATACAATTAAACCGAAAATGCATAGGCCCTATTTTAGGATGTTACGCTTCTACCCTCCTTAAAAATAATTTCGTCCTCTCGAAATTACTTATTAACGAATAATCGTACCTCTTAACTCACCGCACTACGCTTATATCACACTCGATCTTAATAGAATCATCATACTTCCTAGGCACAATTTTTTTAAGTTCACGTCCCTAGAACTCATTTCTAACGTCGCGACTTATCCGATTAAAAAGTTTTATGCATCGTAATTTTGTTCCACTTATTAACCGCGAACAATTTTATGAAGTAAAGTATTTAGAAGTAGTTCTTTCGATTACACAAAGGTTCAGTTCAAGTTCCCTACTTTAATTCAGAGGGTCACATTCACATTCATAAACAGAGACACATTCATTCACTACACTTCTATGGTCATTTCAATCCTTTCCCAACCTGTGGGGTAATTTCGCTATTCGTCCTACCAGTATTTTCATAATAAATCAGTGGTCAATTTAAAAATCTTTACAAATCAAAGGTTATTTCAAAATTTACAAAAACTCTGGGTTTATTTTGAAAATTTGTTTTCAAAATCGAGGTGTTGCAAAAATTTGTAAATCGAGGTTATTTCTTGCATTTTGGAAGTCAGGCGCCCAGTAAACTCTCCAAATCAGTATCTTGTTATTTGTAAAATGTAAGTTTTTGATATCTTTGTAAAGTAGAAATATTGTAGCAAACGTCGAGAGTATTTTTGAAAATCTTAAGAACTAAGGGTATTTTAGTAATTTACAATACAGGGGCATTTTTGTAATTTTGTAAATCGAAGATATTTTGGAAAAATTTTCACAATAATCTTTTACTACAATTAAAAGGGTAATTTAGGGATTTTAAAACTAGGGTTTTTATAAAACTGCATGGCTAGTCCCTTTCGGGTTTTAATTATCGGGTTTAGCCCGTGAATAAGTCCTCTTGGTTAGGGTGAACCGTAGCTACGCACCAGGTAGGATTCGAGTAGAGAGGAGGTGAGTCGCTAGGACTGCTTAAGTACCAAGCTCTTAATGAATACCAATCCTAGACATGCGTACTATGGTTGCCACACCTTAACTCGGCGACTTAGTTCACAGGTTTGTTTAATGGTCCTTAAGTCTTATGCACTTGTGTTTGAGTGCACTAGCCCTAGGGTTCAAAAGCCCTAATATTCTAATCTACGAGCCCAAATAAGCCCATAACAGTTCACATAAACAAGTCACTTCAATAATTAGAAGTACTTACCGTGGACTTCTGGTAGGAGATACAAAGCCATGCCGTAATAACTCAAAAGTTTATGAAAGCCCATACTTTTGAAAAGCCCATCTTTGAAAAAATTATTTTTGGACCCAAAACCCTCAAGGCCGAGTTTTGAACCGGACTGATACCAATTTGTAACACCCCAAACCCGCCCATTCGTTACGACCGAATTTGAAATGCCATCATGAAAAACGCTTGAAGAATGATTTCACTTTTGGGAAAAACATTAAAAATTTTGTCATTTGAAAACCATGTCCAATTAAAAATTCTAAATAATATAAGCTTGACAAAAATATCCAAATTAAAAGCACTTCCAAATAATAATTTAATGGTCGTCTAGCTTAAACATAATAAAAATGCTCAAATAGAAATACTTAAATATTTTAACTGGGCCTTATTACAATAAATAATTAAACAAAAGTTCTTAGTAATAAATCAATAAAATAAAGAAGATGTCTTCTACATGGGCCACCTCGTATCCACTCCAACCCGGTCCAATCACCACGAATCATCTGCGATGTTTAATAAAAATTGGGTGAGTCATACTGCACTCAAGGTGTAATTAGTCCACCGAATTCCACCCACATGTTAACCACATATTAACTCATATATCGTATATCAATTATCAAATTCACATGTTATCACATTCTGGGCTTGGCCCATATTCATATCACATTCATCTAATAGGTAGTTAACCACATAATTTCCACATACCGGGCTTAGCCCATTTCCACACCGATCCACATTCATATACTGGGCTTTGCCCATTTTTACATTAATCCACATATCATATTGGGCTTGGCCCATTTCCACATATGTTCACATACGAAATCATGCAATTATGAAGCCCAACCCAAACCTAGGGTCCATCCGCTACACACTCCTTATCCAAATTTACCACACACCAGGATTATCAAATCACCCTCTCCTTTTCACTCCAAAGGCAATCATCGCCGCCCACGCAATTAAGCACAATAGTCCACAACGCGACCTCGGTCGGCGCCATCCACGATGTAGCCGTAGCTAACACCAAAACCACGATGGGACACATAGTCACTCATCAACCACGATATAGCACATAGCCGATATCAACCACGATGAGGCACATAGCCACTCATCAAGCCACGCGGACTAAATCGCAATTAATCCACAACGTGACCTCGGTCAACGTCAATCCACGATGTAGCTCAAGGCTAACATCAAAACCACGATGGGACACATAGTCACTCATCAACCACGATATGGCACATAGCCGATATCAACCACGATGAGGCACATAGCCACTCATCAAGCCACGCGAACTAAATCGCAATTAATCCACAACGTGACCTCGGTCCAACGTCAATCCACGATGTAGCTCAAGGCTAACATCAAAAACCACGATGGGACACATAGTCACTCATCAACCACGATATGGCACATAGCCGATATCAACCACGATGAGGCACATAGCCACTCATCAACCACGATATGGCACATAGCCGATATCAACCACGATGAGGCACATAGCCACTCATCAAGCCACGCAAATTAAATCGCAATTAATCCACAACGTGACCTCACCAACGTCAATCCACGATGTAGCTCAAGGCTAACATCAAACCACGTACTCGAAGTACACCCGCATCTTCTTTTCATATCCCAACCCATGCACATGCCACATAAAATAATGATACAATGTAATAATGCATGAGTATGTTCATCAAGCATATTATCACATATTCATATTAATAATCACATATCATCAGGTTTGGTACTTACCGGATTATCGACATACCCCTGAGGGTATCCTTATCACAATTTCCACTCGCACTAGTTAGCACATTCATAATACATACACATTTCACATACATATCATATACCCTAAAACGGTGGGTTAATCACACACCGATCACTTGGAGAACTATGCTTTCGATCTCGATGCTATCACTAGGCGATACTACGGCTATTTGCCTACTTTCTTGTTCTCGACACTGTCCACACCCCGTGGCCAAATCCCTAACTCGCGAGACAGATCTCTTCTTAAACTTCGGGATAGGACCTTCCTTTCCTTCTTGAATGGTATTCGCCTCCATCAACACACTTAATCGTAACAATCGATTTAATCATCAATATACGAATTCTTAACCAAATATCCACAACTTATCATACTTACCGAAAGGGTCTTGAAATCCCGAAAAGCTTGATCTAATGCTTAGATCCTTAATCCCTACATTTGATTAATCACCTACTACTTTAATAAAAAGCCATTCGCCATAAATCCAAATCCTAGTAGGATTAGTATACTTAAACTTACCTTGTTGCCGCTTGACTTAAGAATCAAGTCTTGAAATCTCTCGCTATACTCTTCTTGCATTCGCCAAGCATTGAATTAATTAACTTGGTTAGTTTTCGGCTTTTGAATAATTAATGAACACATATATTTACCAAACATGGCCTTGGCCGAATACTATAGACACTTACCTTGTGGATTTTAAATCCAAAACTCACCGAATAACTAGGGAACACGTGGCCTATGGTGTACCTTCTGAAAAAGAACTTCTCCTTCCTTGTAGTCGACACTTAGTAAATCCCAAAGATCTCTTCAAAGTTTCGGCAACAAGATATTAATGGGGTTAGTCCTAGATTTCGGCAAATCTTAAGGAAAAAGGATGAAACCGAATGAGATCTTACCCTTACTTGAAGAAATCGATTGCACCTTCACTTCAACCTTCAGAGATTCGGCTATGGCTAGATGATGATCTCACAACTTTCGGCTTTTGGAGGGATTAGAAAGAAAAGAGAAGGAAGAATAAAGATGGAGGATTCGGCTATGGCTTCTAATGGAGAGGAAAATATTCGGCTAGGTTCCAACAATTACTTAATTTCGGCTTGACAAAAGAAAAGAAGAGAAGAGAGCACTAAGAATTCGACAGAGAAAGGAGGAAGTACAAATTGATGAGTAGCCCTCCTTCCTTCCTTTTATAGCCGGAATTATCATCTAAGGAGTCCCTTACTTGGCCACCACTCCTCTATTTTAATAGCTTTATCTCTTTAATTATCACTTAAAATAAAAGATAATTCAGCAACTATCCTTACTTAGCCGAAATTATTAAACTCAAAGTCCCTTACTTGGCCATCACTTCTCCCTTATTTTCCTCTTTATCTCTTTATTCAAATTAAAAGAATTTAATCCAACAATTATCTCTTGAAAATAATGATAAATAAATCTCTTATTTATCCACTATTTATAAAATAATAAAAGCTCCTAATTTATAGCCATGTGCCGTCCACCTCTCTGCTCCTTGTAGCAAAATAAAATTCCTTTTATTTGCTTCCCATGTGACTCGAACTTAGGCCCATTCCTCTTGCATATGGCGCCATTTCCATAGGCCTTAAGTGGCATCTTCTGCACCACTTTTCCAAGCCTGTTTGTGTGTCAAATTTCACAAACTTTTTCTTTTAAGGCCACCTTGCCTTAATTTCCCTTTTAAACCTTAAAACTCGTCATTTCTAGGTCATTTCTAAGTTTCCAAAAATTTTCGATCGGCTCAGAACTTGACATTTCCTTACATTTCCATGACATTTCCTTACAAGACATTTCCTTACATTTCCAAGACATTTCCTTACATTTCCATGACATTTCCTTACAAGACATTTCCTTACATTTCCAAGGTTCTAAAAATGTTCACTTTCCATTTTCCTTACATTTCCTAGTTTCCAAAAATGTTCACCTTCCATTTTTAAACTTAACATTTCCATACATTTTCAGGTTTCCAAAAATGTTCATTTCTAACTTATTTTCACTCATTTCCGGGTTTCCAAAAATATTCAAAATTTATTCATAATACTTAAAACATGTCACTTCATACAATTAAACCGAAAATGCATAGGCCCTATTTTAGGATGTTACAGTGGCTCGCAAGACCATTTCATTCGGGACTGTCCGGAGACTACTGGAAAGGGGACTGCTCAGAGTGTGAGACCTAGCCGCACTTCAGCTAGAGGCAGATCGTCACGTTATGGGGGAGGTAGGAGTGGTGCACAGAGAGGGACTACTGATGCAGTTGTTCGATCAGATACTCGTGTACCAGCTAGGGCGTACGCCATTCGTGCTAGAGAGGAGGCCTTATCCCCGGATGTCATTACCGGTATTTTCACCCTCTTTGATTCTAATGTAACTGCTTTGATTGACCCCGGTTCAACCCATTCATATGTGTGCGAAACATTAGTATCCAGTAAGACTCTACCTGTTGAGTCTACTGAGTTTGTGATTCGGGTTTCAAACCCTCTGGGTCGGTGGGTATTAGTTGATAAAGTGTGCATGAATTGCCCCTTAATAATTCGAGACTCGTGTTTTCCGGCTGATTTAATGCTGTTACCATTTGATGAATTTGATATCATCCTCGGTATGGATTGGTTAACCGTACACGATGCAGTAGTAAATTGCAGACGAAAGACCATTGATTTGAGGTGTCAGAATAACGAGGTACTTCGGATTGAATCTGCGAATTTAAGTGGGTTACCAACTGTGATATCATCAATGTTGGCTCGGCAGTATTTGAGAAAGGGTTGTGCAGCTTATCTTGCGCATGTGATTGACAGTAAAGTATCAGAGAAGAGTATTGAATCTGTGCCGGTTGTCAGTGATTATCCAGATGTGTTTTCGGAAGAATTACCGGGATTACCGCCCACCCGTGAGGTAGAGTTTGCTATTGAGCTAGTACCAGGGACCACCCCGATTTCGATAGCTCCGTACAGAATGGCGCCAACTGAATTAAAAGAATTGAAGGCCCAGTTGCAAGAATTGTTAGATAAAGGTTTCACACGACCGAGTTTCTCTCCTTAGGGTGCGCCCGTTCTATTTGTGAAAAAGAAAGACGGAACTTTGAGAATGTGCATTGATTATCGGCAGCTCAATAAAGTAACGATAAAGAATAAATACCCAATGCCACGTATTGATGATTTATTCGATCAGCTTAAGGGAGCCTCGGTATTTTTGAAAATTGATCTGAAGTCAAGGTATTATCAGTTGCGGGTTAGGGAATCGGATGTGCCGAAGACTGCTTTTCGGACGAGATACGGTCATTTTGAGTTCTTGGTGATGCTGTTTGGGCTCACTAACGCCCCTGCAGTTTTTATAGACTTGATGAATCAGGTATTCAAGCAGTCTCTAGATCAGTTTGTGGTTGTATTTATAGATGACATCCTGATATACTCTCGTAACGAAGCTGAACATGCTGAACATTTGAGACTTGTGTTACAAATTTTGTGTGAAGAACAGTTGTACGCAAAATTCAGCAAATATGAATTTTGGTTGAATGAAGTTAGCTTCTTGGGACACGTTATTTCAGCATCGGGGATTCGTGTTGACCCGAGTAAAGTTTCAGCCATACTTGATTGGAAACCTCCGCGGAATGTTTCTGAGGTTCGTAGCTTTTTAGGGCTCGCTGGATATTATAGACGTTTTGTTAAAGGGTTCTCTACGATAGCATCCCTGATGACAAAGCTGCTACAGAAAGATGTGAAATTTGAGTGGTCCGAAAGGTGTCAGAAGAGTTTTGATCAATTGAAAACTTTGTTAACGGAAGCTCCGGTACTCGTTCAGCCAGAGTCAGGTAAAGAGTTCGTTATTTTTAGTGATGCATCTTTAAATGGGCTCGGTTGTGTATTGATGCAGAGGGTAAAGTCATAGCCTATGCCTCGAGACAGTTGAAACCGCATGAGAGAAATTATCCGACGCACGACCTTGAGTTAGCCGCTATAGTCTTTGCTTTGAAAATATGGCGTCACTATCTTTTCGGTGAGAGATGTCACGTTTATTCGGATCATAAGAGTCTAAAGTATTTAATGACTCAAAAGGATCTGAATTTGAGATAGCGACGATGGTTAGAATTGTTGAAAGACTATGAGCTCGTGGTTGATTATCACCCGGGAAAGGCTAATGTGGTTGCCGATGCACTTAGTCGAAAATCATTATTTGCTCTTCGTGCAATGAACGCGGATTTAGCTATAACTGATGATGGTGTGATCATTGCAGAATTAAAGGCGAGACCATTGTTTGTACAACATATCCGAGAAGCTCATGAGATTGATGGTGTTTTAAAAGCAAAAAGGAGTTATTGTGGTTCGGGTGCGGATTCAAAATTTTAGATAGATGCTGAAGGATGTTTACGGTTCAAAAATTGAATGTGTGTACCGAAGAACCCTGACTTGATTCGAATGATTTGTGATGAAGCTCATAGTAGTAGATTGTCGATTCATCCGGGTAGCACAAAGATGTATAACGACTTGAAACAGCATTACTGGTGGCACGGTATGAAGCGAGACATTTCGGATTATGTATCGAAGTGTTTAGTATGTCAGCAAGTAAAAGCTGAGCATCAGGTACCATCGGGACTTCTTCAGCCGATTATGATACCTAAGTGGAAGTGGGACCGAGTCACTATAGATTTTGTAGCGGGTTTGCCTTTGACGCCGAGCAAGAAAGATTCGATCTAGGTTATTGTTGATAGATTGACAAAATCAGCCTATTTCATCCCCGTACGTACAGATTTCTCACTCGATAAACTAACCGAGTTGTACTTATCGTAGATTGTTCGGTTACACGAAGTACCTGTTTCTATTGTATCGGAAAGAGATCCGAGATTCACATCACGGTTTTGGAAGAAACTACAGGATGCTTTGGGTACTAAGTTACACTTCATTACGGCTTTTCACCCTCAGTCGGATGGTCAATCTGAGTGTATTATCCAAATACTTGAGGATATGTTGAGATGTTGCATTCTTGAGTTTGAGGGTACGTGGGAATAATATTTGCCTTTGGTTGAATTTGCGTATAACAATAGCTTTCAGTCTAGTATCAAGATGGCACCCTACGAAGCTTTGTACGGTCGTAAATGTCGTACGCCGTTGTACTGGACCGAATTGGGAGAAAATAAGATACTTGGGGTTGATTTGATTAAGGAAACTGAACAGAAAGTGGCAGTAATTCGTGATAGTTTGAAAGCGGCTTAAGATCATCAAAAGTCTTACGCAGATTTGAAACGTAAGGACATTGAGTTCCAAATAGGTGATCGAGTGTTCTTAAAAGTATCTCCGTGGAAAAAGATAATGAGATTTGGTCGTAAAGGGAAGCTGAGTCCGCGATTCATTGGGCCGTATGAAATTATTGAGCGGATTGGACCGGTTGCATATAGACTCATGTTACCATCTGAATTGGACAAGATTCATAATGTTTTTCATGTATAGATGCTTGGACGATATCGATCCGATCCTTCTCATGTGATCAGTCCTTTAGAGATTGAAATTCAGCCCGATTTAACTTATGAGGAGGAACCGATTCGCATTTTAGCTCGTGAAGTGAAAGAGTTGCGAAATAAAAGGATATCGTTGGTTAAAGTATTATGGCATAAACACGAGATAGAAGAAGCAACTTGGGAAACTGAGGAATCAATGAGAGAACGTTATCCACACTTATTTGCGGGTAAAATTTTCGGGGACGAAAATCCCTAAGGAGGGGAGAGTTGTAACAGTCTGAATTTGACCCTAATCAGAACGGTGGTTTCGGGACCACAAATCCGAGTCCGTAAAATACTTAGATATTATTTTCTGTGATAATTATATGTGAATTAGTATGTGTGAAAATTTCGTATAAAAATTTGTATGTTTATATGTTTAATTTTAATAAAAGGATCAAATAGTTAAAATAGTAAAAGTAGTGTGTACAAAGTTAGAAGGGGTAAATTGAATTGTTGTTATTACATGTGAGGATTTGCATGTCAAATTTCCCACATCTCATGTTAGTGGACGGCAATGATGATGGGGGAAGACTTTTAAGTATTTTATAACCTTAATTATTATATTTTAAGAATATTCCAATATGAATTAAATGGAGAAAATAAAAGAACAAGTGGGAAAATTCACTTTCTCTCTTTTTATCATCTTCTCCACTGAATTTTTTTCTTCAAAGAAAGAAGAAAGTTGAACCCCCATTTTCGACCATTGCATGTGGTGCTAAGGTAAGTAATTGAGCCTTGTTTTAGTAAATCCTTACATAATTGAGTTGGTTACCTTGAGTGCTATCAAAACCATGTTAAAATTTCTAGAATTTAGCATGTTTAGATTCGGCCATGGAGGAGAAATTTTTGGTTTGTTGTGTTGGTGAATACAAGATGAGTTGAGAAAGAGATTTAGAGGAAATGGAGAATAGTGATTTAAATTGTTTGAATGCTATGGAAATTATTTTTAATTTGAGCATAGAGATGCCTTTTTTGTACATTCGGCAAATTTTTGGGGTGAGTATGAATGATGTTTATTTAGTTTAAATTGTTTGGATATATATATATATTGAAATATATATATGTGTATTGAAGTGGTATATACGGCCATAAGGGATGAAGAGATAAATTGCGTTAGATTATATATTGAATGAAATTTCAAAAAGGTGTAAATTATATGAGTAAAACAGTAGAATCTTATAAATTTTAGTATTGGATTAAATTGAATAGAAAATGAATTTGAATAAACTACTTGGCATTTATTAGATCAAGTATAAAAGGAAAAGGAGCTTGATCGGGGAAAAACAAAACTCAACGAGTAGCCGGAGAGCTTGTTTGGTCAACTATCGAGGTAAGTTTTAAGCGATAAAAAAATTTAAGTTGAGTTTATACTTTATTTCAAGTTTAAGTGGAATGGTGATAGTCTATTACAATGCAATTGCCGAATATATATATATATATATATGAAATTGATAGAAGATAGTTGATGGAGAAGTTACTTGGAGGTTGTATTTAGGTGCATGAAATGGACAATTTCGATAGTGGCACAAAAATGAGATTTAGGCATATTAAATGGAATTGATGATGGCTTGATGTGGTATGTTTCTAATGTAACCTAGGACTTGGGATATTGAACACTTCGATATATATATATATATATAGATGTGTATAACCTTGTGTGAAGTGTGAATGAAATTTATTTTTATATATGAAAATATACATACCTACTGAACAACAAGTTATGAAAAGCATAAGTTGTGCGAAATGGTTCAATGAGCAATACGCACGTAAACTTTAAGTAACGGCTCTATGTGAGCGATACGTTACGTAAACTTTAAGTAACGGCTCTATGTGAGCGATACGTTACGAAACTTGTAAGTAATGGCTCTATGTGAGCGATACGTTACTAAATTCTATTAAAGATCGGTAAGAATGAGATTTATTAAAGGATTGTTAATTCTAATGATTTTGTGCATGGGAAAATGTACGAGTGAATTATTATGCGTTATACCGAATGGTTAAGTTTGGAAGGGTAAGTATATTAGAGGTAAGTGTTATACCACTGAATTGAGACTTGGGTAACTTGAATGTTAAGTAGATGAATTAGTGAAGGTATATGACATGTATAATAGTTATTTCTCATGCAAAGATGGTATATAGAATGTAATATAAGCATATAAAGATGTTGTAAGTTCAACTCTTAAATGGGTTGGGGTGTTCGGTGAGAGTATATAAATTAAGTAGGTTTGAATTCTTGGTATAAATATTCTACTTATGTATGTGATATTAATTTGCTTAAACTTACTAAGCTTTGAAAAGCTTACCATGTTTCGGTTGTTGCATTTGTAGTCTTCTTTGGAACTCATCACGCTCGTGGATCGCTTTGGGAAGCTCATCATACTATCGCCTATTTTGGTTTTTTATTCGATAGTTTTTCCTTTAAGACTTATGGCATGTATAGATCAAATCCTTTTGACCATGTTTGGAAGTCTTGTAAATATGTATATAAACTTATGCCATGCGAAAATGGCTTTGTTTCTCAATTATGTTTAGTATTTTTCTATTTATGATGTCGGTAGATGATGTAATATGGTACATGTCTTACTCAGAAGGTTAAATTATATTAGCATGTTTTATTTTATTTTATTTTATTTATTTGAACTTGACTAGTCTTGCTTGATCTTGGTTATTACTGGATACTTTTAATCCATAACTTGGAGTTTAATTCAAATTTTGGTATGTATGGAATAAGTGAGGTCATAAATTTAGTTCGAATAGGGTATATGGTACCTTTGGATAATGAACATTCTTTTATTTAATTGATACGCACAATACGATTCTTATCTTGAAAGGATTTGGTATACTTTATATATATATATATATATATGACGAATGAAGGTATTATGTTAATGAATAAGTTGAAGTATGTGAAATCGTAAGTGTTCGGCTTTAATATACAAATTTACCACCTGAATAGTACTGCTAATTGATAGTAATTAGTTAAATCGATATTAATGTGGTCATTAATGATGAAGCAGTTTTTGTAAGGTGTTTTGACTTGGGATTGTTTTAGTAATGCCATAACCCTAAGCCAGCGCTGGATCGGGTTAGGGTGTTATAGTTGAGGCGCTACCGCTCTGATCCCACACATATTGTTTCTGTTAAGGAGATCGAGGTTAGGCCAGATCTGACTTTCGAGGAGGAGTCGGTTCAGATATTGGATCGCGACGTAAAGATGCTGAGGAGAAAATCCATCCCACTGGTTAAGGTTCTTTGGCGTAATCATAGCTCTAAGGAGGCCACGTGGGAGTCTGAGGATGCGATGCGACAACAGTATCCTCATCTGTTCTGATCAGGTAAAATTTCGAGGCCAAAATTTTCTTTTAGGGGGGTAGAGTTGTAACGCCTCAAAAATATCAGTTTATGTTTCTGTAATTATTTGACATAACTGTGTATCTGCTTTAGTGGTTAAGTGTTCTGAGTGTGTGTGTGAGGTCCCAAGTTCAAGCCTTACTTGGGCAAATTTTGGTATTTTTGATGACTAAGCCCTATCTCTAATCAGTAGGCTTAAGTTTAAATGTTGGTAAGATATATCAGAATGGGCCTACTGGTCTGGTGGTTGAGTGGAGTGTTGGTGTGTTGGAGGTCTTGTGTTCGATTCCCTGGGACGGCAAGGGATAGTATTTTTGCTACAAAATTCGGCTAGAGTTTGAGTTTTACTGAAAATCTGAGTAGTGGGGAGTTGGTGGAGAGAATTAAGGGAATTTGAGTTAGGGTTTACCAGAAAATCTAATTCTGATTACTCTATTTTTTTTCAAAATTCGGCTGTTCCCCTTTCTCTTCCTCTCCACCTTGCTGCCGAATTTCCCTTCTTTTTATTGTTTACAGTCGTTTTCTTTTTGACGCTTGGTCTCTGCAATCCACCGTTTCGGTTCCCTTTTCGCATTTTTGGTAAGTATAGTGGTGAATTATTGTTTTGGAATTAGGAATCATTGTTTACTGGGTTTCGTTTGGTGCTTAAGAGATAATCAAAGGGCTGGAGATCGTTAATTGACGTTTCGAGTCTGCGAAACCTCGATTGTTTGACTGAAGGTAACGTTTTGTGAGTTTAGAGTGTGGTCATCTCGCGTGTTTTCTTTTGAATAAAGCCTTAAGTGTCTAAATTGGTATTATATTGGTCAAATATAGGTTCTTGAAGGCTTGGGTGACTGCTCACAGTGAATCGATACCAGGTGTGTACCCAAATCGCAGAAATTAGGATTCGGCGAAGAGCCGAAAAAGCTTCATGTCGATGCCACACGGGCGTGTGGTCGCCCATGTGGTATGCCGTGTGACAGAACACGGGCGTGTGATCTACGAGCCAGGCCGTGCGAGAAAGGACACGGCCGTGTGATGGCCAGGCGAGGCCGTGTGCGACACATGGGCTCGACCAATTGGGTCGTGTGGGCCATACAGATGTATGGGCCCACACGGGTAGTCCACACGGGCGTGTAGGATTCTGGGCCAGGTCGTGTGATCCACACGGCCAAGGCCAATTTGGGCCGTGTGGGCCACACGGACGTGTAGGCCCACACGGGCAAACAACATGGGCGTGTGAGCCCATTTTCACTGATTTGTTGCTAAGGTCCCACGGGTTGCCCGAGACGACTGTGAACCTACTGTAGGGTCAGTAAGCTTACCTAGACCCCTAATTGTATGAAACGACTGAATGACTGTTATACGTATATATGTTATTGAGCATGATAATATTCCACTGAACTGATATCGTATGCACTGTTAATATGAGATAGCATGTCATAACTGTATGTTGCATTGCATTGGGTTGGGGGTTGATATTGATCGGAGGAAGCGTACTGAAAGGTTTTGTGCCTAATATCCGCAGCGTGCTCACCAGAAACTACCGCTCTAGTGCCGCACCTGCACTACTTGGAGTGTAAGGATGGGTGGGTTGATTATATCCCCACATGGAGTGTAGGGTTGGACGAAGATGGTGTGTAAAGACTGGTTGGGTAGGATTTTGATTTATGATCGCATATCTCGCTATTGCTACCAATTATGATGATGGTCTAAGGCTATACTTTATGATCAAGCTTGTGATCGATGGGCCAAGGCCCAAACCGATATCATATCGACATCGAGAAAGGGCTTAGGCCCAGACTATGATTATCTGTTGATTGTCTGTTTGTTTGTATGGGGATTACACACTGAGTTTACAAAAACTCACCCCTTCTGTTTAATCTGTACAGGTAACCCCCAAACATAGGCAGATCATTGCGGCAGTGGACTCAGCAGTGGCCACACGACTCCTTTTATACTGTTTATTACTTATTTATGATTTTAAGTTTATTTGGGTATTTTGCTGTAATTATGGCATCTACGGATTTTTCTTTAAATTGGGTTTTATTCCAGTATATGATGGTTCCGCTAGTAGTAGGAATAACTCGGGTTTTCAAAAGAACCAAATGTTTTATCAAAACACCACGATTACGCGAACTGTTTTAAAAGCTTCCGCAACAAATAATATTTTGAAAACGATCGACACGAATTTATAATTTACGAGTGTTAATGAAAAGTGATTAAATAGAAAAGTGGTTTTAGTGACAATATGGTTTTTCCAACACACTCTTATGTGACAACGTCAGATTCGACCATAACGTCTAGGCCGAGTTTGGGGTGTTACACACATCTTCAAGCACTAAATGACAAAAAAGAAATAATCAAAACACAAAAAAGTTATTTACGCAGTTCGATTTCCCTACGTCTGCGAAGCCTGGTTCAGTGTGTAATATCCACTCTCTCTAACAACTACACAAAGTGAACCTACTCAATCACACCCCATGATAAATTCCTAAGCCCTTTTACTTTGAAGACTCAATACTCCCACCATTAAATTCACCCTTTGTGAATTCAACAAGTAAAATCACAACACATTATAAGTTGGATACAATATAATAATAATGAACAAGATAAACAAGGACTCTTGGCAGCTAAGTTCTTAGAGATTTGATCCAATCCAACTTTCTTGATTCAAGGGATTAGATAATGGTAATCTTATTTAATCTAATCACCAATATATGATTCTCAAAGTGATATGATCTTCCATAATGTGCTAGATATCATCCATAAAATCAACATAGCCCAAATAATCAATTCAATAAATTTCCTACACCTTAAATATGGAAACCGTCTCCATACACATTTGGTGGGTAGTGGAGTGGGCACTCCCTCTGGCACCAAATTGCCAATTTTATATTTTTCAACAAATTTTGTTATCAGGCCATTCTATATTCAACTTATTGCAATTGAGACACTAGATATTCCTCATTGATGTTACATTCTAAGAGACATATCTTTTTTTAATCTCCGTACAAAAGTTTTCATCATAAAACTTTGAACTTTAGTTTTAAGATTTAGTGTGTATGTAAGATAGTAAAGATTATATAGGGTAATTTTTAAATTTTCTATGAAAAAAAGTGGGATAGGCTATTTATAGGTAAGGTTCAATTGGTGTCTTTGATAGGAACTTAATACCTAAGATTTTTATTAATTTTATTTCGACTCCCAATAGAAAATTTTAACTTCGCCCTTGAGTAATAGGTTCGAGACTCACCATGCTCAATATATGCGTGGGTCTCCGAGTCCTACCATGTGCGGTTGCCATGTGTGAGTTTTAGTTCAGTTAGTCAAGTTCGTTAGCTTTAGTTTGGATTGTACTACTTCTTAGTCCATTTTTGTTGCAGTAGTTTGATTATACTTTGTGATTACTTGGGCGTTTCATTTGTGTTGTACTAGTTTGATATTTTTGGTTACTCATACATGTATTTGTATTATACTTTGAATGTATCTGTTATACCTATACCCTTAGAAGGCATCTGTGGGCGCCTCTTCATCTGGTACCATCAGTAGTGAATGACTAATCACCCGCATACCTTTCGTCCACTCGCTTTTGGCCACCCACTACAGATTGTCCATGGACCCCTGGAGGGCCACTGAGGCATAACAATCTTGTTCTACTTAAGCAAAGGGGATATCAGAACAATACTAGGCTCGATAACAACTGATGTGTAATGGACCTTCCACCTAATCGACTACACGAGTAGGGCACCATCCATATTGTCGATGACATGACACTAGTGATAAAGGGGCCTCCTCCTATATATATCCCAACACACGAAGAGCAAATGATCTTCTTTCTCCTTTAAGCATTCTATTTGATACCTAGACTCTTAGCTTCCTCCTCTCCATATCTTCCTAAATTCTCCTACCTATATTCCTCCCTTCTTAGTTCCTTCCTCGATTCTTTACCTATCACGAGTGAATCGACCTCCAAATAACCGCTGTTTTAAAAAAATCATAAAATAAATAATTTCCTTAACCACGTAATAATTATTAATTATATAAAAATTGCAAAATTCAACATACTGTTAGGAAAAAGTATATATATAAAAATATAAAAGGAAAACCCTAATAGTCTAAAAGAGGGTATGGTTGGTAGATAAGTCTTAATCAACAGCAGTGATAAAAGAGGGGTCTTGAATTATCGTCGAACCCCATGTCCCTATCATCATCATCATCACCACCACCATCATGATTCTCCATGAATATAATACTCGTGCATGTAGGTAGGTAGATTTCTCAGCTTTTAGGACCTTCACCCGCGTTGCCTCAAATGCTCCAATGCTTTTCATTTATGTATATATACTATTATAAAAGTTTTTATTGAGTTACCGACTTTAAATTTTATATAAAAATCATCTCTTTGTAAAAGACAAAAAAAAAAAAAAAAAAACACTAACCCAAGCATCAATTATCATATTTTTATTTTGTTTCGTTATGTATAACTGTGTGAGCTGTTAAACTGCTGCTTGGTTCATCCTTGTAATTTTCCTTCCATAAAAATGATATTTATTTCTAATATATAAAATATGAATGTATAATATGTATAAAAAAAGTCATCAAGTCTGATTAAAATACTGAAAAAACCAGGCAGGCAAAGCATGCAGGAAGGGCAGCCAACAAAGTCTTGTCATCTGTGATTGTGATTACTGCTCTAATTGTAGGCTTCCCATAACTGTTTATGGAATCATTTTTTCATTAGCATTTTCAGGTTTTTGAGCACTTTCAAAACTGATGCATGTTTCAATATATATGCACTACATGTACATATATATATATTATGACTATAATAGCATCTACACCATTGATTAGCCCCCATCTTGCAAACCGCGTTTTAGCTGTAAGGGTTCATTCAAGCTCATTATCAGATACGTAGGGGTCTCTCTCAACTCTCAAGTCTCAACTCTTGAAAAGCTCTTTCTTTGTCTCTCTCTCTTTGATATTTAGTTTCACTGTAAAGCAAACGTAAGCCGAGGACAAACCCATAAATACATGCTGTCTAAGGCCCTGCATTTTGGTTTTATTCTTGTTTCGGTTCCTCTCTTCTACTGAATTTTGAAGTTTAATCTTTCTAGTTTTAATTTAGCATAAGGCCATCTCTTTACTTTTGTACCGTTACTAGTGTAGAAATTGATAACACTGTTCGCTGTTGCTATCACGTGGAAATTTTTTTTTTTTTTTAGAAACTAGCACATAAGGCTGTTGTCGAGGGCAGGAAGGGTGTTGGCCCTTTAAAATGAAATTTTATTATTTAGTTCTTTTAAAAATTATAAATTTACATGATATAATTGTATTTTGAACTTTCTAAAAAATTATAAAATTTTAATTTATTTTATAGATTAATATAATGATAAAATTGTAGCCCTTATCAAAATTTATAATTCAATTTTAACAGTTGAAAATAAATTTCTAACATTAACCCTATTAGCATATAAATTTATTATTGATCATATACGGTTAAACTATTTAACTAAGTGATAATAAAAAATATATATATGTTATCACTTTATACATAAATTTGCGATATTATCATTTTAGACCTTCTAATAATATTATAACAAAAACCCTGCTGCTCCCCAGCATGGCCTTATCTTCATCTCTATCTCTACCTGTTTCTCCCTACCAACATTCCCCATTAAACCTCAGCCGTTCAACTATATATCCTCTACCAATAACTTTCATTTGATGGAACTTTCCTTCTCATGGATATCCAAATGAAGCATGATCATGATGATAGCCCTATTTAAACCATTATATGACTTACAAAAATCACAACATTCATAAAAGAAAAGCACTACGATTACTGCGCTTTGCCTGCTCCATAAATGTTAAATCTCCATATATGAACATATATATATATATGAAAGACAAGTGGGCCTCAAGAGTTGAGAAAGTTGGCAAGCGAGTAAACTCTCACGTACTCCACCTCTACTTCCCTATTTTCCTTTTTATAATTTAAAATCATGTGCTCCTTACTTAAACGAATGGTTGAAAAAATTCTATCAATTTCTATCCTCTAGGTAAGAGTTAGGGTTTAAGTTTTATAAATGGAAAATTTCTCAGATTTTAAATTTAATTGGACTATATATAAATGTAATTAAGTCTTAATTCGATTAATATTAATATTATTATTAGTGTAAAATAATATAAGTTTAAATATATTAAAATTTATTATATCTTTTTATTTAAAGATAAAAGGAGTTATAATAGTTGTAATCAATGTAGGGAGGTATAGGCAGAATAAAAAAAGCCAAATAAAGGAAAGGATTCCATAAGTTGCATAATAAGCTTATTGGGTTGCTAAGCACCAAGTGTCTAGTCACAAATCAGTACCAAAACAAATGGCAGAAGAAAAGAAAATTTTGTCGAAAAAACTAGGACAAATACGTCAAATCAGAGCTGAGCCTGCATTAAATTTGTTCATATATGGGCAATTTAGATTGCTTTCGTCATGCATGAATGCCAGGATTTTTCATATACTTGATTGGACGCCTCCTTCTGTCCCCCCTTTGTCTACATTTTTTTTCTCCACTGTCCTACCTTCTTCTTTTATTACCTTTTACACTTTTTTTTTTCTCTTTTCTTCTTTACCGTAAACCCACATTGTTACGTACTGTAAATAACCATGCAATATATCAATGGCCGTTGGAATGGGATACTCTTTAGTTTATTTCAAAAGTTGATGATGGATCACCATTCTCATGAATGTAAAACTTAAATCCATTAAAAGTCATTCAAATTTAATCCAAATTGGAATTTCGAAATGAAACTATATCTATGATCTATAACTGTAGATTAAAGTAAGATATTATGCTTGGACTTCGGTTGGGTGACGGGTAAGGGGTGAAAGGAAATGGGAGAGAACGGAAAAAGAGAGAAGGAAAAAGGGAAACAATAAAAATATTGTTTTCTGTTTTTTATCTTATATTTAAAGAATTGACTTAGATTTATTATATTTATGGTCCACCTTTCCTATAACAATCACTTTTTATAATAACATTTCACTATAACACTCAAATTTTAGTAGAATTGATTTTTTATAATCCTCTATAACAACTTGTTACCTATAACAACAACATCCATGATTGTGAAGTGCATTCTTTATTAATTTAGTTCTTTATAACAACACATTTTCTAAAATTTTAAGTAAAATTATAGCTATTTCATATAAGCAAGTCTATTAATTATAATTTATTAAATAAAAAATATCTTAATTAAAATATTATTTCAATAAAATATTTAAATTTCACATGAAAAAGTCTATCAATAATATTTTATTAAATAAAATAATCTTTAATGAGTGGAATTAAAGATATCAATAGAATAAACTATTAAGTTCTCTGACTAAATATTCTATTATGAATGTGGAACATCATAAGCTTAACTTAAATTTAATAACTTATGATAAATTAATTAATTTAATTTAATAATTCATATTGACTAATTGAACTTCATACTTAGTCATGTCAAATAATGAAAAATAAAATATGCATAAAAGCAATAATGCATGCTGTAACGACCCGGTTTTCAATGGTGTCGAAAAAAGCAGTTTTGGAACTCCGATTTGAGTCCATAAATATCCTTATTTAATATGTACGGAGTTAGGGTATAGATGTATTGAAATCTGGTTATGAGATTTAGCTGAGATTGTAAGTAATTATGGCTCAAGGACTAAATCGTAAAAGTATAACCGCTATAAATTTTTAATTAGGTTAAGGTTTAGGGATTTAAATAGCAATTAACCAAAGGATTAAAATGGAAAATAAACATATTTTAATTAGATGTTGGTGGATGATGATGTTGGATACAATTAGATTAAACTAATTAAAGATTAAAGTTTAATTAATTATTATTAAGTTAACTAATTTGGTTTAATTAAAATTAAGCATAGTATATAAGAAAAAAAATTAGTGGAAAAAGATGACAATAGCCATCATCCTCTTCCTCCAACACTGTCCACCATAACCAAAGAAGAAAGAAAAGCTTTAAAACCCTTAAGACATTCAACCTTCAATTTCAAGTAAGTTCCTAGCCATTTTTCTTTGATTTTTATGGAAATTGAATAATGGGAGCTTGATTTAGCTAGCTCATGTACCAATTTGTAAAAATGTTAAATTTTTTTAAAGTCGCCGTTGTTGAGTATTGAATGAAATTGATGTGAAATTGTTAGAAATTAAGCTTAGTATATAAAAAGGACTAAATTGTAAAGCTTAATCGTTAGTTTCGTGCATTTGTGATCAAATTGAATAAAATTCAAAAGTGTCATGAATTGTTGGTAGGGATAGAAAATAGAGGGTCTCTAATAAGTTTTGGTGAAATCAGATTCTAATCTAAGGCCCTAAATGTTTGTCCCCATTTTAAGGACTAAATTGAATAATTTGCAAAATATGTAAAATTTAGCATTTGATTCTGATTTGGCTGGAAATTAATAATGAGATATGTTTTATGATTATTAGTAGTTAACAACATCACCTAACCGTCGTGAGGGAAAGGAAAAGAGAAAATCGTCGACGAGTGATGCGCAAAATCTCAATTTGTGCATTTATGATTTAAGGTCATATTAATTGATTGCATTTTAATGTTATCCGCATATAGGAATGTCAAGGTGAGTATATAGGGATAAATTGAACTACTGGATCGAGCTTGAATATGGATTGTCGAAATAGAGGACTAAAGTGAATAAAATGTAAAATAACATGAATTGCTTGAAATATGATATGTTTTATGGAATTGGGTGAAAATATGTATTAAATGATATGAATTACATATGATACGTTAATGAATTAAATCACGACAGTGAATATATTTGATAAATGGTAATTGTACTAAATTGTAATAAGTTGAATATTGTACCTTATTAGTTGTTCGGGCTATGTCGAAAATAGTTGGCATGCCATAGGATTGGATTGAGTACAGGATTATGCGCTTATGCGCCAGGATGCACCTTGTGTGCCAGTATGGGCTTTGTGCGTCAGTATGCACTCTGTGTGCCAGTATGCGCTTCGTGCACTAGCTTGAACTTTATGTACCTAACTACGCCCTGGCATGCGTGCACCGGGGCTAAGAATCAACACAAAAACAATCAATAATATAACAGTGTACTGCAAGTGTGAGAGGTCGAGTTGTCATATTTGTAGTGTTACAATAGAACACTTGAGTATTCCAAAGATCGAACCCAAGAGAGTTCGGGGACTGAGTGATTCCTAATCGACAAGCATGCAACAAAGAAGTCTAGCTAACAACTCATTAATCTCTATATTTGAGTAATTCATGATTGGGGTTAATTAAGCTAAGTAACTACCTAACACCAATAAGGATCAAATTGTAAAATCATAAAACTATGAAATTAACAATTCAATAAACGAAAGTGGTTGGTTGACTTCTATGTTGTTGATTAGTCTTTGGATTAGGATCTAAAAAGCCTAAACTTCTAATTGGCTCAATTTTACCTTTCGATCACCATTTTTCCAAATTAGATGATTTAGTCCAATTTATCTCTCGAACTCACCAATGTAACTCGGGATAAAAATATTGATGCTCAATAGATCTCCTATCGGTCTCACCTATCAATATGTTCCCTTAGAGGCATAAATTCTAAGTTTTAAAGTTTATTCAATTTAGTCTAGTTTTTACAATTTAGTCCTTATACCAAAAACTAATCAAACAACATTTCCATCAACCAACCACCATAAATTTAACTACTCATCATCATTTCCATGCAAACAACAACCCAATATACATTCAAATCATAGATTAAAATAAGCACAAAAAGAGGGTCAAAGAAACTTACGGCATGTTTGATTCACTGGAATGGAATAAAGCTATAATGGAATTGAATAAGCACAACAGTGGTTTGGTTGGATGGAATGGAATAAGTATTGTAATAGTATTCATACATTTGGTTGAGAGAAATAGATATGTAATAGGAAAAAATACGCGAATGACGAATATGCCCTTTAATAAATTAAATTATGTTTTTATTTGTGTCTATATAAAAAAACCAAAAGCGTTAAATGTTGAAATGAAAAATATACCCTTTATTTTTTATAGGAAAAGAAAAATCATAAAAAATGTTCAAATGACTAATATACCGTTTAATGTTTTTTTTTTTAAATAATCACACTAATATATGAATTATATTTAAATAATTTAATACAAATATATTTACAAAATTTTAAAAGTATATATAATTATTAATTATTTTTTTATTTTGTATAAATTAGTATTTTTGAATAATTATTGTATAAATAAATAATAATATTTAAGTGATTATAAAAATATGTTATAAAATTAAAAGAAATATAGAATGGATATAAAACTAAAAGAAATATAGAATGGACAAGAGAGAATAATAGAAGATGAAAGGATTATTCAACTTTCATATTAACCTACTATATATAAGCTTGTACATGCCCTTTATTTATAGGACTTCAAAAATCATCAATTACAAAGCATTAAGGATCAACATTAAAGTACCTTATAAATTATTTAGGGGTTACAATAGGATGAAATTGGGGGTTATAGACATCCATTTTATCAAATAATTTACAAAAAAATATGAATATTTAATATAAAAATAAATTTGTTTTGCCTTTTTTTACTGGGTATAAACACCCAATTTATTTTTTTACTCATTTATTTTTACTCTCCTCTCTCTCATGTATCTTCCTCTCTAGAATTTGTCTTTAAACCCCCAAAATTACAGCTTTTATTCTCAATTTTGGTCAACCACCGTAATCGTTGTTGTCTTCCACCATTCATCACCAATTAAATACCCAAAAACTCTTCATCTAAAGCTTTATCTTCACCTCCTCTTTCAATTTTTTTGGTTAGTTTATGCTAAAATCCCACCAAAACCCATATATCCATAAAAAAAATTCCTTCCATTGTTGGGCACCATTGATTTTTCACCTTTTCTCTCCACAAAAATTGAATCTTAAATCATTTCAAATGGCCCAAATCCAAGATCAACTTGAGTTTTCTTTTATGTTCTTCATGTATTATATAAAAAACACTTGTTTTTGATTCTTTGCATTAAGGATTTCTGTAGCTTGGAATGGGCTGTTAATTTTAGTTATATGTGTAAAAGAAGCAATTGATTTCTAAGCTAATTTCAGTTATCTGTGCATTAACTAAAAAAGGTTTTGTTATTGTAGCAATATTCTCGTTCAATTGTGGTTTAAACCATTTTTTTTGTTTGGGGTATTTTTGAGAAAAATAATATGAGAGGCTGGAATAGTCATTCTTTGGTTGTAGTGTTGAATGGCTACTATAACCATTTAAGGAATAAGGTCGTTGTTAATTATGACTCCTATTTCAGTCAAATTTGAGAAGTAATCTTCTAGTTAAACTCTGTTTATTTGTTTCAATCAAACACTGATTAGTTAGATTATTTTATTATTATTTGACCTATGAATTTAGCCTATAAATAGGCTCTTTTACAACCTTAGAAAAAATACCCATTAGATATTAGAACTCATAACACATTTACAGAATTTTGTGTTTACGTTTTGAGGGTTCTTTATTTTTGGGTTTTCGGGGTTTAGTTTTATCTCCATCTTTTGTACTCTTCGTTCTGTTGCCATTATAGTAAAATTATCTTTGCCCGTGGTTTTTTATCCTCTTTGGAGGGGGTTTTCCACGTTAAATTTGTGTGTCCAATTTCTTAATTTATTCCGCTACTTTTACTTATTCGTTGCTTAATCGGGTCGATCCTAACAAGTGGTATCAGAGCTAGTTCAATTTTCATAGATCAGCCCATTCAGATATGTCAGGAACAAGGTTTGAAATTGAGAAGTTCGAAGGTAAGACAAATTTCAATCTGTGGCAAGTTCGGATGATGGCAATTTTAGTTCAAACCGGCTTGAAAAAGGTTGTTACCGACAAAAAGCCTGAGAATCTAAATCAAACAGAATGGGAAGAGCTTGATGAAAAGGCTTTGTCTGCAATCCAGTTGTGCCTCGCGAATACGGTATTGCAGGAGGTATTGATGGAGAAGACCTCATCTGCCTTGTGGAAAAGGTTAGAAACTCTTTATGCGACTAAGTCTCTGGCTAACCGTTTAATGTTGAAACAACGTCTATTTACATTTCGCATGAACGAAGGTAAGCTTCTTAGAGATCACATCAGTCAATTCATTACTCTTTTAAATGATTTAAAGAATGTTGAGGTTCATATTGACGATGAAGATCAGGCTATGCTATTATTGTGCTCTTTACCCCCTTCATACAAGTCTTTCGGGAGACCACGATTTATGGCGAGACAAACTCTCGCTCAAAGATGTGAAGGGTCATTTGTTGAGTAGAGACAAACTCGACAATGAGCTTCATTTGGATAGCAAGACAGATAGGCAAGCTTTCGTTTTGATAGCATCAAAGAAACGAGACAAAAGGTGTCGCTATTGTAAGAAGTTAGGTCACGTCAAAGCAGATTGTTATAAATCTGCGAAAGAAAAGAGTCTGCGAGAGTAACGAGGAAGATGTAGCTGGTGCTAATTTGGCCGATGAAAGCGGCGATGATTTCTTGTTAGTGTCAACGAGCGGTAACTCCAAGCTCACGTCCGAGTGGGTCCTAGATTCGGGATGTTCTTTCCACATGTGTCCCAATAGAGAATGGTTCTCCACATACAGTTCGGTTGAAGGTGGAGTTGTGTGCATGGGAAACGATTCATCTAGTAAGGTAATTGGTATTGGTACTGTTAAAATTAGGATACACGATGGGACGATTAGGACACTCTCAGATGTCAGGTATGTACTTGATTTACGAAAGAATCTCATCTCCTTGAGTATTTTAGACTTGAAAGGATGCGTAATCAACATCGAGTCGAAGCGGCATTAAAGTATCTCGTGGAGCTCTCGTTTTGTTAAAAGGTAAAAGAACCGCGCTCTTTATATTCGGAAGGTTCTACAAAGGATGAGTGAAATCGGACGTCCTCGTCCGCTTCTGAGTCGAAGTCAACTCATTCGAGCGAGGCAACTTGGTCATAGGAGGGAAAAATGTATGACCGTTTCGTTGAAGAGAGGTTCTCTTTTGGATGCAGGTTTTGAAAAGTTAGGGCACTATGTTCGTGAAAATCAAACCCGGGTTAGTTTTGATTTGGCATTAAAAATATGGAGGCACCATTTATATGGTGAAAAATGTCGGATATTCACTGATCACAAAAGTCTGAAGTACTTGATGACTCAAAAGGAATTGAACTTAAGGCAACAAAGATGGTTAGAGTTGATAAAAGATTATGAGCTAGTGATCGGCTACCACCCGGGAAAAGCGAACGTGGTCACCGATGCCTTAAGTAGGAAATCCTTGTTTGCATTGCGGGCCGTGAATACACAAATGGCTTTGTCAGATGATGGTTCTATTCTAGCCGAGTTGAGAGCTAGACCGATGTTTCTCCAAGAGATTTGGGAAGCTCAGAAAGGCGACAATGATTTGCAAGCTAAAAGAGTTCAATGTGAGTCGAATGTTGAGTCGAACTTTCGGATTAGTCCTGATGGATGTTTGATGTTTCGAGATAGGGTCTGTGTACCCAAAAATGATGAGCTTATTCGGAAAATTTTGCACGAAGCACATAGTGGGTGTTTATCTATTCATCCAGGCAGTACAAAGATGTATAATGATTTGAAGAAATGGTATTGGTGGCCGAGTATGAAGAAAGATATTTCTGAGTTCGTATCAAGATGCTTGATCTGTCAGTAAGTAAAAGCTGAGCACCAAGTGATGTGGTCGTTGAGAGCACAAAAAATATCCTATTCCCTGTAAAATAGTAAAAATAATAGTAAAGGGGAAGTAGGGTCGAATCCTCAGGGACCGGATTGTATGAATGCTCGTTTCTTGAAATCCTGGACAATTTCTTGGCCAAGAAAACCTGCGTTCTTGAAAAAAAACAGAATTAAGAATTTTGATTTGGAAAAATAAAAAAAGAATTTAAAGTGAATTGAAATTGTGAAATTAAATAAATTGCGAAAATTAAAATGAGGAATATGAAAATAAACAGAGTTTAGGGAAGAGTAAGTTTCTTATGTAGCGAGATTCTAGCCTCCGGTTGTCTCATTTCGCCTTGGGTTCAATCCTTGGCTTTTAAGTAACCTTTCTCGAGCAGGATAAGCCAGTTATAGTGGAAGAGGATGCCTACGACCACCAGCCCCAAGGATTTAGACTTAAAATTTGGTGGAGCCTGACTCTAGCCAATAATCGTTTTTTTGTGGGACTATCTTCTGCTAGATCATCACTTCCCAACGGCGAATACCATGCCATTTTGTCTCTTGGATTCACCAACCTCTGACGCAAAAAGCCAATGAACCGACTGTGCAACCTTCCCAAAACGTACAAAGCGACCGTTCCTTGCACAAGTTGAAAAGATCACCTATTAAGGGGCATGGACGAAAGCGTCAGCCCCGTAATGCGGAGAAGCGATGAATATCTTGTTGAGAAGGCTAAGCACGAGTTTTAAGCCTCATGAACCTTTTTGGGGAATTTTGACAACCTTCGGCTAGATGGGTTTAGTGGCTCATGGTTGTGGTGTAAAAGAAAATAATTATAAAAATGGAAAAGGGAATTTTATTGAAAGAAAATATGGAAAGAACAAAAGCCTAGACTTTTGAGGGGAGAGTGTTTACAGAAAAAGATGGATCCATTTTGAGTCACTTCACCCCCTATTTATAGCTAGAGGTGATAGTCTAATCCTACTTAAACTCCCAAAAGATAAATACTTTTAATTGAAGATAAATAAAATAAAATCCTAAATTAAATAATCCTTAATAATTATCTTAATATTAATTATCCTAACATAATTAAAATAGAATTTGATAGAATAAAATCTCTTCTTTTTGCATTTCAACCCTTGTGTCCTCCATGCTTGCACTTTTGGCACCAACTTTTCCCTGTGTCGCACATTGGCCCATTTTATCTCTAAATTCACACTTTTGGCCCTTAATTTCACTTTTGCCTCCAATTTAGTCCCTATGAGATAAAAGATCATAAATAACTAAAATTAGCAGGATCATACTCAGAATAAACACATAATTAATACATAAAAATACGTTATTCTAGAGTATTATCACCAAGTACCTTCGGGTCTACTCCAGCCTATCATGGTTCCCGAGTGGAAATGGGACCATGTTACTATGGACTTTGTGACTGGCTTGCCTTTGACACCAAAAAATAAGGATGCCGTATGGGTTGTACTTGATAGACTTACGAAGTCGACCCATTTTATACCGGTACGCATTGACTATTCGCTTGATAAGTTGGCGGATTTGTATGTGTCAGAAATTGTAAGATTGCAAGGAGTACCGTTGTCGATTATATCAGATAGAGATCCGAGATTTACATCACGATTTTGGAAAAAGTTGCAAGAAGCCTTGGGCACAAGATTGAGCTTTAGTACAGCTTTCCATCCGCAAATCGACGGACAGTCAGAAAGGATAATTCAGATACTTGAAGACATGCTTCGATGTTGTGTTTTAGAATTTCAAGGTAATTGGGAAAAATACTTACCATTAGTAGAATCTGCCTACAATAACAGTTTTCAGTCGAGCTTGAAAATGGCGCCTTATGAGGCATTATATGGGCGTAAGTGTCGAACGCCCCTGTATTAGACTGAACTCAGAGAGAATCAAATTCACGGGGTCGATTTAGTTAGAAAAACTGAGGAGAAGGTAAAAGTGATTCGTGATTGTTTAAAAGCTGCTTCTGATAAGAAAAAGTCCTACGCGGATTTGAAATGAAAAGAGATTGAGTTTCAAGTTGGTGATAAGGTATTTTTGAAAGTGTCACAATGGAAGAAAGTTCTCAGATTTGGCCGAAAAGGCAAGTTGAGTCCGTGCTTTATCGGACCGTATGAGATTACCGAGAGGATAGGACTTTTAGCCTATCGTTTGGCAATGCCATCTGAGTTGGAAAATATTCATGATGTATTTCACGTGTCTATGTTACGTCGCCACCGATCAGACCCTTCGCATGTGATAGTACCGACAGAGGTTGAAATTCAACCGGACATGACTTATGGCGAAGAGCCGGCTAAGATTTTGGCACGATAAGTTAAACAGTTAAGAAATAAAAGTATAGCCCTTGTGAAAGTACTATGGAAAAGACATGGGGTAGAAGAGGCTACATGGGAGCCCAAGGAGGCCATAAGAAACCAATATCCCAATATTTTTACTGGTAAGATTTTCGGGGACGAAAATCCCTAAGGGGGAGAATTGTAACAGCTCGATTTAGGGCCTAGTCAGAATAGTGGTTGCGAGACCACAAATCTGAAGTAGCAATATGTGTTTTATGACTTTTATAAGGTTTAAGACATATTTGCATGATTATATGAAAATTTCATGAAGAAATTTTATTATTTAGTGATCAATTTATTTATTAGGACTAAATTGCAAAGATTGAAAAATATGAGATTCTAGAATATTCAAGTATGAAATAGCATTAGAAAATTTATTAGAGGTCCTTATTTAGCAATTAGACCATTATATGTCAAGATGGACAAAAATAGACATGGGAAGGAAAAATCTCAAGAAAGGGGCCTTAAGGGCATTTTAGTCATTTGGTTAATAAACTAATTAAAAGGGAAAAAGAAGTCAAAATTAGTGTTCATATTCTTCCCCTAAGTGCCGAAATTTTCAAGGAGCCATAGTTAGGGTTTCTTCAACTTTCAAGCTTGATTGTAAGCACCTCTTATCCCCGTTTGTAATGTTCTTCGTATTTTTGAGATCCTCATAGCTCGATTTAGCTATTTCTAGCTATATTTTGAGCTAGGGTTCATGTTCAAAAATTTACCTATGTATGAAATGCATGCATTTTGATGATTAATGGAGGAATATGAAAGTTTGATGTATGATAAACATCTTTTTCTAAGTGATTTTCATGGAAAATGCATAAAAAGGACTAATTTGTAAAAGTTATGAAATTTGTCATAAAAGTGTGAATTAGTGGAAATTGTGGGCTGCTGTAGTTATGAAAATGGTTTGACTAGGCTTAAAATACAAGGAAATTGGATAAAAATCATTTTACGAGCCTAGGGGCAAAAGTGTAAATATGACAAAGTTTAGGGGCAAAAATATAAATTTTCCAAAGTATGAGTCATGAGTTATTTTAGCCAATGTGATCATTAAAAGAGTGAAATTTTCATTATAGATCAAGAAACACGAAGTCCGGACCGAAACCGAGGAAAGAACAATGTGATGGACTAAATCGAACAATTATATATTTTTTGGTACCGAGGTAAGTTTGTGTGTAATAAGTTAACCTTATGTCATTATGTATTGAAGTGCTTGAGATTACATGAAATGTACATTATTTCTATGAAAAATAATCAATGATGTTCGATGAGAATATGATGAATATTTATGATGTGAAAGTCCCGGTTGACATTAGGAATAGAAAGGATACCATCGTCAAGACATGAGATTTATAAGGTCCCGTATAAGACCATGTCTGGGACATGGCCTCGGCACCAAATTGAGATCCCGTATAAGACCATATCTGGGATATGGCATCAGCATCGAATAAGAGATTTCGTGTAAGACTATGTCTGGAACATGGCATCGGTATACGATCTCGTATAAGACCATATTTGGGATATGGCATCGACATCGATATGAGATCCCGTATAAGACCATATCTGGGATATGGCATTGGCATCGACATGTGATCCCATGTAAGACCATGTCTGGGATATGGCATTGGCATCTTACTAAGTGTATGACGAAATCCAGGTATCCTTCGATATTCCAAGTGGTTCAACGGGTAAAGAGCTAAGTTTATGCTAAAGATGATAAAGAGCTAAGTTTATTTTCAAGATGGCAAAAGTGCTAAGGTTATGTGATGAAGTGATACAGGTGCATATGAGATACTTACGAGAAAATAAGTCTGATGTGTGATATGTGATTGGTAAGAGTAAGCATGAGTAAGTCATGTCAATGTGCTTGAGAATTTGTTTTATTACTTAAAGTAAAGTATGAATGTATTATGGAATTTTATGTTGCTATTTATTGCATGCAAACTTACTAAGCGTTATGCTTACCCCTTCTCTTTTCCCTTTCCTTGTAGTATCTGATCGTGTCCAAACTAACTATGACAACGAATAAGGCAAGCGCACCTATCGTTTGGTAGTATAGCTATGGCAAGACCAGAAATATCGTATCCTCAAGGACCAAGAGTACTAGTAGTTACTATCTTTTTATTATCTAACCTAAGTATTAAGGGAATTGATGTTTATCTAACTAATTACTAAACTAAGGATGCTAAGACAAAGAGAGTGAATTAGGAAAATACTTTTGGGAAAACCAGTTGATTAAGACAATACCCGAGGAAGAATCCACCTAGACTTCACTTGTTATTTAACTCTGAACCAGATGATTTATTCACTTGACTTGATCCGTAGGATTCCCTAATTTATATTAATACCTCTTTCGAGGCTACTAACGTCTAACCCTAGGTTGATTAATTGAAATCTCTTTCTAATTAAAACCTCTAGTGTTACATTAACTTGATCTATGGACTCCCATATTAGGTTTGACCCTAATCCGGCATCTTTTCGTCATCCTATCTCTAGGGTTGCGATCAAATTCGCTTAACTATGCTAGATCTACTCTTAAAGAGGGACTTTTGCTCCACTGCCTAAGCACATCAATACTTGAATCAATATCCTAAAATATTAAAACAAGAATTAAGAACACATAATTAAGAACAAATCAAGTATTTATCATATAGTTCTAAAAACAATAACAAGATCCGTCTTAGGTTTCATCCCCCTCAGGTATTTGAGGGGTTTAGTTCGTGTTTAATAAAGAATACATCTCAGAAGAAAGTAAATAACAAAACATAAGAAAAACCCTAAAACCTCCTAAAGGAAATTGAAGGGAAGATCTTCCGTCTTGAGCGTGATTCTGGCTTCTGAGATGGATCAACTGGCTTTCTTGGAGTAATCCCCTGTGTTCAGCCCTCTATGGCTTCGCCTCCGACCAAAGACACTTTTTAGGTTATACTTAGGGCGTTTATATAGGCTTCGGAATGTCTTTCTTGGCCCACAAGTATCCTATTCCGAATGAAACTCATCTTGGCTATAGTAGGGACACGCCCGTGTGACACGCCCGTGGTCGACTCTCTTGGCCGTGGTCGATCCTGTTTGCCACACACGGCCGTGTGATCTGGCCGTGTACGATGTTCTAGGCTGTTTCTCGGTTGTTACTCGAAACGCACGGCCGTGGGTGATAGTCCAGGCCGTGTGAGTCTCTAAGGTAAGCCCATTTGCTCCATTTTTGGCCCGTTTCTCATTCTTTTCATCCTCCGATGCTTTCCTAAGTATAAAACATGAAATTAAAGGATTAGGAGCATCAAATTCCACAATTCAAAGGATAAATCATCCAAAAAGTATGCTAAATGTGGGATTAAAATATGTATATATTACGGTTTATCAGTATCGCCAAGCTAACTCGAGGATCGTAGGACGTCGGAGCTCGGTTCACACTATCAAGCTATTCTTTTGGTATAGTAAAGTTAATTATTTTGGGTATGGCATGTATAGGAACTTGGTCATTTTGTTATATGTCATATTGGCTAGCCAAGGTGTTGGTTACTAATGTTACTTGATTCATTTTGTAAATGGCCATTGGAATTGGCCGATACTAGTTATGTTACCTCTATTCAATGATGATGAAATTTATGAAGAGTAATTTTGTGAAATTGAATGAGTTATGTGTGAAGTATATGCAAGGTGAACAAGATGTGAATTTAAGGTGTGGATGTCTAAATTGTAGGTATTAGAAGTATATCATTGTTATGCTATGTATTTCTTGGAATGGTATAAGTGTGGTTAATTTTTCAGGGTGGCAAATGGCTTGGTAAATAGCCTTATAGTTGCCCACATGGGTAGACACACGCACGTGTGTCTAGGCCGTGTGTGACACACGGTCTGCCTCATGGGCGTGTAGCCTGGCCGTGTGTCCCCTGCATCTAAATTTGCAAAAAATTCAGTTCGTCACATGAGCCAGCACACGGGCGTGTGGCTTGGCCGTGTACCCCTAAGTGTCTGCTGACGTCATAAACAGAATGTCCCTTATTTTGGACACGGCCTGAAGCACGGGCGTGTGACATGCCACACGGGCGTGTGGCCCTGTTTTGAGTAAAAAATTTCTAAGTGTTTGTAAGTTTCTGGTTCAGTTCCGGGTCACTCCACGTGTATGCCTTGGGTCTCGTAGGCCCATAATAAAGACGTTAAGAGTTCGAATAAAAAAGTTTAATTTGGAAAGAAAGTTCATTGCTCGATTTTGTACGAATAAGTAAGTTAAGTTTAGTAACGCCTCGTACCCTGTTCCAGCGTCAGATACAGGTAAGGGGTGTTACAAAATCTGTATAGCAAACGCACAATCTCGTACAACATGTAAGTTCGATTCGCTATAGACCCGACATCGTGGGCAAATATTATCATGCGTGATTCTTCGGGAATATAAGTTTTGAAAAGTAGGGATGAAATTCTTCGCAAATCGCCATACTAGAATTCAAATTTTCGCAGGGCATGATAAACTCTATATTTGCTTAAAATTTGACTGTTCTAAAGGACTCAAAAGAGCAAGCTCTGAAATGGCTTTATAATCACTTTTCACTGAATAAATACCCAAATTTTTGTTTAACCAAACAACTTTATTAGGTTGATTTGTAGTAAGGAGAGGAATACTTACAATCTTGTGAGCTTCTCCCTCCGAAAAGGTAGAAAAGATTAACTGTATGTCCCATCTGTTTGGGTTTTGAAGAATCAGGTCACTCACATGATCCAAACCCTCAACTCTCCTTGTAGTAATACAGGTTCTGCTCCTCTCTGGAAGCCAATAATCTTCCCATATCGAAACCGATAATCCAGCACCAATTCACCACCCAAGACCAGATTGTAAGAGAGCTTTAGAACACTAAATACTTCTCCAAATCAGGGATGGATTAGAGCCTAATAGGGCATCAAGAAAAATAGTTCCATTGTAATACTTAGCGCGAAGTAATCTAGCAGTTAACGAACTAGAGGTTTCCATCAAACGCCATCCTTGTTTTGCTAGTAAAGAAATATTAAACTTAGAGAGATCTCGAAAACCCATACCTCATTCACCCTTCGATAAGCACTTCAAGTTCCATGAACACCAATGGAAACTCTTTTTTCCAGCTTTCTTTTGCCACCAAAATCTAGCAATAATAGACTCCAGTTCTCTACAAAAAGAATTAGGTAGCAAAAAGCAAGACATAGCGTACATAGGAATAGTTTGAAGTACAACTTTAATTAATACTTCTTGACCTCCCACCAAAAGCATTTTAGAACCTCAACTAGATACACTTATCAACATTCTATCCTTTATCTCCATAAAAGCCCCTTTTTTTTATTTCTTCCCACAATTGAAGGGAGCCCTAGGTACTTCTCTTTATTCGTATTTGGGTCAACACCCAGAATTTGGCACACCCCATTGCGGTTACTGTGAAGAACATTCAAACTGAAAAACATTCCAGACTTGTCAAAATTGATCAATTGACCCGAACACTAGGCATAGATCTCCAATCTTGCTTTAAGCGCCTCAGCTCCTTCAATGGTAGCCTCCCCAAATATAAGACTGTCATCAGCAAAAAACAAATGGGTAATTAAGGAAGCATACCTATTGATTCGAATACCTCTGAGATCACTAGTCGTGACTGCCATCCTAAGAAGAGTTGACAGACCCTCTCCATAAATGAGAAATAAATAAGGACTAAGTGGATCTCCTTGTCTGAGTCCCCGAGAAGGAAAAAACACATTCCCCACCTCGCTATTCATAACCACAGAATATGATACCGTTTCGACACAGTACATAATTTTTCGAATCCAATACTCCAAAAAACCCATACAACGAAGCATGGCCCTGGTAAAAGTCCATTCGGCCTTATCATACGCTTTGCTCATATCAAGTTTTAATGCAAAAGACCCAACTTTCCCAATTCTTTTTTGCCTCATGGAGTGCAGAATTTCGTAAGCAGTAATAATATTATCAGTAATAAGCCTATCCGGGACAAATGCACTCTGTGCCTCATCAATACAAAAATGGACTTTTTGAAAATAGTTCACTAACATCTTTGCAATGATTTTATAGAGGATATTGCAAAGACTTATGGGTCGGGATTGTGGAATGAGTGTAGGACAACTCACCTTAGGAATCAAAACAATCCTAGTATGATTAATTCCAGCAATATCAAAACCCTCTTTAAATTATCAATACAGAATTGCGTAATCTCATTGCCAACTATATGCCAAACCCTTTAATAGAAGACTGCACCCAAGCCATCCTCCCCCGACGCTTTCAACGGTTTCATAAATTACAAATCCATACAAACTTCCTCATAGGTAAAATCTTTATCAAGATCCTCATTCATACTATCAGAAATACACGGAACAACCCAGCCAGAATTACATCAGGATTGCTAACACCATTTGATGTGAAAAGCGTAAAGAAATAATCATTGGTAGTTGAAAACATTTCCTCAGTATTCTCATACTGTCGAACCAAAGGGTCCATGAGCTTTTCTACTTTATTCTGTCGTCGTCTATCAGAAGCAAACTTGTGAAAAAAGGGTGTGTTTTGGTCACCATGTTTGAGCCAATTGGCTCTTGCACGCTGCTCTCAGTAGAGCTCCTCATGGTCGACTTCTAAATTAAGGGCAAATTTATTTTCGACAATTTCTCCCAAGACCTCATTATGTGAAAATTCATCATTTAATCAACTGAGTTACATTTCAAGAGCCTTCTTCGAAAGAGCCTTCTCTTTCCTAATATGACGAAACCACAACTCCAAACCCACCCCAATCACTTTTATTCTGTTTGGCACATCCCCATCAGATTCATTCCATAATCTTTGTACTTCCACCTCACAAGTACCCTCTAAGAGCCATGCCGCTTCAAATTTGAAGTGCTACTATTTTGAACGATTATTACACCAATCGATTTGCAATAATAACGGGCAATAGTCTGAATAAGCGTGAGAAAGATGCTTTAACATAAAATTCAAAAATAAATCACCCCAAACCTCGTTGGCCACCCCTCGATCAAGCCGTTCTCTTATGTTATTCTCACTAGTCCTTCCTCTCTCCCATGTAAACCATTAACCAACATAGCCCAAATCAGTAAGAGTACAATCAGACAGAGCTTCCCGAAATTTAGACATTTGAAGCTTCCTTCGAGGTAATCCTCATTTCTTCTCTGACAAATAAAGTATTTCATTAAAATTGCCAATAACCAACCAAGGGATATGGGAGCAATCATCCAAAGCCCGCAATAAATTCCAAGATGCCCCTCTCTGACTTTCCTCCGGCGCACCATAAAAACCCGTACATCTCCAAGTATTCCCTTCTGTATCCTCATCAATCATAACATCAATATGACGTATTGAAAAAGACTAGAGTAAGACCTTACAATCGCTATGCCAACCCAAAGATAAACATCTATTTCGACCATCTGACTCAACATCAACCCCATTTTGAAAACCACATTTACGTCTTATCACCTCCATCTTAGAACCCTATAGTTTTGTTTCAATTAAAAAAACTATAGATGGATTAATGTCTCTCAGCATATGCCGGAGACGACGAACTGTTTGAGGCCTCCCTAAACCTCGAATGTTCCAACTAAGGAGTTTCATTGGGCCCGATTGGCCTGCTTAGCAAGGCCTACCGATCTACTAGAATTTGGAACCTGTAGCAAGGTACCCATTACTTCAGTTGAATCCTCTTTATTAGAAACTCCTGAAGCAACTGATTGAACCCGAGGTCTTTTCAAACCATCACTAGGACGTATTGGGATATTTTCCTCTTCGTAACCCACCATTTCTGTATCAATGATAGCTTGGTCTCTTGACAAAGGGCCCACAGTCCCCGAATTTAATGGCTCCAAAATTAGAGAGGCATTGACCATACCATTTATAGTAAGAGAAGAATTTGGAATAACTCTGAAAGATACTCCCTGATTCCCTCCCCCTAATTTAGAATTCCCAGATAATCTTCTTTCCCCAGAATTTTTAGAATGACCTGAGTTGGAGCCTCCCCCTCCATCGTCCTCCACTAGTCATTTGCTCTTTCAAACCGAATTTCTTCTTGACTGAGCCCTTAACGAAATATCCCATCAAAAAATAAATTCCTATTATTGATTGTGAGCTCGAATCGGACAGAAACTTTCACCATGCCCAAGCTTGCCACATATAAAACAAAATAAAGTTAGCTTTTCATACTCAAAACGCACAAACACCGTCTCACTAGTTGGCAAAGTAAGACTCTTCCTTCGCTTTAACGGTTTCATAACATCAATTCTCACCCTAACTCGCATAATTCTTTTATAGCCCAACTAGACTGCCGCTGAATTATATTCCATGAAAGTACCAATGAAACAACCTAACTGTTGAGCCACTGTTTCAGACATAAATCCAATCGGGAGATCATAAATTAACGTCCAAAAATCCACCCAATACAACGGAACAGAGAGAGGATCTTCCCCCTCCATAAGACGATGTAACACAAGTAAGTGAGAATTAAAAGTCCATGGACCATTCTTTAATATACGAACAACGTCAACTTCATAATAGAATCGGAAAAAAAATCACTCATTACCAATATCTGAAATGGAAATACCACCTATAGGATGCTAAACATTCGCCAAAGTCGATTTCATAACCTGAAAATTGACAACACTGGATGTAAGAAAAGTGCCCACATAACAATGTTCATACGATAACTCCCGTTCAATCGCATCAGCCCCTAGAAAAATGGTTTCTTCTTCCTCATCATCAATGGAAAGATCTGCTAATGAGTCTGCCATATTCACCAAAAGAATCAACACAAAACAGAAAAAAGAGGCAAAAAAAAAACCTAAAAACGTGCTAGAACAACAAAAGAGGTGCCAAAGAGCAGAGAGAAAAACGTGTCATAAGACAGAAAAAAAACGTATTTTCCATATTTACATTTAAATTCAAATGTTAATATTCAATTATTATCATTCTAAATAACTAATAAATTATATTCAAACATAAGATTTTATTATACTGAGCAAATATAACTTATTTTATTCTAAATTTAGTAACAAAATAAATAAACAAATAAATTAGAGGCATGTACCTAATTGTACATTTAGTTCAAATAAGGATCTAATCATATAAACAACAAAAGTGAGGGACTCAAACTTAGAATTACCCATTATTCATTTCCGTTAAATGATCACGACATTTCGCTCCATATACTGTTGTGACCATGGCAATACCATGGACTCTTTTAATATATGTAGATTTCTCCCCAAAAAAAGGATGGAAAAGGAAAACTCAAATGAAAAGGCATGGGAGGCCGGAGAAATGAGTCCACGTGGTTAAAAATGAGTGGTCCATGAAAAGCTAAATATAGAGAGATGATATTGATTAGTTAATAATCTGATTTGACTACTCATATATCAATTCAATGCCTCTTTAGCCCTTATTTATTTAGAATTTTGCCGACATATGCGAAAATTAAAATAACAATATCATATTTAATATAATAACAAGTGTTTTATTTATTTTTAATTTTTTTTAATATATTTAAAAAGACACTTATGATGGTTTTAATCTTATTTGTTGAATTTTTTCTTTTTTAATAATATTATTTTTGATACAATGTACAATAAAGAAAAAGGTAGAAATGAATTTATAAAGAGAAATATGTGATAGTGTTAGGGAGGTCGATTCATTTAGAGATGCGGAAAGGTGGAAATAGACAAGAGAACAAGTTGAGTGTTGGAGGAGAGAAAGATTGCTCATAAAAAGTTTAGGGTTTAGGATTTAAAAGATCGATCATTTTTTATTATTGGGATATTTATAGAAGTTTTTTTTATTTTATAGTGCGATGTGACATAAATATATAGAGGATGTACTAGCATACTGTACGTGAGGTGCGGACAAAATGGTCCTAAACAGTACTAGTATAACGTATGTGGGGCCTACACATCATAAGAGGTGTGTTCAAATTTAGAAAAGTGTTTGCACTTAAAAAACATGTGCATGATGAAATAACTTATTAAACAGGTGACCTTGTTACGGAAGTTAGTGGTCAAGACCATTTTCGAGGAGGAACAAGTGGCTTGGCCTTGAAAGATTTCTAGGTAAAGGGGACTTGATGACTAGAGTAGAAAAACTGATTTTGATGTCTTACTATGCTGATACTAGTCTAAGCGCCGAGAATATAACATTATTATTTTTAATATATCAAATAATATATTTTTTAACATACAAATGAATATTAATATTAACAGATGGATAATAACAAAAAAATAAACCAAAAAGCAATTAACTTTTAATCTTTAATTATTTAGGGTTATCACGAAAATTGGTATAAAAATATAAAAATACTTTAAAAAAATTTTAACTATAATAACCAATCAAGACATAATGTAATGGTTTTTCTGGCCAACAAACCGAATGGTAATTATTTCTAATTAAAGCAATACCTCTTCACATGCTTTGTGATTTATATCCCTCTAGAATAATAAATCGAATTCTTTCTCCTAATTTTTAGTATTTTCTTATAAAAAATAATATAGATAATGTAGAATTATAATTTTATACAACCCTTACCCTCGTATCATTCTACAAAAAGCTACAATCATATTGGATGCTCTCTTTTCTGTCCCTTAAAAGAAATTGAATTTAAAAACTATATTATTATTCTATCTTTGTAAAAGCTTCTTTTAATGAAATGGAAGGTATCATTTCCAAGTAAAAATGGCAGAGGCATTGACAAAACAAGTGCTTCCTCAAAATAGACATATGCATCCCTTTTTAAAAGTAGCTTAAGCATGCCTAACGAATTACAGTACCATCTCCATTAACTACACTTCCAATTTTATACAAGGTTTTTGTAGTAGGATATTTTTTTTCCTAGGCTATTTTACCAATCTAACCTAAAAAAATTTAATATTTATAAAAATGACCCTAGTTCAAAAACATTCACTAAAATAATCTGAAATGAACAGTAAAATTGGGTTATGGGAAATAGATGGCCGGCACCACTTTTTTTTCTATTAAAAAATATTTTTTTTAGTTTTTGACACTAGATGGCCGGCACCATGTATTTTTTTTCAAAAAAAATGTTTTTTTGGTGCTGGCACACTGATGGCCGGCACCCTCTGTATCTGATTAAAAAAATATTTTTTTTGGGAAAGGTGGTGCCGGCCATTAATCACCCAAAATCACCCAACAAAAAAAATGGAAATATTGCAACATAACCCCTCCTTGTTTTCCCATCTTTTTTCCCAAGTTTAATTACATATTTTATATTCTAAAACAATATTGAACTACTTATCATTTTTTTTAATTATTATTGCATCACTCACATTATTATTAAATTTTAAAAATAATTTAAAATATATTGAACTACATATTTTATAAAATTATAATTTTCATGATTGAATTTTCCCATCATATTTGAATTTTCATGATTTTTTTTAAATTTTTGTTTTTATTTTGTTAAATGTAACTTGATTTTTGTTAAACTCAAGTATAAATAATAAATTAAGCCTAAAAATTTATATTTATTTTAAATGTAATGATAATTTTTTGGAGGTGGTTTTATTTTAATATATTATTTAAGAACTTCAAATGAAAAATTATCATTACATTTAAAATAAATATAAATTTTTAGGCTTAATTTATTATTTATACTTGAGTTTAACAAAAATCAAGTTACATTTAACAAAATAAAAACAAAAATTTTAAAAAAAATCATGAAAATTCAAATATGATGGGAAAATTCAATTATGAAAATTATAATTTTATAAAATGTGTAGTTCAATATATTTTAAATTATTTTTAAAATTTAATAATAATGTGAGTGATGATAAATTTTTAGGCTTAATTTATTATTTATACTTGAGTTTAACAAAAATCAAGTTACATTTAACAAAATAAAAACAAAAATTTAAAAAAAAAAATCATGAAAATTCAAATATGATTGGAAAATTCAATCATTAAAATTATAATTTTATAAAATATGTAGTTCAATATATTTTAAATTATTTTTAAAATTTAATAATAATGTGAGTGATGCAATAATAATTAAAAAATATGATAAGTAGTTCAATATTTTTTTAGAATATAAAATATGTAATTAAACTTGGGAAAAAAAGATGGGAAAACAAGGAGGGGTTATGTTGCAATATTTCCATTTTTTTTGTTGGGTGATTTTGGGTAGGGGTGAGCGTTCGATCGAATCGAATAAAAAAATTTCGAGTTAATCGAGTTGACGAATCATATTTTATCATCCTAATTTGATTTGAAATTTTCTCGAATCGAGTCGAGTAAGATGGAATTCGAATCGAATCGAATCGAATATATTTGTTCGAGTTAAATTTTAAAAAATAATTTTGGGTCCTTGTAACCATTGTCACCCATTGTAATAAAATTTGTCCACCTTAACCAAATTTTTTATTAACTTTCATCACCAAATAATTTATTTATTAATCTTTTATATACGGGTTAGCTTCTTTGCTTGCTTAGTTGTTTCAATTATCTTCAGAATCTTGTCACTATGTATTTTGGAATTAAAAAATATATTAAATGTTAAAATGTGATTTTTTAATGAAAGTTATTTTAAAGATAAAATGTAAAATTGATACCAATATAAAATTTTAACACGAATATTTTATGGCATAATTAATAATTCAATTTTAATATAAATATTTAATATGACTAAATAATTCAATAATATAAATAATATAAAATGTGAAATTTAATTTAATAATATAAATAGTAGATATAAATAAAATTATTACTATTTATGTTTAGTGATTTTTTGGATAATTTTGATTTTTATTTGAGAGTAAAGGGTGAGAAGTAAAAGTTTAGGGGAAAAGAAAAAGTTTTGGAGAATAAAAGTTTGAGGCAAGTAAATAGGGGAGTAAAATTTTGAAGGAAAATATTAAAAAAATTGGAGGAGATGAGTTTGGGGTAGATAGGAGGTGAGATGGGAAGGGAGTAAAAGTTTTAGGGGAAAGTGGGAGGAGTAAAAATTTTGGGGAAAATAAAAAGTTTTGAGGGTTTTGGAAGTAAAATTTTGAGAAAAGTAAATGGGAGAGTAAAATTTTGGTGGGAAATGGATTTTGGGTAGATTGGGGGGTTGGGATGGGAGGGGAGTAAAAGTTTTGGGGGGAAAGTGGGAAGGAGTAAAAGTTTTGAGGGAAAAGTAAAAAGGTTTGGGAGTTTGGGGTAAAAATGTAAAATATTATAGTTTGATATTCGAATTATTCGAATTATTCGAGTTATTCGAATTCGAAAACTCAACTCGATTCGAACTCGAAATTCGAAAAAAAATCGAGTTGACTCGAATAACTCGATTAACTCGATTAACTCGAATAACTCGATTCGTTTAACTCGAAATTCGAATTTTTTTTCGATTTTTTCGATTCGAATCGAGTTTTGCTCACCCCTAAATTTGGGTGATTAATGGCCGGCACCACCAGGGGCGAAGCCAGAAAATTTTTTTAGGGGGGGCGGATAAAATTTTAATTTTTTATAGTTTATATCTTTATAATTTGTAAAGGATTAAATTGAATTTTTCTAATTTTAGGGGGGGCCAAAGTGCAATTTTACCTTTACTAATTTAAAATTTTTAAAAATTCTAAAGGCCAAAATAGCAATTTTTCATTTTAAGAGGCAGGGGCCCATGCATACCACTACGCCCACAGGCACCATCTTTCCCAAAAAAATATTTTTAATCGACATCTGAGGGTGCAGCCATCGATTGTGCCAAGACCCCAAAAACTTTTTTTTTTTGAAAAAAAATACATGGTGCCGGCCATCTATTTCTCATAACCCAATTTTACTGTTCATTTCAGGTTATTTTAGTGAATATTTTTGAACTAGAGTCATTTTTGTAAATATTAAATTTTTTTGGGTTAGATGGATAAAATAACCTTTTTCCCAACATAAAGCAAACTTGTGATGGAACGTATCAAAGCTATTATCATTTTCATTTCCACAGTTTTCTGGGTAAACTGATTGCTTAATAATGCCAGTTTGTTAAGTAAAGTAAGAGGGTTTAGCATTGGCTACTGTGGTTTCTTTCTTCTGATCCTTTCAGTGGCTCAGAAAACCCTAAAAAAAAAAAGCAGAACTCTCCTTTTGTGTTTCACTTCGATGGAGAGTTCGTTATCCTGCATTCAGAAAAAGCCTGCTCCTCTCTTCTTTTTATTTTCGAAATAAAAACAGTAACCCATTGTTTGTTTCTCTCCAAACTGTTGATATTAAATATATTTCTGACAGTTTAATTGAATGGGAAAGTTCTTAGTTCTGTAGTTCGTATACTATAGTCTATGGAGTTATTGTTTCCTTGTGGAAATATTGTAGAGCTGATCTTTAAGGTCATGTTTAATCGATGAAGATGAAATAAAGGGAATGAAATGAAAAATAGTCCCTCGTGAATCCCTGTTGTCTTGTCTAATCACCATTTTTATTGGACGTCTCCTAATCTGGTAAAATAACTTTTTTAGCCCTCCATGTTTATAGTTTTTATCAATTTGATTCTCACTCTCTTTTTTTCTTTTTTTGAAAAATGCAACTGGATTTTATTGAAAAACAAATAAACAAAATGAAAGGTTCCTTTACAAATTTGAAACTGAGGCCTAAGTAAAGAAAAACAAATAAAGAAGAAAACAGTCCAGAAAGCTTAACAGGCCCGAGAAAAACAAATAACAAATAGAATAAAACGAAATAAAAAATTGGAAACCTAATCCAGTCACTATCAAAACAGCTGGTACCCATTAACTTTCTGTCTTTTCAAATCTCTATACCAGCATACCAACCGATAGCAAGTTTCAAGAATATCTCTCATTTCTGCTATCCTTATCTTTGCAAATCTTTTTTGGAGACTTTTCAATCTGGTTGTCTCAGCCTTCTCCCCTCTCGGTCGCGTTGAAGATGAACGAGATCTACTCCCTCCAGGTACTTTTCTTCTCTTTTCCTTAGTGCTTCTCTTGCCAGATTATGAGCAAAACCATTTCCAGATCTTTGAACAAACTGAAAGTTGATTTCTTGGAAATGTTGTTTTTTGCCGTGAATGTCTCGGATAATCGTCCCTATAACGAATTTGTCTATCGCTGCTGATTTACATTTCTTTATGACCGATTTTGAATCTCCTAAAATATCTACTGATTGGAACCCCATTGAAATCCTTAACTCCACTGCTTGTAAACCTGCAAATGCCTCTGCCATGAACGGAGACGATATTTCGGCATGAAGAGTCGTCTTCGAAGCTAAAAACTCACCCGTCTCTCCTCACACCGCCAGCCCCGAGGCCGATCTGGAAGATTCACCGTCAAAGGCTGCATCAAAATAGATAGCTACTCTCGCGCTTCTCTCTCCATGTCTCTGTCCTCGACCATCATTTAAAGTAAGTGGCTTTTCTACCAACCCGTCAATCTCTGTTATATAGCTTTGGGTTCGGTTCGATAACTCTCTTCCTATAGTTATTTTTCGCTCGTGAATGAGCTGGTTCCTTGAGTTCCAGATTATCCAAACAGCACAACAAAATAGGCGACATTGTTTGTTGCTACCCATGGTGAAGACCCAGGTAAGCCATTCCCACAGATTTTGAATATTGGTATTAATGACCCATGACAGATTAAGAATTTGCCATGTCTATGTAATTGTAGGACATTGTAGAAAAACATGGAGGCTATCTTCTTCCGCATTATGACAACGAGGACAAGAAATATTTGCAACCACTCTCTTAAGTTTGAGATTTGTTAGAGTAGGAATAAAGTTCCATGAATTTCGCCATATAGTAATAGCTATTTTGATGGGAGATGTAAATTCCATAGCTTTTTATAGAAATTTTTTGTTTCGGCCTGTAATAAATAAGAACTAGGATCCATACTAGTCTCTTGTAATAGTTTATAGGCACTTCTGACTGAAAATTCGTCAGAATGTTCTCCTCGCCAGACTTGAAAATCATCATATTCTTCTTCCGCCAAAGGAATTTGCAGAATCTTCTGTACTATGTCCGCTTGAAAGGTATTAGCTATTAGATCCATCTTCCATTTCCTTGTTGAAGCATCTATTAAGTCTGAAACTATCTCTACTTCTGTGTTGTTGGAACCGACATTGATTCTACCTATATCAACTCCCGGTACCCACCGATCACTCCAGATAGAAATTTGGTCTCCTCTACCGACACGCCAGCATAAACCATATTTCTGTAACCCTTTTGCTGCCCAAGCGCTCTTCCAAGTAAGCGAAGGTAAATTCCCTAACTGTGCACTAAGAAAGTCTGAATTTGGGTAGTATTTGGCTTTTAAAACCTTAGCTAATAAAGAATTTGGAAAATTTTTTAATAAGGCGCCAACCTTGCTTGGCTAATAAAGCAATATTAAATTGACCAAGATCTCGAAATCCCAAACCACCCAATTCTTTTGCGGTACAAAGGTCCTTCCAAGCACACCAATGAATGCCCATTTTGCCTCGATCCTTTTGCCACCAAAAATTCGCAATAATACTCTCAAGATCAGCACACAAAGATTTAGGCAGTAAAAAACAGGCCATTGTATATGTCGGAATAGCTTGAAGAATGGCTTTGATAAAAACTTCTTTCCCACCTTGAGAGAGATTCTGGATACTCCAATTATCAATTTGCTTCTTAAGTCTGTCCTTCAAATTTTGAAACGAATCTTTCTTCTTTCTGCCCACCATATTAGGAAGTCCAAGATAACGTTCTAGATCATTTGCACTTCGTACTCCGAGTATGCGAGTAACCAATTGTCTTTCTTCCTCCTGTGTGTTAGTGCTAAAGAAAACAGTCGACTTATCGAAATTAACGCACTGACCCGAACAGGCTTCATATTCACGTAAAATTGTTTTCAAAAGACAAGCTCCCCACTCCATAGTTTCTCCAAACAAAATGCAGTCATCTGCGAATAAAATATGTGATACTTGTGGCCCCCTTCTACTGGATTTGACCCCTTTTAATTGACCTTCTTGAAGTGCCAATCTCATAAGACAATATAAGCCTTCTCCGCAGATCAGAAACAAAAACGGACTTAAAGGATCACCTTGCCGTAATCCTCTCTTTGGTTGAAAATTTTCCCTAGCTTGACCATTAAAAACCACCGAGTAAGAGACAGTAGATATGCACTTCATGATGGAATTAATCCATTAGAGTCAAAACCCATTCTCATCATCATCTCCTGTACAAAATTCCATTTGACTCTATCGTATGCTTTACTCATATCAAGTTCAACCGCCATCAACCCCTTTTTTCCAAATTTTTTCCGTTTAAGAGTGTGTAAAATTTCATATGCCAGCAATACATTATCCGATATTAATCTTCCTGGCACAAAAGCACTCTGTGCACCATCAATGCATTTTTCCAAGACTTCCCCAAATATATTAGCAATAGCCTTGGCCATTATTTTATAAATAACATTGCATAAGCTAATGGGGCGAAAGTGAGTAAGATTGGTCGGATTGGCTTTTTTAGGAATAAGCACAATATGAGTAGTATTAATTAAACTAACCTCCATACCTCTGTTAAGATGTTGAAGACAGAAAAGTGTAACCTCTTCCCCAATGATGTGCCAGCATTTTTGAAAGAATAAAGCCAGAAATCCATCTTCACTCGGTGCTTTTGTAGGCCCCATTTTAGATAGTGCCTCCCAAATTTATTCCTTTGTATATTGCGCTGTGAGCCTTTGATTATCCTCATCGGAAATACAACCCCAATACCCGATAAAAGATGTTCATAATGTCCCTTTTCCCCAGCCTCAAATAAATCTTGGAAATAAGGTCTAGCAATTGCTGCCATTTCTTGGATATCCTCCGTTTCTCTTCCATCCATATTCAGCAGCTTCCGAATACAATTTTTCCTTCGTCGCTGTGTTGCTTGACTGTGAAAAAAGGCTATATTCCTGTCCCCAAATTTTAGCCAATTAACTCGAGCCCTCACTCTTTAAAGTACGTAAAAATTATAAAATTTAAAGTTTTTCCTTTTTTTAAATAAAATCATAAATGTTAAAAAATAAAAAATGATGAAAAGAATTTAAAAAATTATAAAAATATATAAAAAGTTTCAAAAATTTTAAAAATATATTATTTACTCCTTAAATGATAATTAAAGGTGTTCATCGGTCAAGCAACCCATTTGGCCCTATCGGCCTAACTCATTTTAAGTTGAGTTTGGACTTATATTTTTAACCTCGAATTTACCTAACACAGCCTGTTTTATTTTTAATGATAAATATAATTTTTTTATTAATTCTACTTTATTTTTATGAATAATTTTAAATAAAAAATTTATAATTATTTTTAAACAATAAACTAGGTCATTTATGCAAAACGAGCTCGAGCCTAGAAAATTTGTTGAAATCGGGCATTGGCCCGACCTAACCTAGTCCATGAACACCTCTAATGATAATAAAGTCTGTCTAAAGTTTGAGTTGTTTGTTCAGTCCATATTAAATTGTATTTAAACAATTTTTTTTAATTTAATTCAAATAATTTTTATATATATCTTTTTAAATATATAAAGTATATGAAATATTAGAGTAAGATAGTTTTTACAATTTTATATAAACTTTGAATTGTTTCAAATTAAATTTAAATATATTGTATAATGTTTTATTCAAAATACACTACCAGACTTATTTTGCCAAAATTGGATTCATTTTTATATAATATTTTTTATTTAGTGTACTTTGAAAAAAAAATTTACTAAATTTAATTCGATTCTATTAAGTATTTTTATCATTATTTAAAAATTATTTTCACTAATATATTATATAATTTATTAATAAATTTAAATAAAAATATTTTTTATATACAATTTATTTGAATGAAGTTTATGTTTATTTTTGTAACGACCCATTTTTCATTGAGCCGAAAAATTCAGTTTTGAATCGGATTTGTTAAAATAGAGTTATTCCTAGAATTGGTATAACGATAGGCTTAGACATTATTAGCGGTAATTAGTTTTAATTAGTTTTGAGGAGAGATTAAATTGGTAGAGTTAGTAATTGAGGCTTAAGGACTAATTTGTAAAATTAGAAAAATTAGTAGGGTTAATGTAGAATTTTTAGAAAGTATAATTTTGATTAAATAATGTCTATGTGAAAATGGTAATATTATCAAGGGTGTCTAAGCAAAATTCCCTTTTACAAAAATAAATGCGAGGGAACGTGTCTTCTTCCCTCTCGCGACAAAACTATCGTATTTTCCCTACATTTTTAAGAAATCATCATATGCCTCTTTATTTTTTACTTTTTAAATATAATTTAAAGACACATGACAATTTTTTAAATATCTTAAAATTGGGTCAATAAGTGGATCTCGTAAAACTGTATTGATCCATCTATAAAGATTAATCTAATTAAGAAACATATCATTAAGAATTAAATTGATCTAGATCATACAAATTGGATGGCACGAATTTCTTAAAAGAATATTTTTATAGCATAGTGGATGAGTAAATTCAAATACTAATAAATGTAGGCATAATTGAGGAGTAATTTTATAGCATAATTGTTTATATGAAAAATATATTATTCAAATTATAATTGGTTATTTTTTATATAAATGATATTTTTTGGGTTTTATTATCCTCAGAGTCAGTCTATTCCATATTTTTTTATTTATAATTAAATATAAATTTTATATTTTAAAATTTAAACGTTAAATATTAAATACTAAATTTTAAATATTTACTTAAACATGGAGAGAAAATATTTGATACACTGTCAGTAGTAGAATTTTTAGATTCTATAAGACTCCACAAGCCGGATTAAGAGATTGATAAGTATTCTATAGAGTTATAGTAAAATTTAACAAAAAAATTAAAATTTAAAAAAAAAGATACATGTCAAATTTTTTAAAACTGTTTGTGAAATAAATAAAAAAGACTCATTTACCCAAAGAGGCCCATTTCCAAATAAAATTACGAAAATGGGCCAATTAAAACATTATTTACGGAAAAGGGCCAACTTTGACAAAACGCGCCTATGTGGCCGCGTTTAAGGGGAAAATTTCCAGCAAAGCGCTCCCCCAGGGGCGCGCTTTGCTCCGTGTTTTTATAGTTAGGGATATTTGCATGTTTAGTCCCTAGTGTTTTTAGGGTTTTTAGGGTTATGGTTTTGCTAAAATAAGTTATGATTTAGTGGTTTTTTTTTTAAAACAAGTTAGGGTTTAAAGTTTTAGTAGACTTTAAAAATCAATCAAGATTTAGTGTTATTTTGTAAAAATTATTTAAATTAGGTTTATGGTTTTTAAATAAATTAAGTAAATTAGGGTTTTAGGGTTTTAAATAAATAAAATTAGGGTTTTAAATAAATTAAACTAGGGTTTATGGTGTTTAAATAAATTAATTAATTTAGGTTTTAGGGTTAAAATTAATTAAATTAGGGTTTAGTTTTTTAAAAAATAACATTGTATTTTTTTTAACAAAATTGACTATTTTGACCCTAAAAAAATAATTTTGAGAAGATATTTCTGAACAAATAGGGTCAAAAACGCTTCAAGAATGATGCACTGTCAGCAAAATTACAGAAAAAAGCTCCCACGTGGACGCTCTTTTTCTACAGTAGTTCCTGAAAAGATAATTTTGAGAAGACGTTTACAACAAATAGTGTCAAAACGCTTGCAAGACGCATCGTCAAAAAAATTTCGAAAAAGCTCCCACGTGGACGCTCTTTTTCTATAGTAGTTCCTAAAAAATTAATTTTGAGAAGACGTTTCTGAACAAATAGTGTCAAAAACACTTCAACCAGGATGCAATGTCAGCAAAATTTCAGAAAAAAGCTCCCACGTGGATGCTCTTTTTCTACAGTAGTTCATGCTTGGCCTTAGGCTATAAACGAGGCAAATATCATTCTCAGGTTGCATAAGTTACAGTAAGAAAAATTAGAGAGGCTAAGCAGAATAGAAATTGAAGATGAGTGAACGTCTTAGTGTTGTTATTTACTATGATGGTGAGGTCCGTGACACCGAGAATGGTGTTGTTTTTTATCGGAGAACACAGCGCGAATGGTTTTTAACCAGAGTATAGATTTTACAGAATTTCGTAAAAGAATTAGGCGCAAAATCTTCGGAATGGCGCCAAGTAGGGTTTCTTCTATTAAGTATTGATTTTGTGCTTTGATTGATCCCGTGACATATGATACATTTGATATCAAAGGTGTTCGTAGATTTGAGGCGATGGTGCAGACTCATCTCGCTAGTGGATCACCCTATCTTGAGTTATATGTTCAATTTTCATCACCAAATGAAACATTTGCGACTTCAATATCAACTGCTATTCGAGAGGAATACACGACCCCTATCCGACACTCTATTAGCGGGAGGCAAAACACAGAAGAGCCCGTGTTTGGTGGTAGTATGGAAAACACAACTCCTGCACGACACTCTGTTAGTGGATGGGACATGCACATCGGTGGGTCGATGTTTGATGCTGGAAATACGTATTGGGGAATGAAATCAACTTCTAATGGTTGGCAATCCACATCTGATTAGGAACGTTACAAAACGTCCACAAGAAGGGATGATGTACTTCCTACAATGTCCACCGGTGAGGGGACCTCGTACGTTGCAGATCATGGTAGGTTGGATAATGAGTCCGATGTGGATCCACCTTAAGAGCCAGGCCTCGATGGTGCAGAAGTTGCATTATTTTCTGAACCGGAGCCTGTTCCATCCGAACCTGAAGACGTTGAAGGGGGTTCAGATAAAGAAGAAGAAGATCTGCGATTCAGGGCGTACTTGCCTCTAACCCACATGCATAATGTCGACATATCGACAAATGATGCGTTGGAGTTTCCAGAGCTACCACACAGAACCCGTGACCGTACAAGTTCGGCATTCGATTCGGGTGATTTGGAAGTTGGTAAGGAGTTTTCTAGTAAGGATAGTTTTCTTGGTACTTTGAAACAATATAGCATCAATCACGGGGTTAACTATAATGTGGTTAAATCTAAATCCGAGAAGTTTGAGGCCAAGTGTGTAGTGCAAAATGGTACATGTTTATGGAAAATCATGGCTTCTCTTAGGAAAAAGACAGGCTTGTGGGAGATAAAAAAATACAAAGGTCCACATACCTGTGTTGCTGGTACAGTATCACTGGGTGTTTAGGGTTTTGAATAATAATGTTATTACTTAATGTTGCATTATTTAACGTACTTCATTGACAGGTGTTTCACAAGATCATCCTAAGATGGATTCAGGCATGATAGCTACCTTAATACTACCGATGTTGAAGGCGAATCCCAGGACTTCTGTGTCATACATAATTGCCAGTATTCGTAGTCAATTGAGGTACATGCCCTCTTACCTCAAGGCTTGGATAGCTAAGCAAAAGGCGTTGGAAAAGATGCATAGTGGGTGGGACGCTTCATATAATGAGGTTTGCCAGTGGTGTCAGGTGGTGGAGAGGTACATCTCAGGTTGCATAACAGACCTTGAAATGGTCCCTGCGTACTGTTAATTATGACTCTTATTTCAGTCAAATTTGAGAAGTAATCTTCTAGTTAAACTCTGTTTATTTGTTTCAATCAAACACTGATTAGTTAGATTATTTTATTATTATTTGACCTATGAATTTAGCCTATAAATAGGCTCTTTTACAACCTTAGAAAATACACCTATTAGATATTAGAACTCATAACACATTTAGAGAATTTTGTGTTTACGTTTTGAGGGTTCTTTATTTTCGGGTTTTCGGGGTTTAGTTTTATCTTCATCTTTTGTACTCTTCGTTCTGTTGCCATTATAGTAAAATTATCTTTGCCCGTGGTTTTTTATCCTCTTTGGAGGGGTTTTTCCACGTTAAATTTGTGTGTCCAATTTCTCAATTTATTCCACTACTTTTACTTGTTCGTTGCTTAATCGGGTCGATCCTAACAAGTAGTATCAGAGATAGTTCAATTTTCATAGATCAGCCCATTCAGATATGTCAGCAACAAGGTTTGAAATTGAGAAGTTCGATGGTGAGACAAATTTCAATCTGTGGCAAGTTCGGATGATGGCAATTCTAGTTCAAACCGGCTTGGAAAAGGTTGTTACCGGGAAAAAGCCTGAGAATCTAAATCAAACAGAATGGGAAGAGCTTGATGAAAAGGCTTTGTCTGCAATCCAGTTATGCCTCGCGAATACGGTATTGCAGGAGGTATTAATAGAGAAGACCTAATCTGCTTTGTGGAAAAGGTTAGAAACTCTTTATGCGACTAAGTCTCTCAAGCAACCGCTTAGTGTTGAAACAACGCTCTATTTACGTTTCGCATGAACGAATGTGAGCTTCTTAGAGATCATATCACCAATTCATTACTCTTTTAAATGATTTAAAGAATGTTGAGGTTCATATTGACGATGAAGATCGGGCTATGCTATTATTGTGCTCTTTACCCCCTTCATACAAGTCTTTCGGGAGACCACGATTTATGGCGAGACAAACTCTCGCTCAAAGATGTGAAGGGTCATTTGTTGAGTAGAGACAAACTCGACAATGAGCTTCATTTGGATAGCAAGACAGATAGGCAAGCTTCCGTTTTGATAGCATCAAAGAAACGACAAAAGGTGTCGCTATTGTAAAAAGTTAGGTCACGTCAAAGCAGATTGTTATAAACTGCGAAAGAAAAGAGCTGCTGAGAGTAAGGAGGAAGATGTAGCTGGTGCTAATTTGGCCGATGAAAGCGGCGATGATTTCTTGTTAGTGTCAACGAGCGATAACTCCAAGCTCACGTCCAAGTGGGTCCTAGATTCGGGATGTTCTTTCCACATGTGTCCCAATAGAGATTGGTTCTCCACATACAGTTCGGTTGAAGGTAGAGTTGTGTGCATGGGAAACGATTCATCTAGTAAGGTAATTGGTATTGGTATTGTCAAAATTAGGATACACGATGGGACGATTAGGACACTCTCAGATGTCAGGTATGTACCTGATTTACGAAAGAATCTCATCTCCTTGAGTATTTTAGACTTGAAAGGATGCAGAATCAACATCGAGTCGAAGCGGCATTAAAGTATCTCGTGGAGCTCTCATTTTGTTAAAAGGTGAAAAAAGCGGCGATCTTTATATTCGGAAGGTTCTACGTGGACCGGTGAAATCGGGCGTCCTCGTCCGCATTCTGAGTCGAAGTCAACTCATTCAGAGCGGAGGCAACTTGGTCATAAGAGGGAAAATGTATGACCGCTTTCGTTGAAGAGAGGTTCTCTTTTGGATGCAGTTTTGAAAAGTTAGGGCATCAGTTCGTGAAAATCAAACCCGAGTTAGTTTTGATTTGGCGAAGTACAAGTCGAAGGCTAGAAGTCTTCCAGCTTTTTAAGCACGCATTCAACTCGCTTAATTCCTGCATGGTTCAAGATAGGCTCGTGGCGGGCTTTGGCAAAGATGGCATTGTGGAAATATGAGTCAAGGTGGAGATTTGTTAATTATGACTCCTATTTCAGTCAAATTTGAGAAGTAATCTTCTAGTTAAACTCTGTTTATTTGTTTCAATCAAACACTGATTAGTTAGATTATTTTATTATTATTTTACCTATGAATTTAGCCTATAAATAGGCTCTTTTACAACCTTAGAAAATACACCCATTAGACATTAGAACTCATAACACATTTAGAGAATTTTGTGTTTACGTTCTGAGGGTTCTTTGTTTTCAGGTTTTCGGGGTTTAGTTTTATCTCCATCTTTTGTACTCTTCATTCTGTTTCCATTATAGTAAAATTATCTTTGCCCGTGGTTTTTTATCCTCTTTGGAGGGGTTTTTCCACGTTAAATTTGTGTGTCCAATTTCTCAATTTATTCCGCTACTTTTACTTGTTCGTTGCTTAATCGGGTCGATCCTAACACGTACTACAACAACTGATTGCTCTATGGATACCAAGTGTCCAAATGCCTTTTCTGGAGCTTTAAGCAATGTCGGGATGCATTTGTGTACTGTAAGCCATTGGTACAAATTTACGGTACATTTATGTATGGTAGATATACCCATCGGCTATTGCTAGCTATGGCACAGGATGGCGGTGGGAGAATCCTTCCAATTGCGTTTACAATAACACCGGGGGAGTCAGCTGATGACTGGGATTTCTTTCTTTCTAGGTTAAGGAGGCATGTATGCCCCCAACCTGATATCTACGTAATATTGGATCGAGGCACAGAATACTAGCCGCAATTGAGTGACATGAAAGCCTATGGGATCGCACACACCATCGATATTGTCTAAGGCACGTTGTGTCCAATTACTACGGGCAATATCGGTCTACGACTGAATGAAAGTAAGTGACCAACATGGGTATTTAATCTCTATTAATATACTTTCAGTTGTAATATTCAATTTAATCTGAATGAAATATTGGTATGTAATTTTCACTATCAACTTATATTGGCAGGGTACGAGATCAATAAGGACCGTTTTCATGAGATGTTGGGGGTTTTGCGTTCAGTTAATGATCAAGGTGCAAACTACCTCTGTAACATACCTTTCAAACAGTGGACACAAGCATACGACGGCGGCCTACGATATGGTCATATGACCACAAACCTGGCTGAATGCATAAACAATATTCTAAAAGGAACGCATCATTTGTCGATAACCTCGGTTGTGCGAGAGACATATTTTCGTTTGGCGGAACTATTTTTAAAGCGAGCAGCGAGTTATAAAGGCCAAATGCAGGGAGGCCATGTATGGTCCCGTAAGGTATTGCAAAAAATTAACAAGGCGAAGGCACGGGCCAACACCATGCACACAGTGTGTCACGATCGCGACAACCTATGGTTTTGTGCGACGGAGTTTGACAGACCAAGCCAATGTATTACCGGCAGGCAATATCGTGTACACCTGATAAATAGGACTTGCGACTGTGGGACATTTGACGCACTTCGTTATCCATGCGTTCATGCAATTGCAGCTTGTCAAAATCTCCGTTTAGATCCCATGAGATATGTCGACGAAGTGTACAAAATAGAAAATATATACAATGTGTGGAGACACGTATTCCCACCGGTCCCAGATGAACGTAAGTGGCCGTCTGTATCGCTTGCTCCGTTTAAGCTGTTACCGGATAGAGAATTGCATCGCAAACTGAAAGGTCGACTTTGCTCGAGTAGAATACGTAATAATATGGATATCCGAGAAAGAACAAACCAACAAAATTTGTGTGGATGGTGTAGGAACCCATGTCATACAATTCGACCATGTCCAAACCGAAATAGTTGATAATTGCTGTAATGAAACGATGTTACATTATTTCTATTCCGCCTTATTCAAAAGAACTTATATTTTATTAAAAATATAAAATTAATTTACAATTAAAATATTAAAAACAACTTCTTTTTTATTAAATGAAACAATATAGAAACAACGTCTACAAATATATTTAAAAAATCAATGTATATGCCGGTCGAAATCAGTGCCTCATAGGGGTGGACGACGATTACGCGCTAGATTCCTCCTCAGTTGCTTCGGCGGGGGTTGTGGTTGCTCCGGTTGTGGGTGTTGAGAGGATGACCCACCTTGGTAGAATAAAGAATGTGGAAGTGTTTGCATCACCCACGGCGGAGGTGTTTGAATCTCATAAGGTGATGGGGAATGGTAATGATATGAGCTCGTCGACGGTGCCTCGTGCGATCCCTCCGGCGACGATGGCCTATATATCATCGGTTGAGTCGTTGGAGTCATCGAGAAAGGATATGCACCTGGCCATACATTCCAACCTGCCATAGGACTGGGAAAAGGAAACATATAAGGGTTAGGATACATATAAGGGCTAGGATACGCACCTGGCATAATCTGAAAGGGCTGTGATGTGGGTGTCGTCGATTGAGGCATTGGGCCCGTTGATTATGTGGGTACTGTTGATGGGCCCGGTGGTTGTGTGGGCGCTGTTGATGGGCCCGTCCCATCATCCCTTCTTATTGGATTTAAAGGGCCCCGTCATTTCATTTCCACACGAATTTGCCGACGACTCTGCTCTTCCGACAGCAAATATGGCTTGCCATGGATCCTAAACCATGGCATGTAATTCGGGGTGCATGCTAACTCTGAGACGATGATCGGTTCGCGATCAGGTATATGATCGTACCGATTTTCCCAAATTTTGATATATTACGACCAGAATAACGGCCAATTCGTATTCGTTAGCCGTAAGTCGATTTTGTTCTGCTCATCGAGCACCTCAGGTTCCTCAGGAATCGGTTGTTGGAATCTAAATTGTCGCAACACTCTATCTGTCTGGTGCATCTCAACAATAGCATAGTTGACCAATAGGACCTTAACATGCCAAATGTTCGGATTTTGAAAGAATTGTTCCGGAATTACTGTCCGTATTGCCGGATCCTTGTATGGTGTCCATTGAAACTATATGAACGGGATAAAAATATCAGTTATATACATAATACTAAATACTAAGTACTAAATATGAAACGACTATTTTATGTATATATATTTTATTTAATACTTACTTGCGCTTCCGACTGTTAGTCTAATAGAAGCCGTATATCTTCAAGAGCAGTAGGTATTCCAATATAACTCGTCGGATGGTTCCACCTAATTAAATAAATTTTCAGCATACAATTTTATTTTAAATCTATGGAATAATTTTAAAATCAAATAAAAATTTTACCTCGTTATGAGTGGGGATGTATATAGGTGGTTCACTCGAGGACGTAAAAATGGAAAGCGAAACCGAGCCCATGATTGTAGTAGTGATAGGCAACCTCCGATTTTGGCTTTATTTGGACGCCTTGCCCCACATCTCCCGGTACAATGTTGCCAACACGGTAGACCCCCAACTAAGTTTGCCAGCTGCTCTAAAATCAACGAGTTTCAGCAGCCACCTCAGATGTACGAGGTTTCGTGACAAGTCCGGCATCAGATAACCTCCAATCATCTCAAGGATGTATGCCTGAGCATATTGTATTCTTTCAATTTCATTCGAATCATTCCCCGGCTCCGGAAATGTATCTCGTAACCAGCCTATCTCAATCCGACCTCCGTAAATATTATTCAGAATCGCACCTAAAAGATCGTAACATATGGCTCCCCAATCAGCAGATTGAACAGACCCGGTGAGTGCGGACCTATCCATCGGCAATCCTAATTTTAACTGGACGTCCTCTAAAGTGATAGTACACTCTCCGTATGGAAGATGAAATGTGTGCGTCTCGGGTCTCCACCTCTCGATTAACGCGCTGATGAGTTTCATGTCCAACTTGTACCCCCGACTTATAGTAGCCGTGTGCCAAAAACCCGCTTCCCTCAAGTAATTTTCTATCAACGGTGATGGCGGACCAGACATATTACGAATATAACGTTGTAACACCCGATCTACAGACTGTTATAAAAAATTTATAAAATACAAATTAATTAAAATTACATAAATGAAAAAATATTCAAAAATATTCAAAAAGTAAAATTAATTAAAATTACATAAATGAAAAAATATTAAATAATATTCAAAATTTAAAATAAACCGTTACCATTTTCATTTGTTCGACGGAGATATGTTTATGATTGAGACGAATTAATTCCCCGGCCATTGCTAACACGATCAAATATTTTTGAAATTATAAAAAAAAATATTAATTTAGAAAAAATAAAGTAAATAACTAATTATAAAGAGCTTTGAGAAATTTAATGAGAAATTTGAGAGCTTTAGGAAGAAATTGTAGAGATTTTTGGCTAAATTTTAAAGAAATTAAGTGTGAAATACAAGAAGGGGGTTTTATACTCTCTTTTTTTACCGTTGGACCCCTTCAACGGTTAAAAAACGGTCAAAAAAAAGTAGCCGTTGGTGCGGGCGCGCTTTGCTGGAAATTTTCCCCTTAAACGCGGTCACGTAGGCGCGTTTTGCCAAAATTGACACTTTTCAGTAAATAATATTTTAATTGGCCCATTTCCGTAATTTTGTTTGGAAATGGGCCTTTTTGGATAAATGGGTCTAAAAAAATACACTACCAATATATCAAATATTAACCCAAATATTAAATCTCAAACTCTAATACTAAATATTAAATATTAAATATTAAAGCTTAAACCCTAAATATTATTAAAGTTTAAACATTAAATTTAAAATTCTAATTACTGATACCAAATCTTAAAAAAAAAAAAAAAGTCCGCACGTTGGATTAATAAACAAAAAAGAGTGAAAGGTTGGGATGCGTTCGTGAATTTCCAATGAAACCACAAACTTTTTTTTTTTTAGGATGGAACCACAGACTAAAGAACTTTTATACATTCTTTAATGTTTTTTCATAAAATATTTTCTCAGTCATATAATGGGTATGATGAAATCTAGTATAATCAATGTAGATATATTTTCCAAACATAAGTGTTGCATAATTTACATTTCGTATAATTTATAGTTTTATAATTAATAAAAATTAAATTAATTTAATTTTTTAAAGCAATTTTGATTAAAAAATTATTGAAAGCAAGAAATTAAATATCCGTTATAAAAACTTATCTAAATACAATTTAAAAAAATATAAATCATTGCTGGTTGAGTCTTAATTCGATTGGCAAAAACATTGTTGTTAATACATGAAAGCGTAAGTTCGAGTGTACTGAAACGCATTATCTTTCTATTTATAAGTTAGGAGGTCCTATCAGTAATTCTAGGAGATGCTATTGCTTGTGGTTGTGCTCATGTTGCAGAAGGTGAAACCTTTGACTAACATATTCTCGGTAACTAATAAAGCATTGGTAAAACTTAAAATTTTCTTTGGAAACATTGGAAATTGATAAAATCTGGTCAATGGGGAAAAAGTATGAATTGTTTTGTGTATATAATGTACAATGTACATTCCGGATATCATGGGCTAATATTCCCTTTACACATATAAGCTTTTGTTCTTACTTCACCCAAACTGGAGTCAAACTGAGGTTACCTTTCATGGAAATGGAAAATCAAACCCCAAACAGAATGTTTTCATAAGTCAATTCTGGTTTTTACCCATTTCAGGGTAGGTTTGGATGGGCGATTGAGTGCGGTGCGGTGCGTTTAGCTTACTTTTTATCTCACACTACAGTATCGCTATAATATCTAATCTCACCGTCACCGCTATTTTTACACTAACCGCAGGTAAACGCACCGCCCATCTAAACCCACAATCAATTTGGGTCATTTGAGTTTTGAATTCAATCGAGTTCTAACCATTTTGAATGTAATATTTATGTTGCGCACAGGCTTTGATGAATACCTACTCATACTGAAATTTCAGGGTTTGCTATTAGGGGTTCTCAGATTTGTCTAAGATCTTAAAAGAATAACAAAGGATAAAAAATAAAAACTGAAGAAATGGGTGTGCTTGTTGGAGCCATCAACAGCACATTTGGGGAGGCATTTCTGTCTTCATTTATGATCTTTTCTGTCTCTATCCAGAACCTGTCATGTACTTAGAATCACCAGGCACTAAAAGTTTGAATCCATGCGTCATTGTGACGATGCTCATAAATTCAGGCTCTTATATTATCATCAATTCATATATTGGTCCACTGAATTCCATATTTTATTATCTCATTTTCACATTAAATCTGCTTGAAATATGATTCTTTTTTTTTTTTTTAGATAATCTTACCTGTCTGTGCCTCACAAATAGCACTTGTAAGTCAGTGAACAAATTTTCGGCACCTCAAATTGCAGCTTAAGGGAGGGCCACCACCAGGTTCTGATAAAAGTGATGAACCATGTGTCCAACTATATACATATATACATACATTGATCTGAGTTTCATCATTCATGTTATGGATTCTTGATAATATGTTGGCCTGGGGATGGGCTGATGAACCGGCATGTGTTACTCGGTCTCGTATAATATTGGCATTGTCGGCCAGAGGGGTACTCTTGTTTTGGCACATGTTCATATATATCGTATGGCTGAGAGCAACTGTATAAGTTCCCATTAGCCAATCCCTACAAGGAAGTTGTTATCACCTTTGGTGAACAATGATGACCTAGCTGGCTGGAGTCTACATTGACTTGTGCGAATCCTTTGGCAAAAACATGATACATAATACATTAAAATGCATAAAAGTGGTTCCAATATCTATCCTGAGGCAATTATATTAGGCAGGCCCTCCACCATTAAATGGACTTGTTTCCAGGACCATTATATGCTTATGTATATGTATAATTGCTCTGCCAATGGTATTGAAATGTTATAATGTGATGTCATCATCACCATGGATTACATGTATCATAGAGGTATTTAATTCAATGCTGAACTACTTGCCATTATACATACATTGAAGTTGATGGTGAAGACTGACAAGACATACCCTTCGACATTGCTAACCCTAAACCATAATATGCTTTTTAGAATATGAACTATCATCTAATAGCTCAATGAACCCCAAAAGGTTGATAAAGTAGTTCTTTTTTTTTTAGTAGGTCTTGGAACTTACCCCTTGTCTAAAGAACCAAACCTGCCATGGACCTGATGGAACAATGTTTGAAACTTTCAGTCAATAACGGTTCTTCTGCAATGTCAAGTTGACAACTACAGAATTGGTCAATCAAACCATGTTTTACACCAAGTGATTTCCTTTTAACTACACAGTCCCCCACTTGAAAACATTATGGTGAGCAATGGAACAAAAGTAGAAGTGCTTCCTTTGTTGTTGGCCCAGGTTTATCCAAATAAGAACCCTAAACCTAAAAAACTTCAATAATTATTAAGAGAATAGCCACTTGAGATGAGCAATGGAACACTGTTGGTAATGATCCAATATCTATTCAATAATTATTTCATTGATTCATGTGATATTAAGAGAATAGGTACTTGAGGTGCCTGAATCTGTGAAGCCCCAAGAAATTTTATGAGACAATGAAATCTCTGTTGCTTTCTTGGTTACTTCAATAAAGAATTAAAGACACCTGAATGGGTCCCAAGGGACTACATGTATGAAGTAAAGACAGTGTTTGTGGGCTTTCTAAATTCCTTTTTTATGACTGGTTTGGGGAGCATTTGGCCCATATCATGTGTTCGGCTATTGTAGCAGTTATTTCCAAACCAATTTGGGCTTGGATTTGTTTTATTATCTTTTTGTTTTTAGGTTAAAATATGTTGTTAGTCTTTGCATTTTGACAATATTTAAGATTTAGTCCTTATACTTGAAAGGTTAAAAATCAAATCCTCCTACTTTTTTATTTAAAAATCTCAGTTCAGTCAATAAAATCGCAAGTCTTTTTTGTCAGAATTTGTTAACTTGAAATTTTGATTAGGTTGTCTTTTTATGATGTGGCAGATGATTGACAAAAAATAAACATGAAAACAAATATAGTAAATTGAAAATTTTTGACAAAAACTACCATTAAGGATAATGATTGGACTAGTATATTTATTTAAAAAATTTAGAGGACTGAATTCTTACTTTTAAAGTACAGGGATCAAATTTTAATTTGTATACAAGTATAAGGACTAATAGCATATTTTAACTAAAAAATGATTACTTTTCATAAAAGATATAAGCCTAAGCTCAATTAACTTCGTTGCTATTATAACATATCAAAAGGCGTAGATTTCAATGCGCTTAAACGTGAAATTTCCTCCACTTAAGGAATTGAGGAAGTTATAGGTAATTCAAAAATAGTATAAAATTAATTTCAAATATAAACAGTAGTTAGAATATTATAATTTAAACCTTGTGTCAAATTAATCATTAATTTGCAAAAAAAAATGTGAAACTTTGAAATATTCATATAGTTTTACTATTAAATAAAAACACATAATGATGTCAAATATTTTCAAAGTTAAATTATTTACGTCCAACTATAAATTTTAGCTAAATAGGTAATAGATGTTGTTTTTTTGTTGTTGTTGTTAATTGGCCATCGTTTTTAAGGATTTTTTAGGGTTAGGGTTGGTTTTAAAGTTAGGGTTTTGGGGTTTAAGATTTAAGGTTTTGATTGGGTTTAAGGTTTTGAGGGTGAAACCATGAAAGTTTATAGGTAGATTTGAGGGGCCGAGGATGTGATAACGCGTCTCAGAACACATACATTTCATACGTCATGCCGGGATAGGACCATTACCTCAGAAACTCATCCTATGGAAATCGGGTTTCAAGGTGATAGTGCTTGATACGGTCACGAGTCAAAGTCCCAGCTGACGGCCGTTATGCGGTCACGGGTTCAAGTATAACTGAGGGTCAATTGACGGTCGTTATGTAGTCACGAGTTCAAGCTTTTTGGATACTTGCAAATGATTCCTTATATATATCACACATAAGATTGAGGTCATAATCATAGGGAAAAACGAAAGGCTTTCTGGTGTAATCAACGTAATTTTTTTCTTAATTTCCAGGCAATCGGTATCTTTTACCTTTTATTCTTATTCAAAAGTTGACACTAAGGTGGACACAAGATGACTCTCAGGTGGAGAGAGGATGTTCCAGCGTAGTAGAAGTCAAATTTGGGTCAGTGTGGCAGCGGTTGTAGTTATTAATAAGTTGTTTAATAATGACAACCGTTGTCGCCCCGAAAGGAGCATCACCTTTACTCCACCATAATAGTCGTTGCCTATCTAAGAGTCCTTCTGCGTCCACAACAGTGCTAGCTTTCGAATAGAAAGGAAGGTTAAGATATCAACTGCGTTAAAATAGAGAAAAAATTACACCGATTATAGTGAAAGCCCAACAGTTTTTTTTTATGATTATGCCCTCAAAATTCTGTATGGTATTTATAAGGCAACATCTCTAGGTATCCAAAAAGTTTGAGCTCGTGACCGCATAACGATTTTAAACTGGCTCCCAATTTATACTTCAATCCATGACCTCATAACGACCGTTGACCGAGACATCTACATAGACTGTCACCCATGATTATATAAAGCACCGTCACCTCGGAACCCGACTTCTACAGGATAAGTTTCTGAGGTAATGGTCCTATCTCGAGACGATATATGAAATGTGTGTGTCTCAAAGTGATATCACATCATCAACAACTCAAGAATACCTCAAACAGGAATAAATATTGTCAACGAAAATTTTAAACACTGAAGCGAGGAAGAAAACCAAGAAAGAAATATTGTAAAGTATAGGGATGATGGTAGGGAGAGATGATGGGTTTATGGATGATGGAGTATGGAGGGAGAGCCCCTTATTATAGGCACGGGGGAGGGTGAGATTGAAAAGAAAAAATAACCTGTGGTTGAAAACGCATCGTAAAAGAGACGATTTCATCGAATATCTGAAAGAGGTGCCTCAAATCTTACCCGGGATTCTCGGGCTCAAGGCACATTGGCAGGCTTTGAATGGTGGTGGAAAGAAAGTACGTCCAACTGGACGAGCTTTCTTGCTTACATGTTAGGGAAAGCGCGACTAGCTAGATGCGTCTTTTTTGTATTTAGTGGAAAGCACGTCCAACTAGGTGCGCTTTCCCTGACATGTCAGCAGGAAAGCTCGTCTAACTAGACGCGCATTCTGTCACCACCTTTCAAATTCTGCCAAGGTGCCCTGCCCCCAAGAAACCCAGACACGTTTTCCAGCACACTGAAGACCCTTTCAAGCATGCATCTACTGAAATTGATTTTGCTGAAACGCATTTTCAAGCACAGAAGACCCTTTCATTATTATTATTCGATGAAAACACATATGATGAAATGCATTTTCAAGCATGCCTTCCTGATAAACCGTAATAGTAACATATTTTATCTCCACATTTAGCATGCTTTTGGATGATTTATCCCTTGAATTATGGAATTTGGTGCTCTTAATCCTTTAATTTCATGTTTTATACTCAGGAGAGCATAGGAGGATGAAAAGAACGGAAAACGGGCTTAAAACAGGCCAAATGGGCCAAAGTAGGAAATCAACACGGCCTGGGCCAAAAGCACACGATCGTGCCCCTTTAGCAGGCTCGAACACGGCCTGAAGTCGATTCACACGGGCGTGCCACACGGGTGTGCCCCTGCCGTGACAAAGAGGAATTTCACTCGGATTAGAATACTTAGAGGCGAAGAAACACATTCCGAAGCCTATATAAACACCCTAAGTATAACCTAAAAGGTGCTTTTGCCAGGGGGCGTCCCAAATAGGCCAAGGGAGCCGAGCCAGAGAGGTCAGAGTCATGGGATTTACTCGAAGAAAGCCGGTTGATTCATCTCAAGAAGCCTAATCATACTCAAGACGGCGATTTCTCCTTCAATTCCTTCGGGGTTTTAGGGTTTTCTTATGTTTTGTTTTATCTTTTCTTCCGAGATGTATTCTTTTATAATTATGAACTAAACCCTCGGATACACCGAGGGGATGAAACCTAAGATGGATCTTGTTATTGTTTTCTCAACTATATGATAAATACTTGATTTGTTCTTAATTATGTGTTCTTAATTCTTGCTTTGATATTTCAGGTATTGATTCAAGTATTGATGTGCTTAGGAAGTGGAGCAAAAGTCCCTATCTAAGAGTAGATCTAGCATAATTAAGCGGAGTTGATCGCAACCCTAGACATAGGATGATTTAAAATCTGCGATTAGGGTCAAACCTAATATGGGAGTCCATAGATCGAGTTAATGCAATTCTAGGGGTTTTAATTAGAAAGAGATTTCAATTAATCAACCTAGGGTTAGGCGTTAGTAGCCTCGACGGAGGTATTAATATACATTAGGGAATCCTACGGATCAAGTCAAGTGAATAAATCGTCGGTTCGAGTTAGATAACAAGTGAAGTCTAGGTGGATTCTTCCTTGGGTATTGTCTTAATCAATTGGTTTTTCCCACAAGTATTTCCCCAATTCATCCTCTTTGTCTTAGCGTCTTTAGCTTAGTAGTTAGTTAATTTTAGATTAAACAATAATTCACTTCAATTCTTAGGCTAAATAATAGAAAGAAAGTTAGTATTAGTACTTTTGGTTCCTTTGGGTTCGATATTCCTGGTCTTGCCACTAAACTATACTCTTTGCTCGATAGGTGCGCTTGCCTCAATCGTTGTCACAGTTAGTTTCTAGGCTAAATCATTCATTATATAAATTTTTAAGACTCTGATACACGATCAAGTTTTTGGCACCGTTGCCGGGGAACTAAAATATTAAGAACACTTTATTTTTATTACTTTAGCCATTTTATTTATTTACAATTTATTTTTATTTTATTTTAACTTTTCTAATTTTTCTATTTCTTTGCTTCTAGCAGGTATTTCTAGTTTATGACTAGAAGAAACCTGTCAGGACCCTTGATTTTTGATGAAATAAAACATACCACTCATGAGAAACCAAGAGATATCACCGAATAATTATCAATGGCAAGACATGAGGACAATGCCTAATAAAGCGTAGGTGTTTTCAACCTTGACGCGGTCACCATGTTATCTAACCGGTAGAGCTTTTAAATAAAAATTTGATGGTTGGTATGGTTCTACGCAGTACATCCTAGAATACAAATGACGATACAAATGGAGGAGGGTGAACAACACAGAATATATATCCTACAACCCTAGCACAGAGAACGAACAAGTCAACTATATGGGTAACTATTCTAGACCTCAAAATAATCCCTATAGTAACACTTATAATGCAGGTTGGTGGAACCATTCCAATTTCTCGTGGGATGGCCAAGGAAATCGGAGACAACAACCCCTCCTAGACTTTCAACAACCACCTTACCAGTAGGAAAAGAAGCCGAACCTTGAGGAGATGCTAACAAAATTTATCGCAGTGTCAGAAACCCATTTTCAAAACAACGAGACAATGCTCAAAAACCAGCAGGCATTAATTCAAGGGATCAAGAACCAAATAGGTCAGCTTGCTAAGCTGATCTCAGAAAGACCACAAGGTATCTTGCCTAGCAACACCGAAACTAACCCAAGAGAGCAACCGCAGGCAATAACTGCTCACGATAGTGAAGGGTTAGATGAACCAAAATTGAAGCAAGAGAATGTGGTAGAGGAAGGTAAGGTTGAGGTAAACCATGATAAATCAAACCCGGTAATTACAGAGTACCAACCTCGTGTGCCATACCCCAATGCGATAAAAAAAGACCACACAGAGGAACAATTCGGTAAATTTCTTAAACTTCCAAAGAAATTACATATTAACTTGCCGTTTCTTGAAGCTCTTTCGCAGATGACAGATTCAAGGAAATTTTCAAAAGAGTTTTTGACAAACAAATGGAAGTTAGACGATACGTCGCATGTGGAGATAAACGCAGTGTGCCCAGCAATTCTACGAAATAAACTACCACGTGAGCTCACATTTCGTGTAAGTGACGAAACGATCACTCTTCAGGTTCTTGACACGGCTAGGACATCGAGTATTAAAGGTGGAACCAATCAATTCAAAGTTGGGGACCAGGTACTGTCAGATACAACCGACCCTCGAATAGTCGCTTCAGAACTTAATACAAATGGTACGACTCATTTTACGGTACTTAAGGTCTTTCCATACGGAACGGTCGAGGTAACACATTTTAATTTCGGCACTTTTGAGGTAAATATTACCTGACTCAAACCATATGTTGATAGAATTGATAGTAAGAAAAAGGAGTTTCGAATCCGTAAACCACCATGGCCATACGAATAACAGGTAAGTCTAGCTCAATAATTTAAACGAGCACTTCTCGGGAGGCACCCCGAGCACTAACCCTACTAACGTCCATATTTTTGAATTTTAGCATCTAACTAAAAACTAACCAAACTTTTAGGCGTAGGTTTCCATACCACATGGCCTTGCACACGGGCGTGGCCGTGGTCGTATGGACACCACGAGTATGCATATCGGCGTGGCGGATATCGTGCAAAAACAGGACGAAAATTTTTCCCAAGACACGGGCTCTGACTAAATGCCACGGTCGTGCAACGCGGCCATGGTCAAAACTGCCTAAAGAACACGGGCTGAGATAAATCCACACGGCCGTGCGAGGCGGCCGTGGTCAATATTATCAGCTTTTTCACATATCGCCGCCACCACCACCTCGAGATCACTCCGATGATGAGGACCTTTGAGTCCTTTTTATTTTATTTATTCTTATTTTTATTCTTATTTATCTATTTTTATTTTAGTTCATTTTCCTTTATTATTAAACTCTTTAAATTTTTAAGTATAATTTAATTTCTTTTATCTCTGGCTGTTTAACTCTCGAGTAACTATAACAAACGTCCATTAAAGAACTCTCTAAAAACTTTACTGATGACTTCACAGTTTAAAAAGGTTCAAGGTGCCACTTAAGGAACGAACACACCACCGGAGTATTCTCCACCACCTTCACCTATGCCTAGTCATCATGTTCATCATTGATCATCCTCCAAGGATTTCATCCATAATTCAGGAAGTTTCACTTCTCCCTCTCTTTTGATTTTCTTAAAATATTGTTCATATATATCTTTGTACATTGAGGACAATGTACATCTGAAGTGTGGGGGGTGAATTTTATCGTGAAAAAGTGCCTAACTTTTTGCATTATTCTCAAATTCCTGAATTATGTCTTGTTCTTAAATAATTTTCTCATATTACGATTAAAATGAAATTTCCTTTGATTTATGATTTTCATTGATATGCTTTGGATTAAGTCATAGTTTATTGTGCAGTGATGAGTTAAACTTTAGGAGACTAGAGAATCAAGCATGATGAGTTTATTTTCAAAGTTAAAAAATTTTTTTAGGTTGTCTACCTGAATCTAATTATTATATTGAAGTTTGAAATTTACAAAGTTGACATCAAAAGCCCATAATTTTTGTGAGATCTTGAGCCTTTTAGAGCATACATTCTTTTTCGTGCTCACTTTATTGATTATGAGTGTGTCAACATTGATTTGTTATTTTAGAACTTGCTTCGATTATACATGTCGAGACCACACCTTTTATTTGATATACAGAGATGATAAAGGCACTTAGGTTTTAACCCACTTACTCCACTAAAAGCCTACCCTCACAATTAACCCCTGGTGAACCCCTTTGATCCTAACACCCCTTTTATTGACTCACCCTCAACATTAACCAAAAACTATTATTGTTGAAATCCCTTTAATTAATTTGACCCACATTAAGTCGAGGTCTGATTTGAACAGATTACTTAGCTAAACTATGCTTTCCATTTCAGTTGTTAATTTCTTTGTTATTGTATGATTTGTTTTTTTTATTAAAAAAAACGAAGTATATTCATTATTAGTTCTATGTTATTTGAGCTCAAACTGTAATTTCATTATCTTTAGAAGAAGCTCATGTTATTAGTATTAAGTTTCCGTGATGTAATTATTAAGTACAACTTTTTAGTTAGGTAATTTGTCAATTCAATCTCGATTCTAACCCTCTAATTCAGCCTTTATCCACACCTTTAACCCAAGCCCCGTTACAACCCATAAAAGACCTTTTGATTTGTGTATCATATCATTTTACAGTGGTGGAGATTTGATTTTCATGCAAGCCTATGGGATTAACTTTTCATGTTCGACTTTTGAGTGCTTATTTTTGAACCTTAAACACTTCGAGTGATTTGAGTGAATCTTTAGTGAGAATGTCAATTTTTGTCGATTTTGAATCAGAGGTAATTATTTAGGTAAGGGGAAACACCTATTTTCGTATTATAAAAACTATGACTTTGATTGTTTGAATATTTAGGAACTTTTTGAGTTGAATTATCAATGTATGAATTATCTATGAATTATGATGAAACATTATGCATGAAGGTTATGAGTTGAGAAAGTTCGTTTTAATTGCAAGTTGAGAATTTTTCTTGAGGACAAGCAAAAGCTTAAGTGTGGGGCTATTTGATAAACCGTAATAGTAACATATTTTATCTCCACATTTAGCATGCTTTTAGATGATTTATCCCTTGAATTATGGAATTTGGTGCTCTTAATCCTTTAATTTCATGTTTTATACTCAGGAGAGCATAGGAGGATGAAAATAACGGAAAACGGGCTTAAAACGGGCCAAATGGGCCAAAGTAGGAAATCAACACGGCCTGGGCCCAAAGCACACGGCCGTGCCCCTTTAGCAGGCTCGAACACGGCCTGAAGTCGATTCACACGGGCATGCCACACGGGCGTGTCCCTGCCGTGACAAAGAGGAATTTCACTCGGATTAGGAAACTTAGAGGCCAAGAAACCCATTCCGAAGCCTATATAAACACCCTAAGTATAACCTAAAAGGTGCTTTTGCCAGGGGGCGTCCAGCTAGGCCAAGGAGCCGAGCCAGAGAGGTCAGAGTTGTGGGATTTACTCGAAGAAAGCCAGTTGATTCATCTCAAGAAGCCGGAATCATACTCAAGACGGCGGATTTCTCCTTCAATTCCTTCAGGGGGTTTTAGGGTTTTCTTATGTTTTGTTTTATCTTTTCTTCTGAGATGTATTCTTTTATAATTATGAACTAAACTCTCAGATACCTGAGGGGGATGAAACCTAAGATGGATCTTGTTATTGATTTCTAAACTATATGATAAATACTTGATTTGTTCTTAATTATGTGTTCTTAATTCTTGCTTTGATATTTCAGGGTATTGATTCAAGTATTGATGTGCTTAGGCAGTGGAGCAAAAGTCCCTATCTAAGAGTAGATCTAGCATAATTAAGCGGAGTTGATCGCAACCCTAGACATAGGATGACGAAAATCTACCGGATTAGGGTCAAACCTAATATGGGAGTCCATAGATTGAGTTAATGCAATTTTAGGGGTTTTAATTAGAAAGAGATTTCTATTAATCAACCTAGGGTTAGACGTTAGTAGCCTCGACGGAGGTATTAATATACATTAGGGAATCATACGGATTAAGTCAAGTGAATAAATCGTCTGGTTCAGAGTTAGATAACAAGCGAAGTCTAGATGGATTCTTCCTTGGGTATTGTCTTAATCAATTGGTTTTTCCCACAAGTATTTCCCCAATTCATCCTATTTGTCTTAGCGTCTTTAGCTTAGTAGTTAGTTAATTTTAGATTAAACAATAATTCACTTCAATTCTTAGGCTAAATAATAGAAAGAAAGTTAGTATTAGTACTTTTGGTTCCTTTGGGTTCAATATTCCGGTCTTGCCACTAAACTCTACTACTGTTCGATAGGTGCACTTGCCTCAATCGTTGTCACAGTTAGTTTCTAGGCTAGATCATTCATTATATAAATTTTTAAGACTCTGACACACGATCACTTCCCTCCCAATTCGTTCTTTTTTTCTATTAAACTACCGAAGTATTTAATACTAAGACACAAGCAAGTTTACTCATTTTTGAAGTGTTGCATTGTGAGCATCGTCTCCTTTTTTTTAGCCAACCATCTGTGGATTTTTTGTTCTAAATATTTATTTCATTTTTAATTGAAACAAGTTGACGAGTGAAATCCGTAATTTATTACGATGGTCAAATTTGTAATACAGATTTAGGGTCGTATTTGCAAGAGCCCAATCTGTGGATTTGACTTTCAATCATACCATTTAATTCCGTGAGCTAAGATAAAAAATTAGAGAAAAGTTGAGGGTTTAAGTCGGGGAAGAATTTTGAGCTTGAAATGTAGATATCTGGCATTACTAGACCTTTGTAAGTATGAGTTATTTGATGTGAAAGGTGAGTCGGAGCTAGAGGCGATCATAGATTCGCACTGCTCAAGTGGAAATGCTATAATGGAGTTATATGTCGAGTTTGCTTAAGTTGATAGAGTTCGTCCATCTTCGACCAATGTTGCAGTAATGTAGGAACCAAAGTAGAAGCAGAAAGTCTTATGACACAGTTGTACGGTGGGTTCACTGCTTTATTACAAAGCTCTCATTATGATGTCCCTGAATCATTAATGATAAGACATTCTTCGACTTCAAGCACAGATTTTAACTTTGACGGCCATTCCGTCTATCAGTTGAGGTACGAGTATAACCCAAACCTCGACACCCGGGCATGACATTCAGTCAATATGTTCAATTTCAACTTCAGTGGCTTGATGTCCTAGGACGGAAGCACTTATACCGGTATGCCATCAACCTACATCGGTTGGCAGTTCGATGTAGATTTTGACCGTAACATGGGGTATAGAGAACTGAGGATTTACTTCCTACATTTGGGTTCGACGAATGTACATCGAACCCTTTGGTTGAAGATGACAGTGAAGATGCAGCGGAGGAAAAAGATGCATAAGCGGACGAAGGGGCAGCGAATGTTGTTCACGAATCTAAATCTAACTCCGATCCTGTAACACCCCAAACCCGCCCATGCGTTTCGACCAGATCTGGTATGCTACTAGTTGTAAATTAAAAACTTTTGTCTTGTTGGTTTTGGAAGTCGTAAATTAAATATACATTATTTAATTAAATAAGCGGCATTCTAAAAATAAAACCTTGTATTAAGTATAATTAAACCTTTGACATAATCTCATAAGTTGCAGAACATTAAAACTACTTAGTTGGATAAAACTATGGGGCCTTATTACATTGATAATTCCAAAGTAAAAATAAAATAATACTTAAAGAAATCCCCAAAAAATAATTTATAGAAACAAAGCTTGATGGCCCCTCGAGTCCGTCTCGGCTCCCATGTCCACGATCTACTGCTCATCTGGAAGAGTAGAGAAAAGGAAAGCGTGAGTCACTAAGACTCAGTGTATAAATCTCAAAACACACAATGACCTGAGCCCACAAACACATTATGGGCCCTGGCCCATGCATAAAGGTATCAATCATAATCACATGATAAACAATAAATAATGAAAAACTCAACCCATCCTAGGTTTCCATCCTCTACACACCATCCCGTACCAACCATCACACATTGGGGATTTCTACAATCAACCCTCCATCCGCTACACACCAAAAACGAGCAAAAGCATCGCCTATTCCTATTAATTAGAATCATTTAACGTGGCATCGCCACCGATCACTATGTGACCTTTCATTTAAATTATGTGGGATTTCTACCACCGATCACCAAGTGACCTATCATGCACTTCCCCTTCAATATCATCATTCCCACCCCATGCATACATACATAAAGAAAACATCATACAGACTTATATGCTTTTCGATACACATAGGGAGTTCTATGTTTACGTACTTGGCATCTTTGCCTAACCCTTTTAGGGTTTCATTCGACTGTCTACACAGCCTCATTCCAGCTTTTTAGCCCATAACATATATAAATAAACATACATACAAGTTTATTAGTAGTGTGTTAGAGATCTACACACCTGATTAATGTCGATACCCTCGCTACAACTTTGCTCAAAAAGTCGAAAAGATGCGAAACTAGGGCCTCTCCTATATTCGGCCATGGTTAGTGTTCTACCCAATTTTATATATTTGAATAACAAATCTTCTTACCTTAAAATCCCGAAATTGGAGACTTATGATTTTCAAATTTTTAGATCTAGTCGACTAAGCTTCCTTCAAATCCCGAATTGCCGCCCATCATAAAACCATTAAACTATTAGCTTTTGGCTTTTGCCTTTCAAAACCGGGAATAGATCATGAGAACTAATCAAAAATCAACACTTACCTTAGCATAGGAGATTCACTAGCACTAGAGAGAGGATTCGGCAATGCCCATGGAAGATTTAAATACCGTAAGTACAGAACTAATTCTCAAATAGGATGAATAAAAGAAAAGACTATGGATGCTTCGCTTTCTAGAGAAATCGGCACAAGAAGGAAAAAGTGGAGAAGAGTTTCACTTTTAAAGAAATTTGAGAGGGAGAGGCTAGGGAATTTCGGCACAATGGGAGAGAAATTTAGGTTTTCAAAGTGTCGAATCAAGGATCTAGCCCCTATTTATAGATATTTTGGCACCTCTTTGCTAAAAACCGAAAACACCCTTAAAATTCAAGCTAAAAGAAAGGAGAAATTCGCACCCTCCTTGCCATGCAAGAGTTTAATTTTACACTCCTCTAGGTGGTGAATTTTCGGCCAACACTTCCTCAAGATAAGCTCCTACCTTTTCTCCTTTTTATCTATGATATTATCACTTAAAAATCCACATAAAATCTCCTATTTTATAGCCTTGTAGCCGTCCACCTCTACTAATCTCTAATGTCAAATTTAACTCACTTAAATTAAAAGATTTGGGCCTCATTAAACTTAATACTTGGGCCCCTAATTCCTTGTGTGTGGCGTCACCCTCTCTTCATTTAAAGTGCCGAATTTGGCCTAAAACATGGGCTCCTTATGACCCAAAACTTGTTCCTTTTAACTGTTAATGATGCCACTCTAATCTGGGCCTTTTTGCCTAATTCTAAGCCCAAATTTAGACCCCTATCAATTAAATTAACATAGTAAACCTATCCCTACACTAAATGTATAGGCCCGTAAATTTAGGATGTTACAGATCCAATTCAGTAGTCTGAGCGGATGGTTCGAAAGTAGCATTTTTTTCTGAACCAGAATAGGTTCCAACTGAGCCAGAACCTTGCGGTTCTGACGATGACGGTTCAAACAATGCTCCAGATCTAGATCTGTGGTTCAGGGCATATGAACCTCCACCCCACATACATAACGTCCACCTCTTCATTGAGGGTGGTTCAAAGTTCCCACAGCTCTCGCACAGAAGACCTGACCATGCAAGTTCTTCGTCAAATGTTTGGGTATTAGAAGTTGGAATGGAGTATCCCTTAAAATATGTTTTTCTTGCTGCACTGAAACGGTACAACTTAAAGAACAACGTGAACTATCATGTCATAAAATCTATTCGGAGAAATTCGAATGAAAGTACGCAATGCGCGACCAGAGGTGCCAATAGAAAATCATGGCATCTTTTTGGAAAAATACGACTTGTAGATAATAAAGAAGTATAGCGGTTCACATACTTTTGTTGCAGCAGGTGCGCGATGAGACCACTCGATATTTCTATGTAGCCTGACTAGGGTCTTCATTTTTGCCAGTAACGTAACTTTGACTCTTCCTTTCTAGGTATAAGTCAATATCATCCGATGCTAGACTCAGACATAATAGTTGACATAATTCTACCTATGGTGAAAGTGAGTCCCAAGATTCTCGTGCCGGTGTTGATTGCCAACATCTGTAGTTAGTATAATTACACGTCATCATACTATAAGGCATGGGTTATAAAACAAAAGGCTATGGATAAGTTGCATCATGGATGGGACATGTTGTATAATGATTTGTGGCAATGGTATCAGGTACTAGATCGGTACGTACCAAGATTTGTAATCCATCTAGAAATGCACCCAGTGTACTTTCACGATCGTCTGGTCCATGGGAAAAGAGTTTTTCATCGATTCTTTTGGACCTTTGATCAATATAAGGAAGCTTTTCGGCACTGCAAGCCTTTGGTACAAATTGACAGCACCTAGTTGTACGGGAGGTATAAACATCGATTGTTGATGACTATCGCCTAGGATGGTAATCGAAAGATTCTGTCGATAGCGTTTGCAATAACTCTGAGAGAAAAGGCAGACAATTGGGATTTCTTCCTTAGTCGATTGCATTTTCAAGTTTGCCCTCAGCTTGACATATGTGTCATCTTCAATAGGAGACTCAGAATATTGGCCGCTATCGAACGACATGGTAGCCTTTGGGATCGCACATACCCTAGGTATTGTATACGACATGTCAGCTCCAACTACCACTCAAAATGGCTTTCGAAAAACAAGCGAGATCAAGTCATTAACATGGGTATGTAGTTGCTATTATTTCCATAATCATGTTATACCATAGTTTTTTCATTGTTTGCATTCATGGGTATACTTTTCTCGATAGGGTATGAGCTCGTCCAACATTGTTTCCGTGAAATATTAGATAACTTGCGCGCCATAAACAACTACGGTGTGGCGTACCTCGCTTACATACCCTTTGAACAGTGGATACAATCATATGACAGGGGTCTACAATACGGGCACATGACAAAAAACGTAACGGAATGCATCAATTCCATACTAAAGGGGACACGTCATTTGTCGATAACCTCGATTGTCAACGAAATATACTTTTTCTTGGTAGCTTTATTTCTAAAGTAAGTTGAGACATATGCTGGAAAGATGGCGGGCGGTCATGTTTGGTACGAGGATGTCATGAAAGAAATTAGACAAAATGCAAATAGAGCAAACACTATGTATGTAGTGTGTCACTCGCATCCAAACCTGAAATTTCGGGTCACAAAGTATGCTAGACCCGACCAAGATATGTCAGGGGTAGCATACCGTGTTGCCCTAACAGAAGGGATATGCGATTGTGGGAGATTCTAGGCACTTCAATTCTCATGTGCACATGTAATTGTTGCATATGTGAATGCACGAATATAATACACGTCTTATATTAACGATGTGTACAAACTGGAATTCATGCACAATGTATGGAGATCTAAATTCCTACTCGTCCCATATGAGAGTATGTGGTTGCCAGTGTCCAATGCTCCATTCGAGTTGACATTGGATATCAACTTGTGTCGCCTCCCAAAAGATCGTCTGAATTCTACTCGAATATGCACAAATATAGATGTTCGGGAGAGAGACAATCAATAGAGGTTATGTGACTATTGTAGGAACTAAGGGCATACAAAGGCAACATGTCAACATTTGAGGGATGTATTGAGGACAACCACATCGCTAACATATTTTATAGTACAGAAATTGATGCGTCGTTGAAAGCACAAAAAATATCCTATTCCCTGTAAAATAATAAAAACAACAGTAAAGGGGAAGTAGGGTCGAATCTTCAAGGACCGGATTGTACAAATGCTCGTTCTTGAAATCCTGGACAATTTCTTGACCAAGAAAACTTGCGTTCCTGGAAAAATAAAAATAATAGAATTAAAAGTTTCAATCTGGAAAAATAAAAAAAACAATATTTAAAGGGAATTGAAATTACGAAAATAAATTGCGAAAATTAAAATAAGAAATATGAAAGTAAAAAGAGTTTAGAGTAAGTTTCTTATGTGGCGAGATTCCAGCCTCCAGTTGCCTCGATCCGCCTTAGGTTCAATCCTTGGCTTTTAGATGATCCTTCTCAAACCGAATAAGCCAGTTATAGTGGAAGAGGACGCCTACGACCACCAGCTCCAAGGATTTAGACTTCGATTTAGTGGAACCTGACTCTAGCCAACAATCGCTCTTGTGGGACCATCTTATGCTAGATCAACGTTTCTCAATGGCGAATCCCACGCTATTTTGTCTCTTGGGCTCGCCAACCTCTGACGCAGTAAGCTAACGAACCGACTGTGCAACCTTCTCAAAATATACAAAGCGGTCGTTCCTTGCACACGTTGAAAATATCACTTTTTAAGGGACATGGATGGAAGCGTCAGCCCCGTAATGCGGAGAAACGAAGAATACCCTGTTGAGAAGGGTAAGTACGGATTCTAAACCTCAAGAACCCTTTTTGGGGATTTTCGGCAACCTTTGGCTAGATGGCGGTTTTAGTGGCCCATGGTTGTGGTGGAAAAAAATAAATATAAAAATGGAGATTTTATTAAAAGGAAATATATAGAGAACAAAGACTTTTGGGGAGAGAGTTTATAGAAAAAGATCGATCCCACAATTGAGTCACCTCCCCCTCTATTTATAGTGCTAAGATAAATAGACAAGTCCTACTCAAATTCCTAAAGATAATTACAAATAATCAAAGATAAATAAAGATAAATAAAATAAATCCTAAAATTAAATAATCCTTAATAATTATCTTAATATTAATTATCCTAATATAATCAAAATAGAGTCTAATAGAATAAAAACTCTTCTTTTTGCATTTCAACCCTTGTGTCCTCCATGTTTGCACTTTTGGCACCAACTTTTCCCTATGTCGCGCATCAGCCCATTTTATCCTTAATTTCACGCTTTTGGCCCTTAATTTCGCTTTAGCATCCAATTTAGTCCCTATAAGATAAAAGACCATAAATATCCCAAATTAGTAGAATCATACTCAAAATAAATATGCAATTAGCACATAAAAACATGACGTTCTAGAGTATTATCAAATTCCCCCCTACTTAGCCCATGCTTGCCCTCAAGTATGGTTCCTATCCACTGTGAAAATTAGATCATGAAAGAAATTCTACTCCAAAGTTTTAAAAAAATTAGTCAAAAATACATATGAAAAATAAAGAGAACTTCTAAGCTTGCTTTAAGTAAAACAGAAAAAGTTTTTTAATTAAGACACACAAAAATTAAAATCGTCTTGAATTATTTCATGCTATTTAGGTAGATTACCAAACCTACCAAGCACTCTATTTATTTCCTCCTTTAGTCCTCAACTGCAATTTTATTAGTACTATCTTTCTTTCTTTTTTTTAATTTCTTTATTTTTTTTGTGTTTTTTTTTCATTTTTTATTTTTTTAATTTTCATTTTATTATTATTTATTTACTTAGGAATATATTGTTTATTTCCGGTTAGCGGAGTTTTACCCGTCACGTCACACAACCTTTTGACGCGAAGTAGAATGACAACCCAAGCACCCTACCCCGGTTACTCAGTCAGTCATGTTCTAAGCTGCACTCATAACCTTAGAAACATTTATTAAATAAAATTTACACGAAATTTTAATTTTAGGAGGACCTAAGAGAAATAATCAAGTGTCGAAAATAAGTTTTAGTAACCACCTAAAAGACATGAACATAATTTAGGCATGCAAATGTATTAGGTGTCCACTTTATATTAAACTTGATCAATTTTACGAAAAGCAAGATAGAGTTAACTTATTAATCATAATTATTTTTAGCCTAATAAAAATAAAATAGTGGAGATAAAATCAAACAGACAGAATCATAACTAACTCAGTAGCCAAGAATCATGCATGTGGGTCAAATAGTGGCAAGTCGTGGTCAAATTCTTGGGCATGAAAAGCGACAGAATATTCTTAAAAAAAATATGGACAAAATGGAGCCTCAAGCAGCAAACACGAATCACAGTAGAAGACAACAATAATACGAAGAGTACCTCCCCCCTACTTAAAACACATTGTCCTTAATGTGGACGCAAAAGAAATAAATAGGTAGAAAAGTTTAGAAAAACTCCCGTGTAGCTCATCACACCGCGGAGGATGGCAATGAGTTCGGTTAGTTGGTCTTTGGCCAAAAGTGTCAAGTCGAGCCTCAACGCGCTCCGCTTTACCTAAGCAAAGAAGAGAAATTTATTAATATTTAAATTAAAAAAAATAAAATAAAAAGAAAATAAAGGAAAATAATAAATAAGAAATAATAATAATAATGAAAATAAATAAATAAATAAATAAAAGGATTGGGTTGCCTCCCAACAAGCGCTTGTTTAACGTCATTAGCTCGACGACTTAAATGGTTCTACGGTGGCTCAAAATAAATCTTTTTAATCGTGTGAGCTTGGAAATTCTCATTTTTTATCACATCCACCATATTTGGGTTTAATCGTCCTTGCGCCTCTTTCATTGGTTTCATATTTTCCTCCAAGGGGTTGATCCCTTTTAAGTCGGCAATGGTCTCATCATTTTCCGAAAATGTGAATTTGAGATGCTCAAGAAGTGGTTTTAATTTCGATCTAATTCTGCACAAATGTAAGGTAGAAGTTTAGTATCCATAGGAGCCAATAATTTATTAATGATTCAAAATCATCAAACATCATTTTAGATTTATCTCCATAAATTGACTCAAAATTTTCTTCCACTAAAGAGTCAATTATGTCGACACAATTTACGCCAAGATTTCACCGATGGCTAATGGCGTCGTAGACATTAAACTTCATGATCTCCCCATCAAACTCCATCGTGAGAGTTCCACTTGAACGCCGATTTTAGTACTAGCCGTACTAAGGAAGGGTCGTCCCAACAAGAGATTCGAAGATCCGGAGTACTATCCTCCTCCATTTTTATCACATAAAAATCTGCAGGGAAAATAAGTTCGTTAACTTTTACCAACACGTCCTTGAGGACTCCTTCGGGATGCACAACGGACACAATCGCCAATTGAATGATAACACTTGTTTTTGTCAAAAAACCTGCGTTAAGTGATTCATAAATAGAATATGGCATTACATTTATGGAGGCTCCTAGATCACACATAGCCTTTTAATTCCCAAATGACCTATTTTGCATGGTATTGCAAACATGCCCCTATCCTTACATTTTGCCAAGCATTTTTCATCAGTAACAACTGCTGAAACATTTTCACCAACATTCACCCTTTCATTACCTGTTAATTTCCACTTGTTGGTGCAAAGCTCTTTAAGAAATTTAGCATACCTCGGTATTTTCTTGATGGCATCCAACAGTGGAATGTTGATCTCGACATTCCTAAATGTTTCGAGGATCTCCTTGTCCTCCTTACCTCTTCGACAATCGGTGAATCGTTCGAAATGGAGGTTGAATTTTAGGCGATGGGGTTTTGGTCTGGACCGCTTGTATTTTTTGGGTTTTTTCTGGGCGATTTCTTGGTCAAGATTCCTGTCAGGAATAGGTTCCAGTACCTTACCGCTTCGCAGCGTCACTGCATTCACGTTTTGCCTCGGGTTTGGTTCTGTTTGTGACGGCAGCTTCCCTTGAGAACTTATTTTCTCAATTGATGTGGTCAACTCCCTTATGGATGCCTCGGTTTTCTATTGAAAATCAATCATATTAGCTGCTAATTTATTGACCAAAGTTTCTAGAGAGTTACCTGAATTTTGCGGCTATTGTAGAGGTCGATTTTGGTATGGCTGGTTATATCGTGGGTTGGCCCCATAGCTTAAGTTAGGATGGTCCCTCCACCCTGGGTTGTAGGTATTAGCTTAGGGATCATATCGCCTCTGTGGTGGGCCAGGGAAATTTCCCACAGCATCTAGATGAGCCATGGTATCGTCATACAAACTAGGACATGCATCGGTGGTATGATCAGGTGTAGCACATATTCCACATAACCGAGCCGGTTTAGCCTTTTCTTGCAATAAGAGAATTCATCATATTAGTAAGTCTATCAACTTTATCCTCTAAGGTTGAATTATTTAGCCGGTGAACCCTTCAGGGGGTTCAGATTGGCTCGAATTGCCGAGAATTTGCAACCATTGTGGAGATTAAGTCCATTGCTTGTTGGGGGTCATGTTGACCAACGCTCCTCCACTAGCAAAAGATCTACCATATTCATCTCCATTGGTTTCAAACCTTCATAAAAGTACTGGAGAAGAGATTGCTCTGTTATACCGTGTTGTGGGCAACTCGCACACAACTTCTTAAACCGCTCCCAATAATCATAAAGAGTCTCTGCTTCTTTCTGCCTTATTCCCACGATCTCTCTTCTTAACTCAAATTGCTCTAGATGCTAAAAAAACTCATTGAGAAATAAACGAGATAAATCAGCCCAAGTAGTTATAGATCCGGAGGTAAATAAAATAACCATTCCCTAGCTGAATCGCTAGGGAAAAATAGAAAGCGCGCAATTTAATTTGATCCTCGATTCACGCCTTGAGGTTTCATACTCGCACAAACCATATGAAACTCCTTCAAATGTTTATGGGGGCTTTCATTTTGTAACCCTCGAAAAGTTGGCAGCAACTGAATTAACCCTGATTTTAGTTCAAAATTGGTATCCATAGTAGGATATGCGATGCACAATGGCGGTTGTTCTGTCGGAGCTTCGGCTAGTTGCCGAATTGTTTGAGCCATTGGTTGACGTACCAAATTCGGCTTTTCGTTAACCCTAGTTTCAAGCACTTCTTCAGGTGAATCGACTTCTTCTGCTTTACTTTCAAATGTTTGAGTAGGGTTTTCGTTAACCCTAGACTCTGCTTCGTCGTCGATTCTGATTTCTGGCGGTGGATTGCTTTGAGTCCCAACCACCGCTGACTGCTTTTTCCTTAGCTTTGTTTCCTTGCGATTAGCTTTTGCAGTCTTTTCAACCTCCGAGTCAAACTCAAGAGTGCCTAGAGCAGATCTGGTCATAGAAAACAAAAAAAACAAGATTAGTACGTTACCGATCCCCAGCAACAGCGCCAAAATTTGATGCGTCGTTGAAAGCACCAAAAATATCCTATTCCCTGTAAAATAATAAAAATAACAGTAAAGGGGAAGTAGGGTCGAATCCTCAGGGACCGGATTGTACGAATGCTCGTTCTTGAAATCCTGGACAATTTCTTGACCAAGAAAACTTGCGTTCCTGGAAAAATAAAAATAATAGAATTAAAAGTTTCAATCTGGAAAAATAAAAAAAAAATAATATTTAAAGGGAATTGAAATTACGAGAATAAATTGCGAAAATCTGTTCTGTAACACCCTTTACCCGGTCTGGTCGCAAAACCCGAGTAATAGAATGCTACGAACAAATTTCAAACAATTATATTCAATTTATTTATCAAAATCTCAAATAAATATCTATTCATCACATACGAGCAAGTATATCATGCTATTCAATCTATTTCGGGTTTATATCGAGCATACAGAAGCTTAAAAATAATTTGGTATTAAACAATGATAAATTTGAATAAAAAACAAATAATTAAGAAAAATCTAAAAAAAAGGGTGACATGACCATGTCTCCTGACCGTGTGAAATAGTCGAGGTCGTGTGGGTTAAAAGTGTGAATATTCAAAAATACGTCACATGACCATGTCTCTGGGTCATGTAACAAATTGTGGCCGTGTGCACTAAAAATCAACCAAAACCTATAGGCCACACGATCGTGTCTTAAGCCATGTAGGGCACACGATCGTGTGTCAGGCCGTGTGTTCCTAAAAAATACCTTTCAATTCAATCCATTCAACCTACATTCATTTAAGCAACAAACAACCATTTAATCACATCCAAACCAATTCAAAAGTATCAAATTAAAACCAAAATCATCATTTATAACAACCAACCTATGTGCCTAACCAATATGTCACAATTGGCACCTCAATCAATAATCCAAAATAAACTAAAATATTATGTGCATACCATTTCAATATGCCCTCCAAGGCACCTCAAACTATAATTCAATTAACACCAAACTAACCATTTGAAACAATCTCAAATTGACTCCTATTCAACTTCATTCCATATACCCCAAAACTATCAAACCATTTCAAGCATAATATAGGCATAAGAGTCACTTTTTTGCACATCTATACCTAATAGGTTGTTTCGTCATATTACACTTTTTACTTTCAGCTTTTCATAGAAATTGAGTGATGGATAATAAAATTACCTCATTCACTATTTTGTTTGTCATGGTGAAATAATGAATAAGGCTAAACCAGGTGTAACAATTTACCTCTCAATATTTATAAAATTATCATTAAATGTTTCATATTAAATATTATATATTGAAAATTCCATACAATATAGATTAGAATTTAACAAAGAGAATTATGAGTTGCAACACAAATATAAAAAAAATTGATCATATTTTATTGATATCGATTATATTTGCATCACAAAAAGTAAATGAAAAATAAATCATCGACGTCATTAGGCCTAATATGTGCTACAAGGCGGTGGCTGACGGTTGTAAGTAGGATTTCTACGTACAACTTGAGGTGTCAACTCCTCCTATTGGTCGTAATCATCGTCATCGTCTTCTTCATCTTCACCTCGACCCTCTTCCTCATCTTCATTTCCACCCCCGTCTCATCTTCGTTAGGCCTAATATGAAAAATAAATCATCGACGTCGTTAGGCCTAATATGTGCTACAAGGCGGTGGTTGACGGTTGCAAGTAGAATTTCTACGTACAACTTGAGGTGTCAACTCATCCTCTTGGTCGTAATCATCGTCATCGTCTTCTTCATTTTCACATCGACCCTCTTCTTCATCTTCATCTCCATCCCCGTCTTCGTCTTCGTCTCCATCTCCTTCTTCTGTGGTTAAGTGCGATGCCATCCTAGCCTTCCACTGTGTGTCCTCCATTCTATGAGAATGTGGTTGCAATGATGAGCCACCTTGACAAAACAATGACACGGTCAGTGTTTGTGACACTATCGGTGAATAATCGTATAATGTCACAAAACCTGGTTGCGCATAATATTCGAGAATCGTTATTTTTGACAGATACGTTAGCATCGATGTCGACATTGTTATTGTCATTTTTGTCGGCATTAGTGTTGGCATTTGTGTCGGTATTGGGGCGTAATATGTAAGGGATGGAGGTGCCACGAAATACACACCTGTAGGAGGTGTAGATGCAAGATGCTGCAGTGATGCATAGTGTGGTGTACAATGTGGTGTTTGTGTAAATACATAGGGTTAGTGAAAGGAACATGAATATATGGAGGGAACTAATCGGGATGTGATGCATACATCGGTGCCCCTTGTTGGGTTAGGGCTGATGACGAACCCTTACAGCACTTGCTCCGAACCAACAACGTTGGGATGGTCGTCGTGGCCTCTTTGGACGAATTTACCTACTCCTCGCCTCCATCGACAATAGATATGGCTTGTCGGTGAGTCTAAATCATGGCATGTACTCCATAGAGGTCATTGTGTTCGGTGTGAAAAAAGGTTCGCAAATAGGTATCAAATTTATCCTACGTTCTCAAACGTCGATATACTCATTGTGAAATTCTCACCAATTTTCGTCGGTTTTCCCCCGCAAATCAAGCTTGTGTAGTGTTTTGATGTCTTACGGTACCAGCGAAATATTTTACCTCCACCCGAATTGTCGCATCACTTGATCTAATTCGTACATCTCTACCATCGCGTAAACTATCAATCGCACCTTCACGTCCCACATACTTCGAATAGCCAAAAATTCGGGCCGAATGCGTTTTATGATATTCGGATTGGCATGTGGCATCCATTCAAACTGTAGTGCACAATTATAAATTTTGCTATCTAAAAAATTTTAAATTCGAAATTATTGCATAATTATTATAGGTTTCAAAAATTCAATAACTAACATCGGCTTCCGTGTGTTGATCTAACAACAGTCGGATATCTTCGAGTTGTTCCGGTAGTCCCATATAACTCGACTCATGGTTTCACCTACTCAAGTAATATGTTAATTCAAACATATAATAAATACATAACATTTACCTTGTCAAATGAATTTACCTTGTCACTAATGGGAATGTATATGGGTCGTCCACTCGGTGACGTAAAAATGATAGTCGCCACTACGCCCATGATTGCAGTAGGAACAGGCAACTATCGGTTGACATCTTATCCGGTTTCATCGCTCGACACAACTCCTTGTACAACATGGCCAACATGACTAATCCCCAACTCAATCGACCACATTTTTTAAAGTTAGTGAGTTGTATTAGTCACCTTATGTGTACCAAATTACGAGATTTATCAAGCATTAGAAAACCCCCGATTAATTTCAAGATGAATGCTCGGGCGTATTGTTCTTAGACAATGTTAGTCGCTTTCGAAGGAATGTTTTTGAAATTATCTTGCAACCATCTCATCTCTATCCGACCACCTTGAAACTTATTCAGTATCTTCCCTAAAAATGCCTCGCAAAGGTCTTCTTTACCAGGAATGACTAGTGGCCCCGTAATAACTGGCCCATCCACAAGTATATCGAGTTGTAAAGCTACGTCCTCGAGTGTAATTGTACACTCACTACATGGAAGATGGAATGTGTGTGTCTCGAGTCTCCATCTTTCCACCAATGCGTTGATAAGTGTAGGATCCAATTTACAGCCCGAGCATACGAGACGCATGTAAGACTTTTGCATCTTGCAAATAACCACAAATTTCACTTAGTAGGCTTTTTGATAAATTGTGTATGAACTCTTCCAAAATACGATCATCCGCCTATTTATATTAACAAAATAAAATAATTTTAAAATTTTAAAAACTTTAAAAATGAAATTTAAAATTTTTCCTTAGCATTATTGATTTTGAGAGGCGAAAATATGCTTGTCGCCGAAACGAATAAGAGAACTTGCCAACATGAAAATTTAATCGAAACAAATAATTTACAAAATAATAAAATAAAACTATAATATTTTTATACAAATGTATTGGAAAATTTCGAACAAATCTTGAGAGAATAGAGAGAGTTGGACTTGAGTGAAAAAAAATAAAAAATGACTTGATATTTATAGGAAATTAAAGTTACCATTGGGCTGTTTAAAAATTTTACCGTTGGCACCGTTGGGGAAATGACCGTTGGAGGAAAGTGCGCCCAGCTAGACGCGCTTTCATACTTTCTCCACAAAATCGACCTATTTCCTTAAATCTTAAAAAAAAAATGACCTATTTGACCAATTAAAATTTTTTTTTACATATATTACCTATTTAGCCATAAATTTCCATACATTCGAGGAAAATGTCGAAAGTCATATTTCGATATAAAAAAAATTGGTTGAATTTGCTAAAATCGATATTTTCACAATGCAACTACATAAAAAAAATTATTTTGATGAAAATCTCTTTTAAAAGACAAAAGAATTATGTTTAAAACTGACCATAGGTCGAGCCGGGTTGGGATTTGGTCAATGCAAAATTTTAAATCTTCTTTTTATGTCCAGGCCCAGTCCAACCCAAAAAATGGACTTTAATTTTTACCCAAACCCATTTCATATTAAAAATGCCAAACTCGAGCCCAATCCCACTAGATCGTAATAATTTTTTTAGATTATTTTTTTATATAAAAACATATTTAAGAAATACAATAGATCAAATACACTAAAAATATTAAAATAAATATTTCCCAAAAAATTGAAAATACAAAAAAAAAAAATGAATGTGATTTAGGTCAAGCTAAACTGAACTCGAGCCAAAAACCTTGTACCCAAGGATTGTCCCGTTTAAAAAATGAACCTTATTTTTTTTCTAAGATCATTTTTCGGATCTATATTTTTTATCCAAACCTCCCACTTTTTGAGCGAGCCTTCTGGCGTAAACGAGTGACTCGACCCATGATCATGTCTAATTATGTTATCAAAATTTTAAAAATTTTGGCATTTTAAATTGTTTGAATGATTTTATATAAAAAAAAAAAAACTTTTTATCAATAAATATTGAATGCAGTGGTAAATAAACGTGATCATGGACCGAACCAAGCTAAGTGAATATTTATTATCTTGGCAACTTATACAACAAGTGAATTCAAGCTCTAACACCTGATCATGGATCGAGCTAAGCCAAGTTCGGGTTGATACAAAATTTTAGGCCCATTTTCTAGGCTCGAGCCCAACCTAAAAAATAAGTTTAAAATTTTGTCCAAGCCTAGCCAATATTAAAAATGCTAAACCCAAGCCTACCCAGACTCGACCATAATAAATTTTTTATATAAAAACAAATTTAAAAAATTAAAAAATCAAATGCACTAAAAATATTAAAATAAATATTTCCCAACAAATTGAAAATATATATATAAAAAAAAGTATAGCATGTGATTTGGGCCAGGCCCAGGCCAAAAAGAAATTTGCCCAATACCTTGCCCGTTTTCTAGGCCTATATTTTTGCCTAAACCCTCCCAATTTTCGGCTAACCTTTGAGTCTGGGCAAGTGACCCGGTCCATGATCAGGTCTAATGGTAAACCACATTGCATTCCCAAAGAAAAAACTTCAAACCTTAAATACAAAACCAACCACAAACCCTAAAAGGGTCTTCATAGACCATCAAAACCGATATGGAAAATACCTTAATTATACCAAAAATGAAAAATCAATCCTTTTACTTAATATCAGTGTGAACATCCCCCAAAGCAATTATTTGCCTCCTAGATCAGAATGGAAGTGATATATAAGCCAATCATGCCTCAAGCACCAAAGCGGATATGATAAACCACAGCTAGATTAGACACCACCTTAAACCTCAAAAGGATACCAACATTTATCACCAAGAAATGCAGTAAGAATATGATATAGCACACATTAACATGCTTCAGATACCTACATTTGATCAATCACAATGCCTTTTCAGCAGTCCCCTCATCATTCTTCATGCATTTTGTCAAATTTCAAGAGAGTTTCAAGTTATGGTGTAGCTTACTTTTCTAGTTAAGAGCTATTGAAAACCACTGGCAAAGTAAGATTGTTACAAGTTTTCACTTGTCTGCTTCTATTTCAGTTCAGGAAATGGACTTCTTTCACAACAATCTCTGCTAGTCATCAAACAGGCAGGTCTTATCAAGCCAGAGGAAGGGATATCCAACAGGGGGTATAGGGTGGATTGCAAATAACTTAAAACAAACCTAACAGGATACTAGTGACTATGCACTCAAGGCAAATACATCTCTGTTTTTGCCACACTCAACAAATACAAATTCAATCAAAGGCAAGTTGTAAGTTGCATTTGGTTCTCAAAATGATTAAGAAGAAGAAATATACCTAAGAAATAATGAACTTTCAGTTGTTTTTCTTTTTCTTAGCAATGTACTCAACGTCTGGAAGCCTTTGCAAAATCCTCAATAAACCTAAGAATCTACACCACATGACATTGAGAAACTAGTAAGATACTTATCCTAACCATTCATTACCTTTACATATGCCTCTGATTCTCAGGATAGCCTACTAGACCTTGAAATGAAATACAAAAGGCTGCCAACATCAATTACACCACAAAATGAGATAGCAAGAGTAAAATTTTAGTCAACCTTCTGGAGCACAAGATCAAACAATAAGCTAAAGAGTTCTCAAATCATTCACCTGTGTTCTGCATAGTGTGAATTTGGAATTGCAAAGTAATCATCAAACTAATATACCATATGTCAAGCAGTTATAAGTTAAAGCAAACATCAACTTCAACACTACCAGAACTACCAGCACATGGAACTCCATGAACATCAAGGAGCAACAGTAAGATTCTGAGATACCTAAACAACAAAAACACATGCCATTCAGCAATTACAATTCCCAAGCATTGAAACATTTATTCCTAGTAAAGCGATTTTATCGACGGCATTTTCAACTATAATAATATGACTACAATATACCCCCTAAAAAGCATGCATTAAAGCTAGTTCCTGCTTTGTTAATAACCATGGATAGATTTCATTCATTATAAATTAGAAACATACTTCCTTCAACATTACAAACAGCATCCAAAAAGCCCAAAACCCACCTTCAATCGGTCATCTAAAAAAACAAAATTGCTAAAATGCCTCAAAATCAATCACTTATCAACTTCATTTTTAACCTTCTTCTTCTTCCGTGGCTCTGAAGAAGCATTATTTTCAATTCCCTCCTCAATATCTCTACTCTTCCTTTTCTTCTTTTTCTTCTCCCCTTCCCTCTCTTCCTCATCCATCATTTCACCTTTCTCAATGTTAACCCCATTTTCCTCCAAAGTTTCAACCTTTCTGCCACTTTTCTCCTTCTTATGCTTCTTTACCGTTTTGTCCTCATCTTCCCCAAAGTTACTCTCATTATTTTCCTTCCCCCTCTTGCTTTCTCCGTCTTCAATTACAATTTCCCCCCCAACATCAATATCCTCGCCCTTCGCTTTCTTCTTCTTGTTCTTCTGTTTTTTCCTCTCACCGTCTCTGTACCCGTGACCCGCCTCCTGACTCAGCTCCACATCTTCACGAGCCGAGTTGAATTCACTCGGTTCTAGGCTCGACTCACGAGCACCGTCCACTGTGGTCTCGGACTTTGACTTCTTGTGCTTGTGGTCTGATCTCGACGGTTTTCGAAGCTCTTTGTGCAATTGTTTGAGCTCACTGAATGAAGCGGAGGCGCGTCGAACGTATGCGCTGATTGCTTGCGACGCGCCGTTGTCTGTGGCGGCGAAGTTGGCGATAATTTTGGCTGCCTTGGAAACGGAAACCGGAGTTGAAGAGAGGATCTTGCCGGTTACCGTCTTCATTAGGATTAGGGATTTTCGGAGAACTGAAATCCCTAGGGTTTTAACGATCAATCTATTTTATGCTCTAGGGTTTTTCGTTCGCGGGTTAATAACATTATTAACAAACGTGATAATAAAGCTTTGACTAAACTACAAATTTAGTCATTTATGTTTGTTTAAAATTACATTTTGGTCACTAATTTTTTAGAAGTTATTAGATTGCTCTTAACGTTATCGATTTGTTACCTTATGGTTATTGATCATTAAATACATTAACGACCTAAGTTGGTGCCGAACATTAATATAATCATTTTAGATAAAATTTTAAGTTAAATTGTACAACTAATCTTAATACTTTTTCTTTTTGAGTAATTTAATTATTTTTCTTTGACTTTTTTAATCACCAACATCTCAATCGCAAAAGCAAAAATTTTGAGCATTGTTGACATTACTAGATATTATAAAGGAAGAAGAAAGAAAAAAAAAAGAACAAGATAGAAATGATATAAAAGACAGAAAAAATAATTTTAAAAAATATTTTTTAAGTTTATATGATATGGCGGTTTATTATTTACTATAATTTTTCAATGGATATGAATATAATATTTTGGTGTAAAATGAATACCAATTGAATAGTTTATGTACCACTCGTGATAAAAAAAAGTTTAAGTATCAACTTGGACAAAAGGAAATAACTTATATGCTAATTTGTGGGTTGACCTTTTTTAAAATACATTAAAAATTTAACTAACGGTTTCATTGACAGAGGTACCAACTTAAAAAAAAAAAAATAGTTTAGATACCACTTGTGATAAAAAAAAGTTTAAGTGCCAAAATAGAAAAAATGGTACAATTTAAGTACCAATTTGTTAATTAAACAAAATAATAATATTTCTTATATTTTTATTGAAATATTATAAAATTAATTGGGCAAATATCTCAATAATACCAAAAAAAATAAAAAATTACCGGATAGTACATGGTTCAGGAAAATTGACCGGAAAGTGCAATTTTCCCCAAAAAGCTAACGCGTCCGTCGGTAGCGTTTTTGGGAAAAAACCTAAAAGCGCGTCGGGAAGCGCTTTTACGCCATCATCAGCGCGCCCTGAGTGGGCGTTTTTCTTTGGCGTGTGCGCTCCCGGACGCTTTAGACTTTTTCCCAAAACGCGCACGACGTGACGCGCTTTTGAAAAAAAATGCCGTGAAAATTGAAATAAGTTTTTGGGCGTGAGTCTCGGCAAAATAATTTTGAGGAGACGTTTGAGAACAAACCGTGTGGCGGCGGCTTCCACGTGGACGCCAGCGCTATTGCTACTCTGATGGTCTCGGCAAAATTATTTTGAGAGACGTTGCGAAACAAACCGTGACCGAAAACGCTCCCCACGTGGACTCTCTTTTGCTACGGTGGTCTAGGACAAAATTATTTTGAGAGACGTTTACGAACAAGCGATGGCGGCGCTCCCACGTGGGCCTTGCTTATTGCTACTCTGATGGTCTCCGGCAAAATTATTTTGAGAGACGTTGCGTAACAAACCGTGGCCAAAAACGCTCCCACGTGGACTCTCTTTTGCTACAAAGGTGGTCTAGGACAAAATTATTTTGAGAGACGTTTAATAAATAAGCGATGGTAACGCTCCCCACGTGGGCGCACTTTTGCTCTGATGCTATATCCAAAGAAAATTAGGCTATAAATCACCCAAATTTCATTCTCGGTTAGCGAAAACCAAATTCAAGCAAAAGGAAAAAAAATTGAAAATGAGTGAATGTATTAATCTTTGTTATTTACTACGATGGTGAAGTGCGAGACAGAAAATGGTGTTGTTTTCTTATCGGAGAACACAAGCGATTGAGTTTTAATCGAGCGTCGATTTGTGAGAACTTCGCAAAAGAATTAGGCGTAAAATATTCTAACAACGCCAATGAAAGTTCGATCTATTAAGTATAGATTTTGCGCTTGGTTGATCCGTGAGATATGACTCATTCGACATCAAAGGTCCTCGGAGCCTTGAGGCAATGATGGAGACTCATCTTGCCGATGGTTCACCCTATATCGAGGTATATGTAGAATTTTCATCTCCAAGTGATCCGTTGCGACCTCAACATCTAGTATCGTTCGAGGGGAATACACGACCCCAAGTCGACACTCTCGTAAGTGGGAGGCAAAACACGAAGTGTCCGTGTGCGATCGTAGTATGGAAAACATAACCCCCGCACGACACTCGGTTGGTGGATGGGACATGCATATCCGTCGATCGACGTCCGATGATAGAAATACGTATTGGGGGCGTCGTCAACTTCTAGTGGTTGGCAATCCACATACGATTGGAATCAGATGCGAAAGATGTTTAAGGAGGGATGATGTACTCCGACGCGACATCCACCGGCGAGGGCCCTCGTTTGTTGCGAGGTTATGGAGGGTCGGACGATGAATCCGATGTGGATCCACCTCGGGAGCCGGGGCCCGACGGTGCGAAGTTGGATTATTTTACGAACCGAGCCCGTTCCAATTGTACTGAAGACGTTGAGGGCGGTTCGCGAAGAAGAAGAAGATCCGCTATTCGGGCATACTCACCTCCAGTAGCACATGCATAATGTCGATCTATCTCAAGATGATGCATTGGAGTTTCTGAACTACCACACCGGGCGTGACCGCACAAATTCTTCGTTGGATTCGGACGAATTAGAAGTTGGTAACCGATTTTCCAACAAGAATACTTTTCTTGGTGCATTGAAACAATCTGACATCGAGAACGGGGTTAACTACACTATGGTTAGATCAAACCTCGATAGATGCGAGCGCGAAGTGTGCGATGCAAGACGGCACATGTTCATGGAAAATCATGGCGTCGTTGAGGAAAGAGACGAGGTTGTGGGAGGTGAAAAAGTACAAAGGTCCGCATACATGTCTTGCGATGCAGTACCACTCGTGTTCAATGATTTGAATAACACTAATATTATGTAATGTTGCATTATTTAACGTGCCGTTGTTGTGGTGTAACACAAGATCATCCGAGGATAGATTCGGACATGTTGGTGATTTAATAATCCCGACGGTGAAGGCCGATCCCAAAACTACTGATCGGCCTTAATTGGCAATATTCGTAGCCAAATAGGGTACACGCCTCTTACGAAAAGGCTTGGATAGCCAAGCGAAAGCGTTGGAAAAGTTGCACGGTCGATGGGGCGCTTCATATAATGAAGTGTGGCGGTGGTGTCGTGTTGAGACGTATGTCCCGAGCGGCTACAAGCGGACCTTGAAACGGGAACCGGCGTACTACAACGATCGTGCGCTCCGTGGATGCGCGGTGTTCAAGCGCTTGTTACGGACATTTAAGCAATGCCGAGATGCTTTTACATACCGCAAGCCATTGGTACAAATTGACGGTACCTTCATGTATGGTAGATATACGCATCGGCTATTGCTAGTTTGTGGCACAAGACGGCCGTGGGAGAATCCTTCCGATTGCGTTACGCAATAACACCGAAGTCGGTGATGGTAGGACTTCTTCCTATCTAGGTTAAGGAGGCATGTCGCCTCAACCTTGACATATCGCGTTATATCGGATCGGGGCCTGGAATACTTGCGGCAATAGAACGACAGGGAAGCATGTGGCATCGCACACACCATCGATATTGCCTGAGGCATGTTTCATCCAACTACTATGGCCAACACCGATCTAAAATACAGAAACGGCAAGTGACCGATATGGGTATGAAATATCTATTAATATAATTTCTTTTGAAATTTTCAATTTATTCGCAATTGAATAGTGGTATGTAATATTCGCTATCAACGTATATTGGTAGGGTACGAGATCAATAAAGACCGTTTTCAGGATATGTTGGCCAGTTTGCGCGCAGATAACGCCATAGCAGAAAGCGCAGTACTGTGCAATATTCCTTTTGAACAGTGGACACAAGCATATGACGGCGGCCTACGATATGGTCATATGACCACAAACTGGCCGAATGCATAAATTACATGCTAAAAGGAACCCGTCATCTGCCGATTCACAGATTTTTTTGCGGGAGACATATTTTCGTTTAGCGGCACTATTTCCGAAGAAGAGCGTGAGTTATCGAGGCGATGCAAGGAGGCCATGTATGGAGCCCGAAGGTCTTGCAAGAAATTAACCGTGGGAAGGCGCGGGCGAACACCATGCACACAAGTGTGTCACGACCGCGACAGCCTATGGTTTCGTGTCACGGAGTTTGACAGACCGAACCAAGGTATTGTTGGCGGGCATTATCGTGTACACTTGACAAATAGGACATGCGACTGTGGGATATTTGATGCACTTCGTTACCCATGTGCTCATGTACTTGCGGCTTGTCATAATCTTCGTCTTGACCCCATGAGCTATGTCGGCGAAGTCTACAAATTAGAAAACATGTACAACGTATGGAGACACGTATTCCCACCGATCCCGGATGAGCGTAAGTGGCCACCGTGTATCGCTTGCACCATATAAGTTGTTGCTTGGATAGAGAATTGAGGCGCAAACCAAAAGGTCGACCTTCCTCGACTAGAATACGCAACAATATGGATATCCGAGAACCGACCAACCAAAGTAGGCGGTGCGGGTGGTGTAGGAACCCGGGCCATACATCTCGCTCGTGTCCAAATCGGACTAGTTGACCGTGTTCTTAGCTTGTTTGTCTCTTGCTGGCTATGTAATTTCTGTTTTTTTTGGAGGAAAACGGTGAACTTTTGTACAATAACTCAAATTTATTAAATATAAGATAATTCAATTGCAAAAAATGAAAATTAAACCATTTCTATTTTATCAAAGATATTAAAACTATAGTAAAAAAAATTAAATTACAAAAGAAAGAACATTAAACTCAATTTTATTAAATATAAAAAAATTTATATTGCAAAAACTAAATTATCAATGAAAACTTCTTATTTATTAAATATACTACAACTAAATTAGAAACAAATAAAAAATAAAGAAAACTTCTTATTTATTAAATATATTAAAACTAAATTACAATAAAATAAAAAATAAAAAACAATTTCTTATTCTATTACATATATTAAAATTAAATTACAATAAAAAACTTAAACAATTTCGATTTTATTAAAGATATTAAAATTAAATTACAATAAAAAATTTGACCGTTGGGCCTAAAGCGCGTCCCTGGAGCGCCTTTAGTACGTCAAATAAAAAGCGTGCTCGTGGGCGTTTTGTTGACGTACAAAAGCGCTCCCCGGACGCGCTTTTAAAGTTTCCCAAAAACGCTCTACGGCGTGGGCGCGTTTTGAGGAAAATTGCACTTTCCGGTCAATTTTCCAAAACCCTGTACTATCCGGTAATTTTTTATTTTTTTGGGTATTATTGAGATATTTGCCCAAATTAATTACTCTAAACTACTAATTTAAATGCATATATTTTACTTTACCTTTATTTTTAAAATAGACATTTAATTTTTCAAAAAATACATATTTCTATTTTTTTGAGAAAATACTAAATACTCTAATATTAAATTTAACTTTTCAAAAAATAATTGAGCGATTCTAAATTTGATTGGTGGTTGATTACCTTTAAACATATTTATTTAAATTTTCGAGCGATACCCTAATTTTCCGAAACAGTTTGACAAATCAATTTATTAACAAATAAATTAAAAAAAAAAAAACTAAATAAAGGCCGTTCCTTTCCCTCTTCCACTCCCCCAGTGCTTAGTCTAAAACCCTCCCTTTCTCCGGCCTCTAAAACCCCTTTGTTTCACTTTTTATTAATTTATTTGTTGTTGATTGAAGAAGATGCAGCAAAGATCACAAGATATTGTGTTTACAAAACGGCCGTACATCGAAGATGTCGGGCCACGAAGAATGTGAGTCCCTTGGTTTTTTTATTATTATTGTTTTTTCGTTTTGTGTTTAATTATATTTTGAATTTACTCATGCCTTTTTTATTATTTATAATTCATTGATATGGATGCAGTAAAAGCATAAAATTCTCTATGTTTTCGGATTCAGAGATAGCTAAAGCTGCCGAAGTTCAAGTATATAAGGGTGTTTACTATGATCCTCAAAGCCGCCCCATTGAAGGCGGCTTATTGGATCCTCGAATGGTACTCAAAAAGTACTTTTGTTATATCAATTTATTATTTCTTTTACGTGATTTAGTTTTTTTTTTTTTAGTGAAGTTTGTGATTTTACTTTTTTGCTTTATGGGTGTTTTAAGGGTCCTCCAAATAAGTCCGGCAAATGCACAACCTGCGATGGAAGTTTCGGGGACTGTCCAGGGCATTACGGATACTTACCTCTTGTCCTCCCTGTTTATAATGTTGGGTATTTAAGTACAATTTTAGACATTTTAAAGTGCATTTGTAAGGTAATTAATAAACATGACCTGAATTTTTTTTTTTATAAATTTTGATTTAATTGAACTGAAGCACAGTCTTGATCCATGTTTCTTTTTTAATTCTCGGTTTTCTGTTTATAGTCTTGTTCTCGTATTCTTTTGGATGATAAATTAGCCAAAGATTATCTGAAAAAGATGAGAGCTCCAAAGACTGAACCATTAAAGAAGGCTGAGATAATGAAAAGTGTAGTAAAGAAATGTACTGCTATGGCTGGTGGTAAAGCTGTGAAGTGCTCGAGATGTGGATATCTAAATGGTTTGGATTCTATATTTTTCTTGTACTTAAATATAATTTTTTGACATGATGTGTGCATCATCTTTTTGAGTAAAAAACAAAAAAAAGGCTCGTGTTGGTTACAGTAATTGCTAGATAGGGTTTTCTTGAGGTTATTTTGTTTGTCTAGTTCGTTTTCTGCTGTTCTCATTGAATGTGTCTTTCTGCACTGTGTGATAATTGATGTGAGATTCTAAGCTGGATATGCTAATTGTTTGTCTAGTTCGGTAATTGCTAGATAGGGTTTTATGATTGTATGAAATGAAACCAGGTAGGAATTACTTTTCCTTTTATTGGTTTTTAGGTACAGTGAAGAAGGCTCCAAAGATGATAGGGGTTTTTCATGATCGTTCAAAAGTTAATGACAACAGTTTGGAAGAATTGAAATCTGCAATTTCACACACAAAAGAGTCCAAGTCGTCCATCAACACTTCTTCTGTTCTGAACCCTGTCAAAGTCCTTTCGCTTTTTAAGAGGATGACTGATGTGGTAAATCGTATGCCTTCTTTTTTCCATTGCACTTATCACATGTTGGAGCAAGCATGTTAAACAAACAAATAAATAGATAAAGAAAATTTTATTTTCTGTTCTTTTATAAATTTTATAAATTTTCTTCACTCGGGCTTTTTCAATAACACGAGATGTTCTGTATTTCATTGTCCACAGGACTGTGAATTGCTTTATCTTTCTGATAGACCTGAGAAGTTCATTATTACGAATATTGCTGTGCCACCTACAGCTATCCGACCTTCAGTCCCTGTGGATGGGTCACAGAGGTTCCAATAGAAAATATCTCACTCTATTTTATACTATGCATTCTCCATTTTGTTTAGTGGATATCAGGTTTATCTCTGCTAGTTGCTAGTAGTAGAGGTTATAAAAGTATAATAATTTTCACAGTTCTCCTCTTTCCATGTTGCAGTAATGAAAATGACATTACTGAGAGGTTGAAAAGAATTATTCAGGCAAATAGTAGCCTTCGTCAGCAATTAGTAGATTCAAATGCTGCATTTCATTGTCTGGTATGAAAATACATCCTGGCACCTAATATGTACCTGCAGGAATTTAGGTCATTGTTGAATCTGTTATTACTATATTATTTGTATTTATGGAGGTTGATTGGGTCTTGGGATACACAACATGAGGGAGTTCTATTCACCTACCATCTCGCCTTGAAGAGGGAGGCCCCGAGCTTTAAATATTGAAGTGTCTATTTCTTGATTGTTTGAATGATTAAAGTTGTTTTAGAAAAATGCAAGACTGTTTGGATACCACCATGATTAAAGCTATCTAAGTTAGAGAGTGCTGATGCTACCACAATCACTAGTAAATTCTTTAGCTTCAGTTTTTGTTGGTGAGAGTATGAGGTTGCTTTTAACTGAAGCCTGGAGAGATACTTTAATGATCAATAATAAAAAGGCGATATAGGACTAGAAGAGGTATGTTCTCAAGTCTCTTGTTAGAGTAGGAATGCTGAATGCCAGAGTTGATGTGGTAAAATTGCATGTGGCTATTGCAGATATTTTTTCTTTCTCTTTGAATATCATTTACATTGTCTCATGTTGAAGATTTTACTTTAGAATGGCTGGGATTTGCTTCAAGTAGATGTTGCACAATACATCAATAGTGATGTTCGTGGTGTTCCTACTGAAATGCAAATGTTAAGACCACTGAGTGGCTTTCTTCAGCGCCTAAAAGGGAAGCAGGGACGGTTTCGTGGGAACTTATCTGGAAAACGTGTTGAATTTACTGGTCGGACTGTTATATCACCTGACCCCAATCTGAAAATCACTGAGGTCTGGTTCCTTGTAAGGTTTAAGCAAGTTTTAGGATTTTGAGATCTTGGTTCCCTGATGGTGTACTTCTTCAGGTGGCTATTCCAATCCATATGGCTCGGATTTTAAGTTATCCAGAACGTGTTTCCAGTCACAATATAGAGAAGCTAAGGCAGTGTGTTCGTAATGGCCCATCCAAATACCCTGGTGCAGTGAAGGTCAGATATCCCGATGGTTCTGCAAGGTGCATCACTCTTGCATCTTCTTACTTTTATCCTTATTTTGATATTCAGAATCGTTTCTTTGCCAATAACGTGGGATTACTGTTTAATTTTACAGGCTCTTGATAGGTGATTATAGAAAGCGTCTTGCTGATGAACTAAAGTTTGGTTGTATTGTTGACCGCCATTTAGAAGATGGAGATATCGTTCTTTTCAATAGACAGCCAAGCTTGCATAGAATGTCTATCATGTGCCATAGGGTAATTACTAGTTGGGGACATACTAAATTGCAGTATGCAGTCGTACTTTTTTCTCTTTATCCAGCTGTTGCTTGATCATATTTTTCATGCCATGAATGCAGGCAAGAATAATGCCGTGGAGAACGTTACGATTCAATGAATCTGTTTGTAACCCATATAATGCTGATTTTGATGGTGATGAAATGAACATGCATGTCCCACAAACAGAAGAGGCTCGGACAGAGGCACTCATGTTGATGGGGGTAAATTCTTTAATGTTATACCATCTTCAAAATTGTACCTGTGGGTTTGTCATGTGCACTTTGTTTTTATAATTTCCACAGCTTTTCAAATGGGTGTGAATTTTTTATCTTTAACATTTTTCCTAAATGTTGAACCGCAATATAGCAGTAATGCTAATGGTTTGATATGAAATGTATTGAGATATAAACCCCTAAACCCTAGAACTGCTACTTAACACTTTTTCCTGTTGTTTTAGATAAATCTGGAAATTTCTTCATCTGACATATTGTGCTTGTATCTAGGTGCAAAATAATTTGTGCACGCCAAAAAATGGAGAAGTTTTGGTTGCTTCCACTCAAGATTTTTTAACATCTTCCTTCCTTATTACTAGGAGAGATACTTTTTATGACCGTGCAACTTTTTCTCTGATATGTTCCTACATGGGTGATGCAATGGATCTTATAGATTTGCCCACTCCAACATTACTTAAGGTAAAATCTAATGTCCTTTTTAGTACTTTTTTGCCTATATGTTCTTCTATTTATTCTTGACTTTAGTCTTTGTGACATAGCCTGTAGAGCTTTGGACCGGTAAGCAATTGTTCAATGTTCTATTACGCCCACATGCAAGTGTGAGAGTTTACTTGAATCTTACCGTTAAGGAGAGAAACTACTCAAGGAAGATCGCCAAAAAGATTGGTGATAAAGAAATAGAAGTAGAAACAATGTGCCCTAATGATGGATTTGTCTATATTCGGAATAGTGAACTTATATGTGGGCAATTGGGGAAGGCTACTTTAGGTGAGTCTTGCTTTATTTCTTAATTTTTACTATGTAAACTGTTTTTTATTTATTTTATTTTTTCAAATCAATTGTTGTGTTGTTTTATGTATGATTCTTATTTGTTTGGTTCTCCATTGATTCATGGAAAAGTGTATTGTTGAAACACCTCTTAGATTAATTTAATAATGATGGGACTTGATGAATTCCAACTGCATCTAGTCTTTTTAGGGTGAGACAAGATCTGTTGTGTGGTAATTTGATTTGGTATGTTGAGAGGATTAGTGATAAAAGTTTAGACCTACTTTTTGTAGGGTAAAATGAGGAGAATATACTTCTTGTTAGTCATTCTTTACAGCATATTTTCATTTGGACTTTGCACTTTATGAGTTATTATTACTCCCCATTTGCCACAATTTGATTGTTCCTAAACCTTAAGGAAGCCTGTTGCACACACTAGTAGCTGCCCATTGGTGTCGCAGAGCTAGTTCTAATCTACCCTTTTTTACTTTCTTCTGCTGTTTCGTGGTTTCCTGTGATTACCTTCTGTATGAAATATTTAAAATAAGTGTCATTGGTTTACAGCATTAATTAATGGGGCGAACTTAGGTTTATAACAAATTGCTTTAGGCTAGACATGGTATTAACCTGTTTATGAGTCCCCTTCCTATTATGGGTTTATATTAGGTTGCAAAATTCACAGTAAGTTGAAGTCTTCTCTGATGAACTAAATACAGGTGAAACCCAATAGAGTGGTGTCCTGCATCAATTCTAAGAGCTGAACATATCTTATCTGTTTTCATAGTTTCCGATGCTAATAGTTGATGTAAGACATTAATTGTTGTTTTTGAAGTTTGCTATCTATTTATTCATTTACTTATTTTTTAACATCCTGGAGTCTCTTTGGCTTTAGTTATGATATTCTCAATTTCTTATATCCTCCAACATGAATCCAGGAAATGGAAACAAGGATGGACTTTATTCTATTCTTCTCAGAGACTACAATGCCCATGCTGCTGCTACCTGCATGAATCGGCTAGCTAAGATGAGGTAACCATAGGGCCCAAGATTTTAAGTGCGAAATTTTTTCTGTCATTGGTTCTTAGGTTCAAATGTGAACATTTTGGTTGTTTGTATGACTCCAAGTGCTTTGTGTATTTGTGGGAGCAAGTTCATGACTTGCCATTCTTTTCTGTAAACATTTCTTTCAACTCTTTCTCTAGAATATTATAACATGGATTTCATATTGTTTATAGTAGTCTCATTAATAATACATGTTATTGTTTCTGAAGAATCTCTCTTTCCCCTTTTTGATTTATTCCAATGTGTTTAAAGTAATTATAGCTCATATGTGACTTGTGCTTTCTTTCTCTCCTCTTCATGTGCTTCTATGCAGTGCTCGTTGGATAGGGAATCATGGCTTTTCGATTGGAATTGATGATGTCCAACCGGGAAAACGTTTGAATGATGCGAAAGGAGTAACACTTTCAGGAAATTATAAAAAATGTGATGAACAGATACAGATGTTTAATGAAGGGAAGCTACAGCTTAAACCGGGTTGTGATGCTGCTCAAACACTAGAAGCTAATATAACTGAAGTATTGAATAAAATTCGGGATGAAACGGGGAAGGTAAGGATTGGAGCTATGTTGTAGCATTTCTGTTTGAATGTAATAATTAGGTGCTACTAGAATACTTTCATTTCCTTAAATCTTTCAAGTTCATATCATGTTCCATATAGTTGGAACCATGGATTTGTTTCCGGAATGATGATATTATCTGAAGACTATTTTGTTTATGGCTTATGAGAATTGCTTTGAAACAGGTATGCATGAGAGAACTACATTGGAGAAACAGTCCACTGATCATGTCGCAATGTGGTTCCAAGGGTTCTGCTATAAATATAAGTCAAATGATTGCATGTGTTGGTCAGCAGTCAGTTGGGGGACGTCGTGCTCCTAATGGATTTATAGATCGTAGCCTTCCTCATTTTCATAGAGGATCAAAAACACCAGCGGTAAGTTTATTTTATATTTATTTAGCTCTTGACATCTAAATACTTTATTTTATTGGTGCTAAAACCTAAGCTTTTAGATTTTAGTTATCTGTCAAATAAACAAGGAAGGAGATTTTATACTTTCAGCAAGTATTAATTTTTGTGCAATCTTTGATGGTATGAACAAGTCCTATCATAGTGATTTACACTTTGAAGCAAATCCTGTCTATCTATGCTTAGAGAGCTATCATACCATTTGACACTAGTGTTGAGAAACAAGTATCTCATGTAATTTTATTTTAGAAATTGAGTCTTGTTGTGTGTTGTGCCTAGTTTCTAATTTTCTGCAATACTTTATAGTTGTTTTCTAACTTTCTAAGTAGCATTGATTTTATAGGAGTTGACTATTTTTGTTCTCTTTAAGTTAGTAGGCTAGTAAATTGTTACTTTATGAATCTTGGTAAGGAATAGTATATGATTACTTTATGAATCTTGCTGAAGGAATTGTTAAGGCTTTTATTAATGAAAGTAAGCTAGTTGGGGTAGCTAGGGCTTCAGGCATTGTTGTTGCGGGGCAAGTATTTCTTATAGTTGTTTTCTATCATATAAAATGTTCAAAATGTTCACAGGATTGCATGGTAGCGGAATCTGTTAGTTGGAAGATGATCCCTTATCATGTTATGGTCTTTTTTATCAGAGATGGTTATTTCTTTATGAGGTGCATGTTTTATTTGCCATAGATTACATACTACTGCTTTTTTATGGATCTGACCAGTAAAGGTATACTGAGTTGCTAAAATTTGAAAGAATAGCTAAAAATGCTAGAAATAACATTTTCCTTTAAGAGGTAAGCATTCTAATTTTCTTTCATCACCTCATATGGAAAATTTTGATGACAACTGAAAAATCTTTTATTCATGATATAGTCTGCCTTGCACCTTTTTGAAAAAAGTACAGGGGATTTGATGGAATCTGATGAAGTTCTGGCCGTACAATTTTGTGATTTTTGCAGGCTAAAGGCTTTGTTGCAAATTCATTCTACAGCGGTTTGACAGCTACAGAGTTTTTCTTTCACACGATGGGTGGGCGAGAAGGCCTTGTGGATACAGCTGTATGAATGATCTCATTTTTCATTTTGTTGTCCTTTGAAGTTGTGATGGAATCTATTTTACTGTAGTTACAGATAGTAGACTGTTAGTACACATGGGTGTTTGCTTGTTTATGTTTCATCTGGCGGGGTCATATTTGCTACTTTTGCAACCTGATGTTGTGCTTTGCTTCCTCTATCCCTAAATTTAGTCCACTTCCCCAAAATTTTGATCCGCTGCTAGTAGTAGACAATCACTTATGATATCTTTTAGGCTGAGATATTAAAAATGCTCCTGGATTATTCCACTTTTCCTATGAAGCACTATATTTTTATCGTCTCCAAATAAGCCCATGTCTCTTGATTTGTGCCCAATAATTATGTCAATTGAAAGATTGATTAATTATAAGGGATTATTTAGGTATACATTAAAGGTGAAGGGCTTATTTGGGTGCAAATCAGTGGTTCACGGCCTTTTTGGATGGAAATAATAAAATGTTAAAGTTAACGTTTTTTTGTTGTTGTTGTGTTTGTCAGTTTTCTTTTATAAATTGACCTTTGTTGTAAATGTAAAGTAATAAAAAGTATATATCTCTCTTAAATTTTGGTATCGTGATTTCAGCATGGACTGATAATGTGGACAGTCACTCGTTGGGACTACTAGACTGATTTATTACCAATAAAAGAGAACCTTTTGCTATTATGTATTTAAGAGAACCTTTTGCTATTATGTATTTTCAGTTTTGGGACTTGTACTTGCTTTAAATTGATTGGATCTGTCTTTCTTTTTGGCATTTGTTGACCTTGTTAAGAAAGTTTGTCTTATCATTACAAGTAATAAAGTGCAGCAACTTTTGAATTGTTCTATTCTGCATCATATCTACTGCAAGTCCGTTTTAATTTCCATTCGAGACATATGTTGGGGGCACGCAGAATTTTTTATGGAATTGTAGCGGTACATTACTGTTATGATATGCATACATGTGAAGGGCTGAATTAGATTCAAGTTGATTGAAAGAAAAATGGTTGGGGCTCAAATAAACATTGCTGTTGGTACCTTTTGCCTATTGTAGGTAAAAACAGCTGAGACAGGATACATGTCTCGCAGACTGATCAAAGCATTGGAGGACTTGAGCATTCATTATGATAACACTTGTCGCAATGCAAGTGGATGCATAGTGCAATTTATTTATGGGGATGATGGCATGGATCCTGCATCTATGGAGGGAAAAAGTGGATTTCCTTTGAATTTTGATAGATTATTAATGAAAATAAAGGTGTGGAACCCTGTTCCTCTCAGCAGGTTTTGTAAATTTTGTAATAGGTAGGATAGATGAACATGACATTATGTTGTTGATGTCCACCTACAGGCTACCTGTCCTCCAGTTGATCAGAAATACTTACCTGCTGATGCTATACCACAAATGTTAGAAGAGCAGGTAGTCAAACATGATCCAGATGGGGTTTGCTCTGAAGCCTTCAAAAAATCTCTGAAAGGGTTCCTTGAAGGTCAGAAGAATGAACTAAAGAGAGTGATGCAGTTGGTTAGCAATTCTGCACAGAAGAGTGAGATACTTGAGGATGTTAGCCATAAAATATGTGGTATCACTGACAGGCAGTTGGAGGTAACTATTGCCATTATGTAATAACTGCCTCATACATCTTCCTTTTTCTGTTGCTTGAGTTTCCTTATGCCGAAGTGTACAAATACATGTACGCATTACATGATTTTAAAAATTTTGCATGGACTTAAAAGACTTAGGAAAATTGGTAGAGTAATTTATGCATGTATGAGCATGAATATTTTGACAGTTCACATGTTCATACATGTGTCTGTGGCCCGTGAAACATGCATTTACTTCCTGTACCATTACAAATGAGCACTTTTTCATATTTAAATGTCCCAAAATCAATATTCTGATATCTAGAATTATTTTATTTTCCCGAATTACCCTTCAAAATCTTCATGGCAATTTGCACCTTTAACACTTCATCTTTAAAAGGAGTTAGAAAAGGGTTATAATCATCTGATGGAGAGTGATATCCTGTGATTGATATCATGTGTTCTTTTATCTAAATGCTTCTATACTCCAGTCTTCTTTACATGCTTAAAAAAAGCAGTTGCCTCTGATGATAGTCTTTTACAATACTTTAGGTTTTCATCAGAATTTGCATTGGTCGTTATCGCTCGAAAGTAATTGAAGCTGGAACCGCCATTGGAGCTATTGGAGCTCAGAGTATTGGTGAACCTGGAACACAGATGACATTGAAGACATTTCACTTTGCTGGAGTTGCAAGCATGAGTATCCTTTGAAGGATTTCATTGATTTCATTAATTTCATTAACCTGAAATCCCAATTATTAATTACTATGTCCTTGAACACTTTTTCAGTATGATTCCTCAGCTCTGTTTTAGATATTACACAAGGAGTTCCTCGTATCAAAGAAATCATTAATGCAGCCAAAAAAATTAGCACTCCCATAATTACTGCAGAACTTGAGTTTGATAGTAATGTGAACGTTGCACGGATGGTAAAAGGTCGAATTGAGAAAACTGTTTTAGGACAGGTATGAAATAATCTGTTGAAACTGTAGTTATCTCATTTTCCATCTTTCTTGTTTTTATAGCTTCTTAATACTTATTAATCAGTTGGATCTTAATGTATATGTTGTCTGATCTTGTAACAGCAGCTTTAACTTAATTTATTCTTCTCAAAGCCTCAGGCATATTTAATTATACGTTTATGGAAGTCTCAGTTCTTGGACTTTAGCTGTTGCCTGTTGGATTTGGTTTCTTATGCTCTCAATAAAAAAAATGCTATTTGTTTTGTCTACTTGTTCTCCTATGGGTTGATTGTTTCTGTAGTTGACTTTCGTCTTATCATGCAGGTTGCTAAGAGCATCAAGATTGTAATGACTTCAAGATTAGCATCAGTTGTAATCTCCCTTGACATGGAAAGAATCCAAGATGCACAATTGCATATAGATGCAAATGTTGTGAAAGAATCAATTTTGCAAACACCGAAGCTGAAACTAAAGGAGCAGGTCAGATTTCCTATTTATGGCCTTGGCACTGACACTCTGGATTGTTAACTTCTCCTGTTATGTTACTCTGCAGCATGTGAAGGTTTTGGATGTTAAAAAGTTGGAAGTAGTTCCTCCAGCTGATAGAAGTAGAATTCATTTTGAACTTCATTCTCTTAAAAATCTGCTTCCACTGGTTGTGGTAAAGGTGAGGCTCCAGATTATCTTCGTGATTGGAAAAGTTCAGAGTATATGTGTGCTTATTTCAGTGTTTTCAATGTTTCATGGATGATAGGGCATAAAAAATGTTGAACGCGTTGTTATTGCTGAGAAGAAAAAAGACAATAAAAGTCAGAACAAAGAAGCGAAAAAGCTTTACCAGTTGTTTGTAGAAGGGTTAGTTTGATTTAAAACTTATGTACCTGTTTTTCTCTTCGAAGTGGTTTCAGATGTGCCTTAAACCTGCAACTTGTGTTGTAAAAAATCAATTCTAACTTATTTTGATGATTATGTCTAAGTTTTATTTCTTTCCTAATTGCAACCTTGTCTATCTCCTACCCATGGGTGGGGATTGGTTTTTTTCCTTCTCTAAAAAAGTGGAGAAGTCTGCCGGAAAAACTAGATTACGAAAAAGTGAAGTTGCTTTATTACTAGGACAAGGGCACTGAGGGAAGAAAAGAATGCAGCTCAAAAGCTTGTCGAATGACAATGAAGAAAATCACATTTCTTCTGGTTGGAAGACAGGCTGCAACAGTGAGCTGCTACATGTGGAATACTTTATAATTACCTGATGGAGCTGAATTCCACTAGCAAAATGAAGAGAATATCATTTGAATCTGGTGATGTACCAACTTAGAAATAGAATGCCATTCTGGCCGTGTTATAGAGGCTTTATAATCTGAGTTCAGGGCAGGAACAATAAATTCCTGTAGCAAAATAAAAGAGCGTGGAAGGAGATGACGGCAGAAAAATGGAATTTAGCATGTTGATGAATAATTCTTCAAACATGTCTTGCTTGTAATGCATACTGTTTTCTCAAAAATTATTGCATCATTTCCTACCTTGTAAGAGCTCCTTCCTAACTGTTACAAATGTCATGTACATTTTCAGCATGGGACTCCAAACCGTTATGGGTGTTGAAGGAATTGATGGACGGAAGACAATGAGTAACCATGTAATGGAAATGCTGCAGATATTGGGAATTGAAGCTGCAAGATCATGCATAATCAATGAGATAGCAGCAACTATGGCAAGTCACGGAATGAGCATAGACATACGCCATATGATGCTTCTAGCAGACGTGATGACATTTAGGGTTGGTTTTTTTGCTTACACAGATTGCCTCCTACTTAGCAATTAAAGAACAGTAGTGTTTCTTTTCCATTATTCTTTCTATAAATGAATATTTAGATTACATTCAAATTTCCAGGACAATGTATAACGGCATTTAGATTATTATTGCATCAGGGGGAAGTTCTTGGCATCACAAGATTTGGAATCCAAAAAATGGACAAAAGCATATTGATGCTGGCTTCATTTGAGAAGACAGGTGATCACCTTTTTAATGCTTCTGTTAATGGGAGGGATGACAAGATTGAGGGGGTTACCGAGTGCATCATCATGGGCATCCCGATGCAATTAGGCACTGGAATACTCAAAGTTATGCAGAGGTAAGCATGCAACACATTTTCTAATATTCTGTTTTATTGCACTATTATTTGTTTACGGTATTCTCTGGGTAACCATCAACAAATTAGATTCTCTAGTGAAGTAGTAATGCAATTTGAGGAAGAAAACAGCAGAAATCAAAAGAATAATGTGTTAGATAAAAGTTGGAACGTTAGAGAACTTAGGGTTTTAAAAAAACCTCTAGTTTCTCTATAATAATTCAAAGAAAATAATAACATTATGGCTGTAAATCTGTTGCTGCATATTTATAATAGACTTTCTTGCATGGACTTTCTAGCAGATGAAGTTTTACTTTTAACCCTAGACTTAACCCTCAAGAAAATTAATAATCTTAGCTGTCCAAGATATATTTAATACTTAAACTAAATATTATAAAATAAGCTGAAATAATAAAATTAAGCTCCTGCATCATTCTTACCAGCTTGGAAAACTCAGACTCCACAAAGAAAACTTTCACCACTTCAGCAAAAATTTCTGGATCCACTCTTTGCAGCTCTTCTTCCGTGATCCAAGTACTTTCACTAGCTGGTTTGTGTAACCATTTCACCAAAAAACTCCTATTATTTATTACCCCTTCTAGACCTCACCTCTTTAGCATTCAAGAGATCTTCAATATAAAATTTCAGCAACATCCCCATTGAAACCCTCAAAAGAATACAAGTCAGAAACATTAGGGCTGATATGCAAATCTGTAAGCAACTTGATTACATAAGCATTAGAGCATAGTTTCTTCATGGCCCAAACCTCTTTGACTTCAACTTGTGATAAGTGCCTTTTGAAAACCTTTCTCGCCTCAAATTTACGAGAACTAGGTCTCCCTCTTCAGACTCCTTAATCTTAGCTTCATTAGCTTTACTCTCAATGCTAGCTTTTTAGGGCAGCCATCGCCTCTTAATGAATTTCCCGTATATGATCAGCAAAAGCTTCTCCATCATCACTCACCCTAGTTTCAAGTGGAAAAGGAACTAAATCAAGCCATGTCGGAGTTTATGTCCATAAGAAGCTTCAAAAGGTGTCTTCTTAATTGTTCTATCTGTGAAGTTGTTGTATGTGTACTCAGCTTCAGGGATAACCAAATCCCCAACTCTTGACATGATTCCCAGCAAAACACCTAAGCATATTTTCTGAACTTCGGATAACTGCCTCTATTTGCGCATCCAGTTGATGACTAGTGCTGAAAATTTCAACTGGGTTCTCAGTTTTTTCCACAAAGTCCTCTAAAAATGTCCTACAGTTTTGACATCTTCATCAGAAACTATACATGTAGGAACGGCATGTAGTCTTTCCTCTTCCTTGAAAAACAACTAAGCAATATGAGTAGCATCAGAAGTTTAAGAACAAGGAATGAAATGCGCCATCTTCGAAAAAAGATCAACCACAACCTATGAAGCATGAACATGGATATGTAATTTGGTACGACACAATACATGGCAACGCAACAATTATTAAAAAAAAATTATCCTTATCATAACATTTGTTTAATTGAAAAATTTAAAAACAATATATAATAACAATAAAAAAATAATGGTTCCCACAAATGTTTAACTTTTGACTTCTCAAAACTCATTTTTCAATGTATCTAGATTCCCAAACCTATTTCCACATTTCCTTATTCCCCATACATGATTCACATTTCCCCATGTTTTCCCCTTTCTTCCTTATTTATTGTCTTTCATTCTTCCCTCATCATCTTTCTTCTACACATGTTTATTTTCATTTTTCGTTTTTGAAAAGTAATTTCAGGGAAAATCAATCATTTTCTCTATGTCCCTTTTTTGACACGGATGTCTTGATCGTAGTCCAGACCATGTCTTGTATGTATCTGGCTGTGTTGACGGTGTGTCTGCGTCGAATGTCAGTACACATAGTATGAGGGGGTTTCCGCTTGTTGATGCTTCACAGACCACAACAAAGATTGATCATAACCCTTTGTTGTCTTTGGTAATGCCAAGACACAATCCATGCTCAAATTAGCCCATGGCACTTCTGGCGTAGGTAGCGGAGTGTATAACCGTGTATTTGTTGAAGTACTCATGCCAAATTGACTAGGACACCTTTTATCAAACCTGTCCACATTCTTGTGCATTCTTGGCTAAAAATATCGATTCGCTACTAATTTAATGGTCTTACCTCTTCCAAAGTTCCCTCCCAAGCAATTTCTATGAAGTTCCTTAATAATTTGTTTGCGTAAAGAACCTTCCCTTATGCACAAACGATTGCCTCTAAGTCCATACCCATCATGTAACCAATAAGTCAATTCTTTATGTTTAGTTGACCCTTTGTATTCAGAAATTATAAGTTCAAATCATCAGTTAGTTTTATATTGATTCCTCAAATTTTCAAAACCCATCACCTCAACACTTATTGCCATTAGTATTGAAGATCGTTTACTAAGTGCATTTGTCATGATATTTGTCTCACTGGTTTTGCATTTCATTGAGAAATTAAACACACTTAAGGTAGAAACTCCACTTAGCATGACAGTCCTTGAGTCTCTTTTTTGAACTCAAAAACTCGAATGCTTAATGATATGAGTGAACCACAAATTCTCAATAAGCCAAGTAATGCTCCTAATGTTGAACAAGCCTTACCAAAGCATATAGCTTCTCACTAAAAAATTCTATAGGCCTTCCTTCTTTGCTGAGAACAGTCCTAATTCCTACATGAGATGCATCACATTCGATGACGAATAACTTCTCAAAATCTGGAAATGCAGGAACAAGTGCTTCTGTCATAAAAAAATTAACCATTTCAAAGGCTTTTGGGGCTGATTTTGGCCATTCAAAGCTGTCCATCTTCAAAAATTTGGTAATAGGACTCATAACAGTGCTGAATTTCTCAATAAATCACCTATAAAATGAAGCCAACTTATGAAAGCTTCGAACATCTTTAAAATTTGTGGTGTAGGACGTTCTCTAATGGCACGAACCTTCTCCATATTTGGTTTAATGCCGCTAGCAGATATGACAAACCCCAAAAACAATTTGTATTACACGATTTGCGGATCTAGCATTATGAAAGGGGTTTTGTTCCTCACAAAAATCAGATTTATCAACAAACTACCTTTCGATATGTCATACCGGTTGTGTGCACATTCAAAATCTCCATCTAGGTTCCCACTTAATCTTGTCGTAGCCAAGCATAAATAACACAACAATTCTTTAATTGCACATCACAATGCAGCCATTTCTGCTTTTTTATTCCGATTTCCTCTTTCTCGGCCTCTAACATATTGAACCATGGCTTAAAAGAAAACCTTAAGATCTAATTAGGCTCTAATACCAAAATTGATGAGGTTTAAAGAAGAAAACATCAATCAAAAGAAAAGCTGTATCTCTAGAACCTCTAGTTTCTTCATAATAATTCAAAGAAAATAATATTATGTCTATAAGTCTGTTACAGTAAATTTATAATAAACCTTCTTGCAAGCGAAGTTACTGGACTTTTTTGCAAATAAAGTTTTACTCTTAACCCTAGACATAATTCTTAAAAGAAAACTAATGATCTCAGCTGTACAAAATAAAACTAAATATTATAAAATGAACTGAAATAATAAAATATTTTATTATAAAATTAAGCTCCTGTGTCTGGTAATTTGAATTATTGGATTGATGAAGTAAATATGAAAGGCATCTGACCTCTGGTCAGTACTGATTATTTAAATTACTTTTTGGCATACTTAACAATAGATGTGTTTTGAGGATTTCGTGTTGCTGTGAATGAAAACCTTTTTTTTTAAATATGCCCTGCTGATGGGAACTAATCTACTGATTATTTCTACATTACGGTTCTTTTGTAACCATACAACTCCCAATGTAATCCCCAAATTTCTTCCCTGTTTTACCTAAAAAGAATGAATAGGAGTATCTGTTGCTGCTTTCTGGAGATTGTTTGAGCATCCATCCCTCTTCATGAACCGGCTATAATCTGCACAGATCTGTTTTTGACCTCTAATATTATTAACCTCGCAAGTAAACTTGCTAGTGTTATTGGTTTAATGCGGCAGCCATCTTAACTTCCCTAATGGGGTTTTAATAACCAGCTATAATCTGCTGTTTGCATGCTTGGAATCACTTGTTCTTTGGGGCAACCCTAAATGGGTACCAGTTTTTCTAAAAATTGGGTCACATAATGTTGCATTAGAGAGGATGATACTTCTTAATGCCCATTGTTTTCCAAAAGTTTTAGTTAACCATTTGCATTTCCTTATTTGCAGAGTTGATCCCCTTCCTCTGCTTCAATACGGAGCGGATCCTGTTTTATCTTGAGGAGGTCATGATCAGCACACCTCGGTGTGGTACTTTCCGTATGCTGTTCAACATAGCAATTTCTCCAATCACAGGAACATGGATTGATTTTTTTTTTCTTTTCTCTGAGCTATGTAATTAGTAATTCACTGTAGTTTTATAGATATTTCCTTCACAAATTTGAATTTGCACAATGTTAAATAGGAGCACTCTTATAAAGATTCATTCATTTAACTATATTATTCTAACCTTTTTCTATCCTGCTGCTCTCAACTTCATGTCTTTGATTAAAATTGGATTTGTTGATTCAAAACTCAAATACAAATGTTATGAAAGTTTCACAGTTCCCATGTCTTTTTTCAATCTTCTAATTTTGATATTGATGACTAGTTATAATCGGCTCATTTGATTAAGTTTGTGTCGGTCAAATTGTTGGTTGACAAAATACATAATTAAATTGGATTTAACTGACTGATTTTTTTATTTGTTTTAACCGAATTGATCGAATCTGTCAACATTAAGTTGGTTAAATCCAAATTGGTTAACGTCGGAGGTTGTCAATTAAATTCAAACCAAAAAAAAATTGAACTTTGAAAATTTTAAACCTAAATTGAATAACCCCAAAATTAATCAACCTGCTCAATTGACAGGTGTACCTACAAGTAGAGGACCTCAGCTGGAGCTCCTTCCCCATCAATAGAAGATAAACGTTGGTTCAGTAAGAACAAAAACTCTCATTTGGTCCAAAAGGAAAACAAAACAAAAACAAAAATAAAAATGTGGAGATAAAAGGAAAGGCTGACAAATTACAAAAAAAAGAATATCAGTTGATATGGGGGTACACCATTCGGCTTGTTTCAACTTGGGTAGCTGCAGACAGTTATTTGCAACTGGGAACTGTCCTCCGCATCAGTGTATTGTCTAATGAAAGCCCTTCTCCACCAAACTTCAAATGCTCTCTGGATATTGGGACAATCATCCCCTTTATTCAGAAACCGGTCGAACCACTTCAGCAAAATAGCCTGTTGTTGCCTCATAGATAGCGTAAGAATTGTGTGGCTCAATCCATCTTCTACTAGTTTCTTGTCTACCGATTTAGATGCCCTTCTCATCCACCCAAAATCATCATAAAGTGCTTCCAACCATGTCGCCAGCAGCGAGAACCGGCTTTCTTTACCTACCAAAATGTTTCCTCTACCTATTGCAATACATAGTTGAGCGGTGATCCTACTGATTTCGTGCCGGTACATGGTAGGGATCTTTGAATGAAGCTCTGCAAGTTCCCTTTGATCTGCCCACAACTTCACAAAGTCGTTTGCCATTCTCATTTCTATTAGAATACCAACGATCCACTGCAAATTGTCAGCTTCTCGAGCTATTTCAGCCATTAAAACTCCTCGATCTCGCCTACTGCCGTCAATTGCCGTAGCTTCAGATAAGCAGAGAACAAGAGAACTGAGACATCTGTGACAGAGATGATAAAGGGTGTCTTTCGAGACATCAAACCGATTGTCATCATCAAATGAATCTTCTCTAAGTAACCGTGAAAAAAGGGTCTTCATTTCTCGACGCGCTTTATCATCCTTGGCTTGAAGAACACCACTAAGAAGGTTCAAGAGGATGCCATCCGATCTTGCAGAAGTAGATGGTTCAGATGATACTCTCTGAAGAACTTCAGTCATCGACCCATCAAGCTCAAGTTGGCTGAGATGAGATACAACTTTTTCCTCTTCATCCTCAGACCACGGGACAGCTTCCAAATACTCCAAGCAAGAACTAATCCCTGCATCAAACATAATGGCCGCAGAAACCTACAAAACAACAAACACTAACAGTACAAATGCCTTCACTTCAACACAAATAAGAATGAATGCAAACTTGTATATATATATATAGTGCATAAATGGCAATAATATAAGCAACGTGGTAGATATAGCCAAAGAAAAGATCCTCTTGTGGTTGATATTTGATTCATCAAAAAACCTAAACATGCCTTAGCCATAGTTAAGTGGTTAGGCACATGACAAACACATGAAATATACAAATTACAGAGCTTTTCTTTTGTACTCTCTCTCTCTATGTATGTATGCATATGTGTGTATATATATTGCAGATATAACAACCAAAGCAAAGATCCTTTTGTGGTTAATATTTGGTAGATCAAAGAACCTAAACATGCCTTAGACATAGTTAAGAAGTGGTCAGGCACGTGATATATATACCTATGTATGTATATATAAATTTCTTTTCTTTTGTACTATACAATTCACTTTTGCTTCAATTTCAAGGAAAAGTTTGGCCAAGAAAACAGACATCCATTTCAAACCTATCTATAATAAATTTTTTCCATAGATTCAAAAAAACTTAAGTAGCAAGCAAACGCTCAAAGGGTTTTGCATGAACTAAAATCAAACTAAATAGATTTTTTTTACACATTAAAGAAACCCCAAAATTCCTACTTGGCTAAACATTGCATGAAGATATGAACTAAAAAAAGAAAAACTTGCAGTGAAAGAAAAAAATTAATTAGAATTTAGGATTAAAAAAAGGAAGTAACTATATACCTTAAGCAAAGCCAAGACTTTGGTAACATTTTCACCAATCAACCTCTTCTTTAGATCATCACAATACATCAAAACAACAGTTTCAACATAAACCTCAACATCATCACATTCACTGATTTCCACTGTGTGAGACACTCCTTTCTCTCTTCTTTGACTCAGCTTTTCAGCAAAGAACCTGCTTTTCTCAGACAAAACCCTCCTGTGCACATCCATTGCCACCCTATAACCATCTCTTGACACTACGGTCAGCTTAACATCACTTAATCCTATCCCCCCGTTCTTGAAGCTATAGGCTTTGAGCTCAGTTAGGAACTTAGCAACTCGGCGTTGGGTCTTTTTCCGAGATTCTTCAATGGTTTTGGACCCACGGAGGGCTTCCTCTGACATCATCTCGAAGAGCGTCGGGTTGTTGTGACTCGGCCGAGCTGACTCTGTTGGAGGAGGAGGAGGAGGAGATGAGGAAGGAGAATAGGGTCTTGATGAGAGAGTTGTTCTTGATGGAGAGAAAGATAAAGAGAGTGTTGGGTCTGAAATAAACCCTTGTTTTATCATTGTTGATACTTCTCTTGAAGCCATTGAATTAACCCCTCCAGAAAAAAAACTTTTCAATAAATAATATATTATAAAAAAAACTGGGTTTTTCTTGGATTCAAGGGAGAAAGAAAAAAAAGGAACTATTTTGATACCATTGATTATTAAAAAGAAAAAAGAAGCTTTTTGAAAAGTGTATTAAAAAAAAAAAACAACCTGAGTTTTCTTAGAATCAAGAAAAGACGATTGATTTCTTGCCAAGAAGGCAATCCTGGGAATGAAGGGCGGGGGGTTTCTTGCAAAGAAGAGAGGCTTTTATTTTCCTGGGAAGCTGAATTTTCTCGGGAAAGTAGAGAGAGAGAGAGAAAGAATCCAAGAAGTGGAAAGCTTTGGATCTGTGATTTAAAAGAGTGTGTGCCACTCACTGTAAAGTAGCAAAGCAATGGCAAAAGAGTGTTCTAATTAAGGGGAAATGCAGAAGCTTAATTAACTTGTTATGTCTAATTCTAGTTTTAGTCCCTATACTATATTGAAAATTTGAATTTAATCCCTCTATTTTAATTTGATATAATTTAGCTTTTTATTTTCATCCAAATTCAAACTATTATGACTTGTTGCCATTAAACTGATGATATATATACATTAAAAATAAGTATAAATTAAATATTATTAATTAGATTTTCATATAATCCTAATTGATCTAATAATAATAAAATCTATATATCATCACTTTAATCATAACAACTAAAATACTATCAAATTTGAACTACTAATATCAGACAGAGATATTAAAATTTAAACTTGAGCATGATAAAAGGAGACCTTTTCTTTTTCCCATTGCATAAAACCTAATGTAGGGAAAAAGAAAGGAAGGAAAATGGAGATAGAGAGAGAGAGAGAGAGAAGATTAGAGATTACTTGGGTACACGTGTGAACACGTGACTTCTGTGATTGATTATGGGACCTCCTTCACTTCATTCATTCATTTGCCTTAACTAAGACATCACACTTGTCTATCTTGAAACTTCAATCTTCTATCATTGCCTTTTATCTGTTCTTTTTACTATTACTAAACTACCACACTTGAATTTTGTGTTAATTTCCACGATTGATTTTTATGGAATTAAATATACAGTGATAAAAGCAAAACTTGGTTTTATGCAATTATTTGAGGGGTTTTATGCAATGAAAGGGTATTGTTGCAGTCCAACCGTAACAAATGGCTTTTTTAAATATCGAATTTACCCTATAAACTTTATGTCATCTTTATTTAGGTCACTGTGTCAAATGTATGATTGCCCCTCTGCCTTGCTGCTGCTTCTCTTTTTGCAGAGAATGGGTTGCACACTTGTCTTTACAACATCCTCCTTTTCCTGCAATTTTCACATAGACTCCAATCCAATCCAAGACAATATATGTATATATACATGCATACATGGTAATTCTTAAATGGCCTCATTTAATATACCACGTCAAAGTGAAAAACGAAAAACAAAAACAAAACAGGGTGAATGAGGTTGTCGGCCATTATTTCACTTGAGACATCTAATCAAAGAGGAGTCTCCACCTAAAATTAATCGGAATAATCGATTTATAATTTTTAATAATTATTATTGGATCAATGGTCAAATCAATTAATCTCGAATTAATAGTTGAAGCATTCAAATTTAACGTTGAAACATTGGATTGTTTGAGGAGAAGAAATAATTCATTGTTTCCCGGTGGATTAGAGCTTTGATTGCGATTCTCTTTCACAATAAAGATCATTGTTAGGGATATAAGGGGACATGAAGGACAGGGATGTAGGGCAAAGATGGGGGCACAATGGGTTCAAATCAGTACACTAAAAGAAAATTATGGTGCTTTTAAGAATCTAAAGAATAACCCCCAAATCTCCTTACCTGTACTGATGATATAAAGAAATTAAAAGGAACAAACTGATTTTTATTTACCAATCAACAGGAAAATTGCATTTTAATCCCAAAAAAGGAAAAAGAAGAATACAACATAATGCTAGCATGAGAGAAACACACAACATCTATAAAACCAGAAGCCTCTAATGGTGAAGTGATAAAGCATTCCAAGCTTCTCAGAAAATATAAGTTTGTAAATCCTGTAATTGAGGGTCCATTGCTTTATCTTCTTCCTTCGTAGTTTCAGTTGCAGAGATGGGAACTTCAAGCTCAGGTGGAGTCTGGGACGGCATTCAACAAATGTCAACACAGTTAAGAATCTAATGATAATATGGAAAGTGGATTGGGGCAATTAAACATCAAAAACAAGAAATAAACATGCTAGCTATACTTCACACTGTGTGTCAATTGGGCAGGCAGTACTATAGAATTTAGATCGGTTTTGGGTAGTTTTGAATTCAGATCATTTGGGTTTGTCAGTCTTTGGTTACTTGTTATAGCCATTTAAGGTTCAATCATTCAGGGTTTGCAACATTATTTATTCAAGTTATTTTTAGGTTTGGATTGAACCGATTCAAGTCGTTGGTGATTAATGGTCAAATTAGATTGAGTTAAATTCATATTCGAACTAATTAAGTTAAATTTATAAATTCAAATCACGAGTGTCAAGTATTTAGATTAGACTCTCGAGTTTAACTTATTTCATAGTCTACGTGATGCAACCCTTCTTTTAAACATCTTTCAATATTAGCAGAGCTATACTTACACATACTAACATAACTCACCCAAGTTTATGAATCAAATAATGTTAGATTATGCTATAAAAAGTTCATTTAAATGCAAGGATAACGAAATTACCATCCAGCGAACGAGAGCCCAATTTACACCTTTAAAGAATGGATGTCGCTTGATTTCATTGGCCCCTTCACGTGCACCTAATCTGTTCTTTGGATCTCTATGCAATAAGCGGTACATTAACTGCTTTGCATGCAGACTCACCTGTTTTCACGCAACCAAAAAAAAGAAATACTTAACCCTAGCCATAGCAATACTTGCTTCAACTCCAAATTACAGCACATAAGTTGTGGGAGTTTTATATATAGTCATCTCCCTTGCTGAAACACCAGATTTCTGAAAATTAATTACTTTTTTTTTCCTATATATCGGATTATATATAATCGTAAGGGGTAGGGGTTGTCCAAAGATTGAAGTGAGACTGACGTCGAAGACTTGAATACAAATCTTTTGTCAGTCCACTTGTGGTTCAGTCGACTTATAAGTGTATTGTTTATATATTTAACTGCCTTGTGACTTTGAAGAGGGAGTAATAAAAGAGAGATTTGAAGACACAGGATTTTACTTGTATACTTTTGGGGAATTTAAGGTCTTTTTGAAGAACATTGGCAAATGTCTTCTGTCGTGTCTTTCCCCTGAATGGTGTATATCCATACAGCATTTCATATAGAAGAATGCCTGAAATAGAACAATAAAAATCAATATGAGCAATTGAAAAGAGAAGTAGAATTTTCATTTAATTATAAACTACAACATTTCTGATTAGCTGAAGGCATGGTTTCTTCGTGTTGGTGTGTTTTGTTATGTCATAATCATACTTTAAGGTATTTATTAAGTTCATAATATCGATAAAGTTTGAAATATTCATACATTAGTATTTCGTGTTTTAGTTACATTTTTCGTGTTAGTGTATGTTCTAACCATGATCTGAGTAGGAAACTTCCTTCTAAAAACATGCACATTCGGATTGTGACTTGCTTTATATAAGAAAACAAAATTACCTAGAGCCCACCAGTCTACTGCACTGGTATGGCCTGCCCCAGTGATAATTTCCTGCAATAATCAACTGTTCAAGAATGAGCATTCAATAAGGAAAACAACCCCATAAGAACTATAATTATTGATGTGAAATGACAAGAAACAAACCGGAGCAATATACTCTTCGGTTCCCACAAAAGAGTTCGATGCACGCATTGGTTCGGCCATAAAGATCGGATTCTGTTGGCTTTTCTGCCGTTTCTTCTTTTCATCTGTAGCTGGAATCAGCAGCTATAAAACACAGCTCAAGTTCATCGGATTTTTCTATCATAACTTCGAAAACATGGTTAACACAGTGTTCTTGAAGACCCCGAAGCTTAGAATTAGATACCTGAGGTTTGCAAGACGTCAAGCAAGATAAATCAAAATCGGTCAAGGCTACATGCCCATTGTCCTGGAGTAGAACATTTTCAGGCTTCAAATCTCTGTATATAATCCCTGTAAGAAGAGAAACATAATCACTGTAAGAATTGATCGATCACTTAATTAATACTATCAGATTTGTTGGTATATTTGAGTTTAACCAACCTTGACAGTGAAGGTACTCCAATGCAACAACCACCTCTGCAGCATAAAATCTACAGTCATAAAGAACTTTCAAGTTAGTTCCATTCCAACACAAACTTGGCAATAAACTGGAAACCCCAGAAATGTTTATGTTATATGAGTCTATGAGACAATCAGAGATTTTCAAAACAAGGTTAAGGTAGTGTTTGTTATGGTGAAAAGATAATTACCTTACTGCATCTTCCTTCATGACCTTCGTTGGTTGTCTGTCCAAAAGCATGAAAAGTTCACCACCAGGACAGTAATCCGTAATCAAACAAATATGTGTTTTGGTCTGAAAATTATCTGAGAGTTAGAATTTTTATGTCATCATATAAAGAAATCATGTCAAGAAATGATGAAAGACCAGCTATAAAAGCAAAAGCTCAAGAAATTAGACAGTAAAGTTTCTTCATATTGAAAAAGCATCTAATATTTATATCAGTAAATTATATTTCAAACTATTTATTTGACTAACCTGAAATGATGCATATAATGCTGGAAGAAAAGGGTGGTCCAACATATCAAGAATTTCTCTTTCTGCACAAGCTCTATGCACCTATAGCAATGGAAGGCAAGTGCATCACGTAAGCAAAAATGAAGGATGTCCATTGTACTTGGACCATGGAGGGCATTGAGACTTGGGAAATTACAGCTAACATTGAACATTTAAACTATCAGGCTTATCATTAGATAGCAAACAAATGAAAATCTGGGTATTTTTTTCAAGCTTAATACTCATAATAATGCAATTTAAGATACCTTGTTTCGATTCAGCATAACACCTTTATCCATTGCTTTCATCGCAAAGTACAGGCCAGTGCCACACAGTTCCACCAAATGAACACTGCCAAGAAAATATAAAAACAATAGCTCATATTAAGAATTTGTATGACAGACCATACATGCGTTATCCTGCAGAATTTAAGTGTAAAAGAAGAGCGGAGTAATTAGACAAACCTGCCAGTGTCCCCTGATCCCAATGGTTTTACAGGCCTAAAATGTTTTAGACCTATCTTTTCTCCACTATCAAGTACCTATAAATTACAACAGATTAAGGCAAATCGAGCTTTAGGGTCCCGTAAAAGAGATCATTTTGAAATTTGAACGATACTTCGGGGTGTGCATATATGAAAGAATAATAATACCTTTTGAATAGCTTTCCAAGAGGGACTATCCTTTCTGTGAGGTTTAGGGTGAACCACCTTGGAATGACTCATCCATAAATCTTCTGGATTCTGCAGGTAGTGAAATATCAAATATTTTGTAAGGTTCTTGTAACACAAAAGAGGTTTTCATCTGAAAACGATCAACTTTTGAACCTTACCATGTTGGCGTCCGGAAGTTCCCTCACTGCTTCATCAACATTTTCTGCAGTTTGTTTCACCTGCAAGCAGGGATTATACTAATTTGTCATAACCAACCAACAAATTTATAAATATTTGATAGAATACTCAAGAAAATTCAGCTATTCACCTAAAGAGAAATACAGACTTTGGTGATAAAAGAGGAAGATTAGCATCAATAAGCACATCATAAGTTGAGGTAATAATGGAACCAAGTTAGAACATAAGGATTTAGAAAGCAAGAAGAAACGAGTAAGAGTTCAGACCAGTTGTTGACCCTCTTGTGCAGCAGTATCAGGAATACTATTATGAAGTGGATCGACTCTGGCACTGCCGTCTAGCTGCACTCCTATAAAATACTGAACTTCTCCCTGTTAACAGAGGCCAAAAAAGAAACAAGAAAATCAATGAGAATTTTGTTCATAAGTCCAGAAAGTCATATGTAGCTGAAATTTGATCATCTGCACATTAAAGGAGTTATATAGCAAGATGAAACATGTACATTCCACTCCGAAATATTCGAGGATTTTACCTTCTGATCACGCATAGGCTGTAGATGGAACAGATTCCAGAACTTCTTGCCTGAAATGTGTACAAAAATCTTAAAATAATTATAGGACTAGGAAGATAAACTCCTTAAATACAGAAAAGTACAACTTTATATGCATGACATGAATCTGGAATATTGAAGATTAGGCATCATATTTAAAAATGTTCAAGCATACCACTCTTAGTGTAGTTGATTAGCTGCACAGTTACTTCTGTCTGGTTATCGATTGCCTCTCGAATCTTCCTTACAGTAGCTGGATCAGTTTCAGGGCCTTGTAGAAACCTATAAGGATTTAACAATCACACAAATTTAACCCCATTTTAGTTGAAACTCATATATATATGTTCAGCTTGACTTCAAAAAGAATATGATTTAAGTTCATGCTTTACCAGCTTTTCAAACGATTTAAGCTATCATCTTGCATACACTTTAAATTACCAGCTTGTTCAGAGACATACCTGCAGTTTCTGCCCAGTATTTCTTCACGACTGTACTCTGTCAGCTCCAAGAAGCTATCAGATGCAAAGATCTGAACATCAAGATCAAGTTGAAACATTAGTTTCTAATCTGCATGCTCAACCATTAAAACATATATATAGGGTAGAGTTGAAAGGCTTACAATGGGATTATCAGGCAACCTTGGATCAGTAATGACAAAGTTTTTCTCTATACGTTCAAGTGTGGTGGCCAAATCAATACCCTTCCTCATTTCCTTTTGTCTAACTTTGTCATCAACACTGTCAGGCCTCTCATCATCATCATCATAATCACTTTCATCCTCATCAGCATCCACCAATAGACTGTTGTCAAAGCTGTCAGCCGTATTCTGGCTTTTCCTCATAAGCCTGGAATGCATGTAACCAAGTGATTTTTTTTAAAAGCTACCATAAAAAAAAAAAAAAAAAAAAAAGTAAAGATGTAGGTTTTTTTTCTATAATACCCCATGAAAGAAAGACGGCTAGATTTTCTGGGTTTCTTTTCTGGGACTTCACTGATACGTTCCATTGACATTCGAATACCCCCATTGGAGTTCCTTCTATGTGGAGGTACGTTTTCTGAGTTTCGCCTTCCCATGGATACTGCTCCTTCACCATCATCATCACCGCCTGATTTTCTAGTGGAAGGACCATTTGATGATTCACTGAGTGAACGAGGTTTCGTCACTGCTTCCACCAGCTCAGTGACTGACCCGGCAGCTATGTCCTTTTGCCGGGCTGCAATAACATCATTGTACTAGCTCATATCTTGGTAAGTGAAAAAAAGCCATTACGTTATCATGCATGAATTATTATCTGAAATCTTCCGAGTATTAATCAAAAGTATTTGTATTACTGATAGTCTACATTGAAAATGCAATAAATATAAATATTGTCACTCCTAACAATGATGTTGTCAAGTTTCAAACCATTGATGGTAAAATAATTCATATTTAATGTGTTAAATTATTTAACTATTTACACATTTGATCTGAACTTTCTTTTTTGTCTAAGTTAGTCATTAATATTTCCTTGAAATCTATAAAATTTATGTCCCACTATGAGAACAATTGTTAAGTAAAGACCCAATATGAAAAAGTTATCAAGTTCATAAATTAACTTAAAAAAAATATTTCAAACCTCAATATATAAATAATTGTCTAATTTAGAGTTGAATATAAAAATAATTACCAAATTTAAGAATTAACATACATTCGTTGTATAAATTTATTTATAAACTATCAAATGCCACCAACTCATCAAAAAATTTAAAATAAATTATATGAACTTAAACATTTTAATAATCTAAAAGAAAAAGAGAAAGATAAGGTAAAATATATATACCATCGTATCGAATCAAAGACTCAGGCAATCCATTGGGCCGCATCATCTTTTCCTTGGCCCCTTCCGTATGCTTGCTCACCTCCACTTGCATTCTGCCACATCACCAACATCATATTAAAAACAACAAAATCCCCCCCCCCCCAATTGATCCCCCTATATCACCACCAATCAGTCAGCTGGGAATAGAAGCCCCACCTTTTGATCACCATAAAAGAATATGAATCTTGTGGGTGATAACTGATAACTATTGCATGTGATCCAGCCCCCACCAAAATTACTTTTGCAATAATATGATGCGACATTGGGACACAAGACACATGAAACGACAATGCCCCCAGTTCCGTTTTCTGCTTTCGAATTTTCATGTGCCCATGTCCTTACAACAAACATTATCCTAGGCCTAGTTACCACCTATTCTATATAATTCTAATTGAGTTAATATAATGTGTCAACTAGATGTAAAACTTAATTAAAATATTCTTTTATTTAAATCATTCTTGTTGGAATGTAAACTTCTTAAAAAGATTTGCAACTTTAAATGATTTATTGATTGAAAAGAAATGAAGATCTAAATTAGAAACAATAATATTTAAAATCGAAAGTAATTTATACTCGATAATTAAAAAGGTCAAGAATAATATCTTATAATAGTAATAAATTCATTTTATTTAGATTTATTCAAGGATTAAGGTACCCATCCAAATGAAGAACCACTTGGACTTACAAAAATAAATTATATTTCTTTAGAATATGAGTTAAGGTTCGTGTTTTAATATTCAAAGCATTATCCAACTCAATCTGATTCACTTTCAAATTTATAATATATTGTTCTTTTCTTTTATATATTATACAATTTATATTATATAAAAAAATATATATGTTATACTATAACATAAATAATAAAATATATATATTAAATTGTCTTTGGTAACTTAATAAAAGGAAAAAAATAAATAAAGTTGGTAAAAGCTAGGAAAGTGAAATTTTTATTTTATAAATGTAAGTTAAAAGTTGAAAATTAATAATTAATTTTTAATAAAATAATTACCAAAAATATATAAAAATTAATTTTAATTTTTATGTTGTGTAAATGAATCCCTCCCATATGTCTGCAGCTTTTCTAGAAAAAGCAAATGACAATTAAAAAGCGAAATCTTTTCTTTAGGCATCTTTTTAGAATTATGGACAGAAATATTTACTATTATGTATGTTAAATCTTATGATTTATGTCAATTAAAAACAAAGTGAAATATTCAATATAATAAAATAATTTGTAACTTCCAGTTTATTAAAAAAATGATTTTAATATATTTGTAATAAAAGATCTAATCAATATATTTTGAAATTAATATAGAAAATCATTAAAACTAAATAATTGTGTAAGATATGGACATCATTAAAATATAAATCAATTAAAAGGATTATTTGTAAATTTTTTTATAATTAAGAGAGGGAAATAGAATTAGTTAAAATCGGACCCAAATTTTCATGTCAACGATATAAATAAACACACATAAAAGTAATAAATGAAAAACTAACCCAATGAACTTTAACACTTTTCCATTTTCGTCCTTGATGGGTGCAATTGTAAGAAGATTCCAAAAAGGCTTCCCATCTTTCTTGTAATTCAACAATCTCCCACAATAATTTCTCCCTGCCTGCAATGCTTCCCTAATCTTCGCCACATCTTCCGGGTCCGTACCCGCTCCCTGTAAAAACCGACTGGATCCTCGACCCACCCAACAACAACATCAAAATGTCAATTTTACCCTCCCACGGCTGTTATTACAGTTAAAAGAAATCAAGTAAAAGCAAAAAGTTACTACATCAAAATTTAGGATTTAGTTTTTTTTTTTTTAAATTTTACATATTTAGGTCCTCTTATCTCATAATAAATCCAAATTGTTAACTTCTGTTAATTGCGTTAAGATGCACATTAATAAGAGTAAGAGAATCAAAATATATCGAATTAAAATGAAAGGATTAAATTTTGAGTTGGTATGTAATACAGGGACTAAAATTATAATTAAAAAGTAAATACACATAAAAAGGGTAATTTACCAATTCCTGCCTATGACCTCCTTAGAAGTGTATCCAGTCATCCTGAAAAACCCGGCACTTGCATAAAGAATCGGGTAATCGGGTTTGGTAGCATCCGAAACAACAAACGTTTGTTGAAACGTTGATAATGCATCCTTTAAGTCCTCCGATACTCTAGGGAACCCTCTCTCCTTGCTGTATTCATTATCCGATTCTTCGGAGCTCCGAACCGAATTATTCGAGTTCCTACGAGAAGTACCCGGTTTGGAATTCGGCTCATCCCCGCCCGAATTCCTAACAACAACTCCCTGCGGTTTACCCGTTTCGTTATCCGTTTTCAGTACCAGCCCCCATTCCGCAGCTCTCTTTGCAGCCACCCCGGCTTCATCCGAAGGTTTCGGGCTCGCAGTGATGTTACAAACGAGCGGTGATGATGCTAGTGAAGACAGGGCGGGCGACGGAGCAGGAGCGTTCGGTTCCTTGAGTGCCATCCATGATGTTATTATTTCTTCGGCCCGACCCGACTTGGATTCGAGCTCGGAAGTGCGAGTGTCTGCTTCTTCCGCGGTACTATCACGTTGTTCTATCAAGTTTTCCCAAATGGGTTGCGGGCGAAATGCTGGGTTAACGGGTCGGGTCGAGAAAGTTGATGGATTGAACACTTCTAGTGAGCCCCTTGAGTCCCTTGGCAATGGTGGGATCAAATTTGATTGCTTGGATGATTTTTCTGTTGATTCCATTTCTGCATAAAATTTCAAAGTTAATACAAACTATAATAAAAATAAAGGAAAAATCTAAGTCTGATTGTGATTTTGGTCTCTTTCACATAATTTGATCCTTATCCTTTATTAATATTATTAATAAATCCAAATTCACAAGAAATTCACATCAGTAGCTAACAAACTTATCAATTTAGATATAGTAAAAACTTTATAAAATTAAAAGCTAAAAAAATACAAATTAAATCTCGTATAATAAAATATTATAATTATAATTTAATCGAAAAAGATATTTACCTAGATAGATTTTTTTTTTCTATCATGCATTGAAGAGGAAGGAAAACCCCATTATAATTGATAGCCATGCAAATATTATAAATTTCCAGCTGGAAATACATTAAAAAATAGTTGATTTTTGGTTCCTTCCATGTCTTATATGCCAATGTTTCAATTTCAATATCAGTGGTGGGGGCATTGAAATGAACTGGACTATGAGATGTATTTGGAACTGAATTATGAGGGTGATAAAAAGTAGTCTCATAATTTCATAAGTTTTTCATTTTTCAAACTATATATATTATAGGGGATTTTCAGGTCATTTCAACTAGCTTCCCATCATTAAATTTTACGATTTTTGAAAAATTTAATCATCGTATAAATATGAGAAATTTCCTGAAAAGAAAAAGAAAACAACATTTCAGTACAATTTTAGGAGCAGATAAGAAAGATTTTCTGGCAAAATGATTTAAAAGATGATATGCATATATTTTAGAGCCTTACTCTTGGATTCAGATCATAAAATAAACATTTAGAAGTGGAAGATTTCAAGAGAAAATCAATGCAACTTACCAAAGAATAAAATGTGTAAATTAAGTAAACAAAGAGCTTACCTGAAGTGAACTGAGCTGATAACAAGTTGCAAGTCTTCACAACAAATAGCTTAGGAGAAGATCGTGGAAGAGAAACTACTTTTTAACGGCAACCAAAAGGGAAAAAAAAATGATATCCCATACCTCTGGGCATAAAATTCACATGGCTTTTGCCATTAAGCTCGAATCCCTATAACTCAATCATGAATCCCTATAATATAAGGGGGTGTTTGTTTTCTTGTATCTAAAATATTTTCCCCAGAAAAAGAAAACCAATCACTCACTCACTCTCACTTTCCTCACTGATTGAGTATTTGAGTGATGCTTTGTGTTTGGAATTTACAGTCTGGAAATGGGTTGTCAACAAAAAAAAAAAAACAAGAACAGAAGAGCAAAACCGGAATCAGCAGAAAAAAACAGAAGCAAATTTCTGAAACATGTCCTAATTTCAGGGCTTTCTTTGTTTTCTTGGGGTGTCTCAGTCTCACCAATAAGCACCCAAAAGCTTTTTTTTTTTTTTAGGATAATTCGTATAGTTCCATGATTTATCATCATCATAAAAGCAATCAAGACTTTTTTTTTTTTCTTTTTTTTGTAAATAAGAATAAAAAAATATATGTACGTCCTTCAACTTAATTGCAATTTCTTGGAATACGTTAATTTGGGTTTTAAAATTTTTAAGATTATTTTAAATTTGTCACATAGATTTTTTATTATTAAGGGGATACAAAATTTAAGACCAAAATTGTTGAAGGTCTAAGTTAGTTGTTGAAAAGATTATACTTCAAAAAAATTTCTCCTCGACATTTATTTTAAAGTCATTTCGGACTTTTTTAAGATTGAACATTTTTAGTTTTGTTTTTTCTATGATTACTAAAATTAAATCAAATTCAAATTCAGGAAATTTTGGTATAAAATTTAGAAAATTATTGGCTAACATAGAGGGACACGTGGTATAATTGGGTTGGTGTTTGGGATTTTCAGCTTGAAAGTTAAAGGAATGCCCTTTAGCCTATCAGAATCTAATTTTCTTATCTTTTATTTTCTTTGTTTATCCATTTTAACTTCTTGTTTTCAACTATAATAGTACATTAATTAATTAATTATAAAAACCAAATTGCCTACAGTTGCTTCAAATATTGGTTTTGATTGAAAGGGAATGGTTTAATTTTGTGGGTGGAATGCATGCATATCTTTTTGAAGCCATGATTAATTTATGAAACCTTTTCCTACAAAGTAAACAGTTTTACTTTTAATTTTTAAATTAATTTTACCGATTGAGTTTTATCTCAATTGGTATTGGTATTGTTGTTAATGCAAGAGAACATGGGTTCGAGTGTGCTAAAGCATATTATTCTCTTATTTAAAGGTTGAGAATGGGCTATTTGTAGTTCTAGACATTACATAAAAAAAAACATAGATTAAGAATCGTGACGCTAAACTCAAATGAAAGAAAGTAGATAAAAAAACATACAATAAATAATAAAATGTATTATTCGAAACTAATTACTAATAACTAGAAACCCTATCACACGCGTATGCGTGTGGAAACCACAAATATAGAACACGAATGTTTGTTTAAAAATAACATATAATAAATTATAAAACGTATGCGTTGAAACTAATTAATAATAACACATTAAATATGTATGATATTAAAATTTTAAAAAATAGATTAAATTGTTTATTATTAATATATACAATTGATGGAAGTAATAAAGTGTTCATAATAAAATTAAAATGGATAAAAATATTAAAATAATGATTTAGTTGTGTGGTAAATTAAAAGTTTTATTAATGTAATTGATTTGAGTTCAAATCTCATCATATGTATGTTTTTATTGATTTTTTTCAAAATAAAAGGCTAAAGTACCTTCAAATAATATTATTTATTTTGAATACGGAATGACATTCCTGTAATTTCCTAACTAAGTTGGTGTTCGATTGACTCGTGACACCGACTCAATCAAGACTTTAAATAATAGTATAGATATACAACTGATGGAGGCAATAAAATGACCATAATAAAATTAAAATATATCAAAATATCAAAATAAAATTTTAGGTAAATGGTAAATTAAAGAGTTTAATAATGCAATTGAACAAAATTTATCGTATGCATATTTTTATTGTTTTTTTAAAAGTGAAAAGACTAAAATACCCTCAAATAATATTATTTATTTTAATTACTGAAGGGCATTCCTTAACTTTCTAACCGAATTGGTGACCCAATTGAAGGTGACACCAATTAATCAAGAGCTTAAATAATAATAATAAGACATTTAATTAAGTCTTTTTTAATATTTGATTAAATAAAAAATATATTTTTTATTTTTATTTTTATTTTTTTAAAATAGTAATTTAATTTGAATCATTTTAACTCAAAATGTTTAATTTTACCACCAAAATTTATAATTTTATCTTAATTCCTTAAAACAAATTTCTTGACTTCTCTTTGTGAATCAATATACCGAGAAACATATAATTTTTTTTAAAAAATACAAAGTGAATTAGGTCACAAATATCTCTCATAATATATATTTTAAACAATTAAATTAATTAGGTTAAATTATGGTATTGGTCTTTTTTATCATATTTAAATTTGAGATTTAGTTTCGATACTTTAATTTTATATAATTTGAACCTCTAATTTTTATAACGTCGTTAATTAGTTCAAATAGTTACCGTTAACTATTTGAACTAAATAATAATATTATAAAAATAAAAAGATCAAATTATACGAAATTAAAGTACAAAAACTAAAAATCTATATTTAAAAAATCAAAAAATCAAAACTGGAACTTGAGCAATCAATTAGTATTAGTTAATATGACTCGCAATTACTAATAGACCCTTGAAGATAGTAAATTTGAGAAAGTTTGGATGCATAATATTATACTCCAGGAAGTTAATTAAATAATATCTACCAATACTATATTTAAGTGTTTGATTAAGTTAGTGTCATAAGTCAATCGGATGCCAATTCTTTTTCCTAAATAAAAAATATTACTACGAAGGTTTTTTTGTATTTATATATAAAATGTATAAAAATCATATGGATTTTTTTTTATATAAAATGTATAAAAATTATATATGATAAGACTTTTTGTTAGAGGATTACAATTACAAATACAGTACAAAGATATGCCTGACCAACTACAATGTAGAATCAACCCAGTATAAAGCACAATGGATGAAAAACCAAAAACAACTAAACCAAACCCACACATGGTATACGCCAAGGGCGCATCTATGGCGACTGGCAGGGACCCTGGCCCCCAAAAGAATTTAAATTAGTAATGGTAAAATTATACTTTGTCCCCCCCCCAGAATGATAAAATTTTGATTTAATCATTTAAAAATGATAAATATATAAGCTATTAAAATGGTAAAATTACATTTTTACTATCGTTAAAATATACAATTTAATTCCACCTCAAAAAAAATTCTGACTTTATCTCAGATATACGCACAAAATGAGACAGAAATTCACACAATATAATTATATATGATAAGATTCGAATCTAAGTTTAAAAACCTCCGTTAACACATGAACTAACTTTACCATTTTAAGCCAAAGTTGTAAATGTTTTTATATCAATTGTGATTAGTTTTATTCATATCGTAATTCTACCGTAATCTAATTCTAGCAAAATCCCTCTTAGATTACGGAACGAAAGAGGTCAGGTATGTCACTTCCTTCTCATATAAGTTAATTGAATATAGGTTTTAAGTTATGGGTGTACATCAAGAAGGAATGTATCCACATCATAATCAGTTATTTTTTTAAATTATCAAACTCTTTTCTCAAAGGTAAAGCTGTTTTTACTTGGATAAATTACATAGATAATCATTTAATTATAACCATGTGAGTTGGCTTATAATGGTGAATTTGATGATGTATATAAGTGTGCAAATAGCCTTTGTTTGAGTTTAGTAATTTCCTTATAAATGCTAGTTACGATGGTAATTGGTGCTTGTTGAAAATGGATATGGTGAATATCAAATGGTTGATGATTTGGTAATTAGTATGCTTATGAGTTTAGGTAATTTGATACATGTTTGAAAATAACCATATTTGTAACACCCATAACCTGTATCCATCGCCGAACTAGGGTTATGAGGTATTACCGGTCAAATCATAACATTCATACTATCATGGCTCACACATCAACACATCATAGTAATCAATAGCACAAAGTCCTTTTAGTAGGTCTACAAGACCTTAAACATGCTTTAAAGAGGGTTCGGGACTAAACCGATCTCATACAAAAACTTTACAAACTTAAAAATTTTTTCTTCTAAAACAGGGCACACGCCCGTGTGGATTGACCGTGTGCCTTACACGGCCATGTCTTAAACCATGTCTTACCTCGTGTGCAACTCTGACTATTGTCACACGGCCTGTCACACGCCCGTGTGTCTGGCCCGTGTGCAAGTCTGTCCTGCATCGAATAAGGACAGTGATGGACACAGGCAAGACACACGCCCGTGTGCTCACCTGTATGGTCAATTATAGGCCATTTACAAGGCCAAATTGCCACCCAATTTGGGTCATTCCTACATGCTCAATTCCAACATCAATTAACATACAATTCATTCACCATTCTCAACTACCAAATCAAGTATGAAACATGCCATTTCTATTTCACCAAAACATACCATAATGGTCATTCACACAAGACCATATATACATATCACATACACCATTTTTGCATAGCAAAACATGTACAAAAATCATTCCACAACCTCACTAGCCTATACATGCCATATACCATAAATACAACTTCCAAAAAGGTACCAAAATAGATGTCCGATAGTGTGATTGAGTCGCTGACGATCCCCGGATCCGAGCTAGCTTTAATAATACTGTAAAATAGAGAAAGACTTCACACAGTAAGCTTTAATGCTTAGTAAGTTCGTAATATAACACATTTAACTCAACAATTCAAATTCAATATACAAAGTTAACTATCACATGGTTCAATTCACATTAATACTCAATCTTTCCCATAGCTAATACTTACATTCATACCACATCTATAAATTCAAGTATAAGCATTTTTAATGCTACTCAAACCATCTCTTTTTCATCATTCATTCACATAATCATCCATTTATATCATACACAATATCATCAACCACATAGGTTCTGTACATACCTGTACCATTACATATTTATCAATCACATTTACCACTCAATGCTCAATACCATAATTTGTTCGATCCTCATTAAACGTTCGATGATCTCACACACTCAGTGCAATTTAATTAGCTGAAGCTACAATAGTATCGCACACTTAGTGCCATCACATTAAATCGAAGATGTCTCGATATCGCACACACAGTGCCAACTAATATAGCTGATGCATTTCTTTACCTCACACACTTAGTGCAATTCATCGCAGTAACTATTATATTTACGCACACTTAGTGCCGCATATCTTTGAATTTACATTTCGCATTACTAATTCAACAATCACATTTCCATTCATTTCATAACAGGTGAACATTGTTTAAACAATTTGTATTATACACGAACTTACCTTGGACGTAGAAACAACGACACTAGTCGATCAATCGAGCATTTTGTTCTTGCCTCGATCTAAGTCTGAATTTCTCCTTTCTTGATCTATATAATGTCAAATTCAACTCATTCAATCACATTTTCATCCAAAACAATCCACAACACATAGTTAAAGCATTTTACACTTTAGCCACCATAATTCCACAATTTGACATTTTAGTCCTTATTTCACAATTACACAAAATACACATAATTTATTCACACCCAAGCTTGGCCGAATTTCACACTAGTCCCTAGCAGCCCATATCTTTCATTTGTTTCACATTTTAACCCTTCAAAGTTTCATTTTCACAAATTAGTCCATAATAATCAATTTCATCAAAAATCCCAATACAAAACATATTTATCATTCATCAAGCTATCATATTTCACCAACTATCAACACAAAACTCACATATTCATCAATGGAACATCTCAAAATCATTATCAAATTCAAAAATTAGGGCATGGGCTAGCTAGAACACGAAGCAACGATCACAAAAACATAAAAATTATCGAAAACGGATCAAGAATCATACCTCAATTAGCCAAGATTATTTCCGAATCCCTAAAACTCTTTTTCTTTTCTTTTTCCTTTGTATTTTTGGCAAAAACAAAGATGATAACCATAAATTTTGGTTTCGGTTTTATTAATATTAACTTAATTATCATTTTACCAATTTAACCTTATTATTATACTTATAAAATCATCCACTATAAGGTCATTTATGACCACTTACACAACTAATGGTCCATTTCCATAATAAGGACCTCACATATATCAAAACATAGCATTTAAGCACTTTAACCTCTAGCACACAGATTTTGCATTTTACGCGATTAAGTCCTTTTTCACAAATTAGCACACAGACGATAAAATTTTCACACAGAATTTTTACACATACTTTATCACATGCCATAAACATCAAAAATAATATTAAATTATTTCTCTGACCTCGGATTTGTGGTCCCGAAACCACTGTTCCGACTAAGGTCTAAACCGGGCTGTTACAACTCTCTCCCTTAGGGATTTTCGTCCCCGAAAATCTTACCAGTAAATAGATTCGGGTATTGCTCTTTCATAGCATCCGCAGGCTCCCACGTATCCTCTTCAATCCCATGTCTGTGCCACAACACTTTCACTAAAGCAATTTTCTTATTTCTTAATTCTTTGATCTCACGAGCCAGAATTCGAATCGGTTCTTCGATATACGATAGATCAGACTGAATTTCAACTTCAGTAGGGGAAATCACATGTGATGGGTCGGATCTGTATCGTCGAAGCATCGATACGTGAAACACATTATGAATCTTTTCTAATTCAGGTGGCAACAACAATTTATAAGCAACCGGCCCGATACGTTCTATAATCTCATACGACCCGATAAACCTCGGACTCAACTTGCCTTTTCTTCCGAAACGGAGTACTTTCTTCCATGGAGACACTTTCAAAAACACTTTATCCCCAATCTCAAACTCAATATCTTTTCGTTTCAAGTCCGCGTATGATTTCTGTCGATCAGACGCTGCTTTCAAACTATCATGAATCACTTTCACTTTCTGCTCAGTCTCTTTTATCAAGTCAATCCCGTGAATCTTATTCTCACTAAGCTCAGTCCAATACAATGGAGTTCTGCATTTACGACCGTAAAGAGCCTCATATGGTGCCATTTTAATGCTTGATTGAAAGCTATTATTATACGCAAATTCAATCAACGGCAGGTACTTTTCCCACGTACCTTCAAACTCAAGAATACAACATCTCAGCATATCCTCAAGAATTTGAATGGTCCTCTCGGATTGACCATCTGTTTGTGGATGAAAAGCAGTACTGAAGTGCAACTTCGTACCTAATGCCTCTTGCAGTTTCTTCCAGAACTGCGAAGTAAACCTCGGATCTCTGTCAGACACAATAGATAATGGTACTCCGTGCAATCGCACCACCTCGGAAACATACAATTCAGCCAACTTATCAAACGAATAATCTTTTCTCACCGGAATAAAATGATTTGATTTCATTAATCTATCCACTATCACCCAGATTGCATCTTTCTTCCCCAGAGACAAGGGCAATCCTGGCACAAAGTCTATTGTGATTCTCTCCTATTTTCACTCGGGAATCATGATCGGTTGTAATAAGCCCGAAGGTATCTGATGTTCAGCTTTGACTTGTTGACAAACTAAATATCTCGAAACAAACTCTGAGATATCCTGTTTCATACCAGGCCACCAATAAAACTGTTTTAGATCATTGTACATTTTCGTACTTCCCGGATGAACAGACAAACGACTACTATGATCTTCATTCAAAATCAACTGAATTACCTCTGAATTTCTCAGAACACAAATTCGATCTCGGAATCTCAAACAATCATCATCATCAACTCAAAATTCTGCATCAAGATTCAAATCACACTGAGCTCATTTCGCTAGCATTTCATTATCAACTTTTTGAGCATCACAAATCTGATGTAGAAACAATGGTCTTGCTTTCAATTCAGCTAAAACCGAACCATCTTCACACAAATCTATCTGAGTATTCATTGCTCGTAACGTAAATAAAGACTTTCGACTCAAAGCGTCAGCAACAACATTAGCTTTTCTCGGATGATAGTCAATTACTAATTCGTAATCTTTTAACAATTCTAACCATCTCTGTTGTCGTAAATTCAATTCTTTCTGAGTCATCAAATATTTCAAGCTCTTATGATCAGTATAAATGTGACATTTCTCACCAAATAAATAGTGACGCCAAATCTTCAATGCAAATACAATAGCTGCTAATTCAAGATCGTGTGTCGGATAGTTCATTTCATGCGATTTTAACTGTCTCGAAGCATAGGCTATAACTTTGCCTTCTTGCATCAACACACAACCTAAACCATTCAACGATGCATCACTGTAAACTATGAATTCTTTACCCGATTCAGGTTGAACTAACACTGGTGCCTCTGTCAACAACGCTTTCAATTGTTCAAAACTCTGCTGACACTTTTCTGTCCACTCAAATTTAACATCTTTCTGTAGTAATTTCATCAACGGAGTTGCAATCATTGAGAAGCCTTTCACAAACCGTCTATAATATCCTGCTAGTCTCAGAAAACTACGGACTTCAGACACATTTTTTGGAGGTTTCCAATCTAAAATTGCTGAAATCTTACTCGAATCAACTCGTATCCCTGCAGCTGACACTATATGTCCCAGAAAACCAACCTCGCACAACCATAATTCACATTTACTAAACTTTGCATACAATTGCTTCTCACACAGAGTCTGTAACACGATTCTCAAATGCTCAGCATGTTCTGTCTCATCACAAGAATAAATCAAAATATCGTCAATAAACACAATGACAAATCGATCCAAATACGGTCTGAATATCCGATTCAATAAATCCATAAATACTGTAGGGGCATTTGTTAGTCCAAAAGGCATAACTAAAAATTCATAATGCCCATACCTCGTTCGAAAAGTAATTTTCGGCACATCAGATTCTTTGACTCTCAACTGATAATAACCTGATCTCAAATCTATTTTCGAAAACACTGTAACCCTTTTCAACTGATCAAACAAATCATCAATTCGCGGTAGAGGGTACTTATTCTTTATCGTTGCTTTATTCAGATGCCGGTAGTCAATGCACATCCTCATAGTACCATCTTTCTTTTTCACAAACAACACAGGAGCACCCCAGGGCGAGAAACTTGGTTGTGCAAAACTTCTGTCTGTCAACTCTTGCAACTGAGACTTCAATTCTTTCAGTTCCGTCGGAGCCATTCTATACGGTGCTATTGAAATTGGAGTCTTTCCCGGCACTAACTCAATGCCAAACTCAACTTCTCGTATCAGAGGTAATCCGGGTAATTCCTCAGGAACACATCAGGGAACTCACAAACCACAGGCACAGATTCAACTTTCTTTTCTGTCACTTTTGTATCTATAACATATGCAAGATAAGATTCACATCCTTTTTTCACATAATTCAAAGCTTTCATCAAAGATATTACAGCCTGTAGCCCATTCAAATCACTGGATTCAATTCGAACTATCTCGCCATTCTGACTTCTCAAATTAATAATCTTTCGTTTGCAATTCACAATAGCATTATGCAAAGTTAGCCAATCCATACCCAGAATTATATCAAATTCATCAAAAGGTAGAAGCATCAGATTAGCCGGGAAACAAATATCTTGAAACATCAACGAACAATTCTTGCACACTTTGTCAACCAGAACACACTTGCCTAAGGGGTTCGATACTCTAATTATAAAATCAGTAGACTCAACAGGCAGAGTCTTACTAGATACTAAATTCTCACACACATATGAATGAGTAGATCCTGGATCTATCAATGCAATCACATCAGTATCAAAAAGAGTAAAACTACCAGTAATGACGTCTGGAGATAACGCTTCTTCGCGAGCACGAATAGCGTAGGCTCTGGCTAGTGATCTTGCCTCAGATCTCACATATGTATCCGTTGTTCCTCTCTGACTACCACTCATATTTCCTGTGTTTCTGGGTGGTCTACCCCTAGCTGCCGTGTTACTCGGCCTCGCACTCTGAGCATTATCTTTCTCAGCCAACTCCGGGCAATCCTGAATGAAGTGTTCTCGTGATCCACATTTATAACAAACTCTATTATTATACTTGCCCCAACATTCACCAATATGACGTCTCCCACACTGTCTACACTCAGGCTTATTATTTTTGACACTGCCAACACTTAATTCTATTGGATTTTGAGTTTTAGAACTCGTATATTGTTTCACACGATCTCTATTCGAATGTCCAAACGAAGCATTTGAGCGATTGGTTGCATCTCTGAATCTCTTTGACGAAGAATAATACGACTTATTCATCGACCTTTTTCTCTTGTCTCTAGCTTCTGAATCTGCTTTCTTCTTTTCTTTACTAAGCTCCTCGGCTTTACAAGCTCTTTCAACCAATACCACAAATTCATTCAAATCAAGAATTTCGACCAGAAGTTTAATATCTTCATTCAACCCTTCAATGAATCGTTTATACATAGTAGTTTCTGTCGAAACACATTCTCGTGCATACTGGCTCAATCTCACAAACTCTCGCTCATATTCCATAACAGACATACAACCCTGTTTCAGCTCAAGGAACTCTTTTCGTTTCTGATCTATAAACCGTTGATTGATATATTTCTTCTGAATTCAGTTTGGAAGAAATCCCGGGTGATTCATTCTCTCAGAACCATAGATATCAATGTTTTCCACAATCGATACGCCATATCTCTCAACAATGAAACAGCACACTTAAGACATTCCTCAAGAGTGCATGATAATTCATCAAACACTCTAATGGTATTCTCAAGCCAGAATTCAGCTTGCTCGGCATCATCATCAACTGTAGCCCTGAACTCTTCGGCCCCGTACTTTCAAATTTTATCAACTGGAGGTTTACTCAATCGATTCGGGTCTAATACTTGTGGCACTACAGGAACTTGCGGGGGTAGAGGTTGTTGAGCATCTAGATTCATTCGAACAAACTCCATAAACCACTCACTCATCATTTGGAAGAAGGCTTGCTTTGCCTCTCCCTCATGACTACTAGCAATCGGCCTAGATTCAGCCGGTGCTGTCCCTTGAGCGGGAGCATGCGCATTACTCTCAACATCATCAGCAACAGCTCGATCGGGATCTATTTACTATACGAAAACACATTTTTAACTATCAGGAATCATCACACTACCACAGGTATATATATGGCATGTATAGTTAGACTCTCACACGCTAGAATCGACTAAACTGTAGCTCTGATACCAATAAAATGTAACACCCATAACCCGTATCCATCGCTGAACTAGGGTTATGAGGTATTACCGGTCAAATCATAACATTCATACTATCATGGCTCACACATCAACACATCATAGTAATCAATAGCACAAAGTCCCTTTAGTAGGTCTACGAGACCTTAAACATGCTTTAAAGAGGGTTCGGGACTAAGCCGATCTCATACAAAAACTTTACAAACTTAGAAAATTTTTCTTCTAAAACAGGGCACACGCCCGTGTGGATTGATTGTGTGCCTTACACGGCCATGTCTTAAACCATGTCTTACCTCGTGTACAACTCTGACTATTATCACACGCCCTGTGTCTGGCCCGTGTGCAAGTCTGTCCTGCATCGAATAAGGACAGTGATGGACACAGGCGAGACACACGCCTGTGTGCTCACCCGTGTGGTCAATTATAGGCCATTTACAAGCCCAAATTGCCACCCAATTTGGGTCATTCCTACATGCTCAATTCCAACATCAATTAACATACAATTCATTCACCATTATCAACTACCAAATCAAGTATGAAACATGCCGTTTCTATTTCACCAAAACATACCATAATGGTCATCACACAAGACCATATATACATATCACATACACCATTTTCGTATAGCAAAACATGTACAAAAATCATTCCACAACCTCGCTAGCCTATACATGCCATATATCATAAATACAACTTCCAAAAAGGTACCAAAATAGATGTCCGATAGTGTGATTGAGTTAAGGGTGAGTATTCGATCGAGTCGAGTCGAATCGAGTAAATTTTTTTTGAGTTAGTCGAGTTAACAAATCCTATTTTAGCAACCGAGCTCAATTTGAATTTTTTTCGATTCGAATCGAATCGAGTCAAAAAATTTCGAGTCAAATTGAGTCGAGTTAACGAATCCTATTATTTATACTTAATGCTACGATTAGATGGACCGAATATTTAACTAGTAGACGAAGTACAAGATTATTTAACTACATGAACAATATAATGATTCTGCCTCTTAACTTAATGGGTAAACATTTATCAAAACGACGTAGTTTTGCCTTTTAACTTAATTATTTTGAATTTTAGCTTTTAAAAAAGTAAACATTTATCAAAACGACGTAGTTTTGTCTTTTCTTATTCGGATTTTCGAATAACTCAAATTGTGTAATTCATATTCGAGTTAAACCGAAAAACTTAATTTTTTATTCGAGTTGATCCGAATAACTTGATTAACTCAAATAACTCGAACTATTTAATTCAAAATTTGAAATTTTTATCGAGTTTTTCGAATCGAATCGGATTTTGCTCACCCCTAGATTGAGTCGCTGACGATCCCCGGATCTGAGCTAGCTTTAATAATACTGTAAAACAGAGAAAGACTTCACACAGTAAGCTTTAATGCTTAGTAAGCTCGTAATATAACACATTTAACTCAACAATTCAAATTCAATATACAAAGTTAACTATCACATGGTTCAATTCACATTAATACTCAATCTCTCCTATAGCTAATACTCACATTCATACCACATCTATAAATTCAAGTATAAGCATTTTTAATGCTACTCAAACCATCTCTTTTTCATCATTCATTCACATAATCATCCATTTATCTCATACACAATATCATCAACCACATAGGTTCTGTACATACCTGTACCATTACGTATTTATCAATCACATTTACCACTCAATGCTCAATACCATAATTCGTTCGATCCTCATTAAACGTTCGATGATCTCGCACATTCAGTGCCATTTAATTAGCCGAAGCTACAATAGTATCGCACACTTAGTGCCATCACATTAAACCGAAGATATCTCGATATCGCACACACAGTGCCAACTAATATAGCCGATGCATTTCTTTATCTCGCACACTTAGTGCAATTCATCGCAGTAGCTATTATATTTACGCACACTTAGTGCCGCATATCTTTGAATTTACATTTCGCATTACTAATTCAACAATCACATTTCCATTCATTTCATAACAGGTGAACATTGTTTAAACAATTTGTATTATACACGAACTTACCTTGGACGTAGAAACAACGACACTAGTCGATCAATCGAGCACTTTGTTCTTGCCTCGATCTAAGTCCGAATTTCTCCTTTCTTGATCTATGTAATGTCAAATTCAACTCATTCAATCACATTTTCATCTAAAACAATCCACAACACATAGTTAAAGCATTTTACACTTTAGCCACCATAATTCCACATTTTGACATTTTAGTCCTTATTTCACAATTACACAAAATACACATAATTTATTCACACCCAAGCTTGGTCGAATTTCACACTAGTCCCTAGCAGCCCATATCTTTCATTTGTTTCACATTTTAACCCTTCAAAGTTTCATTTTCACAAATTAGTCCATAATAATCAATTTCATCAAAAATCCCAATACAAAACATATTTATCATTCATCAAGCTCTCATATTTCACCAACTATCAACACAAAAATCACATATTCATCAATGGAACATCTCAAAATCATTATCAAATTCAAAAATTAGGGCATGGGCTAGCTAGAACACGAAGCAACGATCATAAAAACATAAAAATTATCGAAAACGGATCAAAAATCATACCTCAATTAGCCAAGATTATTGCCGAATCCCTAAAAATATTTTTTCTTTTCTTTTTCCTTTGTATTTTTGGCAAAAACAAAGATGATAACCATAAATTTTGGTTTTGGTTTTATTAATATTAACTTAATTATCATTTTACCAATTTAACCTTATTATTATACTTATTAAATCATCCACTATAAGGTCTTTTATGACCACTTACACAACTAATGGTCCATTTCCATAATAAGGACCTCACATATCTCAAAACATAGCATTTAAGCACTTTAACCTCTAGCACACAGATTTTGCATTTTATGCGATTAAGTCCTCTTTCACAAATTAGCACACAGACGATAAAATTTTCACACAGAATTTTCACACATACTTTATCACATGCCATAAACATCAAAAATAATATTAAATTATTTCTCCGACCTCAGATTTGTGGTCCCAAAACCACTGTTCCGACTAAGGTCTAAACCGGGCTGTTACAATATTGATGAATGAAAAGGGTAAAAATTTGATATGTATTTGAATTGTATATTGTGGTATGGTGAGTCTTGTAATTGTTGATATTGAAATGGAATAAATGATGTTTGGTTGAAGTAGATTGAATGCTTATTTATGCCTTGTATTGGTACCAATTGGTTTGATGTAGGAATGCACAAATTTGGGTGGCAAATTGGCTTGGTGAATAGCCTATTTTTGTCCACACGGGCAGAGACACGGGCGTGTGTCTCAGCCGAGTGTGACACATGGTTATATTACACGGCCGTGTGTCCCCTGGTGTTGAAATTAAAATCAAGTCGGTATGCTCCACACGGCCTCACACACGCGTGCGCAGGACTTGGCCGTGTGGCATAAGTCGAGATACCCTACGAGTTTGGTACGGCCTAGCACACGGCCCGCATACGCGTGTATGGCCATTTTAGGGCACACTGCCAGCTACCACGGGCGTTTGTTTTGGCCGTGTGACCCAATTCAAAGAGTTACACGGGTTGGACACAGTGGGGATACGCCATGTGCTCCCATTTCGAATGTCCACACGGCCTGTGACACGGGCGTGTCTGTTGGCCGTGTGAGAGACACTGCTGGACCACACTGGCGTATGGCCCCTGTTTTGAGAAAAATTTTCTAAGTTTCGTAAAAATTTCTTGAGTTGTCGGTTTAGTCCCGAACCACTCCCAAAGCATGTTTAGGGCCTCGTAGGCTCATTATAGGGACATTATGCTTGAGTTTGAATAATGTTTGCATAAAATGTGAAATTATATGTGAATTGAATGTTTAAATGTTTTATAAGTTCGGTAATACTCTGTAACCCTATTCCGGCGTTGAATACGGGTGAGGGGTGTTACACGATACTGTTTTGGCATTCTGGCATTTTCAAAAATTTGGACACAAGTCAAATCTATATCGACACCTTTATAAAGTATCAATCCTTGAAGATAAGTATCGATACTGTATACTGGTATCGATACTAAATTGACATTCTGTCATTTTAAAACACTGTTCATTTGGTAAAGTACTGATACTTCAACCTATAGTATCAATACTTTTTGCCAGAATGTTAAAAATCTTGCATTTTGGTACCATTTTCATGCTCAAAACAAAGTCAATCTAAATGGTGCTTATAGGCACTCATTCAACCTGCAACAACCAACTTCCAAACATACTAAATACAACAATTCATCAATTAACCAACCATAAACTCAACATGCTTCACTTGGTAATCAACATACACTTTTACCTACACAATTCAAACAATTGAACCTTGCCCAACACAATGTATACCAACTCCATTTATCAATTAAGTATACAACTAGCCATTCAATTTCACCATCTAACACAACCATTTCTAATCCAACATTGTAACATATACACTCTTCTTAAAACTTGACACTTTGTCATGATGCATCAACCTATACAATCCACCAAATGTTCAAACATTTAAAACCATTCATATTCATCATGTATTCAAGCATTTCTTTGCCAACTTTGACAGTTATGTACATAACATATACCCATTCAAAATCAAGCCACATTTGATATTCAAAACACAACCATTCAAGGTATAAACATAAACATAACATTGCTTATATACATGCCACATAACCGATTCCAAAACTATAAAAAGACTACCGAATCAAAGGTTTGATAGTGTGAGCTTCGAAGTGATCCGATCGCCTCATTCTGCAAAAGACAACTACAAGAAAAGAAAACACAATAGAGTAAGCATTTTTTATGCTTAATAAGTTCATAAGTTTTAAACAATAAAACTCACCTCCATTCACAATTAACGCAACAAATTAGCTAACTACAAATCTTTCCTGTCATCACATTTCACAACTATAAGGTGAGTTCATCATATATGAATCTTATAACATTTCAATCGGTACGATACAATCTCATTTAGTGCCATTCTATTAAAATCATCAAACACATACATAATTTACATCATTTCAGTCTTATATTTCCATTTCTATCACAATAAATACTAGCATTCATTCATTTACCTTGTTGTAATAACTGTTTAGCCCGATGAACTATAATAAACATATACGAATATGCGGGTAACCACCAAAACACACCAGATTGCTCGTCCGAGCAGTAACTCCAAAGCACACTTGAGCATCGAAGTTCTAAGCCCGTAGGTATCAAATGTCATAAGAAATTACATCTCTCCAGAATACACCAGGGTCTCCGTAGAGACAATCGGTAACAGTGGTATCCGTAGAGGCAAAACTCGGTAATCAGCAACAAATGTTGGATTACGGTTTAAGCAGTGAATTCTTCTTACATTGGTATCATCTTATACCATATCCCGTATATTGCGCAAATAACCCTATTGGCATGTCAATTGTATCCTATCCTTTCTTACGTTCATTCAAGCACATTTAATATATTAGTTCATTTCTTTACAATTCAGTCCATTTATCACATTTTTGTACCATTTTATAACCAATTCAAAATACAATCACAATATATAATTTCATAATTTAAACACATCCAATACATTTACAAACATAACTACACCATATGAACTTACTTGGCAAAAAAGATAGTAAGCGAGGAGTCGAGGACTAATCCGCAATTTTCCCTTTTCGTCAATTATTTACTGATTGATTCAAATCTTGATCTATACGGTAATTCATTTCAATTTATCAATTTCAATTACCTTATACCATCTTATTTCATGCAAATGACAATTTTATTTTATTTTTCACAAATTCCTTAAATTTTTGCATTTTATTCAATTTAGTCCCTAAGACCGAAACAATCACATCTTTCACATTTAAGCCTTGTTTTTTAATCTAATTTCAATCACATCCTTCTGCAGCCCTCTGATATCTATATTTATAGAAATTTAACATAATTTTTTTAATTCTTTACAATTTAATCCCTATACTCAAAACTAACAAATTTCACTTTACAAATTAGTTCTTTTTCATATCTAAGCTTAAAAGCTAACCATTTAACATCAAAAGCTTCAATATTCAACAATGATAACATTTAAAATCTTTAATAGTTTTGCAAAATAGCATATGTGTTAGCTAAATCGAGTTACAATAATCTCAAAAACTTAAAATTTACGAAAAACAAACTCCGAATGACTTACCATGCAATGGCCGAATGCTTGAGAGTTTTTAACAATGACTTTCTAGCTTTTCTTTTAAGGTTTCGATTGGGGAAAGAAAGATGATGATAAATTCTTTCTTTTCTTCCACTTTTATTTGTTTATTCATTAATTTATTTATATATAAATGATACTTTAATTAAAATTATCTCATTTTTAACACCAAACATGTGCTTAACCATCCACTATAATCTGAAGTGGGCTATTTGTCTTTTTAAACCTTAGTTTAGTTATTAATTAAGCCTTTTAACAAATAAAAATATATAGTGATTAACTTTTACTACTTTTACGATTTAGTCTTTGTATCTTAATTACTAACCATTCAATAAAATTATCGGACTGTAATTCAATATAATACTACAATATACTTGTAAATATTAATTAAAAATATTTACGGACTAGATTATCGAAAAACGAGATTCTGAATATAGTTATTATTTTCTCTATTATGCATAAGTTATGAATTTAGTTTCTGTATTTTAATTTGATTATTTTTAGTCCTTGTACATTTCAAATTTTGAAATTTTAATCTCAACCAAGTAATAATTGTTAAATTAGTTAAATTCTATTGTTACCAAAATCTCATATGAAAAATATATTATCACTTTGTAATGCTATATCAGCTTGTTACTACATAAAACTCGCAAAAAAGCCACATTACTTTAGGCAATTGATTTAATTGATATCATTTGATTCAAGACTCAAATTTCAAAATTTAAAAAGCATAGAGATTAAAAAAAAAAAAATCAAATTAAAGAACATGGACTAAATTCACAACTCACAGGACCAATACCAGAATTTGACCTAACATATTTAATTGTTACCATTTGAATCGAGACTGAAATTTCAAAATTCAAAAAGTGCAGAATTTAAAATTGACCAAATAAAAATACAATGATTAAATCCACAACTTACACATAATATAAAGATTAATAGTAAAATTTGATAAAAGTTATGAAAGTGCTTTTGTATTTTTTATATGAAATGTATAAGAATCAACATATAATGTGACTTGAACTTTAGACATCATAACCTCCAGAATTTTAATTTTACCATTTAAATTAAAATTTTATTTATTCTTAAATTACTTTTTGTTTTATGTGGAATTATCTAATTTTGATAAATCCCACGAAAGATTAATAATTTCCTTCAAATAAGTTAACTTAAGTATAGGTGTATGTCAGGCAGGTATGTATCCCCATCACATGACCAAATATTTATTAGGTACAAAAATAGCTTAATAGTAACATTTAAATTTTTCTAATGAAAAAAACATTTAGAAAATAGAATTAGGAGCATTTGTTATGTCGGTCCATCATATTCATTAAAAAATAAATGGAAACCAAACATAATATTTCACTATGCTCTTTGTCAAAGACAAATGAATTAGAATATTTTCTACCAAAAAGAATCAAATAGAATATCGTACGAAAAATCGAATAAATAATTACGTTTAATAAAAGCATATGTTTTTTCGAATCAATTAAAAAGAAGAAAAATAATTAGAAATTAAAATTCAGAGAAACAAATTAAAAATTGCAAAAAAATAATATTTTTATTACGTTTTAATTCATTTGAATCTTTGATTTCTTTCAATCCAATTCTTACATCATTTTCCGACAAGGAACATATCTTACTCGAGATTTATCAACTGGTAGGATAATTAACATTAGACCCTATTTGTCCACTACTGTCTAATAAAAGTTGCTGCAATAACCTTACCTGTATCACCGCCGCCTTCCAACATCTTTAACATGTTCATTTTATGTAGTAGGAATATTTCAAGGTAAAAATATTAGATTTATTGCAGTTGGATCGGAAAATATTGAGGAAATGCAAATTTAAAAGTGTGCATCCGATAAATTCGATCAAATAAATTAAAAATCAATTTACATTGATAAATAAACGATAATCTATTAACCATTGTATCATAATTAAAATAATCAAATCGAGTTAGTTCAGTTGATTATCTCATTATCCCATTTAATGAGCATATATTTGGGTTAAGTTTAGATAAAATATTTATATATTATATATGCTTAGTCCGGTTTATGAGTCTTGACCCGTAATTCGACTTTTTTTCTTTGTTCGGGTTTATTTTTTAGCTCAATTTAGTTTGATAGCTTGAATTCAGTGTTCATTTAATATTAATACTTTTATAATTAATTTAAAGAAAAATAATTATTTATTAAAAATATAGTAATTTGAACCGGTCTTAGGTCTAAATATATATATTTATTATATTTTAAAATATATAAATATATTAACTTTTTTTCCTGAAGGAGTTTACAAGTACACAATAAATAATACATATTTAAGCAACCAGAATTAGAATTAACTCTATACGGAGCACATCAAACTAAGAATCCAAATATATTTATACGATGCTCACATACGGTGAGACTTAAGTTCTAAAGTTGAGTAAAGGCCTCATTGACAAATTACACATAAACTCAACTTTTATAAATTAATATAAATTATCATTATTTTCCCGTGTTTTTATTGAAAAATTGCTTTAACTTGAAAAACTAATGTGAGTTGAAAAGTTAATTCAAAAAGCAATGTTAAACAAGATTTAAAGCCTGATCTCGTAATTAATTTAGACAAAAAAAATTATTTTAAATGGATTGATTTTTACTCACCTCTAATTAAATTAAAAAATAAAATTTAAAAAAAATAATAATAATAGCCCCACATGTGGTAGGACCGGAGACATGTGAAGACACATCAATTTGTAATCTACCACCTTATCTGCTCCCGGCTAAACGCCTCATTGTTATGGCCTGTGGGATTGGGTCGTTGCACTGAGTGGGTAGGTCACGTTTCTACACACACTCCTTGTTTCATAAAGTGTTGCCACTTTTGTGGCTACCTGTCTCATTAGGTGAGCTCGGTCTCAACTTTTCATGAAGAATTATTTATTATGATATTGTTATTAATTTGAGAAATTATTTTATAGATTTTTCTCACCATATTATTTATAGTCTCTTTTTAATTATTTCATGATATTTTAATAAAATTTTTCATGTTATTGATACATAATTTTGATAAATTTTTTATCTTGAATTTTAAATCTCAAGCCTTAAACTCCGAACTCAAATCCAAACTTAGGGTTCAAGATTTAGGGTTCGAGATTTTAATTTTAAGATTCAAGGTTTCAAGTTTGGGATTATGGATTTAGGGTTCCGAGTTCAAATAACAAAATTATCAAAATTATGTATTAATGACATGAAAAAAATTGCCGAAATAGCTTATTCTAAGCAGTGTATCAAAAAAATAATACTAAAATGATATTTTAAAATTTTAATATAATTGAAAATAGAAAAAAACACACATTTAAACATATATTCAAACCAATCGACAAAACTTAAGTTTTAATTTAAATTTTTTTAGTATTTAAATATAATGATAAGGGAATCAGATTTATAAAATAGAAAAAAAAACTATGTAATTTAATACAATTCATTTTAGTTATGGGTCACCCTCAAGATACCTAAAATAGAGTGATTTGTTTTTTCCTAAATAAATAGGAACCAAGATCTAAATTATTTTTAGTTCACTTGTTGCTTTCGATCGAAGAGAATTAAATTAATCATTAAATTTGTGCAAATTTTATGGATACAATATGAAAAGTAATTTACGCCCCGTTTGGTCCAACCTGACATAAAAGAAAAGGGACGTATTAAATAATATATGAGTATTAAAAAGATAAATGACAATTGAGTTTCGATTGGTATGAGCATTTTTGTTAATGTGGGAAGATGTGGGTTCGAGTGTACTGAAGCACATTATCTTTCTATTTATGGATTGGAGAGAGGCTATGTAACATCCTAGGAAGGGCCTATGCATTTTTCAGATCAATTGTATGAAATGACAAGTCTTAAGTATTATGAATAAATTTTTGATACTTTTGGAAACCTAGAAATGAATGAAAATGGAAATGAAAATGAAAATGGAAATGGACATTTTTGGAAACTTAGACATTTTCGAAAACCTAAACATTTTTGGAAATGATCCAAAAATGGAAACTTGAACATTTCGGGAAACTTGGATATATGAGAGAAATAAAGGAGTTTTATTCACATAAATATGTGAATAATAAGAGATAAATAAAGGAGTTTTATTCACATAAATATGTGAATAATAAGAGATAAATAAAGGAGTTTTATTCACATAAATATGTGAATAATAAGAGATAAATAAATGATTATTTTCTAATGAGATAATTGAGGAGATAATTGATGGATTAAAGGCTTTTATCTTTTAAATAAAAGAGATAATATTATCAAAAGAGGAGTGGTGGCCAAGTAAAGGACTCCTAGGTGATAACTTTGGCTATAAAAGGAGGACAGAGGGCTACTCATCAACATTTGCTCCTCTTCCTCTCTCACAAAATTCTCCTAGGCAAAACCCTCTCTGCCGAATTTTCATTAAGCAAAAATCCCTCTTTTTCTTCTATTTTCTTCTCCGTTTCTCTTTGTTAAAAATTTGAATCTTTGTGGATTCTAAGAAAGAGGCAATCATCCACAACATCAAAAGGGGATCTTTCGGAAATCTAAGGATCTAAGGTAAGGATTATAAATATAAATATGCGGTTAAAGATTATGATTCACGTTTTCAAAGTTAGATCTAATCTAACACGAAGTTATAGGATTTCAACGAGGCTTATAAAGGAATCCTCTTGATTTGGAATCCCATCATAAGTTAAGGGATATTCGGCCAAGGCATAAATTGTTTAAGTGTTTTCCATTATTTCAAAAACCGAAAGCGACTTGGTTACATACCTAGTATTAGCCGATTTCAAGGAAGAGGAATTCTAGCAACTGTTGGGACTTGATTAAATCAATTCGGCAACTAGGTAAGTAATTCTACTTCTAGTAGGATTTGGTTTTAAGACCAAATAGGTTTATTTATATGTTTTAATTAATGGCCGAATATAGGAGTGAAAGATCTAGATCGGTAGATCGCTCTCTACGAAATTCACGGAAACTATTAAGCGAAAAAAGTGTGTACTCTTACTAACTTTCAATAAATTGCATGGCAATCATTAAATATATAAATATGTAACAGTATGTGAATGTGGCTAAGCACCACAAATGTGGTAAGGAGTACCAGTGCACGCTTTCCTACTTTTGATAGGATTGTGAATGTGAAATATTTTGAACATGTGATTAGTAACATGAATGAAAATTAAGTATGTGAAATATGTTATGAAATAATTGGGGCATTCGGGATATTTGTGGAGGAAGAAAGTGAAGGTGATGACTACGGTCTCACCAACGTAAAGTGGTGACTACGGTCACATAAAGTGAAAAGTGGTAACCGGTTACATCCAGTGAATCTGATGTCTAATGACACAACATAAGTGGGCGATGAGCACGTCGATTGCAATGATCGCTTCGATGGTGTGTAGCGGATGGAGGGTCGACTTAGTAGTCCCCGCGGTGTGCGAGTTGGTACGGGTGGTGTGTAGCGGATGGACAAATAGGTTTGGATTTGGGTTGCATCATCCTTTATTTTGTATGAACATGATATTGATATGACTTGTATGCACGATTTGTTGGAAATTAGTACTATGTACACATTGAGTCTGTTGACTCACCCGTTGGGGAATTATTTTTCAGGTGATGAGCGATAATGGACCGGGTCGGCGGGAGCTAAAGGTGGCCATGCATCGCTGAAGAAATTATTTGGAATTTGGACTTTATGAAATTTTAGTACTTTAAACTTTATTTTGGGTTTGAATGATGTAATAAGGCCATAAGGCCCAATTGGATTTTCTTTATTTACTTTTATTTTAATTTGAATATGATACAATTTATGTTTGATTAAAGATAAGTAAATTTATTTCTTTTAAAATAATAAACCCAAAAATTATTTTGTCACCTTATTTAAGTTGGATTTCGAATTTATTAAATAGGTTTCAAATTAAGCCCAACCCAAAACAATTTTTTTAAATTACACAAATTTTCTCTAAGTCATTTAGAACATTGAAAACCGATTTATTTAAGGAACATACGGATCCGATGCAGGCTCGTGGGCGGGTGTGGGTGTTTCAGATTGGTATCGAGCCCGCTTTTAAAACTCTCGGCTGTGAGCTCGGGCCCAAAAACGTTTTCAATTCGAGCCCAAATGAATTTCTTTGAAATAAGCGGGTTTTATGGCATGGCACCTAAGTCTCCGACCATGATCCACGGTGTAAGTACCTTTAACCATCCGTGTGATTATGTGAATTATGAATTGTAAAAGGGTAGCAAAGGCATGGAACGTAGAATAGTGTGATAGGAACTTGAACCCCAGGATTAGACTACTCAAACACTTGAAACTCATAAGACTTAATGAACTTAACAAACCTATGACTAAGTTATTAAGCTAGGGTGTGGCAACCCTCACATGCATGTCTAGGATTGGATCCGGAAGAGCACAGGTATTTAAGCGATCCTAGTGACTCACCTCCTCTTCGCAGTATCCTACTGCAGTGCGTAGCTTCGGTTCGCCCTAACTCGTAAGGCTCGGTGGTGTGGCAACCTCTCAATGCGCATGTCTAGAAAGGTCGGTGAGAGCTTGGTATTTAAGCGATCCGCGTGACTCACCTCCTCTTCATTCGAATCTGCACAGTGCGTAGCTTTGGTTCACCCCGACCAAGAGGGCTCGGTCATAGGCTAAACACAAAGAATAAAACCGAAAAGGACTTAGCCGTTTTTCTTTTATAAAAAAATAAAAAAAATGTATAACCAAAATTTAGTTTTAAAACTCTTAGAAACTTATGAGAACTGTTTTACAACATTTTCTTCTAAAAAAAAAAAAAAAATACCCTTGGTTTATAAAATGACCAAACCACCCATAGTTTTAACAAAATTTCATTACTTTATCAAATGTTCAAAAACCCTAATTTGTAAAATATCAAACTATCTTGATTTTGGAAAATTACAAAATTGCTCTAACTTACAAAATTACCAAAACGACCCTGATTTCTAAAATTTTTACAATATCATTGCTTTAAAAAGTGTAACTCTCAAAGGAACCCTCAATGTTTTACAATCTTGGAAAATATCCCTAACTTAATAAATTTTACAAATTTACCCTGATTTTTGGAAAAATTATCAAAATACCCTGAGATCAAAAATTACCGAAATACCCCTGGATTTCAAAATTCTTCCAAAATTTCCCCAGAACTTTAGAAGTACCAAAATACGTTCGTCCAAAATCACCAGGGAACTTTTTATTTTTGAAAATTTACGAAAATACCCACAGTAGGATAAAATTACGAAAATGCCCACGGGTAGTGGAAAAGCAAAATAACGAAAACAACAACAAGAATTACAACGTTTCTTTGAATGAACGAAAGTTCATATTTGTTGATGGATGAATGAATGAATGCAAGACTGTATGCATGTATGAATACGAAAGAACCACTCTTAAACTCTTCTTCATAAGATATCATCGCGGGTAATAAGTGAAACAAGAATACTAATACATAAAATTCCTTAATCGATCTCGCCGATAATGAGCTCAAGAGGACGTGGTCGTCGTGGAAGAGGTAGAGGAAGGATGACCGTTAGATCGGGACAAGGTTACGACAATGAGATACCACCACCACCATCACCCCAACCGTCAATGTTGAGCAAAGCGAGGCTCGATGAGGGAAGATGCCATGTCGCAGGTCAGGCGTTTGCGAGTTTTGGAATTGGTGGTACGGTGCAGAAATAATTCAGAAATCGTAAGTGCATGTGCTGAGCGGCTCCGTGCTAATGGAGTGAAATGTTTAGAGGAGTATCGGGAGTGGCACCCAAAGATGGTGAGTCTTTGGTTGGAAACAGCCCGAGCGCATCATGGATGAGCTCGACTTGACCTCCGAGGAGAAGTTGAAAGGGATGATGACGGCATTTATTACGCGATGAAGCGTATCAATGGTGGTTAACCGTTCGGGACGGTGCCACGGCGGAAGATCGACACGGGAATATGCTAAGGAAGCATTTCGAAGAAGTATGTGGGAACCCGTATATAGATGAGCAAAGGAAGGCTTTTACGGGGTTGGTACAATGAAGTAAGTCCGTCACCGAATAATATGAAGGAATTCTTGAGGTTGAGCCGATATGCCCGGGAGTAGTGGCGATCGAGCATGAACAGCGTGTGTTCGTTTTGAGGACGGACTTAGGGACGATTTGAGACTTTTGATAGCACCGCATCGGGAGCGGGAAATCTCGCCTTGGTGGAAAAGGCTAAAGTGGTGAGGGAATTAAGGACGCCACCAAGCGGTGTGGATGAAAATAAGCCCAAAAGAGGTTTTGGGCCATCTGGAAAAGGCCACAAGAGGCCTAGAGTTGACAGCCACAAAGTCAACAGTGATGCGGGCCGGCAATTTCGCCCTTGTGAACATTGTGGAAGGAAGCACGGGGAGAGTGTTGGAAAAAGGCGGGACGATGTCTCAAGTGTGGGTCCAAGGACCATATGATTAAGGATTGCCCCAAGCTATTAGATGAGAGCCAACCAGCCACTCGAATGCTAACCAGCCGGTAGAGGCGGACGCCGACCTCAAAGAGGTCGTGGGTCGGCCAACAGAGGTAGTGGCGGAGGCCGTGGAGCTCGGGGCGAGGTGCGACTAACGCCAAGCAAGGCAACCGGGTTTGGTTTACGCGTTCGCCGGAGGAAGAGGGAGACGCGGCGGCGGATGTTATAACCGTGCGTTCTTTATTCATGACAAACCCTATTTTGCTCTTATTGATGTGGGCTCAACTCATTCCTATGTTGCATGTAGTGTGGTTGAAACACTAGGCCTAGACTCGAACTTTCGATAGGCGGATAATCGTAGTAAGCCCTTTAGGCCAAACGGTGAGGATAGATAGGATCTTTCGGAATGTACCCCTAGAGATTCGGGAGCGAACTTTCGGGCCGACTTAATGGAATTACCCTTCGGAGAGTTTGAGCTTATACTTGGAATGGATTGGCTAGTAGAGCATCGAGCCGTGTTGGATTGTGCGGCTAAACGTATGGAACTAAGAACCCCGGAAGATGAGGTAGTAGTGATGATCGGAGAAAGGAGGAACTACTTGTCTAACGTAGTTTTGCACCAAGGCCGAGAAAATGGTTAAGAAAGGATGTAAGGCATTGTTAGCCTTCGTGAGTGCGTTAAGAGGAGAAGAGAAAGGTGTTAAGGGAGTTAGAACAAGAAGGGGATTTTGAGGATGTATTTCAGGAGGAGTTGCCCTTAATACCCCAGGATAGAAGTGGAATTTGGAATAGATTTGCTACCAGAAGCAGCTCCCGTGTCAATCGCTCCCCTACCGAATGGCACCAAAGGAGTTAGTGGAGCTCAAGGCTCAAATCCAAGAGTTGTTGGATCGTGGGTTCATTCGACCCGGTGTGTCTCCGTGGGAGCACCGGTTCTCTTTGTGAAGAAGAAGAATGGAACTATGCGGATGTGCATAGATTATCGTCGATTGAACAAACCCGACCATCAAGAACAAGTATCCTTTGCCAAGGATAGATGACTTGTTCGACCAACCGAAAAGGGCAGCATTGTGTTCTCAAAGATCGACTTAAGGTCGGGTATCATCAACTCGAAAGTGAAGGAGGTGATATTCATAAGACCGCTTTTAGGACAAGGTGCGGTCATTTTGAATTTGTGGTGATGCCGTTTGGGTTGACGAATGCACCGGCGCGTTCATGGATATGATGAATAGGGTTTTCCAACCCTACTTGGATAGATTCGCCGTGGTGTTCATCGACGACATTTTGGTGTATTCCAAGACGGAGGAGGAGCACGATGAGCATCTCCGAGAGTTGTGTTAGAAGTGTTAAGGAAAAGAAGCTTTATGCCAAATTCAAAGCAAGTGCGAATTTTGGCTCAAGGAAGTGGCGTTCTAGGACATGTGGTATCCGCAGAAGGAATAAGTGGATCCTAGGAAGATCGAAGCGATGTTGGATTGGAAACCACCTAGGTCGGTGGCTGAAATCGAGTTTATTAGGCTTGGCGAGCTATTACGGAAGGTTCGTGGAAGGATTCTCGTCGATAGCCGCACCTTTGACAAAGTTACTAAGGAAGGAAGTACCGTTTTGTGTGGACGGATAAGCAACGAGAGCTTCAAAAGCTTAAAAGGTCTTGTGAAGCTCGGTGTTAATTCAAATGGAGGCGTAAGGACTTCGTAGTATATTGTGATGCTTCGCATACACGGGGTTAGAGCAGTGTGCTAATGCAAGAAGGAAAGGTAGTCGCTTATGCATCTCGGCAGCTTAAGGCCGCATGAGGTGAACTACCCAACTCATGACTTGGAACTCGCGCGGTGGTTTTCGCCCTCAAAGTTTGGAGGCACTACCTTTATGGAGAAAGGTCGATAATTTACACGGACCACAAAAGCCTTAAGTATTTGTTGACTCGTAAGGAGTTGAACTTGAGGTAACGAAGGTGGGTGGAGTTATTAAAAGATTATGACTGTTCGATAGAATACCATCCGGCAAGGCGAATGTGGTAGCCGACGCCCTAAGTAGGAAGGTTGTGTCGGATTTAAGGGCTTTGTTCGCTCACTTAAGTTTGTATGAAGGCAGGCTTTGTTAGGCGAGTTACAAGTCAAGCCAACCCGGGTGAAGGAGGTGAAAGAGGGACAGGTTGGCGGATAAGGACTTAAGTACTAAGTTCACAGCAAATGCGGCAAGGAGGATTAAAGGATTATGGCGTCAATGATGAAGGAGTCTTGTCTGCTACAAGGAAAAGGTTTGTATGCTTGAGGGATAAGGAGTTGAGACAAAGGATTCTTCGGGAAGCGCATGGTAGTCCTTATGCTATGCATCCCGAGGCATCAAGTCAGTATAGAGATCTAAGAGAACAATTTTGGTGGTCGGACACAAAACGAGAGGTGACCGAATTTGTGGGGAAATGTTTGACATGTCGACAAGTAAAGGTTTGAACACCAAGTCCCATCAGATTTACTTCAACCAATTGAGATTCCCCAATGGAAGTGGGAAAGAATTACCATGGACTTAGTTAGTGGGCTTCCCTTACGCCCACTAAGAAGGACTCGGTATGGGTGATAGTGGACCGTTTGACCAAGTCCGCACATTTTATCCTGTGAGGATCGACTATTCCTTCAAAAGTTAGCCAAGTTATATGTGGCGGAGATCGTGAGGCTACACGGGTACCGATGTCGATCATCTCCGATAGAGACCCAAGGTTTACGTCTCGATTTTGGAAAGCACTTCATCAAGCATTAGGCACTAAGCTAGACTTCACTACGGCTTTTCATCCACAATCGACAGGCGATCTGACGGGTTATACAAGTGTTGGAAGATATGCTAAGAGGTCGTGTGATGGATTTCCGAGGAAGTTGGGAAGATTACTTGCCTCTAGGCGAGTTCGCCTACAACAACAACTATCGTGCAAGCATTCGGATGGCACCATACTGAAGCATTGTATGGAAGGAAATGTAGAACACCAACTTGTTGGACCGAGTTAGGAGAACGCCGCGTTTGGGTCCAGAGTTAGTGGCGAAACCGAGGAGAAGGTGGAATTGATTCGGGCACGGTTGAAAGAAGCTTCTGATAGACAGAAGTCGTACGCAGACCTTAAGAGGAAAGAAATTGAGTTTGAAGTAGGAGACCAAGTGTTTCTAAAGGTCTCACCTTGGAAGAAGGTAATGAGGTTCGGTCGAAAAGGGAAGTTAAGCCCAAGGTTTATAGGGCCTTATCAAGTATTGAAGCGAATTGGGCCAGTGGCATACCAATTAGAGTTGCCACCAGAATTGAAGCAGATGCACGACGTATTTCATGTATCCATGCTACGTCGCTATCGATCGGATCCGTCGCATGTGGTATCTGTTGAAGAAGTGGAGCTAAGGCTAGACTTATCCTACGAGGAAGAACCGATTCGGATCTTGGAACGTGATGTGAAAGTACTACGAAGGAAGTCTGTTCCTTTAGTCAAGGTGTTATGGCGCAATCATGGATCGGAAGAAGCTTCGTGGGAGCCAGAAGAGACAATACGACAGCAATACCCTCAACTGTTTAGTTAGGAAATTTCGAGGACGAAATTTTATTTAAGAGGGTAGAATCAGTAACATCCTAGGAAGGGCCTATGCATTTTTCAGATCAATTGTATGAAATGACAAGTCTTAAGTATTATGAATAAATTTTTGATACTTTTGGAAACCTAGAAATGAATGAAAATGGAAATGAAAATGAAAATGGAAATGGACATTTTTGGAAACTTAGACATTTTCTGAAACCTAAACATTTTTGGAAATGATCCAAAAATGAAACTTGAACATTTCGGAAACTTGGATATATGAGAGAAATAAAGGAGTTTTATTCACATAAATATGTGAATAATAAGAGATAAATAAAGGAGTTTTATTCACATAAATATGTGAATAATAAGAGATAAATAAAGGAGTTTTATTCACATAAATATGTGAATAATAAGAGATAAATAAAGGATTATTTTCTAATGAGATAATTGAGGAGATAATTGATGGATTAAAGGCTTTTATCTTTTAAATAAAAGAGATAATATTATCAAAAAGAGGAGTGGTGGCCAAGTAAAGGACTCCTAGGCTGATAACTTTGGCTATAAAAGGAGGACAGGAGGGCTACTCATCAACATTTGCTCCTCTTCCTCTCTCTGCAGAAATTCTCCTAGGCAAAACCCCTCTCTGCGAATTTTCATTAAGCAAAAATCCCTCTCTTTTCTTCTATTTTCTTCTCCGTTCTCTTTGTTAAAATTGAATCTTTGTGGATTCTAAGAAAGAGGGCAATCATCCACAACATCAAAAGGGATCTTTCGGAAATCTAAGGATCTAAGGTAAGGATTATAAATATAAATATGCGGTTAAAGATTATGATTCACGTTTTCAAAGTTAGATCTAATCTAACACGAAGTTATAGGATTTCAACAGGCTTATAAAGGAATCCTCTTCAGATTTGGAATCCCATCATAAGGTTCGGCCAAGGCATAAATTGTTTAAGTGTTTTCCATTATTTCAAAAACCGAAAACTGACTTGGTTACATACCTAGTATTAGCCGATTTCAAGGAAGAGGAATTCTAGCAACTGTTGGGACTTGATTAAATCAATTCGGCAACTAGGTAAGTAATTCTACTTCTAGTAGGATTTGGTTTTAAGACCAAATAGGTTTATTTATATGTTTTAATTAATGGCCGAATATAGGAGTGAAAGATCTAGATCGGTAGATCGCTCTACGGAATTCACGGAAACTATTAAGCGAAAAAGGTGTGTACTCTTACTAACTTTCAATAAATTGCATGGCAATCATTAAATATATAAATATGTAACAGTATGTGAATGTGGCTAAGCACCACAAATGTGGTAAGGAGTACCAGTGCACGTTTCCTACTTTTGATAGGATTGTGAATGTGAAATATTTTGAACATGTGATTAGTAACATGAATGAAAATTAAGTATGTGAAATATGTTATGAAATAATTGGGGCATTCGGGATATTTGTGGAGGAAGAAAGTGAAGGTGATGACTACGGTCTCACCAACGTAAAGTGGTGACTACGGTCACATAAAGTGAAAAGTGGTAACTTCGGTTACATCCGGTGAATACGATGTCTAATGACACAACATAAGTGGGCGATGAGCACGTCGATTGCAATGATCGCCTTCGATGGTGTGTAGCGGATGGAGGGTCGACTTAGTAGTCCCCGCGATTATGCAGGTTGAATGCGGGTGGTGTGTAGCGGATGGACAAATAGGTTTGGATTTGGGTTGCATCATCCTTTATTTTGTATGAACATGATATTGATATGACTTGTATGCCCGATTTGTTGGAAATTAGTACTATGTACACATTGAGTCTGTTGACTCACCCCCGTTGGGGAATTATTTTTCGTGTGATGAGCGTAATGGACCGGGTCGGCGGGAGCTAAAGGTGGCCATGCATCGCTTGAAGAAATTATTTGGAATTTGGACTTTATGAAATTTTAGTACTTTAAACTTTATTTTGGGTTTGAATGATGTAATAAGGCCATAAGGCCCAATTGGATTTTCTTTATTTCTGTTTATTTTTATTTGAATATGATACAATTTATGTTTGATTAAAGATAAGTAAATTTATTTCTTTTAAAATAATAAACCCAAAAATTATTTTGTCACCTTATTTAAGTTGGATTTCCAGAATTTATTAAATAGGTTTCAAATTAAGCCCAACCCAAAACAATTTTTTTTAAATTACACAAATTTTCTCTAAGTCATTTAGAACATTGAAAACCGATTTATTTAAGGAACATACCAGATCCGGTACAGGCTTGTGGGCCGGGTGTGGGGTGTTTCAGGCTATAAATAGTTCTAGGTATTGTTTCAAAAAGAATAGATATAATCAAAATCTATTTTGTTTTCACTATGATTATTATATTTTTTTTGGTTTCATATTTATTTTGTTTCACTATGATTATTATATTTTTCTTAGCAACACTATTATATTTATAATTTTTTTTTAAAATAATATATTTTAGTATATTGTATTTAACTTATATAATCATTTTTATATAATGTAACATATGGAGTTTTGCTCGTATTTTTTAACTTTTTTTTTCCTAGTTAAACTTTTTTTTTTTAGTTTTCCACTTAAACTCTGATTAGTGTAGTTTATTTTAATATTATTTGACCTACAAATTTAGCCTATAAATAGATCTTTTTTCCACCCTAGAAAGATAATCCATAACACATTTAGGTATTAGCTTTCACAAGCTTTTAGAGAATTTTGTGTTTACGTTTTGAGGGTTCTTATTTCGAGTTTCGGGTTTAATTTTATCTCCATCTTTTGTACTTTTCGATTTTTCCATTTTAGTGAAATTATCTTTCCCCGTGGTTTTTTATCCTCTTCGGAGGGGTTTTTTCATGTAAAATATTTGTGTTCGATGTTTTCAATTTCTTCGTTATTTTACTTGTTCGTTACTTAATTGAGTTTATCTCCAACAAACTAGTATCAGAGTTAGTTCGATTTTCGCAACCAACCCGTTCAGAGATGGCAACAACAAGGTTTGATATTGATAAGTTTGATGGCATCACAATTTTCAATATTTGGCAAATTTGCAAGTCAAGAATTTTGATCCAGAGTGATCTTGATAAGATCCTTGCATAGAGGAAACCTAACAACATGGAACAATTAGAATGGGATAGGTTAGATAAAAAAGGCTTTATCTGCAATTCAATTATGCCTAACAAATAATGTGTTACAGGAGTTGTTAATGGAGAAAACGATATACACCTTGTGGAAAAAGTTAGAAACCTTTTATGCGACTGAGTCTCTGACTAATCGATTGGTGTTGAAACGACGGTTGTACACGTTCCGTATGAACGAAGGTGAGCACCTTAGAGGTCACATCTGTTAATTTATTACTCTTTTGAATGATTTTAAAAATGTTAAGGTTCAGATTGACGATGAAGATCAGGCTATGCTATTATTATGCTTTTTACCCCCTTCATACAAGTCTTTCAGGGAGACCCTAATTTATGGGAGATAATCTCTCATTTGAGAATGTGAAAGGTTGTCTGTTGAGCAAAGACAAACTCAACAATGAGTTTGGTTCGGATAACAAGTCAGATAGGCAAGCCTCAGTTTTTGTAGCATCAAGGAAGCGAGACAAGAGATGTCACTAGTGTAAGAAGTTAGGTCACGTCAAGGTAGATTGTTACAAACTGCGAAATAAAAGGGCTGCTGAGAGCAACGAGGAAGATGTAGCTGGTGCTAATTTGGCCAATGACAAGGGTGATGATTTCTTGTTGGTGTCAACAAGTGAAACCTTCAAGCTTACGTCTGAGTGGATTCAGGGTGTTCTTTCCACATGTGTCCCAATAAGGATTGGTTCTCTATATACAGTTCAATTGAATGTAGAGTTGTACGTATGGGGAATGGTTCACCCAATAAGGTAATCGGTATTGCAACTGTTCAGATCAAGATATACGACAAGACAATTAGGACATTGTCAGACATATGTCTAACTTAAAGAAAAATCTCATATCTTTGGGAAATTTGGACTCCAAGGTTTGTAGAATTAAGATTGAGTCAAGCAGTATTAAGGTATCCTATGGGGATCTCATTTTGATGAAAGGTAAAAAGATTGACAGCCTTTATGTTCTGGAAGGATCAACGATGACTGGTGAAACAGGATGTCCCTCATCTGTTAAGGAGTCGAAGTCGACTCATTTGAAACGGAGACAACTTGGTCATAGGAGGGAAAAATGTATGACTGTTTCGTATAAAAGAGGCTCTCTTTTGGGTGCAGGTTCTGAAAAGATAGGGCACTGCGTTCGTGGAAACCAGACCCGGGTCAATTTTGATTTGGAAATGCACAAGTCGAAGACTAGAAGTCTTCCAAATTCTAAGCACAACTTCGACTCAATTAATATCCTGCATAGTTTAAGATAAGCCCTTGGTGGGCTTTAGCAAAGAAGGCGTTGTGGAAATACGAGTCAAGGTGGAGATTTGTGGAGTTATGCCTCGTATTTTTCAGCTTTTCTTCTCCCAATTAAACTATGTTTTTAGTTTCCCACTTAAACTCTGATTAGTGTAGGTTATTTTCATATTATTTGACCTACAAATTTAGCCCATAAATAGGGTCATTTTCCACCCTAGAAAAATAACTCATAACACATTTAGGTATTAGCTTTTACAAGTTTTCAGTGAATTTTGTGTTTACGTTTTGAGGGTTCTTATTTCAAATTTCGGGTTTAATTTTATTTCCATCTTTTGTACTCTTCATTTTTTCCGTTTTAGTGAAATTATCTTTGTTCATGATTTTTTATCCTCTTCAAATAGGTTTTTCCACGTAAAATATATGTGTTCGATTTTTTCAATTTCTTCGTTATTTTACTTGTTCGTTGCTTAACCGGGTTTATCCTTAACATAACAATAATTTGGTAATAAATCACAATTAAAAAATATGTATAATTAAAAATAGTCCTAATCCAATTCTTTTTTTTTTTTACAAAAAAAGAATAATTATACTTATTATAAACTAATGTTTATTAGTAAAATTACATTTACATTAAAAACCATATCATTAATTAAAATAAAATCTTTATCCACATTAATTTTCAAATAATCAACCTAAGAATGGTAATATCTTCACATAAATATCTAGCATAAATAAATATTGATCCAATAAATAAATTACTTAGTATAAAAATAGAATTTCTGTAGGAAAGTTCATAAAAAAATATCTTCTCATTAGGTTAAAAGTCTGCCGCCTTGGCACGAGGTCGTTTGTGTTTGGCACGGTTTAGTATGCTGTTTAGCAAGGTTTTAGTCGACTATAAGGGGTTCAATGGAGGATCCATTTTAGGCTCAAGAAGACGGATCGACTGTAACAACCCGTTTTTAGTGAAATCGAAACAGTAATTTCGGGACCACAAATCCGAAGTTTAAAATTTTATTTTATTATTATTTATGGTCTATAGTATGATAGTATTACCGAATAAAAATTTCGTTAAGAAATTTTACCGTTTATATGCTTAATTTGATAAAAAGGACTAAATCGCGTAAAGTACAAAAGTGGAGTTCTAATAGATAAAGGTATTAAATAGCTATAGAACTTTAAAGTGGAAGTCCTTATATGATAATTAGACCATTTAACTTGATAGTGCCAAAGTGAAGTGTCATCTTTTTCTTCTTATTTTCAACCGAAAGTTGAAGCAAAAGGAAACCATTGTTGAGCTAGGGTTCGGCTAGTCTTATTTCTTTGCTTGGTAAGTGATTTTTGTCCCGTTTTTTATAATTTCTATGTTTTCAGGATCGTTGTAGCCTAAATTGTGATTAAATGGTAAGTTAAATTCTATGTTATACGAACTTACTAAGCTTAAATGCTTACTCTATGTTATTTTTTGTGTTTTATAGTGATTCGAAAGCTCGTTCAGGTTGGAAGCTTGTCGGAGCTATATCACACTATCCATCAGCTCTTTTAGTACTTTTAGTTGGTTAAATTTTGGTTATAATGGCATGTATAGGTTATTTTGGCTAATGATAGCCTATATGATTTGTTATGTTTATAGCCATTTGAGTTGGCTTGTGACTTGGTATATTTTGGTATGTATGTATTTATGTGGCCTTAACATGGTTGATGATATTTTTGATATGGTTGCATGATAAAAGGGTAAAATGATAGCTAAATGTACATTTTGTATTTATGTTTTGAGATGTGATGAATAGTACCTTGTTTTGCAAGGCATATATGTCTAAATATGATAGTTTATGAAATACATTTGGTACCAAATGTGTAACAGCCTGTTTTTGGTCAAATCGGAGCAGTGGTTTCGGGACCACAAATCCGAGGACAAAATATTTTTTTATTTTTTTAATGTTTACAACATGAATATGTGATTGTTTAAAAATTTCATTTATAAATTTTATCGTTTGGTTGGTTAATTCGATAAAAATGACTAAATCGCGTAAAGTGTAAAAGTGGTATTCTAATGGCTAAAGGTGTCTAATAGCTATAGAACCTTAAAGAGGAGGTCCTTATGTGGTAAATAGCCCAATAATATGATAGTGGATGATAATGGCTTGGTATTTTGTGTAATTATTAATGTTTTTAAAGGTTAATTTTGGTAATTGATTATTAAAGGTTAATTAATTAAAACAAAAACCATTTTTATTCATTATCATCTTCATCTAGCCGAAATTTAAAGAGAAAAGAAGCTATTTTGGTGTTTAACATTTGGAAACCCTAATTTCTTCAATTAGGTATGTATTTTGACTCGGTTTTTAATGATTTCTACGTTTTTAATATCGTTGCTTAGTATTCTAGCTAGCCCGTACCCTAGATTTCGAAACTGTTAAAGATTTATCATGTTTCCATTGTTGAATGCTTGAGTAATTTGATGATTTATGATAGATTTGGAAAGTTAAATGTTAGATTAATAGCTTTTGTAAAGTGATTTTTGACAAAAATGTCAAAAAGGGATTAAATTGAGAAAGTGTGAAATTTGGTGGTTAAAAGTGTGAATAAATTAAAGATATGGGCTGCTAGTAACATGTATTAAATTCAGCTAAGCATGGGTTAGTACTAAATTGCATGAATTTGTGATTATATGCAATAAGGACTAAATTGTGAAAAATGTGAAAGCTTAGGGGCAAATGTGTAAAATAGCCCTAATGTGTTTTTTGGACTAAATTGAATAAATAGTTGAATAAATAAGTTGATTTTGATTACTTTTAGATCAAGAAAAGAGGAATTCGGACTTAGATCGGGGAAAAAAGCAAAGTGATTGAATAGTCGGTCCATTTCGTCATTTCCGTACACGAGGTAAGTTCGTATAATTGAACTTGAATGTGTAATTATTCAATTGGTGGATGGTATTGAGATTTTATTTATTCTATGGCTAAATGTGATGAATTTGATTCAAAGGTACGATTTAAGTCGACGAGATACTGAATAAGACCATAGTTGGGCTATGGCAATCGGATAATAAGACCATAACCGGGTTATGGCATGTGAATGTAAGACCACGGCAAGGACTTGGCAATGTATGTGTAAGACCATAGTTGGACTATGGCATCAGAAAATCGACGTACTTATATCGTAAGCATTTATAAACTCGAAGTGATTCGATAAGCGAATTGGTGAGAAATAGATAAGTATCGGTACAGGTATGTACGAAAAACTGTTCAAGTAACGAGTTAGAAGAAGTTGATGACTTATGAGTTACAATGTGGTTAAATTTTAGTTAATTTATTGATTGATGCTTAAAATTCTAATTATGTTATCCATTTTGATATGTTAATGAGTGTTGAGTTTAATTCATATTTACAAACGAACTTACTAAGCTTTATAGCTTACTTTGTTTATTTTCTTCTATGTTTTATAGTATTTCGAAGCTAGCTTGGATCCAGGGATCATCAGGGACTTCATCGCACTATCGGACATCTATTTTGGTACTTTTGAAGTGTGTATATATGGTATATGGCATGTATAGGCTTGAGTCATTTTGGTATGATTGATGAATATGTATTTAGCCCATTTAAGTTGGCTTGTGATAATGAATTTGGTAATGTATATAGATATGCCAATGGTATTGTTTTGATTATGGTATATGACTTATATTGTATGTTTGAAGTTGGTTTATGATGCTTAATGATATTAGGTAAGTTGAATGGTAAAGGATTGATATTTGAGAAGTTTTATACTTGTGAATTGGTACATGATAATGCATGTTTGGAATGGTTTAGTAAATTGAATTGTATATGTGAATTAGGTACATAGTTATATGACAAATGGTGACTTGTATGGTTAGTAAAGAAATGGTATGAATTGAATATTGGTTGATGATATTTGGCTGCTTATTGTATCTTGAATTGGTACCATATGAGTTGGTTTTAGTATGTGCAAAATGGGTGGCAAAATGGCTTGGTAAATAGCCTATTTTTGTCCACACGGGTGTATGTCTCAGCCGTGTATGACACACGGTCAAGTTACACAGCCGTGTGTCCCCTGGTGTTGAAATTGTAATGGAATCAGTATACTCCACACGATCTCACACACGGGCGTGTGATCGGCCGTGTGGTACAAGTCAGTATACCCTCTAATTGGCACACGGCCTAGCACACGGGCGTGTGACTTGGCCGTGTTGCATAAGTCAGTATACCTTATAGGTTTGGCACGGCCTAATATACGGCCTGACACACGGGCGTGTGTGGCCACTTCGAAGGGCATACGGGCTAGACACACGGGTGTGTGGTTGGCCGTGTGACCCAAGCCAGTATATACCCCCTGTTTTTACACGGCCTGTGACACGGGCATGTCTGGTGGCCGTGTGAGACACACGGCCTGGCCACACGGGCGTGTGTCCCCTGTTTGAAGCAAAATTTGCTAAGTGTTGGAAAAATTTTCAAGTTATCGGTTTCGTCCCGAACCATTTCTGAAGCATGATTAAGGCCTCGTAGACTCGTTTAAGGGACACTATCATTGGTTGTGATTGAATTGTACTTGATATGATAATTTGTATATGAAATGTATGTTTATAAGTGTTGTAAGTCTGGTAATGCTCCGTAACCCTATTTCGGCGTTGAATACGGGTGAGGGGTGTTACAAAATGGTTGTGTTATGGTAAATAGATTACATGGTATGTTTTGGTAGGTAAGTGATGGGGCATGAAATGATGCAAAATGGCTTGGTAAATTGTTGGCTTACTTGGTTAAATTGTATACATGAATATACACGTTTACATATTGTCATTTGAGGTGCCTAAGGGTCATACATGTTTAAGACTTGATTTTGCTTGTTCTGGATGCTTAATTATAGCTTGTGTATGTGTGCATTTTTTGTGTATGTTGATGCCAAATTGGGTGAGAAAAATGGCTTGTAATATAACAGTCTGATTTTGGGTCTAGTCAGAACAGTGATTTCGGGACCACAAATCTGACGCAGTAAAATTTATTTTTATTATATTTTTATGGTCTACAGTTTCATGGAATGATTTCATGAAAATTTCATTTGAAAATTTTGACGTTTGGGCACTCAATTTAGTTAAAGGGACTAAATTGCAAAAAGTGCAAAACTTGAATTCTATATGTTAAAGGTGACCAATTGCTATGAGATCTTAAATTAGAAGTCCTTAGATGGTAATTAGACCATTGGTTAAGTTGGTGGACAAAAATGGACATGTTTTAGGTGAAATTTGGGTGTTTTAAAGAAAGGGCATTTTGGTCATTTGGTAATTAAATGAATTAATAAGCAAAATAAAGCAAAAATCTTGTCCATCTTCTTCTCCCATGGCTGAAATTCACTAAGGAAGACATAGCTAGGGTTTGTTCATCTTCCAAGCTTGATTGTAAGTCCGTTCTTACCCCGTTTTTAATGCTCTTTACATTTTTGAAGTCGATGTAACCCGATTTATCTATTTCTACCACTAATTTAAGATATGATCAAGGTCTAGGGTTTGACCCATGTTATACATGAGTGTATTTTGATGTTTAATGGTAGATTATGCAAATTTGATGTTGGATAAACAACTTTTACTAAGTGATTTTTGATGAAAATGTCTATAAATAAATCCATCCTAAGATTAAAGTGCTAGGTACCCGTAATGATAAGGGAAGGATGAGTAATGTACTCTTAATGGACCCATAACATAAATATGTTAGAGTGTTATAATTACGGGAACACTCTTGATGGGATCTATGTATGTGAGTGGAAGTGTGGTCGCTTTGGAGCTCAAGGGCTTGGCTCGACAAAGACTCATGAAAAGAGGACACAGACACATGGCCATAATAGTGTCCCTAGATACTATGCATTGACCGATGTTGAAATCATTGTGTGAGATGCGTTCGGTTAATCAAATGAAATAGTTGGTTCAAGGCTTAGTCTACCATGTAATTTCGATTAACTTTAACATGTTTTCACTAAGTGAAGGTTCAATCGTAAGATACCTTCATTTATGCAAATTGATTTCCAAGAATATCAAAATCTAAAATATTTTGAAAATGGGGGGAAATTATTGGAATATTTTCAAATATTTATAGTGTTCCAATAACTATAAATGAATGGGTGTAATTAATCAAAAGATTATATTATTTGAATTTTTGAAAAAGAATTATAACTATTTAAATAATATTATTTGAATAGTTATAATTAAATGAATAATTATGTGTTTATTTTAAAAACATTATTATTCAGAAAGACACCTATTGATGAAAGATGTCTTTATGAAGAGACATGAAAATTCCTATAAATAGGAATGAGATTTCATTTGGAAATCATACCAACAAATTCTATTATTCTTTCTTTCCTTCCTTCATTTTCTAATATTATTAGATTATTCTATAAAGTATTACTGCAGAAATCCTTTATAGAAATTGAGTTTCTTGTCATACATTGCTCAGTGTGTAGTGGGCTATTCTCGCCAGTGCAAAACGCAAATAGTCATTGGCTTTATTGTATCCTCGAGGTTAATTTGCTTAGAACTCGTTTGCACACCAAAGATAGGTGGGGGCAAATATAACCTTAAAGATAGTGGTTTGATACACGCCTTGGAGCATTGTCCTATTTCTTCTTCTGTTCGAGTTTCGTTCGCGTGTTCGAGATTTTCCTCACCGGAGATTTATAATAACACAAGTTATACCCAACAATATAACATAAAAAATAAAACCATTTATCTTATAAAGTCACAAATAGCAATAGTTAAAATTACTAGTCCTGATCCTAGTGCAATCTTTTTAATCATGGCAAACTCAATAGCATCCAACCAAGAATTTTAATAATTTTAGAGATGAATCAAAACAAATTTATCAAATGGCAGGCTCAACTACGATATTAGTTAAAGACGCTTAAAAAAACTGTGGATTATGACTAAATATAATATCATTATAATCGAAACCAAGCAATTTGTTAACAAATGGGTTGAGGGTTTTGTTTTTTAGTGAAATAATCCTAACCAAAACCTAAAATATAAAATTTTCAGCAGGCAATGGTTCAATCTAATTTGAAATCCCTACTATTCTTCTTTTAAAGACAAATTAGACAATACCTCAATTTTTTGTTTATGTGGTTAATATTGTATCATAGGTTCAAGCCGAGTTAGTTTGAAACAAATAAAGTTTTGGGTTAAAATTTCATTCACCATGCATAGTTTTACTTTTCTTTTCAATCTAGTATTTTTTTTTAAGCAATAAAATTTTAAAATGCATCCATTTGGAAAAAAAAAAAAAACTTTTATATAATTTTCTCAAATAAAAAATCATGACATATTTTGTTATTTTTTTTAATTTATACCCCAAATTCTTATATGAGTTGACTTTTATTTAGAAAAATGAACAACTAGAGGACTAAATGAATATTTAACCATTAAGCTTTCAATCTTGGTTCTTATAGAAAATTACCACAAACCACACTAAACTCTTCGTCTTCCAATGAATCAAGTGAGTTTGGATCTATAAAATTGTCATTATTTTAAGTATATGGAGTATCATTAGAACTGTTCATGGGTCAGGCCGGGTGGCCCACCCGAATAGTGGGAAGATTTGGGTAAAAATATAGGCTCAAAAAATGAGTTTAAGCAAAAAAATAAGTCCCGTCTAGAAAACAGGTCAGGCCTTGAGTAAGGTTTTTTCGGCCTAGACCCGACTTGGCCTGAATATGTAAAAAAAAAATGTTTTTTTTTTGCTGTTTTTTTCACTCTTTTTTGCTATTTTCTTGTTTTTTTTTAATATTTTGTTACCATTTCATTATTTTGTTGTTATTGTATAACTCTTGTTTTATTGTTAATTTTGTTATTATTTTAGAGGGATTTACTTGTTAAGTTGCACCTAAATATACATGTTTTTTAAAATTTATTTTCGAGAAACATTTATTTTAATGTTTTTAGTATTTTTTTATGTATTATATATTTTTTAAGAAGTATATAAAAAAATTAATATGGGTCGGGTCGGGTTTATGTTTTAACATTTTTATTTGGGCTAATATTGAGAAAAAATTTAGACTCATTTTTCAGGCCAAGTCGAACTCAAACCTAAAAAACGGACCTAAAATTTTGATTAAACCCGACCCGACCCGACCCATGAGCACCTCTAAGCATCATCCACACTAACAATAACAAAGCCCAAATTTTTATATTGAGACTGGGATAAAATTATAAGATTAAAAAAAAAAAAAACCATAAACAATAAAGAAAGATAAACTCTTTGACAAAATGAACAAAACCCAAAAAATTATCATAATCATAAAGCTATCAGTGCAAGCAAAGTAACGTGAACATATAGTTTATCTACAAAAACTAACGTCAATCATGGAATTAAAATAAAAAAAAATTGGATTTTTTCAAAAAAATAAATTATTTCATAAAAATAAACAAAAATAAAGTAAAGAAATGGGTTTCAAATTCCTTACCTTGAATTGGATTAGGTAGAGAAGAGAAGAGTAGATGAGAAGTTGTAGGGATTTCTATTATTTATTCAAAGCTCACATCAAAATTTCCCAATTACTAAAATTTATCATGCTTTGTGGATAAATTCAAGTATTCTGTATAACTTAGGAATTTTGTATAATCTAATAGATTTTGGTAAATATGAGATATTTTGGAGTATAATTCTTACAAAACACCTGTGTTAAATAAATACTATTTCTACATTAGTGATAAATATCATTCAATTTGTGTATAGCTCACGATGTATTAATTTACATATGTACCAAACACATAATTATTTTTAAGTTACGTAATATTGACGTATTAAATAATACAATACGCGAGTATCAGCCCAACCAAATGAGGTTTTAATAAATGAATTTGAGTAATTGAATTAAGTTTAATTGTTTGCAAGTATACATGTAAAATATGTTTAAATAATAATTATAATTAGCGAGTTTCACTAAATTGAGTGTAAATAAAGCACTTTAATTACAATTTTTTTTTTGAGTGAAATTAATTACAATCTTTAATTCTTATAAAGGAGTTAAAAATTGAAGGAATTATGCGGGTAATTAATCACAATGGCTTTCAGTTAGAATTTTTAATATTTATTTTTAAATACGTAATTACACTTCACAAAACAGTAGAAGTAGAATATCTTACAATTACTTAATGATGTCGAAATAGGAGAATTTATCTTGGAAGTGAAAAAACCACTGAAACTTCGCAAAAGCTTCACAAGGGTTTATGTATAAAGAACGAGCAAGCCCCCAATAGATATTTACTACCAATGGGAAAAAATTTTCTCATCTTAAATATCAAGATGGATTTGCGCCAATAGAAACCATAAATTTCATACACAATAGAAGGATATGGCAGATCTATCTTTTTTAGATAGTAAACGGACAAACCCCATTCTATTCACTGGTATGGGTCGTTGATACTAAAAAAATTGTTTCTTTTTTTTTTCTCAACCCATGATCTAAACAAGTCGCACATACACCCTAGTACATCTTCCTCGGCGTTGAGGACATCCCCCAAGAGTAAAGGATTTCATGACATTTCTAATTAACTGTATTGTATTTCTAATAAATTGTTTAATAGTTAGCATATTAAATCATGTATAGACGGGTTTAGATCAGTCCTAACCGAATGACTCTAAATTAGTTTTTTTAATAAATTAATAAAACATTAACCCTAGGCTTAAGTTAATGCAATAAACACACTTTTAAAATACAATACATATAATATTTTTCATGATGAAAAAATCCAAAATATATGTATACACATGTATCCAAGTGGTAAATTTGTTTCTTTTTAATAAATATTATGGTTTTCAAAATCAGATTAAATTCATCAATTAAATCAGAAATCAAATATTCAGTTAGATCAATTTTCTTAAAATTAAATAAATATTGAATCTGTATAAAATATCTAACTGAGTAAAAAATTATTTTGTAATAATTTGAAAATTTTTAGAGTAGTTTAAATATTTAATTCTGCTGTTATCTATTGTTATTTATTTATATTTTTTTTAAATTTAATTTACAATCAATCGAAGATCAATAATTTAATTAATTCTACCATCTCTGTAACTCTTACAACATTCTTTAAAATAATTTAGCTATCAAACTTTTGTGTGGAATGAAATAAATGGAATAATTTGAATATATAAATATATACATTTATTATTCACGTGCCCATGTTCTATTTCAACACATCAACTTTTGAACTTCAGGGTCCTTTCATTGAAATGAAATCCAAGTATGTTGGACCACAATTATTATTCCTTTAACAATGCACATATTGTGGATTTGGATGGACGACAAAGTGTAATATGAATTTGGATAGACGATAAAATGTAATGTAATGTGTTTAATTTATTTTTTGTTTCATGTTACAGTATTGTTATAATATTTAATCTAACCACCACCACTATTTTTACATTAATAGTAAGTAAACGGTGCTCATCTAACCCAACCCTAAGTTTCAAAATTTTTGCTTGATTTGTAGTATTTAGGGTCCAATAAATTTTTTAAATTTTCTGTCTTTAAAACATATTTAAAAGATCAAGATACTTTTATTGGTAAATAAAGAGATACACCAAATTTATTTCAGATGTGCAATTTGATATTTAAAAATTAGTTTAGTGTAATTATACATATAAAATTTTTATTGTGGTTTATATATACACATTAAACTTTAATCTCGATTCAACTATACATATAAATTAAGTCTTTGTTTGGATCCAAAGAAAAGAGGTATAAGCAGCAAAGAAAATTCATTAAATTTGCTTCATATATATATGATCTTTCTTTTCTTTTTGGTTTACTTGAGCTTTTATGTTTCTGGGTTATAAAGTTACGCCTTACAATATTCAAGAAATGTTTTTATTTGGTTTTGATATAAGTAATGAAATATATAGCTTATGAAATCATGCCATGAAATACAGAAAATGAAGTTGCTCAAAATCTTCCCTCAAAAAGTATGAGAGTTTGGGTAAAAAAAATAAGATTCGTTTAGAAAATGGATTGGACTTTGAGTAAGTTTTTCTGGTTCGACCCGGTTCAAATTTATAAAAAAAAAAAAATTGTTGCTATTTTTCTACTATTTTGCCATTGTTTTGATGTCATTTAACTATTATATTGCTGCTATTTTGTTGTTATTGTTTAAAAATTGTATAACTCTTGTTTTATTGTTAATTTTGTTACTATTTTAGAGGCATTTGCTCGTTAAGTTGCACCTATCTTAGTGTTATTTAAGTATGAAGACTTTTTAAATTTATTTTCAATTTATTGAGAAACATTTGTTTTAATATTTTTAGTGTATTTGATGTATAAAAATTTTTAAATTTATTTTTATATAAAAAAATTAATACGAACGGGCCGAGCTGAGCTCGGGTTTTAACTTCTTATCCGGATCAGGCTTTGAACAAAATTTTAAGCCTATTTTTCAAGTCGGGTTCAGGCCTATCAAACGGGCTTAAAATTTTGTTATGACTCGGCCTGAACTCAACCCAGCCCAGGTTCACTTCTAGTAGGCATGAATGATAGCATGATGGTGTCGAAACCATTTTTTTGAAAAACGGCGTCGACTTTGGTTTTGAAAATGAAAACGAAAAACGGGAGTCGCCACCAACCCTTTTTTTGATGAGGTGTGATCGGGTCACCTCGTAATTTGGTCATTTTAATAATAGATTTGATTTATTAAAACAACATTTTTGGTCTACGAAATTTAGAAAAACGGGTTCGAGAGTCGATTACGTACGAGGATGGATTAGCACTCTCGTGACGCCCAAAATTGGTACCTAATTGATTATTTGATGTCTTTATGTCGAAAATTTGAAAAGATTTTAAAAATACGATCCTCTTTATTTAAAAGAAAACTTGAACAAATCAAAATGGATGCTAAGGCCATCTTATTTCGAAGAAGTAAAATGTCACACCCAGTAAGTTAGGGTACGGCATTTTGAGTTCCCAAAACTGAGCTTGTCTTTTGACTTTTAAAACTCGTATTTAAGTTTGAGGAGGATATTCGGTTATTTGTCAAATGAGAAACCGGAACCCAGTAAGTTAGGGCACGGTTTCTCGAAATTCCAAATACAGAATATTGTCTTTATTTACAAAAAAAGAACTCATCTCGGGGTAACAAGATGTCATGGCCAGTAAGTTAGGGCACAACACTTCGAATCTCCGAGAACAAGTATTTTATTCAAAACTTGTATTGCGATTTAAAAAGGATATTCCGTTATTCGATTAAATGAGAAAACCTAACCCAATAAGTTAGGGGCACGATTTTCTCGAATCTCTAATACTGAAATATCGCTTATTTGAAAATTTGATGTATCGGGTAAAGGTTAATGCGGCGAATAGTAATGTGAAAATACGATGCTACATGCGTGAAAAGAATAATAAAATAATGACATGAAATTCGAATAATATACTAATACGGGTGCTACTAATAAGTTAATAATAAAGTACAAATAATAATATAGATAATAATAAAATGAAAGTAATATGTTAATTAACGATAATAGTAGTATATTAGTAATAGTAGAAAAAATATAATGATATGAAATATAATGAATAATAAATATAATAATAATAACGTATAAAAAAACGAATTAGAAATAAAATAAATAATAATAGGTAAAAATAGATATAATAATAAGTACAAAGAGTAAAAATAATGTAATAATAATATTAAAATAAAATGGTAAATAACGACAGATATAATAATATTGAAAGCAATAATAATAAATAATAGTAATAAACATAATAATAATAATATAGTATTAAATATAATACTAAATATAATATAATAATAATTAATTTAATAATAAATGAGTGAAAATAGCCAAAAAGGACGAAAATTGAATTGAAAACGGAATACTGGGGTAAATTTGAAATAATAAAAAAAAGGGAAAGGTCCATATTGTAATGCGCGAAAGAAGTGGAGGGACCAAAGTGGGCAATAACCCCTTTCTTCAAAACGCACAGCATCGAAAGGACTTAAATGAAATCAGAATAAAAGTTCGGGGCCAAAATTAAAAACGAAAAGAGATTGATTGCAAATCAGTAAAAAGGCGGAGGGGCTAAAAGTGCAATTAGCCCCTTCGATGAAAAACACGCTCATCCTAGGAGCGGGTCGGTCCGTGCGCGGGTCGGGGCAAAATGAAGCCGTTTTGGCGCCTGAAAGGCCTGCCCGAAACGGCGTCGTTTTGGGAGGCTATTTAAGGCCCAAAATTCCTAAAAAAAAAATCATTTGTCACCTGCTTTAAAAAAAACTTTAACCCTTTTTTTTTGTTTTTTCTCTGCAGGTCCAAGGGGCAGTGAAGTTTCGGCCAGTTCATGCATGCTGCTCCGTCATTGCCACATGCGTGCACTGTGATGCAATGCCTCTAAAAGGTAAAATTTTTATTTCTTTTTTTATTTATTCTTTAATGATACTATATATATATGTGTGTGCTGAAAAGAAAGAAAGAAAAAGAAAACTTTGAAAATAGTAAAAGGAAAAGAAATCACCTCTTTTGGCCTTTGTTTTCTTCTTTTCCTTTTTAGTAGATTTTAATGCTTTAATCTCTGCTCTTTTGATTCGTTTTTTTTGTATGTTTGAATCTGAAATCTCTTTTTTTATTGATAAAGTCTCTGTGTAAAAATACAATTTTTTGGATCGGCTTTTATAGCCGAAAATGCTTTTGCTTTCTATCTTTTCTCGTTTAATGCTTGCAGGTGTTCGGTGCAAGTGGAGGGGTTGGTGGCCAGAGGCGGTGGAGGGGACTGCTGGTCAGAAAGCAGACACCCTAGGTGCGGCGCACCTAGGGTTTCTTTTGTTGTTTTGTTTATTTCGGTATTGGGCTAGGGTTTAGGGTTAAGTTTATTATTATTGGGCTGATCTGTTGGGTTGTTTGGGTAGGCTGTAGTAGGTTTGGGTTGGGTAATCCTTTGTTGGGTTGTTGTAAAATGGGCCGGGCAATTTTGGGCTCATACAGCTGCCCCTCTTTGCTCATTGTCGTGCAACGAGAATAGAGCAAAGACATAAAGAAGGTCCCAATTTTCCTGGTCCCGCTGAGTCTTGATTCTTCGGTGCCCCTATTCTTCAGGTAGCCTCATTCCAGTCCACTGCATCTTGTTGCTTCGATCCACTTCACTACAACCTTGAAAGATGAGATTTGTAGTTATAGTGGATTTAATCCCACCTATTGCAACTTCAGAGGTATATGATTTGTCGTTTTAATCCGCTCCACTATAACTTCAGGGAGATAGGATTAACTGTCTTCAGTCTGCTCCACTGCAACTTCAGGGAGATAAGACTTGTATGGTAAACTCAATCTGACCTACTGCAACTTCAGAGGTATAAGATTCGTCGTTTTAATCCGCTCCACTGCAACTTCAGAGAGATAGGATTAACTGTCTTCAGTCTGCTCCACTGCAACTTCAGGGAGATAAGACCCTGTGGTAAATTCAATCCAACCTACTGCAACTTCAGATGTATAGGATTTGTTGTTTTAATCCGCTCCGCTGCAACTTCAGAGAGATAGGATTAACTGTCTTCAATTTGCTCCACTGCAACTTCAGGGAGATAAGACTCGTAAGGTAAATTCAATCCGACCTACTGCAACTTCAAAGGTATAGGATTTGTTGTTTTAATCGGCTCCACTGCAACTTTAGGGAGATAGGATTAATTGTCTTTAGTCTGCTCCACTGTAACTTCAGGGAGATAAGACTTGTATGGTAAACTCAATCTGACCTACTGCAACTTCAGAGGTATAGGATTCGTTGTTTTAATCCGCTCCGCTGCAACTTCAGGAAGATAGGATTACTTGTCTTCAGTCTGCTCCACTGCAACTTCAGAGAGATAAGACTTGTGACTTCAACCTGCTCCACTGCAACTTCAGGGATATAAGGTTTGTTTTGATCTGCTCTACTGCAACTTCAGAGAGATAAGATCTGTTTATTTATAGCTTCAATCTGTTCCACTGCAACTTCAGGGAAATAAGATTCGCTATCTTCAGTCTGCTCCACTGCAACTTCAGGGAGATATGACTTGTTTGCCATGGTGGATTTGATCCGCCCTACTGCAACTTCAGAGGTATAGGACCTGTGGATTCGTCGATCTTGTTACACCGTCCTCTGGGGAACATGACCTGTAGAATCAATTTATGGATTTATGCTTATGCATAATGATTAGGATGCCATGATTGGAATGAATCAAATGCTCCTAGCTAAATGTGTTTCGCATGAATGCCGAATTTCATGAGAATGATCCCTTTTTAAACACTCAGGATTGTCATTGCTCATTGTTCTCCCAGGTTGTACCACTGACGTAATATCCTGCCTTCTTATTCAACCGACATTTTTTGACAGAAAGCCTGAAGAAATGGTCACTGTTTAGAGTTTCCTTTTCAAATATTTCCAAACCTTAGGCTTGGTGAGTTCTAAATAAAAGTCATGTTTCAGGTTCTCGTATTGTTTAGAAGTTTCCAGAGTAATTATGCAAAACTCTTTTTGTGAAAGTATTATTAGTCCATTAATCATTACTTCAATACAAAATGCTTGAAAGTGATCATAATAATGGAATTTATCAAAAAAATCTAACAAGAATAGGTTAATTAAAGAAAGCAAACATTGCTAGAATGATGAGGGAAAAATAGGTGTCCCAGATATCATAGCTTGAGCTTTTCTGTACAGACTTTCTGAAGACCATTTTAAGCTCAATATGTGATTAGGAGATCAAGAGTACTCTGTTGATGCCTCAAGACGTAACATCTC